>HG992152.1:17106024-18471751 GCA_905220505.1 Laothoe populi | reverse complement strand
TCGAATAGCCTGCCAACTGTCTATATTATCCGCTATCAATATTCCGCGATTTTTTATTATGTCGAATGCTAAGGGGGGGGGGGGGGTCCAGACCCCCTTATATACGCCCATGCGGGTAAGTCATAGCTTCGTGACTGATGATCCAAATGTTAGCCAACGTACAACACTGCGCCTCCTCCCCTCTATTTGGGATGAGTGCTGTGATTGTAACTGTGGACTCTCTTATATCTGTAAAAATAAATAAGTTGCCATGAAATAAAGACGCTCTACGAAGTCTTCATTTGCTGAATATTCAGAGGAAGGCTCCAAGCATTGTCTTCGTTTTGAAAAACCACAAATTCTTGCCAAAAAAAACCGATTCCTGCCTAAAATTATTCGTGTACCTTTTGAAATTGAAAGATAGCATCAGCCCGGGATTTAATTATTATACATTTTAAATTGGAACCCAAAAGACCAACTCCAGACCTCAACACACTGTGAGCCCTTTTGTGTAGATCGGACTACAACAAAAAATTTACTGTAGGGAGGGTAGAAACATTTCAATATACTTTCGTGACATTTTATATCAATGAGTTATATTCAAGTGAATATAAGAAACTATTTACTGTTATATTTTATGTAATACTAGGCACTAGGCAGTATGGTCGAAAGACTATAGATTGTGTCTGGGACGAAAAAAAAACAACTTCATCCATGGCTGTCATGTCATTATCAAAATTATAAATTCCACAGCGATTCTTTTTATATTGTTGAAAATAAGCAATTTAACCGCCTGTTCATATTGTAATAATTATAAAATGATGTAACATCGAATTGTTTATTGACTTAGTCATAGATAGTGCAATTGTGCAACTACACACATGGAGGGAGCGACGGTTTGTATCTACTTTTAGCGTACCTCTAATATACCTTTATTTTTGTGCTATAAATACAAACAACAAACAGTCCACGAAAACAACATATCTACACAAATTTATCTAAATAGTCCTGAAACCAACTAAATATATTCATTAGCACTGGTGTAGACATCTAGCTTATATTAAAGGTATTTACAACCGAAAATAATATTTTTTCTCGCTGTAGCATATAAATAAATATTTACGTTGTTTTGTTATCGTAGCTGTATTTTTTGTAATATGATTACAAAATATATCACTCAGTACCATGTTCAGGGAACACTAGAAATGTTGCAAATCAATATTGTGAAAAAATCTTATCAAAGAATTATAATAAACTCCGTTCATAATGATTATTATGTTCAATATTAATTGTTTTTTTTAAACTTTCAAGGTGCCGTTGCTTTTGGAGCCTGTTGCGCTACAAACTGATGTTTGTGACAAGAGACTCTGGATTGGCAACCTCGACTCCAGAGTCAATGAGTATGATTATTTTATCTTTCACTACGGTGTTTGCATGGTATTTGGCTATAAAACAGGAAATATAATATATTATTTATAAATTATTGACCAGTACTTAGTAAAGTATGTTTTTTATTCACTCAGTTTTATCATTATGTAGTACTATTGTAGCTTTATATCCTAATAACATTACTAATAATAAAGTCTCTAATTATTGATATTATCGACAATTGGCAGGCTATTTGATTAAAGCGTCACTTTTTGCGATATTCAGTTATACATATACTGAATTAGCAAATTTTCTGTCTTTTGAGCCTAGATACATTTTATTAGCGCTCTTTTTGATCAACTTGTAGAATAGGGCTCATTTTTGCAGGCCACATTTATTTGAGATTTAGAAACTTATGCTCATAAATGCATGAAAATAAGTCATAAAGATGCAGCACATGCTTACAAAAGTAATATATACAGTCTACATAAATCCACACAATAGTTTTTATAGTATATTGATACAATAGAACATTTAAACTTCTCTCCTGTAACTTTTCAACTTTAAAAATATCGCTTAAATCAAATAGCCCTCCAACTGTCAATATGTATTTAAAATGTTAATATTATACTGTTGATTTGCAGTATAAATTTTATGGCATCAATGAAGCATATTAAGCTAACCCAAACTTTTCTTATTACCGGTACCAATTACTGAAACTGGTCCGCGTCTACGGCAACATCGAGAAGTTCGACATGCTGTTCCACCGCAGCGGACCCAACACAGGGCAGCCGCGCGGCTTCGCATTCGTCACCTATAAGATGAGGCAAGATGCTGTGAATGCCATGAACTCGCTCAACGGTCAGCTTCTAGGCTCGAAGAGGATCTGCGTTAAATTCGCAAAGAATATTTCGGTAACAAACTTATCAATACTTATGCACTTTTGCTCAAGAAAATTCAAAAAGCCCTCTTAAGATACTTATACAAGTGGATTTATGCATACTATCTTTACATGTACCAAACTAAATTTTTTTTAGGATGTCTTGGCTACAACTCCTTGCAGGTCAGGAGGTGGAACAACCTATTAGTGACCATGTGCAAGATACTAAGAGAGACAGTGGATGCTTTCAATCTGTATGACCAGTTGTGTAGATTGTTCATACCCAACAATTATTGTTATAGCAGGAAGCACAAGCTGTTTGCTGTCTCGAAGTGTCGTACTGTGGCTCGTTCTAGATCCCCGATACCACAAACTCTCACCACTCTCAATTATTGAGATCACTACCATTTAAGTTAATAAGACTTGAATATCATAATTTTAATATAACCTAATTCCATCCTTTTGTTTGCAGGAAGATCAAGAGAAACCAAAACCCGAACTGGATATAGCAGCGTTAGCTGGTGCGAAGCCTGAAATTAAACTTAGTAAAAAAACAGCAATACAGTCAATTGAGGCTAAACTCAAGATGATGGAAAGTATGAACCCTGGTGATGACTTTGTAGTGAACAAACTGGCAGCTCATGAGACACCGGTGATCGCTCAGTACCAGAACAAACAGCATCAGCCACCAAACAAGACCATGAGTACATTTCGAAGACGCCATCCATATCACAAAAAGAGATAATCGTATTTATCATTAGTTTATAAGTATAATCAGTATTTTACTAATGGCTCATTTATATTGGTCAATAATTACTGTTTGGGATCACTTATATATACTGTCCCACTGACCCCTTATTATTATTACTTATTATATTATTTGCCAGTTTATCTGCGTTATATTAGTGTTGCCAGTTACTTGTTGGTTATATTGAGATTTTTAAAACTTCTAAGTAAATAACTAGGGTTGAATTCAGCATTTTAACAGACCAAACAGGATAGTTTGTGGCGCTATTGGAATGCATAATTTCGTGGTGTTACACATTTACACATGGTGTTATACATTTTGAAAATATAATAATTAAAAAATAACGAAATTACAGTTCAAAAACAAATGTAGAGTCCTACATCATAAGTATGGTGCTGCTATTTTGCTAACGGCTAAATATCAGGATATTTCAAGAAAATTGATTTTAAACTGTTGATGCTTACATGTTCAAACTGCATGCCTTTAAATCGAAAACTTCGAACTTGCTTTTTCTGCAGCTATTTTACCCATATTGTATGGACAAGCAATTTCATATTTATGTCAAATGCAACAAGTCTGCCAAATGTTTCATGTAATGTTGATTCAATTTGTATTGACTAATTTAATAAGCCATTAAATTTTAAGTGTAATGTTTGGTTAGGTTAGGCTAATTGTCTTAATAAGGCTAAGATCTGTGCAGTGAAATCGCGTTTAAAGTTCTATTTCAGCTATTTGATACTGAAAACGGCTATTTATTATTTTTATTCTATATCTTATGTTATTAGTCATGTTAAAACTATTGACATAGATAACCTTATAGTAATCAAATTAGCACGCCCTTATGTATATATACACAAATCACAATTTTGCATGTCCTGTCATATTAGGATAACAGTAAATGTTAAGTAAATAGAACTTTATGCGTAATTTGATTGTAGTCATGTGTTCATTATAAGCTGTGGTTTGTGAAATGTAATTTAATTATTGTCATATATTGCAATCTAATTAAATACTTTGGTTTAAAATTAAATTATAATCTCAGTAAATACTTTGGTCAAAAATTACTGCCCCATGATTGTCATAATATGGCTTAAAATTGGAGTGATACGCGATTGTATTAAAATATCAAAAGAAATAGTGGGTTGGAAGATGGCAGGTGAAATCCATCGAACAAAAAACATCGAAATTAGTCCACAATTAAATTATTGTTGGAGAAATTGATATATATTCATAGACATACACAAAAGTATAAAAAATATTCATCGTATTTACCTTTGGTTAAAAAGAAATGACCGTGACAAGAATTATATGTATGCAATTTTTTTTTATCTAAAATAATAACATAAATGTTATTAGATACATGATAACATGTTAATTTTTAGAATGTGAATAAATGGTTGTTTTTCTGAAAGCATTTTGTATTATTTCAAATAAAAAATAAAGAGCAATAAATAAGCTTTATTATACAGAAGCTTGTTGCTAACACAGTATCACTTTAATATTATATAATATTTACATAGATTACATAAATGTTCTATGGGTTTCTATAAACGAAGCTATAATAGTAAATAATTTCCATGTTTAGATTATAATGACGTATTAATCGATGCTAGATTACTTGAGCGTGCTTTTTCACTTTGTCCTGTTAATTACTAGTCGCGAATCGTGAGGGGAATCAGATGCTCGTTTTCTATCAATAAACTTCAAATTATATTTTTATATAATTTTCTAGAATATCTTAGAAAAGATTGCCATTCCTCTCAACCTTCGCCATTTTTAATCTTGACAATTTTGAAAATTTAATTTCTTCAGTACCAAAAACATGATAAAGTAACATATGGAACATCATATACATATAAAATGTATATAGTGGAACATAAAAAAATAAGATACCGAATTTCGTTAAAAAGCAGAATAGAATTGCTTATATTTATAGGTAAGAACTGTAAGAATTGGAGAAAGATCAAGCGAACAAAATTCGATCACAAAATAATTTTAATTACAATGAGTATTTAACAGAAACACTACTTTTTCTGTTATTACAGAAAAAAGTTGCGCTAAGTAGAACTATATTGAAAAAAAGAAATAATTACTTTTTTTTAATTCACCAATAATAAAAATAGTACATATTTTTAATTATAAAAATAAAATGTAGATATACAAGAGTGCAGTGAAGTACAGTTGCATTTAAATTATGAGTTCTATACATTTTAAAAGTAACAAAAATATGTATAGAGCTCAAGGGATATAACGAATATGACAGATACATACAACAAATTTTTTATTCTTATAACAAACAAACACATGAAATTATTGTCAGTCTCTTGCGTGAATTGAAAATTCAAATAACATGAAGTTAGAAAAATTTGATGTTAAATAAGTTTATGAATACATAAGAGGAAAGGCCAGTGCCTACAAATTTGAAGAGTATATATTTTACAAAATTCCATTCACGGATTATATCTAAATAAAATATTAAAAATGATTACGTTTTTCGTGTTTAATACTCTAAACCCGGACAGATTTTGTCTGTGGTATTGATTTTTTTAAACATAAAGTAATTGTCGATGGCCTTTAAAATACGAATTTTTAGTGACGAAAAATCTGTAAAAAAAAATCTGGATATGTTAGTGGTCAATAACACTATATTAATAAATATTTGCATACGTCGAAATCCGGACCACACAGAGAAGAATAAGTTTGTATGGTCTTTCATAATAACATATTCACAATTCCACTGACCTTTCCTCTTAAATAATGTATTAACATTAAAATCAATTACCAACATCTTCAATATAAGATACTTAACATTCATACAAAATTCTAAATATAGTTATATAAATAACAGTATATTGACTATAAAATCTCAAAAGAAATATATTAAAAGTAATTAAATAATCTACTTGTGCAAGCTTTTTTTAAATCTAACATTAAGTATTTTACATCGTATTGGCCATATGTTTCTTTCCATGTAAGACTTAAAGAAAAGTATGCCCGCACTTATAGAATAAACAAAGCGTCAGCGGCCATTACCTTATATACGCCTTTAATACACCTTAATAAGGGCGACTTTATTTATTTATTTTATTTCAGAAAATGTACAGACAAACTTATGCACTTTAAAGACCACTTTGACATAACTGTGTACAAGATCAATAGGTGGTGGCCACCGGTACCCATGGTAAGATTTAACTTGTGTTATGGGCACCGGTACCACTGTAATTATAATAGTTTATAACAAATAAAACAGTTCAATATTATATAGAAATTAGTAATAGTGCATGCGTGCGTGTGTGTGTGTGTGTGTGTGTGTGTGTGTGAGTGAGTGAGTGAGTGAGTGAGTGAGTGAGAGGGGAGTAGCGTGTCGGTGTGAGTTTGCTTGATTATGTTGAAATAATAATAATAAAATTATATATTGAAATTTATTACAGTGCTAAGACATTTTTATCAGCGTTTCTGTTTGCTGGTAGTCAAGTTTCAAAAGGTAGTCGGTTACATCTTTTTTACATTTAAACTTGTTGATTGAGTAAATTTTACATATTTTATTAATTTTATTGTATAAGTAATTACTTATAATACGGAAATGTCGTTGTGCAGCAGAAGTTCGATGTACTATTGGTTGACAGATCCTGTAAGAATTACGTTTTTGCTGTTTGCCTGTTATAAACTGAAGATTCTTATGCTTCCTCAGAATGGTATGGAGAACAAAGAGCTGTCTTACTGTTAGTATTTTGCATTCCGAATACAATACATCGGTAGAATACCTAAAAGGTTTAAAATTCATTACTTTTAGGACGGCCCTTTGCGCCCGCTCTAATTGAAGCAGTCTTGTTTTTGTTGCACCACCCCATACCGAAATGCAATAGGAAAGTACGGACTGACATACAGCATAGTACACCATTTTAGTAATACTATTATCTGCAGAGTGACGAAGTTTCCTAAAGATAAAGATGAGTTTGCGGACCCGTGAAGTCGTATGTTGTATTTGTTTGTGCCATGTAAATAAATTGTCTATGTATACACCAAGATATTTTACTACAGAGGATTGAGCTAGGACAGGACACGAACAATCAGGAGAGTTGTATTGGCAAGAGTGGGCTTTAAGTATTGAGTTCAGTGGAGGCATGGTGAAGGATTTAAGCGAAAAGGCTATATATGTAGTTTTGTCTAGGTTGAGGGTTAAAAGGTTTGAGGAAAGCCAGACCATGACAGCTCTAAGAGCGTTTTCAGCGCAATTTAGTGAATCAGCCCAATCACGTCCATGTATGAGTAGTGCAGTATCATCCGCATATGTGAAAATTGAGCAATTTAAAGATTTTAAACAACATAATGAGTTTATATAAATGAGGAAAAGCGTGGGGCCCAAAATTGAACCCTGTGGAACTCCGAGGGTTATGGAAGCTTCGTTACTGATAGTTGAGCCAATTTTTACATACTGGGTCCGTTGGAGAAGGTAGTTTTTAAAAATTTTCAAACCATATCCCCGTATTCCCAAATTTTCCATTTTTGTTATTAATAGAGGAATAGAGACGGTGTCAAAAGCTTTAGTTAAGTCTAAGAAGATGCCTACACAAGTCATTTTTTCGTCTAATTTACGAATTACATGGTCAACCAGGGCACCTACAGCATCTTCAGTAGATTTTCCCGTCCTAAACCCATACTGGTTTGAAGCTAACAAGTTGTATGTCTCTAGAAATGTTACAATTCTCTTGTTGAGAACTTTTTCCAGAACTTTAGACAGGACGGATAAAACGGATATTGGTCTATAGTTGTTGATCTCGTCCTTGCTGCCATTTTTAAATATAGGATGAACGATAGCCTTTTTATAAACCCTGGGAAATACGCCTGAAGTTATACAGATGTTACAAATATGAGTCAATACGGGAGTCAATTTAGTAGCACAGGATTTTATTAAATGAGAAGGGATGCCATCCCACCCCACAGCAGTATTATTACGTAAACTAAATATTATATTATAAATTTCGGATTCGTCAGTAGGAAGGAGGACGAAGGTGTTTAATGGAGCGTCATTTAGTTCTGGTTGACGTTGCGGATTTTGGTCGTGACAGGCTGCTAATTTGGTACCAATACTGGAGAAAAATGTATTTACTGCATTTACAGAAAGTTCAGCACTAGGGGCAAGATTTAACAGTTCAGTGGGAGAAGAAGATGTGGTTTTAGAGTTAATGATGGTTTTAATAATATTCCAGGTCTTCTTAGGATCGGTTTTAGCATTTCGAAATTCTGTTTGTTCATAAGCAACTTTAACATTTTTTAGAAGTTTATTGCAAAAATTGCGGTACCGAATAAATGTAACTTTAAGGACTTCGTTGTTGGAGTCTCTTTTGAATTTTCGTGAAAGGTTATCCCTGTTTCGTATACAGCGGAGGAGCCCAGGAGTGACCCAAGGTTTCAAAATTCTACACTTGGACTTTACGACTTTAACCCTGGTATGTTTGGACATGATAGAGGTGATTATAGATGTAAGAGTCTCGGCAGTCTCATTCGCATCGGTGGAATTAAGAATGGAGTCAAAGTCTAAAGTGTTAATGTCAGATATTACCGCAGGATAATTTATTACTGTGCGAAAAGAAGGAGACTTGGTGAATATTTTTTGTGACTTTAAACTTAACAAAACTGGGGCATGATCCGTAATACATGTTTCAAGTATAAGTGTGATAGAATTTAATACTGTTTTAGCGAAAACGTGATCAAGGCAATTGTTCTTACGCGTTTGCAATAGATGGGTCGGCAGGAATCCATAGGAAGCAGTTAGATTTAGATACTCGTTTGCAATGTGGTTAAGATTTTGTGGAATGATATTAATATTAATGTCTCCTATGATGAACGCATTTCTATACGATGAAATAGAGGCTAATGTGTTATTTAAACTATCTTGAAAGTTATCCAGATTACGAAACGATGGGGATCGATATAACGCTATAATGGCTATGTTTCCAGACCTTAGTTTACACACTAAACAATTGGCGTCCAAAAAAGGAGGTTCAGAAACTGAGTGCTCCAAATTCTTTTTAATAAAAAGTACGATGCCATCACTTTGGTTTAAATTTACAGAAGAGCTGTAACGGGAAAATCCTTCAAGATCAGGTAAGTGTGGGGCTTTATTCAACCAACATTCCGACAAGATAATGACATCTGGGGTAATTCGAATTGAGTGCAGGAATACACTAAAACAATCAAAGTTGCGACTAATACTTCTAATATTTAAGTGTAGGATATTAAATGAATTTTCATTAATCAAATTAGGACAGTGCTCGGGCTCACAAATATGCGATTCCATTTCACCAAACGAATCAAGTTCTGGACAAATAGAATTTGTATTTAACATTATTTAGGGATAAGTCCGATAAGGTCAATAAAATGTTCCAAACAAGTGAATAAAAGTATTAAGAACTTAGAAAAACTTATTCCACAATGATAGTAGGCCGGGTCCAACTTAGGCTGCTTTAAGTTTATAATTACAAATTGTGAAATATAAGTACAAGGTACATATTCCCAACGTATAAGAGAGCTCAGAGTAGAACTGTAGTATATAGTGGGAGTGACAGAGTCATGGTAGTATTGTGTGTTTATAAGCAGAATTATGTAAGTGAAGTGTATCTTTGTTTCAAATTGTTTTCGTGTCGCTGTGTGAGTGTGTATTAACAAAAAAATCATGGACAATCTTATAACATAGACTTTAGATGTATAAATTATGAAAAAAGGATTAAAATATGTAAAAATATAATGATTAGGCATGCAAAATTTTAAAAGTAAGAAAATATTGACACTGGCTAGTCATTTATTAATTAACTTATTTAAATCGAATTCAGAGTTAATACTGATTCGTTTTGCACCGTCTTCTTTGCGTAGATACACCTTACCATAAGCGGACCAACAATGCTTATATTTGTGCTGGGCAGCAAAGTCTCTTGTTAAGAAGAAAATTTTCCGTGATTTTGCAGGCAGGTTGTCCGAGATGAAAATAGGAATCTTTGGGCCGTTATGATATAGATGTGTTGTATTAAGTTTATTATCTTTATTGTTTTTATTAAATGATCTGACTGATTGCAGTAATTTAGATTTTAAAATTACTGTAGTGAAATCTACTATAATGGTGCTGTTCATAGCCTTGGCGGAGTTAATCCTGAAAACATCCCTAATATCAGATTGCAGGATTGGTGTGTCCAGGATATTGCCAATATTTCTGATTATGTTTGCTAAGTCTATTTTGGATTCTTTTTCTGTCTTTGGGATATTTTTGATTTCAAGACTGGTTATTTTAGACTGTTTTTCCAGGTGATCAACTTTTTCCTCAAGTCTTCGAATGTATTCCAGATTTTCTTTTCTTTCGATTTCATCTTGTTGCATCTTACTTATTATTTCGTCGTATTTTGCAGCAGTAAAATTCACCGAGTCTTGTAGCTTATTGTATTGATTTTTTATCTCCAGTAATGTGGCTTCCATGTTACAGTAAAATAGCGATTGTTCTTTTTTGAGATCTTTTATTATTGTAGATATTTCGTCCTTTAGATCGTTCATACAGTGTAGATTGTCTTGGTCGTCGCGTTTTCTTTTGCTCCGACATGTTAGATTAATTGAGTCCGTATCACCAAGCAGCGCAGACGAACTTATGTTTGGCTCGGATTGATAATGCGTTGGAGATGGTTGTTTATTTGATGCAACTGTCGGCGGAGGTGGTGTCCGTTTAAGCGGCATTTCTCAATAATTATTTCAAAAATTGTAAATTAGAAAAAATCTAAATACAACAATTTTTCTGTTAATCTGGCTTGGTAGGATTTGAACACACGACAGATGTGGCGTGGCAATACAACATAAAATTGAAAATTAGAAAAAAATCCAAATATAACAATTCTTCTATTAATCTGGATTGGTAGGATTTGATCACACGACAGATGTAGCGTACGGTATGAGCAATTTTACCGCACTGCTAATGTGAATCGTATACTGCCTGGCAAAATTAAGACATATAATCAACTCAATAATTTGTTCATTGAATACGTTCGAAGTGGTCGACAAGATTCTATTGTGTTCACTAATGAGTCCAAAGTTCACAATGGCCGATTTTATTTAAACTATTGTAGGTTGTTTCGATATTAAATTGTTAATTGCACTGTGTTGTTGTGATTATTATACTGTATTTTTATCACAATTTTGTCACTTGAAACTCAAAGATTATGAGTTGTACGTTTTTTTTACAAATGAGCACTTTTTTCACGGTTTTCAAAATTAAAACACAGAGAGAACTGTCAACACGTCTGTTCACGGTGACGCCGAAATGGTCTAATGGCCTGTTTGGCTTTGGCCTGTTTCTTTCGGCCCGACATGTTAATGTGCTTTCATAAATCCGCTTGCGTAGGTGATGGCGTACATTTTATACACAAGACAAACTTTATTATTTGACACAACCAGTAGGCCTACTCTTGAAATCAATTCCAATCTCGAACTCGATACAGTTTCAATTCCAATCTAGAAGATATTGGCACTCTTACTCACTCAACTATATATAAGAATATTTACGAACTAGCGATCGTATATACTCTATTTCATTTAGTTACTAAAAATTCCGCCGTATTCAGTTAAATCGTGCGCTGGTGTTGCATTCAAGAGTGCCAATTGTACAGTTTTCGGACCCAATTCCAAATAATTAAATTGGAATCGAGTGTAAAGAGTAACCCTCTAGTTCTGATACATTTGGTTATCTACGTAGAGGAATTTAGCCAGATCAAATAAATAATTAACTTTGATAACCATCACAAATTATCAAACCAAGTCGAAAAACAGAGTTCGTTTCATAGAGCACTATACACTTAAATGTGTTCAACCATCTTTACATTGTCCATACACGCAAATAACCTGTTTGATAGCCTTCATAGTGTGACACCAGCACCGAATCTTGAGATCACCAAATATATGTTTCGGATCAGTTTTATAACGCATAGTTTTGTATTTTCTGATACCGACTTAGTCTTCACTGTCTTAGTGTGTTATCTAATTAATTAATATATTTTCGCTCGTTCTGAACCCGGGCGACACGCCGTTAGACAATGAACTAGCCAGCCTCTGGCACGGACTGGCGGACATTAAAAAATCATCGTCATCGGCGTCTAGTTTTTTCTTCATGCCGGTGTATTGAGTTTCATCATCACCTACTTTCAGAAAATCTTTGTATTCTATGCACAGCGGCCATATTATTTTACCGGACCTGAAAAATCATTATAAATATATTATTTAGTTTTCTCTATGTTCTTAGACCACAATTAGTGGCATACTCTCTGGTAATAAATACTCATTCATGCACTCACACTTATACACTTGCCTGTGGCCGATTTAGGAAAATGGCTAATTTGAAAATTCTTGTATCATTATAAAATAAAATAATAAAGGCATATAAAAGGCACTTATAACGAACTGGTGAATTTCCGGAATAAATAACTATAATTAACGGCGTGGGAATTTAGTAACCACCATCAAGGGCTGGCAGGCAAGGATACAACGAGGACAGGACTGGAAAAGGAGAAAAGAGGAAGACCGGAAAATGCAAGGAGGGAAATCGAGATCTTCGGTAAAGGAAGAGACAGGGATGATCAGGAGAAGAGGCAGGATTGGAGGGGAGAGATCGAAAGATAACATATTTTTTTTTCTGGCACGGCAAAGTGACCACACTGCACCTTATGGTAAGCGCAGTGCCGTCCAGTTAGTGTATCAAATAGCGATAGACAATCTATCCCCTGCTACTCGACACTATTTTGCCGGTCTGGACCATAATGTAATGATATTATTTTTTAAAGAGAAATGCGAAGAATTTAGAGCAGAGTGTAAAGACATAATGAGGTAGAGACAATAATTCAATTTTGAAAGTTACTGCACACAAGTTAGACAAGCTACAAGCCTCTGCTAGAAATATCTAAGATTTAATACCTGGACAAAGTGTAAGGATCATACGGGAACCAGTCATCATACTGCATGGCAGTGGGTGTGTGTGTGTGCAGCGAGTGCCGAGCGTTCCTCTCCATCACTGGCTGGCAGTACACGAGCTGGTGCGCGCGCGTCACTGACGCAAACGCTCGCGTCACCGGCGGCGGACACGTGCGCAGGGGGTTTAGCGCGCACGCTACTAGGCGCGGCAGGTTGAGGGACTCCACGAAGTTTAGATCTAGAATAGTCAAAAATTGCTTTAATACATACAAATATATTTCAGTGGTGGTAGGATATTCATATCCGCCCGGATAGCGACCACCATACAGGGTGTAAAACCCGTCACAGTGGCACTCGCAAGTGTGTCGCGTTCCGGGATCAGCCAGTGTACATTAGGTTTTTATCGAAGGTCTAGAGTTGGGGTATGTTGTTTGGCCATTTTGCGGCCTTCGGAGTATTCTGAAACTAGACCCTCGACCGCGTCTTCACCTTCTTGACCATGGCGTAGTGTGAAGAAGCAGGCCGGCATGATTGTGATCAGGTGCAGTGTGAACACTTGCCGTGCCAGTATATAAAAAAGTTCATTATTGACCGCCTCTGTGGCGCAGTGAGCCAAGAGCCGGCTGTGAAGCGAGAGGCCGTGAGTTAGATTCCCGACTGAGACAAATGTTTGTGTGACAGATAGGTATTTCTTTTAGGTCTCAGTGGTGGTTATCCTTTATGGTACTTGTTACCCACAACACAGGTTTGACCTAGTGTGGGGTCAGGACTATGTGTGACTTTTGGATGTATTTTTTATCATTATTATCAGTACTAGCTTTTAATGGTGGTCTAGTCTGAATCAACCAACCAAATTACAAGTGTGTGGGCTTTAATATTGTTGAGAATCCTATCAGTTATTAGCCTTTGGCAATATGACAGGTTTTATACGTACATACATATACACTCACGCCTTTAATCCCCGAAGGGGTAGGCAGAGACGTAACCCAGTACACCCAGTCTTTGCTGAATATCGGTGCCATGATGTGACAGGGGGCGAGCCTATCGCCATACCGGGCACAGATTCCAGACTACGGGTTCATACTGAGAATTTCTAGATAGTAAAACCCAATATCACTTTGCCCGACTTGGGGATCGAACCCGAGACCTCAGCACAGCAGTCGTAACGCATGCGCAATTACAATTGCGCCACCGAGGCAGGTTTTATGTGAGAAAAAAGATTGTAGGCTTCCACTAAATGATTCATGCTCAATGAATAGATCTATGCTACAATAAATGACCACTTGGTATATTCTAGGTAAAAGGACAATGGCGAAATCGTAGTTGCAAAAAAATATTGCGTTTAGGAATTTCATACTTTGTAATCTAAATATTATTATTTTGCATGATTTTTCAGCATACTAACAATAGCTGTGTAAGTATAGATAAGTAGTATAATTTATTAAAAATCTCAATTGATTTTTTGTAACGTGTTATGGCCGTAAGATTTTTTTAATGAATGGCTTAAGGTCTTTTAGGCCAAAGAAAAATCTTTTTCATAAGAATTCTATAAGCCGTTAAAAAAAACTATAAAATCAATGCAAGTGTGTGTGTCCCTACAATTACAAATAACAAAAATAAATCAGCTTTACTTTTTACCAACTTAGTGAATGACAGGATCGTCTGTTATTTGGCTGTATAGTTACCACCATAGCTTATCTTATTTAGAAAAAAAAACACTACTTCCGTCATTTCATACTGACATATTGTGACATAGTTTAAATCTTCTATATATCAATGGTTTAAATACACGAATACTTGAAAGATTTCACTTAGAAAATAATCTAGCAAACATGACTGTGGCCAGTGGCCACAAATGTGATCTGGAGATCGGCTAATTTCCAAAGCATAGCAGACCGATATAATATCCTATATTTGCCGTGAAAACGTACCAAATTCGACAAACACGTTCCTATTATGGTGAACATGTACGTTTCCACGGTAGTTCTTTAATTGAAGTGTGCAAAGAAACAATTAGTTCATCTTAATTTAATTTAAGAGGCAGTTCAGATACCTTATTGATAAGAGGTAAAATAAAATCACACCATGTTTCAAATAAACAGTATTATGTTTAATTACTGGTCCGACCAGGCTGGTCGAGCAGGCATTATAGAATACTATTGTAGTTGCTTGGTTGTGCGTCGTACAGTGGGCTGCTGCGCTCATACCATGATAGTAATCTGGTATTTGGGACGGGCCAGACATCAAGACATATCTGCCCCTGCAGCATTTTTAGTTATATAAGATAGGATAATTATGAAGATGAATAAACATTAAAAAAAACAGTGTTTTATTTTTATTTAGAACCCGTTTTTATTTTCTAATTTAATTTCTAAGTCCAGGATTTAGGGTCTGAAGATATTTTCTGCACAACTATTGACAAACTCTGTGTCTTCCATTCCAACTTAGCTTGAAATAAATTATATGTGGCTTATGTTACTTTTGGTATAAATCTTATGGTGAATTATTAAAAACGGTTCAGCAGTTTATAAGTTTAAAGGATTTATCGATTTCCAAAAAATAAACAAATTATTCCTATAATTAAGTATAATGTGTTCATATCTGAACATGTAAACGTAAACACTTATGTTTAAGTACCTACGGTGTGGCGGATCATCCATCCCCACAATAGTTATAAGTCAAGTTCAGTAGGTAAATGTTTAATTCACGACCCTGCCTCAGGTGACAATAGCATTAGTATTATAATGCTCTTTGGAAAATAGGCAAAAAACATTTTTATCAGCTTCATAGATAAAAATATTTTATTCAGAAATGTCAAATAGATCATAACCTCAAAATCTTTAAATTGAAATATCTTTAGTATTAGACTTTTTCATCAGAAACCCTTAATAAATTATTGTTTAGGAATTGCTGCTGAATTTTTTGATATTTTTTTCACTTCTAAACGCTACATATTTATGTCAACTAATTTCATGTATGGGAACCTGCCATTGTCCTTTCATGCAAATTTGCATGTATAATAATAATAATACTAGCCCTGTATAAACATTGTCCCACTGCTGGGCACGGGCCTCCTCTACTAACGAGAGGGGTTAGGCCTTAGTCCACCACGCTGGCCTAATGCAGGTTGGTAGACTTCTCATACCTTCGAAAAACTCTCAGATATGAATTTGCATGTATTCAGGTAAATAAACTTGCATGTCGTCAGTAATGTAGAGAAGCACATAAGAACAAAATTATACACACAAAAATACTCACTTTCTTTACTCATAAACAGGTGATGATTTTTAAACGCAACAAGGTAGAATATTGCATGGCATATGGCATGGAACGCTCCGTGGGCCTTCATATTGTCCGTAGCAGTTGTAGACTCTTGCGTGGCTGTTATATAGGCGTGACACCATTCCGCCATCGTCTTCAGGTAGTGTATTAGTCTGGTGTTGGGAATCCTGACGCATCGGGCAAGTAGTCCAGCTAAATGGCTGGCAGCTGTGCGTCGGGTAGCGAAGGCTCCAGGACCCAGGCCATGCAACCCAGCAGCCACTACCCATAAATTGTTGAGGATACGGTCTGCGCACTGCTGGTTGATTGATATCGCGTACAGTATCAGGAATTGGACGTGTCTGGAAAATACGTCAATGATAATTATGTGCCGTATACCCAATTCACAAGTGGTTGGAGTGAGTAGTATCCTACGAGAGTGGTGATGGTCCCCTACAACTGGCTATTCACAATATGTAAAAAGTTTGGTCAGAATGTACATTTAAAACGGCATATCTTATCAAGTTAAGAAAAAATAAAAAAAGGGCGATAGACTATGGGGGACGAAGAATAGATTTTAATATTTAGGCAAAATATTGAATCGCGGATTTTAGCGGTAACCGCTCCATCCGAAAAGCAGTTGAAACGAAGGTTACATAACACATATGAATAAATTGGTAGTTTAAAATACACTTTGCATTGCAATGCAATGTGAAGAAATTGTCAAATAGCAGATAATAGCACTATTATCTGCTATTTGACGATTTCTTCTATATTATTATAGAAATATTGTCATAGAAAGTTTCATAACAAAGCCACATATTTTAATATAGCAATCGGGTCAAGATACTTAAGAAATTTCTTAGAATTCTACGTAAATTTAAAAACCATACAGCCTTAAATAAAAATGATAAAAAACATCTCTTTAAAATTAATCTTAATCGTACTGATATGGGCCAATAGTATTCTCGTTATCATAATTCCCAAGCGCCAAGGCCGTGTATACTGCGCAGTTTTATAAGATTCAAAACTGACACCTGTTGAATATTAAATTTTATCAGGGTCGGGTAAAGTGTTATTGGGATTTCTATCTAGAAATTCTTAGTATCAACTCGGAGTCTGGAATCTGTGCCCGGTATGGCGATAGGCTCGCCCTCTGTCGCATTAAGGGAAAGTGGTGTACTGGTTACACTTCTGCCTACCCCTTCGGGGATTGCGGGCGTGAGTGTATATGTATGCTGTGCCCTGGCATTGCAGAAGTCTATGGGCAGCGGTGTTTACTTACCATCAGGTGGCCCGTCTGCTTGTCTGTCTATCCAGGCAGTAAAAATAAAAAAGGTAACCAAATAGTCACTATCAATTAATTGCTAGTGTATTGATGATGCTATGTATGTATGTATACATAAGCTGATATGCTTTTCTTAAAAATTCTTTACTTTTTTTAAATGTTCTGACTTGTCATAAGAGCTATGTAATTGCCTACTTGATCAATAAACGATTTCATTTCATTTCAATAATTTTCAGCAGCCAAGTGTTATAATGGGCCATTAAAATCAAGAGCTAAACACTATTTTTGAAAGCCTTGGCGCAGTGGGCGAGTAGCCGGCAGTGAAACGAGGCCGTGGGTTCGATTCCTACACCGGGACAAATGTTTGTGTGACAAACAGATATTTTTCGGGTCTGTGTGTTGTGCGACCGAAAGTCTCTCGTAGCTCCTGATACCCACGACACAAGTCTCGTATCTTAGTGTGGGATCAGGGCTATGTGTGTGACTGTTTGGTGTAATTTATTTATTTAATTCCTCTAGTATACAGGATGTGTATAAGCGGCGTTGCTTACTTAGGCTCATTTTCATCTTACAGTAAATAACACTATATAAAAGACTTACCTAATACCATATGTAGGCAGTATAACCCTCTCAAAAACATTGCAAAGCATATTCAATATGGGATCTCTTTCGTCCTCCAACCACCGCAGCACTTCGACCATGCTATAATCCAAAGCGTCAGACACTTCGTCCCGTTCCTCTATGTCCATTTCGAAAATAGTTTCATTTTGGGCTTTGTTTTTCTCTCGTTCTACTATGTTCACGTCCATTGTTATCATTCTGAAATCAAAAAGGGGTACACTACATAAATACGAAAAACTTTATTCCGAAAGTCACACACACACATACACTCACGCCTGTAATCCCCTTAGGGGTAGGCAGAGGTGTAGCCAGTACACCCGCTTTTCGCCGAATTTATTACAGTCCCATAATGTGATAGGGGGCGAGCCTATCGCCATACCGGGCACAGTTTCCAGACTCCGGGCTAATACTGAGAATTTCAAGGTAGAAAAACCCAATATCACTTTACCCGACCCGGGGATCGAACCCGAGACCTCAGCACGGCAGCAGTCGTAACGCATGCGCAATTACAACTGCGCCACCGAGGTAGTCCGAAAGTTCCGAAAGTCACAAACACGAATATCAAAATACCGATTTTCATAACTCCGAATGGTTTGAAATTTCTAATATAACGGCTTCGATTTATCATTCATCCTATTTTTACATACATATACCCTCACGCCTGTAATCCCCGAAGGGGTAGGCAGAGGTGTAAACAGTACACCCACTTTTCGCCGAATGATCCTCCTATTTTAATAATTCCGAAATATCAATATTCCTAACGTTTATAATTACTTTCTTTCAATTCTCAAAATACCGAGTTTCAATAGATCGAATAATTATTGCAAATGATGATAAACCAACAATAGAGGGGATCTGGCGCTTTAATGGTCACTGTTCTAACATAACCTAACCCAAAGGATTCAATAACTTTAGATGCCGTTTATCGGACCGAAAACCCATCGAGCATTTCATTCTTCGGACTTATGAAAATCAGATTTACTTTCGATAAAATAAAATTTGTGATTTTTAATAATAGACATTATAATTCTTAGGTATTATGAAATTCGGACTTTTGAAAATCGGATTATCGAAATTCGGAATAAAATATTTCAGAAATTCAAAATGAGCTAAGCTACAATAAACCATTATATTTATAATATGATATACAGAGTGTTTTATATAGTTGGTATAATATTTGATCAATAATTACAGAGCAATAGGATTTTGACATCTGCTGTACAACTTTAAAACAAAAGTAACTATGAATCTTTTCATGGGCACCGGCAGCAGGGTAAAGGGGTGTACTTGCACCCCCCTGTCAGAACGTTAAGTAACTCTATTAAGTAGTTTAGTAAGTTTTGAATAAATATAATATTAAAATAGTTACAGATGCACCACCCTGAAAGTAATCCTACTGACGCTCATAAATCTTTTCAAATGGTTTTTAGTGGTGTGTATCAATCAAATCACATCAAATTATTTATTGAATCCATGAAATGCTACACATTAGGAACTTTAGCTTTCTATTTTCTAACACCAGTTAACAAAATTTGGTTATACAAGTAAACTTATTACAAAACCTATTACTGTAGATGACCCCTATGAGAGTATTATAAATTACCTGTTAATTATAGCTGTCATTATCTGCTCCCTCAGCGACGGTATGTATTTGCTCATCCAAATTAAGTTGTGTATATAAGCCCTATTGGCATTACATCCTGCTTTGTAGTAAGGGAATTGGTCTATAACAATGTGCATTAGAAGATCACTACACCTGAAAGAAAAGGTAATGAAACATATGAGAATAATGTCGAAATAATTATTATATGGGAGTTACGAGTTCTTCTATGCGATAGGGCGTGTTTTATAGTAGTTGATAGTATTATTTAATTTTCAGGTTGGATAGTCTTATAATTTCCCTTTATTATAAGATCAGTGAAATGTGCAATGATGAACAAGGATGATTGTAGTTTTTTAAATTAATATTAAGTAACAATATAGCATTGTTGCAGAGTTATACCATATTGTAATAAATACAATAATACCAGAAACGCTAAAACCAATTTCTGCTCATAGGAGACTTGAAAGTCAGAATGTGAAAAAAGTACATAGGATAATTAGTTTACAATATGTCTAATATTTTTTTTTATGACTTATCTAAAAAAGAATATAGGAATATAGTGCAAAAAAATATATGTTACCGCAGATACCTACAATAAGAGTAGTTTTAAAATATATAAAGGAGAAGGACTTTGGGGCCTAATTTGACCTTTAACACAGGTTATATACACATTAAAATGCATGGCATTATTGTCCTTTTCTGCTATTATGACGAAAATCGTGAATAATAATTAATTGCGCATCTTACGAGGTCATTTGGTGATATTATCATCCAAATTATGGCAAGTGACCTTCCATTTTAAAAATTGTTAGCACCATTTGTTTTTTACTCAAATGCCTGCATCTGCATCTCACTGCACAATCAGGTCCTAAATATTTGCCAAACACCAACCAGCTCTAAAAATTGACAACAGTTGGATCAACCAGCTGCTTCTACGGAAGGTTTACAAAGGGCGAATATAGAGGTTAATAACATTCCACGATTGCAAATATAATTTACTGCAAAGACAGTTCTTGTGGCATGGTTATCAGGAACTTGGAGACTTTCCCAAACCCAAAAAGAATATTTGTGTACCACAAAAATATATATGTCGCAGGGACCAAACCCGCGCGATTCACTGCCGACCACTCGCTGACTGCACTATGTCTGTCAGACGTAAATAAAAATGTTTTATTTTGATTCATCATGAATTCAAGTTTTTTTTGCTGCCTGGATAGACAGACGAGCAGACGGGCCACCTGATGGTAAGTAGACACCGCCGCCCATAGACTTCTGCAATGCCAGGGCACAGCACAACCACTGCCTACCGTTAGCCATTTCTATTCTACTTGGAACAGTACTTTGATAACTGAATGTGTTTTCATATTTTAAATGCTTTCTTAGCATGTTATGTGGCCAATTGATCATTGCCGATATGCTTCTCAATTTGGATAAACAAATACATGCTGATATAGAACTTAAGATTTTGGAAACTTAAACTGTGCAATGTTTATTTGTGATTCATGTAAGCATCTTTTTTATTCAAAATACATTAAATATGATATTGCAAATTTTCCTGGTATTTATAGAAAACTTGCAATCATATTAAATTACTAAACCCAACAAGAGTATAGCTTGAAGAGAAAGTCATTGTGGCAATGAAACAAGTTAGCCACAATGGTTCCAAGATCCTAGGGTTATGTACCACAACCCCATTTTGGCCCGAAGTAGCTATACCACTCTAATGCTTCCAATAGTCTGTGTATCAGAAACAATAAAGAGTGTTGTTATTGCTATATCCAGACCCAGGACTATTATTTGTATGTAGCAAACTTTGTCCTGTTGCGGGTATTGAACCCTCGACCTTACTGTCACTCTGTTGACTATTTGCCTACAGAGCCATAGAGGTTGTCAAGTAAATATAAACATATGCAAGTTTATGGACAGATTTAAGTCCATAACTTGATTAGAAAAAAGTTTCTTACCATTTCTGGTAATCAACCAGTATCAGTGGATTCCAACCTGCAGATGTGCTTCCAAATATCTCCCTCCCTCCTAAAATGGAGAGATGCAAGTCAAACTCACACTTGAGTTTTTTATACTGTCTATGACAGTAAGAGCATTGTAAATTTGCATTTCTGTTAAGTATGGCTTTCAGTCCCAATTGCCTGTTTCTTAGCCATTACGTAACTTTCTAGCTCACTATCCAGTTAAGACAGCCCATTTGTATTTTTATGAGGTATAGAAAGTTCCGTCCAGTCAGATTATCAAATAGCGAGAAACAATCTATCCATCTCTACTCAACTGCTGACCCCGGAACGCGACAAACTTGCGTGTGCCACTATGGCGGGTTTTACACCTTAGGTGACTTGTATAGAATAATCAAATGAACACAAGCCACATTCAACACATGTTCAGTTATATCTATTGAAGGTGGCAAAGAACTAAATAGAGACCTTATGCATACATACTAAGAGTGTACACATATTAGGTAACTATTAAATCACCCACTCACACCAAGTAGTGCACATTTGAGGTTACCACAGTGGAACATTGGTTGGTAGGAAATGCAGCATGCTTGGTTTTTATATACACTGAAGTGCTTATTTGGGGTATTTTCAGAGGCTCCTGACTAAATGATTCAGTTAACGATAAAAGGATGTTGGATCACTTAATAGTAACAAGAATTATTCAGCCTGAGAAGCCTATTAGAAATTCAGTTGTAGTTACATTATGTAACTACAACTCGCTAAAAACATATATGAGTGAAAATTCAGAAACATGTGTCTGTTTTTATTTTACTCATAAATCTTTAATAAAATCAAGTCACAGTTAAGATTCAGACATAGTTTAATACCCTTATGCAAGGAGACAACATAAGCTCTTAGATATTAATTTCTACATATGCAATAAGTCAGTTTTTATTTTGGCAGCGTTAAGTTCTCCAACATTAATTATATTAATGCATTTTACAATACTTACATTGGTATAATGGCTACTATTTGGGCTATTACTGTATGAATGTTAGACCATCTGTGGACCATTTCTGGTGGTGGTGTGTCCTCCCAGTTTTCATCAACAGCTGTAACAAAACAAAATAATGATTCATATAATATTGTGCAATGTGCTGTAAATAATGAGTTGCATATTTCAGTATATTGGTGCAATATATAGAGACACATACCGTGTAGTTATTCCGTAGAAATATGTTAATGTATGTTTTCATAAATGATTTAATTTGTGTGTCAATTTTATACAAAATATATGCAGTTTTGAGTAAAGGAAATTGAAATAGGTTAAAAATTGTTATTCCACTATGAAAGCATGTTGCTCAGAGTTCTATAGAAAAGCACATAGTAAATAAACATAAGAAAGCAACATAATGTAAAAAAATATGAAATTGTTGTCTTGTTCTTTAAATGTCACAAAAAATAAATACCCATGAAATGGCTATATGTAAATGTATAGAGATCATGCTCAGAGCTTTGTGCACTATGTTACAAAGTAAACATCAGCATTAAAGACGTAACTGCATTGGAAAGATCGTACCTACTTAATCTGTTTAGCTGATTATCTTTTTTTTTATCCTGGCATGTCAAAGTGACTACAGCACAAAGCTGTCCAATTAGAGTACTGAGTAGCGAGAAACAATCTATCCCCTTGTACAACACAATGCCAGGCTGCTAAAGTACTCAGAAGGCCGCAAAACGCCTAAACATCATACCCCAATTCTAGGATAACAGCAAATTTTTAATTGAAATAAACATACCTTTGAACAACTTGACTAAGCATGTCATAACTTGTGGACAGTGGTAAGTGTGTGCCGTCACCAGACTCAGCACAAACCTGCTGAACAGCTCCACCAGCTCCTCACTCCGACTGGCCCACTCCACATCACACACTGCCTCCACGAGCTGCTTGAAGTCCCTCCCCAGCACCACCACACAAGACAAACAGTCGTCAAACACTATTCTGTAGTTTTCATCATTTAATGGGTAGTCCTTTAAGACTTTCACCAATTCACCATATGGACCGACGCTTCCTTTTCTAGAGTAATTGAGCAGTATCTGCTCTATTTGGTTTTTCGAGAACCTTAGTCGCATACGAGCTAATGCCGCTTGCCGGTCTAAAGTTTTTTGCATCAACGATGCGACACTTTTTTGAGCCGTCATTGCCATTATTTCTTGAGGTCTGAGGATACGGACTTCAGGAATTCTATTATCTCTGGTTGCCTCAACAATTCCGCCTTTTTGTGGTTTAGGACTTCCCGCAATATGTTACTGCTGTCGTCTATACTTGGTGCCGTATGTGAACTCGGTTCGTAACTGGTGCTTGGTTTGCTGTAGCCAACACTTGGCTCAGATGACTCACTAGTTCTTTTATCTTTTAGATAGGTTTGTAATCTTTCTAACACAACCTTACTGTCACTTTCTTTCTTTTCTGGACTATAACCTTCTTTGGACATCGCTCGTATTTTATATTCACATGGTTAAATGTTTCGAGTATGAGGGCAAGCAGTAAAATTAATTATTGGACTATTCAAATGACACAGGGCTCCAAAAAACATGAAAATTACATGAATTTAATATCCTGCTTCGTTGATAAAACACGTGTGCAATGTGCGCGGTATCTACGTTCACAATTTGACATTTAATTGACAAATTTGTAAAATGTTGCCTAGTGATGGTCAACTCGAGTTACTAACTCGAGTTGCCCTGAGATCGAGTTGACTCGAGTTGAATTCTTCCTAACTCGATAGGATAAGGAATGAGTATGTAAGGGGAAGCCTGAAAGTAGCACCAATTGTGGAAAAGATGAGGAGTGCTAGGTTAGCTTGGTATGGGCATGTGATGAGGAGGGATGAAAGGCATGTGACAAGACTGGTTGTCATTATGAATGTGGATGGAAGAAAGAGTCGTGGGAGACCAAAAAAGAGGTGGATTGCGTGAATGAGGACATGCGCATGAAAGGGGTGAATGCAGATTTGACGCATGATAGGGCTGCGTGAAGGGTTCAAACCGTTTGTGCCGACCCCACTTAGTGTGAGATAAGGGCAGGTAGATGATGATGTTGAATTCTTCCTAACTCGAGTTGGATTGCTGCGGTAAATGAAGAAGAATTGATTGACGCACTCACTCTTGTCTCATTCTTATTCGCGCGCAGCGATCATTTGTGTAGACTGCCTTGGTAGCGCAGTTCTTATTGCGCATACGTTACGACTGCTGTGCTGAGGTCTCGAGTTCGATGCCTGGGTCGGGTAAAGTGATATTGGGTTTTCCTATCTAGAAATTCTCAGTATTAGTCCGGAGTCTGGAATTTGTGCCCGGTATGGCGTTAGACTCACCCCCTATAACATTATGGGACCGAAATAAATTCGGCGATAAGTGGGTGTACAGGTATTACCTCTGCCTACCCCTTGGGGGATTACAGGCGTGAGTGTGTGGCGTGCATGTATATGCTACAGACATAATACTATGTCACTGACACTTAAAGTCACTTCAATGCAGATTTGAGGTAAATTTTTGTTTTTAGTTTTTTTTATTAATTAGAATTTTCTCAATACATGTTTATTACAAATATGTTCCGTATTTTTAATATTATCGCGAAACAGTCATTAAATTGGAAAAAACTAAACAAATCATACATTTAATTTCATCTAGTTAACTCGAGTTCAACTCGAGTTACATGAACTCCAACTCGAGTTAACTCGAGTTGTGTTTTATCCCGAGTTGGCACATCTATAATGTTTCCCTTTACTCTTGACAGTTGGTACTTGTGTGTTGTATTCATTCTTCTGAAAAGGGCAAAAGTCATAGCTATACAGCCTAGTCTTCGATTTTTGACTGATGACTGACGGAAAAACAATGAAATCACAGACATATACTTCTCTTTTTATATGTATCAGTGGATGAAACATATAATTGCAAGACTTACTGGAGTTCTCAAAGTTACTTCCTCCTTATTTCCCCTTCCAATGTGCACAATTCTATAAACTATCCTTCATTGTTTCAGGGAGCAAGGTAAGTCTCAAACTTGCGGAAGTAGTAATATAATAAATAGCCCATAAAAATAGTTATACTGTATGGAACTAATAAAAAAACTAATAGGTTCGCGATTCGTGTCGACTGTCAATTTGGACTGTAGAATGTAGATTGATGTCAGTTCTCAGTGTTTACTGTTCGTCTGTAATATCTACTTTCTAACATAATCTGTGGTTTTTCATTGTTATTTGGTCTGTGCTTTCATTTCTGAATGAGTTTGGGAGGGGTGGAATGCGTGTGTATTTCTGAATTCCGGATTTAGACTTTATTTTATTATGTATTATCATCTAACAGTGCGTACGTAGTGCCGTTACAAGAACTTGTGTAAAATGAACGATATACATATCGTGTAAAACAATACGCTCGTTTTCTTTATTTTATATGGGCGTCGATAATCATGCAAAATGGCCAACGATTTGTGGTCATGTACCTGTTGTGCCGAGGCTCTGACATGTTGGCTGCGCCTGAAGTTGTCGCCGGAGGAAATCGAACAGAGGTACAGGAGCAAAGAGATAGACAGAATACTGGAGAAAGACAAGCAAACACTGCGTCGACAAGTAAAGCTGCTGTTACTCGGTGCGGGTGAAAGCGGAAAGTCAACATTCCTCAAACAGATGAGAATCATACACAAAGTGAAGTTCGAGCCGGAACTGGTGCGCGAGTACCAGCATGTGATATACCAGAACATAGTGAAAGGGATACAAGTGTTAGTAGACGCGAGAGACAAGCTCGCTATACCATGGGAGAATCCTCGCAACTTGGATGTAGGCCAGCAGGCACTGCACTTCAGCACGGCCTCGCTGGACAGCAGGCTGTTCATGCATTACGCGCCGCACATACACTCTTTGTGGCTTGACAGGGCCATAAAAAGAGCTTATGACAGGCGAAGAGAATTTCAATTGGTAAGTTGGATACATTTAGTTTGCCAGCTTTGTGCTGATTATGGTGTTACATTTGTTATTGTTGATTCCTGTGGTTTTATGAGAACTGCATTCTTACTGCATTGTTTGGACAAGTCTGATTGGATTAAATCGGAGATAACTTTATTATCTTTGTGGTTATTAATATTTATATTTAAAGTAAGTGTTATTTTCCTCAATATAATAATTCCAATGATTGTCTCTGACTCTATGTAATGAAGTGGTATATCACGTATTTGGCATTCCTATTTTTTTTTCTTTGTGTTGTGGTTTGGGTCATATTCATATACTGCCAGTTGCGTATTATTCTCGGCATTATACTTGTAATTGGTGGTTCCAATAAACTATTTCCTTCCTTAGTCAATAATTTATTATCAATATAAATTTGTTTTTAGTTATTTAATCAAATAGTTATTGCGGAAACAGTTAGTTAGATTATAGTTATGCTGGACATTGAACAATTATGATAGAAACTTTCTAAAACAGTTATAACATATTATGTATTTTGGCAGCAAGTTAATAACAATATTATTTTGTTATAGCTTTTGCATGCATGTAGCATATGATGTGAAATAAAATGTATTATTGGTTCAGTTCTAAAATAATATACAGCTATTTAAGGTATAATGATTATTCACAATAACTCTGTTCAATGAACTTTTATCGTGAATATAAAAAAAAACGGTCTTTAAATGTGGCGGTTTGGTATCTCTCTGCTTCACTGAGCATTTACTTTTTGACTATAAATATATGTAGAAAGCATTGAACTTGTCTCACAGTGGCGATTCAGTATAAAACAGCACCTTTTGTGTTTACACAAAGAACTTTTTGTATAGGTTCTTCATTGTTTGTTGATAGTGAATGAATTCAAGTATGCATTTAAAATATGACGATTATTCCAATTAAACCTTGAGATATACTTTATGAATGTTTTTATATTTTAGAATACAGACTATTTTCACATTTCTATCATCATACTTTTGTTGTGTCAATTCTATTCTATTTATTGCTTGTTAAGCATCATGATGTCTTTCAATATGCATGCAATAATAAACAAGCTACTTTTACAATATCCATGCAAACCAGAATATAAACAGAACAGTCTTATTGAAAATAGTAGAAATCAAAATAAATATATATAAATATAAATAAAATAATAGAAATAGAAAAAGAAAGTGTTTTTTTCCTGGCATTAGTGCTGTCCATAAATATAAATAAATAACACCTAACAGTCACACACATAGCCCCGACCCCACCCTACGATACAAGTCTTGTGTTGTGGGATCAGGGACTTCGAGAGACTTTCGGTCTCACAACACCCACACCCCGGACACAAATATCTGTCTGTCACACAAACATTTGTCCCGGTGTGGGAATCGAACCCACTGCACCTCATTTCACAGTCGGCTACTCGCCAATTGCGCCATGGAGGCTGTCAAATATAAAGATTATGCTTTGTTTTCCATTTGTGAAGCAATTCAATTGTAACCTGGTGTAAATCTAAATATCTTCTAAAAACTCCAGAAATAATGTTCATTCATGTTTATTTTGCAATATTCTGTATTCATTTGTTAACGAACCTTAGAATATTTTCCAGGGTACGGAAAATTTATTTGATAATTACTTTACCAGCATCTGTCTTGATTTAAGTACACATGTTAAAAAATATATATATAGGAAAATATTCTAAGGTTCGTTAATTAAGTTTCGATAATTACAATAAAAGGGTTAGTAAATAATAATTATATGATGCTATGCGCCTAGTTCTATGCTAATATCCCAATAAGCAAGAACTGATGTGCTGTTTATAAAATCTAATACTAATGTAACACCAAAAATATTGATATGTTAAAACAAATCAATACACAATGGGCAAGAGAGACTTAGAGCCATTAAACTATCTATGTTTTTAACACTTAAAATATAAACCATCTTGGGATATAATCCATTTTAGATGTAGTTATTGATAAGCTATATTGAAACACATGTTAGACTTGTGGTGGGAAAAGTATGTTAACATAAACAAATGTAAACAAAGACTGTTGGTTGACAGATCTTTGCATTATGTTGCACTGGACGTACTTATATGTTTTAGTTTGGATTTATGATGCATAGTTTGTGAATATTAGATTTTTTATATTCTGTAGATACGAACTGTCGAACAAAAAAGATGTTCCGAAAAGCTTGTCCGCCCACTAATGCCATCTATCATTTTACTAAGAACTATTTGGAAATTATAACTCCCGTCACTGTCTCTCGAACGGGACTTTCCGCGCGCTAAAACGGGACAAACTATATAATGCATTTGTTGTGAAATATAGACTTCCCGTATTCAGAATTGAAATTAATTAATATTTATTGATATTACGTTCTAAACGTTATGAAATTATGTTATTTACCTTATATACTATTAACAGTTTCACTGTAAATCAATTTAAGGCAGATTTGTTTGGGAATGTCGCTACAAATAACTCAAATTAACTGGTGTGCATTCATAGGTGGCATGAAGCATACTAACGTCAGTGTGGAGTATACACCTAAACTCAGTGGAACATAATGTTTGTTCTGGTCGCCGCATCTAGTACGTAGTACATATATCGCTGCTATAAATATGATTTTTAAATTCACATGCATATTTGTTTGGCCAAAAGCTAAGAAATTATGGTTAATACCATAGAGGGGAGATACTCTAAAAGTTAAATATATTTCACACAGGCATGATGCTATGATAATATTTTATTTAATGTACATGAATCACTACTGATATATTTTATAAGATTTTTAATAAGTATCAAAATAAATAAATTATTTATTGTCCAAAAACACATTTTACATATTATAACAAAAATACAATAATGTTTTCCTGTTAGACTGGTTTTATGTATTCAGACTAGTTTTTAGATACTTGTTGTCTGTCTGCTTATTGAATTATATCCTAGCACAATCTAGAGTAATTTATATTACACTGGACATATTTGGACTTAATAATATTGGATATCCTTAGATATCATTAAGTTTTCCTTATGTTTAACCTTTTTTACATTTGTTTAAAAGTCAACAAAAACTTAAGAGTTGCACAATATTATTAAAGAACTAAAGATAAGTCAATTTAATCAGTTCACTTATTAATTGTCTCATTATAAGTGAAGTCTTGAATTCAAATCTCAGATTGCAATAATTATTTTTCTCTTTGAAGTTACATACATGAATTCATGATTGTAATTTGTTATATGGCTATAGTCTTCCCACCAATCGCTAAATGGGATGGAGGTACTTTGACAAACCATGGTCACATTACTTGCACGTTTGGACTAGCCTTTTGAGACTTTTGGAACACCACAGTTTTATGTGATCATGATCGGCTGTGAATTATAGTTCTACTACATGTTGCAAGAGGCTCCACCCGCGTGAAAGTTAATTTTGGAAGAAAAGTTATACAATCCATGGAGGCATCTTTCTATTGGCACCTTTATATATTTTGCTATCCCATAGGAAGCGTGCATTTTTTCGGGATAAAAAGCCTATATGGTATTCCAAACTATAATCTATCTCTGTGCCAAATTTCAACCAGAGCTGTCCAGCTGTTGTAGTGTGATCGAGTAACAAACATCCATCCATCCAAACATTTACATTTATAATATTAGTAGTATTTATTTATACGACACTTGTTAATAGAATTTAATGCACCAAATTTACTTTATTAACATGCATCTTAAATATTAATCTGTGTTATTACATATTAATTTTCACAAAGCATTCATTTGATTGAATTATTAATTAATATTTAACGGTAGGCAGCGGCTTTGCTGTGCCCTGGTATTGCAGAAGTCTATGGGCGGCGGTGACTACTTACCATCAGGTGGCTACCTACCTTCTACTCGTCTGCCTATCGAGGCACTAAAAAAAAAATTGAATTTGTGTGATACCTAAAAAGATATATTTGTTTCTGTGACCATTGTTTCTGCTGTGTATATTTAAATAATCTATGTGAAAAGGTGATTTGAATTGTGTATTCCCATTCAATAAAATTAAATTAGAATTTATCTATTCAAAAAATCATAACAGCTGTTTGAGAATGCATCTTCAATGGCTTAACCAAGGTTTTATAGCTGGCTGACAATAGGATTTAAAGCAACAGTTGATTAATTTGGATTGATAATCATTATACTTTAGTATTATAAAAGGATAAAGGTTTATTCACGAAAAATACTGATCCAATTAATAAAATCTTTTATCAATAGGAATCTTTATTATCCCTGATTGCTGTAGGCTAGGAAAAGTAAGTTTTTTATAATCACATGTTTAATTCAATAATAATATGCAATGCCATGATTGTAGTTGTTAAATACACCACAAGAGTCAGTTGGTCAAACTTGTATTATGGGTAACGACAAGGGTCTATGGTGCCACAAGGCCCAGACCCGAAACAATATTTGTGGGTTACACAACCATTTTTATGGTGGATGGATCCAATCTGGGGCCACTCATTTCAGAGCTGGCTAATCACCTGTTGCCCCAACAGAAGCTGTCTTCTAATACTATCTTCTAACTGTGATTAGCTTAAATCGTTTTTGGATTTCACAATCTGTATATAAAAAAGAAGAAACTGACTGACATATCAACACACAGCCAAATGGTTAGAGACTTCAAAATTTGACAGTAGGCACCTTTTATGACGTAGGCATCCCAAACGAAGGATTTTTGGAAATACCACCCTAAAGGGGTAAAATAGGGGATGAAAGTTTGTATGAAAATCTGTCGTATTTGAAGTTAAACGCATGGAAATTGTTATTTTGTATTGTATACTACTTTTTCTCACAAACATGACTTCCACGCGGGCGGAGCCGTGAGCAACAGCTAGTATTTTATTATATGAAATGTTTACTAGTGATCCTAACTGATATGTTGAAGCCCCCACTATATATTTTGAACAAGACAAATGCTTATGTGATTTACAATTATTTAGAACCAGGGACTATGGTTAGTCTAGTATGGTAGGTTATACCTAGTCCATACAGTCCTGACCCCATGGGTCTGACCCCTGTGTGAGTGACTGTTGGGTATTAATCATTATATTTACAGCTGAAAACTTTTAATCCTCAGAGATGTGTTCACTTTGCAATATTCAATACTGCATCAAATGATCAGTGCAATAAAACGCATTAATAAACGAACAAAATCGATATCTCAATCAACAGAGGCGCGGTGAATAGATTTTGTTCATTGAACGACTATATGGGCATAAATAAAATAATTATAATTGCATTCCTTATCTCATTTGATTAGTCACAGCTAAGTTGCGTCATGCGTCATACCGCAGGCTCTTTGGAAACACTTGTAAGGTGCACATGACGCTACCAGTATATTATTATCATGACTGGATGTAACCCGCGGCTTTGCCTGCGTGGATGTTGTCGTTTAATGGGACGGTACACTTGTTAGACAGTTGATAGTAGTTCATTTAAAATTAGAAGCAAAACAAACACACAACAATAAACATTTTGTATTACATATTTAAAAAACGTTAAAACTTTAAATAAAATTAAAATGTATCAATATTTATTGAATGTTAACGATGTAATAAGTATCGTTTTTAATTCAATCACAAGGAATTTTGTGGTTAGAATAGGATTCATGTAAATCGGTAAGTCGATTCATTAGCATAATTAACTTGAAATGTAAACATAGTAGTGTTAAAAACTTTTACATATGTTCAGCGGTCTTTTAAATATCTTTACTTGGACGAAGATCCGTGTTGAAGCTATATTGTATATACACCGATGGGAACAACAAAATTCTTAGAATATTTAGAAGAAAATATGACATACTTTTACGATTTGGCGTACGGCGTAACTCTTATATGTTCTCTCCGAAGCAAGTGTGCTTTTGTGATGAGTTCGGTAGTCTAATGCGAATATAATGACACGGCCCAACATACCCTTGAGGAGTGTCCAGCCTGGGATGAAGAGCGCAACGCTCTCAGCTCAGCTGTCAATGGAGACCTTTCTCTGCCGGCTGTAGTAGCTGCCATGGTCGGCAGACGAAGATCGTGGCGTGCGATGGCCTCCTTCTGCGAACGTGTCATGTCGCAGAAGGAGAGCGCCGAACGGGATCGGGAACGAACCGATCCCGCTCGTCACCAAACGAGAAGGAGGCGCCGAGTTTGACGATTGACTGGCGCCTCCTGCCCTGTGGAATGGGGGCCCTGAAGAATTCTACCACGGTATACCCTGCCTGTCGTAAGAGGCGACTAAAAGGGATCACGGGGGTCGCGGCTGCACAGCGGGGGATGTGCGGCCTTTATATATTTATATATATATTCTCATGGTGCGACCCTGAGACGGGTGGCGGCGCGTAACATCGTGCTGCTGCTGTAAATTGGGGAGGGCATTTAGCCCAAGAAGAGACGGGCCGTAAAGGCATGGCGCAGGGATGGTTCCGGCAGCAATCCAGAGTATACTCAGGATCCCCCGGGATCGTCCCACATGTGCTGCAGCAGGCTACCGCGGGGTTTTTAGTCGGTACACCGGCATAGGAAAATTGGTTAGGGCCCGACCTAGTAGTCCTTCGGGCGATCTGGGTCGGAAGGTCGGTGAGTCCGGCATAACCATCTCTCCTCCCCCGAGGACCAGAAGGTATCCGTAAGAAGGATTTTCCCCGCGGGAAAAAAAAAAGTCTAATGCGAATATACTGCGGACCGGTCTCAAATGGTGGAATGGTGGAACCAAAAAATTTAAATATTAGACGTGACAAATAGACAGTCAGACAAGAAATATATAAAACTGCTTTGGATTTGGTAACATGCAAATTCCTGTATAAACTTAAGTATGAACTAATATGGCGGATATTTGGAAATACAGACATACATTTTAATTTATTTCATCTGTACAGATAAGAGTATGTCTACATTTATTATAAGACGCACATTTAATAATAAGTACTCGATAATCTAACTAGACGGCACTGAGCTGACCATCAAGTTCAAGTGCAGTGTGGTCACTTTGCCGTGCTAAAAAAATATATAAACAGAATCTTCCTCATTTCTACGGAAGGGTAGATTATGACTTGGTGTGTTTATAGCGAATAAAAAAAATCAGTTTTAATAAAACAGGTAATTCTTTATTTTAAATTGCATAAAAATAAAAAAAAAATACAAGCCCAGTATTAAACATTGTCCCACTGCTGGGCACGGGCCTCCTCTACTAATGAGAGGGGTTAGGCCGTAGTCTACCACGCTGGCCTAATGCAGGTTGGTAGACTTCACATACCTACACATACCATACATTTACATAATTGCATAATTTTAGAATAAACAAATCACAAGATTTACTTTTGGAATAGGCAACATTTAGAGGTTTGAAGACAGGAGACCGCGACGCACGACGGTTTCCAAATAATTAGGTCCATACTAAGCAGATGTGTCGCTGTCGCCTGACTAGGGTCGCGTGTCACGCCCTCCTGTCTCGATCGCACATATTATTGTCTTATTAATTAAAAACAGTAGATGCTAATATAGGCTGTTCCGAATTTTTAATAAAATAATTTGCGAGACTTTTCAACAAATATTATTTAATTGTTTTTTTTTATTTTTGTTATTGCCTTGATAGGCCGACCAGCAGACGGGCCACCTGATGGTAAGTAGTCACCGCCGCCCATAGACTTCTGCAATGCCAGGGCACAGCAAAGCCGCTGCCTACCGTCCTATTAGCTGCTCTATGGAACGTAACCTATAACCTGTAATTGTAAATAGTAAACTAACGCTAAACCGGATTTATATTAACTAGTATCTATGGCAACGCATAGTTACTTCTTGAATTGAGGCCGTCAGGGCAAAAGTGGCCTAAGCTTGAGAAAATGAGTATGAAAATAATGGGGTTTGTTTATTGGGGTAATTTTTGCAATGTCTTTGCATCTTGTCATCATATTGGCAATTGGTGAAACTAGAGATAGGCCAGTTTTGCATTAAATTTTCGCACATTTTAAATCATTTGTAGTACATAGGTCAGATTATGCAAAATTGAAGGTTAGGCCACTTTTGCACTGACAGCCTTAATTAATCTCTAAATTTCTGCGTTTTATAATAAGGCCCATGAAGTCGTTAAGGCCTCGATCATTATTTTGTATCTCACAAATTAGTTTGCGATACTAGAACAGATAATAACTCTTTATTCCCAAGGGTATTTCTGCTTATACCGTGACCTGAATTACGACCCATTGTCAGAGCTTAGGTCATTGTACTTATTAAATGTATTGATCATCAAATATACGCGCTTCTATACCCTTTTTTTATTTTTTTATTCTGGCACGGCAAAGTGCCTACACTGCATCTGATAGTAAGCGCAGTGCCGTCTAGATAGAGTATCAAGTAGCGAGAGATAGTCTATCCCTCGCTACTCAACACAATCATGACGGCCTGCGACACAATCATGCCCGCCTGTATAATTGGTATTAGCTACCTAGATAATACAAAAAAAGTAGACTAGACTAGCCAGTATTTCTAAAAAAATATGAATGAACTACATACGTTAGTTGAACGCTTGGTAAACTAAAGATTGCATAACTAACCTGTTCTAAATAAATTAGAGAGGTTTTAGTAAATGTTGCCCTTAATTCTAAGACATTTAAAATTAATGAACAACATAGTAGTAGATAAACATTATTCCGCGATTTATTTTGATGATAGTTGTGAATTTGATAGATTGTGCGTTGCATCAAGCTTAATTCACACATTACACTCACACATTATGTTTTAATGACGTGTGGAGTTATGTAATGTCTACGTGCTAGGGCTGGTACCCGGATCTTCCGGCTTTCGAAGCATTTTGTAATTGATTTGCCCAAATACTGACCATGTGCGTCATAAGTATGATGCAATCGACATTATTATTAGATTGGGTCCTTTTAAATTAACTGTGTTAGAATTAATTTAATACAGGCTATATGTAAATGACGTAGATTCAAAGTAAATACTGGGCTATCTACTGACTCAATCTTTGTTTGAAATAGTATTATAAGAAGTTAAAATACTATTAAACTCGTACTCTCGACTGCCTCGTTGGCGCAGTTGTAATTGTGCATGCGTTAAGACTGCTGTGCTCATGTCTCAGGTTTGATCCCCGGGTTTGGTAAACTGATTTGGGTTTTTCTATTTAGAAATATTCAGTATCAGCCCGGAGTCTGAAATTGTGCCCGGTGTGGCAATAGGCTCGGACCCTATCACATTATCGGACCGTAATAAATTTGGCGGAAACTGGTTACACCTCTGTCTACCCCTTCGGGGATTACAGGCCTGACTGTATATGTATGTATGTATGTATGTATGTATCAAAACCTTTAAAAATTGTCGCCACGCTGGTCTCGGCTGTGCAGTACCTCACACTCGCCTCTGTTCGAGAGTGCACAGAGCTCATTGTCACTATCATTTTCATGAGTAAAAACGTTATTAGTTTTAAAGTTCGCTTGTACCAGGGAAATCTTTTTATTATTATAGCTATTAGTTAATAAATTTTTTAACTCGTCGAAATAAAGACGTATCTGTAACCTTTGCACTTAAATGTGTCACAATGTAATCGTTTGTTACGCTATTTAAGTGTGTATTATGTTTATATAAAGCTGACACTTGTGTGATATTTTGTGTATGACACATTGTATTGTTGTCGCATGTTTACTATTGACACGGCGTTATTTGCATGTGCAGTACATGTTACTTGCGATGTCGGGCTTTCCCTGCCGTTATATCAGCGGGCCGCCTTCGGGCAGGTTGTATGGTCACATTCCTGCGCCTTCTATGACTCCTTAGATGTTAGCGAAAAACTCACTTAACTCCAGTATATCAAGTCTCTACCGTCGCTTTAATTAATAAGCTATAGGTTTATCCGCTAGACACTCTAATGACGTTCCCTAGAGCGTCTTGAGAAAGTCGCGATTAATTTGGTAATAATTAGCAAAAGCTTTGCAGTATTTTCATTAAGTGTATATTGGAGTTCTGAAATTAGAACGTAAATATCTAGGTTTTCGGTAAAATAGTAGGGAAGACAATATTTTTTAAAACTGTATTATTAAAAATAATTGATTGAAACTTTTCCTTTTTTTCTTACCAATTGCTATCAAATGATTACCTTAATGGACAATCCATTAAGGTAATAATTTGTTCAAAAGATAAAGCCTTGTTTTAGTTCGTTATTACTAATCTAAGGTAATTAAACTTAAATCGTATATATTATATGACCTATGATTATAATTAAATGACCAAATATTGTTAACCGATGTGAAAAGAGCAACGCTATAGTTTCTTGCCCGTTCTTCTCTAGCGAGACTGCATTCCGAACTGGCGGTAGAGTGAAAAAATTGACTGAATCTAAATGATGTATAACATTTTATGGATTCAATAAATATTTGATTTTGATTTTTTTGATTTTAATGGAACATCAACTAATGTTATATGAATAAGGCAAAATTATGTGTAAAATTTATAACATTGTAAATAGCTATGGATTTAATTAGAACCTAAAAAATTTACTTCAAAACCTGAATCATGATTTGTTGTCTGTAATTAATTCAAGTTTCCTAATTTTTCGCTCTCCATTTCATAATATTTTAAACCCAATAAAATTCCAACAGAATAAGGGCGGAAATATCGCGTGTAAAAAAATAAAATATAAAAGTATTGCGAACCTCCTTTATATCGTTTGAAAATAGATTTTCATAATTGTAAAAGATAAATTGATTGGCCATATACACGTGTTATCTACTCTAGTGAGTGGTGAAACGTGTGTAATTTCCTTATGTTCGTCTCATTATCAGACGCGTTCGACGTGAAATAGTAAAACCTTTGTGATACGAAGGGTTTAATTATCGGTATTTATTCACGCGCACCATAGCCTCGTTCGTAATAAACACTAAGTAAACCGCTCCCAATTCGTTAATGACTACGCCTTTTTATGTATTAGCTTTGCAGGCAAGTATGACCCTTGGGAACATGACTAATATCCCACATAGGTGGGGTATCGTCTGTCCTATAATGTTCCTTATCTATTGCATATGTTTGTGAGCAATAATCCCGGGTGGTACGGAGCGTAGTGTCATCTCTCGGCGCTGTGGACACAGATTAATCATTGCTAATGTAATTAAAAAAATATATATCTGTGATTATGCAGTTTTGTGTTGGAACTGGCTCGCATGGCGACTGAACAGATTTTTTAAAAGTGAAGTAATAAGAAACAACGAAATACACTTAATTCAAAAGCATTTAATAAAATTCATTGAAGATGTCCCCCTTCCTCCCCTAACACCGGAGACTACTGCAGCGATTCTAAAAAATCTCTACTAATAAAATACTGCATTATTCACGAGTAACATGACTGCCTCGGTGGCCCATTTGTTATTGCGCATGCCTTACGACTGCTGTGCTGAGGTCTCGGGTTCGATCCCCGGGTCGGGTAAAGTGATATTGGGTTTTCCTATTTAGAAATACTTAGTATCAGCCCAGAGTCTGGAATTGTGCCCGGTAAGGCGATAGGCTCGCCCCCTATCACATTATGGGACCATAACAGATTTGGCAAAAAGTGGGTGTACTGGTTGTAACCAGTAACCAGAGGTGTACCTCTGCCTACCCCTTCGGGGATTACAGGCGTGAGTGTAAATCGATGTGTCATGAGTAACAATATGGTATATTTAATTTAAATAATCTACTTTTTATCCTATAACAGGCTTTCATAGAAAGCTGTGAGCTGATACTAGTTTATGTGACAGCCTCCGTAAAGGCTGTGAAACGAAAGGTTGCGGGTTCGATCTTCGCACCAAGACGAATGTTTGAATTGTGTGATCCACAAATATTTGTTTCGGGTCTGGGTGTTGTGGAACAATAGTCCCTTGTAGTTATGAATACACGATACAGGTTTGACCTAGTCTGGGGTCAGAGTTATGTGTGTGACTGTTGGGTGTATGTAATTATTTGTATAAATGCGCAACACTTTAGAAAACATTAAAATGGTCATGGCATATCGAAAAAGGATTGATGTCAAGATCAGGTCAATTATATTTCTGTATGGCCAGGTAGTTTCATAAAATATACTTTATTAAATATAGTAGACTACCGTACACTAGTTTTTTTCTATTCAAGGTATTTAGGTTTTCTATCTGCTATACTTAGTTGTTAAAACTTCGTATTTCCTCCAATCCATTACCTCGCCGCTTGCGAGATATAATAATAAATAAACAACGGGCCAAAGTAGGTACGGAGAAGAAAGATTTCTTGGAAAACAGAAAAAACATCGAAATATTTTAGTTCCATAATCATCTCGAGTTTTATTAATACGTATCGATTATATTTTCGTATTTAGGCTGAGAAACCGACACGGTCCGCGGTTCAAATCCCACGTCGGGCAATCTGAACTTGTTTGAAAACATTTGTAAAATGCCTGAGTTTGGAATTTATGCTCTATATGGCGATATTCTGGCCACCCATCGTCACATTATGGGTAAATAAAATCGGCGCTCTGTAAGTGCACCAGTTGCAAATCTACCTACACCTTCGGTGATACAACCGTGAGCTTGCGTACGATGATTATATTTGCAGTTCTTTTGTTTGACAATTATTTTCTTGTTTACCGCTGGCTCGCGTCCGTAATTGAATTCAATTGTATTTTTTATCCGCCACAAACAATACTGTGCGTTAAGTCATCACGCGTAATAAGAAAGTCTTTGTTCTATGCCAGTGACCATAAAACAGCGGCGTTCATTTAGCTTGACCTGTCTCGGGACTTATCGTCGGCTGTAATTTTAATACGGCTAAATGCCTAGTTCCGTTCGGCCTAATGGCACGGCTGGTCCGGTATGATTTCTTACAGAGCCGGTGTTCGCTCAACTCGCGCCCTTGCCTAAATATCAGAACAGGTTCTAAAAACGCGTGTTTTTGTTTGACCTCAAAAGATAAAATTTGCATAATTCACACAATTACAATTCGGGTTTGTTTTATTAATGCGTTAGTCATTTGTCTTACGTTAGAGCGATAATGGTGTATAGTATAATTGAAATAAAGAAATAATATAAATTATCCTAATTTCACGTTCGAATAAGAGTAAATATAAAATAAATAAATAACACCCAACAGTCACACACATAGCCCCGAATATGATTTGATGATTAAAGTATATAAAAGTGATCCACACTGTAGGCAAGGCATACCTGCTTTTTCTGGCATATAATAATAATTGAAGCTGTCACAAGCTGATACACTGTGGACAGTTTTGTCTACAGCATAAATGGGTTAGCACTATCACAGTTATATTACTGTCTCACAGCAAATGACGCGAGGTACGGCTTGCTGTTGCATTTCATACTCTGAGTTACCAGACGCTCCAATCTTCCTCCTCTTAATCCCATTTTTTCTTTTGAGCCCAACTACGCACCCATGTTTGATTATCATAGATCATTTATCATCAGGTGACCTTCTAGCACGATTGCCCCACCTTAACCATTAAACAATCTCTGTACCTCCAATAGAGAAGCACATTCACCAGAGCTTCTGAGTCTTTGTTAGCAACAAAATTATAACATGAATGTGAAAATGCGTTTATTTTATATTGCTAAATAACTGCTCGGTTTTGAACTGGTTTTGTTGAAATTTTGCATAGATTTCCACATCTTAGATTAAGATATAGTATTAAGGTATAATAAATGTGCACGTACACGCTACCTTTCGCCTCTGAATCTGTATTAGGTTCCAAGATATGGCGTGTTATTACCCAAATAAATTGTGTACTAACTGTACTTGTACAGTCGGAGCATATTTTGTCAAAATGTTACAGTTATTGTTCTTTCAAAACGAATTGTAGAGTAATGTTAAATAATGCGATGCTATCTTCGTGGCGCTCAGAACTTGCATTTATTCTGCAAATTCATACATTTAAGTTGCCAAGTAAAACAATTTACAATGATGTGGAGATTGCCATAAACAAAATTATTTTTTCATGGTTTCGTTCCAGAACAAGAATCTGTCTACCAACAAGATACGAGTAAACCCAATAAGGTTAAACAAAGTAAATATAATTAAACCTAGCTATTGCTCTATAAACTATCCATGTAGTTCTTATTTAGAAATACACGTGTTAGATGCTATTAATCTTCTGGAAACCGAACACCTAAGCCCTAAAGCATTTCCTATTGCCCCCAAGTTTTTTAAAAATATTAGCATCATGTATTCAATTCAGAGCTATTGCTTCCGCCTCTCCATCATGATGGATGTAGTTCTGTGGAACAAGTTATAACAGCAAAAACAATATTATTCAAGAGGAATTTATTGCAGAAGATTCTAAATTGTAATTGCTTTTTTAAACCTCTTAGAAATTATGATCTTACGTTGGCGCTACGTTACGGCATTAAACAATTTCAGCAGCCTGTTTTGAAAGAGACCTCAGTCCTTACTTTATATTTTTATACAATTCTATATTTTTCATTTTGTTGCTGGCACTTCTTTCAACTTAATTTCAACAATAATGATCCCAATGTACAATTTGTTCTTAAATTTATTTAGTTCGCCTTCAATCAACTTATGCCCTCAATCATTAGTTGTACAATCTTGCTTTATTTATTACACCTTTATTTTACTTGATTGCAAATTGTTTCGAATAAAGCCCGACATTACATTGTCATAAACCAGGATGTGTTCACTCATTGTTAAGTAAATTCCGCAACGGTTTCGCAAACTGTGTGCTTTACCTTTTAGTGTTATAGACCTATCTGCTAAACGAATGCACCTTTATCAATGTAGCGCGGTTTATTGCCTTGTTAAAATCAAATATTTTAATATTAACGTGTAAGGTGTCCCAGGCGGCAATTATCAACGCACTGCCGTGACCGCTGCGTTCAAGAACTCTGTTTAATGTAAAGGTCTCGGTGCATTGTTGTAGAACATCTGTTTGATATCCGTATTGGATTTCTAATAAGTTTTGATCGATATCTGCGCTAATATTATATTATTATTAATCATTATGCTTGAAGCGTACATTTCGATATACTACAATTAGTGACACAAAACTTCACTCCTCAAAGTTCTCCGCCGCGTCTGTCTATCTGTCTTTAATGCGGTTTTCATCAATAGATAGAGTGATTCATGAGGAAGGTTTAGGTATATAATTTGTCAAGATTTTGTGTAAATTGGTTGAAATATAACGATAATTGTTGGAAGTGTCGGAAAAGGTCAAGCCGCTTTCATTGAAAACGCTGCCTTAATCCCTTTGAGATATAATAAAATAATGCATGGTGGGATATACCTCTTTTATAGACCTACAAAAAGTTCCCGATGGCATATGTCTACATTCACCTCCACTCCTCTGCGGAGCCGCGGGCAACGGGTAGTATTTTATAAAATATTTTTTAGAGTGAATAACTCAAAACAACAGTTGCATACAATTGTTCTGATTTCTCTATAGACTTTTTGGTTACGATGAGGAATGTAGTCGTAACTCCTAAAACACCCAGACGCACAACAAAGGACAATGGGCGAATTTGTATGAGCCCTGTCCCCACCCACCAACAGACACCATACATATACAATATTATTAAGTGTACTATAACAACTCTTACCACATCATTTAAATTTAATAAATCAATGGAGGTTCCTTACAAAATAAAAACACATAAATTAAAATGTTCTTATTAAACACTGCTATTTTATTGCATTTTTTTACTATTTTTACATACTTTTAATAAATATATAAAGAAATATGGTATAGGCAATTTCACCAGGAACTGTTCGCCAAGTAACTAAACCTTAGGAACTACCAATAGCTAAAACAGCCTGTTTGGATATTTGAGCTTAGAACCTTTGGCATATTTATAATACAAAATCTGATGCTGATCTGATGATGGTAGGGAAAGGAAAGATAAACTGGATCTTGGAAAATGTAATAGTTGGAGACGTCTTGTTTGCTCGTATATGTTTAGTACTCTGTGTAATTGCAGAAGTTAAAATCTTTCCACAACAGATGATAGCAATGGCAAAAATATTATCGGAGCTCGTGAACTACATTAGTTAAAAACGTCCCGTTTGGACATAAACCTTTAAAAATCTAGGCAATTACAGAAACACCCTACATACGTGGTGCAACACGACCGCCATTCATAGCATGGATGGCATGAATACTATTTAGTACTTTGTTTTTACAAATATCAAAAGAGATTTAAAATAAAGATTGTCTTATGAAAAACTATTAATTTATGGTTGTTCTTATTTTTTGCATATATTTTTAAAATAATGATATCAGACGAATTAAAAACATAATACTATTTTATTATAATATTTACTAACGACCCCCCCGGGTTTGCACGATTGTTGTCAACCTTTGGAGACAGGTACATGTCAATGTGAACTTTTTCTAGATCATTTTAAAATCATAGTGCATTATTTTGATTTAGCCCTTATGGTTTAGCCGGAGTAAGTTTTTTTTTTGGCGCGGCAATGTGACCACACTGCACCTGATGGTAAGCGCAGTGCCGTCCAGATAGAGTATCAAGTAGCGAGAGACAGTAATGTAATCACCCGAAAATATAATTAGACGATACGATTATCAAACGTTGACTTTACTGTACATTCTACAAATATAATATGTAAGTATTAGGTATACATTAAAACTTTCGGGAAAAATATACAAATGATAATTATCACGTCGAGGCTGTCGAGAGAGCTTATACATCCCTCTCCGATCTTCAGATATAGTATCACAATGCAATCGTGTGATAGTTCAGTAGAAATAACACAAGTTATTTAACAGAGTTAAATATCTTGTAATAACTTCAGAGTTTATTAAACTACTGCCAGTTCCGAATGCAGTTATCCTATGGAGAGGATGGCCAGTAACTCCATGGTCGCGTTTTCGTCTAGGTCTGGATATCCGCTGCGATCTTAATCCAAGGAGTCACATCGAGGGCGTAATATCCGCCATCTCCCGTAGGGTCGGAATCCTGAACAGGGTGCGGCGGTTTTTCACGCCCAGTCAGCTTTACCGCTTATATAAAGCGCAGGTGCGGTCGGGAATGGAATACTGCTCGCACCTCTGGGACGGTTCCGCAAAATACCTTCTTGGTGCCTTGGGTGGGTTGCAGCGGCGGGCCATCCGCATTTTGAATGATGCAGACGTAACAGCCTGGCGCCGCTACAGCTGCGTAGGGATATTTCCTCGCTTAGCGTGTTCTACCGTCTGTATCATGATACAGACGGTAGAACCTCGCCATGGCGAATGCTCTGAAGAATTGTTTGATCTTATTCCATCCTCTCCCTTCTATACCAGAACCACGCGTACTGGATTGAAAGAAAGAAAAGATTTTTTATTTTCGGAACGTAATTGATCAACGAACATAATTGATCCGACAATGGGGGTCCCTATTCAGCTGCATGCTGCAGTACAGGCTTACCCATACTGCAGCGCTGGTTTCGATAGAACCCAACCAGTGACGTACACATGTTATACAAAATAAAAACTCTTAAAAACTAGCCAGTATTAAATATAACCTAGTAACAAAAATAAACCTGAATTAAGCGTAATATTGCGGAGCCACAGCTTCGTGGTATCTACTACCCCGGCCCGAACCAAGAGGTTCGCAAACTCGTAGTTTTGCTGCACCATCAAGCTGTGGAACAGTTTGCCAGCTACCGTGTTCCCTCCTTCCTATGATCCTGGGTCCTTTAGGCGTAGTGTGAAGAAGCTAAACAGCAGGCTGGCATGATTATGTTGAGTAGCGATGTAGCGAGTAGCATGATAGACTGTCTCTTGCTACTCTATCTGGAGGTGAAGTGTGGTCACCTTTCCGCGCCAGCATAAAAAAAAAGTTGACGAAGCATTCGTTAGGTCCCCCGTAGTCGCGTTAAGAACGCGAGTCGCTACCGCAAAACTGCAACCTTGTCGGTTTTATGTAAGACAGCGGTAACATACCAGTTCAGGTAGGCCATTCAAGCTGTAGAAAAAAAATGATTAATGTAGCTCTACCATCTATATACTATGTTATAGCACAGCGTAATATAGTAAAATCAGCAAAAAATCAATTTTCTATATAAAACAAAAATGTGAATTTAAAAAAAAACTCAATACTTTTCGTTGTTGGCGTCATACCAAAAAATCATCACCTTGCTAGGATTAATCGATTGAGACCAATTTCAAACCTGTTGACGGGTGGGGACACTTGACCCATTGTCCTTTGCAGTTTTCAAATGTTAAACATCTTGTTTGTTCGTTTCGGCATTATACCAAACTATTGCACGGAAACCGCCTGCGTTTTCATAGTTGTGTTGCCTAGATTCCATTTTAAACTAAACTGAGGTATTTTTCATCGCAATAAGATATAATGCAGATCTGTAATAAAATGTAACGTATTACGGGATCGTCTATTCCATGCGGCCGGAAACATGGTAAAAATGTGATCTAGATTCATTTACCGGTTACTTATGTCTAGAATGACTGTGAACTGACATTTAGCCTGTGTCTGCGCCCTTTGCGAGATGAAAGGTATTGTAAGGTTTTTAGGGTCACTAGACAGGTAGCCTTAAGGTTCAGCCTAAAAGGTATAAAACAGTACGCATTTAGCATTATTACTCTAGTGATATGTGTTTTGGGATTAGTTCTGGTTCCAGAATTAAATTGTTCTTTATATTCCGATGTTCCGAAGGACGTTGACGTCAGATATGCTATTCGTAAAACTGTACAGAAGCTTTACTGTGTTTTATAAAAGCAGCTTACGAGGACCCCTGTGGTAGCTGATGTTTCGTTGATGTTCACATAATTGTACCTAGATTAATCTATGCCATAAAATAGATTAAATTTTAATATATTTTACACAGTTTGGTTTGAAACAATATTAATTTTTGGTGTCTAGGGATTGTGAAATCGTTACCTTCAAATAATGCGTAGACCATATTCCAGTTTGAAGAATTAATATGATTGACTTTTCAGATTGACCCCAAGCCTTTTACGAAAGACATTTTGTTGATTATGCTCTCAGGAGGGTTTAGTTGGTTGTCGTTGAGGTTTGGTGAATGTTTTTGATATTCTTATTAATTACACCTTACACCTGTTATATAAAAATGTTGTAATTTTATGCCAATATTCATGAAGGCCTTAGTAATTTCATGGATTACTAGCTGTTGCTCGCGGCTCCGCACGCGTGGAGGTCATGTTTGGGAGAAAAAGTATACAACACAAAATACTCATGCGTTTAACTTAAAAAATGACGGATTTTCATACATCCCCTATTTTACCCCCTTAGATGTGGAATTTCCAAAAATCCTGAAACATATATTTTTTATTTTTAACTAAAAGACCAAATACTAATTTTCATTAATTTAACTTCAAAAATGACGGAGTTTCATACAAACTTTCAACCCCTATTTTACCCCCTTAGGGGTGGTATATCCAAAAACCCTTCCTTAGTGGATGCCTACGTCATAAAAGGTACCTACTGTCAAAATTTCAAGTCTCTAACCCCAGTCGTTTAGGCTGTGCGTTGATCGATCAGTCAGTCAGTCAGTCAGTCAGTTTCTTCTTTTATATATACAGATTAGAATAGCAATAATTTGAAAAGTTATAAACTTTTTTATGAAATTACGACGAAAATCAAGCCACACCATGGCGGAATCGTTTTCAGTTGCAAACGTAAACAATATTAGGTTTCTCAGGAGGTGGCATTGACATATCTATATCAGCTCAAGTTTAGGTATCATAATGGCAACAGGAAAAACAGTGCATGTAAAACTCAGCACGAATTATACTGTTTGTGTATGTCAATGAGGACCTTGACCTAGAAATAAAATCTAACTGGCGTTTCCTAGAAGACAGATGTGTAGAATTGGTAATATGATACTTGATGCACTTATAATTATGTAATTGGGGATGTGCATTGTGCAAGGGTTAAAAGAAAATTATTTTAAGGTGGTATGATTAACCATAGAGTTAAAATACAACTAAAATAAATTAGTTTAGGCAGATTGTCCATCCACAAAAACCTATTATCCAAAGCCATTCAGCATTTACAACCGTAAAACGAAATTCCCGTATTTAACTATATGTACAGTCAGATTGTTTTGCTATGAGTAACACAATAAATTGTAGGGATACAATATCCAAACAAATTACTTTGTAATTTAATAGTTAAATACAAAGTATCGCAATATGTGGGTTTTGGTGGTACATCAAAATATCCTGAACACTTCACACTAGAGGTAAACAATAACAACGTTTTAACCTTTCATTTTGTCCATTATAGAGTGACTCCGTTGCCTATTTTTACTGTAGCTAGAGAAATAAAGTACATCTAATTTCTACTTCAGAACTAATAACTTATCGTCTTCTGCAAAAAGTAGAAAAATAATGCTACAATATCTTATTTTGTCAATTCCAGAGTGACTCTGTGAGTTATTTCTTCGACGAACTGGAGCGCATCGCGCGACCCGACTACGTGCCGTCCCACCAGGACATTCTGCACTGCCGGAAGGCGACCAAAGGCATCACGGAGTGCACCATCAACATTAACAACGTACCTTTCGTGTTCGTCGACGTGGGTGGACAGAGGACGCAGCGACAGAAATGGACGCAGTGCTTCGACTCGGTCACGTCAATATTGTTTCTCGTGTCATCTTCGGAGTTCGACCAAGTCTTATCTGAAGACAGGTGAGAGGAAACTGACCATATTTAAAAGCATTCCCATTCTACGTATCCGATATAGAAATAAATAGGATGAACTTTACGGAACCTATTGCCATTATAATTTCCCTAGATAACCGTGACACAGTTTTATAGAAGCCTCGTTATTATTAATAATATTTTTGCCTCGACACAAACAATTTTTCCATACATGTACACTCACGCCTGTAATCCCCGAAGGGGTAGGCAGAGGCGTAACCAGTACACCTACTTTTCGCCGCATTTATTAAGGTCCCAGAATGTGATAGGGAGCGAGCCTATCGCCATACCAGGCACAATTCCAGACTCCGAGCTGCCACTGAGTATTTCTAAATAGAAAAACCCAATATTACTTTACCCGACCCGGGGATCGAACCCGAGACCACATAGCAGTTGTAATTGCACAATTTTTCAAAACAATTATTTCTATGTTTGATAAAATCTTAACTCTGTACCTATGGTTGCAATATTGCATGTTCTTATTAATATTTTTCCCAACATTGTTTTTACGTATATACGTCAAAAAGAAATTGTGATATCACAATTTCTTCTTTAATCGACGTAGGTTTCTATTTTCTGCGTCGATCGTAGCGTAGGTATATTTTAGCTATAGCTGTTGCCATAGAATAATTTGAACTGTATTTGTGTGTAACTAGTGTGGAAGGCTTGCAATCAAGTGATAATGATCCTAGTAATCAATGTAGCGCACGTAGGCAACGTAGGCAAGTGGGCAAACATTGTGATTCATTTGTACATGATATCAACAGGAAAATGACGTCCAAGACTGTTGGGTATATTCATTTTATGTATTAAAAGAGAAATTGTAATTGTCGATGCCTTGTCACGATGATATGATCCTTCATATCCAAAAAAGGCACTCCTTTTTCTTTAAATTTAAATCTTTTGAACTCATTAGGTTTTGAAACACTTTATTGAATAAGATTTGCTGCTCAATTTATTAATTTTTTTGTTTCAACAAGTCTCTGTGTTATGTTGATGCATTTCCCACCATTTCAATATTAAGCAGGAACTTTGATTGTCCTTACATTGTATTTGTGTAGCAAGTTTTACTCAAAGCGATTTTGTTAAGGATTTCAAGTACTTATGATCTTTTAATGTCGGCGTCATCCACATGCTTTAAAACATAGTCTTAACAGAGTCAATCCCAGATATACTCAATCTGGGTTTGATTTTTGTAAAGAATCTCTTTGCTGCCAGCATTCTAAGAAATATTTTCCTCTGCCTTCCGAACGGGCTTTAACTTTATATCCCCTACGCAGATTACTTGTGACTTGTTAGACATTTTTCATTTGTATACTAGAATTTCAATACAATCAATGGAATTCTTAATCGGTTAGAAATTATTCGTCTATTAAAACCAATGAAGAGTTTAGGCAAATTTCATATATCGACAGGTTTTTCTTTTTCAAAATGTTGTATGTTTTCCTGCAATACCGTGCAATACTTTGTAACCGAAAGTTCGTTAAATTAATAACTCCGTTACAAGTCTCATACTTATTGCTAGACAGTAATTACAAGACATTTTATTATTTATTTATATCGGCTTCCTAATTATTTGAATTATATTTGAACTTTGCAAAAAATATTGTTTTCTTTTATTATGATTACCTGTTGCAAAACCAGAAGTTACCATTTATCAGAGATTTATTAAAGCAGTGACCGCGTTACGTTGATTTATGAAGAATGGCAAGGTAATGCGGCAATTTGTGAACTTGACCTGTTATTAAGTTATAAAATGGCGAGCGGAGCCAATTTCTGGTGAGGCCTTAAAATTTAAATGATTATTATGATACAAAAAATGTACTGATACAACGAGTTTGAGATGCAACTTGATCTTTACTAAAAAGTCAGCTTTAGGTTCCGAGTAGCAACGCCACGGACATCAATTTATGGTTACATATAATTACTGTTAAGTGCATCAAATATAATTTTAGTATTGCCTGCCTCGGTGCACAGTTGTAATGCCACCACTGCATGTTACCACTGCTATGCTGAGGTCTCGAGTTCGATCCCCGGGTCGGTTAAAGTGATATTGTGTTTTTCTATTCCAAAATACTGACTATCAGCCCGGAGTCTGGAATTGTGCCCGGTATTACGATAGGCTCGCCCCTTATCACTTTATAGGACCGTAATAAATTCTGCGAATAGTGGGTTTACTTGTTACACCTCTGTCTAATTCTTCGGGGATTACAGGCGTGAGTGTATATGTATGTATAATTATCATTAACATTGTGGTGATTTGGGTAATTATAATAAAAAAAGACTAAATCATCTTAGTTTTTACCGTTTTGAATAATCTGAGAATAATTCATGTCAGCTGTCGTAAATTGATTGCAATCACGTCGTGTTGACAATTCTTTTTATTTCTGAAATGTTTAATTTTGATAAACTTAAAATTATAGACTGCATTAGTAATTGTTTTAGTTACTAATAAAAAAATACTCAATCTTTTAGGGCTTTTATGTTTACTCCATGATAATGGTGATGTAATGGTTTTAAATGATTAAGCTTTAACGTACATTCATGATGGGTATAACATAATTGTGCGTTTCAAGGTTTTGTAACAATCAACCATCACTGATATTAAATTGAATCTGTTTTAAACTTATTGCCTTCAACATCCATTAAAAGGATATAGGTACTTTAACAGAAAATATGCCAAGCGACTTTTGCTAATTACAACATAAACTACTTTATCGACTTCTCAAATTAGATCCATTTCTTAGTCAGTAAATTGCACGAGGAAAAACAAAACACCATCACGTATAACTAAGACTTATTTTTGTTGATGAGCAAAATTATGCGATGAGGAAGCGGTGTATTTAAAATGTCAGTTTTGTTACCATTAGCTGCTTATTGGCATGGGTTTGTAATGTCGAAAAAAATGTTCAGTAATAACATTTTGCTAATAATAAAACTCGGTACGGGATGTAGCGTGGCATGCGGTTATGCGTAGAGCCCGAATTCACGTTTCGATTTTATTAATGACAATTTTACTGCCTATGAAATGTTGCCTCAGTCGTAAAGGCTTGATAGTGTAGCCTTGTAGAATGTGTGGTTTGTACGTATCGATCTGTTAGCGGATATATTTTTGGTGGATATAAATAGTGAATGAATTTTACAGACTCATTCATGATTAAGATATTTCATCGTGGTATAATTGAATGTTATGCCGCTGAAATGTCTCGTACTTCGTTCTATTTCATTGTAGCGTAAACTAGTTGATAACTAATCAAATATAGAACTTTTATGATCGGTAAATAATTAACACCCGTCTAGAATATTATCGTTTTTTTTATCCTGGCACGGCAAAGGGACCACACTGCACCTGATGGTAAGCGCAGTGCCGCCCAATTAGAGTATACAGTAGCGAGAGACAATCTAACTGCCACTACTCAACACAATCATGCCGGACTGCTTCTTCACACTACGTCATGGGCAAGAAGGTGACGAAGCGGTCGAGGGTCTAGTGTCAGAATACCGCAAAAACAACATCGTACCCCAACTCTAGACCTCTGACAAAACCGGATGTACACTGGCTGATCCCAGTACGCGACACACTTACGTGTGCCATTATGGCAGGTTTTACACCGTGTGTACGGTAGTTGCTATCAGTTGTTGCTATATAAGATGTATATGATTGATTATGCTATAGACAATAAAACAGTATTATGAGTGCAATCATGGATGACACACTCAGAAATATTTTTTTTATTGCGTTACTAATTCAACATTCTAGAAAGTTAACATTTTGCTGTTCATCTCACAAATATTTTTTGCGTTTGCGCATGCGTCGACTCGCTCTTCAACTGTAGTGTAATACGTTTATAAATTTGATACGCAAATAAGTGAAATTTCAACACGAATGTATCTTATCAATTTATGACTCATCCGATTGAGCTGAAGTCAGCTCTAGTCTAGTCCAAGGCCAAAGTAGGAGTTTGTGTTGCGTTATTTGTTATTGTTTTACCTATACACAGCGCAGAATGTCGGAGTAAATAATCCGTGAATAATGTTTTTTTTAATCCGTGAACAATCTGTTTTTGTATCGAGATTCTACGTAACGGTATGAATGAAGACGAAAGCGTGCTAGTAATAAAAATGGATTGTACTGAATCACGTCGGATAGTGAGAAACGATTTGGTTTCCGCAGACGTAGACGCGAGTAAATTATACAATGACGTAAGATCACAAGATTTTTTGTCACTACTACAATTAAATTGCTGTTTTGAAATACTTGTTAGCGATAGGCACTACACGTAAAAGAATTTTTATCATCCATGCGATTTACTTTGATAAAAATGGTATTTTCAATATTTATGGATAGATGCCTAACTTCTCAATAGTATAGGAGATCTGTGCCCAGCAATGTTGCATTGTATATACAGATGATCGAATGCTACTTCGTAAAGGGTCCATTTTATTTAGCCAAAAAAATCGATTAGTGCAAGAGATATTCTGCTCAATACATTCCGACATGTTGTCGTAAAAAAATGTCGTGTAAATTACCTGAAGATATCAGATCACTGCTTTTGAATATTTTTGTAATTGTGAATCATTTTGTAGTTTTGAACCTGTTTGTAATTTAGAATCAGTTTTTTTTGTATAAGCTTAATTTTATTGGATATGAATTTTTATAGTGTGTTTAATACATACAGTGTTAAATAATTGTATTCATGCAAATAGAATGTTGGGTATACATTTACATTTAGCACATTTACGGTGAAAGTAAATACCGTGAGAAAACTGGCACGTAATTAGAGTGTCCTCTTGTAATTTGCGCCAGGTTCGGAGACAGCATGCATTCGTGGTAACTGTTCTCCAATTATCACGTTCGGGACTATGTTGTTTGGGTGCGCTTGGACATATACATATAGATGGCGTTGTTAATATATTTATTTATGTTTTAATGAACTCTTAATTGCGATGGATGTATTTTATTAGAAGCTTTTATTTAACTTGCAATCTATGTAACTATATTTGTATGGATGGAATCTTGCAACTCAATTTTGAAGCAGAAATCTTCAACCGATTGGGCTGAAATTTTGTATGTACGTTTAGTTTGGATGACATGGTTAGCTGTGTGACGTCATTCTAAATCCAACATGGCGGAACACCCAAGATGGCGGACTAGTTATTTTCAATGCACTTCTACAATATGGGTGTCAAATGAAAAGGCTTGCTGAGAATAACTCAATATAATTTTTTTTATTAGAACAATATAGTAATGTATTCTTTGTTTCTTTTACAGAAAAACAAACCGCCTTGAAGAGGCACTTAATATCTTCGACACAATCGTGAACAACGTGAACTTCAAAGGTATTTCTATAATACTGTTCTTGAACAAGTCTGACCTCCTCGCGAGGAAGGTCGCCAGCAAGGAAACAGACATACGCTGGTTCTACCCTCATTTCGCAGGGGACCCCCACAACCTGAGGGACGTGCAAATGTTCCTGCTCAACATGTTCGCAAACGTTCGAAGGGAGCCGAAAACGACCCTTTACCACCATTTCACCACGGCCATTGACACACACAACATCGAGGTGGTGTTCAACTCAGTCAAAGACACCATACTGAACCGTAACCTCGAATCTCTGATGCTGCAGTGACCAATCACGAGCTCTGTATAAAGGAATTGTTGAATTGTGATACGTATTGGCAATATTTGTCACTTTTAGTTCTACAGCACGCGTGTTTCACTCTCGGAATGCCACGTGATATCAATATAAGTGTTACGGCATATCAGTTTTTAGTAGCTCCTGTACTAGCATTTGTCTAGGAGCTTTGTTATTTCTAGCAACTAGCATGCTTTCTACAAGAATTATCTTTTAACATACAATGCTAGTAGGTATTTGAAATGCCGGCTTATGTATCACGGGCTGAGAGTGGCACTTAAAAGACATGGTATGTGATGTGTTTGATATTTGTATCGACAGTCCATTGGTTGGATTGAATGTGTATATGATTGTAGTTTATTGCACCCAAGGATCTGTGTGGACAGACGAAGTGGCGACGAAGAGGCTGAATACGATAATTGAAATTAAACCTTATTTTGTTCTGCATTAAGTTGATATTAGTATAAAGACATACGGGTAGGGCCTTGGTTTATACTAATATAAGTCGTATGGAAAATGCATAAGGTGGTATTTTAATTAGTTGGAATTCGGTCTTTCCGGCCATTCCGTCATTCGACTCTGATCATTAGGTGATTGTGTACATGCAAATAACTGTATTAATGAATTTATAAAGCAGTATATTTATGACCAAAAAATTGTAGATTTTGCACATAATATATAAAGTATTATTATGATCACGTTTTTGGATAATTTTATGTACGTATTTGTTACGCATATACTCGTATATGGTTGGGTGACATTGCGGCGTTGGAAATTAGTCTGGATTCTTATAATTTTAGGGTGTATTTTGCTGTGACTTGCACCCAATGGTGAATCTCCATTTGGCCATATAAGTCCCGTTATATTGACCCATGTGAATTCAAGTATATAAAGCAGGTAGTTGTAAGGTAGATAAGATTGCATTAATTGAGTCAGACTTCTTTTTTTTTGTTTTTAGACCAGTTCTGTGTACTTTTTTTTTCAGGCCGGCATGATTGTGTTGAGTAGCGAGGGATAGACTGTCTCTTGCTACTTGATACTCTATCTGGACGGCACTGCGCTTACCATCAGATGCAGTGTGGTCACTTTGCCGCGCCAGAATGAAAAAAAAAACTTTTTTTTGCACACCCAATAAAAACCAAGAATTGGCACAAATACAAGTTTAATATTATGATTTTGTCATATCGTTGTCGTTTATGTAGTTCCATGAGTGCCTAAATTATTAGTAGGCGAGTATAGGAAAAAGACTTAAGTGCTTTAGTAATAATAATAATACTAGCCCTGTATTAAACATTGTCCCACTGTTGGGCACGGGCCTCCTCTACTAATGAGAGGGGTTAGGCCTTAGTCCACCACGCTGGCCTAATGCGGGTTGGCAGACTTCTCATACCTTCGAAAAACTCTCAGATATGCAGGTTTCCTCACGATGTTTTCCTTCACCGTTAAAGCAAGCGATAATTAACATTTTAATACACACATAACTTTAGAAAAGTCAGAGGTGTATGCCACTTGGGTTTCGAACCTACGACTTTCGTCTTGACAGTCCGTACCGCAACCAACTAGGCTATCGCTGCTATGCTTTAGTAATCTATATCTTCTATACTTATAATAAATCTGTAGAGAGGTCAATTCTGTACATGAAATATATTTCCAAAATAACTATCAGCGGGTGATTAGTGATCGATACTGACGCCAAAAATGCAATCAGTAAAATTTTTGTCTGTCTGTCTGTCTGTCTGTCTGTCTGTCTGTCTGTCTGTCTGTATGTTCGTTATAGAAACAAAAACTACTCGACGGATTTCAACAAAACTTGGTACAATTGTTCTTCATACTCCTGGGCAGGTTATAGTATACTTTTCATCACGCTACGATCAATAGGAGCAGAGCAGTGAAGGGAAATGTTGGGAAAACAGGAGAACTTACTCCATTTTTTAAGCTTCCGTCGCGTGTGCAGCCTTAATAGTTAAAGCTACACAGAAATCATGTATGACGGAAATGTTCTCCTTAAAATTATATAAAAGAAATTCCACGACAGCAAATGTCTATATTTTATGGTTGACTCACAATAACACGTGTAACTCCCGATAGCTTAGCAGTTCGGAGATTTCTGATTATATTTGTCTACTCTTACGTTTATAACACTCTCAATCATCCCTAATTAATAAATGTTAACATTATTACCTATTTAATTTAATAAAAAAAGAATTATAGAAATAGGTACGGAAACACCAGGCTATTTTAATTGCAAGAAAAAATAACTCCTTGGATTGTATACTTCTGCTCCCGAAAATAACCTCCACGCGGGTGGAGCCGCGAGCAACAGCTAGTGATAAATAAAAAAATATGCTAATATACCCATTTATTTGTAAATGCGAAAATTACTGTAACGTGTTCGGTTCAGTTAAACAGTTGATTTTCATTAAATTAAAAGGTCCATGAAAAAATTATCAATGATTATCTTGATCTATATTTTGTCCCTTTCGCTCTAAAGTTATTTGACGAAAAAAAGAAAGAGAAGTAACAACAATAAGTTACTGGTATGGTGATTGCTTGAACAGGAGTTTGTATATAAGAAAAAAACACATTTTTGCGAGCGAAGTCGAGTAAAATTACTTTTATTTAATCAATAAATAAAAACCCGCAGGACGGGTCGATTATCCTCTTCCATGACTAGCCCTGGATTAAACCTTATCTCACTTCTGGGCACGGGCCTCCTCTACCAATGAGAGGCCTTAGTCAACCTCGCCTAATGTGTGTTGGTAGACTTCACATACCTTTGAAATTCTCATGAGAATTCTCAGTTATGCATGTTTTTGCCGATGTTTTTCTTCAACGTTAAAACAAGCGATCATAAACAATGAATACACGCGTAACTTTAGATCAATGTGTATGCTATTTGGTCTGGTTTCGAACCCACGACTTTCGAATTTGCAGTCCGTACCTCTCCCAACTAAGACTCGCTGCTATTATTAAAAAAACAAATATTTCTGCCTTCAAAGAGCTTGATCATACAGTTTGTGCCTTTGATAAATTATTCAATTGCATTTAATATTTTCGTAAGCCTTTTGAAGTATCAACATGTTTATCCGAGGCCTTATATGGAATAGGGTAGTTTCCTGTGTTTAATTTTGTACATTATTCGATATGCAACCGAATATTATACGCATAAAACCCTTTTGCGAAAACAGAATCAAAATTGCTTGCAAATTGAGGTCACAACATTTATTTTAAATATTGGTATGAGCAAAAATGGTTGCGTATTTGGAACATATCACTGTCTCCCTTGCACAACGGCACAGTAATAGCAATTCTGGGAACCGTGACGTCACGGGACGTATATGCGTCCTTTTACTGTAATTTGACAATTACCCCTTCCAGACTAATTTCGACTCGTTGCATTGTCAAAGTACATCTATCTTCATACTGCTACGGTTAGTAAGGTCTAAGCGATATATAATTGCCATAGTATTTATAAAGTTCCATTAGGTTACAACGTTAAACTAATTCCTTTTGACGCTTGTGTACTCTGAAGTTGGTCGATTTTCAATGTCACAGTGCCAACATGCAATACAATACGCGCGAAATATCTTGCCGCGCTGAAGTTAGCAACAATCGGTTTCGAAGCTATTTACAGAGACGTTTGAAAGTCGTAGAGGACGGGAAGTGACTAACCACTCTCGAATCACAAGGACACCGCAGTTCGAAAAGGTAATAAGTAGAGTCTGTCCAAAATCAATTTTATTTCCATAATACTAAATTCAACCCGGTCAAGATATTTACGCGTATTGTATTATTTGTGCAGTTCGCGATGACGCGTGAATTTCGAATTTCGAACTCTAGATGGTCTGTTATTTTTGTTGCTATGTTGGTACTTTATTAATACTAAAACTGTAGAAATATACAATAGTCACTTACTGGTGCCCTAATTCACAATGTTTAGGTACATATCAGTCAGTCATTATTATATCCTCAAGGTATATTAAGGTCATAAGTCAGTGTCAAATAAAATGGCAGCAAAAAAAAGTTGACTTCTATAAGAATCCTTAAGGCAGCACTAATTTGACTGGATTGTACTAACTAAAGATTACACGATGCAAATACCGGATCAGCACTGACTTGTCTTGAATTTGAAATCAGTTGCCTACTCAATAGAAATCCGTCTTGTGTACATACTGACGTAAATACGAGTTCTAGAAATTTCTAAGAAATTAGCTGAGTCCATCAAAGTCATCATACACAATGCTCAAATCATAATGACTCAAATCCGGGCTGGATGGAAGATTCCCGACATGTTGCTGTAATTTTGTATCGGTATGACAAGTTTTTGATAATATTTATCCCTAGCGGGAATAAAAGTGTATATAACATTGATTTTTAGATATTGCTTGTAAAACACTGTGATTTAAAGTGTGTTGTAAATGGCAACGAAAAAAAATACTTTATTGAAAATTTACACTGCTACTTTTGATACAAGTCTGACAAGAAATTTGAAGCTCAATACACATTGCTGCAACGTGGAGTTGTTGTTTTTAATTCACACAAAATATTCCGTCCCTTGGCACAAAACTCAAAGGCTTAATCTCACTAGCTTCTATTTTTCTTTTTTAAAATGATCATATAGATTTTTCTATGACAAAAAGTATGAATGGACACAACAATGGCGTATGACCTCTTGAATATTTTATTTAAATGTTTTTGTTTGTTGATTGGTACAGTGTGAATGGATCGGTGAGATTTGTTATTCGATTACGCATAATTTTCGATCATAATAATTATACTCATTTAGTTTAAGATTCATAGTTTTTAACTTATTTATTGTGGTGTGAAAATGTGAACCGCTTCGTTTTCACATTTTTATTTACAAATTTTTAGTATTTACTGTATTTATTCTGTGTACATTTTACATAAATCTTTATTGAGGCTTCATTTGTAAATACATTAAAATTTCGTTGCGTATTTTAGTTTTGTTAGGTCACAATGTTTGGGTTGTATGGAACATTTATTCGAGGAAAAAGGTGATAAAAATGCATTTAGTAGCGCCATTTTGTTTGCAGTGTTGCCAATGGAAAAATTGCTGGATATCTAATATCATTTTAATTATGAAATATGAATAGCCGCACGATTAACGTCTAAATTAGATCTAGATATTAAAAGTTTTGCTCAGGAAAGTTTGGATGTTTAAAATTATATTTTTAGGCAACATTGTATTCCAAATTATTATAGACGTTGCCATTAACGAAGATTTGATGAAAACATATTTTCACAGCTTAATTATTTGATACCAAAGGCGAACTAACATCTGTCTGTTGCGCGTTTTTAAGCTTTGGTCAGAAATTGAAGTATTTTTTTGGGAGATCAAAAACACGTAAAAAAATTCTGACCAGGCTATTACCGACAGCTAAAAAATATTGATGGGGGTGTATTGAAATAATATATCATGAATGTAGTGTAGTGAGGAACATGGGTCTCAAATTGTACCGACTAAGTCGACTCAATGTGATTATAGTGAATTGTTATTGAATGAGCGCGCGGGACATTCTTGGCTAAAGTATGTACAGTCTCAACGCAATTTAATTGCCTTTGGTTTAAGATAAATAACCTTAAACCAAAGGAAATTAAGATGTATAAATTTGTTATAAGTTTATTTAAAAATACTAAATTGCTATTTAATTTGAAAAATATTTGTTAATTTATTGTTATTAAAAATATATGTCGTAATAATATTAGCCCTGTATTAAACATTGTCCCACTGCTGGGCACGGGCCTCCTCTACTAATGAGAGGGGTTAGGCCTTAGTCTACCACGCTGGTCTAATGCGGGTTGGTAGGCTTCACATACCTACAAAATTTTTATTTAAGTATAATTAGAAATTATGTTAAAGGTAAAGTGCAGTGAATAGGAACGCCGGGGTTAATTAATTTAGTTTGTTTAAACATCCTGCCTCGTCCTGCCACAAACTGCTTTCACGACAGACCGAATATTTGTTCAAAAAAAAACTCGACAACATCGCCATCTATCGGATTGAAAACTAACCTAACCTAACCCAACCATACACATTCAAAAACTGTCATAGAAATCATCATCATCATTCATCGCGGACTAACATTGTGACACTGGCATTTTATATGTTAAGAAAGAAAAGAAACTTTTATGAATTTTGAACAAAAAGTTTTTTAATTTTGGTCAATCTATTTTTATTATAAAAATTTAATATAACTTCCCTATTCACTGTCGCGTTCCTGTTCACTCCTTTCGGTATTTGAATTCATAGGCAATGTCACGTTCTTAATTTAAATTTCGAATCTCATTTTTAAAATAAGGTCTAATTGAATGCCATATTTATGACTTCTTAGCAAAGAATGTTCCACGTAAAATAAATGATTAGATTAATAAAAATTAGGGGTGACAGTTTGTAATGCGCTATGTACATGTCCCCAAATAAATATAAAGTACATTATGTAATATCACTGGCACATAGGCCTATTGGATATTTTTTGTAGAAAAATAAAGTAATATCCCCGCACTAAGCATGGGCAGTGGTCGTAAGTGTATATCTATTGTAATAAGTAATGTTAGAAATGTCATTTTTACACTCATTTAATGTATGCTAGAGTGTTGACAATATCTTTTTGAATCCATGTATATTTTGTATACATCTCAATATTTATTGTACATTATAATAAAATACAATGCATGTATAATTTGTATGTTTTATTAAGTTCCCTTAGATATGTAAACATATGCGAGCCAGGGGTAAGATGATCCAAAAAAAATAGCCGGCAGGCATAATAATTATGTTGAGTAGCGAGGGATAGATTGTGTCTCGCTACTTGGTACTCTAACTGGCCGGCATTGCGCTTACCATCAGTTGCAGTGTGGTCCAATCGGCAATCTGCCGACGAGTAGTGCCAGACCCTGCTCTTGACCTTCACAGGACGTGGAGGCAAAGCGCGAGGTACTGACGTCCCAACCAGGCAGTGATCGGAGGTCCCCAGAGGAGCACCGACCGACACCGTATACCCAGTCGGGTGACTCGTCAACAGAAGGTCCAGCAGAGAGAGCGCATGACTCGCCACATCAGGGATCCTGGTAGGCTGGTTCACCAGTTGTGTCAAGCCATGTGTTACGGTCCGCCTGACGGCGGGGCACAAAAAAACAAGGTACGGAAGAATAAAAAAATACTTTTATTTTTTACAAAAAAAACAATTATTGAGGTAGTTACTGAGGTAAAGGAGAACCGCACAGGGCGTGAGCTCTCGGCACAGAGAAAGTTCCGTTTGGTGATGGTCGACGGGCAATGTGCGCTGGGGACTTAACTACGCTCCAATGTCCTCCGGCGCGGTAGGGACCGGGGGCGCCGCGTGGCTCTCGACGCAGCAGCGTGCCAGGCGCAGAGGTCAGCAGAGGTCGGCGGCTATGTTCTGCCACGATCACACTCCTTCCCGGGCTCGGAGCCGTAGTCGAGTCAGTGTTTGTACTGTACGGTAGCTGGTACCTCCCAGCTGCAACCCGTACGGTGGTCCCCCAGATTCCAAGGGGGATTATGTTTATGCACTGATTTTACTACTTTATTTTAAATAGTGGTATGTACTTGTAGACCGACCTCTTTCGCGTATGTTTTGGAATCAACTCGTTTTGTGTCCCGCGCCTTGTATTTAAAGGAAGGGTTTTTTCACTGTGTGCGTGATAATTGATATTTTTAGTGGGGATTCTCGCTTCCGACAGAAGGATTACCTTATTTGGTTCTATACACTATTGCTAGATCATTTCGCGTGGTTTCGCTCCGTAGTAACAACTTAATTATTTTGTCTGTATGTTTGTAATTATTATTACATTTTTATTTTTATGTATTAACTTGTTACAACGTAACACATGAGACAAGGCGAATGCATGAGCAGTTCTGCCAGCATGGTCAGTTTTGGAGGAGCTCAACCACAACTCATGGTGTACGTTGAAGTTCCCCAGAACAACCAATTCCGCTGTTGGGAACTGCTCCTGCGCGTCGTCTGTCGCCTGGCTAATGTAATCAAATAGCCGAGTTGTCTCTACGTCCCCGTCGTGTGACCTGTAAAGGCACACGTAAACCCGACTCTGGGAGCCGAGGTCGACGTGCACCCACAGGGTGGAGAAGGAGGGGTCCTCCATGCAGCGCAGACGGCGACAGCAGACGTCCGACCGAACATACAGACATACCCCGGCCCTCGGCCTGAAGCTTTCTTCAAGTGAGTAGCCGGGGTAAAGCAAGTATGTGGTATCGGTCGAGCTACAAATCTGCGTCTCCGTCAGGAAGAGAAGAGCAGGCCGGGCCGTCTCAAGATGGTGGTGGACGGCATTAAGGTTCGAATGGAGTCCGCGGATGTTAGCGAACTCCATTGTGAAAGCGGAAACATCCTTCAATATCTGCCTAGTAATTAATTTATAGATTCCTAACTTGAGGAATTATGGATTTCCCATATAAACTTTTAACCCCTGTTTCACCCTCTTCAAGATTATTTTTTGAGACAAAACATAGCCTATGTCTTTCCCAAGGATATAATCACCTTATTCAAATTTCATTACGATCCGTTCAGCCGTTTAGTCGTGAAAAGGTAACAAACAGACAGATAAACAGAGTTACTTTCGCATTTACAATAAGTATTAAGTATGGATTAGTAGGATCGATCACCTGCAATAACATTCGTCGTAAATACTTTATTAAAGATAATTATTCACAGAAGTACACGAACGTGATAAAATTAAATGTCCGAATTAATGTCGATGACAGGGACGCGCGGTAAAACAACAAATTAATAGAAACTGTTGGGAATTAAGAAAGACTAATGAGATCATTATAAATAGCGAGGCGTTCATTATCGGGCCCTTAAGACTGGCGTAATAAATATATTTTATCATCTAATTAGAACTGCAGAATATTAAATGAAAAGAGACTTCATTCTACAGATGTTTCTAATTAATCGTCCTGGATCTTTGTGTCTATACTTCTTAAGATCGAAGTAGTTTCTCAAAGTATAATATATAATTTTTGGTATTGGTTCAGCAGTTTTAGAGATTACCCTTATATACAAACTAACAAATACTTTTTAGGTATCTCTGGATAATATTATAGTATAGATGTAGATTAAGATATTTGGTATCTATACTGAGCGGACAGTCCTTAATGAGGGTTCTTTCAGTTACAATAAATGTAATATTGCTGATTTTAAATTGGAATCCGCCTTCGGTAAAATAATTTGCTTCATTTTCGAATACGAGTTTTGTCGTGGCACCAACGCTCCAAAGACTTTGTTGGCAATTTTTTGACTCTTATTTGGTAGTATTTTTGGGATCTTTGAGTCTCCAGAAAATTCACTCACCGGACAAAAAGCAACACCAAGCTTTCACTTTGGGGTGGTTTGTCTGTGTTTTTCCGGTCGCGCCGGCAATGTATTGTAGTTCAAACAGTCTGAGTATGGCCGCATCACGTTAAACTTTTCAAATTTGGATCATAAAGTGGTTATAGAGATTAGGATAGTGGTATTAGGGTCACTTACTACCTTATACAAAGATACAAACTCTTTACTACTAAATTATGTCTCTTTTAAGACAAATCTAGAGTAGATGTATCTAAAAGTACTTTTTTTACAAATGAAAGTTTCTATACTTTAAATTTAACTGTTTAATAATAAAATGTTACAAAGTTGAGCACATGAGACTAATAATTATAACAATTTCTGGGCGTTTCTTTACAAATAACGCGACGGTGGCCTAATTGCGCGGGTTCTTGTCTTACGATCTTGGGAACGCGCCGGGCTCTCTGTGTGTGCCGGCGACACGCGCTGTATGGCGTGGTCGACAACAGTTGCTTCCCATTGGTCGGTTGCAGTGGCGTCGCATTGGGGCGCGAATTTCAATTGAGCGGGCGTTACATACTCCCCCTCCAGGTTGGAAGAACGTCCCGTTTCCGACCTGGTATTTTGACTACCTACACCTGAATGATCACGTCGTGGCCTTCCACGACGTTTCTTAGGTACAACTGGATAAAAATTACAACCTTCAGATTGAGATTGTATAAATGGAACTAAATCGGTACTGTGATATTTTCCTATGACAGTATTAGAAGAATCAGTCAGGATAAAAGTAGTAGGACTAACAATTCGCTTTATTTTATAAGGCCCGTCGCGTTTGGGTACAAATTTACGAGTGATACCTTTACAAATGTTGCTCAATTCGTGTGTTCTAACCAAGACCAAATCACCTACCGTATATTTCGGTGCGGGGCGACGAGCGGAATCTGCAATTAGCTTCCGACGATCTTGACACTGCTCAACCCGTTCTCTGATGTCATGTAAGCTGTTGATAAAAGAACGTAAATACGGGGTCGCCTGTGGGACAAAATTTTCTTTCTCCATAATAGTTCTAATATCATGGCGTACATCAAATGGTGTACGCATTTCCCGAGCTAACGTTAAATAAGCCGGAGTCCTTCCAGTGGTACTGCAAACGGCACTATTCATAGAGAAACGAACATGAGCTAAATATTTTGGCCAATGGTTGTGTTCCATTTTGACCAAAATAGATAATTGTACCTTCAAGTCTCGGTTCTTCCTTTCTGAGGGATTCGCTTCGGGATGGTATACCGGAATCAACTCTTGCTTGATATCTAGCACGAACATACATTGCTGCATAACAGCGGAGATAAACTGTGGTCCATTGTCGGATATGGCCCGTCGTGGCAATCAGTAACGAAGGAAATATTCTTCAATAAGAACACGCGAACAATTTTCAGCGGTGGCGTCCTTAAGAGCGAACAATTCGACCCACCTAGTTGCAACATCTTCGATTAAAAGAATCCAGCGTTCTCCTAAATCTCCGGGTGGTAATGGACCAAAAAGATCCACAGCAAGAACTTCCGATCGCTGTTGTAGCACTGGAGTTTGCAGGAGGCCTGGGGGTTTCTGATTCGTTGCTTTGTAACGCTGACAATCTATACAATTTTTCAAGTATTCAGTAACATAACGGCGCATTCCAGGAAAGAAGTAACGCTCACGTAAACGGTGCAAGGTCCTTTCAATTCCTTGATGACCAGCCGTAGGAGAATCATGTAGTTCCTTGAGAATTTCTTCCCTCTTGGAGGCAGGTACTACTAATTGGACTTCTTCAGAATCGCCGTCAGGGTCGTAACGATACAACACACCCTGCGACATCAGGTAGCCACGCTCCAACCAACGACTGGACGAGAGTTCATCATCAGCTTCTAAATCTTGTATGATCTTCAAGATTTCGGGATCTCCTAACTGTGCAGTTCGTAGTTCCGCAGCAGAGATCTGAGGAAGATCTAGAGTAACCGAGCAAATACTAGAAGAAGCTTCATCACAAATAGGTCTGCTTAAAGTATCCGCTAAAACATTAACTTTTCCTGGTGCATATTCAATGCGAAGGTCGTATGACTGAAGCTTGAGAGCCCATCTAATTAGACGGCCACTGGGTGTTTTGAGGGTGAACAGCCATCTCAGAGGCTGATGATCACTTTTAACGATGCAAGTATGCCCATCTATATAACCTCTAAACTTATCTATTGCCCACACAACCGCAAGAGCTTCACGTTCGGTGGTGGTGTAGTTCTTTTCAGTTGAAGTAAGAAGGCGACTAGCATATTCTATGGGTCTTTCTTCATTTCCATTTCCTTGAAGTAATGCTGCCCCAATTGCATAATTGCTGGCATCAGTTCGGAGGAGGAATGGTTGAGAGTAATCAGCTGGAATTAATATAGGTGCTTGACATAATTTAGATTTCAGGGTATCAAAGGCGAGCTGTTGAGCTTCGTCCCATTTCCATGGCTCATTTTTGCGGGTAAGTTTAGTCAGTGGTTCAGCAACTTTGGAAAAGTCTTCAATGAATTTTCTAAACCACGAACATGTTTGTAGAAATGACTTTAATTGCTTTATATTGTTTGGAGGTGCCCTTCGTAGGATGGCATCAACCTTCGACGAGTCTGCACGGATCCCTTGAGGTGTGATAACATGGCCAAGGTAAGTCACTTCCTGGCGGGCGAAGAAACACTTTGTTCGATTTGCACGTAGGCCGAAATGACGTAGTCTGTCGAATACCTTTTGAAGGTCACGAAGATGTTCCACAAAGTTACCCTGGGTAATTATCAACATGTCATCAAGATACGCTAGTAGAGTCACACCCTGTAAGGATGCCCCAGAACGGAAACGGTCAATCAATCTCTGGAACATTGATGGAGCATTCTTCAATCCAAATGGCATACGCTTAAATCGGTAGGTTCCAAATGGTGTGACGAAAGCGGTTTTGTCTTGATCTTCAGGAGCATTTTCACTTGCCAATAACCAGCTTTAAGGTCGATGGTAGACATAAAACAGTCACGTTTGGTCATCTGAAGAAGTTCGTCGATAAGAGGAATCGGATAACAATCAGTCTTAGTGATAGCATTGAGACGCCGATAGTCAACACAAAACCTTACCCTTCCATCTTTCTTGGGTACCAATACTGCAGGAGAAGTCCAAGCAGATTCGCACTCTTCAATTATGCCGTCATTGAGCATTTCATCTAACTCGTTCTTCATTAGCTCTTTCTTGGCAGGTGTGAGTCGATATGGCGGAACAGAAATCGGCGGGTGATTGCCGGTATCGATATGATGTTCAGCGTATGGTGTGGGGGCTCCCCCTGCTTGGAAGATATCCTGGTTCTGCAGCAGAAGGTCGGACAGGTGCAACCGTTGTTCGGCACTAAGCATTAAACCTTCATCGGCTCGCAGAAGATCAGCAGTGGACAATGCAATACATAACTTGGATGCTTCGTACTCTAGTGGATAAATACGTTCATAACCTGAAAATTTCCACGTCGCAGAAGCAAAGTCGATAACGAGGCCGGCGGCATTAATGAAATCTACGCCGAGAAGCGTTTCGCTGCACAAGGCATCGGGAAATATAATAAATTCTGTTAAAAGTGACCTATTTGGTTTTATTTCAACCTGAACTTTGGTCATAAGAACACGGCGTGTTTGCGTGGAACCATCAGCTAGCTTTATTCGTTTAGTAGCTTCTTCAAGAGGATGGTTCTTTTGTACAAGTATACTATAGAGCGAAGAGCCGGCGATACTACCTTTCGCTCCAGTGTCCAATATAGCCATACCTTTAATACCTAGAATTTCTATGCCTAGTATCGGCCTTCGATGTTCATGATTTTCACTGTTTCGAAAGTAAACATCTTTAGGAGAATCAATCGCAGATAACGAGACTACTTGTGATTTGGTCACCGTATCCGAAATGGGAGACATTGAAGATAGTGGCGTATAGCCACCAATAACTGAGCCACATGGACTGCCTCCTTCGGAATTCATGGTCATACTAATATTCTCAACAAAAAACGTGCTCAAACCTGGAACGTTGGTGGGGAGCTCACCGTCTCGAGACGAAGGAGAAGCGACCACGACGCTTCCGTCTCTCGCAGAACTCATGGACACCATACAAGTCCTGTCGAAGTCCAAGGTAGGAGCTTCCTGAACCTGGAACTGAGGACTCGAATAAACGTTACGATAAACGACTTGAGGTGTGGTCACCCTAATTTCGGGTAACGTATCGGAACGATCTCCTGAAACAATTTGTTTGCGAGTTGAACAATTTTCCGTGACGACACATGCATGTCCGTCGGACATCATGGTCACCCTAGCGTTCTCTTCCGAAACACCGCGTAATATCTTACTTTTGGTCAGAACACACTCATTTTGCATAAAATCACAAGGTAACTCGTTATTATAATCGCGGGAAACAATACAAGAAACAGATTTTTGTGATTGAGGTAACTTAAGTAAATAAGGTAATCTACAAGACCTAGAGTTAGGCGCACGTGCACTGATACTGAAATATTCTTTAGGCATTATAGTTTTAAAATCAGTGGGCGAGTAGCTTTGCTTATTTTTATGTTCTACATTAAATAATGCCGGAATGGCCGCTCTAAAATCGGTAGGTAAATAACTAACATGGTTAACAGAATCCCCGAACATAGATAAGTTTTCCTTATTTTTTTGTTTGGAGGAGGAGTCTGTACATCCGCTCGTAATGACAGAGGGGCTGTTTTGTACTTTATAAGGACTCACCTGGAAATTTGTATTACCCGGAAATGAATCGTTGGATTCGCGGAGTGGGCTAGGGGTCATTGAACTCGTACCAACCAATGCAACGCCGCTGTAATCAAACATAGAGAAGAACATTGAGAATTACATTTCGAACATTGCGACCGAGTAAAACCTTTTTCACCACACTCATAACAATTAGGCACTACACTCGCGTTAATATTATTATAATTTTTTTCGGCTAGTTTCGGACATTGATTGCGTTTATGTCCCCTGTTTTTGCAGTAGACGCAAAATAATGAATTAGACAATCGGGTCATGGGCTCCGAGGCGATTCGTGATGCACGACGAGCAGTTAAATATCCGGCGGTCGCTGCTGCGGGTGCAGGCAGCGACGGAGCGGGTGACGCGGGCGAGCGCTGCGCCGGCGGCCAGCGCGCCATCGGCTTGGCGGTTGGCGGCGGCTGCGCGGGCGGCAGCGATGTCGCAGGAACGGCAGCTCCGTATGACGGTGCTGCATCTGCATGTCGGGATCGTGGACTAGGACGAGTAGGGCGGTCATCTTGAGATTGAGAAACTTCGGCGGCGGCGTCTTCTATTTCTCTTAATTTACTTTGAAGTGCGTTGAATGAATTAAATTCATCTCGCCGAAGGCGTTTGCGTATTCTCGGATGTAGCAACCCATAAATCATGTCCAGCTCTACCTTTTCCGATAGATCTCCATGTGGAAGTCGTGCCAATAATGATCGAGCATTCGCGACAAATAATTCATTTTTCTCGTGCTCCTGGGGTCGGCTAAATAATTCGCGGTAAATACGATGAGGCGGGCGTGTGTCACCGAAGGCACTACGTAAGCCTTGTATGGCGGCATCCCACGCAGTGATAGTCGCCTTTACTCCTTGCCACCAGGTCGCAGCGTCCTTGGTCAATAACATGGAGAGACCCCTAAGGGCGTTCACTTCACCAACGTCAGCACATTCTTTGTAGGCTTCAATGGCGTCAATAAAGGTGTCGAGTGACTCGCCGGGGGCGCCGCTAAATCGGGCCGTACACGCCGAGAAATTCCCGGGTACTGGCACGATGGCTACTGGGGTTGAAGTCGGAGATTGCCGTGAGCCACTAACGTGGTTAAACAAACGCTCAAGCGTTTCGGCTTGCGCGCGTTGTAGTGACGCAATCAAGGCGGTTACGTCGTCACGAGAAAAACTTTGTTTCGCCGATGGACTCGCGGCGGCCGTTTCTTCCTCGGCATCCGCGAAGTCTGATTGGCGTCGGGATTGTCGTCGCGTACGCGTCATTTTGTTCGAAACACAACTCACTAAGTCCACGCGAATGTTCTCGGCCTCACTGTTGGGCAGCCACTTTTACAAATGAAAGTTTCTATACTTTAAATTTAACTGTTTAATAATAAAATGTTACAAAGTTGAGCACATGAGACTAATAATTATAACAATTTCTGGGCGTTTCTTTACAAATAACGCGACGGTGGCCTTATTGCGCGGGTTCTTGTCTTACGATCTTGGGGACGCGCCGGGCTCTCTGTGTGTGCCGGCGACACGCGCTGTATGGCGTGGTCGACAACAGTTGCTTCCCATTGGTCGGTTGCGGTGGCGTCGCATTGGGGCGCGAATTTCAATTGAGCGGGCGTTACACTTTTATTTTAAAAACACTACTTACTTGCTTATTCATAAAATCACAATTCAAATCAAAATTCATAAAATAAGGTCACTGCTGTCTGTTCACGTAAAAACAGTTGCGGAACGGCGCCAATAAACTTGACGATATGAGTGTTGACCCCCTGAAAAAGCGGCTGAAATGAAAGTTTCGAGTAATCCGAGTTAAACATTTTTTACAGTTTTATTTTTGCTATTTTAATTTTTCATTATATTGAAAATTGATATAGAATCGTTTTTAAGATGTCACAACACATCTTTTAGTATATGACACACGTGAATATAAATAAAGCGTTGTATAAATACAAAAGTTTGATCTTATCCCAACCTCTCCCTTCCACACCAGAACCACGCGTACCGGCTTGCGGAGACACAGCTTCGTGGTGTCTACTACCACGGCCCGAACCAAGAGGTTCGCAAATTCGTATTTTTGCCGCACCATCAAGCTGTGGAACAGTTTGCCAGGTGCCGTGTTCCCTCCTTCCTATGATCCTGGGTCCTTTAGGCGTAATGTGAAGAAGCTAAACAGTAGGCCGGCATGACTGTGTTGAGTAGCGGGGAATAGACTGTCTCTCGCTACTTGATACTCTATCTGGGACGGCACTGCGCTTACCATTAGGTGCAGTATGGCCACTTTGCCGCGCCAGAATAAAAAATAATAGTTTAATTTGGCTTATTAAAATTTTTCGAAATAATTTGAGATCTCATTGAAACACTGCTATTGCTATATAAAATTTCATGGTGAATTCACAGTTAACACATTGTTAGGTTTTTTTCAGTCGTTTTTACGACACATTATACTGAAGACAACTGTACGCATACTAATTGAACTGCAATCGGATTACTTGAACTGGGCTTAAGGCGGGCTAGACTGGGCTCTGGTATGCCGAGGCGCTGTCTTTTATTGCAAACATTCACCCTGCTCAATCTGTAACTTATCAATGTAAACGATGTAATGACTTGGAAAACAGTAGAATCTCTGCATAATTCTAACATTATTAAAAAGTATTGTGGGACTCACTCAGCTGGCACAATTGCTCGTATAGATAATGTTTCCTCTATTATTTTGCGAAACTACAGAAGAACCGTATTACCATAGGCATTCGTTAATTACACCGTACCTTTTGTTTGCACACGAAAATCTTTTCTCCACGAACAAAATATTCGTCCTAAGTGTTTCTGCATGAATTATTTATATAAGTGTTTGGGTACATTAAATATTCAATAAGGAAGTTGTAATGAAGATTTGTTTTAAGAAGTCCCTTATTTAATAAAATAAAAGTCAGCTGAAGAAAGAATTTAAATAATGTTTTATTCATTTTGTTAACAGGAGCCAAATATGAATTCAACTATCTTAGCTATGATTTTTCCATTTCGGATTTTCGGCCAAATCATAAACGTGCTAGTTTGGATAAAATAACTTAAAATTCACATTCATTAAAAATGATTGTTGACAATTGTTGTAAAAAAAAAATCAATATTTGTTTATATTTTACCAAAGTTTTTTTTATCCTGGCACGGCAGAGTGATCACACTGTGCCTGATCATAAGCGCAGTGCCATCCAATTAGAGTATCGAGTAGCGAGAGACAATCTATCCCCGCTACTCAACACAATCATGCCGGCCTGCTTCTTGACACTACGCCATGGGCAAGAAGGTGAAGAAGCGGTCGAGGGTCTAGTGTCAGAGTACTCAGAAGACCGCAAAACGGCCAAACATTGTCCCTCAACTGTAGACCCTCGATAAAAATCGGATGTACATTGGCAGATCCCAGAACGCGACACACTTGCGTGCGTGCCACTATGGCGGATTTTACATCCTGAGTACGGTGGACGCTATCCGGGCGGATATGAATATCCTACCACCAGCAAAGTGAAATACGCTTTATGCGTCCGTTTAATATGGGTATCGGGCTTCTAGACGAATAATTCCTCTACTATTGAGAGGGATTAAGCCGCCACGCTGGCGTAATGCAGTTCGGACTTCACACTTTTAAACTTTTACGACAATGCAATCTACATTACTAAAATAAAACAAACTTGTTGCATAGTGTATTGTTTTTTTTTTAAGTTATACTGTCAAATTATATATCAAGCGGGAATTATTTTCCGCTATACAACACAATAACTCCGGCATTTGTGTTTTACGTGATTCCTTTCAGGGGCATTTACTTACCGCAATATATCACAAACCCAACTAAGACCTTACTTAAATATCACGTAAAGAAGCGAGGGAAATCTTAACATGCCTGTGTAGGGATATATATATGGGATGGGAATACCAGACTTGTAACTATCCAAGAATTTATTTTGGGTATGATAGAAAACAGGAAGTGTAAAAGTAAACAATATTCAAGAACAATTTATCATATTTATAGAAGCAAATTTAAGCTTACTGATGTAATTTTTAGTGAAATAATTGAGATATAAAAAGTAGCGATAGCCTTGTTGGTTGCGGTACCGACTGTTAAGACAAAAGTTGTATGTTCGAAACCCAAATGGCATACACCTTTGGCTTTTCAAAAGTTACGTGATTATTTCAGTGTTAATTATAGCTTGCTTTAACGGTGAAGAATAATATCGTGAGGAAACCTGCATACCTAAGAATTCTCAAGAATTTCGAAGGTATGTGAAGGCCTAACTTCTCTCATTAGTAGAGGAGGCCCGTCCCAGCAGTGGGACAATGTTTAATACAGGGTTAGGGCTATTATTATATTTTTATATGATGTCTGGATATGTCATTTTATTTGAAGGTATAATTAATGGTTCACAGAGGAGTATCGATAAAAGGTCGCAAAACGTGTTTAACTTTATTGAAGGTATTTTTACAAATATTAAAACAACTTTAAATAGAAATAAATTCAATAATTTGTTTAACGAAATGAAATAAAACTAGTTTTACGCATTTTATAGTGTTTTCTTTTATTTTTTAATTCCGACGAGGCGTCGAAAACTTTACAGTTCATGGTCACGGGGCGGACCGTCCTTTATTATTTCAATGTGTAATATTCGCTTAAAGATAAGAAACCATTACGAGTATTTAGAACAATGTAATATGAGTTGTTATTAAAATATATTATGTTGCTCAAAGCTTCATTGAACGCTGTGTTCAAGAAAATTAGTTTTCCTTTAACTTCAAGTGAATGGAGGCCAATTTGGTGCAATCTTCGGCGCAACTTGGCTATTTGCAGCAATTTCGGTGAAGACCACAAGCTGCTTCTTTCATTATAGATAGATAGTGGATCCTTGCTCAATTTGATCTGATTTCAAAATTCTTCCTACGAGGTATTATTAAAATTTATTAAGGATGTTTAAACTATTACAAATAGGTAAAGTTTAGTAAGTAATATAATGTACATTATGATAAAAATAAATATTTATTTGTGCTTAAAATTATAATAGCCTAATTGACTCGGTTTTTTTTTACTAATTTAATCAACAAGTAACATCGAAAGAACTTACCAAAAACTTAGTATCGAATTATTGAATCCGAACAAAAACAAGTTAATTAGACGCCATTCAAATATACTGGAAGGGTTAGGGGAAGGGTCCCGTGACGTCATGGTTCTCAGAATAGCCATTACTGTGCTGCTGTGCGAGGGAGATAGCATTATGTTCTTAATACATACCCATTTTTGCTCATTCTGAGATGTGTAACAGTGTCGTGTAAAGCAATTCATAAATTATAAATATTGTATTTGTGCCTTTTAAATATCCATCTTACATAGTTTTGTTGATGTTCCTAACAATATAGTTGTTTAAATTCTTCAATTGAATAACTAGTAAATCGATATCAAAATTTTGCATATAATGTGGGCGTTGGATTCTTGGAACTGAGAATGATAAAAAGATTGAAATCGTCATGGTATAAACACTCCAATAGGACATTCCACGTTGCAGCATAGAATCACGTGACTTGGCAGCGATTCCAAAAACCTGGCTGGATTTATTCCTTAATTAAGTGCATAATTATAGGTTACTTTTTTATTTTTAAATTTCATATCCAACAAGGAACAGGCGGTGTAAAATGTATTTCAATAACCATTAATTAGTTAGACATTAATAAAACATATGAAAATTGTGTTCAAGAAGCCACATGTTACGTGAAGCCGAAGGCGTGGGTGGCGACACAGATAATCCCTAAAGAAAAAGCCATGTTGATTTATGCATGCATACAAGATTTTATCTAACAGAAACGTCTTAACAATGTATACAAAATCAGAGCCACTGAAAATTTTACCATACTAAAGTAGCAAGCTTCCAATTCACGTCCGTCCTAAGACAGTGGTACGATCCCGGTCGAGCCGGAGTTCATGCTGATTGGTAGACAATTGTCTACACTCTACAGCATGTCTATCACTTATAAAAGAAATCATATCAATAAGCTAAGAAATCTTTTTTTTAGTGCCTTGATAGGCAGAGGAGTAGACGGGCTACCGGATGATAAGAAGTCACCGCCGCTCAAAGACTTTTTTTTTTATTTTATTCTGGCGCGGCAAAGTGACCACACTGCACCTAATGGTAAGCGCAGTGCCGCTAGATAGAGTATCAAGTAGCGAGAGACAGTCTATCCCCCGCTACTCAACACAATCATTCCGGCCTTCTTCACGTTACGCCTAAAGGACCCAGGATCATAGGAGGGAGGGAACACGGTAGCTGGCAAACTGTTCCACAGCTTGATGGTGCGGCAAAAATACGAATTTGAGAACCTCTTGGCTCGGGCCGGGGGAGTAGACACCACGAAGCTGTGGCTCCGCAAGCCAGTAAGCGTGGTTCTGGTATGGAAGGGAGAGGATGGGATAAGATCAAACAATTCTTCAGAGCATTCGCCTTATTATTATTTGCCTTATTATGCCTTCAGAGCATGATACAAACGGTAGAACACGCTAAGCGAGGAAATATCCCTACGCAGCTGTAGCGGCTCCAGGCTATTACTCACGTCTGCATCATTCACAATGCGGATGGCCTGCCGCTGCATTCTTCTGCAGTGCCAGGGCACAGCAAAGCCGCTGCCTACTGTGATCTAATCACAACATTGTAAATGAATATTATCATTAATAAGTTATGAAAAATTGTGGTCATTGCAATATCGAAGCGATAAATAATGTCTGTCTGAATGCTGAAGGAATCCTACAATATACGTTCGTTTGCCACATTGATTGAGGAAATAAATCATTCCTTGCTCCGAACCTCAAATTAAATGCCGACCTAAAATTGGTTTATGCTTTCCAATTATTATGGTAAAGGTATTTTGTTAACTGTTTTGGAAATAGTGGGTACGTCATTAGAAAGGTTTGTTTACTGTATTAATTAAAGACCATAAGAACTTAAACATACCTATAGAATAAAAGGAATATACAAATACTAGATGTTGCTCGCGGCTCCGCCCGCGTGGATGTTTTGGAAGAAAAGGTATACAAACCACGGAAGCATCTTAAGGGAATTACGTAGTCCAATGACTTTGACGATTCGACCTTCAAAAAGCTAGCCGTGCTACTCTCTGATAGATGGCTATAGATAGTATACGCCAATAGATGGCATGATAAAAAATTTTAAACATCACCGTAAACACGAACGACTATTTTTTATTTTCTGTATCAAGTTAGGTACATAGTCAAATAATAAATTAAATGTTTTTAAACGGTTATATTTAGCTTGCTCTGGTTGTTTGTTGTATTTATTTCGGTCAAATTTACTAATTGAAATTTTAACCCCTATCGCTGCTTATAATAATTATTTGTTATTATGGTTTTATAATTAGTAAAAACAAATCGTGGTATGTATTTAAATTCTTACAACTTGTAAGTAGGTACATATCTGTCATTGGCAATTGGAAGATTCAAAACAACCAGCCACGAAATGAAGGAAAATGTGCTTTAAATTTAGAGTGTTAGAGTCTATTATACTCATGGACAAAGTGCACTTGAGAAATTTTATTGTATTTTTATATAAACGCTGATAAGGTTCAATGTGGTTATTGCTGAACAAGTAATTTATAAAATTATGACAACGGGAGCAACAGGAAGAAAATAAGATTTAAAAAATATATATATTGAAAATATTACGTGCGCAGGATTTGAACCCCTGTCATGATTTTAGTATCAGGACGACGTTTACCCCGAGACCAATGTCTGTTTTATAATACTTGTTGAAATTTTATATTAGTTTCTATTTATACTAAATGTTTACAATCATAATAAGTAGGAGGAACATACAAGCCAAAACCAATTTTATTTCCATAATATTAACGTTAAAAATCGCTTAACACGTTGACTGCGGCGCCAAATATTGCGACGATACGCGGCTGGCACACGCTAGGTGCGTTTCCCGTTCAATGCGGCTCCATACCTCCTGTCGTAAAATTCGAAGAAGCAAACAGATACGAAACAAAACGACGTAACTCGCAAGACAATTACAGAAAAGGGCACTTTTTTTTTGCCGTCTTAGGTTGATTTCACAATAAATGTTATTTAACCTATGTCTTTTCATTTCTCAGTAATTTATTGTTTTGCGATGAGTTATCGTAAGTATAAGATAATATTTTAAAGTTGTGATTACTTTGAACTTAAAATGGTTTTAAAACTTTTATATCAGTTCGTTAGTAAAAATATATAGCTGTGTAATATATATTCACGCGGACAGATTTTAGCTTTGAGTTTATATGTGACCCGTTATCTAGTTGTATTGTTGATCGAAGGTCCATTTGATGTGCCGCGCGGTGCCCGAGTCTCGAATTATCTACCTATTGGCTATTATATAGTGTTTGCTAATTTCTTTACTCACGCGCGGCATGGCAACGCCGTTGGCGATTTTGATTTTTTTATTTTATTATTATTGTATTTATTTGCTATAATAGCCTATTGTAATGTGATTTATAATAATGTTTGGGATTTTCCATGGTTGTTTTAATAATATCATTGATATGCATAATTTTAATCTTAATGCATATAGTATCATGAATATAGTCTATTTGTAAACGGATGCCCACGACTAGGTAGTCGGTAATTATATTCTTTAAAATTAGGTTCCAGGCTCCGAGATAATACTGAGAATTTCTAGTTAGAAAAACCCAATATCACTTTACCCGACCCGGGGATCGAACCCGAGACCTCAGCACAGCATACATAATTACATCTGCGCCACCGAGGCAAACTATTTAAACAATGCAAAACCAAAATTCAAAATCGGCGTACAAAACGTAAAGAAACCGTTTCCAAAACAAAATAATATGTTTGTTCATGCAAATCTACGGCTTATGTCTGTGAATCTAAAGATCATTTCAAATTCGACGAATCTCACAAAAATTTTTTGGCAACAATAAACAGTTGTCTAACCACATAGTATAAACACGCAGCGCTAGAACGCTTCTAAGGTATAGTTTTCTCGCGACCAAAAGATCGAAAGCGCCGTGAATTTCATGGCGCTTACGCGTTTTCAACGTTGTTGTCAACGTTGTAAAACAACTTGTCGCTTCATAGACATTCATTTTGTCTGTTTTGAACATTTTTTATGCAACAGTCATGTAATTTTCGCTTGAGAACTATTTTTCTTGGTGTATCAAAATAGATCAAAATCAAAATAGATTAATTTTTAATAATACATACATACAAACATATACACTCACTCTTATTTTCTTCCTGTTTACACTGATACTGAGAATTTCTAGATAAAAAAACTCAATATCACTTTACCCGACCCGGGGATCGAACCCGAGACCTCAGCACAGCAGTCGTAACGCATGCGCAATTACAACTGCGCCACCGAGGCAGTCAATTTATAGGGTAGTTATTGGGATTATTATTTTTATAAGTTTATCTCATTAGTTAATGTTAGTAGTTATACCGAGTGAAATTGAACTCATAAGAACCCATAAAACATGTTATTTTACTACATAAGAATTACGTAGGAAGCAATATATATCAATAAACGCTAGAAATAAAAAATACTAAATATACCAAGTCTCAAATAGTTGTGCATCGGTGTGTCTAGCAAAGGTACATACACGCGTCAACTCCCTTGAACCCTATGACCCCGATCGTCGCGCACATGTGACATGATTTTTTTGTGATTTTATTCAAACTTTCCCTTCATACTTCAGGCTTAGTACGGTCAAAATACGTAAATGAACACTAATTACAACTTAGATGTTTAGGTACGCAATTTATTAAAATAATGAAATAATTTACTGTACCTAGTTTCGGCGTATTTCAAAAGTTGAAATCTCGATAGGTATTTACAATAATTGTTCAGGAATCACATATTATATTTACAATGATAAGTAAGTTGATTTGTGTACCGAGGTTGCACATTACGCGGTCCAGACATTGCATGTAATATCGGTCCACTAAAACACTAAATGCACTGCAGTCCAAAGGTTAGCGACGAAAAGCGCGCGCGCAATTAATTTTGAATCAAAAACATGCGTCAACGTACCCTTGTAGTCGTTACGTCACGGGCGTGCCATGAAGTATTATTATTATTAATGTGATAGGGGGCCTATCTATAGCCTATCGCCATACCGGGCACAGGTTCCAGGCTCCGGGATACTACTGAGAATTTCTAGTTAGAAAAACCCAATATCACTTTACCCGACCCGGGGATCGAACCCGAGACCTCAGCACAGCATACATAATTACGACTGCGCCACCGAGGCAAACTATTTAAACAATGCAAAACCAAAATTCAAAATCGGCGTACAAAACGTAAAGAAACCGTTTCCAAAACAAAATAATATGTTTGTTCATGCAAATCTACGGCTTATGTATGTGAATCTAAAGATCATTTCAAATTCGACGAATCTCACAACTACGCTGGTATCTCACAACATTTAGTATAAATAGAAACTAATATAAAATTTCAACAAGTATTATAAGAAAGGCATTGGTCTTGGGGTAAACGTCGTCCTTATACTAACATTATGACAGGTGTTCAAATCCTCTACAAGATTTATTTTCAATATGTATTTTTTTAAATCTTATTTTCTTCCTGTTTACACACATAGTAAAAGAAAAAAAAATGGAAAGAATTTGCTCCCGATATCATAATTTTATAAATTACTTGTTCAGCAATACACAAATAAATATATAAAAAAATAAACACAAAAAACAACCAGGGCAAGCTAAATATAACTGTTTAAAAACGTTTAATTTATTATTATTGACTAAATTTTGTTTGTCGGTGACTCTGAACAAATGTTAAAGGTTTAACACCGTCTATTATTATTTAAGCACTTTTGTTTTGCAATTAATTGTAATAATAGTCATTTTTGTTTGGAATCGAGTCCAAGCGCAAAAACGTAGTGCCAGCAATAGTTCAAAAAGTACCTAATTACTGAGAACGAAATATTATGAACGTGAAATTTTTGTTTCATTCTCTCTTTTTTATATAAAAGAGAAGGCAAAGGTTCTACACCATGCAGGCATGCATACTTCAGGAAACTGACAATTTTGCCATCTATTGCATAGTAGTGAGATTAATCTTCAATTTCAGTTGTGCTTTTAAACAACAAAGCGCTAGTTGTCGCATACCTCGGTTGCGGCAAAATTAAGGTTTTTATTTGTTATTTACACATTTTGTTAGAAATGTTCTAAAAGTAATAAGACTCGTCTTTTTTATTGATAACAAAGTAATTATTTTGATTAGAATTAATGTGAATCGATAAGCCCTATTGGAGATATTGTATTTTTTATTTTTCATGTTTAGGATTTTATTTAAATAATTTGAGGGCATTTAAACAAATTCTGTATAGCTTTAGAGTTCCGCAATGAGTCTATATTTAACATATATTTTTAATATAGCGCTTGGTTCAGCAGATATCTCAGAATGTTCTTCGAACTCAACGTAATTCTAACCGCTTTGCGTGCCCTTTCCCCTTAAGCTATTACAATTTCCTATATTTTGCTATCCCACAGGAAGCGTGCATTTTTCCGGGATAAAAAGCAGCCTATGTCATTTTCTGATCCCTAAACTGCTACTATGCAAAACACCATGTCGATCCCTTGCTCTGTGAAAAACTACCGTATCCCACGGGAACTGTAAATTTTCCGGGATATAAAGTAGCCTATGTCCCATTCCAGACTATAATCTATCTCTGTGCCAAATTTCAACCAGATCCGTCTAGTCGTTGTATCGTGATTGGGTAACAAACATCCAAACATTCGCATTTATAATAGTATAATAGAATATTAGTAGGAGAAATAAAAAACTAATTAGTGGTAGTTTTGAAGATTAACCCTCAGGAGTTAAAGTACAATGTAAAGTACAAATAATTCTACATTAACAAGCAGTGGGAGTGCTTATCTAGCACAGGAACTAGGAAAGGGGATTGACAAACGAGGTTCTTGTGGATTCACGCTCGCTTAATAAGCTATTCCGTGCTTGTACGTGCAAAATGAGTGGCTTTAAACTTCGTAAATAAGGAAAGCAAGGTATTTTTCACTACGTAAATATTTTTTTTAAGTACGTTGCTTTTGTTAGTTATAAATATTTACATACATACGTATACACTCACGCCTGTAATTCCCGAAGGGGTATGCAGAGGTGTAATCAGTACACCCACTTTTCGCCGAATTTATTACAGTCCCATAATGTGATAGGGGGCGAGCCTATCGCCATACCGGGCACAATCCCAGACTCCAGGCTGATAATGAGTGTTTTGTCATAGAAAAACCCAATATTGCTTTACCGCTTACTGTCTCTTACTGTCTCTCGCTACTTGATACTCTATCTGGACTGCACTGCGCTTACCATCAGGTGCAGTGTGGACACTTTGCCGCGCCAGAATAAAAAAAAAACCCGTCCCGGGGATTGAACCCGAGATCTCAGCACAGTAGGCGTAACGCATGCGCCATTACAACTGCGCCACCGAAGCATTATTAATATTTTGGTACTAAACATAAAAACCATTTCGTAGCTGAAAAATTTGCGACAAATTGGCCTATACTTTATTTGAATAAAAAATACATTAAGTCTTGTGTAAGATTGCAAACGGAAATGCTTACAAATAAGCGACAGTGTTACCTCCTAAAAAAGTAATTAAAAACGCCTTGTCATCCGTTTGATAAACGAGTGGAAAAATCCGAAATAACATTTTACCGGGTTCGTGTCGGGCTTTAGCAGTTTAATAAGCTTGTTATTAATATAGCTATAAATCTTCCTCTACTTTTTGATAAATATTTAGCTTTCATTGGAATTTATTATTTACCTAATTCCTTAAAATTTGCACACTTTTTATTGTGATATTGGCATAATTTATTTCCTTGATCTTGTTTGAGTTATTCCAGGACCTTTTATTACAATAATAATTTATTCTCTACATGGAATGAGGTTGAATAATTTAATTTGAACGCAATCAAAGATGCAATCGATCGGGGGCGGAATACGTTTAATTCGGACGGTACTGATGAGATTTACTCCGCTGTTTGTTCACATCAGGATGGAGTATTTGTCATCCGCTTAATTAGCTACGGGTCGTTTCAATGAGCTATTTAATTTGTGTATTTTGTTTTTGAGAGTCTATTAATTTATATAGTAGGTATAGCTACGTTGAAGGCGGCTCTATACTGATCAGGCGACAATAACTTGGGAAACATCAATAAAGTCAATTGACAAATTATGCAAAGGTCAGCAATGCAGCACGTGGCGACCACTGATAGATATACTAATGGTAGTGTTCACAGATGAATAAATGACATACCATCCACCTGCTACCCTCCTGCATCTGAGATATAGTAGGGTAGAAACATTCGGTGGATGCAGTGGCTCGGGGTGAAGTGGTGGTGGCGGTGTCTCTAGACATCGCCAACGCGTTCAACACATTGCCCTGGGCCTGCATACTGGAAGCACTGCGGTACCACCGTATCTCCGGCGTCTGGTGCGCTCGTACCTCTCAGACAGGTACATAGTGTATCCAGGCGCCGACAGGTGGCACCGAAGAGCGATGGCCTGCGGTGTTCCACAGGGCTCAGTCCTGGGCCGTCTCCTGTGGAACATCGGTTACGATTGGGTGCTCTGTGGTACTAACCCCCGAGGCGTCACTGTCATCTGTTATGCAGACGACACACTAGTGACAGCGTCAGCCAGGTCTTTCCAGGAGGCCACCCTGCTCGCCTCGTTCGCAACCGAACAGGTGGTGGGCAGGATTCGGCGACTGGGCCTTAAGGTGGCCCTGAACAAAACCGAGGCCCTTTACTTCAACAGGCCTATTCGGCCCCCTCTAATGCCCCACATCAATGTAGAGGGGGTGCGGATTCCCATCGGCTGTAAAATGAAGTACTTGGGATCGATTCTGGACAGCCGGTGGGAATTCCGTGCCCATTTCGAGGAGTTGTCGCCGAAATTGGTGCGGGCGCGCTCGGGCGCCTGCTGCCTAACCTGGAGGGACCTAGTAACCCTTGCCGAAGTTTATACGCCGGAGTCGTGCGGTCAATGGCCCTGTACGGATGTCCCGTATGGGCCGAGTCCCTGAAAGCCCGCTGCGTCGCCTTGCTGCGCAAACCGCAGCGTTTGGTGGCGCAGCGAATAGTAAGGGGCTACCGCAGGGTCGCCTACGAGGCGGCCTGCGTATTGGCCGGCACACTCCCTTGGGAGTTGGACGCCAAACTCCTCTCGTCAGCATTCTTCTGGCGAGAGGAGGCGTCCAGGCGTCAGGAGAGATTGGACCCGAGGGAGATTGCGGCCCGGTTTCGCAGAACCGCCGTGGAGGAGTGGCATTCCAGGCTGGAGAGCCCGATTGCGGGCTTGCGGACTGTCGCAGCAGTGCGTCCTGTCCTAAAGAGATGGCTAGACAGGCGCCACGGGGCGCCTACGTTCCGACTGACGCAGGTATTAACGGACCACGGGTGTTTCGGTTCGTTCCTGTGTCGGATCGGAAAGGAGGTGTCCGCCGTGTGCCACCACTGTGGCAACTGCCGCGAGGACACGGCCCAACATACGTAGGAGGAGTGCCCAGCCTGGGACGAAGAGCGCAGCGCTCTCAGAGCAGTCGTTGGAGGAGACCTCTCGCTGCCGGCCGTAGTGTCGTCCATGGTCGCCAGCTGGAGGTCCTGGCGTGCGGTGGCCCACTTCTGCGAGAGCGTCATTTCGCAGAAGGAGAGTGCCGAGAGGGATCGGGAACGATATGATCCCTCCCGCCGCCAGAGAAGACGTAGGAGGCGCCGGGTTGACGACTGACCGCTGTCTCCCGCCCTGTGGAATGGGGGCGTATTGAGAATTTCACCACGGTAACCCCTACCTGACGTACGAGGCGACTAATTGGGGCCATCGGGGGTCGCGGGTGCGCAGCGCGGGGCTGTCAGCCCGTATCGATGCACTCCGAAATTCGGAGCATCGTGCGACCCCGAGATGGACGGCAGCGCGGGCAGCCTCGTTCGCTGTCGTTGTTCGGTGCGCGGGGGCTCCTTAGCCCCCCCATGGAGATGGGCTGGTACGCAGCACCGCGCAGAGGCGATTCCAGCTGCAATTCTAGCACTCCTTAGAATACCCCGGGATTGCTCCATAAGCGCCGAAGAAGGCCACCGCGGGGTTTTAGCTGGTGTCCACCTGGTGTACATAGGGGGTAGGGACTCGGCCCAGCGGCAGCACGGATAGCCATCATCCGTGCGAGGGGGATGCTGGGTCGTAAGTCCGTCTAGTCCAGAATACCCGTTTTATTCTTATTCCGCTTCCCCCCGGAGCGGGCGGTAGTAATAAAACACTTTCCCCGCGACAAAAAAAAGGTTAGAAACATTGCACAATACTTTCGTGACGACATACAACTCAGTCCGCCCCGTGGTCATGAAGGCTGTAAAGCCTTCGTAACTTCGGTTTAAAGGTCGGTCGGTAAGGTAAAATGATTACTTTTTAAATAAAAATAAAACCGCCTTCATAAAATCCAGACACAACAAAACAAATTAAAAGTCCGCATTAGAAAAGCACCCAGAAACTAAAAAGCAAAAATAATTGGTTACATTTACATCAATTAATTACATACAATTGAAATCAATTATTTTTGGTGTTTTTGGAGATTATACTATCATGTGTATTGTATTGCGTATCTTGAATGATCTTTAAAAAACACATACCATGGTTTTATTCTGTTTTATTCACCCACCGTCATGTAGTCCAAGCTGATGATTTGATGAGGTTGTAAAAGCTATCCGAGCGGAAAGCCGATAGCAAATATCGCAATAACACACCAGAACTGCTACATATTAGGATACATATATGTGTTATTACGTTAACATTTTATAGTCTATTAATACTAGGGTTACCAACCCCGGAATTGAAATACCAGGATATGAAGTTAGAAAAACCAGGACAATTCAGTTTATAATTCATAAAAAGTACACCGACTTCAATAAAAAACAAATTATGCGTCACTATAAAATTTGAGGGTTTCCCTTGATTTTTCTGAGATCCCAACATCAGATCCTGACTTGGTGCCAATGGGACCTGGGAAGTACACCCTTTTAAACAAAAAAAGAATTTCTCGAATCGGTCCAGGCGTCTTCGAGTAATCGGGTAACATACATAAAAAAAAATCCGACGAATTGTTAACCTCCTCCTTTTTTGAAGTCGGTTAAAAAACAGGACGCATCTTTGTTTTCAAATAGCGTAAACACTTGCGAGCTGTCACGCCGCCCCTAAAGTAAGGAATGCAAAAGTTGTGTGCGAATTTTAAAATACAGGACCTATCAAGGCTAAAAAAAATCTTATCAGGGCGCTTTAAAAACCCAGGACGCTGCTTAAAAACTATCCGGGACACTTCAGGACACTCTAAAAACCAGGACATGTCCTGGGAAAACAGGACGGTTGGCAACTCTAATTAATAGTTTTTTTTTTATTCTGGCGCGGCAAAGTGACCACACTGCACCTGATGGTAAGCGCAGTGCCGTCCAGATAGAGTATCAAGTAGCGAGTGAGAGTCTATCCCCCGCTACTCAACACAATCATGCCGGCCTGCTGTTTAGCTTCTTCACATTACGCCTAAAGGACCCAGGATCATAGGAGGGAGGGAACACGGTAGCTGGCAAACTGTTCCACAGCTTGATGGTGCGGCAAAAATACGAATTTGCGAACCTCTTGGTTCGGGCCGGGGTAGTAGATACCACGAAGCTGTGGCTCCGCAAGCCAGTACGCGTGGTTCTGTTATGGAAAGGAGAGGATGGGATAAGATCAAACAATTCTTCAGAGCATTCGCCATGATACAGACGGTAGAACACGCTAAGCGAGGAAATATCCCTACGCAGCTGTAGCGGCTCCAGGTTGTTACTCACGTCTGCATCATTCACAATGCGGATGGCCCGCCGCTGCAACCCATCCAAGGCATCGAGAAGGTATCTTGCGGAACCGTCCCAGAGGTGCGAGCAGTATTCCATTCCCGGCCGCACCTGCGCTTTATATAAGCGGTAGAGCTGACCAGGCGTGAAAAACCGCCGCACCCTGTTCAGGATTCCGACCCTGCGTGAAGTGGCGGATATTACGCCCTCGATGTGGCTCCTTGGATTAAGATCGCAGCGGATGTCCATACCTAGGACACTAAGGTCATTCCGCATTGCGAGTGGAACACCCTGAAGAACGGGGATTGGAGAAAGCGGAGACTTCTTGCACGAGAACGCGCACACCTGGGTTTTCTTGGCATTAAACTCAACCCGATTCCTGGTACCCCATGATGATATGAGATCCAAGGTCTGGTTGAGCTCAACGACAAGATCCTCTCGTCTCCTCTCAGTATCCGCCCGGCAACCAGGAGGCTTGCTGCTATAACGCCCATGAACCGTGCCATCGTCTGCATAGCAATGAATGTTGCCAAGCGACAACATATCATTGATATGCAGAAGAAACAAGGTGGGCGAAATCACAGAACCTTGTGGTACTCCGGCATTTACTGACATGAGCTGCGAAGCGTGTCCATCAACGAGGACACGCATTCTACGATCATGCAGAAAGCCGGAAATCCACTTGCACAGGTTGTCGGGCAGACCGTATGCCGCGAGCTTGGAGAGAAGGCCACGATGCCAGACCCTATCAAATGCCTTGGCTATGTAGAGACTCATAGCCAGAGCCTCGCCATGCTTGACAATCGCCTCCCCCCAGTGATGTAATACGAACGCTAGAAGATCACCCGTTGATCGGTTATGACGGAAACCGTATTGGCGGTCATTGATCAACGAGTGATCCTCTAGGTAGCGAACTAATTGGCTGTTTATCAGTCGCTCCATGACTTTACACATCACTGAGGTTATGGCGATTGGGCGATAATTGTTAGGGTCTGACCTATCACCCTTTTTGGGGATCGGCTGCACATTAGCCTCCCTCCAAGATTCAGGCACAATTACTATTACTGATGCTAAGGTTTACTATAGGTTTTAACGTTTTAACGTGTGCATTGTATTTATTATTTAATTTACAGTGCTAAGGATTGCTTTGGTGGCGCAGTTTTTATTGCGAATGCGTTACGACTGCTGTGCTGAGGTCTCGGGTTAGATCCCCGGGTCGGGTAAAGTGTTATTGGGTTTTCCTATTTAGAAATACTCAGTATCAGACCGGATTCTGGAATTGTGCTCGGTATGGCAATAGGCTCGCTCTTATCACACTGAGGGACCCTAATGAATTCGGCGAAAAGTGTACTGGTTACACTTCTGCCTACCCCTGCGGGGATTACTGGCGTGAGTGTATAAGTTTTTTTTTAGTGCCTCGATAGGCAGACGAGCAGACGGGCCACCTGATGGTAAGTAGTCACCGCCGCCCATAGACTTCTGCGATACCAGGGCACAGCAAAGCCGCTGCCTACCGTTGTATTTAATTTACGGGGCAGAAAAATGTGCTTTGCATGTGGGTGGGTGTGGTTTCCTATATTTACGCGAATATTACACGTTCAAATAAAACTAAATTTACGTATTTCATCGCGGTTTATTTACTATTTTTAGTCCCGACGTTTCGCAAACTTTATAGCCTCTTTGGTTACGAGGTGGGACGCATAAAATCCGTAGAATTGGTTTTATGAAATGAAATCGTTTATTGATCATGTAGTCAATTACATAGCTCTTATGACAAGTCAGGACATTAAAAAAGGTAAAGAAATTTAACGAAAAGCATATCAGCATATATACATAACATACATAGCATCATCAATATACTAGCAAATATTATTCATAAGGTATTTGTAATTATTATAATGCATGTACAACTATTTATATCAACCATAACACTTACCAACCGTCAAATAATATTAAAGGCGAATTATCCCCGTAGCCCCATCCGCGTACTAGTATCTCTAAATCTGCAAGAAGGAAAACAGAAAGAAACATAAAAAAGACCTACAATTACATTAAATGTACAGAATCCATATTTTATAACCTTTGTAAACTGAATATATGGTAGTAATAAGTCTGAATTTAATCTATGGATAACTAGAATGACCGTTTCTTATAGAAATTTACAGAAAATTTAGAGTAGGTACTCTAAATGCCTTACAAAACCAAAATAAATCGGCGGTAGATGATCGGATGACAGCCCTACTTATCTGAAGATTCTATTTACGAATTCACAACCTAAATAATGTAACACAGTACATTGCTTACAAGAAATAAGGATTTAGTTTCCTAAGTTAAAATATTCCGGCTGAATTCAATCGCAATATAGACGTATTTTAGTGATCTTTGTTCAAACAGCCCCTTATTCAATAACATTAGCTTCTCGGATCCACTAGTGATATTAAAGTAAAATGCTAGAGTTGTGAGCGTCAAGTATTGAATAAGAAAAGGAGATTTTCAGGCGATGAGTTGGTCGTTCCGAAAATGATCGTGACTGTGTTGCCAAAACATTATTTTCAATGAGACAGATATACACGCTTTCATAACCACGAGCGCTTCCATTACATGTTTTCAGAGTGTTTAAATTTAACAGGTCGATAAAAGACAGCGATGGAAGACACTCAGTTGAAAGAGTCGTTATGACTTGTTCTGGTTTTACATGGTACAGGGGAATTTTCATTGGATACCGCTGTCAAGTTGTCAGACAATATTGTTTGGGGTGTCGACGTGAACTTAGTTTAACACGATAATAAATAAAATCGAGGCGGCTTTTTGCGAAATTATGTATTAATGAGTTTCATTGAAGGTGGTAAAATGGTTAATGTGTATTCAACAGAGAGGTAGGATATTTATGTTTTATGTTGTACCTTAGGCTGATTGAAAGCCGAAGTACTCTATTCGTATATCTTTTAAATTATAATTTACAAAGTGGTAGGCACACTAGCTACTATTGTGGACAGCATGAGGGCTCGATGTGATAATAAAAAATACAATAATAATACTAGCCCTGTATTAAACATGGGTTAGGCCTTAGTCCACCACGCTGGCCTAATGCGGGTTGGTAGACTTCACATACATATATATGCAGGCTTCCTCATGGTGTTTTCCTTCACCGTTAAAGCAAGCGATAATTAACAATTAATACACACGTAACTTTAAAAATGTCAGAGGTCTATGCCATTTGGGTTTCGAACATACTACTTTCATCTTGACAGTCCATACCGCAATCAACTAGGCTATCGCTGATATAGAATAAAAAATAAAAGTATTTATTTGTCACGTAGACAAAAAAGCAGGTCAAAATACAAAATGAAAAATGGAATGATTAAATAATTAAAGATCTGGCGACAGCGACTAACGACCAAGTGGCTAGGAAAGGGGACAGTGGAAACTGGATAGTAATAATACACCCACAGTCACTGTTTGATATTCGGACACGTCGGACAAGTGAAACAACCGCTAGTTGGTAACGCACTGGTTTATTGCATTGCAGTGGTAGAGCCACGCTGTAGACATATTTGTCTATAGCATGAATGGGCCGGCTCAACCGGGGTAGTACCACTGTCTCAGAGAAAACCAACGTAAAGTGACAGTTTACTGTCGCGTTTCGTATGGTAAGTGAGATATCCGGAGGCCCAGATTCCCTAATCCCTATTCCTGTCCTATAAGGCTGACAGCGCATACATGATACTTTCGGTATTATAGATGTTCATGGGCGGTGGAGATAACTTAACATCAGGTGACGCACTGGATCGTTTGTCGGACTATACTTTAAAAAAAAAATTGCATGACATATTGTAAGCGCGGGAGACGGCGCGCCACAGATACAAAATACACAACAGTCACACACATAATCCTGACCCTACACTACGTAAAACCTGTATCAAGAAGTAAGAAGGACTACGGTTCCACACACCCAGACCGGATACAAATATCTATCTGCCACACAAACGTTTGTTTCGGTGTGGGAATCGAAACCACGGAAGGATGCATGGAAGGCGATTTGGGGCTGCAGAACTCTCACTCGCCGTACCCAATTCAACAGCAAACTGTTACTAAACGTCGGATTTCTGTGGAGCAATGGTATTAACCCGGTCGAAGCTGGCCTTTCGTTCTGTAGAAAAAAATGTCTACAGATTGAAAGACCTATCTATGGTGTAGCTCTACCACTTTCGAATAATTATTTGTATATATAAAAGAAGAAATTGACTGTCTGATCGACCAACGCACAGCCAAAACGGCTGGGGTTAGAGACTTGAAATTTTGTCAGTAGGTACCTTTTATGACAAATTCCATCCCTAAAGGGGATGAAAGTTTGTATGAAAATGAATGAAATGAATGAAAATTAAAATCCGTCATTTTTTAAGTTAAACGCATGTAACATTAGTATTTGACTTTTAGGTAAAAAATATATATATATATTTCAGGATTATTGGAAATTCCACCCCTAAGGGGGCAAAATAGGGGATAAAAGTTTGTATGAAAAGTTGAAGTTAAACGCATGAAAATTGGTATTACATATTGTATACTTTTTCTCACAACATGACCTCCACGCGGGCGAAGCCGCGAGCAACAGCTAGTATTATATAACTGTTTTAATCTGTGGCAAAAATGATTAAAAGATTTTCTATAGAATGTCATGCTACGTAGACACATAACTACAAACAATTATACTCTAATGTGTTGTAGGAATGACGCTACACGTCTAATGAGTCCTCGCAATGTTCATGTCTAAGCGATCGCTGCTTAATGTCTTAAGGAGTAAATTTGAATTCCACTGAGACTCATTTTAATGATACATACAGGTGCGTACGATAGAAAACAAGTTTAATTTTATTTAACAATAAGATTTATTTGACGTCAGACAAAAATTATTTTCATATCGCTCTAATAGTGAATAGACCCAACAGTCACACGCATAGTTCTGACCCCTAATTAGGTAAAACTTGAATCATGGGTAGCAAGATAACACCCAGGCCCGAATCAAATATCTGTCTGTCCCACAACCATTTGTCTCGGTGCGGGAATCGAACCCACGGCCTCTCGTTTCACAGCCGGCTGCTCGCCCGTTGCGCCAGGATGCTGTCGAATCGTCGTTTGTCTTTTATTTGAATTCTCTCATTTTGTTTTATTAAAGTGCGTTTATGATATTATTCATCTGAATGAAGTCCAGCCTCAGGCATTATTGTACTTTGTTTGGAAATCTAAAACTATATAAAGACGCGCTCAGTGGCATTGCTGCAGAATTGATAGAGACACGTTAGATGTTCAATCAAATTTCAAGAAGAGAGCATATTCTTTCCTGAAAGGCCGGCAACGCATTTGCAAGCCCTCTGGTGTTGCAGATGTTCATGGGCGGCGGTGATCACTTTCCATCAGGTGAGCCTTCTGCCCGTTTGCCCCCTTTTTCAATAAAATACACTTTTGAAGTCACACTCAAGATGTTTTTTTTAACGGTGGAAGAGAGTAAAGTCAGCATGGTACCTACAATTTCTCTGTCCTTGTGTTTTTGGTCGGCAATTAGTAAAAAAAATTAAGAGCACTTTGTTGTGAACAATAACCGTTACTATTTCTTAAATGGACATTATCTCTAATCACATTAAGCTTACCGTTTTGTTACAACTCATTTTCCCAATCCAAAGGTTTTTCACATAACTAACATCAAACAGTCACACATATAGTTTTTTCACTAAAATGCGATCCTTGTGTCTTGGGTAACAGGAATTACAATAGAGTTTCGGTCTCACAACACCCAAACCCGAATCTAATATTTGTGTGTCACACATACTTAAATAACGCCAAAAATTGTTTGGTGGTAGGATATTCATATCCGCCCGGATATCGATCACCGTACACAGGGTGTAATCCCGCCATAGTGGCACACATCAGTATGTGACGTTCCGGGATCAGCCAGTGTACATCTAGTTTTTGTCGGGGGTCTAGAGTTGGGATACGATGTTTGGCCGTTTTGCGGCCTTCTGAGTCCTCTTAGACTAGACCCTCGATCGCTTCTTCACCTTCTTGCCTGTGGCGTAGTGTGAAGAAGCAGGCCGGCATGATTGTGTTGAGCAGCGGGGGATAGATTGTCTCTGGCTACTCGATACTTTAATTGGGCGGCACTACGCTTACCATCAGGTGCAGTGTGGTCACTTTGCCGTGCCAGGATAAAAAAAAATCAGCCAGCAAGTCATACACACCAGATACTCGTGAGTGCGACTGTGTTAAGACGTGTTGGCGGATTGCAGCACGCAGTGGTGTTTAATAAAGAGGTAATAATGCGGAACGAGCGGCCAGCGTGCCAGTGCTCATTGTCCGATAGCCACTGCACTCTGGGGCATTTAATTAAACAATGACAAGAGGAATCTGCCTTTGATGTTTAAAGACCTTTGTAATTGGAACGGTGATGTGTAAATATTGTCTGTCGTCGGGTGATTGAAGACGGACTATTGCTTCTAAATTAAAGTTGGAGAGTCTTATAACTAATTGTTCCGTAGACATGGTGAGTTTTCCTGAAGAAGATTATACGTGCAATATTATGAGATTTATTAGGTGAAATAATTTAAATGTGAAATAAATACATACATTATTGCCAGTCTCCGTGGCGCATCAGGCGAGTAGCTGTGAAACAAGAGGCCGTGGGCTCGATTCCCACACCGGGACAAATGTTTGTGTGACAGACAGATATTTGTGTCCGGGGTTTGGGTGTTGTGAGACCGAAAGTCTCTCTTAGTCCCTGATACCCACAACACAAGACTCGTATCTTAGTGTGGGGTCGGGGCTATGTGTGTGACTGTTGGGTGTTATTTATTATTATTATTTGAAATTTTCTATCAGCTAATTTATTTTTGGTTATTATGCAGTTGTTTACTGGGCCATGAAACGAATACTTCATAATACAGAAGATATGCACTGCTCTAAAACCTTGCATGACCATTTTTCATTATTTCGCAAGAACGCATTTTTCTTTTAAACGAAAGCTAGAAAGTTAAAGGTGTGCAAGAAATGATTTATTTCCCTATCTTTCAAGAAGCAGAGCTAAGGCGCTGTTAGTGTAGTTCTTATAATAAATAAAATGATAATATGTTTGCTTTATTTAAGTTGATATTTTACTTATTATAAGAGTACTCTATCGAACTAATAGGATTTTCAATATTGACAGTACCTTTGTTTTTTTCCTTCATGTTAAGCAAGAAGTATGTATTATAAACGTTATATGGTATATACAAGAAAGGCTTATATGAATGCTAAATGAAAGTCTGACGAATGAAATAATAACAAAGAACATACTTTCTACCATTAGTAACGTTATCCAACAATAACTCTAAAGCCATACACACAGGATTTTATTGCCTACCATTCATTCCTATAAATAGGTACATGGTAGATTTTACAATCATGAGCAAGATATTTGAAGGAAAAATCCACCAGCCTCTTTTGTTTATTATTCTTCTCCTCCTACATTTTTTAATCTGGCACGGCAAAGTGACCACACTGCACCTGATGGTAAGCGCAGTGGCGTCCAATTAGATAATCAATTTGCATATCAATGGGTTTGACAAAATTTGCTTGATCAGAATAATTTATAACATCTATAATAATGTACCAACTTTTTAGCAAATAAAGAATATTATTATATTATTATTATTAATCAAGTAACATATTATTATTATTAAAAAATTAGAGCTTCTGTTTGGTACACAGTAATTGCTTTTAAAACAGACTATGATTTCTTCTTATAACAGCTTATAGATAATATAATTATATAAAAAACCACCGAACGAGGACGTTAATGTTTTTATCTATTGTTTTGTTAGACAAAACTAATTCTGTTGATATAAAAGCTATTAGTATACAATACAAAAGCCCTTCGAGTAGCAACTTTCCCATCTATCTTATCTAACCAATGATCCGTAAAGGTCTTGAGAGAATCACATTGGCAAAAACAATTGAAGTAAGATACCGCCAATACAAGTACATGTGGATATATAGGAGCAAACTATTTTGAAATATATATTGAAATTACTATCTTAGATAATAACTGTTGTGTGATTACTATTATTGTCCATATTTTTAATTTTCATACTTTATTTTCATAAATAAATGATTTGGAAATGACTATCTGAGATTTCCAAATGAAGGTAAAACCATAAGATAAACCAGAACCTAAACACGCGATTATTTTTTGTCTGTTTGTTTGCTTCTCCGCGCTTATTTTCATAGAGTTTTCATTACCTGATAGAGAACTTTCAAAAAATTATCTTACATATTTTTGATCCTGGAAATACTTTTATTTCTACGTAAAAAAATAAATGCTATAGAAATTAGGGTAAAAATTCTGGTCAAATTCATTTGAAATTGGTGATAATGCTCTTCGACATAATGAAGAACATATTTCAATGAAAGATCTGATTTTACTTATTATAACCATTATAATATTATTATCAGATAATAATAATATACTAATGGTTATAATAAGTAAAATTAATACAAATCTCGAATTTTCGAAAATTTCGAATCTCCTGGTCGAATCAGTGAGCAAAAAGAAGTTGAAAATAAAATACTTTATTTACGTTCTTTTCTATGATCATTCCAAATATGAAAAAGATTTGTAAGAAAATTTTACTTCACCTTATGTATTTGTAAATCTCTTGATAAATTATACTGCCAACAAACAAACAAATATGGGTTTACAATTTTATAGAAAACAAAAGCTCACAAAATGTTTATTAGCCCATTAATGTACGTGACGAGCTCACAGTTGTTTGAAAAGGACTGTGTACAGAAATTAATTAAGGTGTCCAAACACATAACAATTTAGAAGAGATTTTCCTTCACATGAATCAAGAACTATATTGTAGTACTTATCTAAGGTATTAGAAAGTGTGATGTTAGTATATGTACACTACCAGGGGCGGATCGTGAATTTGTGGGGCCCTGGGCTAATACTATTTAGGGGCCTGACATTATTGCAAAATAAATTGACAGGTTATGTGGAGTTATCATATATAAATTATAAAGCAACCTTCCTGCATGTTTGTGCTGCAAATTCCTTTAATTGCTCAACTTATGATCGTTTTTTTATTTTTTTTCACAATCTCTTCTATTGTTTTCAATGGAGACTGCCTTTTGTATCCACGGGGCCCTGGGCTGCGGCCCAAAAAGCCCTTAAGGGGGCATCCATTAATTACGTGAGGCTCTTAGGGGTCGAGTTAAAACTCACCCAATCTCACGTAGAGGGGAGGACGCGCCCGGCAAATCTCACGTAAATTTTTTCCGCAAGAAAATGGGTAATCTTATGAGAAAACTGGGTGAAATTAAGTTAATAATGTTTCTCCACCAAAATATGACAAAATAATATATAATAATATTTATCGCGGTTTAATTTTGAACTTTATTAAATTCATTTCTTTAGAAAAAAATATTATATTTTTATATATTTTTTTACTGCCTGGATAGACAGACGAGCAAACGGGCCACCTGATGTTAAGTAGACACCGCCGCCCACCCCGGGTCGAAAAATCGCTAAAATTGTCGCGCGTAATTAATGGATGCCCCCTAAGTAGATCCGCCCCTATACACTACAGTTTGTAGTATAATGGCCCCAGAAACCCTTAGCTCGCTTCTCGGCACTTGGAAGACGCTTGTTATAATATTCATGTGACACTAACGTGCGCAGATGCGGTGACACGCGGAGATATAAAGGCTGCATTACGTTATTGCATGTTGGGTAAGAAATATCCGCGCTCATAAAGGAAGCTCAGCTGGTGTGTTTAAAAACACATTCGGTTGTCATCTTTTTGTAGAATATACTCAGGAAAATAGTATGAGTGAGAAAGAAGTTGTAGTCTAAACTTTATGGAGATATTTCACCTTGTTTGTGATGAATATATTGATGTGTCCCGATCATTTTATGGCAGGTGACACAAATTTAAAAAAGATAAATAGTAGTGGATTTCTTTGCATTTTGGCAAGAAAAAAATTAAAACTAATTTTACGATATACAGCTCAGCAACCCCGTCACCATGAATACTGTAAAGTTTTCGAAACGTCGATAAAATAAAGTCGAAAAATAAACCACAGTAAAATCCGTAAAATGACTATTTCAACTAAAACAAAAATGTTTATTCTACCAATTACCGCACAAAATCAATGGAATTCAAGCATCAACCTAACGCGACATGTGTATATCATAAAACACGCCAATCATCGTTTAGCTTATCGAATAAAACAAGACAAGAAAAAGACGAACCAATCTAGATAATAGGGATCAAACAACCCATATGTCGGTGTGCCAGATGTTCAACGGTGTACTGATGCTAGGCGATCTCTTATCTTAAATTTGATTAAATCTTTATATATTGCAAGGTATCGAACGTTTCTTAATTTTGTAGCAACGTATAGTAAGTTATCTGATAGGCAACAATTATGTTACAATATACCTTATTGTTATAATTACGAAAGGTATATAATTTTTTTTTCAAATTTATCCGAAATTCTCGTTACTTATGATATAAACAAATTCTATCAAAATATGAGTTCTTAATATTAATTTTAAAAGGTCTATCATGAAATATAAAACATAAGAATTTTATAAAATAAATTTATATTTCACGTTAATAAAAAAGAAAGAGTTAAATCTATACACTGGTCTCAGCAAGCTTTTTCGTCGATCATTTAATGCTGGAAAAGAACAAATGTTAGTTTATAAAAAATCTACATATGATGCAGGCGAAATAAATCTTAAAAATCTATTTTCCACGTTAAATCAATGGGAAAATTTTAAATTTCGGAACAGCCTAGTATATAACTGTGACTACTACTACACACAGCCCGCCGAGTTTATTTCCGTCCTGAAACTGAAAAACTGAAACACATTGTGATTGCACTATCTGGCGTTCGAACCCAAAACCTCAGTTTCCCAACCTGTGTACGTTGCTACATCAATGAAGAGATTAACTGCTAAAAGCACCACTTAGAGTAAATTTTTCTTCTAATTTCTACATTGGTATCGAATCCATTTCGCTATACTTGTGGTTTATCTAAATTCTAAATAACACTACAAAGACATAATCCATATTTAGTGCCAATTAATTAATTAATACACTAGCTTTGAGATGGAAATACGCTTTTACGATACAGGAAGTTGTATGAGACTATAAAAATTAATGGTTATTTCTTCTAAAGAAAATATGTCGCCACGCGCTTCCTAAGAAGAGCCATCAACAGACTAAGCTATACAATGCTAATGCAGACATTCTTGTATTTAATATAAAACGTTCCACATTGCGGCATTCGAGTGGTATTTAAAAAATGTCCAAGCCACGGGTCGTTAGTCGCATCACGTCCATCCCATGTGGGCCGCAGTCGGCCGGCGCTTTTCAAAAATGGATGCGACGCGCGTGACCTCCTAAAATTTCAGTTACATTCCCGCTTCGGGGATTTTGATGAGATTCAATGTTTTCTGGAGCTCGTTTGTTTCATTTATCAATTTGGTCCCGCATGAGTTGTATTTATAATTTAAACAGCACGTATTGTGTACTATAAAATAATTGTGTTACTATGTACACTTGTTATGTACAATCAAGTGCTTACGCACACATTCTGACGCTGGCACGGACGCATACACGCACCTTGCATGGACGTATGCATGCACCTTGCATGGACGTATGCACGCCCGCACGCTCCCATGCACGGTTTCACGAATCACAAATTTTTATTTGGTATTTTGTGTGGAATATTTCTATTCTTTTTTATATTTTGACAAATACATATTGTGATAATGTACAAAGGAAAGGAATGTGAAAAAAGATTTAGTAAAAAGCTATCTTACAGCACAGGCTAAAAGCTTGAATTTGGAAAATATTGTGTAAAAATTTGAAAATCTGAACTTTCTTACATGTGGTTACTAAAAATAAGAGGCACACTCTTAAATTAATTTAAAACATGATTTTATTTCACTTTCTTATATTATGTTACATATTTACATCAAAATTAGCTTTTCATGTTAATTTGACAGATTTCCTAATCTGATAAGATAATTCCTAAGATAAAAATTGTTATATTTTTAATATTTTTTACAGAGATTTTAATAATTATGGTTTAAAATTTACATCACACATAAATGTTTTATTTTTAACGATACTAATTCAATGAGTCATTTGGCATAAAGGAATGGAAAGTATTTTGAATGAGTATTTAAGAGAGTATTGAGTATTGTATTGTTTTTGAGTATTTAGTATTTTTATTTTGTTTGTATTTATTTATTTAGTAGTTTTTTTTTGTAGTATTTTATTTTTATAAGTATTTTTTATATTTCTTTCTCAATACCATTTATACTTCTCTTGCATCAGATATGAACCTGCTTGCTTCTTCCATCCATGTCCACAATAGTTTTCAGTCTACACAACCAGCAAAATATTCAGCGATTGACTTGCAAAAATTGCCGACTTAGCTATTCAATAATACCTAAACATTTCCTAGGATACTTGAAAGATAAAACTTTCCGCGAGCGTCGTGCTACTTGTACTAAGAACCATGATTTATAAGCCCCATTCTACGGAAAAATCCCAACACAACACAACATTTACGGAATTTGTAACCTTATATACAGCTGTGTAGGGGTCAGTTTAGTTTCTTCAAAAGGAAGAATAAGTTTGTAGTGCAAGCCTTGATTTTCCGCTTGGATGGGTCGACAAGTCAAGAGTGGACAACAGATAAAGCGTTGCGGTTGTATTTTCCAATATTCATAAACTGTTTCGCAACATTTTTCTTATAATTCTTCATTCGACCGTTATACGGATCAATTTTGTGGCATGGTATAACTTATGTAATTCATACATACATATATACTCACGCCTGTAATCCCCGGAGGGGTAGGCAAAGGTGTAAGTACACCCACTTTTCGCCGAATTTACTTCGGTCCCATAGTGTGATAGGGGGCGAGTCCATCGCCATACCAGGCACTAATTCCATACTCCGTGCTAATGCTGAGAATTTCTAGATAGAAAAACCCAATATCGCTTTACCCATCCCGGGGATCGAACCCGAGACCTCAGCACAGCAGTCGTTACGCATGCGCTATTACAACTGGGCCACCGAGTCAGCCATTTCGTAATTCATTCAGTCAATTTTGTATTCATATATATAACATTAAAAAATTATAACTTTTTAAATAAAAATAAAACCGCCTTCAAAAAAACCCAGAAACTACAAAGCAAAAAATAATTGGTTACATTTACATAATCTAAACAAACAATTATAAATAAACACTGATTTTAATAAATAAATAACACCCAACAGTCACACACATAGCCCCGACCCCACACTAAGATACGGGTCTTGTGTCTCTCTTCTTTCGTCTGTTGACTTTCGGTCTCACAACACCCAGACCCCGGACACAAATATCTGTCTGTCACACAAACATTTGTCCCGGTGTGGGAATCGAATCCACGGCCTCTAATTTCACAGCTGGCTACTCGCCAACTGCGCCACGGAGGCTGTCAATAAAAATAATTAAAAGATTTTTTTTATTACGTACAAAATTTTACATTAAAACTAATTTAAATATTTAAAATTTAAATCAATTATTTTTGAGTCGGTGCCGGTGTAGTTTTCTCCACTTTTAGATTCATATTTATAAAAACGATGTAGGGATCTATTTTATATTTTTTTGGTTTGCCTGAATATTCTTTTTTTTCCATGTTTTTGCTGGCACCGACTCCAAATATTATCAAATATATATGAATCCATATCGGTCAATAAATGACGGAGTTCTGAGGGAACAAACATAAAAAAAATACACGTCGAATTGAGAACCTCCTCCTTTTTTTTGAAGTCGGTTAATAAGTATTTTTTCGTCTTAAACTTTTACTTTCTCATTAACAATTTTATGTCCAGTATTTTGCTAATATGTCGCAATTTCAATTCTTGCCTCGTTCTAACTTAAGTTATAAATCAGTTAGTCAATTAATTAAGAACAAAATACCAAGACATAAATTAATTGTGTTAGGTATTTTGGGTGTATTTATGATTGTTGTAACTTTGAACATGTGTGGTGATGTTTATTTATAAATAAAGTTGCAATAAGATAAGTTATTTTGAAGTGGTAGAGCCACGCTGTCGACATATTTGTCTACAGCATGAATGGCCCGGCTCGACCGGGGTAGTACCACTGTCTCACAGAAAACCAACGTACAGTGACAGTTTACTGTCGCGTTTTCTATGGTAAGTGAGATATCCGGAGGCCCAGATTCCCCCTTCCCTTCCCTACTACCTATTCCTGTTCTTTGGGGCCGACAGCGCATTCATGACGCTTTCGGTATTGTGGATGTTCATGGGCGGTGGAGATCACTTAACATCAGGTGACCCACTGGCTCGTTTGTCGGACTATGATATATAAAAAAAATAGTTATACAAAGTACATCCACATATAATTTATTTGAAAATATTTACGGATAATGATTTTCTTTTTTGCCTATTTAAGATAATACTCAGCAGTTTAAGCAGTTTCAAATACATAAGTCGATTTAAAGAGGGCTTTGTATACGGAATACAGTAATTGAATATGCTAATTTAAACATTTGACAGTCCTCCGTGGCGCAGTAGGCGAGTAGCCGGCTGTAAAACGAGAGGCCGTGGGTTCGATTCCCACACCGGGACAAATGTTTGTTAAATGGCAGACAGATATTTGTGCCGGGTCTGGGTGTAGTGAGTCCGAAAGTCTCTCGTAGTCCCTGATACCCACGACACAAGACTCATATCTTAATGTGGGGTCAGGGCTATGTGTGTGACTGTTTGGTGTTATTTATTTATTGTAGAAATTCTCAATTTATCTGTCTATATAATTCAAGCATTAAATCCCAAAAAAAAACAAGCTGTGTAACGTATTCCAGACCCGAAATGAAACCACGGTATTAACTTTCAATTTAGCATGCATGTAAAGTAATTGCTTGGTTAACACAGTTTGTTGTAGAACTAAAGGGGAATACTATTCAACATTTAAGTATATGCTCATTTTGAAAACTAATCTACAACCGTACCGACCGCAAACTAGATAATTTTGTATTATTCGAAACTGGAAACTCGTGGAATTCGTTTCGTTTTGACTAAGTTTCACATTGTTTGGAATTTCGCGGGTGTTATGGAATGGCTACGTTTTGTGATTTTGTTTTGCATAATAGGCTTAAGCCGAGTTCTATGTTAGTGTGAGTACAAATTGTAAATTATCAGTTTTTATATAAAAATAGAATTTGCCCGCAACTTACTGCTAACTTTTATTGATACTTTAAAATAGCCAGTGATGGGGATTAGCGGCAGAAGTGGAAACTTTTGTCGGGGCTCTGGAGTTGGGGTACAATGGCCATTTTGCGGCCTTCTTAGTACTCTGACACTAGACCCTCGACCGCTTCTTCACCTTCTTGCCCATGGCGTAGTGTGAAGAAGCAGGCAGGCATGAGTGTGTTGAGTAGCAGGGATAGATCGTCTATCGCTACTCAGTACTCTATTTGGACCGCACTGCGCTTACTATCAGGTACAGTGCGGTAACTTTGCCGTACCAGGATAAAAAAAAAAACTTTTTTTTTTTATCGTGGCTCGGGTTCAAATGAGGTGCATTTTTTCTACAAGCTTAGTTACTTCTATATTCATTTTATCTTACTAGTTTGACACGGATATGTGTAATTTGATTCCATATTTTATCCACGTAACACTAGTTATGTTAGTAGCAACGGAAAACCCACAGCCATAAAACAACTAAAATGAAATTAGGCGGAGATCCGCATAGTACCGAAACAGACCTCGGCAAATCTAATTATGTCAAGTGGGGTGGGTACTCTTGACACTCGATTCCAATTTAAAATTGGGATTGGGTTCGAAAACTGTACAATTGGCAATATTGAACGCAACACCAGCGTACGATTTATCTGGATACGGCGGAATTTTTAGTAACTAAATGAAATAGAGTATTTACGATTGCAAGTTCGTAAATATTATAATATTTCATTTGGTTGAGTGAGTTAGAGTTAATAATAGAATAAATAGAGCTAATATCTTCTTGGAATTGAAACTGTATCGAGTTCGAGATTGGAATTGATTTCAAAAGTAGGCCTACAGGTAGGTAGGTGTGTAGATTAGTCTATATGGCGCAGTAAAATATTCTCAGCGGTTGTGTTATTCGGAATAAAAGATTCTAGTGGCTAACTTATTATAGTGTATATTTGAGTACGTGTGTCAATCTAATTAGATTACATCCGAAGAATCAAATGCCCGATGGGTTCTCGGTGTGAAAAACAACATCAACTGTTATTTAATCCTTTTGGTTATGTTTGAACAGTGACCATTGAAGCTCGAAGGCCGCCGAGCGCCAGATCCCCTCTATTATTGGTTATCAATCAAAATAATTATTCGATCTATTGAAACTCGGTATTTTGATAATATGAATTATAAATGTTATACGAATATTTAAATTTCGAAATTATAAAAACAGGATGAATGATAAAGCGGTGTTATATTATATTAGGAACTGAGAACCATCCGGAATTATGAAAATCTGTATTTTGAAGTTCGTATTTGTGAATTTCGGAATAAAGTTTTTCGTATTTAGGTAGTGCACCCATTAAATACACATCGAATGTAATAACAACAGCAGTGTTATAGGTACTGTTGTTCGTGCGGTATCTTTGAAGGAAACAAGACTTAGTAGAGCTCTGAGTGATGACCCACTTACTCCGAGACGTTGAAAAATCTATTCGAAGATAACAAACAAAATCGATGCGGAAATGTAAACAAGGACATGAACATAAAAGACAGTGTGTCTTTGTTGAGGTTAAAATAAATATAATTACCGTGTCAAAGGCGCACATACAGAAGAAGACATATTAAATGAATTTATTATGTTATTAATTGTTTATATTGTAATCTTTATTGACTGTCTGGGTGGCACAGTTATATTTGCGCATGCGTTACGACTGATGTGCTGAGGTCGCGGGTTCGATCCCCGGCCGGGTAAAGTGAAATTGGGTTTTCTATCTAGAAAATCTCAGTATTAGCCTGGAGTCTGGAACCTATGCCTGGTATGGCAATAGGCTCGCCCGCATCACATTATGGGGCCGAAATTCGGCGAAAAGTGGGTGTACTGGTTACACCTCTGCCTAGCTCTTCGGAGATTACAGGCGTGAGTGTATATGTATGTATGGGATCTTTATTGGTTTTAGAGCTAGCTCTAAGTATACCTATCATTGATTAATTTAAAAAATAAAACGAAGTAAAATTGGTTTCTTATATTTATGCGAATATTATACATTGAAATAAAACGAAGTTTACGGATTATATCGCGGTTTGTTTTACTTTTTTAACCCGACGTTTCGAAGACTTTGCAGCCTTCATGGTCACGGGGGAGACTGAGTTGTATGTCATCTCGAAAGTTCGTTTTATTTGGAAGTAAAATTATTAAGTAAAAGAGTTTGTTTGAACGGGCTAATCTTAAGAACAACCAGTCAGATCCGAAAAAAAACTTTTTTCATGTGACTGTTTCTCAAAGAAGGCTTTATTAAGCTATACAATCACACTTACACCCATATTAGTGGAGGATAATATCAACAAATGTGGCAAAATAGCCTCGCGTTGGGGCGAGATTGCTGCATGACGAGAGCCATTACGAAGAGCCGTAATGTGAATGTTGAGATTAACGAGGCACCGTGCCGCGCGGCTAAGGCGCGAAGTCAGCTCTGCTTCAGCAACCTATTGGTTGTTCGAAAAGTAATTTCGTGTTTTCATTACGAAAATAAAAGACTAATTTCTAATATTTAAATAAATATTTTGTTAATTTCTGTTGTCCATGCTTGTTCTGTGCTTTTTGCCATTTTATGTTGTTATTCTCCGGTTTGCATGGATTAATGCATTTATTGTGTCTTTAATAGCCTCAACTGGCCTTCCAGATGTCCGGATAAAAATGTAGCAACCCAGTTTTGGCACTGGCGTTCTGTCAATACATCTCCTCTGTACACATCGGATATTTTTTCTTGCTTGAACAGCATTTTTACCCTTTCGATAGTAAAAAACTGAAATATAACGAAAATGTTGCTTTCTATATTTTAAAGGGTTATAAGTATATTTGTGGCTGTTGGGTTAATACAAATAAAAAAAACCATGCATTTTATCTCAATAAAATAGATAAACGTGTTTTGATGTTAGTTTTAGATTTTGTTATAAAATTATAGTTTATAAAGCTGTATAGATTATTTGTTTAATATTTTTGCATTTTATGGACCATTTATGAGTAAAGTCTAGCAAATAGCGATCACGGGCGCGGGACTGCGGGCTTTAGTTTATACATACGTAGATATAATTTTATTATTACTTAGAAGAATTATAAAACTCCGTCACCAAATACATTCGACAAGTTTGAAAGCAAGTTTCATGTAATCAAAATTATATATATAGCGTTTGGGGCAACACGCCAACACGCCAACTCGCCAACACGCCAACACGCCAACACGCCAACACGCCAACACGCCAACACGCCAACACGCCAACACGCCAACACGCCAACACGCCAACACGCCAACTCGCCAACTCGCCAACACGCCAACACGCCAACACGCCAACACGCCAACACGCCAACACGCCAACACGCCAACACGCCAACACGCCAACACGCCAACACGCCAACACGCCAACACGCCAACACGCCAACACGCCAACACGCCAACACGCCAACACGCCAACACGCCAACACGCCAACACGCCAACACGCCAACACGCCAACACGCCAACACGCCAACACGCCAACACGCCAACACGCCAACACGCCAACACGCCAACACGCCAACACGCCAACACGCCAACACGCCAACACGCCAACACGCCAACACGCCAACACGCCAACACGCCAACACGCCAACACGCCAACACGCCAACACGCCAACACGCCAACACGCCAACACGCCAACACGCCAACACGCCAACACACCAACACACCAACACGCCAACACGCCAACACGCCAACACGCCAACACGCCAACGCGCCAACACGCCAAAATGCCCACCCATCGCATATCCCCTTGTGCCAGGGGTTAAATATAGATAAAAACAATCGTTGAAGCGGGTTGTATATCATGTAGAAATGTAAGCTCAATCGATGTAGAACTTTTTGAAGCATACACAAACCAACATAACAATTTTTTTTTTGTAATTATATATTCTATATATATATGTCGGAGCGTGATGAATACGGACACTGAATTGAACTTGCTAATAACTTTATTTATTGTAAACTGTGGGTAGCGCCATTTGTTTTGCTATTTTGAAGGTGGTTTCGACTTGTTTATCGAGTGATCTCACTCGCAGAGGAGTGGGTCACAACGAAAATCACAATATAAAAGAGCACCTCGTCTTTGGTGCGGCATTCGTGTATAGTCATTGAAACAGTTAGTAACTTGTCGGTCGTAATGTCGAAATATTGTTAAAGTAGTAAGTTAACGTGATGTGAAAGTGTTATTGTGTACCACATATTGTAATGTAAACTGTGATGTGTTTAAAAGAGCAACCATGAGGGTTTCTTGCCAACTCTTCCCCATGGATGACTGCATTCCGAACTGGTGGTAGCTTAAATAGACTCTGAAGTGTTAATCTCGTGTTTTATTACCGAAGTATCATACGCTATGCATCCTGACCATACCTGGAGATCAGAGAGGGTCGTGTCAGCCCTCTCACTGCCTCGGCCGATGACCGCCCGACCCGTCATCAGAAGTGAGATAAAGGATCAACACCCACTATCGTGAATCAGGTGATGTAATAGTACATACAGTACCAAAGTGTTATTTTTGTTTTTTTTGACAGATTAGACAACATTGGTTGTTGGCTCTATGCGCGAACTTTATTGGGTTATCCAAAGAGACTCTATTAGAATTCTATTATCAAAATAGTGATGGTATAGGTTGCCTCAAGAGCACTGTAGTATTCTATAGTGTTGTACTTAGTAAAGAGTGCGCAATGCACTGTGGTCTACTGTAAATTTAAAAGTTAGGCGTTTTCGAATCAATTTGATGTTCTATGTTGACAAATTGTAATAAGTCTCTAATTAAAGTCGTGATTAAACGATCGTTATGAACAATCTGGAAAATATGAAGCGTTGATGATTACTGTGTTAATGATTTTGTGTTTAAATTCCATAGGCGGTGGCTGAGCTGTGGCGGATCTGTGGCGCAACTGTATCGGTGTGGTTGAGGTGTACGAAGTGCAATGGCGTGTACATTGCGTGTTTACACATGTTGTGTGCGCGTGGATTTATGTGAAATTTGGTGAGTCGCTTCTGGTTTTGTTTTTATACCCCCTGTTAAAGCGAGCAATTAATTGAGATGTTAATATGAGGGTTTAGTCTATACCTTGCGTCCGTAGCCTGGTTATTGTCTACTCAATGTATTTTGAGTGACCTCGGGTCCGCGGTCCGCGCTTAATGTATATGAGGGAGGGTCTGTGTGAGGAGCCTATGTGGCAAAGGTCTGTGTGAGGAGCCTATGTGGCAAAGAGGTCTGTGTGAGGAGCCTATGTGGCAAAGAGGTCTGTGTGAGGAGCCTATGTGGCAAAGAGGTCTGTGTGAGGAGCCTATGTGGCAAAGAGGTCTGTGTGAGGAGCCTATGTGGCAAAGAGGTCTGTGTGAGGAGCCTATGTGGCAAAGGGGTCTGTGTGAGGGGTTCTATGTGCCGGGGTTCTATGTAGCAAAAGCCTATGTGGGTCCAATCTGTGTGGGTAATAAGATTAGGTCAGATATGGCCGAGCGTGAATGATACTGTGTGGTATTTTCTTTTCAGGTACATCACACTGGGACGTGTGAGCTGTCAGGACGGCCGTGTCGGAGCGTGATGAATACGGACACTGAATTGAACTTGCTAATAACTTTATTTATTGTAAACTGTGGGTAGCGCCATTTGTTTTGCTATTTTGAAGGTGGTTTCGACTTGTTTATCGAGTGATCTCACTCGCAGAGGAGTGGGTCACAACGAAAATCACAATATAAAAGAGCACCTCGTCTTTGGTGCGGCATTCGTGTATAGTCATTGAAACAGTTAGTAACTTGTCGGTCGTAATGTCGAAATATTGTTAAAGTAGTAAGTTAACGTGATGTGAAAGTGTTATTGTGTACCACATATTGTAATGTAAACTGTGATGTGTTTAAAAGAGCAACCATGAGGGTTTCTTGCCAGCTCTTCCCCATGGATGACTGCATTCCGAACTGGTGGTAGCTTAAATAGACTCTGAAGTGTTCATCTCGTGTTTTATTACCGAAGTATCATACGCTATGCATCCTGACCATACCTGGAGATCAGAGAGGGTCGTGTCAGCCCTCTCACTGCCTCGGCCGATGACCGCCCGACCCGTCATATATATAATCATAAAACAGAATTTGAGATGCCCAAAAGATTTATCATTGAAGTTTTCATAACTTTGTTTGGCATATATTTTTTTTACTCTACGGCGATGATTACATATGACCAACTAACCACCAAATTTCTAACAGCCATAGTATATGTACTGCTCACAGAATTAAAAAAAACAACGCCTAAACTAATTTGGGACTATGATGGCTTTCTTACCAACAAGCGTAATTCTATTGCCAAACTAGGGCGAAGTTACGCAAGTTAATCCTTTATTTCCTATCCCCAAACCACGAGCATCAACTAGTGCGGTTCCAATTTCGACAACAGTATTGTCTTAATGTTGGCATGCAGTATGACTGAAAGTTTTCGTGTAATTGTGGAGTTGTGTTTCCACTAATGACTTGCACGTATTTCTAGATGTCCCAACCATGAGTTCTGTTCTATGAACGACTTTACTTTCTATCCTTACTTCCTCTCTCATATTTTAGCTCTTAACTTAACCGAATAGGGTTGTTAATAATCCTAGCCCTGTATTAAACATTGTCCTACTGCTGGGTACGGGCCTCCTCTACTAATGAGGGGTAAGGCCTTAGTCAACCACGCTGGCCTAATGCGGGTTGGTAGACTTCACATACCATCGAAATTCATATGAGAATTCTTAGGTATGCAGGTTTCCTCACGATGTTTTCCTTCACCGATAACCAAGCGATAATTAACATTTAAAACACACATAACTTCAAAAAAGTCAGAGGTGAATACCATTTGGGTTTCGAACATACGACTTTCGACTTGACAGTCCGTACTGCTACCAACTTGGCTATTGCTGCTAATAGAGTTGTTATTTGAGTGTTTCGGTGTATTTTTATCACGTTTTGATTGAAGCCCGTTCTAGACGTAGGATCGAAGGATATGTTTCATGAAAAGAAGAGAATACTACGTGTAGATATTTAAGCAGAGGTTGGTAAACAAGCAAGATACCTGATGCTTAATGAGCTTCTTTGTTAACCTTAAAGGAAATAAATGGGGCTTGTTAAGGGAAGAGGTAATCTTATTCAACGTACAAAAAATACCCCAAGGAGTTCCTTCACGTCGGTTTTCTGTGAGACAGTCGAGTGCAGTTTTACAGATGTTTATTGTAGCCTGTAATATTTATAGTCATCGTATCTGGGATTACCCTGTCGAGGAAATTGTTTGAAGTAATATCCGGTGGAGCAAATTACTTTAAACAGGTAGACTGAATTAATAGGATGTTAGAATAATATGAAAATTTAAATAATATTTTTATTGACGATTTAAAGTTTAATTTCATGATTGTTACATCTGACGACATCTAAGCTTACGCAAATTTCTTTTGTCTTGCTTATTAACACTAACAGAAGTTTCGTGGTCATTCAAATATTGTGAGAAATATCATAAATATTTTGCTTCTTTTATCTTTTCTGAGGAAAATATCTAAAGGCACATATAATATGTTTTTACGAACGATTTGCATGATTTCCGGTTGATCGATGTTCGCCCGCGAGCGGTCGCATCCCTTGAATACTTTGATCAGCTTTCATGTCAATTTGCTCTGAGGAAAAAATAGCACTTACGTAATACAATGCGTACGTCGACTCCTGAATACCGTAGCAGCTCCTTCTAAAGCTTATTTCATCCAGACTAACAAAATCGAGTGTAAACAGAAATGTTGACTTGTCTTGTTTATTTATCAACTTAGTCGTAAACAGTGTTACAGTTTTTAATTGCTATCTTAGAATTAATTTGGATTTTGGGCCGCACTAGCAATTTAACTTGGTACGCATCTAAACATCGAAATACTTTTGAATTCAGTCGGTCATTGTTTAAAATAAACAGCAAGTTCTATATTAACACTATGTTGAAGAGCTTAACCACAATTAATTAATGCTCAATCTATCTATATACATATATAATTACTTGTCCTGACTGACTTTTTTTTATAGTATAGTCCGACAAACGAGCCAGTGGATCACCTGATTTTAAGTGATCTGCACCGCCCATGAACATCCACAATACCGAAAGTATCATGTATGCGCTGTCGGCCTTAAAGGTCAGGAATAGGGATTAGGGAAGGGAAGGGGAATCTGGACCTCCGGATATCTCACTTACCATACGAAACGCGACAGTAAACTGTCACTTTACGTTGGTTTTCTGTGAGAAAGTGGTACTTCGCCGGTCGAGCCGGCCCATTCATGCTGTAGACAAATATGTCTTCAGCGTGGCTCTACCACTTCTGACTGATTCATCAACGAAGAGCCTAAACCGCTCGAGCTACAAACTTGAAAGGGCAGTTGATGCCTTTTATGTTGTAAGTATCCCACTAGTAACACTGCCCACTTATTAAACATTTATCTGTTCTAGGTGTATCAGTCTTTCAGCCGACGAAACAGCTTCCCACGTCATCCTGGAATGGAAAATTGTGTAACTACACAACAGAATGAAATCTCAACACACCCAGAAGCTCTGAGAAGCCTGTGGAGACTCCAGCTTGGTCGGTGGTAGGCTGGCTAAGTTTTAACCAGCGTATACGGTACGCACAGTGGCCCTATTTTTAGCGGGCTAAGAGCGGAGAAAAACGCCCACAACCAATACTCACACGTGAATAAATATCAAAATAACCTCTCAAATAATGTGAAATTGTAGAGAGTATAACAGTTCCCAGAATTTCCTCTAACAAAAGCATTGCATTCCAAATACTTGGCAAAAAAATTGATAAGCGTACAAAACACGAGTGTACTCTATGCTCCTGACACCTGACACGATAAACGTTTCTTTTTTTTGTTATGCAGATGTATCGTTAAGCGAGACACGTGGCACCGGCAATCAGAACCACACGCGCTCTTTCATCTTTTGTGCAAACATACAAAATATTTTGTTGTCGCTGTGAACTTGTTGTTAGAGTTTTCAATATTTTCACTGTTGTAAATGTTAGTTTTATTTAGAAATTATTTTTACGTTACATCAATAAATTTGAGTATTAACCGACGTACCCCTTATGTTCATGATGCCTTCTATAAATTGTTATCTTCTAAATGTTACTATATTTAATAAACCCATCAAAACTTTGTTCTAGTATAATCTGGCATTACACACAGACCACAGCTGTTAAGAAATATGATTACTTGCTATTAGATGCAGCGAGTGCTATATTGAAGAAGCAAATTTGATGTTAATTTTTCTCTGAATTACACATAAAAAGATACATTTTAGAGCATTCTTGAGTATGTAAATTCGACCCTATTGATCCTAAATACGTATTCTTTTTAAACAGCCTCGAAGTTCTTTCAGATATTTTAATGTTAATAAGGTCCTTGTAATACGTTTCCAGTACGCTGGTCTAATGTGGGTTGAAGGGTAGTCTGTTTATTGGGTCGGCGGACTGCCATGAACTCGAGAGGTTAGCTTGAGATCCATAAAGTATTACTTGGAACTCTTACCATCGAATAAAATAAACAAATGTCTACCTCAAGTGAACTACAATAATGTCTTAATGTTTTTTAGGCGTAAAATGATATAACGCTATCCAGATGGACATTTTTATAGGCACATCTTATTTTCTAGCACCTACGTGTAAAAATAATGGCGCGAAATTTCCGGACTAGGCGATGCGAGATGACTGAGCGAAAATTTAGATAGTATTTATTTTGTTTTCGCCGTATGAAAGCAAAGTTACGTGTGCTTTTGTTTCGAAACGCGGGAATGTGAGATGAATTTTATGTACGGATGCTGCAATTTAAAAGTCTGGTGTTTTTCCGTCGAGCCGAATGCTGAATGTAGAACACCTGTTAAGTTTTACTCTTAATGCACAGTGTGGATGCAATGGAATGTCGGACGAAATATTTATACAAGCCTGGAATATTTTATGGCATTATTTTGAGCGTTTATTTTAAAGGCCTTTGCGGCAGAGACCGCAACGCGCTGTCAAAAACTTTTACTACTACAAAATTACGGAGCTTTATTTAAATAAAACGCACATAATTATATGAAGGTACTACAGAGTAAATGATAAGACTAGTAACAAAACGAAGACGTAGCAACATTTTTTATTTTATTTCAAACACTAATATGACGAATTTAATGGTGTGTATATTAAGATTGCATGCAAATAGGGGTCAAAAGAAGAATAGCTAATACATGGATGCGTTACTGGTCACTTAGCGAAGTCATGAAGAAAACGGATATGCCAATAAAAAAAAGGATCCCATTTGATAAGTGTATTTTACCATGTTTACTGTACGGTAGTTTACTTTAAAGTAAAACAAAATTTAAATATATTGTAACGGTCTATAAGCAACTAAAATGGCGATGGACAGGGCATTGATGAGAGAAAATAAAGAAAAATGGAAAAAAATAATAACTGAATGGTACTCAAGAGATGAAAAAAGAAGCAGACGGAGACAGAGTAAAAGATGAGAAGATATTAAAAATATAGCTGGTCCCGTGAGGACTCGAATAGCAAAGGATTAGACAAAATGGAAGTATTTAGAGTGGCCTAAGTGGAAGGGGAAGCTGTAGTAGACAAATAACCGCTTACCGATACAAACTTATTCAGAAAAATATATAATAATTAAGATATAGTAAATTAAACACATACAATTATATGATTGTGTATGTTTAACAGCAATATATGCTTATTTTATTTTGTTTATTAAAAATATGACACCACCTAATAACGTACCATGTCGATTTATAAAATAGAGCTTCGATCATTTATGGTCCTTCAAGCCGGATAGCAATATGTGATAAAACGACTGTTTATAGCGTAATATGTAATAAAAACATTATCAGCCATATTTAATACATCAAAGAAGCACCGAAACGTGAACAGCAGATGTTTATTTGTATTTTCAGAGGAACCTCGCCTCAACGAGATCTCAATTTGTAAAGACAAAACCGCCATTCATCATCGGAGAAGACGCGAAAGAAAAACATTTGTCGCTGTGTTTGGAACGTTTTTAGCATCTATAAAGAAAAACATATATTAAATTCCTTTTTTGTGTAAACATTCACCACTATGAGAGATATAAGTATAGACGAACTGACTGTGACTGTGAACACAAGAAGAAAAATTGTAATGATATGAATGATAATAATGATCAATAATGTAATTTGAAATGCGGAAGATTACAAGCCGTTATACCTTTTGCGGTTCAAACGAGAGCTAGAAACTTCGACATGTTTAATTAAAGCCAGAGCTTGGTTGAAGACATGTGGTAAATTCGAAAGCTATTTGTGCCCGCGACGAAGACAGGCGATGTTATGAATTATTCCAAGCGAAGTCAGGCCTAGACTGCAGTCTGATGAATTGCATAGGTTACTAAAATTAATATTATCGATAGTTCTGCTGTGGTAGATATTTTTTAATTAATAATTTATTGAAATAGAACTAATTTTACGTAGGTATTCTATCGCAGTTTATTTTACTTTTTATTATTTTTATATACTTAATTTGAGTCCGCCCCGTGACCATGAAGCCTGTAAAGCTTTCAAACGTCGGGACTAATAAGTAAAATAAACCGCGATAGAATCCGCAAAATTAGTTTAATTTCAATGTATAATATTCGCGTAAATATAAGAAACCATCATGTTTTATGTTTCAATGTATAATATTTATATACATACATACATACATATACACTCACGCCTATAATCCCCGAAGGGGTAGGCAGAGGTGTAACCAGTACACCCACTTTTCGCCAAATTTCGGTCCCATAATGTGATAGGGGGCGAGCCTATCGCCATACCGGGCACAGGTTCCAGACTCCGGGCTAATACTGAGAATTTCTAGATAGAAAAACCCAATATCACTTTACCCGACCCGGGGATCGAACCCGAGACCTCAGCACAGCGGTTGTAACGCATGCGCAATTACAACTGCGCCACCAAGGCAGTCATAATATTAATTAATATTTATATAATATTTTCATACTAGTTCTCACAAGGTTATCGCCCCTTTTTTCAATAAAATCTAATTTATCTCTACATTAAATCTCCAAATAAGGCCTAATCTATTTTTATATTTCCAAATTGATTTTATCTTAATAACTTCGGAGTCAATTTGTACGTTCCACATCACTGATATGTAGCAATTCAAGAAGTAACAAATGTGATTTTCCGTGAATAGAAGTCGATTGCGAGCTTCTAGTGATTAATCGAATAAGCTTGAGTTCACATGAGAAATTTTAGAAAAGCATGTTATTGAAGTCTGAAGTGTATTATTAGGAATACTGAGAAAGTGAAAACTTAGATCTAATAAGCAATGGAATTGGTATGATTTTAGATTGGTATGATTCAGACGTGATTAACAGCCTGAAGCCGCTATAGCTGCGTAGGGATATTTCCTCGCTTACCGTCTGTACCATGGCGAACACAGCAGGTCGACATAATTGTGTTGAGTAGCGAGGGGTAGATTGTCTCTCTCTACTTGATACTTTAACTGGACGGCACTGCACTTACCATCAGATGCAGAGTGGTCACATTGCCGATCCAGAATTAAAAAAAAGTTTATCATAATGCAAGTTTAATAGAAACTGGACCATTATTCGATTTAGATTTTAGTTTTTGTGAATTCTTTTTATATTTCCCTTCTATTCATATTCCTTATTTCCACCATTTGAATTACGATCGCATTTCCAAAACGTAATAAAGAAAATATATCCAGTGATAAAAATGACAAAGATAAACTTTAACAAATGCGACATCACATGGCGGAGCAACCAGTGCATTTAATACACGACCCTTCCCTCTTGAGTAATGACCACAATTTTGTAACAAAAGAGCGTAATATAATTTCATACCAACTGCCCGAAGTCGGCCCCTTAAGCCTATACCAAATGCTACGACCAAGTTAAAAAGACCTGCCGCATTAGGACGCATCTTTTGCTATAGGGCCCTAGGTATTTTTGCAATATAACGACACTATCAGCTCCCGCCGGACAAATGTCCATCGATGTACGAAATGGTGATGAAAGATGAATGTGGACCGGCGACTGTTCAAAGACTCGGGATTAAGGTATTGAAGAGGCCTTCGGTTCTAGATCTCGCTCGTCACCGTGTATGGTCCGATGAAATATATCTAAGATCTTTTATCTGTGAGTAATGCCGTCTTTCCATTGGTACTCGACAGAGTTCAAAGTGTAAGGGTTCAGTTAAGCTTTTGACTTTTCGAGTGAGGTTGCGTGTCATTAAATTTTCCAGAATCGAAAGGTTTCCTTTTTATGTTTCATTTTGAAAGAATGATTCTTGACATCAAGGATAATTTGGTGTCATATATTATTATACACATATTTTTCTGGCGTAGATTCTATACCTAATACTCGTAAGTAAAGTACGCCTTGTGTTTTTCGACAGGTCTATAAGCTTTTGCATCATACATGATTGTCATTAGAAGTACAATTAACACTTAGATTAGATTAACCGAATAGATTGCTTGGACGAACGTTAATTTACAATCCATTCGAAATTTGAATTTTCAAATAGTATTTTGCCAATAGCCAGCACGTTATAATTCAAATTTTGATTTGTTCCCTGAAAATGAAATTCCAAATTCCGGTCGCATCTCTAAGTCACAAATGAAAAGATAAAAAGGATCGTGTTTAGTGTTTCGTTTTAAAAAATTTAATAGAATACATCTAGACAAGATAATGAAAAATTTTGGGATTAAGCTCATTGACGAGCTTGACGAGTAAAGATAAATTGTAGAAAAACATTGGAATGTGTCGTCTAGCGTGGCTGGGGGAGTTTCTTGCACCGCTTCGTTTTATATCTATAATAAGTTCTAAAGTGGTAACATTGTTAGATATCTCTATAGTTGTGAAAAAAATAGAAAATAATTTACTAAGAATTATATTATAATAATATGAAAACTATTGGTCTTATTTTTTATTATCAAAAATCTTAATATGCAAACATGAATTTGTAAATGCGGGTGCATTATGTTCCAGACTAATCTAAATGCAAGACGCTAGTTACTTGTGGTTTGATGAATATAGCAGTTGTTGTTTCTTCTGTATGTATAAAAGAAGAAACAGACTGACTGACGATCAACGCACAGCCAAAACGGCTGGGGTTAGAGACTTGAAATTTTGACAGTAGGTACCTTTTATGACGTAGGGTCCACATCCACTAAGGAAGGGTTTTAGGAAATACCACCACTAAGGGGGTGAAATAGGGTATAATAGATTGTATGAAAATCCGCAATTTTTAAAGTAAAGTTTATGAAAATTAGTATTTGGCCTTTTAGTTAAGAATAAAAAATATACATTTCAGGATTTTTGGAAATTCCACCCCTAAGGGGGTAAAATAGGGGAAGAAAGTTTGTATGAAAATCCGTAATTTTTGCAGTTAAACGCATGAAAATTTGTATTGTATACTTTTTCTCCTAAACGTGACAGAAACTAAATAAATATTGGGTCATACAAAAAATTATCTCCACGAATGGAACCCCCTGCTTTTTGTGTCACAACCAGCTACTCAGCCATTACGCCATGAAGTCTGTTTGTATGATCCATAAATATTTTTTCTGGTCTGGGTTTTGTGAAGACTATGTCATATCTTTAGGGTAAAAATATATTCATGCTGAATTACAAAGTCAGTTCAGCGGCTTCTTAATTCCCATACGAACTTTCACCCCCAATTTCACATTTTCACTTTTTTAAGGATTGATTGAAAACTAAAGTAATTTAGGTCCGTCCTCAGGGTAAAAATATCGTTATACCAAATTTCATCAAAATCGGTTCAGTGTAGCCGTGAAAATGTAAAAGACAGACAGAGTTAGTATTTGTTTTTGCTGTGAAATTAATATTTGATTACGGAGGTATATCATTTGAATTTAACTGAAGAACTACAACCACTATATTATACTTGAACAACAAAGCAATTTCGTCCGCGTTAGACTAGATTAGAACAATTACTATCTAATTTATAAAGCAGTGGAAGACAAACAGCCGTTTCAGATACGGCACAAATCACTAGAGAACAATTTGTGTTGAATTACTGTTTACGAACTAAAATGTTACTGTTTGATTGTCGACGAAGCTACTTTCTCAAGTATAAAACGGTTTTAATGTTTTTTTATTACATAAATACATACATAAACACTCACGCCTGTAATCCCCGAAGGAGTAGGCAAAGGTTTACACCTGCCTACTCCTTCCTATGGTTACCCAGTACACCCATTCGCCGAATTAATTTCAGTCCCATAATCGAGACTCGTCGATTGAGAGTCTCGTCAATATCACTTTACCCGACCCGGGGATCAAACCTGAGACCTCAGCACAGCAGTCGTAATGCATGCGCAATTACAACGCGCCACCAAGGCAGTCAGGCAAGTAGTTTTTTTATTTATTGTTTATTACTTCACCAATATTTTTAATGAGATACACTAAAGCTCATTTATCTACACTAGTACTAACAATCGACCTATAAATAAATGTATTTTTGTTATTGGCGCGAGTTTACTTTTCCTGGCTCGCAAGTCGACCCGCCACCCCACTAAAGGTCCGAGAATATGGTTAGGTTAGATGCCTTGATCCGGGTGGTCCGCGGACGCACAAGGAGCGAGCCGGCTTGATGGCGGCTAAGAAAAAGATAATAATGATGTGGATAATGTACTAAGCGCTGATAAATAATTCGGTAGATCTTAGGTACCAGTCAACACACCACTCTCATCAATCTAGGGAATTGATCAGACAAAAAAATTAAATCGGGGGCGCGTCAACATTCAATTAGTAAAGACCCAAACGAAAAAACAACCATGGCAAGCTAAATAAAACCGTTTGATGCAATACATCATGTCTTCACGCCTGTGTCTATGAAGCGGTAGAGAGAAAGAGCATTGATTTGACGTATTTTCGTTTCATTAAGCATTTTCAGCCTCCGTGGCGCTACGAGTGAGTAGATTTGGTTCGATTCCCGCACCGAGACAAATTCACGTTTGTGTAATTCACAAATATTTGTTTCGGGTCTGGGTGTTGCTGGACAGTATTCTCGGGTAGTTCTTTATATATGAGACAGATTTGACCTAGTGCGGGGTTCAGGACTATGTGTGCAAGTGTTGGGTGTATTTATCTGTATATATAAAAGAAGAAACTGACTGACTGACTGACTGATCGATCAACGCACAGCCAAAACGGCTGGGGTTAGAGACTTGAAATTTTGACAGTAGGTACCTTTTATGACGTAGGCATCCACTAAGGAAGGGTTTTTCATCAAATCCGTCATTTTAGAAGTTAAGTTTATGAAAATTAGTATTTCGCCTTATAGTCAAAAATAAAAAATATATATTTCAGGGTTTATGGAAATTCCACCCCTAAGAGGGTTAAAAAGGGTAAGAAAGTTTGTATGAAAATCCTTCATTTTTGAAGTTAAATGCATGAAAATTGGTATTTTGTAGTGTATACTTTTTGTCTCAAACATGACCTCCACGCGGGCGGAGCCGCGAGCAACAGCTAGTTTATTTATAAGAGAGAGAAAGATCTTTGGATTTACTGTGTTCATTTTTGAAACAGCTGCCATGAAGTAGTACCTTTTTTGTTTATGATTGCATGTCAATAATTATAGAATTTCATATGCATTACATGCATACTTTTGACATAAAAGTAAAATAATGAGCGTGATGATCACGCGAGTTCAGTGCTTTTCCCCACCCCAAAAGTGCCCAGCGTGCCTAAAGAAGTTTTCACTAAATGAAACTAAAACGTGAACGGAATTGCAAAGCATGGTAGTTGTTAAGCTAGTTTTACACAAATTGTTATAATTCCTTGAGCCCGGTGAGACTCGAGCTTATATTCTATCTTTATCCCACTGAATTAAATAAGCACTCTGTATAGATTTAAGTAAAATGGAAACAAAGAGAAACGGGAAGCCAGCGGAACCTATTCACTTAATTAAATCCTCGACTTCGTTACCACTGGCTTGAAGTAATGTTCTATTTTAGCATGTTTACAAATAATACGCGAACATTTTACTTTAAGTTAGTTAAGCTGTCTGTGCGGAAGTCGGGAGTTCAAATCAAGCCGATTTGTGGTTTAAAGTAAAGGATAGTCAGTCGTTTTGTTAACCTAATAATAACATAACATTTAACATTTTACATATTCTTGTAAAGGTAATTTTTAAAACAACAATGATTTATTCAATGACTTCCGACTACCCTAGATTTTAATGGAAAAATCGGAGGTCACTTACAAAATATTTGCGGGTAGATTGACAACTTATAGACTCAGTGGGGGAAGATTTGTTATAAAACGGAACGCTTCAGCGCTCGCGCAGCAGTCTATACGAGACTAGCGGGAGTTCAGCTCAGTTTGTGTGTGTTTAATAGTTGTTGCCAATATTCTGTTTGGCTCCCATAATCTGTATATGAAGCTGACTGACTGACTGACGATCAACGCACAGCCAAAACGGCTGGGGTTAGAGACTTGAAATTTTAATTTTATGACGTAGGTATCCACTAAGGAAGGGCTTTTGGAAATACCACCGCTAAGGGGGTAAAATAAGGGATGATAGTTTGTATGAAAATCCGTCATTTTTGAAGTTAAACGCATGAAAATTGATAGTTGGCCTTTTATTTAAAAATTAAAAATATATATTTCAGGACTTTTCGAAATTCCACCCCTAACGGGGTAAAATGGGGGAAGAAAGTTTATATGAAAATTCGTCATTATTGAAGTTTAACGCATGAAAATTATTGACCTTTAAGTTAAAAAAAAAATATGTTTCAGGATTTTTGGAAATTCAACCCCTAAGGGGGTAAAATAGGGGAAGAAAGTAAGTTAAAAGCATAAAATTGGTATTTGGCCTTTCAGTTAAAAATAAAAAATATGATTTCAGGATTTTTGTAAATTCCACCTCTAAGGGGAGTAAAATAGGAGATGAAAGTTTATATGAACTCTTTTATCGGGTGTTTATCAATAATCTTAATATTATAAATGCGAATGTTTGGTTGGATGGAGTTTTGTTACTCAATCACGCTAAAACGGCTCGAAGGATCTGGTCGAAATTTAGCACAAAGTTAGATTATAGTCTGGAATAGCACATAGGCTATGTTCATCCCGGAAAAATGTACGGTTCCCGTGGGATAGTTTTGTTTTTATTTTAGACAGAGCAAGAGATCCACATGATTTTTGCATAGTGTTAGTTGAGAGGCTACTTTTTATACCAGAAAATGCACGGTTCATACGGGATAGCATAATACAGGATGCCACTGCTGGGCCGGTACCAGGCCTCTGGTGGTGACAAAAATTATGTTATTTATTGTTTATGGTAAGTAATTCTTTATTGCAGATATAAATTAAAAAAAAAATTATAGCATAGTCCGACAAACGAGCCAGTGGTTCACCTGATGTTAAGTGATCTCCACCGCCCATGATCATCCACAACACCGAAAGTATCACGTATGCGCTGTCGGCCTTAAAGGACAGGAAGGGGGATTATGGAAGGGAAGGGGGAATCTGGGCCTCCGGATATCTCACTTACCATACAAAACGCGACAGTAAACTGTCACTTTACGTTGGTTTTCTGTGAGACAGTGGTACTACCCCGGTCGAGTCGGCCCATTCATGCTATAGGCAAATATGTCTTCAGCGTAACTCTGCCTCTATAAATTTAAAAAAAAATAACGAATCAATTGTTATATAAACCTCCTTGTTCATACTATAGTCACTATAGTTTAAAACGTGCCACTACACTATGAATATTTTTACTGACTGCCGCAGTTGTAATTGCGCATACGTTGCGACTACTGTTCTCGGGTTCGATCCCCGGGTAAGGTGATATTGGATTTTCTATTTAGATTTACTCAGTATCAGCCCGGAGTCTGGAATTGAGCCCTGTATGGCGATAGGCTCGCCCCCTATCACATTATGGGATCGTAATAAATTCGGCGAAATGTGGGGTATTAATGAAATTTTAATTATTGTATTCAGTAAATAAAAATATTACGCATATTTGCTGTTCAAAAAGGTTACACTCTGGCTTTCTTGAAATTAATGCGTAGCAACAAAAAACATTTTTCTCTTTCATGTTAATATTTGCCGCTGAGAAGTATCAATAACAAAGCGGAGGTTTCCGCTCCGATGGCCGCGGGTTCCTTTCAAGAACTTTGGCAGACACTCAGCGCTACTCTGTTCAGCCAACAAATATATCATAATTATAATATATTTGTTAATATATATAATATTAATAATAAGCTTATAATTATAGTATATAAATACACCCAACAGCCAAAAACATAGTTCTGACCCCACACTAGGTAAAACCTGTATCGTGGGTATCAAGAAATATGAGGGACTACGGTCCCACAACACCCAGACCCGAAACAAATATCTGTCTGCCACACAAACATTTGTCTCGGTGCGGGAATCGAACCCACGGCCTCTCGTTCCACAGCCGGCTACTCGCCCGCTGCGCCACGGAGGCTGTCAGATTTAACTTATAATTTGAATTATAAGAAATTAACTTGATAAGTTTTTATTTAATCAAACGTTTTATGGCCGCATATATGTCAATCGCCGTTTCTTCATTTGATTGTCGATACAACCGTTCATCGTACGTCTTTGTAAATATATAAAAATAGCTCCAGTAAAAGTCTTCGATATATTATGAATGTTTGTTTTACAATGACTATGGGCTGTTTTAAATTTATATGTAAAAAAAAAACAATTTAAATATGAATTTTAACATGTTGCGAATGTGTAAAAAGGGGTTCCGTATTATTCGAAATGTTCCTTTATTTGAATTATTAAAAAACATCGCGTTACGACATACAATAAAATAGTTTGAATTAAAATAAGAAGTCTTATGCCGGATTTTTTATTAAAATACTTCGCCTATCGTTATTTAAATCTTTGTCTTGGTCTCATTTATTGACACTGCTTTAAAAAAGCATATATAATCCTATCCGAAGAATTAAAAAATATAAGACCGAAAAACTAAGCATCTCAACAAATTTTCAAGGGTATCACATGTGTTGGAATACCTAATCATCCGTGTGTAAGAAGATATATTTTTTACAGGAAGTGCCCATCGCCTCAGGTAATGTTTGAATTTCTCTTTAATCCCACCCTTATCAAATAAACATTTTGCCACCACCGACCGCTTCGTGTCGTCGTATATTTTAACTCCACTGATACAGGGCATCATTCTTTGTTTTTGTCATTTATTTGTTTTGTTTTTTTTTCGAAAATTAGACCGTGAAATTGGTGTAGCTATGTCAATTTATATTATGTGTGATTAAGTTTTTTTAAACTAAAATATATTGTAAGTGATCCATAATAGAGTAAACTTAATAACAAGTCTTAATGTATCTTAAAATAAAGCAATGACGAATAAGGTTTTTCTTCTAAGAAATGAAGTGACTTTTTTATACAAGTTGCTACACTGAGCGCTGTCAATATGTCAATAATAATAATTATCTGATTTAAATATTAAAATAACATTTAAAATGCAAATATTAATGCAGTTTCCAAGAGTGCCTGTAAACATGTTTTGATGTGAATGGCACAGAACTTCACTCTTTATTAAATATTCAAACTTAAACAAAGGGAGTTAATTTTTTAAATATGACAATAATGACATGTCATTTTTTTCAGCCAGCTTTTTAAATATCTCAATAAAGCCATGGCATTTTTTAGCCAGCTTTTTAAATATGACAATAAAACCATTAAATTTTTTTCAGCCAGTACTTTTATTTTTTTTTCTTTTCTTTATTTATATTATAGAAATAAGTTCCAAAATGGAACGGAACTGGCACACTCAATGGCCGCAGCAATTTAAAATTGCGTGGGTATTGTTCCCTGTGGAAGCGTGTGTTACAACTTTAAAATTGCCAGCGGCTTTTGGCATAGACCATTAATTTTACTTATCTACGTGTAACTTCATGTGGTGTATAGATACAGCTACGCAACCATAATGTTGCATGATTTATTTACTATTTACCCAAGCGAACTGATAAAAGTTTTCGAATATCACATTTCCCTACTTTTGTAGGTATCTATAATTTTTATCATTGATTTCATTTCAAATTAATGTAAAAACTATTATAGTGTTAACGGATCATTATTTAAGATATTTTAAATTGTTCACACTCAGTGAGTTTTATTTAAATACACTTAATATTTTTATATATGATTAGTAACTTGCAGTAATTTCAATTTGGTAACGAGTGAATCATTTAAATATTCCGCAAGAATAAATGCCTTTTTTGTTCTCTAATCCGTTGTACAAGGCAGCAAATATTTCTAAATCTGTATCTGAGATCAAATTGTTAGAAAGTTATTAACACCACACGTAGGCTAGGTAGGCTAAGGCTAATAACATAAATCCACAAGGAAACACACATAATTGATAGTTAGTACTCGACGTTGTTGCGAATGCAACATATATTCATATACATTGTAATAAAACGAAATTTACGTATTCTATCGCGGTTTATTTTACTTTTTTTTTTTTTTTTTTTAACCCGACGTTTCGAATGTATATATTCATATAGTAGAAAAATAATTTCAGTACATGTCAGTGGTGAAGGGTACATTATTTCAAAAAGAAAGTCAACCCTAGATGCCTATTATTTTGAAGCGAAAACTTCTTTAGGCACGTTGGCCATTTGTAGGATGGGGAAAATCACTAACTCGCGTGACCGTCACGCTCAGATTATTTTACTTTTGACATAAGTATATTAGGATATTTCCTATTATTAGAAATACCGAAGGTATAATGGAGGTATTTAGGAGACCAGTTGGGGGTAGTTAATAATGACAACCAAAGTGGGAGTAGTAAATGTTTAATATAAAACGGAGTGCCTTCCGCGCTCCGGGGTTCAGTTCAGTTGTTTTGTGAAGTAGACTAAGTGATAGCCAGGATATTCGTGGTTCGTTCGCGGAGTAGTAAGTGTATCAATGTGTAAGCAGTTCAATGACGTTGTTCAGTTTAAAAGGGTAATGCTGGTAGATTAATTATAAAGAGAAGCCTTAACTGAATCCTGACATGCCTGTGTGTTAATATTAAGCACTGAGATGTGTAACAGTGTCGTGTAAATCAATTAATAAATTATAAATATTGTATTTGTGCCTTTTAAATATCCATCTTGCATAGTTTTGTTGATGTTCCTAACAAGTATGTCTATGAAGTTCTATAATTATTGACAAGCAATCATAAACAAAAAAAGTTGCTACTTCATTGACTTCAGTATTTCAATTTTTCAACGAAATACGGTCCACAAAGAAGGCAGTTTATGGCAGGACAACATCTGCCCGGGACCACTAGTAGGAAACGAATGGGAAGTGGAAATGCATCCCGGCCTTCCTACTCACTGCAGGAAACAGTAAGCTGTACTTCGTCAGTTTTCTGTGAGACAGTTTTCCTAGCACCAACATATGTCATAGTCAGATATTACGCATACTTAGGAATCAATCACATATATTTCTATTATAAAAATGTAGTCCATCCGTTTATCGTTATCGGAACCGTGCATTATCTACACCGGGCTGTACTCGCAGGTCCATTTCACACAACGCGTGGATGGACCGGCCCGACCCTGACACCAGGGCTGTAGCTAGAATTGCTGATAGGGCATATGGTTCAGGGACCTGTAGTGAGATTTTGCGGTTGACATAGTTCAGCAATTGGATATTGAGATTAATGTTTTTTTTTGTCACAAATGTAGAAGCCTCATTTCCGGGAGATGGTCAGTTGTTATAAAAAGCTGATATAATAGCATACAATTTTAAGATGAATAATTTATATGATCCATACAGCGGAGAAATGAAGTTGTAGCATAAATTTGCTTTTTTAAATATATACTTTTTTATCCTAGCACGGCAAAGTGACCACACTGCACCTGATGGTAAGCGCAGTGCCGTCCAATTAGAGTATGGAGTAGCGACAGACGATCTATCTCCTGCTACTCAACACAATCATACCGGACTGATTCTTCACACTACGCCATGGGTGAAGAAGCGGTCGAGGCTCTATTGTCAGTGTACTTAGAAGGCCGCAAAACGGCCAAACATCATACCCCAACTCTAGACCCCCGACAAAAACCGAATGTACACTGGCTGATCCCGGAACGCGACACACTTGCGTGTGCCATTATGGCGGGGTTTACACCCCGTGTACAATGGTCGCTATCCGGGCGGATATGAATATCCTACCACCATCACAAAATTAAATGATGATGTGATGATAAGCGCAGTGCAGTTCAGTTAAAGTATCAAGTGATTGTTGGTACATCTTAAAATTATATATTTAACAGAGTCCATAGGGTCCCTAATTCCCTGACTGCGGCCCGTCCGCGCGTCGTCCGACCCTCGTCCGAAAGACCGACGTGTTTGATCGAACGCGACTCCAGCTGTCAGTAATCGCTGGTGCGGCCATCTGTTTTGGAAACTAATCGTACAGCCAAAACGGAGCTGGACTATGTGAGCGGAATTGATCGACATAAGGGTCACGGATGTAGATCCTACGCTTGTCTGGTTCATAAAATATTTTTGCATATTTTTTTGGAGGCAGTTTAAATGTGAATATGAATGTGTTTGATGTAAGCGAATTTTTAGTTGTGGTAACCCTATTGGCGTGAGAAGTGACCATAAAGATTATTTATTCACTTCGTACAGGCCTCAGACCAAAACGCTTAGAGAGAGTAGCGAACTGATTATGGAACACCTGATCATATGTTATCTCTACCTCCAATAAACACTTTTAAAATCAGAAGACCTGGGTGAGTTACCGGCAATAAAGACAGGGAATGAGGAATTAGGCAATGCAAGCCAACGGAATTAGAATTATCGTACGAAATGTTATATCAAGCTGCCATTTCACGTCAGTTATGTTAGGTTTACGATTTAATTACTTTATCATATTTTTTTATATTGGCAACACTAAACATTCGGTTAGTTAAGATTTCTGGATTCTACAGCTTCACTTCGTTTTGTTACAAATTATTCAGACGCAGGCCAAAACGTACAATTATATGGAACCACATAAATATTTACTGTAAATTATTTCAAAAAGTTAAGGAGTCGTTTTTAAATAACCTTAGGTATATTCATACATATATAAAACACTCATGCCTGTAATCCCCGAAGGGGTAGGTAATGCTGTAACCAGTATACTGACTTTTCGCCGAATTTATTGCGGTCTCATAATGTGATAGAGGGCGAGCCTATATGTACATTAGCCTATATATTCTTGTATACCGGGAACAATTCCAGACTCCGAGCTGATACTGAGTATTTCTAAATAGAAAGGTATATAGTAGCTAATATTATTTTTTCATTATTAATTTATTAAGTGGTAGAGCCACGCTGTAGACATATTTGTCTACAGCATGAATGGGCCGGCTCGACCGGGGTAGTTCCACTGTCTCACAGAAAACCAACGTAAAGTAACAGTTTACTGTCGCGTTTCGTATGGTAAGTGAGATATCCGGAGGCCCAGATTCCCGCTTCCCTTCCCTAATCCCTATTCCTGTCCTTCAAGGCCGACAGCGCATACATGATACTTTCGGTATTGCGGATGTTCATGGGCTGTGGAGATCACTTAACATCAGGTGACCCACTGGCTCGTTTGTCGGACTATGTTATATATATATAAAAAAAAAATTATATACTCAATTTCAATGCAGAATGTAATATATAACAAAGGAAAATAGATTTAAATATATCACAGACTTTCCACATTGCCGGGAAAAACTATCAGTATGAAATTATTGATACAGAGTTTAATATATAGGTAATAGTTTTTGTTTATCGCCACATTAAATTTTATCTGTTCTCTACAAAGCAATAAACATAATTTAAAGCGACCATACAGTCCCAATTAAATTAATAGTGTGTGAACGGGGAGAACGCTCCTCGGCGTACCAATTTGATTTATGGGTGTTGAGGGCTGCCATAATCATTTTGTATGAACACACTGGTATGCCAGAAACAAAACAAAAAATGAAATATTTCAAATGATGTTCTTAATTTAAAACAATGCGATATATAACATTATTTTTGTTGTTGCCAGTTACAGTTCACATATTTTTTTATGTTTAGCCAGTCACTTATCAATGGTATGCCGGCATACCAAAAATACTAGCAACACTCGCCGTTCTTACATGCTATTTTTAACTTTAATATTGTGGAAATAAAATTAATTGTGGACAGACTCTAGTAATTACCTCTTCGAACTGCGGTGTCCTTGTGATTCGAGAGTGGTTAAAAATAAAATACTTTAATAGTTACAGTGTTACCAATCTAAATGTTAAAACCTAACTTAGTCAAACAACTTTGTCATTTATTGTACTGTTTATGTTCATCTGGGCATTATTCTTTTGTTTCTATGGCGTTTAATAATTGCTAAATGAGTAACAATATCTCGATTGATGATTGTTGTCGATGTTTATAAATTGATTATTGCTTGCTAATTATACATTAATGTACTACATACATATTTATATACATATACACTCACGCCTGTAATCCCGAAGGGGTAGGCGGAGGTGTAACTAGTACACCCACTTTTCACAGAATTTCGGTCCCATGATGTGATAGGGGTGAGCCTATCGCCATACCGGGCACAGATTCCGGACTCCGAGCTGAAACTGAGAATTTCTAGATAGAAAACCCCTTTATCACTTTACGCTACCCGAGGATCGAACCCGAGACCTCAGCACGTAACGCATGCGCAATTACAACTGTGCCCCCGAGGCTGTCAATCAATTGTTAATTATTAATGTACTAATATTATGATAATGATGTTAGACTTGTATAATAATTACTGTCCCACTATTCGGCATGAGCTTCCACTACCGATGGGGGGTTAGGCTTTTAGTAGGCTTGGTATTCTTCGTTTTTTTTAAATTCATGCTTGGAGATTTCACGATATTTTGTTTGTTGTTAAAATTATCTGACAATAAATACATTTATAGCTTTATTATATTTTTCATTGCGATCAGAATTTCCGATATCGGTAGTCCGTTACATTGCTGATTAGGCTACCGACGCTTTTAATTGTTTAGTATTATTTATATATATTTAGGTAATAAAAAAATAAATTAAAAAAATTGATAGCAGCGATAGCCTAGTTGTTTGCGGTACGGACTGTCAAGACGAAAGTCGTATGTTCGAAACCCAAGTGGCATACACCTCTGACATTTCTAAAGTTATGTGTGTATTAAATGTTAATTATCGCTTGCTTTAACAGTGAAGGAAAACATCGTGAGGAAACCTGCATATCTGAGAATTCTTATACGAATTTCGAAGGTATGTGAAATCTACCAACCAGTAGGCCAGCGTAGTGGACTAAGGCCTAGCCCCTCTCATTAGTAGAGGAGGCCTGTGCCCAGCAGTGGGACAATGTTTAATACAGGGCTTGTATTATTATTTTTATTATAATAAATAATATATGCAGTCATGGAGACTACCGACAGAAGTGAAATCTTAAAACTTTGGAATTACTGTGTTCTTTTCCGAAACAGAACTTTAAATTATTGTTTATTATTGCTTGTTAATAATAGAACTTCATGGTTAAATAATCTGATCGTGATGTTCACGCGAATGCCCAATGCTTTTTACCCATCCCAAGAGTGCCCAATGTACCTAAAGAAGTTTTCACTTCAAAAATGCAATATTCAAAAGATCTTAACTACAAAATAAATGGGACTTATTTCAATAACATGGAAATCAGCTAGTTTAGATCCCAGACTCACAAAACCCAACAATTGAATATAGAATTAAATAACGAAATCAAATAAAGGCCCGTAGGTACTTTAGGGAAAATAATACTTCTATTCTTGGAAGTCCTTCAAATTATACAGGCACAAATAAACATTACTCCCGTTTGTTTTTCAGAGGGGTTACTCTTGACAGTCGATTCCAATATAAAATTTGGATTGGGTTCGAAAACTTTTTTTTTTTTTTTTTTTTATGGAAAAAGGGGGCAAACGGGCAAGAGGCTCACCTGATGGAAAGTGATCACCGCCGCCCATGAACATCTGCAACACCAAAGGGCTTGCAAATGCGTTGCCGGCCTTTCAGGAAAGAATATGCTCTCTTCTTGAAGGTTCCCAGGTCGTAACGGTTCGGAAAGACCGCCGGCGACAGCTGGTTCCACAGAGTGGTTGTGCGTGGCAGAAAATGCCGTAAAAATCGCGCTGTTGTGGAACGCTGGACATCGAGATGGTGCGGATGGAATTTTATGTTTTGGCGCGATGTTCGATGGTGAAATTCAGCGGCCGGGATCAATCCAAACAATTCCTCGGAACATTCCCCATGATAAATGCGGTAGAAGATGCAGAGTGATCCAACATCTCTACGATGAGCCAATGGATCAAGCCGATCGGAAAGAGCTTGATCGTCGATAACCCGAGCTGCCCTACGTTGAATGCGGTCAAATGGAAGTAGCTGGTACTGGGGGGCTCCCGCCCAGAGATGAGAACAGTACTCCATGTGGGGCCGAATTTGCGCCTTATAGAGATTTAGGCGTTGACCCGACGTGAAGTACCGTCTCGCCTTGCTGAGCACACCAAGTTTCTTTGAGGCCAATTTGGCCTTTCCTTCCAATTGACCGCGGAACTGGACGTTGCTCGAAATGTCGACGCCAAGTATTCCGATATTGGGTTTGGCAGACAGGGGAGTGTTCTCTAAATGAGGAGTTACGACAAATGGTGACTTTTTAGCGGTTAACGCGCAGACTTGTGTCTTTTTGGGGTTGAATTGGACTAAGTTTAGTCGACCCCAGTCCGAGACTTTGGTTAACAAGGACTCGACTTCAGACACAAGTTTGTTCCGGCTCTCGTCGACGTATTCCCGAGAAATATTAGCACGGCCAGTGTACAGTACATCTACAGTGCTATCGTCTGCATAGCAATGAATGTTGCTGATTTGCAGCATGTCATTTATATGCAGAAGAAACAGAGTAGGAGACAGTACACAGCCTTGTGGAACACCAGCATTGACAAATTTAGGATCAGAGCATGCACCGTCGACGACGACCTTGATGCTCCGATCTGCCAAAAAACTGGTGATCCAGTTGCATAATTTCTCGGGAAGCCCATAAGAAGGTAGCTTCGAAAGAAGCGCCTTGTGCCATACCCGATCAAAGGCCTTCGCTATGTCCAGGCTGGCTGCAAGCGCCTCCCCCTTGGTCTCAACTGCTTTTGCCCATCTATGAGTTAGGTAGACTAGAAGATCACCGGCTGAGCGACCCCGACGAAAGCCGTACTGGCGGTCGCTAATCAGCCGGTGCTCCTCCAGGTACCGCAGGAGCTGGCAGTTGATAACGGACTCCATTATCTTGGAGAACAAGGAGGTGATGGCTATAGGCCTGTAATTGGACGGGTCCGAGCGGTTGCCTTTTTTAGGGATCGGGTGCACTAAAGCGGCCTTCCAGGATTTCGGGACTACGCCTAATGTATAGGAGTGCCGGAAAAGACGCGTTAAAACCGGTGCCAACTCCGGAGCACATGTCTGCAACACGATCGGAGGGATGCCATCGGGCCCACTCGACTTATGAATGTCCAAGGACAGGAGTGCTTTGCGAACTGCACTTTGCCGGAACTTAACCTCCGGCATCGTTGCATCGCACCGCGGGATTGTCGGTGGTGAATTTCCTCGGTCATCCAAAGTCGAGTTGGACGCGAAGAGAGAGCCCAGAAGATCGGCTTTCACCTTCGCGGCATGGGCCAGCGAGTCATCCTCCGTGTGCAGGGGTGGAAAAGATGGCTGACAGAAATTTCCTAAGACAGCCTTGGCGAGAGACCAAAACGCACGTGTTCCCGACGGGAGACGTGCCAGTCTCTCGCCAATTCTGCCAATGTGCTCCGACTTCGCCTTAGCAATGGCGCTTTTGAAGGACCTAGAGGCAAAGTTAAACTCCTTTTTAAATGCGCCGGTATTTACATCACTAGACGCCGACGCGTCAGCCCAGGCTTGGTAGCATTCCCGCTTTCGGCGTAATGCCGTCTTGCAGGAGCGACCAAACCAAGGCTGGGATTTGCCTCCGATGGGCACTGCAGAGAACGGAATAAAGAGTTCCATACCCTGAAGTACCACATCAGTGATAGAGTCAGCAACGACGTCAGGATCATCCGGCGAGAAGCAAATCTGCCCCCATGGGTAGGACGCAAAGAATGACCGCATTCCGTCCCAATCCGCTGACCTATAGTGCCACACGCGGCGGCAGCCCGCAAAGCGAGGCCGTGTTGAGTGCGTGACTGGCACTGTACTCCGGACAAGACAGTGGTCCGACGAACCAAGAGGAGGATCGACGGATACCAGGTAGCCTTCCGGATGAGAGGTCAGAAGAAGGTCCAACAGGGAAGGTGTATGATCCTCCACATCTGGGATTCGCGTTGGCGAGGTGACCAGTTGTGTCAAATCATATGCTGTTCAATTGGCACTCTTGAACGTAACACCAGCGCACGAATTAACTGAAAACGGCGGAGTCTTTAGTAACTAAATGAAATAGAGTATTTACGCTCGCTAATTCGTAAATATTCTATTTCATTTAGTTGAGTGAGTTAGATTTCTAATATCTTCTAGATTGGAATTGAAACGAGTTCGAGATGAGAATTGATTTCAAGAGTAGGCCTACAGGTCTACTTTATTGTTTCATCTCAATCGACCTTGGAGGAAGAAAAACTCCTATAACATTTTATGGATGGCCGTGGAAGGGTTGGTTTAATTAAATATTTGTGCCCGCAGTAAATACTCATGACACTTTTGAAGCGAGATGTAGGGGATTAAGTCCACTTATTTCTTGTCCCGTGTCTATAAGTATGAGGTCCGTACGAAGCCCAAATGGGGATTTCGACGAAGCGTCGCCTAATTGGATTTCTTGGTCGTTATGGTTGAGTTGAAATGGATTTAACATGGGTATTGTCTTTCGGGAATTTGAAGGGTTTGACGAGTTAATTAATTGGATATCATTTGATGCTTCAGCGTTGGCATGGAAGTGCGTGCGTATAGAATATACTCCCAAGTTACATATATTTTCATAATTAATGAATATTGAATACCGCCTCATTGGTAGTGGGAGCGTACATAGGTTGAGAAACAGGTGAGGTCTTGGTTCAAGTCCCAGGTCGGCAATCAAAATTTTTGTTTAGATTCCGTTCAAGAAATTACGCATGTGTTGTCAAGAATTGTAATTTTTGTCCGATGTGGCGAAAGACTCGTCACCTATCACGTCGTGGGATAGAAGCTCAGCGAACCATAGGGCTACAAATTGAATCTGTTTCTACCCATCGGGACATAAGCTTGAACTAAAGTTAATATTAAATACTGTTCTGTATAGTAATAGTAAAGAAACCTTTCTCCGAGAAAACACTTAAAGAACCAAAATGGTCGTTGATGCAATTAAATTCATCACCCACTTGATAAAAATCCCTGCGTATTTTCCAATTGAATAAAAAATATCGGAAATAAAGCCTCCAATTTAATTGGCTACTAGAAAAAATATCTGGAGTTCGTATAAACAGAAGTTACTCAGAAGGAAAATTAGACAGTCGAATACACTCTTTATTACTCAAACGAATTCTTATACTTTGATGTCAGCCGCAGGTACATGTATTCATAGAAACCATGAATACTATAAAAAATGGTACAATGCATAAAAACATTTATTATTTGCATATAAAGTTTAAAATTAAGTCAAATATATTCTACTATTGTTAGCAACATCAACAAAACTATGCACGATGGATATTTAAAAAGGCACAAATACAATGTTTAACATTTTCTTGGTTGATTTACACAACACTGTTACACATCTCAGTGCTTAATATTAACATAAACGCATGTCAGGATTTACTTATGGCTTCCCTTTATAATTAATCTATCAGCATTAATCTCTAAGCTGAACTACAGCCATTGAACTGTTTACAATTTCTTACTGCCCCGCGAACGAACCACGAATATCCTGGCTATCACTTCTCCACTACTCAACTGAACACCGGAGCTCGGAAGGCACTCCGTTTTATGCTAAACATTTACTACTCCCTCCTCTGATACCTCCCATTACCTTCGGTGTTTCTATTAATAGGAAATAGCCTAATACTATATTATTCATAGATAGTGTAAACAATTGGACATATACGATGATTTGAATATACCCTATAGATCGATTACTTCCACTGGCTTTAAATAATCTCGTTTCGACAGAAACTGACGAAGACTAAGTCCTTACCCCTCCATTAGAACAGGTCGCCCATGCCCAGCAATGAAACAATGTTTAATACAGGGACCGTATTATTATAATGAATATATTATTAAAAAACAATACCCGAATAATAAACTGAAAAGAGACTCAACGAGAAGAGAGTAAGTTAAAAGATGTAAGATATCACAGGCGGAGACTTTTTTTTGACTTATAGCTGATGGTTCATTTCACTCACAACATCAAAGTAATTATTTGTGCATTATTGACTTTTAAATAAAAGGATAAAGAAATTGTAAGTGGCGGGGAATCTGACTCATCTTGCAAAACAAAACAGGAAGCTGTCCTTCAGGTCAGTGTTCTAAAAGTAGCACGAGTCAGCCCACTCATACAGACAAAATTGTAACTCTAACTTATTTTCATTTTGTAATTCTCTTTGCACATCTTTTGTAGAGCAACTTTCGATGCTAGTTTTACTCTGATATCCGCATATGTCAAAGCCAACTAGTTCGGAAGTGCTCAGTTCGCAAGCGATGCCAGATTGCAAGTTGAAAGCATCCCATCTTGAATATTTCAGCGACTTCGGCAAGCTAATTAGTTTCGCTGAGTCTTTGTGATCTTTTGTTTATCATCGATTCTCGTGTTGTTTTGTAACGTTGTTGGTTTGTTTACTTTGCTCTCGACAGCCTATTGTTTTATTATTTATTTATTTATTTACTCTTTATTGTACACTTAAGATTAAAAAATAAATAAAGATTACATTTATATATTAAAAGTACAAATGGCGGTCTTATCGCTCTAGGCAATTTGTTTTATGGTTCTGTTATGTGATATGTAAATAAAAAAAAAAAAGTATGTGGGTATATACTTATTAGTACTTATTAGTTGGGTTCGTAGTTGTATATATGCCTTTTATTACTATTTTGCTATGAAAGACACAGGAGTTTGTAGTACATATCTGGGCCCAGTAGTGGCGCAGTGTATATATAATACAGACATTGTTATCGGTATTGTAGTTTAAAATAAAATATAATTGCACCTACCCTACTTATCTCTGCACCACCTTAAGCACCTACCCTACTTATCTCTGCACCACCTTAAGGTTGACTGGTAGAGAATGCCTTTGGCATTAAGTCCGCCTATATACAATGTATAAATAAAAAATGTATTATAGTTTCCTTATTGACAGCCTATACACGCTTAGAAACCTGTCTATTTTCTGTTTTATAACTAAATTCTTTAACATATCAGTATTATCAGTATGCAAATAAAAATTATTATTTACTCCATAAGAGTTTCAAATTCAAATTTCAAAATGTATATGAAGTTTACCAACCCGCATTAGGCAAGCATGGTGGAGGCCTAACCCCTCTCATAAGTAGAGGAGGCCCGTGCCCAGCAGTGGGACAAGTAAATACAGGGCTTATAATATTATTGACTGTATGCATAATACAATTCAAAGCCGTATGTTTTTACGAAAGTCGTTGAAAATGCAAGTTTTCGCGCTGCGCTACTGGATTTACATCGATTTGTTCGAGGCGTGAACTTGGCAAGTACTTGTAGGCCACAGCTTACACTTGTTCTAGACTGTAGAATCTGCATCTGGACGTAAAACAGCGAGCGAAAATCAAGAGATTTTTATCCTCAGCTCTGAGTTTTTTTTATAAAACATTGTTTTTTTTAATATTCGATTCACAAAACTGATGTACAATATTACAAAAAAGATATATAAAAATGTATCAACTACTTTCACAATTATTGACATCTACTCGACGTGAATACAGCTAGCGCATATTGAATTACTATACTAATTTACGGTAGGTACTTAATTCTAGTTTATAGAGTTAAAAAAAATTACTAGATTTTACCAGTTGCTTTAATTTATTTTTTATTGTTAATCTAAGACCGCTGTGATTTCAACATTATAAATGTTTTAACGGTGAAGGAAGACATGGTGAGGAAACCTTCGTACCTGAGAATTCTTATAAGAATTTCGAAGGTGTGTCAACCCGCATACTACCAACCCGCATTAGGCTAGCGTGGTGGACTAAGGCCTAACCACTCTCCTCCTCTCATTAGTAAAGGAGGCCCGTACCCAGCAGTGGGAGAATGTTTAATACAAGGCTAGTATTATTATTTTATCATAGTGTTTTTTAGCAGGAATAAAAGATCGCTAATTTATGTTTGAGATTTCACTGTTGACACTGCACCAAATAGAATTGATTTTGTCAGAGAAGAGCTAGATCAGTTTCAGAACAGGAGGGTTACTCTTGTCACTCGAATCCAATTTAAAATTTGGATTGGGTTCGAAAACTGTACAATTGGCACTCTTAAATGCAATACCAGCGCACGATTTAACTGAATACGGCGGTATTTTTAGTAACTAAATGAAAATTCTATTTCATTTGGTTAAATGAATTAGAGTTCCAATATCTTCTAGATTGGAATTGCAACTGTATTCGGTTCGAGATCAGAATTGATTTGAAAAGTAGGCCTACTGGTTTCAGAATCTCTTTATATATACATTCTTAGATTCAACACGCTGATCAGCTGGTAGCTTGCTGTGGGAGGCCGTAGGTTCAATCCCGGAACTAAGAGAAATATTTGTATGATCCATAATTGTTTCGTGTCTGGGTGATGTGGAGCAAGGCTCTCGCAGTTCCTGAATCCCACAACAAAGGTTCTTACAAGACTCTCTTACTTAGAGTGAGGTCAGAACTATGTGTTTGACTGATTTTTTTAAGAATATGCCGTCAATCTTAGAAGAATTGATGGCTCCAAGATTGACAAATAGTATCTGAACACCTTTCAAAGATACTCAAATGCTTGATTTTTTATATACATTGTACTCTTACATTTTTTATGCGTATATAAACCACTGAGCCTTTAAACAATTCTGTTGAATATAAAACTAGATCCACTAACCACATTCCATCCCTTCGCACTAAAATCTCCATAAATATGGGAAGCTATAAAGCTGAAAAGCAATAACTGGTTGATGGGCGCGTAAGACAGCGGTTGTCAAGTGCTCATACGGGTAGATTAGGGAAATGTAACACCATATGCAAGGACGAGATTGTAGATTACAGAGATTAATTAAAAATAGCCTTTATTTCTACTACAATAAATACTTAACATTACATTAATTTAGGTTAAAATTACAGGTACTATGTATTTTACTGGTTGTGTGTAACTATGTTTAAATGACTTAATGAGTATGAGTAGGAGTCGCCTCTACGGCATAGGCCTCCTCTTAACCGTTCCATTTATCTCTTTTTCGCGCCTCTCGCATCCATAGCGGTCGACATCTCTGATAAAATATATCTCTTCACCTTTTACTTGGTCTCCCTTTAAAGAGACTCCCTTTACAGAATTTAATTATAGAAGTATAAATAAATAATAATAAACAACATCAACAGACACACACATAGCCCCGACCCCGCACTAAGATATGATTATATTGAGTGGAACTACGAGGAACGTTCGTTCTTAAAACCCATACCGGAAACAAATATTTGTCTTTTACAAATACATTTAAATGCTCAGATACAGGTTTAAGTATTGTTTCTTGACATACTTATAGTCTACTAGATGTTGCCCGCGGCTCCGCCCGCGTGGAGGTTATTTTTGGATGAAAGGTATACAAGCCATGGAGGCACCTTGATCTATTACACCTTTCTATATTTTGCTATCCCATAGGAAGCGTGCATGTTTCCGGGATAAAAAGTGTCCTATGTCATTTCCTGATCCCTAAACTGCAACTATGCAAAAAAAACATGTTAATCCCTTGCTCTGTGAAAGACTAAACTATCCCACGGGAACTGTACATTTCCGGGATAAACGTAGCCTATTTGCTATTCCAGACTATAATCTATCTCTGTGCCAAATTTCAACCAGATCCGTCCAGCCGTTGTTGCGTGATTGAGTTACCAATATCCATCCATCCATCCAAACATTCGCATTTATAATATTAGTAGGATTTTCATTGTGAATTATTTAAGTGTTAATGTTTATGACAATCAAGTTATTATTATTTGTCGTTGCGGGAATTGAACTCATGGCCCCTTGTTTCACAACCTCACTACACCACGGAGGCAATCTTAGAAATAGGTATTACGTCTTGATAACAGTTTTCATACATCAAATTGGTGTTTTTTAAGAGATTACAATAACTTAACGTACTTATTTCCAGTCTAAAAGTGATAAAATCTATGTGTTATAGTGTAATTCTCCATCTCAAACGTTATCTCGGAGTTTTATTGAGTGATTGAGTGCATCTCTCCAGTGAGTGTTAAATCTCCGTTTACCCACAAGTGACTGATTGTTTGATGAACAGCGGACTAAGCTAAGTGAAATAACTTTCAATCAACGAGTATCAAGTGTTTTTGGGGATTTTATCCTGGAAGATCTTATAATCGTTCGTTACTAAATATATTTGAAAATTTAGGCGCCAACGACGTATCTTTCGGTATACTAGCGCCATCTAGTAACCAATAGCAGAAGCAAGGCTAACCGTCAAACGTCATGATACAGTAGCGCCATCTAATAGCCAATAGTAGAAATATATTTTAGCTTTTCTGATAACGCTTTTAGCGCCATCTGTTATCGAAAAGAATAAATAATAATATATAAGATGCTGTGCGGAGCCTGTAACAAACCCAAAGGCGACTTAAAAGATGCATTCGCATCATATGTGAACTGCATAACGATGTACCATATAAAATGCCTCAATCTTCCCAGAGAAGAACTTCGCCATGCCCGCAGCTCAGGAAACATCCAGGTCTGTCCGTCCTGTACGACAACCAGGCGCCGTCACATCACAGACTCGACCCCGATCCGTGGTACAACTCCTTCTACGGAAGAAACCGACCATACCTCTACTACTTTTACTGGTGAGCAGTCCAATGCCACAGCGTTCACCGGAATACTAAGGGAAATGCAAGCAGCTTTCTCGGCAATGAAAAACGAAATGTTAGAGTTTACCCGCTCTCTAAATTCTACATGCGAAGACATTCATGATTTTCGTAAAGAGATCAACGACCTCAAAAACCAAGTGAAAGATCTTGAGCGTTTCAAAATGGAAGTCAATGACCTCCGACTTGAAGTCACCGAGTTGCGGCTAGAACTCTCGTCACAGCAACAGCGTCAATACTTGCGAGACATCGAAATTACAGGCGTTACCGAACATAAGCAAGAAAATCTTATACACACTATGTCCATACTATCAACAAAACTTGGAGTGGAGTTGGGACCTCACGACATTGACGACGTGAGGCGGGTCGGTAAGCGCGACATTAGCGATGGAGCTGAAAATGCTACGCGAGCTCCGCGTCCGGTGGTGGTCACACTGGCGCGGCGCGCGGCCCGGGACCAGCTGATGCGCGCCGCGCGCGTTCGCCGCGGAATCACTACCGATAAAATTGAAGTCCCAGGAAACCCAAGACAAGTCTATATAAACGAACACCTCACGAAGGAAAACAGAATTCTATTCAGCAAGGCCCGTACTACCGGAAAGGAACTTAAGTTCAAATACGTTTGGACATCCAACGGAAACATCTTTATGAGAAGATCCGAGTCTAGCTCTGTTGTCCGCATCACCTCAGAAGCAGTCCTAAACAAGCTCACAGGCGATCGAGAGGGCCGTGGCACACCAGGTACCCCGCAGCGCTCCTAACAGCAACATAACAATTCACTGGAGTCGTATGCTTTACTTTTCACCTTCAGTTATTAATCTGACTACTTATATCGTAACTTGTATAATCCCATATTCCCTTATAAAAATAGATTCTTCCATGTCAGACAAGTTTAAAACACTTAGTTCCTATTTGCTTACGTTAGCCGTTATATTATTGTTAAGCACATATTATTTAAGTTTTTTGAGTTCATTTGTTACATTCTATTATTTAATGTTTATCCCGCACTGTACACTAGTTCTTATATTATTATGTTATTTAATTTGTTTTGAAGTTATTACCGTGTCCGTATATTTTCTGTTTTCTTTTTTTTTGTTATCCTCCATGTACCGCAATAAAATACTGCATGGGGTAAACAGTGTCACATTGTATCGCCATATTCGTTTGGAGGTTTATCTCGATGTAATCCCTGCCAAAATATCACCCAAAACACAAACGTCACCAGACACAGAATTAAACAAACACACTCTTTCACAACTGCAACAAACATCCAACGATATCTTACATTGTTATCTATACAGAATCCTTTACCTAAAAATATTATATAGCTTAAATCCAAAATCACTCAATTTTATAGCACGCTGTATCACCATTGCTTCCAATTATTTATGAATACTATTGACTTAGGAAACAATATTGACTCTGACTTAAACATAAGGTGCCTATATAGTCCCCCTGAACACTGCGAATCCACCTTAGACATTAATGGATTTAAACTTCTCACTCTTAACATAAGAAGTATCAACAAAAACTTCAATGCGTTCACTATCTTGTTACAACGGCTGAAAATTAATATAGATGTTATTATTCTCACTGAATGCAGATTAACTGAATCAACTGTAATTGGCCAAATTCCCGGTTTCACATCCCATTTCACAACCAAAAACATCAACCAAAATGGTGGTGTAGTGGCTTATATAAAAGAAAGCTGGAATGCATCAGCCTCCGAGCTAGATATGACTGAAGCCAGTGGACTATTAATTAATATCTCCAATTCTTTCTCCATAGTAGGCATCTACAGATCCCCTTCTTTCAGCTACAACTCAGGCTTTATATTTTCGCTGGACAACATATTAACAAATTTATCCGCTAAAACATCACTTATCATTACAGGCGACCTTAACATAGACATTCTTTCAGTGGATCACAGTAGACATGATCCTACAGAATACCTCGACCTCTTAAGCCAACATGGCCTTATGCCTGCTATTGACAAACCCACCAGATTGAATGCCTGCTTAGATCATATTTTCGTACGGTCAACGTCAACAGCGCTGGGTATCGTCTGTGAAACAGACATCACCGACCACTACCCAGTACTTCTTAGATTATCCCCACTCACCCAAAAACGTACTAAACCAAGTCGTTTTAAAACGGTTATTGATTTCTCCGGGTTACGAAATACTCTTGAAAAGGAAGAATGGAATGCAATTGTTGAACAAAATGACGTAAACGTAATCGAATTGTTTGTCGAACGCATTCAATCTGCCATCAATGAGAACACAAAACAAGTACGAGTTTCAAGATCCAAATACACACTAACTCCTTGGTGCACTCCAGGTCTACTGCGGTGTATTCGCCTTTGCGACAGACTTCATTCTAAAGCCCTCAAATCCCCCAAGGACGAGATAGCTCAAATGATCTATAAAAGGTACAGAAATTTCTGCATCTCCATACTGGAAAAGGTCAAGTCTGAGTATGACTCAAAGAAACTCGAGGAAGCTAATGGCAATACCAAGGTATTGTGGAAAACCATAAAATCTGTTTGTCATCTTAAGAAATCTAATAAGGATAACTCGGATCTCTTAACTACTATGACTGACCCATCAGACTCGATTAATCTTTGCAACGAATACTTTTCTACAGCGGGGTCAAAATTAGCTCAAGCAATTTTAGCTAATTATAACACAACAGAGAGTATTCTAGCATCCCAATCAGCCTCCAACCAAACCCCAGTAAACTCATTATTTTTTGCACCTACCGACGCCACTGAAATAGACGCAATAATTGGGCAGCTAAAAACTAACAGTGCACCAGGCCTGGATGGGATAACAAACGGTTTACTAAAGGAAATTAGAGCACACATTGTCGCCCCCCTGACCCATGTCTTTAACCTAAGCTTGTCTACTGGTGATTTCCCATCAATTTGGAAAACTGCCGCTATCACGCCAATCCATAAATCTGGCACTTTAGATGATCCCAAAAATTATCGTCCAATATCTCTGTTAACAACACTCTCCAAGATTCTTGAGAAAATTGTTAACAAGAGACTGGTCAACTACCTGGAATCCCACAATCTGCTGTCAGATAGGCAATTTGGATTTAGAAGGCAAAAATGTACCAATGATGCTATTCAATTGCTTACTGATACTATCTCTTCTCACCTTGACAACGGACTCAGCTGTATAGCAGTCTTCCTCGATCTTGCAAAAGCTTTTGACACCGTTTCCATACCAATCCTCTTGCAAAAGCTTGAAAATATAGGTATACGCGGTGTGACTTTAGACTGGTTTAGAAACTATCTCTCGGGGCGGCAACAAATTGTTCAAATACAGGGTCTTTTAAGTAATCAGCTTCCAGTAAACTTTGGAGTGCCTCAGGGTAGTATATTGGGTCCCACTCTTTTCCTTATATATATGAATGACATACATAACCAACACATTCCATCAGCAGAACTCCTATGTTACGCCGACGACACAGTCATCGTATTTCACGACAAAAATTGGGAAAGTGTCATAAGGTGCGCTGAAAGAGGAATGATTCATATAAGGGACTGGCTGGAAAGAAACTTACTCACTCTAAATGCTTGTAAGACCAACTACATCTGCTTCTACAAAACAGCGGCTTCTCAACCTAAAAAACCCATCCATGTTTACTTACACTCCCACACACCATCTACTCTCTCGTGTAACTGTGTAGCCCTTAAACGCACTGAAAGTGTTAAATATCTCGGAGTCACCTTGGATGAACGCCTCACATTTCATCCTCACATAAACCTCACTGCTGCTAGAGTAAGAAAACTGATTGGCATCATGCGACTACTGAGAAACTCTGCCAGCTGGAAGACCTTAAGAACAGTTTACTTCGCCTTATGCCAATCAATTATAAGCTACTGCATTGGAATATGGGGCTCAGCGGCCAGGACCACAGTAATCAAACTAGAAAGGGCTCAACGAGCATTACTAAAGGTGATTTTGAAGAAACCCTACCGTTACTCTACCAACGATCTCTATGCCGAAGCAAAGGTTCTGCGAGTGAGGCAATTATTCATTCTCCATGCCTGTCTAAGCGCTCACAAAAATATCATAAACTCTCCACTATATGATAACATTAAGTCTAAACGCACCTTTAAGATACCTCTACCATCCACTAAAACCACATTCGCAAAAAGATTCACATCGTACAGCCATCCATCCACATACAATAATTTATCTTCTAAATGTTCTCTTAAGGACTGCACCATCTTCACAGCTAAAACGAAACTGACTAACTTTCTATTAGGCCTGGATTACATCGAGACAGAGGGGTTAATATCTGGGTACGGATCCATAGTGCTGGGATATTGATTAACATTATTTTATTATATTTTTAGTTATTTTTTTTTTCTCTTTTTTATATCCTTTTAGCTTAATTTAAATTTTAGACAAGTAATTTAGAAAAATGTATCCTGTAAGCGTCAAATTCTATTCTTGTAATTTGTAGATATTATGGCAGCCCAAGATACAAGCGTAGCTTAGTTTGGGTGCCACTAGCAAATATTGTAATATTTATTGTATTTTACTTGAATAAATTACTTGAATTACTTACTTACTTACTTGAAATATTCCATTTGAAACAGTAGCCTAGATAAAAGTGGTACATACAGTTGAAACGAAAGTGGATTCAAATCTAGCCCAAATAGCATTCATCTTTGACTTTTTAAAGTTACGTATCCGTTCACGGCTAATTATCGCTTGCTTTAAGGATGTAAGTACACTCGCAGTATTATTTCAAAGCGAAGCATTTCGGCCATTATCCTTACTATGTCTGCAGGTATTTATATTATTAATAGGCCTGGCAGAGGTCAAGCAGAGAGGAAACTGTCACATTAAATACGATATTTTTAAAAATCTTTGTCATTTCTCCCACAAATCCCAGCAAATCAAATTTGATACCGACAGCAGCGCCACCTACTGAGTCCAATTGTGTTTTCAAACCATCCAGAAACCCATTGAAATATATGTATACTACGTGTAACGGGATTAACTGACATCCTCAGACACCCCAATTTAAAATTATTATTACAATCATAATTCATGTATTGAAATTAGACTGCGATGAATATAAATATTGTTTTTTATGAAATTAGTTGTATTAATTTTGCGCGCATATAATGGGCACTAGACGAAAAGGTGAATGATACAGCCGCGCGCGCACCCGGACTACTCCAGCCGCATAGATAGGTGAAGGTCACACGAGTACACAGCTGACTAGAACTTCGTAATTTAAATTATATGATTTTTTAAAGTGTTCGTTTATTATTGCATTTAGAAAAGACTTTATCACATCGTGTTATGTTTCAGTTTCGTTTGTCTTGAACGTTGAATTAAAGGGTGACTATTATTTAATTGAGAGTTAATAATTTTTGGAAAAAAAAATCTATGGTCTATTAAAAAATTGTTGATATCGATTCAGTCGCTTATTCTGCGCAAACTACTTTCACAGTGTGCGTTAATCATGTTACATGTTGTATACACACAAAATTTCTTCTAAATGGGTCCAGCCGTTTAGGAAGAGTTACGTGATAAACACACGTGAAGAATTATTTATATTAAGATAATGTCATTGTATCTCCTTTCCCAACTCATTGGCTTTGATAACTCAGTTAATTTACCCGTTCAGCTCTATACATACCGAGGCAAACGTCAGGAGCACCTGTCTGAATTTTAATTGTGGTGCCAAGTTTGTTTTCGAGATCCCGATCGCTGTTGGTAAATAAATAATTGTTTTGATTACAGCTTCGAAATATAGTAGCTGAAATGCTTTTGGAATAATAAAATAATGGTTTCTTATGTTTAAGCGAATATTACGCATTGATTACTCATCGTCATTGATCGGACTAAAAAGAAACTAAATTAATGTTACTAATCTTATAATTAATACTATCATTTCACACATTTTTCATTAATATTATTCATTCGCATTTATAATATTAATTATATGGACATTCAAATTGGAAAATCTTGGTGTGAATTCGCAAACTTAACATAAATTTATGATTTGGACTTGATCCCAGGACCGCACTAGTTTTTCAATTTATGAGCGTTACCACAAGTAATTTGTCATTTACTGTCAATTGCGGACAAACATTTTCATTAAATTTTTTGCTTAATTATGTTCCAAAACAATATGGATTTTTTTAAATTAAATAATGAAAACGTTGAGTGTGACAAATGGGTTTGATTTAATCTTTATGGAAAAATAATAATAACTGATATTTAAAATATCGTAATAAAAACAGAGCCCGTTTTTCAATAATTTTCCCATTTGATCCTAATTTTATTCAGGATCAAACCGGATTTCAATATAGCCCTGATTTCGAATACGCCTGAATCGATCGGCCTTCATTTATTTTCTTCCAACTGATTCGGATGTTTTAAATAATGCAACAAAATGGTTTATTTTTTCAACTTATATTTTTGATTATTTTAAAAATTCAATATCTTAGGGACATCAACATCTATATTATTCTTATTGATCCTAAATAAAAATAAACATTGTTTTTACAGAATACACCCATATATAAAAAATTATACAATAAATTAGATAATTCACACAATACCATATTGTAAATATAATAATGAGGGATAATTAAATACGTAACAATAGTAATTTTGTAATAATATGATAATGAAACGTACTCTCAAGCCTTTTGTCTTTACAAAAGCTGAATGTCTTAGTTTTCATATGTGACGATACACCGTGCGAGCTTGTGCCTCAATCCGGATTAAACCAGTAAATTGCGTTAAGTCCGCACTGTTTGAGGCTGATAGAGAGTTGGCACGGCTTTTGCGTCCCTACGTGCACTTTACTGTGTGATTGTATGGCCCGACTATAAAAGAAGCCTCTATTTTGACATTTGAAAAAGTGCCATGAATTATTGCCGAAGTTCAGTTTTGTGGTAAAGTAGTTGGCGATTATTCAAATTTCTATACACCATTATAAACTATGTATAATTATTAAAATGATAGAAGTTGCTATCAAGCTTTTTTTATACTGGCACGGCAAAGCGCAGTGCCGTCCAATTAGAGTAGCGAGAGACAATCTATCCCTCGCTACTCAACACAATCATGCCGGCCTGCTTCCTCACACTACGCCATGGGCAAGAAGGTGAAGAAGCGATCGAGGGTCTAGTGTCAGAGTACTCAGAAGGCCGCAAAACGGCCAAACACCGTACCTCAACTCTAGACCCCCGACAAAAACCGGATGTACACTTGCGTTTGCCACTATGGCGGGTTTTACGCCCTGTAATACGGTGGTGGCTATCCGGGCGGATATGAATGTCCTGCCACCAGCAAAATTATGTTTAGTGTTTATGTAATGCAATAGTATGCTTCCAAAATTGTTTACATATACTATTATTACAACTTATGATAAATTTTAACCTCTCAAGTATCATAAGGACACCGGTGTAGTGTTCGGAAAAAGGTAAAAAGTAGGGTGTAAAAATACAAGCCAACATCAACTTTATTTCCATAACATTAACGTTACAAATACGCTTAATACGCACGTCAATATATGCGAGTATTGTAAGTTTGGCGTGGCTAAATATGTTCACATGATACTTGAGTGGTTAATATTATAAATATATCCTAAACCAAAGAAATATAAATATGCATTTATATCGTCCTTAAAGTTGAAGTCAGTACCAGCAGGGTGTGCTAAAACAAACATTTTCCATTCATTAGATTTCTGATAGCGCTCTAGCAACTAACTAATAAATCTATTTAAAGTTGCAATGATAGTTCATTGAATTTCCTTGCACTGTGCGGAAAGATGACATTTCGTCTATAGTCACTAGATGTAAACGGAGTGCCCAACAGATATCATTGTATAAAGTTTCTTTATAGTTACCTGAATATTACACATTGATATGAAACTAATTTTACGGATTTTATCGCGGTTTATTTTACTTTTTTAACCCGACGTTTCCAAGCCTTTACAGCCTACATGGTCACGGAGCAGAAAGAGCTCACAATGTCTGGCAGTCTGTCAACCACCATTGTATTATACTTCTGTGACGACGTACTCCTCAGTCCCCCTGTAACCATGAAGACTGTACAGCCTTCGAAACGTCGGGTTAAAAACGTAAAATAAACCACGACAAAATCTGTATAAATAGTTTTATTTAAAGATATCGTTGTCTTAGGCTTAGTGGCTTAAAATGAAAACCTACAACCCGTAATCCTAATCTTTGTTTTAACATCCCAAAACTCACTCTAGATGTAAAGGACAGTCTATAAATAATTCATGAAAACAAAATACAACATTTTCTATTGAAATACCCGGTTCATTGTGTCACTTTGGGCTCTGTCCCAACATTATCTTGAATGACCACTAACCAATTTCAGTTGAAACTTGCTCATTAACGCTATAGTCGCGAACTAATGGGATTTAGGGTCTGTAATTTCCTTTTCTAAGTCCGAAGGCAGTCACGCGTGTGTGCTAGATAGTGAACCATGTTTAACAATAGTTTATAATTATTTATTCTCTAGTTACTGTGATGTGTTTATGAGACTAATATTATTCTAAAGCCAATTTATTCAAATGTTGCTAGTATTTTTCACTTTCTTTGTTCTTAAAATCTTCGCTTTGAAGATTTATAACCGGATTTTTATTGAAAACGTAGTACTGGGAATAAATGATGATTGAATTCTTTTTCAACAAAAATTATTGGGATCGCGACATTTATAAAAATTGATAGAATTTATACATTAACATATTTTATAGAGTCTTTTATTTCAAGCTTTGAAGAGGTGAAGCGTACTGTAAATAAATAATAATACGCGTATTCGTATTTTAGTGTGGAGCCAAGACTATGCGTGTTATGACACATAATTTTGGTTCCGCACCAAAATATGAGTCTTGTGTGATAGAAGTCAGGAAATACGAGAGACTCTAAGTCTAAGTGAGTCTCTAAGTTGTAATTTTGCATTTACTGTGCACCCAAGTGGCACTGACTTTTCTTAAGTTATGTGTGTATTAAATGTTAATTATCGCTTGCTTAACGGTGAAGGAAAACATCGTGAGGAAACCTGCATATGTGAGAATTCTTATACGAATTTCGAAGGTATGTGAAGTCTACCAACCCGCATTAGGCCAGCGTGGTGGACTAAGGCCTAACCCCCCTCTCACTAGTAGATGAGGCCTGTGCCCAGCAGTGGGACAATGTTTAATACAGGGCTAGTATTATTATTATTTACTGGGATATTTGAGGAAACATGTAACTAAGTAGTTACATAAGTAGTGCCCCTTGTATTAAACACAATTATTGTAATCAGTGGAAAATGTTGTGGGTTGTATATATTAGCTTATACTTTCTAACTATACTGTGTTATAATTTTGTGATATACAGTTGTTTATTTTTGCTCAATAAATAATATACAAACATTCACACTTGTAATCCCCAGAGGGGGTAGGCAGAGGTGTAACCAGTACACCCACTTTTTGGCGAATTTATTACGGTCCCATAATGTGATAGGGGGCGAGCCTATCGCCATATCGGGCATAATTCCAGGCTCCGGGCTAATACTGAGTATTTCTTAATAGAAAAATCCAATATCACTTTACCCGACCCGGGGATTGAACCCAAGACCTGAGCAGTCGTAACGTAATTACACCTGTGCCACCGAGGCAGTCATATAAATAAAAATAAAATAGTTACTGACACAACTAGATTTAGACGCATTATGCATCCTTAAACGTGTTATAGGTGAAACAATTTTATCTCAAATAATAACGGTTACTTAAAGGATCAAATGGCGATTAATTAATTGTCACTTACGGCTAATTTAATGAAGCTCTCTAAGTGCGGCAGTTAGTCAATCTAGTCTACTTAATGAGTCCATTTATAACTCGCACATCCACGCTGAGTTACCTGAAAAAAGTGGGAGCGGAGAAAAAGGGCGTATCAACTTCGGACATAGTTGCCACGTAAAACGTGATCATTTTAAAGAGTGCCTCACGTAGTGTTACCAGCCGGTGTCGTCGGTACGTTTTAAACTTTGTTGGCAGGCACGTAGCGAATGGCGCGGGACCCATAAACCCCCATTTGTTATCCATTAGCCGAATCACATGCGTTAAAAGTATCGGAGTTTACGCTCTACTTTCAATGCAATAATTTAATGCCTTCACGCATGTTGTGACTTTTGTTTAATGGTTTACGGTTTTATTTTTAATAATACATTTTATTTCGTTTCGCATACAAGAGTTATACGTTAAGTTAATAAATAATGAACAATATTTATTATCTGAATGGTGATTACCACGCAAACATTCAAATCCACCCGGATAGCGACCACCATACACAGAGTGTAAAACCCGCCATAGTGGCACACGCAAGTGTGTCGCTTTCCGGGGTCAGCCAGTGTACATATAGTTTTTGTCGGGATCTAGAGTTGGGTGTACGATGTTTGGCCGTGTTGCGGCCTTCTGAGTACTCTGCCACAAGACCCTCGACCGCTTCTTCACCTCCTTGCCCTTTGGCGTAGTGTGAAGAAGGCCACACATCAGGCTGGCATGATTGTGTTGAGTAGCGAGGGATAGATTGTTTCTCGCTATTTGATATTCCTACTGGACGGCAGTGCGCTTACCATCAGGTGCAGTGTGGTCACATTGACGTGCCAGGATAAAACATGCATTACGAAAGAAGTTATGTGATAAAAACCCATCAATCCATCAATAGTGGCTGCATTCATTTAAAAAATAGGAACTATCTTGGGAAAAATTAGTTTTTGTGCCAGTGCAATCTGCCTCACCGTACGAAACAAGGAAAAGAGTGAATAGGTAGGTATCTTCTAAGCAAGCGTGCTCCACCATAGACCACATCATCAGTTACCATCAGAGAGATAGTGCTCAAACGCAGGTCTATTTATGGTAAAAAAACAAGCTGTCAATTCACACCGGGTTTATCTGAGACTGTACACAGTCAGGTCATAAGTATTGTCACACAGTAAAAACTTTTATTTTAGAATGCTGGCCTCAAAAAAGTTTATTGAATTCGAATTTCAAATTGTTCATGAAAATAAAAATGTATACTTTTTAGAATTTTACTCATTTTTAAATATGGAGTGGACGCTTAAAGAAGACCGTGTTGCAGTAATTGCGTTGCATCGTTGCGGTTACGCGCCAATTCAAACTTTTGACATACTGAAAAATTTGAATATAACCAAAAGATTCGTTTATCGTACCATCAAACGATACAATGAAGACTCTAGTGTAGATGACAGGTCAAGAAGTGGTCGCCCTCGGTCTGTTAGGACTCCAGCAATGATATAAGCTGTGAAGGCGCGAATTCAAAGAAATCCCAAATGTAAGCAGAAACTGTTGGCCCTTCAGATGGGGTTAAGCAGAACCATTGTGAAAAGGGTGTTAAATGAAGATTTAGGGCTTCGGGCATATAGAAGAAAAACAGGACATCGTTTGAATGCTCGTCTTATGGACCTGAGACTGAAGAGATGCCGCGCTTTGTTGAAGCGGTACGCGGGAAAAAAATATCGGGAAATTCTTTTTTCAGATGAAAAAATTTTTACCGTAGAAGAGAGCTACAACAAACAAAATGATAAGGTGTACGCACACAGTAGTGAAGAAGCGAGCAACCGTATTCCGCGTGTGCAACGAGGTCATTTTCTATCCTCGCTCATGGTATGGTTGGGAGTTTCTTATTGGGGCTTAACAGAGGTACATTTTTGTGAGAAAGGTGTAAAAACGAATGCAGTTGTGTATCAAAATACAGTCCTGACGAACCTTGTGGAACCTGTTTCTCATACCATGTTCAATAACAGGCACTGGGTATTCCAACAAGATTCGGCGCCAGCTCATAGAGCGAAGAGCACACAAGACTGGCTGGCGGTGCGTGAAATCGACTTCATCCGGCACGAAGACTGGCCCTCCTCCAGTCCAGATTTGAATCCGTTAGATTACAAGATATGGCAACACTTGGAGGAAAAGGCGTGCTCAAAGCCTCATCCCAATTTGGAGTCACTCAAGACATCCTTGATTAAGGCAGCCGCCGATATTGACATGGACCTCGTTCGTGCTGCGATAGACAACTGGCCGCGCAGATTGAAGGCCTGTATTCTTCAAAATCACGGAGGTCATTTTGAATAAACTTTAGTGTCATAAGAATCTATGTTTTGTTAAGTTAATTTTGGTATATAATTGGTTACATAATGAATAAAAGTAGTATAGGGATTCGTCGGTTCCTGAGCACAAATCTAGGCCCGAGCTAGGTCGAGCTAGGGAGCCAGGGTCCCTAGACTTGCTCCAGAATCCAGGTACCCTACTACCCGCGAATAGGTTCCCGAACAGGACTCGGCAGCCGCGAATTAAATTTATATCAACCGCGAATTAAATTTATATCAACCGCGAATTAAATTTATACCAACCGCGAATTAAATTTATATCAACCGCGAATTAAATTTATATCAACCGCGAATTTAATTCATATCAACCACGAATTTAATTTATATCAGCCGCGAATAAAATTGATATCACACGCGAATTTGATTTATATCAAAGGAGATTTTATACCTGTCTCGAATTTAATTTATATTTAAACATTTTACGTTTATTTTGCACGTTTGTCAGCCAGCTTGAGGAATGGTCTCATTTTTGTTTGTATGCAGGTATGAATCACTTTTTCTATGAAGTTACGCTTGTCTTCGTACGGTAATAGTCATGTCTCAACGTGTCTGTATAATTTCTTAGTAGTAGTCGTCTTAATATTACCTGCGTTTCAAAGCTTCATTGTTCATAAGGGAAAGCTATTAAAATTAGTGATGGTATGTATTCTTTGAATATAGGTAACAACAGACCACACGGTTCTTTATAAGTTTTAGGTAGCCATTGTCAATAAGAGAAATCGGGTAATTTATTAGGTACATCAATCAAATGTAATGACAAAGCAGTATTACCTATTGTTCAAAGCTTCATTGTTCATATGGGCAAGCGGTGTTAAAATTAATTACGGTACACGTATTGTTTGAATACCAACGGACCACATGGGGTTGTTAATGTCACCCTTAAGCAATGAGTTTTGGGAACCCATTGTCCATAAGAGAAATCGAATACCGGTCTATCGTATCAGTTTTTGCTTTTGCTACAGCAAAATGACCCTTAGCTGCCGTATAAAAGCGATGACAAAAATTATACTACACCGTATTCCACAGTGTGCTCTACACCACAAATGAACTCCGGTTGTTTGTATAGTGAATTTTTAAATAGTGACTCTGCTGCAAAATGAATGTAAGTACCTATGTATAATTCGATGTAATATAATATTAATTATGTTTTATTTACTGTTAATATTGTGTTTTGACCTCAGATTGTTTTAATCAATTGTTGATGATGTATATATTTTTATGTATCCCATATTCCTACACTCCTCTCTATGCCAATACTTATAATAGTTTACTTTTTGTTTCAGTTCGCTGATAATGCTTTCAAAAACTATTATTATGCAGATAACGACGATGATGATCAGCCCAGCGACGAGGAAGGCACCCTGGCATACAAAGTTAAAAAAGCAATAGCAAAGAGATCAAATTGCATCGACGACTTCTTCGAAAAACCTAAGAAGAAAAAGAAGGTGGCAAAAAAGTCGTCAAGTGTTGGTCGCTCTTCCAGTGGTGGAGTTTCATACATCACGTCAAATAAGGACGACATCGCCGATGCATCTCATCTTATAAAGATTGAGATATATGATGTCAACAAGATAAAAAATATCGCTCCGATGGAACACTGGAAACATGCTGAGGTGCGTGTTAAATATTACGCAGAAGCCGACGCAGACAAAAACTTGCAGTCAGTGAGAGATACAATATTTAATATCACCAAGCACTTGGCTACGAAAGAGGACTGTGTGAAATATTTTATAGACACCGATAAATAAGATAGTGCGTAAGCTTATGTGTAAAGTGTTGTAATTGAGTGTTTAAGGTCGTTATTGTAGTATAAGTTATTATAAGTCATTGTGCATGTTAATACTAATTTAGAATATTAATATTTGGTCATGATCATAATTTGAATTGTAAATTAATTGTAAACATTTAGTGCTGTAAGTGAGTGTTTAAGGTCATTGTGTTATTGTAGTATAAGTTATTAAAAGTCATTGTGCATGTTAATACTAATATAGAATATTAATATTTGGTCATGATCATAATTTGGATTGTAAATTAATTGTGAACATTTAAGAATTGTTTGTAAGAATTTGTATTTATAATTAAATAAGGTTATTAGTAATCAATAAAAAATATAAGAAACTCTTTATTCGTATTTTATTTATTTATTTTAAAACATGACTTAAACAATCCAGATAATAATACATCATTACACATTGTATTGGCATCAAATAGTTTTTGAAAATCGTTTAAACTCATGCCATGGTATTTGTAATATAGATACATTATACAATACTCTCCACAAACGATAGTAAAGTCGTTTTGGATTCGATTAGTATTATAATTCCACATCCTAGAATTCCTTGCTAAAAACATTCGATGATAGCCTTGGGGTGGTCGACCATATGAATCAAAGTACTGACCAATCCCGTTTTTATCTATATGTATAGCAATCCAGTGAGAACCCGGTTTATTATCTGGATCTAGGTTGCTGATTATGTATGTAGGAGTTACTACATATATTGGCAATCGATTGGCTGCATACACATTATGTTGGATGGATGAATCTATTTTCATCAAGTAATTCATTATCTCTGTTGTGTTCATTTTATTAAATAAAGGAAACGTTATCCGGTCGAATGTTTAAGAAGTAATGTTATGGAATAATAGTGAAATAGGTAATTATGGTAGTTTATAATTAAAGTAACCAGTTGAAGAGGGTTGCAAGGATAGTCATAATAAAAAACTGAAATAATTTATATTTATTTTATTGAACAGTCGACAATAAATAAATACACCTTAATTAAAATATACCATACTTAATTTACAAACATTTTTCTTCTTAGCTACTATAATCTACCGAAATATTGCGATTTTTGTCTATTTCTATAACATTATCAAACTCTGCATATACAATACAGTTAATAGTTTGTGTTAGAGCTGATTCAAAACGAACTTCTAATCTCACACTCCCATGCTTTATAAGATTCCAATGACCAGAAGAGTTTGCTGATAAATCAGGCGTTAAATCAAACGCTAACATACAGTATCCATTAGCATATTTCTCACGGGATATTCCATTACCTTCGTTAAGAAAATGTATACCAGTCCCGGAAAACAAGGTATGATAGACTGTAGTATAAACATTGCTATCAAACGAAGGTTGTAGAGCTTTTGAGGGTATTTGATGACCATCTATATACAAACAAAATGTATTAATATTGTAATTTTCAAAGTTGAATGGGTTTTTAGTAAGGTTCCCATTAAATGCGGCATTATTCACAAATCCAACTATACATCTTTTAGGTACTTGACCAAGGAAAATGTTATCAAGAGTTTTTCCTTGAACTCCTGATGGTATAGTTAAAACTTTAACTTCTGCACGTGTAATTGGGTATTTGGCAGTTGTAGATGCTAAGACTTTTTGATGGGCAAGTAAAACAGAAGGATTGATGCGAGCTCTACGAATAATCAAAGTTGCATCCGTAATACAAACTTTTAATTTAAGATCAACTGTAGAAGCCATTAAATTGAAATTTTCTCGAGAACGAACTAATTTAACACACATATCAACACCATTTATCAAAAACTTTTCTTGGTTGAACAAATCACCGTGTAGGTGTCCAATCATTTCAATTTCTTTACTTTCGTTAGCCAACTCTTGTCTTTTAACAAATCCTTTATTAGTTTCATCGATAGAATTCATTTTTCCAGCTGTATCTTCATACCATAGGGCACAAGTAAGATGAGATTCCTTAGCTGCCGGAGCATAGTTCAACAAATTTTCTATGTAAGCACGGTAGGCATATGTGTTATTGGGTGGTGATACAAGTTTTTGATTTAAGTAAACATCAAGTTGATTAAAGAGTGAATGTAACCAATTATTAACTGGAGCTACAACTGTAGATGACATTAGTTTAGTGTTATCTTGATTCAATATTTTAGCTTTTATGTGAATTAATGTATGCGATAGGTCTATGTAGTCGTCACCTGCTCCAGGTACTTGAAATTCAATAGGACCATCATCAGCAAGTGATGAAATTGGTTTATAGTGGATCCATATTCCACTTTCAATGCTAGTCTGAGTAGATGGTAATGCAAATAAATCCAATTCCGACTTAATGCATTCACAGGAATGACTATGTAAAAAAGACATTTTGATTAATTACAAAATATGTCTTTAATTTGTTTGGATCTAGTTTTCAATTTTTTTATAGCTTTCCCTTTCGCAGTCAGCGATGGACTGAATGCAGATGCTCGTTTTCGTTTTGTTATATATCCCGATCCAGACATATTAATTCTATCTATTTTTTCATCTGCTTTTCGTTTTAAATTTGAACCAACTTCTTTAAGACGTGCTTTTATTGAATCTTCCATAGGTCGGGCACTAACCATATCCGTTAAAAGACCTACACCAGCACTCAATGCCTCCTTACCAACAGCGCGGACACCACTAGATAGTAATGGTAAAACTGATCTAAATAAACCCCCAAGAAAACTACCAATTCCATGACCCTTTTGATACTGTGCTCCTTTATAAATCACTCCTATACCCGACCCAGCTTGATGAGAATAATAGCGTTCGTAAGGGCATGTGTTGTTATTGTGTTGAGAATACATTATAGTTTCTTGAAATGCAGTTTAACACACACTGTTCCAAATTGGAATGGTATCTTTTGGCCAGTGCTTGACCTTATATCTATTTCAATGGTATCGAATTCTCTACGCATTACAGATAAATAATGAGGTGGTGAAAAAACATGCATTTTATTGGCTCCGTAGATGTATTTTGAAGGGTCCAATGGTATGATTCTTAGAAGAGGAGTCATTACGTCACCAACAATTTGAGGTTCAACTATATCACAATAAACAAATAACTGAGATGGTAATCCTAAATGCAAATTAGCTGGACATTTTGCAATATTTTTATCAACAAGGTTTCTACCTGGTTCATATCCCAATTGTAAACTTAATTTGGGTGATAATGTTACAGATTTTATAGATTCATCTAACACAGAAACGTATACAAACTTGGATATATTATCATAGGTAAATTTAATTTTTTCTCGTATACTATTCAATGCTGATAAAATATGGTTGATATTATCATAGTTTGTGGCAGGTATATAGTGCTTATAGTACACTTTAGAAGGATTTGCTTCATTAGGCATCTTCATCAATTTCGTTATGTATACAATATTCTCATGCTCTTGAACAGTACACATAGTGCATGGATATTGAAATTCAACAATTCCCACACACCACTCCCCCTCGAGTATGATGGATTTCGGTAATTTAGTTGAAAAAATTGATGATTTGTTATCAGGAAAATATTCCATTGAACTATTGCTAAGTAAAGTTAAATAAAAGTCTTTATTCATATTTGTTTTAAACTAGAAACTAAAATCCAACTATTAAATTTGTTCGGATAACCTTTCCACTTAACTAACAGTTCTTGTCTGTCGCCCGTGTAGCGAGAGCGAATTATTTTATCTATCTTATGTTCTATGGTGGGGTCATAAATCACCTTCTGTAACTCTCGTGCATAAAATGCTCCTACTACCTCTTCCCCTTCTAAATCTTTGATAGTGTATACAGACCACGGAGATCGGTGTATTATAGAGGATATCACAAATATTTCATCACTCCAGTTAGATTCGTAACCTTTTTGAAAGATATGTTTATACTTAGTTATTCTTACATGATCACCAATATGAAACTTAGGTAACGTAGTTTTAAATGATTTTTTTGTATTTCCTTTATCATACAAATTTGTCCACACAGTCATTATATTATTGGAATTCACATCACAAGGACACATCTTAATACTAGAGTGAAAACTGTGATTGTAAGAGTAAATCAAATCATGTAAAATATCAATATATTTATGTGTATTCTTATGCGTGAAATAACGCCACATTTTCATTTTTAGCGTTCTTTGAAATCTTTCTACAATGCTTGCCTTAATATCTGGATTATTTGTTGTATAGTAATTTATATTTTTAGATTTCAAGTATCTTTGTACATCTTTTGAAACGAATTCAGTACCTTTATCAGATTGTATGTGTGTAGGAGTTATGTTAGCTTCCTTAAATATACTTTCGAAACATATTTTTATTGTTTCAGAATTTTTCTTTTTCAATGATCTAGCATATGCATATTTGCTAAAGACATCAATAACACAAAGAATATAATTAAAACCTTTATTATCTTTAGAATAAGTTCTCATATCACTTAAATCAACTTGCCATAGTTCATTTATATTAGATAAGATATATTTGTTTCGTGGGAACTTTCTATGTACTGGTTTGTGAAGTGTGTACGTTTCTTGGGCTTGCAACCATTTTTTAACATCTTCTTTATTCATTTTACCTTTCATAGCTTGTGATAATTTATCAATACTGCTATATCCAGCTGGGTGTGACACATCATAATATAGTCGATTTATTTCTAATAAGGAGTCCATTTTTCCCAATCTATCTTTGTTTTTATTTTTCTTATATGCTTATCGTCGCTTTTTGGAGTATAATATAGCTCTTTGTTCTTTGGTGTCGAATCTTCGATATCTTTTTGAAGTTGAACTATGTACTCACGTCTTTTGGGATTTCCGATATAGGTTAATGGTATTTTTAAATCCTTCAATGCTTTAGCAAATTTTTCCCAACCAATTGGATCATTTCTTTTTAATGGTCGCAGTGTATCATTTACTAAATCTATAATATTACTTTCAGGAATTACTTCGTTGTCTATAATCACCGTACCATCATCGTTCCAAAAAAATTTGTTTTTACTCAATGATAGCGAATCCAATAACAACTCACCTCTTTTTACGTATGATTTAGGTATCAAGCTTAGAATTTGATTTCTTGTGTAGAGAGGATTTTTTTCATCCGCACAATTATCTTGCTTTTTCTCTTGGTTACGTGATGTCTGACTGGCAACTAGATCTTTAATTTTGATGTCGTTATTTATATTTAGATTTTCACTTTTATCCATTTGTTCAGTAAAATCATTATTTTGAGTTATTATAGGGAGCTCAAACGGTTTTCGATCTTCTTCCGTGAAATGGAGATACCTTTGTAAAATTTGTAAGTACAATTTACATTTTTTTCGGTCTTCCATATTACTATTCAAAATGTTTTGCATTTCAGCATCCAACCGAGTGGCAGGATTTTCATTTCTACTTTGATTTAATTTATCTATGAAACCTGGTTCAACTAATAACATTTTTTTTGCATGATCCATTTTAAACAAGACCACTTATTAATCCACTTAAAATAGATCCCAATATAATCGGTAAAAAAGCACCACCTTTTTGAACTATTATATTCTTTCTTATTTTTTTTGTGCTTTTACGCACTAATTTACGAAGTATATTTTTAAATTTTTGTAGCTTATTCTTAGATTTTTCTTCAAGCTTTATATTTCCTTGTAGAACGTTATGAATGCACTCACAAATAAAATTAATTTCTTTTTCGTTACAGGCTTTTAAAAGAGCTTGTTGATGTTTCGGCTTAAGTTTATACAGTGCATTTAATAAATCTTTATGCGTCTTGAGGTGTCGATCCATCATTTGTAAATGACGGGTATTTGTTGATTCTTGATATATTTAAACTCTTTTTTAGGGATGTATACCGTGCAATAACCATCGGATGGAAATATTTTCGACTTTATTCGACATATATCGCTGGTATCTTGTTTTAGATCTATCATCAGATATCCATGTGCTTCCTTAGTAGAATCTCTGTAGGCATCTTCGATGAATTTGTTATTTTCGGGTGAAACTTGTCGTGCCAAATAACGAATTTGAGTTTTATCGCGAGGGTTTTTGAAATAAATTATATAACTTGAATTCAAAGAAATGTCTCTTTGACCTTTACCTTGATGAAATAAATTTTGAGTTATGTAAAACACACTTAAGTTTCTATGATGACTACCTTTGGTAAATATATCAACAACACGACCATCAGATTCCCTCATAAGGTCATCAATAATAATGAGGTTTGGTTCATTTCCATCAAACATATTCAAATCTGGTATGCCTTGATAATAATTCACGTTTGGTAGATTATACAAAGGCTGCATTTCATCAAAACACCAAGTTATTTGACTGAAGTTTCTATTACATATTTCTTTAATATATTTAATGAAATTTGTAACAAAATTAGATTTTCCACATCCAGTTGGACCTGCGACTATGGCAGTAAAAGGATGAATAAAATGAATCATTTTGAATATACGTGTAAACTCTGAAGAGGTATTGGAATGAATAAAACATTTCATTAAAATTAAATGTCTTATATGTATTGATTTTATAATATACACGTCCGTTACCAATCTACTGGTGCTTCACAAATACCCAGTGATCTAGAAAGCAACACCAACTTTCTAATTAAGCACATAATAATTAGATTACAGCTATAATTACAGTGCTTTAATTTAATTTAATAATACACAAAAATATAAATAAATAATTCTTATTATTGTACAGAAAATATGAAAAAATTAAATGTCCTTTATCTTATAATGACCCCAAGCAAGAGTATCAGTGGAATTTTGTAATAAGTACCGTTTTGTATCATTATGTGATAGAGATATTTTGTTTATTTTTTGAGTATATATTATGTGTTTAATGGATTTAAATCTCAACATTTCACTATACTGAGTTTTGTTTTCATATAAACATGATTTATAATCATTAAGACAAAACTTTTTTGTGATGCATTTATTAACACCTTTTGCTTTACATATACATTTATTTTGGACATCTATTGCATACATTTTTGATCGCAGGCCTACAAACTCTTTTAAAATTTTACCGTTAGTTTCATCTTTGAAAAACCCTAACCGTTTTTTATTTATTAAAGGTAAACCATATTCATTATTAGATGGATAGTCAGAGGTGTCATAATAGTTTTCTAAATCAGTTTTTATATCAGCATAGAAATTTTCTGTAAATATTTGATAGATTAGACTATCAGTGTCTGTATAAAGTAATTTAATATTATCTCGATATTTCTCTTTCATGTAATCGTAATGAAATGTGTACATTAATGTTTTTGAAAGATCCAATATACAAAATCCCAGATAAATTGGTTTATTGTATAAAACACTAGTTTTCTTTAATTGCACTGCAACTAAATTTTCAGAAAAAATTGATAGACTGTGAAACTCAGGTTTTGCAATCAAAGATTGAGCTCCCTGGGTTTTCCCACGATTCAACCAATGGTTCACTAATTTAACGTTTACGCGTTTTATAACATTTTCCATTGTTTTCCCAAAAACTGAATTATTCATAAGTTTGTAAAAATCTTTTTCAAAATCTGAGGTCGCCAAAGAACGCATATGTGTATTTAAATCTATGTAACATTTTAACCATGCAGATTGTTCAAATTTAAGAATTCTATGTATTTTAAGCAGTTTCAAACCATTTTTTAAACATTGTTTAAGATTTCTGTAATGGATAACATACTTCTTTTTATCTTTTAGATTTGGAATCAGTTTTGTATTCTTGGTATTCCCTAGGCATATATTTTCAGCACAAAAGGGAAAATCTGAATGACAATTGTGTAAGATTTTTGGATATTCTAAATCTACTTCTAAAATATAACCATATTCGGCATCGTCGGATATGTTAAAATCTGTATTTACATCTACCCATTCAAATTTACCTGTTGGAAGACATTGAGACATAGCCCAACCGTAAAGGTTATTTGCGTCTAAATACATGAGAAAGGAAGATGGTTTATCAGAATCATAATCAGTCATAAATAGGTTATTTGCTATAGCATGTCTATTACTACACTGCGATATACCTCCCCTAATATTGTTCGCAATAAAAGTAATTTTGTCAATATCTGTTAGGAGCTCTAAATTAATTTTAGTATAAATTAACATAGCATCCCAACTCAATCCAGGCGCTGTATAATAATGAGCAGGATCCAATTTATAAGTTTTAAGACAAACGTTTCTAAAATTTTCAAATATATCTGTTAATAATAAAACATCGGTTTTTAAATAAAGATCAGAATAATCACCCATGTTTTTACAATTAAAGTGATTCCATACATCTTGAGCATGATGGTAATCATTTTCTGAAATATGATTATCATTTAAAGAACTGTAGAATTCATCGCGAGCAGGAAGGGAAGTTATTTTTAAAGAATCAAATGAAGTCATGTATTCATACGGATAAACACCTTTCCTTATTAAACGTTTAAAGTCATCTTCGCGTGGATAGTTTAATTTGAGTTCGCGGAATTGATTAGGTAGTAAGTTTTGAGCTAATTTATCAAGACTGCTAGACATAAATTTTAAAGAATCAAGAAATCTAAGTTTCACAGCACGGTTATTAATATGCAGAACCTTCGAAAAAGATATATATTTCTCTTTATTCTCAGGAATAAGTTCTATATCACCTTCATCAAAATTAAGACCATGGACTATAAAATGAGCATCATAATTACTTAAATTGTGAAAAAATACTGGTACAAAATTAGTTGTTCTGTATTTCTCAGAACAAAGTGAATGAGCGACTCCTTCATAAACACCAGTATGCCAATTGTATATTATTGTGACATCTTCATTTAAGTTACTTTTACAGATATAACACAACTTACTTTGAGAAATATTTATTTTATTTTCATTCGTTAATGGTAATGGAGATTTGACAAAAGTGTTTTTTTTACATATGTTTTCTAAATCTGTTTTGATAAATTTCATAAATTGTTTTGCACAATCTTTTCCATTATACGATCGATATATCGAAAAGTTGTCATCGTATGAACACTTAACATAATATCCAAAACTATAAATCTCATGTTTTTGAATGTTAGTTGTTGATGATATATTTGGATTGTTAGAACAACTTTCTATTGGATTTAAAAATGCTTCAAAATCAGCATATACAACGAAAGGGACCTTTAGTTTACGTTCATAATTATTGAATGAGATTTGATTTGATGGAATTAATTCATTAAACCAATTCCTTTTGTTATCATGTTCCGATGGTAAATTAATGCAAACGTTAAAACAGTCATTTGCTTGATGACGCTGTAAATTATCCCTTGATGTGAAACTTAATAAACAACCATCGCAAATATGAACTGCATGTTCGGATGTTGATAACTGTTTAGATACTAACCTCGAAAGATTTTTAATATAACAATAATGACCGTTGGCACCGCGAGATATATACAATAAGTTTAAGTGAGTAGTTTTTCTATGTTTTGTTAAGTGTAATGGACCTATAATTTTATTTGACTTTTTTATTGAATCATAATGTAAACCAAAAACATTAATACTTATATTGTTTAATTTTTCAAATTTATGAATATCATTTATTTTGAAAGGAAAAGATAATTTATCAAATTTTAATCTATTTTTATGTTTTATATAAGATGACACTCTATTAGAACTTTGAGAAGCCGGATACAATCCTGACAATACAGCCCAACGAAAGCACTCGTGATCATTATTTTGAACGTTAATTACAGCTTTCTTATATTTTATATCTAACGGTAAGTCTATATATGATGATCCTCGTAATGGGTTAAATTTGTTTATATTCATATCTAAGTGATTTATTTTAACTAAAGTCCACCCACTACCTTTTTTTTCAAAATTCGCCATTTTGTTTGTTATTTCAGTTGTTATAGATGGAAAAATTATATCCTTATCATCACCTTGACAAATAAGATAATTGGAGATTTGAAAGTCAAAAGTGTTAAATAAATTTTTGGTTTCCTGTGTAAAATCTGCATTAAGAATAAAATTAACTTTCAGAACAGAGTGTTCTAGAATGGAACGTGTAAGTAATTTATATATTACGTCTTTAGTTTTTTGTAAAAATAATTCAGGCGTTTCAAATTGATGGTTCGATGTTTTATTAGACATGATTCTAAATGTAAGAATTCTATTACCAAAAGCACTATCAATTATTTGAACATTCGTTAATTCATTATCATTCCGTAGTAAATTGTTTTTATGAGTATTACTCTTTAAATGGTTAGTCATATATTTTTTCGATACAAATACGTGACAGTCAGGACATTGAATTTTATCATTGTTTTCTGTACTCACATTTGAAATAGGTGTTGGCAACGATGTTGATGATGAAGGAGCTTCAAGTATGCTTGCTTGTAAGCTTGATGATGCTGTATTTATCCTCTTTTTCGCTGGTTCCACTTCGGTTAACTTCATCGATGCTGATCTCTTTTGTCCACCACTCCCATTCTGATTAGATCTGATCGAAAAACAAAAAAAAATATATATATATATATCGTACCTAACAACAATAAAAATAATCATGTACATTTTTTTCCTTAATTACTAACATTTTTACATTGCAAACAATATGCTTGCATTGATAAAACACCATCAATTTCATCTTCATCGGAATGAGACAAATTCAAAGTTTTATGTCCTGAACATGGTGTATAATACGGAATAAAATCAGGATCTTTCATCATTGACTCGGGTAATAAATTTTGTATGAACCAAAGTCGTATAAAACGATGAAACTTGTGTAAAATAAGATTTTTGTTTAAACTTGCAATCTCACTTTGTGACAAACATAAACTCTGTAACTCAAGAGCGTGATACATTTCTAATGTTTGGTTAAAAAATACAATGAGAACAAGCGTACAGAATGAGTTCGAAAAGATGACTTTAACGTTTTAAATACTTAAAAATGTATCCCCTCTACATGGATCACAGAAACGTGTATAAACATGTTATTAATACTTACATTTCAAAATGGTTTTGGTCTATTTCCTCACAAAGCTCGTAGAGTCCTTCATCGAATTGTGACGACATCAATGGGTCAATGTTATTAAGAAGCATGACGAGCTCTGAGTCGTAAACATCACAGCGTAATGTATCCATGGTAATAGCTTGCTTAACAATTAATATTTTCGATAAAAAATCAAAAGTTTATATAGTGCTAAGTAAATACATTTCACCGATATGTTACATTTAAGTAAGTTATTACTATTAAATAATATACAAATTCTTACAAACAATTCTTAAATGTTCACAATTAATTTACAATCCAAATTATGATCATGACCAAATATTAATATTCTATATTAGTATTAACATGCACAATGACTTTTAATAACTTATACTACAATAACACAATGACCTTAAACACTCACTTACAGCACTAAATGTTTACAATTAATTTACAATTCAAATTATGATCATGACCAAATATTAATATTCTAAATTAGTATTAACATGCACAATGACTTATAATAACTTATACTACAATAACGACCTTAAACACTCAATTACAACACTTTACACATAAGCTTACGCACTATCTTATTTATCGGTGTCTATAAAATATTTCACACAGTCCTCTTTCGTAGCCAAGTGCTTGGTGATATTAAATATTGTATCTCTCACTGACTGCAAGTTTTTGTCTGCGTCGGCTTCTGCGTAATATTTAACACGCACCTCAGCATGTTTCCAGTGTTCCATCGGAGCGATATTTTTTATCTTGTTGACATCATATATCTCAATCTTTATAAGATGAGATGCATCGGCGATGTCGTCCTTATTTGACGTGATGTATGAAACTCCACCACTGGAAGAGCGACCAACACTTGACGACTTTTTTGCCACCTTCTTTTTCTTCTTAGGTTTTTCGAAGAAGTCGTCGATGCAATTTGATCTCTTTGCTATTGCTTTTTTAACTTTGTATGCCAGGGTGCCTTCCTCGTCGCTGGGCTGATCATCATCGTCGTTATCTGCATAATAATAGTTTTTGAAAGCATTATCAGCGAACTGAAACAAAAAGTAAACTATTATAAGTATTGGCATAGAGAGGAGTGTAGGAATATGGGATACATAAAAATATATACATCATCAACAATTGATTAAAACAATCTGAGGTCAAAACACAATATTAACAGTAAATAAAACATAATTAATATTATATTACATCGAATTATACATAGGTACTTACATTCATTTTGCAGCAGAGTCACTATTTAAAAATTCACTATACAAACAACCGGAGTTCATTTGTGGTGTAGAGCACACTGTGGAATACGGTGTAGTATAATTTTTGTCATCGCTTTTATACGGCAGCTAAGGGTCATTTTGCTGTAGCAAAAGCAAAAACTGATACGATAGACCGGTATTCGATTTCTCTTATGGACAATGGGTTCCCAAAACTCATTGCTTAAGGGTGACATTAACAACCCCATGTGGTCCGTTGGTATTCAAACAATACGTGTACCGTAATTAATTTTAACACCGCTTGCCCATATGAACAATGAAGCTTTGAACAATAGGTAATACTGCTTTGTCATTACATTTGATTGATGTACCTAATAAATTACCCGATTTCTCTTATTGACAATGGCTACCTAAAACTTATAAAGAACCGTGTGGTCTGTTGTTACCTATATTCAAAGAATACATACCATCACTAATTTTAATAGCTTTCCCTTATGAACAATGAAGCTTTGAAACGCAGGTAATATTAAGACGACTACTACTAAGAAATTATACAGACACGTTGAGACATGACTATTACCGTACGAAGACAAGCGTAACTTCATAGAAAAAGTGATTCATACCTGCATACAAACAAAAATGAGACCATTCCTCAAGCTGGCTGACAAACGTGCAAAATAAACGTAAAATGTTTAAATATAAATTAAATTCGAGACAGGTATAAAATCTCCTTTGATATAAATCAAATTCGCGTGTGATATCAATTTTATTCGCGGCTGATATAAATTAAATTCGTGGTTGATATGAATTAAATTCGCGGTTGATATAAATTTAATTCGCGGTTGATATAAATTTAATTCGCGGTTGGTATAAATTTAATTCGCGGTTGATATAAATTTAATTCGCGGTTGATATAAATTTAATTCGCGGCTGCCGAGTCCTGTTCGGGAACCTATTCGCGGGTAGTAGGGTACCTGGATTCTGGAGCAAGTCTAGGGACCCTAGCTCCCTAGCTCGACCTAGCTCGGGCCTAGATTTGTGCTCAGGAACCGACGAATCCCTATACTACTAATAAACTTGTTTCAATTATTTTATATTAAACATGTGACAGAATTTATGACCTGACTAGGTATAATCATCTCATTCAGGTAATAGAAAAAACTATAATTTGCCTGTCGAAAGAGTGATTTTTCAATTTCGCTGTAAGCTTCAAAGGATATTTAGTCATTTTAAAAATCGATTACAATTTTTGAACGTGTCAAACCTAAAACCTTCGTACCAATAAAATATTTCTGTGGTTGGACTACAAATTAAATTTCTTAAGTATTTATATTCAATTAGCGGGCCCGGCAGACATCGTCCTGACGGTAAAAGCAGCGCCACACCGATTGCAGCGCCATCTGCCGGGCTTATTTGTGAATCTAAACCATCCAGGGCGCCACCCAAACGCATACAAAAAAATCATACAAATCGGTCCAGCCGTTTCGGAGGAGTTCAGTGACATACACACGTACAGTTGAATTATATATATAAAGATAAAAAAGTGTCAGCAAACAAACCTATGCAAGATGGATATTTTAAAAGGCACAATTACAATGATTATCACTTTATTGATTGATTTAATTAATACTGTTACACATCTCAGTGCTTAATATTAACACAACCAGTCAGGGTTTACTACAGGCTTCTCTATATAATTAATCTACTAAGCGCACAGACAGCATTGCCCTCTAAACTGAACTACTACAGCACCGCGGACGAATCACCAATATGCTTGCTATCAATTCGTCTGTTAAAAAATTGGGTTGTATTTATTAATGTACCCACAGTTACTTTCTAAAATACCTTCGATATACCTTCGGTATTTCTAATAATAGGAAATACTAATAAAAGGGAAACTTGTATTTTGGACTCCCAACAAACAGTTTAGATTACGGCACCATCAGTTACTTTTTAAAGTACTCCAGTTTCATTGTAGACAGTTCGTGATTTTATTACGACGAGACAGTCCCGGCAACGAGTCTTTTGAGACTCTTCAAATGCCATTTGTATTTTAATTGTAAACCTCCGGTTTGCGGAGATATCGCGGTTTTATCGTCATTTTACATTGCGCTTTATGTGCGAAATTCCTTCAATCATATCTAAATTCTGCATCTTTGAATTGTATAAATCTGTTCGTTGTTGCGGATATTTGAATGAAGTATTGTTGTTTTTGAAGTATTTAGTTATGAGGCTGTTGTGATTAAGGTTCTACGCTAAAAGTCTAACACTTGTATTTATAAACGGCGGTCTGTGCAGTACAACGTCTGCACTGCCCATTATTATACATAAATTTTAGTTATTGACGCTTCTTCTCCATAATAACATAATACTAGTATTAAACATTGTCCCACTGCTGGGCACGGGCCTCCTAATGCGGGTTGGTAGACTTCACATATCTTCGAAATTCTCAGGCATGCAGGTTTCCTAACGTTGTTTACCACCGTTAAAGCAAGCGATAATTAACATTCAATACACACGTAACTTTAGAAAAGTCAGAGGTGTATGCCATTTGGGTTTCGCCCATACGACTTTCGCCTTGAAAGTCCGTACCACAACCAACTAGGCTATCGCTGATATCTTTTCCATATACGCATAACGCAAACTGTGCGCAGTATGCGTAAAAAGGTGCACAAAGTTTTCTCTCCACGTTTGATGTTATACATTTAAAATGTAATGATAACAAATGTCCGCAGTAGAGTAAATCATGACGAATTATGTAGTTCATAACATGCGGCTCGTGATGTAGAATCTCTTAACGCGGGTGTTAGTTCAAGAACACAAAGTACTTTCTTAGTCGTCAGCGTCGTTTGAAAAACATCTACGTGCTCGTCAAAATTAAAACACAGTGGGAATTGCATCAGTAATGTAAGTCAAAATTACTATTTGCTTCACTGCACTGCCTCGGTGGCGCAGTTGTAATTGCTCATGCGTTACGACTGCTGTGCTGAGGTCTCGGGTTCGATCCCCGGGTCCAGTAAAGTGATATTGGGTTTTTCTATCTAGAAATTCTCAGTGTTAGCCCGGAGTTCGGAACCTGTGCCCGGTATGGCGATAGGCTAGCCCCCTATCACATTATGGGACCGAAATTCTGCGAAAAGTGGGTGTAGGTACTGGTTATGCCTCTGCTTACCCCTGATAGACAGATGATTGTTTTTGGTCTGGGTGTTGTTGGATCGTAGTCCCTCGCAGTTGTTGATACCCACGTTATAGGTTTGACCTAGTGTGAGGTCAGGACTATGTGTGTGACTGTTGGGTGTATTTATTTATTGTTGAAATTGGCTTCAAGTTATTATTAGATTATTAACAAGCTTTGTCTTTTTTTTTTTTTTTTGGTGCCCTGATTGCCAGACGAGCAGACGGGCCACCTGATGGTAAGTAGTCACCGCCGCCCTTAGACTTCTGCAATGCCAGGGCACAGCAAAGCCGCTGCCTACCGTTGAAGGACTACTCTCTTTAAGCCTCGTTTAAAGAAGGACATATTATTATTATTATTTATATTATTGTCTATCTTATTACGCTGTCCTTCATATAAAGGTAGTTTCAAAAAGATGGTATACATAATAATACCATAATGGCAGTGATTGGTAACTTATCGGTATAGCTTAAAACTCTATAAAAACCTATGTACCAAAGACCTTTACCAAAATTCCACTCTGGCGGAGAAATCGCATATGTAAGTCGGAATAAAAGACGCATCGAATAAATAAATCAATACACATAATTCAGACCCCACACTAGATCAAACCTGTATCGTAGGTATCAAGAACGACGGACTACGGTCCCACAACACCCAGACCCGAAACAAATATTTTTCTGTCACACAAACATTTGTCTCAGTCAGGGAATCGAACCCAAGCCTATCGTTTCACAGCCGACTACCCGCCCGTAGCGCCACGGAGGCTGTCAAAATTGAGAAGCATTTGTTTTTAGGGCTGCTAAAAAGCAAATTCCCTATGATTGCTTAAAATGTTCTTTCACATGTCACTACTATTGACTATGGCGTAATATTCCACTGTGGCGTGCCGCACACCGCATTTGTCAATGTAATTATGCCTCTCCTCAGCCAAAATGTACAGCGGAACTGCCTGCTCCGTTGAAATATGTCCACATTTATAACGGCGACTTTATTTTATAACAAGGTGCCGTGTCAAAGTACTATCGCGTTTCCCGTCGTTGGAAATGTAAAAACTGACAGATCGAATGTCCGATCATTGCTGGAGAGTTTATATTGCACTAGCTGTTGCTCGCGGCTCCGCCCGCGTGGAGGTCATGTTGGGAGAAAAAGTATACAATACAAAATACCAATATTAATGCGTTTAACTTAAAAATGACGGATTTTCATACAAACTTTCATTCCCTATTTTACCCCCTTAGGGGCGGAATTTCCAAAAATCGTGAAACATATATTTTTTATTTTTAACTAAAATGCCAAATACAAATTTTCATGAATTTAATTTCAAAAAATACGGATTTTCATACAAACTTTCATCCCCTATTTTACCCCCTTAGGGATGGTATTTCCAAAAACCCTTCCTTAGTGGATGCCTACGTGATAAAAGGTACCTACTGTCAAAATTTCAAGTCTCTAACCCCAGCCGTTTAGGCTGTGCGTTGATCGATCAGTCAGTCAGTCAGTCAGTTTCTTCTTTTATATATACAGATTTCATTAAAATTATAATGTTCAATGTGCGTTGAGTGGCTATGGCTACTTTATCGAACATTTGGACATTCATGCCGTGTTGTCGCTAAATTCGCTATCAATCAGCTAAATGGCTATATCTCTATATTTTAACACCAGTGATGTGATATGTAGGTACAGGAGAGCGCTATAAAAACATTACAAATGTTTAATGTTTTAATTATATCTACATATAACAATAATAATAATATTGGGTTATTGGTCCAGTGGCAGTTTAGATAGGCTAAGCAGCCATGAAGTCCTGGCTTCGAATCCCAGCTAGGCCACTCCCAATTTTTGTTTTTTAAATATCGTGTATGAGTTACGCAGAATCAGAATTTACGTCTAATTCTTTTTGGGTTGTTAATCGATTAGTGTACATTTTAGACTATTATTATTAATAAAAATGCCTGCTAATATTGCGTTGATGTAGTTTCCCTGAACATACTTGTGGAGCTATTTAAAAGGAGGTTCTTAAATCGCAATATAAATTTACACATTACGTGTGTACATTTATTTCTTTGCCGAGTGTGAAAAAGGATTTTTTTCTTTTGTTTGATAGTCTTTACCATTTGGTTAAGATCTGATAAGTTAACACAAAGTAAATAAAATCCTTAACGAAACAGCACGCACGCACACGTCGATCGGGTTATTGTACATTTAAACAAAAATTAAAACTTAATTGTCACATAAAGCTATATTTTATACATGAACGATTATGTAGATCTTTTTACGGTCCAAAAAATATAAAACATAATTCCACACCTCAACGTACTCAATATATAAACGGCAAAACGCCACCTATATAAATACCGGCGTTCCGTAATATCGTCATAAACTTGGAAATATATTCAGGGCCTATTTTGACGGGTGGAACATCAGGATTTTATTGAACTTAACGATGTGAAATCACAATAAAAGTTTTCTTTTCTCGCTAAATTGCCTTATATTTTCCTAATGCAGAGTAAAACGATCCTTTCTTGTTATATGGAGATATAAGAACCTTAAGGAATTGGTAATGTGGCTATTAAATGTGTTACTAGTTTTAAAAATGTTATTCTGTTTTTAGGGGATTTGTGGGATATTTATTGAAGAGTATTTTTATTCATTAATTTTGGATTTTTGTTTCTTTTTCGTGGCAATTATAAAATGTCATGTCGCGCCTCGAAATTTGAATTTTAAAGAGTATAATAATGTATGAAAGTTATATTGCTTATTGCGCATTGCAGTAATGCAAGGATAGGATATGTGAAAGTCAAATAAAATGAATGTACGGTAGGCAGCGGCTTTGCTGTGCCCTGACATTGCAGAAGTCTATGGGCGGTGGTGTTTACTTACAATCAGGTAGCCCGTCTGCTAGCATGCTTATCCAGACAGTAAAAGAAAAAAACCACTACGCATTTCGACTGAATTTATCACCATGAAACACACAATTCACAATTTATCACTAAAACTGTAAAAAGTTTTGTTAAAAAGCAATTTAATTCTATTTGCTAACAACGAGTCCAAGCACTCAATTTGAGAGAAATGGCTCAAGTAATTTGCTATTATGCCTCCTCCGAGTGGACTGAAATTAAACTCCCAACTTTTATTAGATTATTTAAAAATTCATCTCGTGTGTCCTTTTCAAGATCATGGCAACATTGCATGGCTAAAGTACACTTGACTTTTTAACAATCTGTAAATAAGCTTAAGTCTTAAATGTAAACTGATCAAATTCGATAGATAATTAATTTTCTGACGAATACATTTTAGTTTCTTTTATAGGTTGATACACGAGTAAGTGGGTCACCTTATAGTAAGTGAACATTAACTCATAATAATAGAATAATGGGTGAGCAGCCGTTTTAAGGATTGGACTGGTGAAGGAGGGGAGATGGATTGGGGCCTTCGGGAATATTACTTGTAGAGGAACGGATGACATTCCTCTAGCGAAGATCTCCAGTCAGGCGGTTGTTGTGCCCAGCCACCCGGCGCCTCCTACGTCTTCTCTGGCGGTGGGAGGGATCATATCGTCCCCGAGTCCTCTCGGAAATCTCCTTCTGCGAGATGATGTTCTCGCAGAAGAGGACCACCGCACGACCTCCGACTGGCGACCATGGATGACACCACGGTCGGCAACGAGAGGTCTCCTCCGACGACTGCTCTGAGAGCGCTGCGCTCTTCGTATAAGACTGGGCACTTCTCCAACGTGTGTTGGGCCGTGTCCTCGCGGCAATCATGCCGGCTTGCTGAGTAGCTTCTTCACACTACACCTAAAGAACCCAGGATCATAGAAAAGAGGAAACACGTAGTGAAGTGGAATGAGTACCATGTGTTTGATTGTTGGATAATATGTCATCAGAGATGTCTCATGTCACGCATGATTTATCTAATAAACGATTCCTTTCGAAACCACGTGAATTCAGTTACACAATCAAGGCAATGCTTTATTCCGCAAATATAGTATGTATTCTGCGACCCAATTAGATTTTTTTGCACTACGCAATTTACCTGAAATAGACCCAGAAGTAAAGAATCGGTAGTTGTTAGTACCTGTAATTGAGATTTACTTTACGACCTGAGTCCCATTTTCATAATGAACTTTTTACGATGGTACGAACAATCTGCTACATTAGTGATACAGTACGACCTTTGTATGAAACGCGGCAAAAAGGAATGCTAGCTATTCGTTTGACGAAATGGTTATTTTCATATTCTTATCTGGTAACGGTCAATGGAGTACCTATCTTTTTTTCTTCTGCGATTATGTAAAAGTTAGTTACGGTATTTTTGTATGAAATAATTTGTAGAATGTAAAATCAGTGCAACAAGATCCTCGCTAAAATACTTTTTCAGGAGAGCGACGGAGAGAGGCGATCGTGACGCAAGAGTTTCCATATTGTTTCGGTCGCGCACCTCATCCTGTTTAGGCTCAAGATGGACTTATGGTAATAATGACTAGTTATTCTGAGTAATTCTTCCAGAAACCTCCATCAGAGGTGTCGACTCTGGCCATGATTTCGCAACCTAAAATGTTGATAATTGGAAACTTCATCCAATGTTCAATGTCTTCTTCATCCAATATTAAATGTCTTCTCCACATTGTTAAACCTTGAAGAAGGTCTTTGACCGTGCTATTTTCCTTAAATGACAAACAAAATTGACGTGACGTAACATCACACAATAAATTTATTTCGTGCAATCATGCAAGTCAACACTGTTCAGCGCAATGTTCAGGATTCTTTTGTAGATTGTGAAAGCTAAAACCGGTGAACGTCGGTGGCCGAGCTGTTTGTGCAACAATTGAACTGTAGCATTTCGTTCGTACGCCGTTGGTTCTACAACTCACACATGAGTGTGCTCGTTTGACGGGTTTCGGGAAATTGATTTTATTTGTTGCCTAGCCTTTCTCAGCCTATTTAAAGTCTCTGTGCTAGGGAGATTGGTGTAAGCGATATTGCAGAGACCAAGCGCGCGTTACACAGTTGGGAATCGACGTATCTGTTTATTTTTTTCATTTGGTTTAATGATTTTTATATTATGGCACGGCAAAGTTATCGCACTGCATCTGATGGTAAGTGCAATGTCGTGCAGTTAGAGTATCAAGTTGCGAAATACAATCTATCCCTCGCTACTGAACACAATCATGCTAACCTGCTGTGTAGCTTCTTCACACAACGCCAAGCTTGAAATGTTCAACATTATTTCAATTTATGTGGGTCTCTGAAAATCTATAATCGCAGTCACAACAGTAAGTAAGTTGCCATTTCATATTAGTCTTTGGTATTATATCTATTCGTGCAAATTAAGTATGATTTACTAGGGATTATGTATAATCTGTACAAAAAATGGGTTTTCTACTAAGAAAGAGCTTCTGCTAAATTTGACATAGCTACATTGTTTTGATTGTGGCTCCTTCATTTTATTATTTTTCGGAATCAGCCTAACAAAACATACTTTTAATAACATTGAGTAGTACATGTATTCTAATTTGTAGTATAAAAATAAACAAGTCAAATTAATTAAAAATCTTTAATACACATTATATATGCCTCTTCAGTCTTGAAGTTTATTGCATTGCATGTTAACTAAATACATGTAATATACTAAAATAATAAACTATAATACAGTCATTATGTAAATTTTTTTCTAAGTATGTTTCGGCTGTGATATTGCTCAGGATATATAAAATTTATTAAATAAGCAAATACTATCGTTCGAGGGACCTTGGAGTTTAAGATTCGTCTGCTGAAAGGAAATTTATGTTCTAAGCATTTAGGCGGTCATTTATGATTGATGCATCATATTCGGAATAAGTGCATCCTGGAAATAGAATCTAGAAATACATGAATTTACTTTGTCATTATCTAATGCAAGGGACACAAGAAGTCAGAAGAAAGTCAAGAGGTGGCAACCGCGTGAAGACAACGTTACAAACTTATATGTTACAATTTTACCTAAGCATTAGAGTGTATATGATATGCTAAACACCTCACGTTTTACGACGTTGATGAGACTTACAAACACGCATTTGCATATAAAGCGGCTTCAGTAAGTTATATTGTCTTAACTTCATAATATCACGATAATGGATTAACTGTCTGTTGAGTCGTTCACACTTATAGGTTCCTTGACTTGACTCCTTACAGAGGCGAGCCGTTCGAATTATCGGGGATCCTGATATCACGGAAGCCTGGAACCGTTGGGACTGCGGAGAGACTTCGGGTCTTTCTGCTTGTTCTATCGGTTGTTCCACGGGGCGTGCTCCGAGGAACTGTTTAAAATGGTGCCTACAACATCATTTTATCATCGCACCACCCAATACCGCAACAGAGTTCATCCATACCACCTGGAAACGATTCCGTCAAGCACGGTTCGTTTTCAGCGTTCATTCTTACCACGTAGGTACGTGCAAGCTCTGGAATGAACTCCCTGCAGCGGTGTTCCCTGAGCGCTATGACATGTCCTTCTTTAAACGAGGCTTAAGAAGAGTAGTCCTTAAACGATAGGCAGCGGCTCTGCTGTGCTCTGGTATTGCAGAAGTCTATGGGCGGCGGTGACTACTTACCATCAGACGACCCGTCTGGTCGTCTGCCTATCCAGGCACTAAAAAAAAGGTTAATATACCGGAAAAAACATGGACAAACTTTTTCTGAGCACCAACAAAAGAAAGGGTGTAAGTTTCTCTTTGTCTGTGGTTTCTATACGTATGGGCTGATGATGCTTTTTTTATTTATAACTAAATTAGGCCAAAGTGGTTTAGTTTGCGGTCATATTTTGATGCTAGATTTTGATAATTTTTTTTGCACATATAATATGTGGGCTCATTGAATAAGTTTCCACGAGTAAGTAGTTAAATGATGGTCAGGTTTTGATGATGTGAAGTTGGTGACTCAAATTAATAAGCCGCTGATATACTTTTTTTTATCCTGGGCCGGCAAAGTGACCACACTGCACCTGATGGTAATCGCAGTGCCGTCCAAATACAGTAGCGAGAGACAATCAATCCCCCGCTACTCCACACAGTCATGCCGACATGCTTCTTCACACTACGCCATGGGCAAGAAGGTGAACAAGCGGTCGAGGGTCTAGTGTCAGAGTACTCAGAAAGCCACAAAACGGCCAAACATCGTACCCTAACTCTACACCCCCGACAAAAAACTTACTGATTTTAAACTTGTTAGATTGGTATTGTTGTTTTAGTTCTTAGGCTTTAAGTATTCGGTGCCAGCAGACGCCGATCGGCTGATATTGTACCGTCACTCCATGTACATTCTAAAACTGCAACCTATGGCGACGTTTATATCGTTAATCGTACTCTGTCATTAGATTTAAATCCTATTTACACAGATTCACATCCTAAATAAATCCAGATTCATTTATACAAAAAATAACGCGTCGAATTGAAAAACTCCTTTTTCAAAAGCTTCAGAAAAGACTCCAATAGTAATAAAATCTTGGTGTCTACTACTTCAGCCCGAACCAAGAGGTTCGCTAATCCGTATCTTTGCCGCACAATCCAGTTGTGAAATAGTTTGCTGACCAACGTGTTCCCTCCCTCATTATAATCCTGGGTCTTTTAAGTGAAATGTGAAGAAGCTGCACAGAAGGCATAATGACTTGATACTCTAACTGGACGGCACGGCACTTACCATCGGGTGCAGTGTCGTCACATTGCCGTGCTAGAATTAAATAAAAAATACGGCGCGACAAGCAATATTTATCTGCATCATTTCTTCTTCCTAGTTAGAATTTACTATTTTAAATATTTATCACGACGCCTCAGCTTATTATCTATCTGGCAGTCATCCGATAACATAATGCTAAAACTGACTTTAAAAATAAGCGTCGCAGAAGATATTGTAGTTATACGATCAATATACGACACCCGCTGTGAACATATTTCTGCTGAAGAACCAGAATGTTGATTATCGTTATAAAACGAATATTACTAAAGGTCTTTTAAGGAGAGGCATTAAAGTTATTGCAGTTATTTGTTTCAAATTGTTCTTTGATCGTCCACTTTAACACTGGTTTTGTTTTACTACCAGATATGTAATTATGATTTACTTAGACCAATCATTACCAGATTTTTGACTTTTCAGACCAGAAATTAGTGATTTAATTCGTCGCCACGGCCACTGGCACACACGGCTAAGTACTTATCGGACCACCTCGCAGCAAGCCTAAATACCACCTTTAAAGAATTTTTGTTTAAAGATAAGCAACTATACATTCTTATGCACCTGAATGAAGAACATACATACATATACACTCACGCCCGTATCCCATGGGGGTAGGCAGAGACTATTGAGTGCCACAAGCTACGATCCTGACACACTTCTTTCGCCTCTTCCACATTCATACATCTTCTCATACATTTACGACGGTTGGAGGTACTTCTGATTTGCCCTTTTAGGAGAAGATCGTTTATCTGATTCGTAAACGTTCTCCTTGGGCGCCCTCTACCCACTCTTCCAGTCACATTCGCACGATAAATAGCTTTCGTAAATCGCCTTTCATCCATCCTCTCCATGTGGCCAAACCATCTCAGCATACCTCTTTCTATCTTAGTCACCACATCATTCTTCAACTCACAACGATCTCTTATCACACTATTCCTCATGCGATCAGCAAGGGTGAATGAAGAAGTTTGCAAAAAAACTCACTTATTAACCAGAGGCTTATTCCTAAATACTGCACTGAGTTTGAGTATTAGTGCTGCTAATTCGGTTACTTCCAGACACTGTCTTTAGCATCTTCATTCTTTAGGCGTAGTGTGAAGAAGCTACACAGCAAGCCAGCATGATTGTCAAGTAGCGAGGTATAATTGTCTCTCGATACTTGATATTCTAACTAGACGGCACTGCGCTTACCATCAGGTGCAGTGTAGTCACTTTGCCGTGCCAGGATAAAAAAATCACTGTCGTGTCTATAACATTTGCCATTTGGCATTCTCCACTCATGTGCTAAAATTTAAATTAAAAGAAATGGCACACTGGATTCTGTTTCTATACGAGGGTATACGACACACGATAACCAATAAGTATGGGTAATATTTTAAGAGATGTCCAGCGGTTGATGGCCATCGTAAAGTGGTCACACAGCGGCGGAATCGAAACGATTTCTCAGGTGGACAGGTGAATTACGTTTTATAACTAGGTGATTTCGGTTTATCGACAATTTGTGACGTGTTTCTGAATCAATAAAATAGTGAGGTGTTTGAATGTTAAACAATATATACATATGCACTCACGCCTGTAGTCCCTGAATGGGTAGGCAGAGGTGGAACCGGTACTTTCATATTTCGCTGAGCTTATTACCGTCTTATGATGTGATAGGTAGCGAGCCTAACGCATTACCGAGCACAATAGAGTAGTTGACTAGTTTTTTTTATTAATTTAAATTCAACTAGTTACATTACCTTTTATTATCGAAAGAATTTTATGGATCCGAACAAAAAAAAGTAAAATAGACGCTATTCAAATCTGCTGGAAGGGGTAATTGTCAAATGACAGTGAAAGGATGCATGATATGTCCCGTGACGTCACGGTACTCCGAATCCCCTTTACTGTACAGTTGTGCGAGATAGCGATATGTTCCCAACGCAACCATTTTTGCTAATAGCTTTGAGTATTGGCTCATACCAAAAAATAAATATTGTGACCCCATTTTTCAAGCAATTTTGATTCTGTTTTCGCAAAAGAGTTTATTTTGCGCATTATATTTGGTTACATATAGAATTATGTGAACAATTAAACACAGGAAACTACCTTATACCAGACTCTGCCCTGATACTGTGTATATCGTGATAGAAACACGCAATAACACTTTTAAACAATATTACCAAATAGTTATAGGCCGATCTAACAAATATTCAGTCAACAAAGTGTTTCAATCAATTCGACACAAATCAAGGGCACTTCTAAACTTCCACTAAACTGTTGTCAATAAAAACAATTGAGCTCCAGGGACTTTGGAAAGGCCGGAACTGACCCCCATCAATCATGCTCAGAAAGTGTTAAGTTTCCATTGTGACCAGCTATCCCGGGATTACCCTCTTAGTTATTGTTGTGAGTCTTTTGTCAGCTTAGACGAGGTCGCGATGTTCAATAAAGGCGCACAGTCACTGTGATGTAATATCACTAATATTGCGTGCCATCAGTGCCGCGCCAACCCCCCACAGCGCCTGTGTGCGAAACCTATGAAGCGCCTCTTTTTTTCACGAATCTTCAAGTTTCAACTATTTTTTTTATTTTGAATAAAAAAATGGTAACTTTGGCCAAGGTACAACAAACCCTATGTACCTCGGCCAGTACTACGTTGTACCTAGGACAACATCGAGAATTTGGGGATAATACATGTATTTTTAAGGAAACTATTATTTACCAAAATCATTTTATTAGATCTACTAATAAATAACTCACAAATTCTTTACAAAATTAACATAACATTCATAGTATTTTATTTGTTTTCGTGCAATTTGCTTCTATCTTTACGTGTTTCCAAACAGTGCTTTAAATGACGACGAAAAGTTGTTGTTGATAATCAAAAGTTTTTGGAAACACCGAAAGTTGTGAATTTTTTCTCCTTAATTTTTTTTTATTCTGGCGCGGCAAAGTGATTATACTGCACCTGATGGTAAGCGCAGTGCCGTCCAGATAGAGTATCAAGTAGCGAGAGATAGTCTATCCCCCGCTACTCAACACAATCATGCCGGCCTGCTGTTTAGCTTCTTCACGTTACGCCTAAAGGACCCAGGTTCATAGGAGGGAGGGAACACGGTAGCTGACAAACTGTTCCACAGTTTGATGGTGCGGGAAAAATACGAATTTGCGAACCTCTTGGTTCGGGCCGGGGTAGAAGACACCACGAAGCTGTGGCTCCGCAAGCCAGTACGCGTGGTTCTGGTATGGAAGGGAGAGGATGGGATAAGATCAAACAATTCTTCAGAGCATTCGCCATGATACAGACGGTAGAACACGCTAAGTGAGGAAATATCCCTACGCAGCTGTAGTGGCTCTAGGCTGTTACTCACGTCTGCATCATTCACAATGCGGATGGCCCGCCGCTGCAACCCATCCAAGGCATCGAGAAGGTACCTTGCGGAAACGTCCCAGAGGTACGAGCAGTATTCCATTCCCGGCCGCACGTCCGCTTTATATAAGCGGTAGAGCTGACCAGGCGTGAAAAACCGCCGCACCCTGTTCAGGATTCCAACCCTGCGTGAAGTGGCGGATATTACGCCCTCGATGTGACTCCTTGGATTAAGATCGCAGCGAATATCCATACCTAGGACACTAAGGTCATTCCGCATTGCGAGTGGAACACCCTGAAGAACGGGGATGGGAGAAAACAGAGACTTCTTGCACGAGAACGCGCACACCTGGGTTTTCTTGGCATTAAACTCAACCCGATTCCTGATACCCCATGATGAGATGAGTTCCAAGGTCTGGTTGAGCTCAACGACAAGATCATCGCGTCTCCTCACAGTATTCGCCCGGCAACCAGGAGGCTTGCAGCTATAACGCCCATGAACCGTGCTGTCTGCATAGCAATGAATGTTGCCAAGCGACAGCATATCATTGATATTTGATATGCAGAAGAAACAAGGTGGGCAAAATCACAGAACCTTGTGGTACTCCGGCATTTACTGACATGAGCTGCGAAGCGTGTCCATCAACGAGGACACGCATTCTACGCTCATACAGAAAGCCGGAAATCCACTTGCACAGGTTGTCGGGCAGACCGTATGCCGGGAGCTTGGAGAGAAGGTCACGATGCCAGAACCTATCAAATGCCTTGGCTATGTCGAGACTCACAGCCAGAGCCTCGCCATGCTTGTCAATCGCCTCCCCCCAGTGATGTAATACGAACGCTAGAAGATCACCCGTTGATCGGTTATGACGGAACCCGTATTGGCGGTCATTGATCAACGAGTGATCCTCTAGGAAGCGAACTAATTGGCTGTTTATCAGTCGCTCCATGACTTTACACATCACTGAGGTTATGGCGATTGAGCGATAATTCTTAGGGTCTGACCGATCACCCTTTTTGGGGATCGGCTGCACATTAGCCTCCCTCCAAGATTCAGGCACAATACCTGAGAGGTAGGACGATCGGTATAGGCGCGTCAGTACAGGACAAGGCGTGGACAACTCCGCTGCACACTTTTTAAGAACAAGCGCAAGTAATTATTTTAAATGGCATTTGTCAGGATTTCTTTCCATCTTAACCTCTAGGCATGATTTCTGAAATATTAAATGTACTGATCAGGAATCTAGTACGTGAATGTGAAATAAATAAAAAAATATTCTCCTGGCCAGAGTACAAAAACCAGGTTGTATCTGGCCACTGACCAGAAACAACGGATGAACAGTGACCGAGGTACAACACTACTTCAACTTTAACTAAACGGTGGATTTCAAATATTTTGAGGTTACTTATCTCGTAAGTTTATTATTTTTGTAACACTTGTTAAATCAAAAAACCAATTGCATATACAAGTAAAGTGACCAATAGTCAAACGTTTCAAACTATCGGACTTCAAAATATATTAAATATACTTACTTTTTTGCCAAAAAAGTTTTAACATTGATAAGACCCACACCGGCTTAATGGTGGTAAGCGTCTTTTTTCACTATGGTCAATGGATAGTGGGTAGTGGCGTACCGAATACTATAGACCAGTATTTCCCAAACTATGGCGAGCGAATATTGGTTGGGCCATGATAGGATCATACTTCGAACGAACGGAATATAATTATTAAAATTGATTTTATTTTCTTATTTGAACTTTCCATTCATATAGTTATGACTCTATTTATTCATGACAACCAAGAGGTGAGTCTCGAATTCGGAACTTTCAGAACTTTGAGAACCACTGCTATAGACAATAGAATTTAATAGCGCAAGAATATTTGAAAATAGCCAAATGGCCTAGGTACACATAGTGCCAAGGTTCAACAGGTTCCCCTACTTATTTTAGTTGTATTTTAATCACGTACTTCTTCTTGTTTTCTTGTCCTTATAAAATACTGGTAACCAGATAATTTCTTTATTTTATCTTGATTACTATCACTCATCGTGAAAACACGTTAAAACAATCATTAACACGCAAACTATATATTGTCTTTAGTGCTAGAACTTATTCTTATTATAAAAAAATCAATGTGCACCTTGCACACACTTTCGATTGAATGATTGTTCAATTGTTTTGGCTCTTTTGTTCCTTAAAGCAGGGAATGCCCGTGACCCCACCCTGGTTGGCGCAATATATGTTTTGTTATTTACAAGGTATATGTTGCGCCTATTGTACTTACTTACTTATCGATACTCCACTACTAAGAATATGTTGTTGTGTAAGTGTAAGTAAGTGGAAGTGTAGTAAGTAATAAGTGTACGTGTGACAAAAATTATTTCAATGGCGGCGCCTCTATTGTCTTGGCGCCTGTGTGCGCCGCACACTTCGCACACAGGGGCGGCGCGGCCCTGCGTGCCATTCTAATAGTTGGCCATTGACTAGATGTTTACACGAGTGGTTTCTAGAATTTTCAACAGCGCACTAATTTTGAGGTATTAAAGGTAGCGCACTATTAAAAAGCATTAAGCATCGAAGAGTTACGCATATTTTAAGTATATTGACAGCCTCCGTGGCGCAGCGGGCGAGTAGCCGGCTGTGAGTCGAGAGGCCGTGGATTCGATTCCTGCATCGAGACAAATGTTTCTGTGATAGACAGATATTTGTTTCGTGTCTGGGACCGTAGTTCCTCGTTGTTCTAGATACCCACGACACAGGTTTTACCTAGTGTGCGGTCAGAATTATGTGTGTGACTGTTGCGTGTATTATTTATATTAAATTGTGGTTGTCATATGTATTTTTAAAAGACACATTTAGACAACGATATTTTAACAAAGACTGGAAAACGAGTTAGCGGGTCACCTGCTAGTTATCTCCATTGCTCTAGAATAAATTAGAATAATCACGAATATCTTGCCGATTATTAATCAAAAGAAAAGGTAGGAGCCGGAAAAAATCGGATTGTGGAAATACCACTAAACTTACAAAACGAAAGCGAACTGTCACTCCCCGTCTGTTTTATGTAGGTATGTAAACGTTGTACAATAGGCTTATTGATTCTGTAGACAAAAATGTCTACATGTCGCTAGTAATTTTAATTTTATATTATTGTATTTGTTTGGGAAGTGTACGGCTATATTTCAAAATTAGGATAAATATATAAGTAGATAAATGCCAATTACAAGCTACCACATGTAAGTATGATGTGTATGATAAATTTATCATCACCGTCATTTCCTAGCCGTTTAGATTATGCCATAACAAGAATCAATATAAGTTCTGTCATAAATCAGCAAACAAAATATACTAATATCAACGTATTTTTATCTGCACAAGTTTTACGAAACGGCGAAAGTGCTGTTGTTATTGCTTATCTTTAATATATTTTGGATTGTTGAGGTTTCCTAACAAGGGTTGATACTTTCTACATCACGCCTGCACAACCGCAGTATGAAGCAGAGAGGCAAGTGCCAATCCATATGTACATACATAAATACATACTCACGTCTGTAAATCCCGAAGGGTTAGGCAGGTGTGTAAATCGTACACCCATATTTCGCCGAGCTCAATAATGTCTCATTAAGTAATAGGGGTCAAGCCTATCGCCATGCCGGGAACAATTCCAGACTCCGGCTGATATTTCGCGCAAGAAACTCATATTTCTTTTAATTTATAATGTTTTATGAACAAACTCCTCATGGATCTTTTACATCGAAAGAATATGATTTAAGCAGCGTCTGTGTCTGAGGCGCACTGTGTGTGGTTCTATATGTACCTTAATTGGAGCTCTCTCAATGGTTAAATCTTTCCGTCTCTACCAAATAAAATTTAAAGTTAGTTAAGTTTAATGGTGTATGTAAATGTACATGCAATTCTAATTTAATTACTTTCTAATTTCGATGTTGGAAATTTTGGGATGCATCTGGCCCACAATTGTTGCAAGGGTAAGTTTCTAGAAATACACTTGAAATGAATATAGTTACTTAATATACTTTTTGTCTAGTTTATAACCTCAATGCCATACAGTTATGGTCTTTTAATTTTTACTATCCTCGTCTCTCGTCATATACTTCTTAAACACGAAGTCATAAAGTTAATCGAATGATAAGGCCTGTAATAAATAGAGGAAAGTAAGTAATATCTCATTATTATACGGTATTATTGCCTCGTTTTCTGGAGGCAATATCTATGTTATTCTCAGAAGGTTGTTTGATGTAATATGTGCGATCGTCGTCCGAGGGATGGTAATGCGAAAACTCGCCACTTTATATCGTATCAAAGGGAAAATCATTTATTTCGGCAAAAACGTGTTCTAAGCTGCAATGGCTATATTTTATTTCGTTATGACGAAGATGAAGATTTAGACTATTTAACCTTTGCAAAAAAAATAGAATTAATCCCTTGTTTGTGGTATCGATCGCTTTAATAAATGAACCGCATTGAATGTGATTTTTTATATGGAACCTAATTTAATAAATCGAGAATGTTGTAGCCAGACAACCTTCCCTGATGCAGAAACTAGGCCATCTATAGCTTTCAAATGTTCGATAAAAATGATAGCAGAGGTCGGATCATATATTGATCAGGGTCAGTGATAATGGAGTAAAATGATAAAATAATTCCATTACAAGGTGGGCAGTTGTCCTGGCACCTATGCACCAAAAACTTCTAGTAGATTAGTTAAATTATTATACATACTTTCTGTCAATTTCAACATTTTAACCGTGTTTTCATACGATTTTGTATCGTGGGTGTGTTAAATTTTTCGCTAAAAAGTCACAAGGTTAGGTAGTTTTTAATTTGATTTTGTTCCGGATAGACGTCTTAAAATTTAAAAATGTATCAACTATTAAGGTTAATATAAAAATATTATTATATTGTATTATAATTTCAATTTATTTGCGCAGTTTTCGATAACTCCGTTTATATTTACACTCACAATGGACGTTATTTGGTAATTCTGAATATATTTACCTGTATCGTTAAAATTGTCGTGAATTATGACCACGACCATTTTAAAACAATCTACAATATTAATAGCGTAATTATTTTAAAGGTACATATATTGTATTTACTTATAATATAGTTAAAGTGGTAGAGCCACGCTGTAGACACATTTGTCTACAGCATGAATGGGCCGGCTCGACCGGGGTAGTACCACTGTCTCACAGAAAACCAACGTAAAGTGACTAGTACTTTCGGTATTGTGGATGTTCATGGGCGGTGGAGATCACTTAACATCAGGTGACCCACTGGCTCGTTTGTCGGACTATGATATATAAAAAAAAATATATATAATATACTTATATAATATACTTTTCCCCAGGGGCTCAAACCAACTTATACGACTTTATACTCTGCATAGCCATACTAACAATTTTGCTGTATGCTCGATTCATCCCACAAATTCTTCAGTTGTCTAGCATGAAGATAATCCCCATCAATGTGTTTTAATTTCGAATCGAGCATTTTATGTCCAACTAGCGACCCGCCCCGTAGGGAACATATGACACAAAATTACCAAAAATCCAAAAATTTGTTGATCCGCTTCCAAACTTCATGGGATTACCGCGGGATGATCTACAGATTGCCTGAAAATTTTATTAAAAATAGCTCCAGCCGTTTAGAGTCCATAGGGAACATATATGCACCCTTTTTTTCACTTCTTTTATTGGAGTCCATAGGGATCATATATCCACACTTCTTTTATTATATATAGATTTTATCCGTCCAATTTAGGAAGACAACGCATTCATTAATTCTACTGATTTCACAATATGTATAAGCTCTACAACGGGTCATAGTCTGGAGCATGCTGTTATTATTTCAAGAGCATGAATAGGCGACCAGCTTGCTGTTCTAATTATAGTTAAATTTAGTCATAAGCTGCAGCCACAATGGCCACAAGTTAAGACTCATTGTTCGTTAATACGAGCCCGAACTTTGACTGGATACGATGGCTGCCCGGCACACTACAATGCAACTTCTTTTCAAACTTTTGCGCGCTTTTCGCATATTTCTTACATTTCCTTAAAGTGTTACAATTCCGGCTGGAAGTTGGAAAGTTTTTTGTGCCGACCATTTGGTGTTTTCCTTTTATTCGTAATGTTTTTTTTTCGGGAAATTAATTTTACATTTATCTTTCGATTTTAATAGGGTTTAGGTATATTTTATGACTAGTGATTTGAAGATGGGGTTCCTCATAGCTAAATCCCTTGTATGCGAGGATTTTTTTTTTTTTTTTTTTATCCTAGCACGGCAAAGTGACCGCACTTCACCTGATGGTAAGCGCAGTACGGTCTAATTATAGTATTGAGTAGCGAGAGACGATCTATCCCCTGCTACTCAACACAATCATGCCGGCCTGCTCCTTCACACTACGCCATGGGCAAGAAGGTGAAGAAGCGGTCGAGGGTATATTGTAAGAGTACTCAGAAGGCCGCAAAATGGCCAAACATTGTACCCCAACTCTAGACCCCCAAAAACCGGATGTACACTGGCTGATCCCGGAACGCAACACACTTGCGTGTGCCACTATGGTGGGTTTTTCACCCTGTGTACGGTGGTCGCTATCCGGGCGGATATGAATATCCTACCACCAGCATTGTTTCAGCAGCAGGATCAAGAATTGTTGTACATACATACTCACGACTTCATCCCACGTTTGTAGACAGAGGCTATTAAGTATGTCAGCTATGATGCTGACACAATTCTTTCTCCTTTTTTTTTAGTGCCACGATGGGCAGACGTACAGACGGGCCACCTGTTGGTAAGTAGTCACCGCCGCCCATAGACTTCTGCAATACCAGGGCACAGCAAAGCCGCTGCCTACCGTTGTCTCTGACATTCATACATTTTCCACGGTGAATGGTACTCATGATTTGCCCTTTTCGGAGAAGATAATTTATTTGGTCCATATAAGTTCTCATCGGGCGACCTTTTGACTCTTTCCGAATTGTGTTCCTATTTTAAGAAAATTGAATCCAGCAAAATTCCTTGGTGTTATGAACCTTAACATTTCAGTTTGGATTATGTACTCAGTACAGCCTTGTAGGACTCTTATTTTAAGATCTAAGTGGTGCTGGCAGGGCTTAAAACAAGCACTTATAATCAAGCAAACTGTGTGTTCGTCCGATAATTCATACGAATAAAAAAAGAAGATCTTAAATAGTATTAACAGCACTCTAGATAATGAAGTACCGGCGACAACAATAAGAGTTTCTTATTGCTACGATAGTGCCTGATAGTTTTGTGTTCTTTATTTGAATTACTGCTGGTGGTGCTGGTGGTAGGATATTCATATCCGCCCGGATAGCGACCACCGTACACAGGGCGAAAAACCCGCCATAGTGGCACACGCAAGTGTGTCGCGTTCCGGGATCAGCCAGTGTACATCCGGTTTTTGTCGGGGGTCTGGAGTTGGGGTACAATGGCCATTTTGCGGCCTTCTTAGTACTCTGACACTAGACCCTCGACCCCTTCTTCACCTTCTTGCTCATGGCGTAGTGTGAAGAAGCAGGCCGGCATGAGTGTGTTGAGTAGCGGGGATAGATCGTCTCTCGCTACTCAGTACTCTATTTGGACCGCACTGCGCTTACCATCAGGTACAGTGCGGTCAGTTTGCCGTGCCAGGATAAAAAAAAAAAAAAAAAATACTTGCAAAAAAGCGGCCTGTAATAATATTCTATAACAGGCAGGTAAAAGTAACATGTGTCAAACAACCTATATACCCATAAATATACAACTATCTAAAATAACATGAACGTATCTTCTGTTAGTTATACGCCTGGTTTGCAAGCAATGTTCTGTGTAACAGGTAGCCATATTTCGTGAATGAGCAACGCTGCGGGCATTCATTGTATCCATAAACACATTACTTATTTCTTCATCGTCGATGGGCCCTATTATAATTTGTCCATTGTTATTTAAAAGGAAAATTAAGACGCCAGAATTGTGTGATTTTAATGACTATAATGTATTTTAGAGAAATTGCACAATTCAGACTATAATAGCTTTTGTTTTCATGAAATAGAGCGGAACAAAATGTGATCATTTTTTTATTTAAAATTAAAGATGGGAACTATGGACGAGAGGAATTAGTAGGTCTACTATTGAAATCAATTCCAATCTCGAACACAATACAGTATCAATTCCAATCTAGAAGATATTAGAACTCTAACTCAATCAATTAAATGAAATATAATATTTACGAAATAGCGATCGTAAATACTCTATTTCATTTAGTTACTAAAAATACCGCCATATTCAGTAAAATCGTGCGCTGGTGTGTTCAAGAGTGTCAATTGTACAGTTTTCGAACCCAATCCCAATTTTAAATTGGAATCGAGTGTCGAGATTAACCGTCCTGGTCCATCTGGAAATTTCACTGATTATATGAAAAGTAGTATATATACTGCTACTACACCTCGGTTTTCTGCGTAGTAGTGGTATTAGCCCGGTCAAACGCATTGTTTTATCGTCAAAGTTATTAATAGAGTATAGAGTAGTCCTTGATAAAAAGTGAGATCAATCTCACGTGTCTATTTAATAGCCAATCAGTCGCCTGTGATTGACATACGGATTTTTAAGTAGCCATGTCTAATTAGACCCGAAACAACACAGTAGAATAATGATATCTGTTATCTGAGTGCATAAGTCGGGAGCGGGATCACTTCCGGCTTTCTTTGAGATGGAGAAATGTAGGATTTATTTATTCTGAGATTTCATGATAATAACATGATATGTGCTTGTAGGTAAAATTAAGCTACTGTTGTTTTTTTATTATACTCCTATTCACTAATAAATTTTAAAATTACTTATGGTCCAAGGTTCTTTGCAATATTACTTAAATGATACGAGGTACGCTACTTTAGTCATATATAGAGTTGTACGAGGATCTTATTCTTGGTTTAGAATAGAAAAGTAAACGCTACATCGGATAACGTGTATCTCGTAAATTACATTTGGATAAAATCTTATTGCACCTATTTACGTCTATACTATATAATATTATAAAGAGGAAAGATTTGTATGTATGTTTGTAACGAATTGGCTCAATAAGTATCTATTGGACCGATTTTAAAAATTCTTTCACCATTTGGATGCTACATTATCACTGTTTAATATATATAGGCTTTTGTCCAAAAATTACTAACACGTGGGCGGAGCCGCGAGCAACATCTAGTATTTAATAAACAAGACGTCAAAATTCTGTCTTTTTTGGTCCAGCGTTGGTCGCGATATAATTGTGTGTGAATTAGATAGATTGTGTAGGAATTATTTCATATGTTTACTAGCTTGTCACGTGTCCTTGCGTTTAACGGTACTGTAAGGGTATGTACCCGACACAACAAATAAGTACTTCCTACATTTTCCTATAAATATTTCTTCTTCTACAACTAGGATAAATGTTTTTTTTTTAATCTGAGATATAAGATATTAAACTAAAGTGGATATTGGCAGGACACCTGATGAGGCGGAATGACGGCAGGTGGAATAGGGCGGTAACAGAGCGGTGGCCTAGAAGGGGACGAGAAGAGAGAGAGGCAGACCACCAGCCAGATGCTCCGATGACATCAGAAAGGCGGCCGGCGCATGCTGGACGAGATTAGCACAGGAATGGCATGAAAGAGGAGAAGCCTATACACAGCAGTGGGTCGATACAGGCTGAAAGAAGAAGAAGATAAGATATTTAAATTTTGAACGTCATTTAAATCTGTTGATCAAATTCAAATTGTTTCTGTAATATTGGTGTGATTAAGATTAAGGGTTACATAATTTTCACAGAAGTCGAGTTTTTAACATGTTCGTAGTATTTTAGAGTGATAATTACATCAGACTCAAGTTCCCCGACGCTTACAAAGGCGGAATCGTTAGTCAGTCTTGTCTCGTCGCTAATTACAATGTTCCTTACTCCTTTCCTTTAGTATTCCTTAATTGTGGAGGACTACCCGTTTTGCACATTTTTGTTTATCTATTAATAAGTATAAAGCGTTTATAGTAGTCACTTTTTATTAAAATAAATACACCCAACAGTCCAACATACAGTTCTTGACCTACAATAGGTCAAACTGGTGTCGTGGGTATCAAGAACTACGATTCTGGAACAGCGGTTCCACAACACCCAGACCTGAAACAAATGTCTCTGCGGGAATTGAACCCGAACCCACGGCTTCTCGTTTCACGGCCGGCTACTCGCCCATCACTTTAGACCAAATCACAATATTTAGGCAGCGGTTTTGCTGTGCCCTGGCATTGCAGAAGTCTATGGGCGGCGGTGACTACTTACCATCAGATGGCCCGTCTGCTCGTCTGCCTATCGAGGCACTAAAAAAAAAATGTAACGTCGTTTGAAAGGAAAAACTATATTTTAGTGATATTTATTCTAGTGAAAAGAATTTTGAGAGAAAATCGGAAACATTAGCTATGTTTGAAAACAGAAGCGGGAAGGCGTTCCCGGCGTGGTTCTATCGACTAACGCGGCTCACTCAGTCGGAAGGAGACGATAATGTACCTCTGGGGTGCTCTTTACGAACATCGCTTAAGGCAATAGCCGATTAAACACGTAATAGCGACTGTTATAAAACCCCAGTACTAATAGACAATAGACATGAGTGATGTTACATATACTCACGCTTGTAATCCCTGAAGGGGTAGCCAGAGGTGCAACCACTACACCCATTTTTCGCCGAATTTATTACGGTCCCATAATGTGATAGAGGGCGAGCCTGTCGCCATACCGGGCACAATTCCAGACTCCGAGCTGATACTGAGTATTTCTAAATAGAGAAACCCAATATCACTTTACCCGACCCGGGGAATAATTGTGAATCATACGCTTGTCTTGTTGTGGTCATCGAACCCAGGACCTCCCGATGTACAACCAGATTACTCACCCGCTGCGCCACAGAGACGGTCTAAAGTATGTCTGAAGTAGAAAAAACCCAAAGACACACACAAACATTTACACCTTTTCTTGTCGGATTAACACGCTTCGAAACTTGTATTACCATACCTGATACTGAGAGCTAAGTTCCTGAGTATTGCATTAAGGCCTCTGGAGTAACGAAAACCGATATGGAGTGCCAAATAAATCACATTAACAAAATAAATATTCCAAACGGGCTGCGTCGTCGCATTTCTCATTTCAGTAATTCCTCATATTATTCTTTGTTTATCTTTGATTCTACGGAGTACCATAGGTTCTCATTTATAAAAGTCTCATAATTGTCATTAACTAAATAATTCATAAAAAGTACACCGACTTCAATAAAAAACAAATGATGCGTCCCTATTAAATTTGAGAGTTGCCCTCGATTTTGCGGAGATCCCATCATCAGATCCTGACTTGGGGCCAAAGGGAACTCCTGGGAAGTATACCCTTTTAAACAAAAAAAGAATTTCTCAAATCGGTCCAGGCGTCTTCGAGTAATCGGGGAACATACATAAAAAAAAAGATTCCGACGAATTGAGAACCTTCTCCTTTTTTTGAAGTCGGTTAATGAAAGTGGAAGAACAACCATGATCAGATTATTCTGCAGAATAAATGAGCGTGCATTAGCGATCACTACATAAAAACCAGCGTGAAATATTGAAGTGGACGTTCCTCAGCTATTCTTATTCTTAATGGCTGACCTTTGACTGATTACGCAATCCTGATTCCTCAGATATTGATTCAGATAGACAGTCCACTGTTTATCACTGGCTATGCAGTGCAGTGGAGAGAATATACTGCCATTATCTTTTGTAGAATTCGAAAACCGAGCATGTGGGATGTCTGTAAAACTCCAATTAATGAACACCAAATGTTTTTTTTACATAATTACCCGTATAGTCCTGACCCCGCAAATGCCAAAGATGTATCGTGGGAATCAAGAACTACCTTAACGATTAGGGATTGAGAAAGTTTTGGCAGGTGGTAGGATATTCATATCCGGCCGGACCCTCGACCGCTTCTTCACATTCTTGCCAATGGCGTAGTAGAAGCAGGCCGGCATGATTGTGTTGAGTAGCGGGGGATAGATTGTCTCTCGCTACTCTGTAGTCTACTTGGACGCCACTACGCTTACAACTGCTGGTGCTGTGTGGCAACTTTGCTGTGCCAGGATAAAAAAAAGATGGAGAAGAGATTCCTGCTAATTTGCCGGGCATAACCTCAAAAAGCATGGATATTTTGTCTATGAGTTGGGACGTCATTTTTTGTATTTACGAAGACTTTATGCAAATGTAATACTGAATTCTTACCATTTAGTAATGTTAAAAGATTTTAATAAAAATATATATAGAATTTTAATAAAAATGGGTTATGAATCTTTGCAACCGTTTCTGTGAATATAATTCAACAGACCGTAAATATAATTATGTGCCTTGTATTGTTGGAGTGTAAAAGATATAAAAATAATGAATTCTCGTTATCATTCCAAAGACAAACCTTTAACAGATTTTCAGGTCAGATTTTCAAATAAAATAAATTCAAAACGTCCTTTTTATTTATAATAGCGGCCAGTATCTTTGCTGTATCTTTGCTTGAATAATTATGTTTATTACATTAGTAATTGAGACCTACGCAATAAAAATAGACTACGTATATTTTTCCCAAGGATCGATATTTAACTAGGGTAAAGCGTGGAGTGGAACCGAGAAATGGTCGTGGGTTTGAGCTCAACACTTGGGCATACCTTTAGCTTTTTAAAGTTTTGTGTATTGTTAATTTTCTTTCCGAAATCATAGTGAGAAAATGTGTACCTTTTTTTATCCTGGCACGGCAAAGTGACCATACTGCACCTGATGGTAAGCGCAGTGCCGTCCAATTAGAGTATCGAGTAGCAAGAGACAATATATCCCCCGCTAATCAACACAATCATGCCGGCCTGCTTCTTTACACTACGCCATGGGTAAGAAGGTGAAGAGTACTCAGAAGGCCGCAAAACGGCCAAATATCGTACCCAACTCTAGATCCCCTACAAGAACCGGTTGTACACTGGCTAATCCTGTAACACGACACACTTGCGTGTGGCACTATGGCGTATTTATAATATTGGTAGGATGACATACACTTAATCTGATACTTACTAAAGATACATTTTGTATTTTTCCTGAAATATCAAGAGTAGGGGATCAGACGTATGTTTGTCCATCGGAGTAATTTTATTACTGTTTCATTAGTGAAATATTGCAAAAACAGAAAGCTTGTTCTCTTTGGTAATATGGACGTGTCTTGGTCAGTTTTTTGTCCTTGACATACTGGTTCTTATATTAATGATACTGTTTTTGCAAGCGAAGATATTAGCGTTGAGTAGATAATAATACAGTTATTCATATTATCACAAATTTTAACTATACAAGAAAATGGCATTAAGAAATCTGCATGTCAGAGTTGTGCATAAGAATGCATAAAAAGAAGAAATATATAAAACACAAAAATTGTTACTACCTATGTCCGTTATAGACTTTGAAACCACTGAACCGATTTCAATGAAATTTGTAGTATGTGTGTGGTTGGGACCAACTTAAAGGATAGGATAGTTTAGATCCGATAGGTGGCGCTGAGAATGAGAGAAAAGATCTGAATTTCTTATTCTTTCAACGAAAATTCGGCCCACAGAGAAGGCAGTTTATGGCAGGACAATGTCTGCTCGGGACCACTAGTAAACATAATTGTGAAATGTAGATTACATTAGACCACCATGGTGTATATACTAAAGACCTTCTCCACCATTGGACCTCAGACCAGCAGTAGGACAGCTATAAAATTGTGTTGACATTTTTATTATGATTTTGAAATTTCGTTCGATTTTCGTTTCGAAGTTTCGTGATCTATTTATAAGTGGTTCGTTGTTATAATTGAATTCAATTTTATAAAACCAGGAGCTTCTTCTGGTTTGATTCATTCAAATTCTCTATCTATTATTCTAGGGGATTAATTATGAAAAAGAATGTTTCTGGGTAAGATATGATAAATCGGTAAAACTTCCTATTCTGTGCTCCGTACATTGATTTATGAATAGGTCACAAGCATACACTTTTTTATTAATAATATTCTGAAATAAGATGTGTAATATTTTGTTCTACAAAGAAACAAAGTTATTAATAAAAAAAAATGATTTCCAAATATCCTACAACGATTTTATATTGACGTCGCTACAAAAACACAAAATGATTCCATTAAATCAATATCAACATTTCCATGTATTTTCTAAAAACATGAATGAAAGCTTTCCCCAAAAACAACATCGAAAGGCAGGTAAAACGAATTCGATTTCAGAACTTTACTTTTTGCGCTAACTGAATTTCAATCTCCGTAGAGTTTCCTATTTAAATCCACTGGTTGTAGGAACAACTCAGCACTACCGCTCTATGGGTCTCTCCTTTTTTTTTTGTAATAACACGCTGTTTTTACACATGATGGATTGACCTGATGTAATCAATATTGTTTTAGGATGTTTTCCGTTAACAAAATCGTGTGTACAAGAAATCTGGGTAAAAGAGGTTAGATTTTATAATATATACATATACACTCACGTATGTAATCCCTGAAGGGACAGGCAGTGGAATAACTAGTACTTTTCGCCGAATTTATTTCGGTTCCATATTGTGATAGGCGAGCCTATCCCTATACCGTGTGATTATATATATGGGATAGTGATAAATAGATGTAGTCCATGATTTAGATATATAAAAAACATAATATAGCCTTTAAATTTATTAGTGTCAATACATTTGTATTAGTTTTCCCCAATGATGAAATAAACTTGTTTTCTATCAACAAACATCAACATTAGAATAGCTTTTCGTCTTTCATATTCAAAAATTCGTACACATTTGTTTGTATTCGTACTGGCCAGTGTTAACAATCAATCAGGGTAGTTGACAGTTAGTGCAAACCTGATGGAATTTTATTTTTTATAATCGATTTTAGTCTAAAGATATCGAAAATTAAACCAATTTATTAATTTATATGTTATTATTTTCAAGAAACAGAAATGCTAAAATAAAGCATTTTGTCACGTGACATGAAACACCCCTCTGTCATGCATGACGTCACCATTCGAAACATCTAAAAAGCTGAGCCAAACGTCTATTAGTTTTGCAGGTCACACGCGAGGCCATGACAGTTGGTAGCGTTTTGGTAGGAAAAATTAAGTTGGTTTATAAAAATTCATATAAAATCTTGAAAACTTATGTTTTATGTTTAATAATGATAATATTTAATAATATAGACAATGAAGAGTAAGATAAAACGGTTTCAAAAACATTTAAGTAACCTATTCTGTAAGTCTGAAATATATTTGTCTTTGATTATTCAACCTTCTTAAATCTCACTTACCATAGACCCACTACGTAATAATGCTGAACGGTCTGTATACATATATAAATTTAATAACAGAGTAATAGTTGTAATCTATTGTCTTATTTCCATTACAATTTGGTTTTCTTAAGCTTAGCTCTAATAATATTTTCGACAGAATTTTCTCGAGAAGAATCCCGTCTTAATTGAAAGAATCCCAGACTTATTTCTAAATCCACTGGGAATTGAAAATGAGGCTATTAGGTTTCTCGAGAAGTTGAAGCTTATTTTTTATTTGATCATGAATTATATTTATTTATAACTATACAATTGTTTGTTAATTTGCCTTGATTTTATTATTATTTGCTTTGCTGGTGGTAGGATATTCATATCCGCTCGGATAGCGACCACCGTATACAGGGTGTAAAACCCGCTAAAGTGGCACACGCTAGTGTGTCGCGTTCCGGGATCAGCCAGTGTACATCCGGTTTTTGCCGGGGTTGTTCTAGAGTTGGAGTACGATGTTCTGAGTAGTTTGACACTAGACCCTCGTTCACTTCTTGCCCATGGCGTAGTGTGAGGAAGCAGGCCGGCATGATTGTGTTGAGTAGCGGGGGATAGATTGTCTCTCACTACTCGATACTTCCAATTGGACGGCACTGCGCTTACCATCAGGTGCAGTATGGTCACTTTGCCGTGCCAGTATAAAAAAAGTAACAAATCTTTGCTAATTCGCTGATATTTGTGTTCGACGTAGTATTTGGTATTGCGGAATGAAAACGCCTTTCAGAAATATCGTTTAATACTCTTCAGTATTATTTTGAGTACCTTTACATTTCACGATGTACATCAAATATTTTTCTCCAAAAGTACGTGTGTGAAAGAAAGACCATTAATTTTAAAAGCGTCACGTCGTGAAAACATTATGGTGCTGTATTTAAACACTTGTGCGTTCCAGACAGGCACTAATTGAAGTTTTTCCTTTACTGCCAAAAATAAATTGCCGGTGGAAAGACGTCTTGACTTGGTTTTGGCTTAAAAACCATTTGCCTTTGAGAAATGAAAATAAAGGAGAAATATGCGAGCCCCTTGCTTTGAATTTATGAATCAATCTTCTTACTAGTATTATAAGCGAATGTTTGGATGGATGGATGTTTGTTACTGAATTACGCCAGAACGGCTGAACGGATCTGGTTGAAATTTGGCACAGAGGTAGATTATAGTCTGGAAAATCACATAGGATACTTTTCATTCCGGAAAATAGTACGATATAAAAAAATTAGAGAACGGGTCAGTCAGCCCGTCTCCACGGCCGATGCAACTCGGTTGAAACGTCGGGAAATAAATTGGTATTTAAATAACATAGGCTATTTTGAACCCGGAAAAATGCACGGTTCCTATGTGATAGCAAAATATAGAAAATGTAATAGCTTTTTTTATAGCATAGTCCGACAAACGAGTCAGTGGGTCACCTGATGTTAAGTGATCTCCACCGCCCATGAACATCCACAATACCGAAAGTATCATGTATGCGCTGTCGGCCTTGAAGGACAGGAATAGGGATTAGGGAAGGGAAGGAGGAATTTGGGCCTCCGGATATCTCACTTACCATACGAAACGCGACAGTAAACTGTCACTTTACGTTGGTTTTCTGTGAGACAGTGGTACTACCCCGGTCGAGCCGGCCCATTCATGCTGTAGACAAATATATCTACAGCGTGGCTCTACCACTATCACAAGCAGCAGCAGCAGCATGTAGCTTAAGATGACTCCATGGTTTTTTTATACCTTTCTGTCAAAAATAATACCACGCGGGCGGAGCCGTGGGCAACAGCTAGTTATATATAAATAAATAAATTATCTACTGTATTATACATCACGAGAAAGAAAACAATAAAATAGAATATTCAATATTTAAAAAAAATATATATTTTATATTTAAATTTACTAACTTTCCGATATTGAGTTATACACATGAATCCGGAATCCATCAATTCAATTTTTTTGCATCTGTTGAGATTTTTTTCAAAATATTTCCAAAATGTCAATGTTAAATCAAATAGCTCCTTTCTCCTAATCTGCTTTTCCAGTCCTATCCTCGTCGTTGTATCCCTGCCTACCAGCCCTTGACGGTGGATTCCAAGTTCCTACGCCATTAACTTGTATTACTCATTCCGTATGGAGAATTTCCATTTGTGTTTTGACTGTTTATATGCCTACATGATCAATAAAGATTCTTATTTTATAGCCTGACAGCCGTCGATATCATTTTTAGAGAATAACTAAATATTCTCAGAATTCTCGTTTAATCGTGTCGGATATACAACGAACAATGAAAAGAACTAGCAAAAGATTTACGACTTTGCTTGTCAGCCATGGATCAAAGTGAATCTTGATTGATCACTCACTATTTATCATTTGGGCCTCGACTTATTGCGTTGTCTAGGCGTCCGAAGTAAAACTCTGTCTAATTCATCACGGGAAAGACTAAAATTTCCGTAGTAATGAAATCTTGTCGTCAAATTTTAAGGTTGGCAACACATTTTGATGACATATTTTTATGTTTTTGATATTTTTTATTGAACATGATATTATATTGATGGTTTTCGAAATTGATCGGGTAAAGTGATATTGAGGTTTTCTGTTTAGAAATACTCAGTATCATCCTGGAGTCTGGAATGGAGCCTGGTATGGTGATAGGCTCGCTCCCTATCACCTTATGGGACATTAATAAATTAGGCGCAAAGTGGATGTACTGGTCACACCTCTGCCTACCCCTTCGGGAATTACAGGCGTGAGTGTATATGTATATGTAACAAAATATAACTGTGACGTAGTTACTGAGTTAGCTTGATGTTGGAAGAATGTGTAGGATGCCTATATCCAAGAAGGAATCCATAAATAATAAGACACACTAATAATATTTACTACTGCCTCGGTGGCGCAGTTGTAATTGCGCATGCGTTTACGACTGCTATGCTGAGGTCTCGGGTTCGATCCCCGGGTCGGGTAAAGTGATGTTGGGTTTTTCTATCCAGAAATTCCCAGTATTAGCCCGGAGTCTGGAATCTGTGCCCGGTATGGCGATAGGCTCGCCCCCTATCACATCATGGGACCGGGCGAAAAGTGGGTGTACTAGTTACACCTCTGCCCACCCCTTCGGGGATTACAGGCGTGAGTGTATATGTATATGTACTAACAATATTTATATGGATTCTAAGCTACACTTACTAATAATCTTGAATCCTTAATTGCAATGTAACTTTGGGATATGGAAATAAACAGGCTTATTATTATTATTACACGGGTATAATTATTATTTTAATCCCCACTACAAACAGTTATTTCCGACGAGTAGTTGTGTTTTTTAATTGGAAGGTGAAAATTGCGCTGAAAGATGTGAAGCTAATATAAAGCATGTATAAATTAAGCAGCCTTTACATTCGTTAAGAAAACATCAATGATAAATTTTATTAGTTATCTAAATAAAAAATTATCTACTTTGCTTATTTTCTTTTTTTTTATCCTGGCACGGCAAAGCGACCACACTGCACCTGATGGTAAGCACAGTGCCGTAGTTAATGAAGTAATGTTATAAATTTGAATCAGAGGAGAATTTTGAGCATATCGTTAATTCTTTTAAAGTTTTCATCGTTAATTTTTTTATAATTTTTTTTTATTTTCATCTAAATTATGAGCACGTCGCATACTTGGTAAGCTCCACGGCTGGTGTTAATCAGTTGCAAGATTAGACTAAACTTTGTATTCCAAAATATAGTCTGACACTGTAGTCCGCTAGTCACCTTGAATTATAAATAAATAAATTTATAAAAAACAAGGTACCGCTTTTTAGTTAAGAATCATTTACTACTGTATTTAACCATTTGAGAAGAGTTTATTAAAAAAACATCAATGTACGTGTAGATCCTGGATTCCTATTAACTTACCAGATAACTTTTTTTTTTCATTTTTTTTATCCTCGCACGGCAAATTGACCGTACTTCACCTGATGGTAAGCGCAGTACGGTCCAATTAGAGTATCGAGTAGCGAGAGACGATCTATCCCCCGCTACTCAACACAATCATGCCGGCCTGCTCCTTCACACTACGCCATGGGCAAGAAGGTGAAGAAGCGGTCGAGCGTCTATTGTCAGAGTACTCAGAAGGCCGCAAAATGGCCAAACATTGTACCCCAACTCTAGACCCCCAAAAAACCGGATGTACACTGGCTGATCCCGGAACGCGACACACTTGCGTGTGCCACTATGGCGGGTTTTTCACCCTGTGTACGGTGGTTGCTATCCGGGCGGATATGAATATCCTACCACCAGCTTTATTATTATTCCACTTCTATTTGGTTGTGGCGGTAAGTCTTAGTGGCGCAGTGGGTGAGAAGCCAGTTGCGTAACGAAAGGCCGCGCATTCGACCCATGCACAGAGATAAATGTTTGTGGGATCTGAATTTTGTTTCGTGTCGAAGTATTGTGGGTCTGTCCCTCGTAGTTCTTTATTCTTACGATACTGGTTTGATCTAGTGGGATAAGGGCCATGTGTGTGACTTTTGGGTATATTATTATCTGTATATATAAAAGAAGAAACTGACTGACTGACTGATCGATCAACGCACAGCCTAAACGGCTGGGGTTAGAGACTTGAAATTTTGACAGTAGGTACCTTCTATCACGTAGGCATCCACTAAGGAAGGGTTTTTGGAAATACCACCCCTAAGGGGGTAAAATAGGGGATGATAGTTTGTATGAAAATCCGTCATTTCTGAAGTTAAAGGCATGAAAATTAGTATTTGGTCTTTCAGTTAAAAATAAAAAATATATGTTTCAGGATTTTTGGAAATTCCACCCTAACGGGGTAAAATAGGGGAAGAAAGTTTGTATGAAAATCCGTCATTTTTGAAGTTAAACGCATGAAAATTGGTATTTTGTAAGGTATACTTTTTTTCCCAAACATGACCTCCACGCGGGCGGAGCCGCGAGCAACAGCTAGTATTAAATAAAACAAAACATTCCAGCACTTTTGCTCGGACCATTATCCAATTTAGTACACCATCGTTAAATTTTCAATAAAAGTAAAATTAGAAGTTCTAACATGGCTTCGTGAAGCGATCTCATAATAGCTTTGGACTAGCGGTTGATTTTGTCAGTAACTATAAATCAATAACAGTTTACAGTTTCGAACTTAGTTACTTTGAGCAATTACGTCTAAGTGGCTTTGACGTTTATCCAAGTATTAGGCAAACAACTTTAATGTTACGCGTTTGCGGGCAATTTGAATGCTATTTAAGTTTTTTTTTGCATTAATGTTAAATGGATTTTATTATTCTATCCTATGAACTATGGCCTAGCCTCTCTCATTAGTAAAGGAGGTCCGTGCCCAGCAGTGATTAATACAGGGCTAATATTATTATTTTTTATTCTACTATTCAGTAAATAAGGTAAATTTCGATGTATTTTCATAATAATACTCTGCCCCCGTGGTACAAACGGTGTGCCAGCTATGAAATCACAGCTATAAATTGATCGCCGCACAGATAAATATTGTTGGTTGATCCACAGTTGAGCGACCATAGCACTCAATTCAATGAACAAAATCAAGACATAACCGAGTTGCGTACAATAAATTCTCGTGCAACATTATAAAGTATGTATTATCAGATTCGTGCGTGTGGCTAAACCTATTAAACCAAGCTGTTTTTTCTATATAATAATAAATAAAATAATACTAGCCCTGTATTAAACATTGTCCCACTGCTGGGCACGGGCCTCCTCTACTAATGAGAGGGGTTAGGCCTTAATCCACCACGCTGGCCTAATGCGGGTTGGCAGACTTCTCATATCTTCGAAAAAATCTCAGATATGCAGGTTTCCTCACGATGTTTTCCTTCACTGTTAAAGCAAGCGATAATTAACATTTAATACACACATAACTTTAGAAAAGTCAGAGGTGTATGCCACTTGGGTTTCGAACCTACGACTTTCGTCTTGGCAGTCCGTATCGCAACCAACTAGGCTATCGCTGCTATTTTACTTTTTCACTATATTGTAATAAAATAAAATTTTCTATATGTTGATATTTCTTTATGGTAAATTTAAATCACTATTATTTTTTTTAAATCCATAACTCATCAAAAGGTGCATCTCAGAAGCAGCACGTTCAGAATTATTCAATGATTTACGTATTTATTTTATTGCTATTCAAGGCATTAGTTTAAGCCATAATCCCCCCGTAGATAAACCTCTACGCGATAATTCCATTAGCTGCAGATCCCTTTCGTTCAAAAATAATTTGGTATAGACTTACAGTGAAAGAACTCGATACCGCAACTCCTCGAGTTTTATTAATGTGCCACATATTAATTTGTATTAAATAGCGTACGCACCGATAGCCGTCGATCTCATTTATTTTGTTTGAAGTGAACTCAATTTCACGGTGGGTCCGCTGCCGGAGCGTTGCCGTGCCGTATGCTTGTTTTGGTTTATCTACCATCATATTGAGAATTCTATTGTTGGGTGTATGTACTATTGTTATTTTAGTAGAAACGTCAAAATGGTAAAAATTACGTTGAGTTCCAAGTAATTCATGACAAATCTGTTACACCAATCGCTACATAATGGTTTCTTGTATTTACGCGAATATTATACATTGAAAACTATTTTTTACGGATTTATCGCGGTTCATTTTAATATTTTCGACAGCCACCGTGGCGCAGTTGGTGAGTAGCCGGCTATGAAACGAGAGACCATGGGTTCAATTCCCACACCGGGACAAATGTTTGTGTAACATACAGATATTTGTGTCCGGGGTCTGGGTGTTGTGAGACCGAAAGTCTTTCGTAGTCCCTGATACCTACAACACAAGACTCGTATCTTATTGTGGGGTCGGTGCTATGTGTGTGTTATTTATTTATTTATTATTTTATAACGACATAAACACAGTCCACCCAGTGACCATAAAGACTGCAAAGCCTTCGAATCGTTGGGTTAAGAAAGTAAAATAAACCGCCATAAAATCCGTAAAAAATAGTTTTATCTCAATGTCAAAAGTATATGTTAAATATATCTTCATTAACTCTCTCAGCAGAATTAGTTTAAGTCCTTAAAATTATATAAAAAATCATGAACTTAAGTTATTATTGAAATAAAACAAGTGTACGGCTTTTATCGCGGATTGTTTATAGTCCCGAGGCTTCGAAAGCTTCATGGTCACGGGAAGGACTGAGCATTTCAATGTGTAATATTCGGGTACACAGAAGAAACCGTTACTTAAAGTGACGCAAACGATAAAAACGATAAAAATAAATCCTGTGTAACGCTTGTATTATCAACAATTTAATTATAATAGTCATATTTTAAAATGTTCGCCCCTTTCATGACTTTTATAGAGGTAACGCTTGATTACTGCCCCTAAGAGAGACTCCTTTAATAAAATCAATTTAATGAAAATTTTATCACGTTACCTACGTTTAAACTTATCTTGATTTTTAACATACACCACCATAATATGATTGAGCTATATATATATTTTATAACAAAATTAGCTTATTTAAATAATGTATGCCTTCAATAGGCGTAGCGTGGGTAGACCCCCCACAAGGTGCACTGATGACCTGGTAAAGGTCGCGGGAGTCCGCTGGATGCGGGTGGCGCAGGACCGGTCATTGTGGCATTCTTTGGGGGCGGCCTATGTCCAGCATTGGACGTCCTTCGGCTGACATGATGATGATGATGATGATGATGCCTTCAATAAAAAATCTAGGCAAAATTTTGTGAGAGTGTATAACTCATAGATATCATTAATAACTTTTCTATTCAAAAACTATTTCAAGGGCTAATACGTTTTTTATATGTGCAATGCGTAATACGTTGGCCTTGATTCGTGGATAGGGTCGGGAACCGGCATAGCTTGCCTGGGATTAGTATAGATTAAAAGTAACGCTAGTCAATCAAGATTAATTGTTTAACTTACGGCATAAAATTTCAGGTGCCGTCAGTCGTGGGCGTCATTTATGGACTAAGTTTTTACAAACTTTTAGGGACTTTGTAAATATTCTTATATTAAAATATTTGCATTGATTGTTTTGTTTTTTAACATAAATAACAAACTATAATAATTACTTGATTATTTTTTACAGTAAATAATTATGTTTCTTGGAGAGTCCCTTTATATAATAATAAAATTTGCATCGAAATAATTTAGTAATTTTACCATGATGCGCGAACAATTAACAGACAGACAGCATATACTATTACTTTGTTAAATGTATAAATCAAGAATAAAATACTTACCAAAATGTACATTTCGAATTTATATTTAAAACAAAATGGTAGAGGCAAGTGTTAGGAACATCGACAAAACTATGCAAGATGGATATTTAAAAGGTACAAATAAGATGTATATAATTTTATTGATTGATTTACACGGCACTGTTACACATCTCAGTGCTTAATATTAACATAAATGTCAGGATTCACTTAAGGCTTCTCTTTATAATTGATCTACCAGCATTACCCTCTAAGCTGAACTACGCGGCCATTGAACTGATTACCATTTACATTTACTACACCGAACCACTAATGTACTGGCTATCGTCTCGTCTTCCACTCAACTGTACTGCACACTGGAGCGCGGAAGGCACTCCGTTTTATATTAAACATTTACTACTCCCACTTAGGTTGTCATTATTAATGTACCCCCAACTAGTCTGCTAAATACCTCCGTTAAACTTTCGGTATTTCTAATAATAGGAAATACCCTAATACAAGTAAGATTTTTTTAAACTATATTTTATTATGCTCATGAAAGCAAGAGCAACACATATTTGATTATCTAGAATGTACAATATCTTCCCGAATAAGACACACACATACCGTTGTCTTGTAAATAATATTTATTTAATTTACCCTTATCTTAATAAAAATTAACTCCACTCGTTCACTAGATAAAATTGCTAAGACAACTAATTGACTTGATCCATCTTCAGGATTCGACATATCAAGTCCCTTAGAATCAATACTCATTTATTTCCTAAGAATGGCGATGAAAAATCCCTAATAACGGATGGGGCGGTCTCACCACGGCTATTGATGACCGCCATTATTATTTGGTTAGGTCCGTTTTCACCGATAAATTATTGCGTGAAACTGTGGTAATAAAGAATTTAATCTGCGGCCAGTCCTCATTTTATGGTAATACCGTTGGAATTGGTTCGTATTTGCTGTTTTTTATTTGCCGAACGTTTTATGAATGTAGTATTTACTTGGGTTTATATGGCATGTTGAGGACAATGAAAATAGGATCTTGTGAATATGTTGATCGATTATTTTTAGATGTAGACACGGGTTAGCCGATGTAAATTTATCCATTTTATAATGAAAATTACAAAGTATCGATTATTTTAGAATTATGTCAATCATTTGAATAGCCTTCGTCTAATTACCACAAATGACTCTCACTAAAACCAGGGGGGGTCATCATCTCCAGGCGAACATTAATCACTGCGCCAGGGCCCAGGACTTGCTAATCCAGAGCCTGGCGCAGTGGTCAATACAAGTGGCTGTGGTCGCCGAGCCTTATTTTGTTCCCCCCAGGGAAGACTGGGCAGGGGACCTTAACGGTTTGGTGGCCATCATCACTCGGGGCGCCGCCGGCTCCCCGCCCTTCGAAAAAGTAGCGAAGGGGTCGGGATGTGTGGCGGTTCTGTTGGGGGGGGGTCTGGATTGTGGGCGTGTATTTCTCCCCCAATAGATCCCTAGCCGAGTTCGAGCACTTTCTCACTCGGCTGGGGGCTCTGGTGATGCAAGGCAGTCAGCCTCGCCCCGTTCTCGTTGCCGGCGACTTCAACGCCAAGTCTCGGGCTTGGGGTTCGTCGGTCACCAGCAGGCGCGGTGAGGCCCTGGAGGAATGGGCGATCTCGGCCAACCTGGCCGTCGTGAATCGCGGGTCGGTTAACACGTGCGTGCGGCATAATGGCGGATCGGTGGTGGACCTCACGTTCGCCACCCCAGCTATTGCCCGCCGTGTCCGTGACTGGAGAGTTCTGGTGGACGAGGAGACGTTGTCGGATCACCGATACATTCGGTTCGACGTCTCCTTGTCCCCTAACACCCGGTCCAGTGGAGGACCGACCGGCCCGCGGTCGGACGGCCCGCGTTGGTCAGCAAAACGCCTCGACGTTGAGGCCCTGAAGGAGGCCGCTCTGGCCCAGGCGTGGCTCCCTGCACCGGAGGCACCGATGCAGGTCGAGCAGGAGGCGGCGTGGTTCGGGGCAGCGATGTCGCGCGTCTGCGACGCAGCCATGCCCCGAGTCCGACGTCTTCCTGAGAAGCGCCAGGTGTTCTGGTGGTCGGCGGAACTCGCGCGGTTACGTTTCTCCTGCGTGGCCGCCCTACGTCGTCTTGCCAGACACCGTCGTCGTCGGATCCGTCTTCCCGGCGACGAGGACCAGGAGCGGCTGCTTCACGGCCTCCACAGGGAGGCTAAGAGAGCGCTGCGCGTGGCAATAGCTAGGGCAAAGTCTGCAGCTCAGGAGGAGTTCCGGGGAACTCTTGATAACGACCCTTGGGGGCGTCCATATCGCGTGGCGATGAGGAGATATCGCCCGTGGGCGCCCCCACTGACGCAGAGTCTCCGGGGCGACCTAGTCGAAGAGGTCGTCGCAGCTTTGTTCCCTGCCACTGTGAATGTCACTCCCCCACCGTTGGCGTCACATCCATCGACGCCATCGTCGTTGAGTCCGGCAAGGGTTATTTCGGAGGTTTCGCCCGAGGAATTTCGGGCGGTGGTGCTTCGGCTGCGGGGCAAGAAAACAGCCCCGGGTCTCGACGGTATCCCCGGACGTGCGTGGGTGTTAGCCGTCGAGCATCTGGGTGCTAGGCTCCGTGGCCTGTTCTCCGCGTGTCTGGAGCAGGGCCGTTTTCCATCTCAGTGGAAAACTGGGAAATTGGTCCTGCTCAAGAAGGAGGGGCGGCCCGCAGATTCGCCATCGGCCTACCGGCCCATTGTGTTGCTCGACGAGGTCTGCAAGCTCTTCGAGCGTATTGTTCACGCTCGCCTCGTCGAGCATCTTGAAGGGGTCGGGCCGGACCTGGCACAGTGCCAGTACGGGTTCCGGCAAGGCCGATCGACAATACACGCGATTTTGCGGGTCAAGGCACAAGCGGAGGATGCAGTTGCTCGGGGTGATGTGGTGGTGGCGGTGTCTCTAGACATCGCCAACGCGTTTAATACTCTACCCTGGGCCTGCATAATGGAAGCACTACGGTACCACGTGGTGCCACCGTATCTTCGGCGCCTGGTGCACTCGTATCTCTCAGATAGATACATAGTGTATCCGGGCGCCAACGGTTGGCACCAAAGAGCGATGGCCTGCGGTGTTCCACAGGACTCAGTCTTGGGCCCTCTCTTGTGGAACATCGGCTACGATTGGGTGCTCCGTGGTACCTACCCCCGAGGTGTCGCTGTCGTCTGTTACGCGGACGACACACTAGTGACAGCGTCGGCCAGGTCTTTCCAGGAGGCCACCCTGCTCGCCTCGTTCGCAACCGAACAGGTGGTGGGCAGGATTCGGCGACTGGGCCTTAAGGTGGCCCTCAACAAAACCGAGGCCCTTTGTTTTCACAGGCCTCGGATTCGGCCACCTTTTGGGCTCCACATAAGTGTGGAGGGGGTGCGGATTCCCATCGGCTGTAAAATGAAGTACTTGGGATTGATTCTGGACAGCCGGTGGGATTTCCGTGCCCATTTCAAGGAGTTGTCGCCGAAATTGGTGCGGGTGGCGGGCGCGCTCGGACGCCTGCTGCCGAACCTGGAGGGACCTAATAGCCCTTGCCGAAGTTTATACGCTGGAGTCGTGCGGTCAATGGCCCTGTACGGATGTCCCGTATGGGCCGAGTCCCTGAACGCCCGCTGCGTCGCCCTGCTGCGCAAACCGCAGCGTTTGGTGGCGCAGCGAATAGTAAGGGGCTACCGCACAGTCTCCCACGAGGCGGCCTGCGTATTGGCCGGCACACTCCCTTGGGAGTTGGACGCCAAACTCCTCTCGTCAGCGTTCCTCTGGCGGGAGGAGGCGTCCAGCTGCCGTCAGGAGAGACTGGCCCCGAGGGAGATTGCGGCCCGGTTCCGCAGAACCGCCGTGGAGGAGTGGCATACCAGGCTGGAGAGCCCGACTGCGGGCTTGAGGACTGTCGCAGCAGTGCGTCCTGTCCTAAAGAGATGGCTAGACAGGCGCCACGGGGCGCCTACATTCCGACTGACACAGGTATTAACGGACCATGGGTGTTTCGGTTCGTTCCTGTGTCGGATCGGGAAGGAGGTGTCCGCCGTGTGCCACCATTGTGGCAACTGTCGCGAGGACACGGCCCAACATACGTTGGAGGAGTGCCCAGCCTGGGACGAAGAGCGCAGCGCTCTCAGAGCAGTCGTTGGAGGAGACCTCTCGCTGCCGGCCGTGGTGTCGTCCATGGTCACCAGCCGGAGGTCCTGGCGTGCGGTGGCCCACTTCTGCGAGAACGTCATCTCGCAGAAGGAGAGTGCTGAGAGGGATCGGGAACGATATGATCCCTCCCGCCGCCAGAGAAGACGTAGGAGGCGTCGGGTGGACGACTGACCGGCGTCTCCCGCCCTGTGGAATGAACCCTTGCCTGTCGTACGAGGCGACTAATTGGGGCCATCGGGGGTCGCGGGCTCGCAGCGGAGGGCTGTCAGCCCGTATCGATGCACTCCCAAATTCGGGGCATCGTGCGACCCCGAGATGGACGGCAGCGCGGGTGGTAAGGCCTCGTTCGCTGTCGTTGTTTGGTGCGCGGGGGCTCCTTAGCCCTCCATGGAGATGGGCTGCTACGCAGCACCGCGCAGGGGCGATTCCGGCTGCAATTCCAGCACTCCTTAGAATACCCCGGGATCGCTCCGCAAGCGCCGAAGCAGGCCACCGCGGGGTTTTAGCTGGTAGTGTCGGGTGGGGTGTATATAGGGGTTAGGGATTCGGCCCAGCGGCAGCACGGATAGCCATCATCCGTGCGAGGGGGATGCTGGGTCGTAAGACCGGCTAGTCCAGCATACCCGTTTTATTCTTAATCCGCTTCCCTCCGGAGCGGGCGGCAGTAATAAAACGCTTTCCCCGCGACAAAAAAAAAAAAAAAAAAAGTGGGGGTCATCATGAATAATTTTCGAATAAATATTCGAGATCGTCTGTATTCATTTTCATGCAAATTTTTGACGTTTCTATACGCACACTTTTTCTCAAGTTGTACGTGTTAGGCTCGTTGATATGTCTACTAAATAACTAAATATATACACCCAACAGTCACACACATGTCTTGACCCCACACTAGGTGAAACCTTTGCCGTAGGTATCGAGAACTACGAGTGGCTACGGTCCGACAACACCCAGACCCGAAACAAATATTTGTCTGTCACACAAAAAAATTTTTGGGAATCGAACCCACGGCTCACGGTTCACAGCCGGCTACTCGCCTGTGCCAAGGAGGCAGTCATTTATGTTGTTCCGTTTTGTAAACGAAATAATACCAGATGACTAATAAAAACCCTTCCAATCTCTTTTCTTTGTCTTGAAGTACCGGAAAGTTCTTACAAATGTTCTAAAATAAGATTTCACTTACTTTTACTACTTCACTCTTTTGATTTTGTGCAAAAAAAAAAACACGATTTCTCAAAAGTGATGCACGTGACATCCATAAACTTGTTGAAATTTTTACTTCTTACTTTACTATTTTGAATTTGTGCAAAAATAAAAAACACACAGAATTTCTCAAAATGACTGACTTCCAATAAACTTGTTGAAATTCCACGCAGATTACTTACGCAATGAGCTGTGGAAGGGATGGAGGGATACATTTAATCTCTGTCCGATTCACTGGCCTGCAAGGAAAATTTACTGCAAGCTTTTTCCTATTTAGAGCAACATTAGTATCGATGTTATTTTTAATATCCTGGCACGGCAAAGTGGCCGCACTGTACTGATGGTAAGCTCAGTGCGGTCCAAATAGAGTACTGAGTAGCGAGAGACGATCTATCCCCGCTACTCAACACACTCATGCCGGCCTGCTTCTTCACACTACGCCATGGGCAAGAAGGTGAAGAAGGGGTCGAGGGTCTAGTGTCAGAGTACTAAGAAGGCCGCAAAATGGCCATTGTACCCCAACTCCAGATCCCCGACAAAAACCGGATGTACACTGGCTGATCCCGGAACGCGACACACTTGCGTGTGCCACTAAGGCGGGTTTTTCGCCCTGTGTACAGTGGTCGCTATCCGGGCGGATATGAATATCCTACCACCAGCATTACCACACTGACTTCATTAGCTAAGTTACATTATTATGTCCGGAGTCTGAAACATGTGCCCGGTATGGCGATAGCCCCTATCACATTATGGGACCGATAATTCGGCGAAAAGTGGGTGTACTGGTTACGCCTCTGCCTCTGTTACAGGATGCCTGAGTCGTATTAGTCTTGGCTTCTTGTTTTATTTTTTTAAAGCTATTGTCTTATGAATTTGTTTCTATATCATTCTTTGACGCGATTAGGGTATGTCATGCTCGCTTACGGGTCTGTGCTTGCAGTGGCGTTATGTGCGGGGTCGGTCAATTCCCTGTGTCATGGTTGAGGAGGCCGATGGATGGCACATGCGACATACTCGTGAACGGGTGCTGCTTGTGTGGACTGGTCTACCTGGATTGCTCATTGATTGTTAGTTAGAGAAAATAAATAACAGGTTGTATAGCCTCATTTACGACTCTGCCTTGTATTAACATGTACCGTACCGTTTTTTTTTGTTTCATGTGAATGTGACTTGTTTAAGAATGTATTTTATATGATAATTATTTTATAATGTAATTACAAACTACAAAAGACCTACGGCTGAGTTTCTTAGTGCTTCTTCTCAGACCAGTGGGCATCCGAAGCACCGGTAGACGGTAGACTTTAACATTACTATGACATGTAAAAAGTGCCCCTAGTGGCCTAATTTACGAAATAAATGATTTGATTTGCGTACCCTTCGGGGATTATAGGCGTGAGTGTATATGTATTATTATGTACTGCGTTATAGATTACTAAGGTTTCCTCAGGATTTGCCATTGTATAATGTTTGTACAGAAATGAAACGGAATACAATATTAATAGTAAGTAGTGATTAATATTATTCGTATTTACACTTACATTTCGAGGACGAGCCTATCACTATACGGGGCATAATTCCAGATCCCGGGCTAATACTGAGTATCTAAAAAAATCCTATACCACTTTTATCAGACCCGGGTATTGAACCTGAGACTTTAGACAGTACGTAATTACAACTGCGCCCCAAGGCAGTCGAAGTAGTGCTTACTAAATATATGCAAACTAACTTCCAGAACTAACTTCCAGAGCAGCGATAGCCTAGTTGGTTGCGGTACGGACTGCCAAGACGAATGTCGTAGGTTCGAAACCCAAGTGGCATACACCTCTGACTTTTCTAAAGTTATGTGGGTATTAAAATGTTAATTATCGCTTACTTTAACGGTGAAGGAAAAAATTGTGAGGAAACCTGCATATCTGAGAATTTTTCGAAGGTATGAGAAGTCTGCCAACCCACATTAGGCCAGCGTGGTGGACTAAGGCCTCTCATTAGTAGAGGAGGCCCGTGCCCAGCAGTGGGACAATGTTTAATACAGGGCTATATTATTATTATTTAACTTCCAGATTAAAGTGGCAATAAGTGTCTAAATTGCTTATATTACGTAAATGTTGTTTAAGACTGATTTGCAAAAACTGAGATTTCTTGAAATAGGTATTTTGTATGGAGGTTACTGTGAAATAGAAATGAAATAGGTATTTTTGGAAGAAAAGGTATACAACAATAGAGGCAAGTTAATCTATTACAACTTTCTATATTTTGCTATCCCATAGGACGCGTGCATTTTCCGGGATACAAAGTCGCTTATGTCATTTTCTGATCCCTAAACTACTATGCAAAAAATCATGTCCCTTGCTAAGTGAAAAACTAAACTATCCCACAGGAACTGTACATTTTTCCGGGATAAAATGTAGCCTATGTGCTATTCCAGACTATAATCTATCTCTCTAATTTCAACCAGGCCCGTCCAGTCGTTGTAGCGTGATTGAGTAACAAACATCCGTCCATCCAAACATTCGCATTTATAATATTAGTAGGATTTAAAGAGCTATTTCACTTTCACTTACTAACGATAAATATCCTACCAAAAAACTCATTAATGGTGGGTCGGATTACACTTCCACTCACGAAATTGCTATGCGCGCGAAAAATATAGTTACTTTTCTTTTCCAAATTCTTTTGGGTTTTTCTTTATTCGTCAAGAAAAGTTTGTATGGCTCATGTGTAGGCGATTTGCAATGGCGATAAAATTATTGCGAAGGGTCTTGATGTCAGGGTCAAATGGGAAATGCAGCCAGGAAGGGTCGACCCTTATTTTTATAACAGACCTTGGCCTCTATTTTTTCTTCATTCGAGCGCGTTATATTCTCATAAACTTCGCTCAATTGTGTCGGGTGAGACGCGAGAGGTTGAATCTTTTACGGAGATAAAGATTTGTGGTTTATGCACATGTTTTTTTATTTATTTAAAACTTTATATACACAAAATGTATAAAGGCGGATTTAATGCCAGAGGCATTCTATAGAGGCATCTACCAGCCTACCTACGGGTGATGCAGCGACAGAGGTGTCCTTTGAATCTAAAATATTTCCACCACTCAAAGAAATAAGAAATTGATTTACATTTCCTTACGTTTGTTTTATTCTGGCACGGCAAAGTGACCACCCTGCACCTGATGGTAAATGCAGTGCCGTCCAATTAGATAAATCGTATTATTACGTATATTTTACACTATCGCTGGGTCTAACAGTGAAGAAAAATTAGTGAGGCACTCTGCATTATTGAAAATTCTAAATTAGAATTTTGTGGGTAAGCGAAGTCCACCTACTTGTAGAGTTTTAGTGGGGTGGAGTAAGGCCTAAAGGCCTTCTCCTCAAGGCCTCTTCTCATTAGTAGAGCTGTGGCTCAACCATTACTTTATGTAAAAAGTTACGATAAGCGAACGAAATCGCTAGCGTTGTCATTTATATATGGAATGTTACGTTCTTATAGTAGCAAATTTAGTTTCTCACGTAACCGCTAAAGGCGCTGTATTTCATCATACAAGTATTTTACGTTGTCGTTAGCGAATATACGTGAGAAATACTCATAGTTAAGCCACAGATCCGAGCCCAGCACTGGAATAACTGGATCACATGTTAATATATCAGCCATGCCCCACCATTAAGCTGTGAAACAGTATGTCAGCTTCCATGTTCCGTCCTTCCTATGATCCTGGGTCCTTTAGGCGTAGTGTCTCTCGCTACTTGATACTCTAACTCGACGGCACTGCGCTTATCATCAGGTGCAGTGTGGTCACTTTGCCGTGCCAGAATATAAAAAGCCATAGTATACATTAACTGCCAATATCATATTATAATCTTGGTAATTAATCGAGGGCAATTTATTTGGATGTCACAATCAACGGATCGCCGGTATAATAAATCTGTGTTATACGATCCTACAAATTACGTATAAAATAAAGAAATCGATCGAGGATAATAAAATTTGATTGCTCGTTAATAATTATATGAGTAATTTTGTATTGTTTCTACATACATACATATACACTCACACCTGTAATACACAATTTGTATTTAATTGAGTCAATTCTTATCACCTGTAAGTGTCATATACCTCTGCAAGAACCGGTCTTTTATAAAATAGAATGTGACTGGCCTATCTTATATTGAGTTGAATCTTATATTGGTCAAACAAAAATAAAAGAATTATAGGGACCCGCGTAAAATAATATATAGCTGACGTTAAACACAGACGCTCTACGAAGTCTGCAGTTGCTGAACATTCAGAGGAAGGCTTCAAGCATTATCTTCCATTTGACAAACCACAAATCCTTGCCAAAGAACACCGATTCCTGCCTAGGATGATTTGCGAAGCTATTGAAATTAAAAAACATCCAAATTTCAATAGAGAAGATGGTTGGAAGCTAGCACTAGCCTGGTATCTAATTATACATTTAATTAAAATAATATGACCACGGTACTTTTCAGTCTAGACATTTCGAAATCTTTACACAGTATTCGTGACTGGGACTGAGTTTACGCTGACATTTTCTCTGTACAAACACAACGCACATAGCAACACGTGCAAGAATGAGTTGAATGATCAGAAATGTTCTCTACAAAAGAGAAGGCAAAGGTTCTCCACCATGCAGCCATGTCTGGCGTTATTTTTTCCAAATCTGGGCTAGAATTAAATTTTTCTTCTTCTCTGGATTTAACTTATACGAAAGGCCGAAGCCATATCTGCAGTCTTCATCCATTCAAAAGGGGGAAGCCATGTCCGATATTTTTCTCATTCTAAAGGCCGGAGCCATGTCTGAAATAAACACAACTCAAGAGGCCTAAGCCATGTTTGCAATAGTCACAATTTAAAGGCCAAAGCCATGTCTGTAATAGTCACAATTTAAAGGCCTGTCACTTATTAATCACATCACATTCCCGCCATTTTTTTTCTCACAGAAATGTTCTATTTTGAACGAGGTAATCATTGAATGGGTGTATAATTTCACATCAATTACGAAATAAGGTTTCATATGCTACCGATCGTATGAGTACAATTTTCCAATATACTTCTCTTGTGATGTTTTACTTTGTAGAATAATTTTATTGGCCTCGCATGGTTTCCGAACGGTGCGCGTGTCGTAAAAGGTCTATTGTTACATTGTTTAAGCTAAAAGTTACACGTGGTTTTACTCGTAACAATATTTTATATATTTTTATTATTTGTTTGCTGCCTACTATAATGAATTAAATGGCATATAAAATTACAGGCAATTTATGAATTTCCGTACGAATAAACAAATTGCTAGAGCCAAGAGGGATCGGGAACTCCCTCCTGCTGCCAGGAGATGTAATAGGAATTGAGATGATGACTAACACGTCTTCAGCCCTATAATTGATCGCCCTCGTATCTATTGTTTGCCTGAAGTTGCACGAAATTACAGCCATCTGTGGTCGCAGGCACAAAGCGGGGCGCTTTCGTGACGCCTTGTGTACTAATGCAATTTTTCGACTCTTAGTTGGTTGGCTATACGGATGGTTAGTATATTATAGCTGCTGGCGCTGAAATCGTCCTTCCGCGTGTGGAGGATCCTCACAAATGGGGATGAATTGATAATCGGCACAACGCCGAAGTGGTTTATAAGACGAATCAAGAAGGCCTATTCAGCCGAGTGCCCCGCCATCTGTCCCTAATCAAATATTACCTATCTGTATATATAAAAGAAGAAACTGGCTGACTGATCGGACAACGCACAACCCAAACGGCTAGGGTTAGAGACTTGAAATTTTGACAGTAGATACCTTTTATGACGTAGGCATCCACTAAGGAAGGGTTTTTGGAAATACAACCCGTATAATATAAGGGGGTAAAATAGGGGATGGAAGTTTGTATGAAAATCCGTCATATTTGCAGTTAAATTCATGAAAATTTGTATTTGGTCTTTTAGTTAAAAATAAAAAATATATATTCCAGAATTTTCGGAAATTCCACCCCTAAGGGGGTAAAATGGAGATGAAAGTTTGTATGTAAATCCGTCATTTTTGAAGTTAAACGCATGAAAATTGGTATTTTGTATTGTATACTTTTTCTCCCAAACACAACTTCCACGCGGGTGGAGCCGCGAGCAACAGCTAGTATTTTATAATTATTACTAGCTTCTGCCCCCGGCTCCGCCCACGTAGTAGCATTTTTTTAAAGAAAAGGCATATAATCCATGGAGTCATCCTAAGTTATTACATTTTTCTATATTTTGAGAACTGTCAAACGGCTGACAGTTATGTCAAACGCGCTAAGGTTACACTAGAAAAGTTTCTGATAGTTATGTTTTTTTATTTGCCACGCAACTTTCAAAATTTTTCTTTCATAAGAACCTTCTGACAATAACCAACGCAACAAAAAAAAATTGCGAAATCGGTCCAGCCATTCACGCACGATGCCGTGACCAAGGGAAATAGGGATTCATTTTTATATACATAGAAAATATGAAAATAAAAATGTTGAAAATTATGAAACCTTACAGTATTAGGTTTTATAAGACGTGTATGTATGTATGTATAGTCATAAAGTTTGTATGTGTGTGTATTTATTCTTTCGTACGAGTTGGCTGGGTAATACCAGGAGCAACGAGCGTTGAAATTGACTTGCCATTTGTGACATTACTGCGAACACGAGTATAATAATGTTTCATATTGATGCTTACATTATCCTCCTTGTATCTGTTACGCATGAGTACGCGATAACGGGATAACATAAGTATTGATACACTCAGGTTATTGTGTAATTTTATTTTAGCAACACTTGCTATTGGATATTATATAAAAAAAAAACAGAAAAATAATACTGCCTCGGTGGCGCAGTTGTAATTGCGCATGCGTTACGATTGCTGTGCTGAGGTCTCGGGTTCGATCCCCGGGTCGGGTAAAGTGATATTGGGTTTTTCTACCTAGAAATACTCAGTATTAACCCGGAGTCTGGAATGGTGCCCGGTGTGGCGATAGGCTCGCCCCCTATCACATTATGGGACCGAAATTCGGCGAAAAGTGGGTGTACTGGTTACACCTCTGCCTACCCCTTCGGGGATTACAGGCGTGAGTGTATATGTATGTATGTATGTAGAAAAATAATAATAAACTGATAGGAAACTTTTTAGAGGATAGGGCCAAATTAATTTCAAAAATGGTTTGGGCCTTTTGAATTGTGACTTATTTAAACATCGCTCCGGCCTTAAGAATGGAAAAATATCGGACATGGCTTTGGCCTTTTGAAATGGCTTCTCTGACTTGTCAGTTATAAAAATAAACGAATGAAGACTTCACATTTTCAACCCAGAATTGAAAAATAACGACATACAAGGTTGCATGGTGAACCTTTGCCTTCTTTTCTTATAAAAAAAGATAATGGAACAAAAAGGGTCAGATTTTTGTTTTTAAAATGTCTTTTTAATCTCATATTATAACTTCTTGACTTTTGTTGGATTGAAATAGTTTTGGCGAACACAGCTTAGTATTGATACATTTGAGTAACTGCTGTAAGATTAATATAATAGAAATATAACATATTTGTTGAGGACGCCGAAGAGACTGTCGCATAGGCTGGCACCCGTGTGGAGTTGCGAGCCTCGGGCCGTGTGCGAGAGAGATAGTAGATGCACAGTCAGCCTGTGATTGGACAACGGCGTATTGAACGTTATCGCGCCATATGCCAGTTGCGAGATTGAATTATTGTATATATGTAGATACATTGGTTAAATAAATTGTAGTTGTTCGGAGTTCTCCTGTGTTTCATTACGTTATCAAAATATATCGAAGAAGAAGAAGTACTGCAAGTCATCAGTACAAAACACCCCCACATATATACAGTCCACTACAATATTGATATAATAGAAAGGAAAAATCTCAGAAAATATTTTGAAAGCTGTATAAACGTTAGTTATTAATCAATTAAGATAAATATCACGAGGAAACTTTAATACCTAAGAATTACGGTGGGAAGAGGTATTTACCTACTGGTACTAGGTAAGCGTGGTAGACTAATAAGTAAACGCTCTCATCACGCTCTCTCACAGGAGTCCCTTGACTGGCAGTGGGACGTAAGTGGGACGGAGCTCCAAACTAGGACTAAGGTTATATACTTCCTTTTCTTTTAAAGACCAAAATGTCATTTTGGGCGTGAAGTTATGTTATTTTTTTTAGCCTAAGTTATTTAATGCATAACTTACTTGATCAATAATATTTTTATTTGGATTTTGTATCAAATTTGTCTAAAAATAAAGCATCATAAAAATACTAGACATCTTTGATACACTCACGCCTGTTATCTCCGAAAGGGTAGGCAGAGGTGCATCAAGTACACCCACTTTTCGCCGAATTTATTACCCAGTGAGCCCATCGTCATACCTGGTTCAATTCCAGACTCCGGAATTATACTGAGTATTTCTAAATAGAGAAACTCAATATCACTTTACCCGACCCGGGGATTGAATCAGAGACCTTAGCACAGCAGTCGTAACGCAGGCGCAATTACCACTACGCCACTAAGGCAGTCTTATGTTAGGTGCCATCTGACAAACTAGTTTGTCGAAAATAATATTGCTACTAAGTATATTTTAGACGTAATTCTAGCATTATCTATTTAATATTTGTTTCCGATTTGTGTAACACGTCAACGTCAACGCCATTAACACGGACATTCCTATTACGATAACTGTATTCAAATCTATTTAATCGCGTAATTACAATCATGCGTTAAGTTGGGCCGATATAAATGCAAATCCCTACGCGCGCGGCGTGTTTATGTCACGTCGTTTTGGATTAAAACAGTGTTGCCAGCTACGCATACCGAATATTCAGTTATTATTTTATGGGTACGGCTATTATTGACAATGTGTGTTTGAATGATCGAATTGGTTATTGATCCAATATTTGTCCTGACTGTATAGCCAATGCCTTAGACAGCCTCCGTGGCGAGTGGAGTAGCCGGCTGTGAAACGAAAGGCCGTGGGTTCAATTCCCGCACCGATACAAATTGTGTGACAGATGGATATTTGTTTCGGGTTTGGGTGTTGTGGGACCGTAGTCCTCCGTAGTTCTTGATATCCACGATACAGGTTTTACCCTGACAGTCACACTGTTGGGTGTATTTATTTAGATGGTGAAAAATTTATCTCTAGTTCAATTTTAGGGTCAGCCTATATATATCCAGTTAGATTGGCCAGCATAATTCTGGCAAACAGAAGATAGATGATAGGAAAAAGTTTTAAGTGTAAAAAGGTAAATTTTAATACATATATTTATTACATAATATAATAATAATACTAGCCCTGTATTAAACATTGTCCCACTGCTGGGCACGGGCCTCCTCTACTAATGAGAGGGGTTAGGCCTTAGTCCACCACGCTGGCCTAATGCGGGTTGGCAGACTTCTCATACTTTCGAAAAATTCTCAGATATGCAGGTTTCCTCACGATGTTTTCCTTCACCGTTAAAGCAAGCGATAGTCAACATTTTAATACACACATAACTTTAGAAAAGTCAGAGGTGTATGCCACTTGGGTTTCGAACCTACGACTTTCGTCTTGACAGTCCGTACCGCAACCAACTGGGCTATCGCTGGTTAATACATAATATAATACATATATTTATTATACATACATATATTTGTCATATTTTAGTGGAAACTTTGTTGATTTATGTATTTTTGATTATGTTACCTAGTTTATAAGAGTTTCAAATATTGTATGTTTCCCATAGAAATAAAATAAAATAAAATACGGTAAATAATGTCCTTTCAAGAACGACTCTTTATCTTATATTATTATTCTCTGTAAAAGCTTGATTAATATGTGTTCAAGTTTGGGAAGATGTATTGCTAAATTCTAACCTCATCTCGCAGTCCAGATGCAATTAGCAAAGTGCTAAGATTCCTTTTGAATTAATGTACTCATGTAATTTACTTAACATTGACACAGACTAATAACATTCGTACTTTATTTATTCTCTTTAGTGGAAAAGGCTTTTGCTATTTGTACCTAATTGAATCATGGCGATATAATAAAAGAGGCATTTCAAATTTAATACAGAATTCATTGCTACTAGAATTCGATATTAAATTTTAATTTCAGAATTGTAAATTCTGATGGACAATACTACTATTGTTGAATCTGAAGTGAGCAATAAAAAAAATTGCTTAAATGTATTGTCACGACGGTGGCAAAGGAAACTGTAATAAAATGCCAAACATTCGATGGCCAGTGTTTTCATTTGTGAATATTAAAATAAACGATGTGTTCGCCATTTGAATATAGAAACGAATAGACAATTTTAGGTTATCAAACTTAAAATTTAAATTGGTCTTTATAATTTTGAAAAGCTACAGAAATAGAATGTTACGAAACTATACCAATATTGATTATCTTCCCATGCCCTATTATTTCCACTATGTGGCCAGGCTGCGCTACTATTAATTTTAACGACCCCTTAAACTAAATTTTCCAATTTTGAACACGAATGTATGGATCATTATCACGGCATCAGTGTCTTAAATTATATACTGTTTAACGTTATTACAATGAAATTTGAATTGTGAAATTTTAGGGTAACTCTTTATAAATAGCGTTCATAAGTTTTCTTTACAATTCTTTTTATGTTTTGAATAGGTTTTAGAGTATTGTAATTTTATTTGTATTTAATAATAAACAAGCAAATAACGGTGAAACCACTTTGTAAATTGCAATTCCATTAGCTATTTGATTTAAGATAGATGTTCTTTGCAACTGCAAGAGCGATTTTTATCTGTATTTTTAATGTTGTTTACCTTGATTTGATGTTTCTTGAGTGCAATGGAAGTTAAAATATTGTTATCGTTAGCGAATCATTTGCATAGCAAACGGTTCGCTACTTCATCTCATTTGTTCATTCTCATTGATTAGAAATAGTGGTCCGATTTTCTGTTAGATATCATTTTTAACTATCCAACTAAAACTTTGCTAAGAAAATGCTGAAGTTAAAATCATAGACGCAAGCTATGATTTAGCGCTCATTGACGAAACGTGGTCATATTTGCGTAAACCAAATATGAACCTGATGCAAAAGTTTTACAAACTGGGCCTCGGCAAGATCGAGAAAGCTAGTGTCAGTATCACGAATAGGGAAAAGAAGAGACTGAACCAGTGCAATTTTCGTGGGTATCGGTAAGAAATTCCGTATTATAATTAACTAACCCTCCCGCTGCAAACATTCTGCGACTGAGTTTTTGCAATTGGGGGCCTCACGACAGATTCTTGTCGATGTATATCCCCAAGTTTTTTACTTTGTGGCTAAATGGAATAGGACAGCCGTCAACCAGAACTGGAGATAACTGACTAAAATCTGTTCTAAGAACAGCCGTAGAGCTCCCAACCACAATGACCTGAGTTTTTGAGGGATTTTTTATGAAGCCATGCAATTTACCGCAATCGCTGATATTAGCAAGGTCCTTGTTAACCGACGCGATCGCTTCCGACACTCTGTCTACCGGAGCATGGTAATATAACTGAAGATCATCTGCGTAAAGATTGTAGGAAGAAATTAGTTGGTAAGAGATTGAGTTAATAAATAACGCGAAAAGTAAAGGAGATAAAACGCCGCCCTGAGGGACACCGGCAGATACATCATGGTAATGGTTTATGGTAATTTTTTTAATATGTTTGCAGTTGTTTTATATACTTCGAACATCCAAACTAACAAATTTTATCTCTTAAGATATTAGTATAGAAAACATGAATATTAGATATACGCTTCCGATTAGATATACGCGATTCTCAATCTAGAATCTAGATCACAGGCACATTTACGAGTCCCAGCGTCACTAACGGACATCCCCCAACCGCACTGGGAATTGCCAGATGTGTAGACTCCAAGAGCCACCAACGTTTTACTTCCCTTATTCCCTATACGTTGTTTTTGAGAGATTTATAGTTTCTAAATATCGAGGTAATTGTACTGTATTTTTAGTGGGCTTTGAAGTAGATATTCGTGATATATTTTCCATAACTATAATGTTAGTTCCATTTTCAGTAAATTCGTGGTTCGTTCGCGGTGCAGTAAGTGTAATCAGTTCAGCTTGTCACGTGGTTCCGCTTAGAGGGTCATGCAGTCCGTAGGCGCTTGAGATTTATAAAGAAGCCTTTAGTAAATCCTGACTTGCGGTTGTTAATATTAAGCACTAAGATGTGTAACACTGACCATTAAACCAATCATTAAATTGGTAATCATCTTATTTGTGCCTTTTAAAATACCCACCTTGCATAGTTCTGTTGTGTTGCTAACAATAAAAACTAACATTTTGTATACGCGACGTCTTCACCGAATGTGGGTATGTCACATGATTTCCATAATTCAAATCAAATCAAAACATTTACTTGTAAGCATAGGAACAGTCTTAGTTCGCTTGTTAGTACGTTCGCCATGCTTTGCTGTTAATTCGGCATACAACATGCAGGAATATAATTAGCTTTATATTCTAGGGCTTTTAGAGTATCATAGAAAGGGTTAAGATCTGATGACGGAGTAACTGAAAAAATGATCATACTGTCAATATTTCTATACTAAAATAATTTCCATGTTTAATATGAGGTCGGTCATATTTTTTTTACAAAGCCATCAACCTGTATTTATTATATGTTCAGTAACGACCCATCTGAATCCCAACTGCTATTTTAACCCAGATCCTACCAAGCTATTATAACCTAAATACATTTTAACCAGACCGTACCGAACGTAACATTTATTTTCGCTTTACGTACCGCATAAAATTACCTCCTGATTAAGATTCCGCAAAACTTGTGGAATAAATAGAAAAACTACTGTAAAACACGACAGGAACAAGTCTAACGAACTTGGAGTATCGAGTTCGTAACGTCTAGTTGATATTCGGGATATTGTCCGCAGTGGATTTATGGTTTCGACGTGGTTCCAGGGATTGGCGTTTGACAGTTTAAAAACTATGCATGGCTCATAGCAAAGGTTGGGAAACCTAGAAAAATAACTGTCGCCTAATAGGGTAGATTTTACTTTGGATTTTGTAAATTTAAAATTTGACAGCGTCCGTGGCACAGCGGGTGAGTAGCCGGCTGAGAAACGAAAGGCCGTGGGTTGGATTCCCGCACCGCGACAAATGTTTATTTGACAGACAGATATTTGTTTTGGGTCTGTGTCTTGTGGAACCGTAGACCCTCGTAGTTCTTCCCACGATACAGGTTTTACCAAGAGTGGGGCCAGAACTATGTGTGTGACTGTTGGGTGTATTTATTTATTTATAATATCATCAAAACATAATCAAAATTGATTAAAATAAGTCCGTAATTATAGTTTTAAATATATGTATGAATGTGGATAGATGAACATCTCAGTATCTCTCTTGCATGCATGTACCGTAATGGCCATTCCGTCAAGAATCATGCCCATCCTTTTTCTGTCATTTGACAATTACTGTTTCCCTCAAATTTAGTGGCCCTTTTAACATGCTTATTATTAACAGAATTATGAAATTACAAAGGTTTCATGTATCATAATATAAAACAAAATTCAATATAAATGTCGGCACAAAATTGACACTTAACGGTAGGCAGCGGCCGGCGGCGGTGACTACTTGCCATCAGGTGGCCCGTCTGCAGGCCTGCCTATCCAGACAGTAAAAAAACTATGAATTTGGAATCGTAGAAAGCTATTTTTTAGCTCGTATTATCCATAAGAATAAACATATTCCAATTCATTTGTAGAACATGTTAAGACAATATTTTCAACGTGTACGACAACCCAGCGAAAGAATAAATAACTTACGTTTACATTCGTAGCGAAAATAAAACCTCGTATTAACGTAATATATCACTCCGTCTAACAAATATTTTTACCCGGCAGATTCTCTCATAACTTCTTACATAAGAAATCTTGTAATGTTCTATGTGTCTTAATCTTTCATTTTAATTTATTTTGTGTGATTATATCAAATCAAATCAAATATTTATTGAATCCATGGAATGTTATACATTTTTTAGATTCAGTAAATTTTTTACTCACCGCCAGTTCGGAATGCAGTTTCGCTAGAGAAGAACGGGCAAGAAACTTTAGCGTTGCCCTTTTAACATTGGTTAACAATATTTGGTAATACAATTATTATACAATTTTAATTTAATTACATTAGATTAGAGGAGCTCAATGTGTGTTAAGCTGCCTTATTGCAAGATTGTGAAATAAAACTCATTACAGCACCTAGTGCCGCACATGACCATATATTGAAGTTTAAGTCTAAAACTATTGTTGTTTTCTTACAGATTCCGGCACTATAGTCTAGCAAATAACGTTGGAAGCAAATGAATAAAGATACCAAGGAATTTATTATTGCGTTTTGTTAATATTTTTCATTACAATATTCAACAATTCGATATATCCATAGGCTTAGAATAATGTCATTCAAAAAATCCGAGCCAACACGTGAAATAACAATATTCGAAATTCAAACGTCACACGCGAAAAAACATGGCGCTACGTCCAACGTATATAAATCAGGAAAGGAGTACGGTCGCAAATTGCGCTGTGGAAATAAATATACGAGATTTTTAAAAGGTAAAAAATAACGTACACGAAACTAGTATGCGTTGATGTTTTATCACCTGCACACTGACATCCCAGTGACGAGTGTTTTAACACATTCATTTTTGGCGGGCTGTTTGATATAAGCGTCATTTTTGAAAACAAAGTTTTTTTTTTATTTCGGTAAAAAATACCATCAAAAACTATTGTGTGGATTTCGGTAGAATTAATATATTACATGTGTAAGCACGTACTGCATCTTATTTTCTTGCATTTATGGGCATTTAATTGTAAAATAAATGTCCCTGAAGAAAATGCCCTGTTTCTCAACTTTTTTTTTATTCTGGCGCGGCAAAGTGACCACACTGCACCTGATGGTAAGCGCAGTGCCGTCCAGATAGAGTATCAAGTAGCGAGAGACAGACTATCCCCCGCTACTCAACACAATCATGACGGCCTGCTGTTAAGTAGTTGATTTAAGCATCAAAAAGTGCAAAAAAAATATTTAAAATATGCTCAAAAGATGCAGAAAAATTGCAAAATGTATTCAATTCAATATCACAAAAATGGCGCTATCAATTAGCCCGTCAGCAATCGATATAAAGAAGTTTCTTATCGTGGTAAAGCTGCACGAATGACATCATGCAAGTGATAATTTTTCGCTTTCATAACAAACAAAACATAAAGAAAGTGCAGTGCAAATTTTCCTTCCAATCGAGAGAGCTGTGCTTGCTTCATTGGGTTGATTGGATGCGCGCTTAAGGCGCTTTTACTAGAACAAAAGAACGCCCTGGTCCCGGACCACAGCTTAAGATATAAAGAAAAAAAGTTGTGCTAAGTGATTGTCCTAAGTTTACTCTTTAAAGAAACCAGCGGTTACACGAGGACGTCATTTGAATTGTAAAGGAGTTTGGAGTTTATGGTAACATCTTGATATGGTGATTGTAGTTGAAATATGTTAAGTTTATATGATCACCGATTTACATAATATTTTATTGTATTATTTATTATTTAATGTGAAGAAGCTAAACAGCAGGCCGGCATGATTGTGTTGAGTAGCGGGGGGTAGATTGTCTCTCGCTACTTGATACTCTATCTGGACGGCACTACGCTTACCATCAGGTGCAGTGCGTTCACTTTGCCGCGCCAGTATAAAAAAAAATATTTACTAGTTGGTAGGTGTCTCCAAAACAAAGATCAGTCTAAGTAGGTACAACAATGTTTGCCACATAGCAACGACAATATAATAATATCATGTCTCACCGTAGTACAGTCATTCATTCTTCATTCATAGTACAGTCGTTCATTTATTGTATTGAATTGTGTTACTGCATTAATTAGGGGAAGGTGTGACAAGGTTGTTAGATGAGAGACTGTTGTCTCGTCATTAACGTGAATAAAAAAAAACATAATAGATATATTTACTTTACAATGAACCTCTAGAAATCACATTGAGCTGGCTGGTTAATATAAGAAAAACGAATTCGAATTTTAAAATATTGTTTCAGAAAATAATATAACGAATAAAAATACCTTCTGTTGAAATTTTGTTCAAGCATATGTGGCGGAATCTGGCATCGCGTCAAACGCAGACTGACTTATGCCAAATTGGAAGCTTTTATTTTAATGGCGTAATTATCACACGCTCCTTTGTATGATACAAATATGGAACTGAAGCTTGTATGTGTGAAATGAATGAACGAAAGTAAAACTTTACACAAACAGAGTTAAGTCTTACTTTTAAAAATCGTCTTGGAGATTTATTATGTGGATTAATATGATGATGTTGCAGCGGTAACGCCTTTTATCACAAACAACATATTTTATTATAAGCAAGACTAACGAACATCTTCTTTCACACGAATTCGAGGATTGACATATTTACTGCTCTATGCGTAGATAATAACCGATGAAATACGAGGGATCAATGGTATATCAAAGGATTTGCGCATATTGCCACGAACCCAAAGCCGGACCACCGTAAATTTGCATCCCGTCAGGAAATAAAATAGATTCATATCAGAACCTACTCGAGTTTTGTATTTATTTTTATATTAACTTTAGCAGCATACACCGAATTTCTAATAAAGAATACGAGTATTAGTATGGTAACTAAACAAAAAAAAACAATTAAATGTAATTTTTTTACTTTTGCCGTAATCTGTAGGTATGCTTTTTTTCTCTAACTACTATAGGTTATCCGGCCACATCATCGACATATCACACAGGATTAGCAAGCTGAAATGCCAGTGGGCTGGCCATATCTGTCGAAGGACCGATAACCGCTGTGGTAAACGAGTTCTTGAGTGGAGACTGCGACTCGACAAGCGTAGTGTAGGACGCCCTCCAACTAGGTGGAATGACGATTTGCGAAAGGTATCTGGCAGAAGCTGGATGAGACAAGCTGTTAGGGTTAAATTGCGCGTTTTAGGGGAGGCCTATATCTAGCAGTGGACTGCTACAGGCCGATAATGATGATGATGATGACTAAAGGTAGACTTTGGTGATCAATGACGGTACTCTCCTATCATCTATCCCCTATATGTCCTACTTCCCACACGAAACTAAAACATAACATGAAGTCACGTCTAGAATCCCTTTTTATTGCAAACTACAGGCCAGGCTATTAAATTTAATAGGCGAGCGGTATATGCATATACTGATCGCGTTGAAAGCTGTCAGGAACCTTTCACGGATGTTTATAGGTATTTATGATGTCATAAAAGCTATCTAAGAAATGTTATATTTAGACGCCAGGAAAGACTTTCATGGGGTTTCAATATAGGTTCTACACTTACAGTAGAAAAGCTTTTTCTTCAGTAAAAATATTTACTTAACATAAGATTCTGTCTTAAAGTTGAGAAACCTTACCAATTGAGAATCGTTTGACGTAATATCTTTTTCTTGAGTAAAACTAGTTACTTAAGTAAAGATTCTGTCTTAAAGTTGAGAAACCTTACCAATTGAGAATCGTTTGACGTAATATCTTTTTCTTGAGTAAAACTAGTTACTTAAGTAAAGATTCTGTCTTAAAGTTGAGAATTCTTACCAATTAAGAATCGTTTGACGCAAGATATTTTGCTTGAGTAAAAATATTTACTTAAGTAAAGATTCTGTATTAAAGTTGAGAAACCTTACCAATTGAGAATCGTTTGACGTAAGATCTTTTTCTTGAGTAAAAATAGTTACTTAAGTAAAGATTCTGTCTTAAAGTTGAGAATTCTTACCAATTAAGAATCGGTTGACGTAAGATTGCCAGGCAAAACATTAGAACTATTTCGAATGCTTGAGTAACGTACTGTCTTACTTAAGTGAAGCAAATAATTGCTTGAGACGAAGTAATGTCTAGTTTATAAATACAAATGTTGGACTACGAAACAGTAAGTTTATATTCTGAAATTTAGGAAAATGGATGATCTCATTGGATAAACCCAGTGTCCTAAGGTGAAACCCGGTAAGCTCATAGGTTCAAATCTCAGGTTGGGCAAGTATGTAACTATGAGGTAGAATAACGCTGGATACTCAATAAAATTTCAGCAAACCAACGCATCCATTCTGGTAATCTAGGTGTGTATTGTCGAGCAGAAATAAACCCAGTTATAGAGATCATAGTGTTAACCACCCAAGTATGATCTGGACATATTTGGCCACGCCAAACTGGCAATACTAGTCATTATTGATAATTAATACGTGTATTAATACGTGTATTTGTAACGTTAATGTTATGGAAATAAAGTTGATTTTGGCATGTATTTTTACTCACCGCTTATTACCTTTTTCCGAACACCGGTGATACAAGAAAGGTTAAACGTGGCATGGTTTAGAACACAATGACTATTCTACATAATAACCGTTTATATTGGGTGATATGAAAAAAAAATACAGTCACTATACATATTATAAACATAAAACACAATTAAAATACCACTGTATTAAACTTGCCTCACTGCTGGGTACGGGCCTCCTCTACTAATGAGAGGGGTCATGCCTTAGTCCACCACGCTGGCCCAATGCGGGTTGGTAAAATTCACTATCTTCGAAATTAGAATTCTCAGGTAAGCAGGCTTCGTCACGGTGTTTTCCTACACCGTTAAAGCAAGCGATAATTAATATTAAATACACTCGTAACTTTAGAAAATTCAGAGGTGTATGCCATTTGGGTCTCGAACATACGACTTTCGTCTTGACAAGCCGTACCGCAACCAACTAGGCTGCTTATAGGAAGCTTATACCTAGCTGTAGACAGTAAATGCAGGAATAAAAATATTAGTAACTTAAAGTTATCCAAATATAAAACTTAAAGTTCCATTTTGATTTTTATGATAAAACCGTCACGAACTCAATTGCTCTCAAGACATACAGATAATATAATAGTGTAAAACTAACTGAAATATTTTGGATATACACTTTCTGTGGGTGAATAATGTGAAACGAGAGGTCGTGGGTTCGATCGCCGCACCGAGTTTTTATTTAATATAAACGATTTAATGTGTTAATAAAGAGACTTATGAAGTGTATGTCGCAGCCACTAAAAGTAAAGCGCTAATGACTTTTAGAAAGTAACAAACTTAAAATCACTTGAACCTCTGAATATTTAAACATAAGAATAACAATAGAATTAAGAAAACGCTATCCGCGTTTACTTTTAGTTTTATACCTTTATACATAAGTTTGAAACAGATCGGACCGCTAGCTACTTCCGAGACTAACTTTAACTGGCTCATTTAACCTCTAATAATATCCATTACAAGAACTACTGTAATTAAAAAGTGATGTTACTTCGCCCACATTATCGATATTCGTTTATAATTGCTTTTGTAATCGCTTTGGAGCTATAAAATTAATTTATGCTCAAAGTTTCAGCTGTAAATTTGAATTTGGAATTTGTTTTTGAATTGCTTTTTTTTGTATTCAATGTAAGTGATGAATGGGTCGTTTGTTTTTATAATTAGATTTTAGGGGAAGAGAGAATCAGTAGGTAGAGTGCTTGATCTAATATTAGTATTTATTTCGTAAACTTAAGTTAGGAATTGAATATCATTTCGCACTAATGTGCTAACATAGTGTTGTATAAACCATACTCAAGTACTACTTTAAAAGTTCCTTGCGGATATCCTAGGCGGCTATCTAGAACGTTTCACTATTATCTTTATCGGTTGTTTCAAAATAGTGGTCCGAACAAGCATTTCAAATGTATCTAGAGACCTAATTGTTTTAACTATATGGGTAGATAAAAACTTTTAAATTTACCGTTTGTATTCTATTGCAATCGTGCTCTTAGTTTATATTATTAGATTCTATACTATAGAGCTAAGCGTTTTTTAAGACCGTTCAAAATTATAATAAAATAAGTATTTTTATTAAGTTAAATGGTTTCATTGAAAAAAAAGATAATAACGATGTGGATAATGTACTAAACGCTAACAAATAATTCGGCAGCTCTTAGGCACCAGTCAACGCATCACTTTCTCCATCAATCTAGGGCATTGATCAGACAAATAAAGTCGTGGGGCACGTGTAATTTTTATCAACAGTCAAAGCTCATATCATTAGAAATGCTATTTACTTTGCCTCGGTGGTGGTATTTGCGCATGCGTTACAACTGCTGTGCTGAGGTCTGGGGTTCGATCCCCGGGGCGGTAAGGTGACATCGGGTTTTTCTATTAAGAAATACTCAGTTTCAACCTGGAGTCTGGAACTGTGCCCGGTATGGCGGTAGGCTCCCTCCCTATCACATTATGGAACCGGCATAAATTCGGCGAAAAGTGGGTGTATTCGTCTGTCACCTCTGCCTACCCCTTCCGGGAATACAGGCGTGAATGTATATGTATGCTATTTACATATTTACTCAGGTTACGATTCGCTGAAGAACAAGACCATTGTACAATCGCATACAAGATTCACGTGTCGCTGTTGTTATTGTGGTCTCCTGCCTCGATCGGTACCTCAATCTCCACATTAACAGCGTACATTGCGATCGCTTTGATAGTCTCAATTAATTATTAAGCTTGTGCATTTATCCCCAAAGTCACAACACATGTGTTATGCACAGTAAGTAGTACTACATGATTTTACATAGTAATAAAAAGAACATGCAATGCGGAGTTCGGAATTCAAATGCGCGCGTCTTTGAAAAGCACACAAATTATTGACTGATTTCAAAACGTGACTGATGGGAATTAGCGCCCAATCGCTTTACGCAACGCACGCAACGGAAGCTCTCAAAATGAATATTTTTTTCCCGTTTTTGCAATATTTCTCATCGATGCTGCGCTTCTTTTGCTCATAGCGTGATGTTACATAATCTATAGCCTTCCTCGATAAATGGGCTATCCAAGACTAAAATTATTTCTCAATTCGAACCAGTAGTTTTTTGTGATTAGCGTGTTCAAACAAACAAACTTTTCAGCTTTATAATACTACTAGATGTTGCTCACGGCTTCGCCCGCGTGGAGGTTATTTTTGGAAGAAAAGGTATACAATCCATGCAGGCATCTTAAGCTATAACATGTTTCTATATTTTGCTATCCCATAGGAAGCCAGCAATTTTCCGGGATGAAAAGTAGCTTATGTCTTTGTCTGAACCATGTCATGTCGATACCTTGCTCTGTGAAAAACTAAACTATTCCACTAGAACTGTACGTTTTTCCGGGATAAAAAGTAGCCTAAGTGCTATTTCAGACTATTTAATCTATCTCTGTGCCAAATTTCAACCAGATCCGTCCAGCCGTTGTAGCGTGATTGAGTAACAAACATCCATCCATCCAAACATTCTCATTTATAATATTAGTAGCATAAGTAGGATGTAATCACGCCTGTAATCCCCGAAAGGGTAGACAGAGGTGTAACTAGTACTGGGTGTACTGGCGACAACAATGACATTTTGCCCAGCTCATTACCATCCCATGATTGTCGGGTCGTTTTCAAATTGAGGGCCAAAAAAGCATAAATTTCATAAAAAAAAAATATTTGTGATATTGGTGTTTTTTATTACACGGGTGCGTTTGTTTGTAAATAAAACACATTTTAATCAAAAGTACCACTTATTTATTTGAATATTTATGCATAAATCAACATTTTGAGTGACACAAATGAGAAATAAAATTCGTCTAATGATAATTCTAAATTTACTCATGAGATCAAAGTTACACTAATGATAATTATTATAATTTCTATATAAAATAATTAACACAACATAGTTTTCTTTTAACCTAATCATCGTCAACATAAATAATATTAAAACTTCCCTTAGTATTTAATTTCTTTTTTTAATATAACTTCTTTTAATCATTGGTACATATTTTCATTTTAGTCTTCACGATTCATAATCAGTCATCATCAATACTTAACTTGTAAGGATTTAATAAATTCATTAAATCAGAAAAAGTTTCATCACCATCTTTAGATTTTCCGATAAATTTATGGAACTCTTTTTCATGCACTGATGCCTAGGTGTGATCTTCTATAAAAGTTTTGTTTGTCCAAGAGCGTCTCACGCTGCGAAGACTCGTAGTCTGTGATATCTCGCCATCTGATGTTGTAGCTATGTTGCCATAGCTAATTGTGATATCGCTTAGAACTTTGACCTTTTTATTTTCGGGTATAACGTTTATATTAGCAACAATTGCTTCCGATTCAACGGGCGCATTATATAAAATACCTTAAGTGTTTCTCATGTATGCAAGCGGTGTTTAAGCATTCAAAACAACTTTTCTTCCTAAATTCCAAATAGAGATATCCCATACGACTTGAAAAAATATTTTATTATTATGTAGAATAAATTTTTCAGTATACCTAATCAATTAGTGATATTATATTGTTAGGGTTATTGATTTTACCTGATGGTCTGTCACAGTCCCCTTAAAAGTAGCTATATCTTTCGGCAGCATTAACTCCTTCATCTTGACTTCGTGCTCCTGAATAATTCCAATTTCTGTGTTTATTACGTTCTTTTGAATAACGTCTACAAATGCAGCAAAAGTTCCAACATCCTGTTGACACTTCAGCAGTCTTTAAATTACGGCACCAATGCCATCAGGGGCACCTTTGACGTGCCCAGCTTCTTGGTAATTCCCAGTAACAAGATTTAATTGTGGAAAATCATTCTTAAATTGCGTTGATATGTAGAAAATATATTTATTTCTGTATTGGCTAGAGGGACCATCTGGCAAAATGTGGATGCGATCAATTTGTGGTGACTTATTGTAAACAACTTTTATCAAGTAAATTAGATGAGCCTATACCGCCGCTACATCATGCCGGGTGCATTCACTAGCTGTAAAATGGAGTAGGGTTCAGTTGCACCCAGCTCATTTTTTAAGTAAATCACAGCTGCGTGGAGGCATACTTGACCACGTCTGCCACCAAAATGCATGCTCTGAACTTCCTCTGCATATTTGTATGAGTAATTTTCAGAAAAATCCATATGAATCAACGATTCGTTAGTTCGCAGTGATTCCTTCAATTGTTTTATAGTGGCATACTGGTTGACAATGTCACTAATTATTTTGTATTTTTCTCTTCTAGCTATTCTTCGTCTTTCTAATTCTTCTTCGGTTTAGCAATTTTTACTTACGTATGACATTTACGTATAAAATATATCATTCGTGAGACAATCAATACCATTCGTGTCACTCGTGAATCGACACGAATGAGAGTAACACGACTGAGAATTTTGACACTATTTTGAATTTATCACCAAAATGTAACGTTCTAGAACATAACCTTGAATCAGAAAAAACATACTCCTATCATGTCTAATTAACGAAATAAATAATATACGAAACATGACATAGGTAAGTACAATTAGCAATGAAAACACTAATGACAAGATTTTGGCAACAAGTTTAAAATTTTACCTGATATTCAAATTTTTGCCCAAAAAGCATCGTACACAGCAAACCAGCACACGCGTTCGTCGACAACTGATCACAGGTGACCGCGTGAAGTGGGAGGCGGGGTAGTAGAGAGGTTCCAATTGGTTTTATTTTTGAGTTTGAAAACGGATACACAACTGATATTTTTAAAAGACACAGTTTTATTTAGCTGTAAAATCTTATATTTTTTAATACTTAATATTGTTTTAACGGTTAATATTCTTCATAGAAAACTATATTAGACAATGGAAAAATAAAATGTGCAGTTTTCAGCACACATTGTTAATTTATGAAGTAATTAACAAAAAATAAACTTTGGCTTACGTCACACTTCTGAGATTTGAGTTAGTTTTACGGGTATATCTTCGTAAATAATAGAGGTATGGGATTTGTTATACTGGGCACATTAGCGCCTCAGATAACTTGTTTATTAATAGTAATGTTAATTTTGATAGCAATTACAACATGAGAATAAAATCAGATTATATGTTTTTGGCCCTCAATTTGAAAACGACCCTGTCCTCTATTGTGATGTATCACAATAGAGGACGATCCTATCCAATTCCGGGCACCATTCCAGACTCCGGGCTTATACTGAGTAATAGAAGAACCCAATATTATATACCCCATTATAATATGTCTAAAGTGAAATAGATGAACTAAAACAACATCAACTATCACAATATAAGACCGAAATAAGCTCGGCAGACAATGGCTTTATTAGTTGCCTACTGTCTACATTTGGGGGTGCAGGCATGAACTTATGTATAAAATATTAGTCTGTATTAGCAATTTTTTTAGTTCCTGGATTGGCAGACGAGCAGACGGACCACCTGATGGTAAGTAGTCACCGCCGCCCATAGACTTCTGAAATGCCAGGGCACAGCAAAACCGCTGCCTACCGTAAACTGTATACGGTTTTGTTTTTAATTAGCGCCTGTTTAGATCTATAGGAATTTACATAAGGCTTTATGAAGCCTTCTAACTCTATTCATGTTCTTATATATTACAATCTCTAAGCATCGTACAAAATCTGAAAATACTCTGTCGTCTCATCTTTTTTATGCAAAAAATCTGCTAAAGCCCGACACGACTCTCGGCGTCCACAAAGAAACAACGTGATCTTTCAATATCCCCGCCCTTTGTCATCGCAAAGAGGAAAAAGTGAATTTGAGCACCAGAGCCTCAAATCGACAAGCTGTGCTGCGACATTTTAAACTTTATTTTAAACGGGTAAGGTCGATACGGGTGGTCTATCGCGACATAAGCAATTGTAATTTTTTTAATATCGGCGTCCGAAGCTGCGAACAATGAGACAGACAAAGCGGGTGCCGCATCAATCTCTTCGGATACCATCGGCCTCGGAGCTGCAAACAATGCGATCCACATTATGTTTGCTTACCTTTATCTTTGTAAGCTTTGCTGGTCTTATTACCTATGTTTTGTTATTACGAAATTGTCACGATCATGGTGAATAAAATATTTATAATATACATTTATTGCTTAATTCTAAAAAATATCAGCGGGCCCCGCAGGTGTGCTCTGTCCGGAAAAGCAGAGCCACCTACCGGGTCCAATTATATTTCCAAACCATCCAGGAACCCATTGAAATATACATACAAAATTTCATCCAATTCAGGTCTAGTCGTTGAGGAGGAGTTAAGTGACAAGAAGTACAGAAGAGTTATATATATTAAGATACGTCATTTATTCGTAGTGTTACTTTTACTCCGTTAAAATACTAGTATTGCCTTACTATCGCTCATTGCTCAGGATGTCAAAGAAAATAACGTCTGGTACACAAAAATAATAGCTGTGAAAATACAAGGACGGGTCAAAAGGGTCGTAGACTGACTGATTCTATCTCGGTTTATTTAACTTTTTGTAATCCCGACGCGACGTTTGCACTGTTTGCAAAGATTGCACTATACTTGCGTGACGACATACAACTCAGTCCGCCCCGTGACCATGAAGGCTGTAAGGCTGTTAAATGTCGGGATTGAAAAAAAATTATAAACAGCGATAGAATCCGTAAAAAATTGTTTTGTTTCAATGTATAATATTCGCGTAAACATGAGAAACCAGAAGTATTTTCTATGGAATTCTGATATGGTATTATTGTATTCAGCAGTTATGTAATAGTGATAGTGAGTCCGAGTGATTAACTTTGTGTTGTTTTTTTTATGCCTGGATAGACAGACGAGCAGACGGGCCACCTGATGGTAAGTAGACACCGCCGCCCATAGACTTCTGCAATGCCAGGGCACAGCAGAGCCGCTGCCTACCGTTGTTTCCGTTGTTCTTACAGCTGTTTCTTTTTAAACTCGCCTATACTATACATTACACCGCTGACTTTTCTAAAGTTCCGTTAAATTCATTTTTAATTTTTGCCTGTTTCAACGGTGAAGGCCAACATCGTTAGAAAATCTGCATACCTCAGAATTCTCGTACGAACTTCTCATTAGCATAGCCTTGTTCAACAATGGGATAATGTTTAATACAGGGCTAGTAATATTATTTATATTATACAGGATTGATAGTTTGCAGCTCTTCACCTACAATATTGTCTGTATGAGCGACATTGAGTGATGGTGCTTACACTAAGCCAATATTAATATCGCGACCGACGTCTTCATTTAATTACGCTTTAATGAATACAACAGCATTTGGTTTTCTATTTATATTGATGGATGGAGCTTGTTCGCAGATTCACATGCGTGATTGCATTTAACGATGCCGTTAGAGACTAAAATCGGATAAAAAAAGCACTTTCTGTTTTTCGGGAATTTCTGATTTTTTACAACCAATTATACAATTTTTTTTATAAAAAATAATTGAATACACCCAACAGTTCTGATCCCTCACTATGTAAAACCTGTATCGTGGGTATCAAGAACTACGAGGGGCTACGGTTCCACAACACCCAGACCCGAACCAAATACCTGTCTGTCACACAAACATTAGTCTCGATACGGGCATCGAACCCGCGGCCTCTTGTTTCACAGCCGGCTACTCGTCCGCGGCACCAAGGAGGCTGTCGAAATCATATTCAGACTATTACGAATATTTAACGCTTATTAAAATCGGTCAATTCTCAAACTATGGCCTCACCAACGAACAGTTTCTAATTTTATGTATATAGATGTACATGAAAACTAACAAATTGCTTTCTTTTACGTGCCTTCAGAGGAGCATAAGAGAAAGCATAAGAAAAGGCCGCACAATTTTCACAAATAATCAAGAGCTTATAATTGTATATTGTTTTCTTTTTTTTTTTATCCTGGCACGGCAAAGTGAACTGTAGGCAGCGGTTTTGCTGTGGCCTGGCATTTCAGAAGTCTATGGGCGTCTGCTCGTCTGCCTATCGAGGCACTAAAGAAAAAAAAGTAAGCACACTGCACCTGACGTTTTTTTTTTTTTACTTAAAGACGTTAAGCACAGTGCCGTCCAATTAGAGTATCGAGTAGCGAGAAACAGTCAATCCCCTGCTGCTCAACACAATCATGCCGGTCTGCTTCTTCACACTATGCCAAGGGCAAAAAGGTGAAGAAGTAGTCGGGTGTCTAGTGTAAGAGTACACAGAACGCCCTAAAACGGCCAAACATCGTCATCGTATTGTCTGACCGGTCACCGTTTTAGAGGATCGGCTGCACGTTGGCCTCTCTCTATGATTCAGACACACCACCTGAGTGGTAGGACGATCGGTACAGGTGCGTCAGTGCAGGAGACAACTCCTTGGATTGTATAATTTTTCTCACAAAAATAACAACCACGCGGGCGGAGCCACGGGCAACAGCTATCTGTATACATATAAAAGTTTTTTTATTCATAAAAAGTACACCGACTACAAAGAAAAACAAATTATGAGTCACTATAAAATTTGAGGGTTGCCCTTGATTTGTCTGAGATCCCATCATCAGATCCTGACTTGGTGCCAATGGGACCACCTGGGAAGTATACCCTTTTAAACAAAAAAAGAATTTCTCGAATCGGTCCAGGCGTCTTCGAGTTATCAGGTAACATACATAAAAAAAAAAGATTCCGACGAATTGTTAACCTCCTCCTTTTTTGAAGTCGGTTAAAAAGAAGAAACTGACTGACTGACTGACTGATCGATCAACGCACAGCCTAAACAGCTGGGGTTAGAATCTTGAAATTTTGACAGTAGGTACCTTTTATCACGTAGGCATCCACTAAGGAAGGTTTTTTGGAAATACCACCCCTAAGGGGGTAAAATAGGGGACAAAAGTTTGTATGAAAGTCCGTCATTTTTGAAGTTAAATTCATGAAAATTAGTATTTGGCATTTTAGTTAAAAATAAAAAATATATGTTTCAGGATTTTTGGAAATTCCGCCCCTAAGGGAGTAAAATAGGGAATGAAAGTTTGTATGAAAATCCGTCATTTTTAAGTTAAACGCATGAATATTGGTATTTTGTATTGTATACTTATTTTCCCAAACATGACCTCCACGCGGGCGGAGCCGCGAGCAACAGCTAGTATTATATAAATTGCTTGTCAGATCGTCAGTAAATTGTATAACCGTTAGCTATATGTGCAAATCAAACCGCAAGTGTGTAACCTACTTTGGTTATTGCACCGTATGAGGGGCGCCTTAATTATGCCAATATGTTGACTGGAAATTCCAGTTGCTAATTGCTCTCGTTCAGGTAATTGTGTGTCTTCTGATAGTTATGGGATTAATAAAGAGTTATAGACATTTTGGGCGAAGACGTCCTCCTCAATGTTAGTTTCATATTCTATGCAATCAGTTCAGTTATTGTAAAAAAAAACGCTTCTGATGTGATAAAGTCAAAATAGAGAAGACGTCCACCAATCCGTGAAACGAGAGGCCGTGGGTTCGATTCCCGCATCCCGAGACAAATATTTATGTGACAGATAGATATTTGCTTTGGGTCTGGGTGTTGTGGAACCGTAGTCCCTCGTAGTTCTTGATACCTAGCGTGTGGACAAGACAATGTGTAACTGTTGGGTGTATTTATTTATCTTGCATGTGGTAACAATAATAAATAATCTCAGAATAACCTCCTTAATTGAATAATATTTAAATAGTTAGAATTAGATCGCGCGGTCGTGCTCCAACAAGATAGACCGACCAAGCAAAAGACTCGTCGTCCTCCAAATTCTACACGGTCGTGAGAGACGCGCTGGACAGAACCCGGTGGAGGCAGTTCATCCGCTCCAGATACAACCCTGATGCTGACCACGATCCTCAGACATGAGAGACCGACTTGAGAGAGAGAGTTAAAATTAAAGACTTAAATTTTCTAAAATTTCACTCTAGAGAAACATTCAATTCAATAGAATCATAGATACAATGTTATACTGCCAAGAGCACAGGGGCTCGGAAAATGTGAGATGAATTTAAAATTGAGTCACACAAAGAGAATACGGTCACAAGTTTAGCTAGATATTGTGAGAACACGGCTAACGATGTTATGACATGTACAGAGTGCACGAAATTGAAAGACTCCGGCCCTTTGTCAGTCTAAAATAAATATGGAAAGGAAAAGTAATTTTAAAATTGCAGAAAACTTCTAAAATTGCAATTTATAGGAAAAATGTCTACGAGTGTGTTAGAATAAGAATTTATTTTAAATTTAGATCTTTTATCCATTTCAGACATAACATGCGTATATAAGTTTTCTTATGAAAAATCTTGATATACTTAGACGACAGTTAAAAAATCACTTAAAGAGACTTGTGTCTACCCGATAAATTTATTTACCCTTATATTTATTTATTTATACACTTCATATACATCGTATATAGGCGGGCTTAATGCCAAAGGCATTCTCTACCAGTCAACCTTAAGGTGGTGCAGATATAAGTAGGGTAGGTACATAAAGCTAACGAATAAAAAATATATATCAATAATATATCATTTACGTATTATATTTATTTACATTAAGTATGAGTTTTAAACTTTATATATTCATAGTAGAGGGGGGCCTAATCCACGGCTATAGGCGTTAGGCCGAACGGAGTTATGCATAACCAAGTCCACACGATTAAGAAGATATTAAATAAATTGCTAATTGTCAGCTATACATATAAAAATTTGCTATCTAAAGCAATAGAATAATAGACAATGGAATAGTGCAAAATATTAATTATCAGAGTAAGGAAATAAATGTACATTTTAATATTCTGTAATTAACGGATATAAATTAATAGTAATCACATAACGAATTCATTAATAGCACTTTTCAATTTGTACTTAAATTGTACATAAAACACGATTCAATACTTTGTTTTGTTTTATGAATATAAAACTTATATACAGATCACGAGTCATAATTAGAAGGTTCTACTGGCATTTATTTAAAAACGGAATTTATTAAAGTAATTATTATTTTGCTATCCTCTAGAGACTATTATAAAATTGAAACTGACAAAGCGATGAACATCTAAAATGATATTAGGAAATGTTTATCTGTATATATAAAAGAAGAAACTGACTGACTGACTGACTGATCGATCAACGCACAGCCTAAACGGCTAGGGTTAGCGACTTGAAATTTTGACAGTAGGTACCTTTTATTACGTAGGTATCCACTAAGAAAGGGTTTTTGGAAATACCACCCCTAAGGGGGTAAAATAGGGGATGATAGTTTGTATGGAAATCCGTCAATTTAGTTAAAATAAAAAATATGTATTTCAGGATTTTTGGAAATTCCACCCCTAAGGGGGTAAAATAGAGGTAGAAAGTTTGTATGAAAATCCGTAATTTTTGAAATTAAACGCACGAAAATTCGTATTTTGTATAATATACTTTTTCTCCCAAACATAACCTCCACGCGGGTGGAGCCGCGAGCAACAGCTAGTTAGATAATAAAAAAGCAGGGAAACCTGCATGCCTGAGAGTTCGAAATTAGAATAAAGGTGTGTGAAGTCTACCAAACCGCATTAGGCTAGCGTGTATTCAGGTCTAACCTTTCTCATTAGTAATGAAAAGGGTAAGAATATTCAGATACAAAATCTTTTTAGTAAATGGCAGCGCGTCTATTAGGTTGTTCGGTGTGAGGTTCTGGATTCAATTCGGTATTCGTAAAACGTTTTGTGTAGATTTTTTATCCGAGACTTTGCTCGAGATTGGATGCGTGTATTATATGGCCTTGTATCATCTTGTAGGATGTAAATACGCTTGATGAAATACTGGCGTATTCGTGACAGTTCTGTACTCTCTCCACATACATTCATTTTTTTTTACGTATCCAGCTGTTTTTTCCTTAGGCCAATCACATATTTTTTATTTTTACATACGTATACACTTACGCCTGTAATACCCGAAAGGGGTAGGCAGTGGTGTAACAGTACACCCACTTTAGGGGTACCCACGGTAGGGGGCGAGCCTATCGCCAAACCGGGCATAATTTAGGACTCCGGGCTGGTACTGAGTATTTCTAAATAGAAAAACCCAATATCACTTTACCCGACCCGCGGATCGAACCCGAGACCTCAGTCGTCACGCATTACAACTGCGCCACCGAGGCAGTCACGGTTTACGTATAAATTTAAAAATATTTATTTCGCTTTATCACCCCGTTAATACTTCGCTAATAATGATATATATACTCGGCCGCCATGATGCCCAGCTCAGCCAAAAGCCATTATATTATTGTAGCCAAAAATATGACAGTATAAAAAGTAAATCCAGTTCATATGTCATCGTTGATATATTGTGCGCATGAAGAGGTCGCTTGATGGTTATGTGGTCTGGTTTCTTAATTTATGAACTGGCTGTTCCTTTGTTTAGGATCATTTTTGGTTGTGTCCTGTGAAACTTAAGATACTATTGAGTTGCTGCTGAAGTAGTGCAAAATATAATTTATAAATCTAGATAATATAAAATAAATATATATTTGATATTTCCACTTAACGTGTTCTACAGTCTGTATCATGCCGAATGCTCCGAAGAATTGTTCAATCTCATACCACACCAGAACCACACGTACTGGCTTGCGGAGCCCCAGATTTGTGGTGTCTACTACCCCAGCTAGAACCAAGAGGTTCGCAAATTCGTATTTTTGCCGTACCATCAAGCTGTGGAACAGTTTGCCAGCTACCGTGTTCACTTCCTCCCATGATGCTGAGGCCTTTAGGCGTAGTGTCAACTACACGGCAGGCCGGCATGATTGTGTTGAGTAGCGAAGGATAGATTTTACTCTCGCTACTTGATACTCTAATTGGATAACACTGCGCTTACCATCACTGCACGCGTGGACAATATGCCGGGCAGGTATAGAAAAAAATAAAGTATATAAAATGATATTATTTTAATCACTTTAGTTTCTATTTCAATGTATAACACGAATTATGTCTTTGTTTTGTTTTTATAAGAACATAAAACTTCTATTTGCATTTCATTGCACGTAAAGGCCATGTGTACAGTGTATGATATGTGGTTATATTTAATAAAATATACGATTTTAACTTATTTTTATGCGCCATTATTCTATGCGAGATGCGTTTTATAGTTATTATGCGTTTAAATTAAAATATGTGTTATAATCTGTTTTTATATGGTTAAATATACAAACATTAATAAACCTAGCCTTTTATTTTTTTAAATAACGACAAGTTGTTACATAAGTATTATAAATGCAAGCAGAGATTCAAACCTTGAATACAACGACCGTCTATTCCCGATGCCAGGAACAATAATTTTACAATTACAATAATACAGCTTTCTCCAGCTCTCCTTCCACTGGGTTCGATTCCTCCACCGAAACAAATATATAGACAGACAGATATTTGTTTCGGGTCTGGGTGTTGTGGGACCGTACTCCCTCGTAGTTCTGGATATCCACCATACAGGTTTTACCTAGTGTGGGATCTCAGAGCTATATGTGTGACTATTGGGTGTATTTATTGTATTTTTAACCGACTTCAAAAAAGGAGGAGGTTAACAATTCGTCGGAATATTTTTTTTTATGTATGTTACCAGATTATTCGAAGACGCCTGGACCGATTCGAGAAATTCTTTTTTTGTTTACTTCCCAGGTGGTCCCAATGGCACCAAGTCAGGGTCTGATGATGGGATCTCAGAAAAATCAAGGAAAACCCTCAAATTTTATAGTGACGCATAATTTGTTTTTTATTGAAGTCGGTGTACTTTTTATGAATTAAAAAACTTTTATACCACTCACTTTCGATATAAGGGCAAATTGTGTGCTCACGATTCTATATAGTTTCATAATATGGAAATTTTTCCAATAAAATCCTTACTGAGCTAATCATCTCGGCGGACGTGAACGCGCACCACACCCTATGGGGTAGCGACACTTCTAACAGACGAGGTGAGGAGTTAGTTGAATTTTTATTCTCTACAGATCTCAGGCTTCTAAACAGGGGGACGGAACCAACTTTCGTCACCTCCAGGTATCAAACCATAATCGACATCACACTCGCTACGGAAAGAGTATCGGACATAGTTTCCGGTTGGCATGTGTCAAATGACCTGTCGAACTCCGACCATAGATGGGTTAGATACAAACTGAACGTGGATCTCAAAACACCAGAACCCTGGCGAAACCCCAGACGGACAGACCGAGCCAGGTTTGAGAGGCTAATGGCTGAGAGTCCAGCCCTCACGGCAATAAACACAGAATATAAAGAGCCGGCTGGCATAGAGAGACACGTGAATAAACTGACGGAAACGTTAATAGAAACATATAATAAAGCCTGTCCATTAACAGCGCACCCGAAAAGGGCCACCAGCCATAATGGATGGTGGGGACCCCAACTCGAGAAACTGCGTCACAAGTTACGCAAACTGTTTAACAGAGCAAAGAACACAAGGAGGTCAGCGGACTGGGATGCATATAAGGCAGCACAAGTAGCCTATAAGAAGCGCATCCGAGAGCGGAAACGTACATGCTGGAGAACCTTCTGTACAAACATTGAATCAAACAATCAGGCAGCCAGGGTACGAAAAGTTCTGTCCAACGAACCGAATCGAGAACTAGGCTCCCTGAAAAAACCAGACAACAGCTACACGTCAACCGACACGGAAGTGTGTGAACTGTTACTGAACACACACTTCCCAGGGTGCTCCGTCACGGAAAGCACCAAATGGGAAGAGACGGACCAGCAGTTCTTCGTACAGCCAACTGATGGAGCCGTCAACAACGCCCGAAGAATAGTTACACTGGAAAAAGTCATATGGGCAATCAACAGCTTCTCTACATACAAAGCGGCGGGCTTGGACGGCATCTTCCCCGGACTCCTCCAGTGGTGTAAGAACAAGATAGCACCACATCTTGTAAAAATTTTCCAGGCATGCTTAGAGCACCGCTACGTTCCCCTAAAATGGAGAGAAGTAAAAGTGGTATTCATACCCAAACCAGGTAAGAGTGATTATACACAACCTAAGTCATATAGACCAATAAGCCTCACTTCCTTCCTCCTCAAAACGCTGGAAAGACTCTGTGATAGGGATCTCAGAGATGAGGCTCTGGTGCAATATCCTCTACACCACCAACAACACGCCTACTCCTCAGGTAAATCAACAGAATCTGAAAGATTTTCATTGTTCTGTCACAGAACAATGAAACAACAATCCGATCAATGGGCAAATATGACCACATGCAGACAATCCCGGGAGGTGGTGCCACACCCGGATGTTCGCTTAACTAAGCGTCTGCTGTCACTGGACAGAGCTTCCCTACGTATAATCGTAGGCACTGTCACTGGACACTGCCCACTTAACAAACATCTGTATGTTCTAGGTATGACTGACAGTCCCCTATGCAGGGGTTGCCTGTCAGTCAATGAAACAGCTTCCCACGTCATCCTGGAATGCGAAGGGGTAGCTACACAACGGGCTGAAATCCTCGACACACCGAGGTCGCTCCGAGAAGCCTGCGGAGACACCAGGAGGATCCTGCGCTTCTGGTCGGAGCTAGGCTGGCTAGACTGCTAGCCGGCACATACACGCACAATGGCTCGACGTCTAACGGGCTAAGTGCGGAGAAAGGAGCCCACAACCAATACCAATAATCCTTACTGAATGTGCGGCAGTTACAATGTAAAAATCGCATCGCATGAATATTTATCGCAGTGCACGCTAGCCCTTATTGTTATTATTATTTGCATTTTAAAAGCAATATCGCAACCATTATTCTAATACTGTAATTATAGACACAGTAAGAATTTTATTTGCGTGATAAAATTTTATTATTACTGGAGTCTTGCTTGAATGCATGCTTCACCTATTTAGCTTGTACTATTGACTGTCTATACATTGATATTGATAGAAGTGTGGGAACGTAACGTATAAGGGTAAACATAGAATTATGGGAGAAAAAATGTGACATAAATAAAGAACAAGATAATTTAATCGTCTAATAACAAGATTGTTTGACCACCTCGGTGGCGCAGGTAGTGGTGGTTGTAATAGCTGTGTTTTCGGGTTCGATCGGGTTAAAGTGATATTGGGTTTGTATAGTTAGAAATACTCAGTATCAGCTTTGAGGCTGGAATTGTGCCCAGTGTGGTGATAGGCTCACCCTCTATCATATTATGGTACTCTAATAAATTCGGTGAAAAGTGGGTTTACACCTCTGCCTACCCCTTCGGAGATTACTGGCGTGATTGTATATGTAAGATTATTTAATTATGAAAAGTATTTTTTTTCTTCAGAGTTTTATCCCACATAAATAATACATTCAATAGTCACATACCTATGTATATAGGACTATTCCTGATCCCACACTAGGTCAAATCTGTATCGTTGGTGGACTATTCTCCAACAACATTTGATTTGGTGCGTAAATTATACCCTCGGCCTCACTTTTCTCACTCGCTGTGCCACGGAGGTTATCAAATAAAGCAAATAAACAAAAAACTCTTCCAGTTAAAGATAGAGTCTGTCAGTTTTTGGACCGTCATAGTTTTTGTAGTACTGTTTTTACAGTTTTTCGTCGAATTTTACAGGTTCTCGGGGTTCCAAGCGCTCAGTTCGTTGATGTTATATATCAATTGATTGAAAAAAAATCAACAAGAAAGTGGTCTTTCTGTGCTTGGGATTGATAAATACTTAGCTTTATATATCAATTGATTGAAAAAATCAACAAGAAAGTGGTCTTTCTGTGCTTGGGATTGATTAATACTTAGCTTTATATATCAATTGATTGAAAAAAATCAACCTAAAAGTGGTCTTTCTGTGCTTGGGATTGATTAATACTTAGCTTTTGTCGGATTAATTGAATAAGTCTATCAGTACCCTAGGGACTGCTCCGTACAATAAATAAGGACTCCGGTTTTTGTCTTTATCATAATCTATCACACAAATGCACCAAAACCAAGTATCAGCTCAATCGATTGAAATGTGCCAACGTATAGCAGCCCCACACACAAAATAACAATATTACCAGTCCTGTTTTGAACTTGTCCCACGGCTGGGAATAGGTCTCTTCTCGTAATGAGAGGGGTTAGGCCCCTGTCCACCACGCTGGCCTAATGCGGGTCGGTAGACTTCACCCTTAAAATTCTTATGAGAGTTCTTAAGTATACAGGTGTAAGGGTACTTTAGATTTTTATGGAAATATTGGGGGTCACTTACGAAATATTTGTGGGTAGATTGGATACTCGGTGGGGAAGATTTGTTATAAAAAGGAAAGCCTCAGCGCTCGCGAGGCAGTCTATACGAAATTAGCGGAAGTGTTGCTCGGTTTTAATCGTACGTACGCGTACAGTTGTTTTCAGTTTAGTTTGTGTTTAATCGATGATGGCTAATACAGGTTACCCCATGTGGTTTTCCTTCACCGCTAAAGCAAGTGTTAGCAACATCAACAGAACTATCAAGATGGATGTTTAAAAGGCACAAATAAAATGATTACCACTTTATTGATATATTTAATTATCACTGTCACATATCTCAGTGCTTAATACTAACACAACCGCATGACAGGATTGATAATGAATCTATTAAGCATACGGACAGCATTTCTCTCTAAGCTGAACAACGCGCCTAATTGAACTGATTACACTTACCGTACCGAACCACGAATATACTGGCTATCAACTCGTCTTCTACTCAACTGATCACCGGAGCGCTGAAAGCGCATCATTTTATGCTAAACATTGACTACTCCCCACTTAGGTTGTAATGTTTAATGTACCCGCAGCTACTCTCCAAAACACCTACGGTATTTTTTAATAATAGGAAATACCCTAATACAAGCGATAATTGACAATGAGTACACATGTAGCCTTCGAAAAGTCAGCGGTATTAGGCTGGTTACAAACCTAATTAACCTAAAATACTGCCACACCAGACTACTAACTGCTACTAACCAAAAGACTAATATTTTTTATATAAATCTTTTATTGATCTTTTTCCGTTACATTTACGAATAATATATGTAAATTTATCAAGATATAAAATATGGTTAAGCCGTAGGTGTAGTAGTGGCGGGGTAACAGTCGTCAATAGTATCTCGAGACGACAGATCGGTAACTCCCTCGGGAATGATTTCCCTAATGCTGTTCGCACAACTTTCACATTTGAATATCTCGTCATATTTTGATTTTGTGCAACGAATTCTGAGCAACTTGGCACTATTTTGTTCCCTCTAATTCATTTTTACACATCTGCTCACATGTTATGTTATGATGAATCGTATAGAATCTAACTAATACACATGTGCCACTACCCTGAAATTATAAAAAAATGTTCGGCAATCTGTTCCAGGAACATAACAAAATATTTATCTTTATAGATAAAACACAAAAATTGTTTCTATCCATGTCCGTTATAGACTTTGAAACCACTTAACCGATTTCAATGAAATTTTGTGTATGTGTGTGGTTGGGTCCAACTTAAAAGATAGGATAATGTTAGAACCGATATGAGGCGCTTCATTGTTTATACAAATTAAATAAAACTAAATTTTAGGATTTTATCGCGTACTTTATAAATACTGAATAAAATACCGTGATAAATTCCGTAAAATTCGTTTGATTTCAATGGTTAACTTTGTTGTTAATTTATATTTCGTTTTGATTAGTTTGTAGCTACGGAACTCCAAATACAATTGCAATAAATATAATTTTATTAGATTTACTGAGAAATAGTTACAAGATTAATATTTTTATTCCAATGGAGATGTAACGATATACATTTTGACTGACTAATGTAAAAAAGAGGGCACTCATTCTGCTGTTGATACTAAGTTATTTTAAGTAATGACATCTATATGTCATTACTTTGAGATAGAGTGGATAATTAATACTATTAACATACATGCATATTATCCACTCTCGCTTGTAGTTCCCGAAGGGGTAGGCAAAGGTGTAAACCGTACACCCACTTTTCGCCGAATTTATTACGGTCCCATAGTGATAGGGGGCGAGCCTATTACCATACCGTGCTCAATTACAGACTCCAGGCTGATACTGAGTATTTCTAAATAGAAGACCCCAATATCACTTTATCCGACCCGGGGATCGAACCCGAGACATAAGCACAGCAGTCGTAACGTATGCACAATTACAACTGCGCCATTGAGGCAGTCGTATAGGAGTATTGTGTAGCATATCATATATACATGTAGGGTGCAGGCATGACCGCAGGCCGGTCAGGTCATCAGGCAGAGGTTGTGAGAGGGCTTACACATCCCTCTCTGATCTCCAGATATTGTCAGGATGCATAGCGTGTAATAGTTCGGTAATAAAACACAAGATTAACACTTCAGAGTCTATTTGAAGCTACCACCAGTTCGGAATGCAGTCATCCATGGGGAAGAGCTGGCAAGAAACCCTCATGGTTGCTCTTTTAAACACATCACAGTTTACATTACAGTATGCAGTACACAATAACACTTTCACATTACGTTAACTTACTACTTTTACAATATTTCGGCATTACGACCTCTAAGTTACTAACTATTTCAAGATTGAATATGGAACTCTTCTACAAATGACAAAGTGCACGCTTTTATTATAATATTTTCTATTGTGCCCCACTCTGTGAGCGAGATCACGCGATAAAACTAATCAAATCCACCCGCAATATAGCAAAACAAGTCGCGGTACAGATATTCTACAATAAAACGAGTTATTTAAAAGTTCAATTGAGTAACCGTTTTCATGTTGCTCCGACACGGCCTTCCTGACAGCTCACACGTCCCAGTGTGATGTACCTGAAAAGAAAATACCACACAGTATCATTCACGCTCGGCCATATCTGACCTAGTCTGATTACCCACACAGATTAGTGCCACATAGGCTTTTGCCACACAGAACCCTGTTACACAGAACACCGTTACACAGAACCCCGTCACATAGAACCCCGTTACACAGAACCCCGTCACATAGAACCCCGTTGCCACATAGGCTCCTCACACAGACCCCTTTGCCACATAGGCTTCTCACACACACCCTCACACAGACCCTCACACAGACCTCCCCCTCATATACCTTAAGCGCGGACCGCGGACCCGAGGTCACTCAAAATACATTGAGTAGACAATAACCAGGCTACGGACGCAAGGTATAGACTAAACCCTGATATTTCAGACCCCTTGCCACATAGGCTCCTCACACAGATCCCCCTCCCCACAGATCCCCTCATATACCTTAAGCGCGGACCGCGGACCCGAGGTCACTCAATATATATTGAGTAGACAATAACCAGGCTACGGACGCAAGGTATAGATAATAAACCCTGATATTTGTATCTCTAATAGCTCGCTTTAACAGGGGGCATAAAAACAAAACCAGAAGCGACTCACCAAATCCCAATAACATCCATACGCGCAGTCACGTGTGGGCACGTAATCAGTACGCTGTCGTACTACTTCCGCTGTTAGAGCACCGCCACAGCCACGCCACAGCCACGCCACAGCCACGCCACAGCCGCGCCACAGCTCCGCGGGAAACCATCCACAGCATATGAAATTTGAAAACCAAAATCATTAACACAGTAATCTTCGACGCTTCATATTTTCTAGATGTATTTTATGACGTTCGTATAAAGACTTGTTGAAATAGGTAATGATTTTTATAAATAATAAACCAAGGAGGTTTATATTTGGCCAGTGCTTTAAGAGATTTAAATTTGGATTGCTGTCCAACTTACATTGTCAATAAATAGAAAATTGTATTTTACTTCTTATGTATTGCTCTAAAGGACTAGTACATTCCTTATGATATAGTTCGTCTCTCTTAAATAAACTAAATATTTGATAGAACCACGTATATTAACAAAACTATGACGTTACTCTTTTTACAATTTAATTTGAATAATGATGTTAAAATACTCGTAACCTCATCATGTACAGCAGACTACAGTGCATAAAGCCCTTTTTACCACGTATAACGCCCTAGAATACCACAATATACCATCACTATTTTTTTATAATAGAATCCCAAACATAGATAACCTCTTGTACAACCCAACAAAGTACGCACTTTATGTGCGAACTACCACTATTCTCTAATCTCTCAAACAACAAAAACAACACAGTACAAAACCATTACATCACCTGATTCACAATAGTGAGCGCTGTCCTCCATCGCACTTCTGATGTCGGGTGCAGACATGATAGCAGGCCGGTCAGGTCATCAGGCAGAGGTTGTGAGAGGGCTTACACATCCCTCTCTGATCTCCAGATATTGTCAGGATGCATAGCGTGTAATAGTTCGGTAATAAAACACAAGATTAACACTTCAGAGTCTATTTGAAGCTACCACCAGTTCGGAATGCAGTCATCCATGGGGAAGAGCTGGCAAGAAACCCTCATGGTTGCTCTTTTAAACACATCACAGTTTACATTACAGTATGCAGTACACAATAACACTTTCACATTACGTTAACTTACTACTTTTACAATATTTCGGCATTACGACCTCTAAGTTACTAACTATTTCAAGATTGAATATGGAACTCTTCTACAAATGACAAAGTGCACGCTTTTATTATAATATTTTCTATTGTGCCCCACTCTGTGAGCGAGATCACGCGATAAAACTAATCAAATCCACCCGCAATATAGCAAAACAAGTCGCGGTACAGATATTCTACAATAAAACGAGTTATTTAAAAGTTCAATTGAGTAACCGTTTTCATGTTGCTCCGACATACATATAACATGGGTAGAAAATTCTTCTCTTTACAGTCAGCTTAGACTTTTGGCAGTGTAGGCGTATCAGAGGGACTATACCGCCCACACATCCGTGTCTGTAACTCCAGTAATCCAGGATCGACAATGGCTCGCATATTCCGATACCAAGTAGCGAGGCTCGCTAAGCTCTCGGAATGCATAACTAACTTTAACTCGCAGCAAAATTAATCAAATAGAAATATAGTGGAAAATCTGCGTAATGCATAGTGATGATTTTTCACTTTTGACGTCTCTTATTTTTTACAGATTGTATAGAAAAAAATGAAAATAATTGTATATAGTCTTGTTTTTTAAAATAAGGCTTAGATGTCAGGATGTACGTGTTATATTTAAACAATACTATAACTTTTTTTTATCTCTATCGTATATACATTTACCGACACCTATATCCCAGCTAGGGGTAAGCGTAAATCTTATATAATATAGCTGTTGCTCGCGGCTCCGCCCGCGTGGAGGTCATGATTGGAAAAAAAGTATACAGTACAGAATACCAATTTTCGTCCGTTTAACTTCAAAAATGAAGAATTTTCATACAAACTTTCATTCCCTATTTTACCCCCTTAGGGGTGGTATTTCCAAAAACCCTTCCTTATTGGATGCCTCCGTCATAAAAGGTACCTACTGTCAAAATTTCAAGTCTCTAACCCCAGCCGTTTAGGCTGTGCGTTGATCGATCAGTCAGTCAGTCAGTCAGTCAGTCAGTTTCTTCTTTTATATATACAGACTAGCTGTTGCTCGCGGCTCCGCCCACGTGGAGGTCATGTTTGAGACAAAAAGTATACACTACAAAATACCAATTTTCATGCATTTAACTTTAAAAATGAAGGATTTTCACACAAACTTTCTTACCATATTTAACCCCTTTAGGGGTGAAATTTCCAAAAACCCTGAAATATGTGATTTTATTTTTTAACTGTAAGGCCAAATACCAAATTTCATGCGTTTAACTGCAAAAATGACAGATTTTCATACAAACTTTCTTCCCCTATTTTACCCCCTTCGGGGTGGAATTTCCAAAAATCCTGAAATATATATTTATTATTTTTGACTATAAGGCCAAATACTAATTTTCATAAACTTAACTTCAAAAATGACGGATTTTCATACAAACTATCATACCCTATTTTACCCCCTTAGGGGTGGTATTTCCAAAAACCCTTCCTTAGTGGATGCCTACGTCATAAAAGGTACCTACTGTCAAAATTTCAAGTCTCTAACCCCAGCCGTTTAGGCTGTGCGTTGATCGATCAGTCAGTCAGTCAGTCAGTCAGTCAGTTTCTTCTTTTATATATACAGACTAGCTGTTGCTCGCGGCTCCGCCCACGTGGAGGTCATGTTTGAGACAAAAAGTATACACTACAAAATACCAATTTTCATGCATTTAACTTTAAAAATGAAGGATTTTCACACAAACTTTCTTACCATATTTAACCCCTTTAGGGGTGAAATTTCCAAAAACCCTGAAATATGTGATTTTATTTTTTAACTGTAAGGCCAAATACCAAATTTCATGCGTTTAACTGCAAAAATGACAGATTTTCATACAAACTTTCTTCCCCTATTTTACCCCCTTCGGGGTGGAATTTCCAAAAATCCTGAAATATATATTTATTATTTTTGACTATAAGGCCAAATACTAATTTTCATAAACTTAACTTCAAAAATGACGGATTTTCATACAAACTATCATACCCTATTTTACCCCCTTAGGGGTGGTATTTCCAAAAACCCTTCCTTAGTGGATGCCTACGTCATAAAAGGTACCTACTGTCAAAATTTCAAGTCTCTAACCCCAGCCGTTTAGGCTGTGCATTGATCGATCAGTCAGTCAGTCAGTCAGTCAGTTTCTTCTTTTATATATACAGATTTCTATAGTTTTAAACGTGAGTCACAGCTAACGCTTTTGTTTGTAAGAAGTGGTTTTGTGTCCGTGAATTCACTAAGCGGCCCAACGTAAGACCAGCACTGGTAACTTATACCAGGTCATTCTGAAGGGAGGCTGTATTTGTTGTAAGCATGTTGATTTATTTAAATGTGTTAAAACCAGTACACCCATTTTCGCCGAATTTATCGCCTATAGCCTATCGCCATACCGTGCACAATTCCATACTCCGGGCGAATACTGAGTATTTCCAAATATAAAAACCCAATATCACTTTACTCGACCCGGGGATCGAACCCGAGGCCTCAGCACAGCAGTCGTAACACACGCGCAATTACAACTACGCCACTGCCTGATCCCGGAATGTGGCACACTTGGTATGGCGGGTTTTACACCCTGTGTACGGTGGTCGCTATCCGGATGAATATCCTACCACCGATTGAGATAGAACATGTATGTTAATTAAGTTGTCTTATTGTAATATGAAAGAATACATAGCCCAGGCTATTGCTGTGCCCGACCTTCATGAGCATGTAATACATAATAATACCGGGATGTTATTACGAGTTAAAACCGTATAACACAATACATTAATACAGTGATCACGGAAGCACGAACCTCTCGCAAGTAACTGAAGTGCGAACTTCGGCAACCTACGAGTTCAACAATTATTATTCACCCGTGCGAATGGTAACAATGCTAACTCGGTAATTTTAGTCGCATTGTGTACGAAATAATTGGTTTCCAGTACAATAGACCCTTGACAGGCACGTATTCAAGGTACGGGGGTCATGTCTGGGACACGTATTCATTTAGATTTTACGTTGTTAAGGACAAAATGAAATTAAATTGTACCTGCCTCGACGGCCTCGGTGGCGCATTTGTAACTGCGCATGCGTTACAACTGCTGTACTGAGGTCTCGGGTTCGATCCCCGGGTCGGGTAAAGTGATATTGGGTTTTTACGGACTTCGTCACTGATTTTATGCCGAAGATACTGCGCTCCATAGCTCCTTGTCAAATCTTTAGGCGAGAGTTTTGTGGTTGTTGATGTTTATGATATTAGGAACCGTGATAGTCAAGAAAGTAATAATAATAATAATAGAAAGAACCGAATAAACACTAGATTTTTAGATTTTGATGGCTTTGCTTAATTTGAGAAGATATGACCATTGCGTTGTGATTTTTTTTTATCCTAGCACGGCAAAGTGACCGCACTGCACCTGATGGTAAGCGCAGTGCGGTCTAATTAGAGTATAGAGTAGCGAGAGACGATCTATCCCCCGCTACTCAACACAATCATGCCGGCCTGCTCCTTCACACTACGCCATGGGCAAGAAGGTGAAGAAGCGGTCGAGGGTTTATTGTCAGAGTACTCAGGGGGCCAAAATGGCCAAACATTGTACCCCAACTCTAGACCCCCGAGAAAAATCGGATTTACACTGGCTGATCCCGGAACGCGACACACTTGCGTGTGCCACTATGGCGGGTTTTTCGCCCTGTGTACGGTGGTCGCTATCCGGGCGGATATGAATATCCTACCACCAGCAACATACAGCAGTTATCTTGTGATAATATTATATCCTGTCAGATTTCATTAATCAATACATTTAGTCGTCATTTTATTCAAATAGAAAAACCTGAAATTACAAATCTATCTCCTATATTAAGTATAACTGTACAAAGCATTCGTTTAGCACAGCTGGTTTAGAGGTTAGCTTATTGCACGACGTTCAAATATTTACAATACTTCTATCTATGTTCGAATCGTGCTGGTTTAAAACTTAATGTCTAGGCTGTTATAAGAATTATGAATGATTTTATCAACATGTTATGAGGATATCATGTAGTTTTGGTCCTTCGAGAAAGATTTTTGGATTTTTCCATCTTATTGCCATATGTTATCCGACAGAGAACCCAAGTCATCGACATAGCACACAGGATTAGCAAGCTGAAATGGCAGTGGGCTGGCCATATCTGTCGAAGGACCGATAACCGCTGGGGTAAACGAGTTCTTGAGTGGAGACCGCGACTCGGCAAGCGTAGTGTAGGACGCCCTCCAGCTAGGTGGAGTGACGATTTGCGAAAGGTCGCTGGCAGAAGCTGGATGAGACAAGCTGAAGACAGGGTTAAATGGCGCGTTTTAGGGGAGGCCTATGTCCAGCAGTGGACTGCTACAGGCCGATGATGATTGCCATATGTTAATTTTCAATTTTTGGTATTTGAATGTTGTCTACTGACTGCTTATTTTTTAACTCAATTCAGACCATTAAAGGTCTGTAAGAGCTCATGTATACTATACACAGTATAGCTAGCTATAAGTTACTACTAACAAGCACATAGACTTAAGTTTATATACTTGTAGGTATTCTTTTTATATTATGTTTTAATTGTTTATTTTTCTTTTCTTTTATGTACTCTGCACAAAATAATGTAAAATAAATAAAAAACCTTTTCCTTAAATCAAAGTTGAGTAATAGTTATTTTGGACAAAGTAATCCATTTACATTTGCTTGAACGTCCTATTCACGCTCGCCTGTGCACTAGGCATAATTTCCCAGCGGTTTTGTTTTCGGCAGATACGTCCTATATTTATTAAGGTATGTTTTAAAATTCCAGATTCATATCTGTTCCCTTGTAATTGCTACAGAGTTTTGAGACATCAATCAAACAGTCGCCCGGTGCCGCTCCACAATGATTTATGTATTATTTGTGTACGTCTCAATTACACTCTTATTGTAATTACACTTGGTACTTGAATGAGGCCTTTGCTGTTTAACTCCTTTGTGGTATTCTGAGATCGGAGTTTTGTTTGTGTACATCTATTTTGTTGTATGGTTTTATGAATTGACAGTCATAGATCGTTAAATTAATAACAATATTTTTGCCAGTCTACGTGGTACTAGCGGACGAGTAGCCGTCTGTGAAACGAAAGATCGCGGGTTCGATTTCTGCACCTAGACAAATGTTTGTGTGATCCAAAAATATTTGTTTCGGGTCTGATAGTTGTAGGTAGTCCCGGGTATTTCTTAATACCCTATAATCGCGACTGTTGGGTGTATATTTTTTTTGTGGCTGGATAGACAGACGAGCAGACCAACAGGGCCACCTGATGGTAAGTAGACACCGCCGCCCATAGACATCTGCAATGCCAGGGCACAGCAAAGACTACTCTTCTTATTATATTCATTAACTTACAAATTAGGGAATTTTCTACATTTCTCCTCGTCTTAAGATATATATGGGATCAGCTTTTCACTTATACTATAAAATGAATCATGATAATCAGATCACAAATATCGCGCAATAAACAAAAATATAGGGACTAATCAGAACCTGTTTGGAGTCGGTAGAAATATTAAGTATTCTTCGAATAACAACGCAAAAATCGCAGATAAGTCACGGCGGCGCACCGAAAGAGGACAACCTGCCATTAAACGGACAGATTTATTGGCGTAGATCGCACCAAGACTATTGAATGAGATTCTCGAAACGAAAAAAGATTATACTTTAAAAAGGTGTGATTTAAATGGCTGTAAGATTATTCTGGGATGATATTTCACTTCTCAGATAAATGTCGAATGAATGAACTTGAACTGAACGAACTTACAAAGTTATTTGGTTATAATATGTCTGATTATTGGTGGTATGGCGATAAGCTCGCCCCCTATCAAATCATGGGATGGTAATACGCGAATTGTGGTCGTACTGGTAACATATCTGCCTACCCCTGACATAACAGGCGTGAGTGTATACGTATGTGTGTATAGTTGACTATTCGTCAGTTAATGTCAGTTTTCTTTTCTGGGAATTGAAAAAATCCATAATAAAAATGGCTAAAAATAATATTTTTGACTTCTATACTTGATTAACATAGATATCCTTTATAACAAAAAGAAAGATTCCGACGAATGGAGAAGCTCCTCCTTTTTAATATTATTACGTATTAAATCCATAACTTACTAAATTGTTAATCAAAAATAATGTTTAATTATTTTACGCCAATATCTTTGTTGCGAACGACATACACCAAAAAGGCGGCAAAACAATCGTAAATTTTCAGCGTTTAATGGAAATAAATTTATTTTCAACTTCATTAAAACATTATTAAAAATAATGAAAATTATGTTTTGAGGTCGGTTAAAAATAAGCCTATGACGATAATCCCAGTTCAATTTTCTCGATACTTCTCTTCGCTACTTGATACTCTATCTGGACGGCACTGCGCTTACCACCAGGTGCAGTGTGGTCACATTGCCGCGCCAGAATAAAAAGAAAATTTAAATTTATTTTCACCAGTAATATTGATCATTGGATAAAAACCTGGAATATGCACCTAAGAACTCAAGCCGCCATATGTTATTCCGGAAGATTTACCTTCACTAGGTGTTAGTAACATTCTTTCGCTTCACTAAGAGGCAGATTATCTGGCGAATTTCGCCCGAACGAGCTTCTGTGAGGCGATTTATGTCGACGTGGAAGCGAAGTATCATTAGGCAAGACGCATCGTGCCTCTCACATTATTTTATTGCTGTGCACGCCTATTTCTGTGATAGATTGAAGATCGTGTAATGTTATTTTTACTGTGCTATATTGTATGAAGTACGAACAATTCTAACCTTACTCACGAAATTTTAACTAACCATATTTAGCTATCAGCCAGCAGCTATGTCTGGTAAGGCATTACATTTTAATGACCAATTAGTTTTGATACAACATTCATAATTTTTTATTGGTTTATGAGGAAATAAGAATAACAATTAAATAACCATTAATTATATTATTGATTGCTTTGAAGAACATGATTTGATTATTTCGAATGTAATTTTTGGACTTTATCATAAATATAGTTCCATGGAGATGGGCTGCTACGCGGCATCGCGGAGAGGCGGTTCCGGCAGCAATTCTAGCACTCCTTAGAATACCCCGGGATCACTCCGTAAGCGCCGAAGAAGGCCACCGCGGGGTTTTAGCTGCTAGTGTCGGGTGGGGTGTACATAAGGAGTAGGAACTCGGCCCAGTGGCTGCCCGGATAGCCATCATCCAGGTGCTGGGTCGTAAGACTGGCTAGTCCAGCATAACCCTTTTATTATCATTCCGCTTCCCTCCGGAGCGGGCGGCAGAAATAAAATGCTTCCCCCGCGACAAAAAAAAGACTTTATCATAAATATAGATTATTTTGTACTAAACTCTTTCTAATGTAGATCATTAGAGTCCAGAAATGGGACAGAATATAGAGAACTATTATTATTATTAGAATCGGTCGCACACCGAATATGACTTTCAACCATGATGATATTTATTTGGCATCACTTCAGTAATTTTTATGTATAAGCTATATATTGATCGATATTGATGTTTATTTTTGTATTCAATAGGATTAGCCTACGAAGGTAGTCCCATGTCACATATTATGACAAACATCTGATCATGATACGAGAAATGGGACATATGTTATATATTCAACGGTAGGCAGCGACTTTGCTTTGCCCTGGTATTGCAGAAGTCTATGGGCGGCGGTGACTACTTACCATCAGGTGGCCCGTCTGCTCGTCTGCCTATCGAGGCACTAAAAAAAAAATATGTCAACGTGTAACCGCGGAACGCGATTTTGTTTTAAAAATAAATTTAAAGTTTTCACGAATAGATTAATCTATATAAATAAAAATCAATGTAAGTATTTTTGTCCTCTATGGACTCCGAAACTATTCATACGATTGTGATAAAAATTTGGTGAGTTGTTCTTTATACGCCCGCGATGGTTTCTGGCCCAAAAAATTAAAAGAACTCGCTAGATGGGGCTGTAGAACATCAAGTTCAATACCGTTCAACCGACCGCAATTAATCAAATTTACTTTACATGGCATTGCAACGCATGCTGGGTGCAGCCATTTTGATATAAATATTCGGTATAGATAAGGACTGGCCAAGGTCGAACGGTACTCACATGGCATATATTCATATAAGGAACGGTTCCAGATTATAAACATTTAGTATACAAAATACGTTCGGATGTCGATTCCAGTAGGCTTAGCGAAAAATATTTTATGTACAGCCACATCGCCCTTACAACGTTGTAATAGAAAATATAGCAAACATTTATATGTAAGTAGGAAGCACGTAGCGCGGCCGCCTGGGAAATTTGACTCGGTTCAGGTAAAACTTTAGCATGTATACAGTGTGATCGATTTTAAGAACAAATCTCGCTGTTCTTACTACGCTAAATATAACAAATAGAATTCATTATACTTTCATATATTACTAGATATTGCCCGCGGCTCCGCCCGCGTAGAGGTTTTTTGGAAGAAAAGATATACTATCAACGGAGGCATCTTAAGCTATTACACCTTTCTATATTTTGCTATTCCATAGGAAGCGTGCATGCAATCCTTAAACTGCCACTTTGCAACAATTCATGACGATCCTTTGCTCTGTGAAAAACTAAACTATCCCACGGGAACTGTACATTTTTCCGGGATTAAAAGTAGCCTATGTGCTATTCCAAACTATAATGCCAAACTCTGTGCCAAATTTCAACCAGATCCGTCCAGAAAGTTATAGCGTGATTAAGTCACAAACATCTATGCATTCAATCATCGCATTTATAATATTAGTAGGATAGGATAAATAAAATAAATAACACACAATACATGCGCAGGGAATATAAGACCGGGATGTTTGACGTTCACTTGGGGAGGTCTAATATAATAATAATAACACCCAACAGTCACACACATAGCCCCGACCCCACACTAAGATACGAGTCTTGTGTTGTGGGTATCAGGGACTACGAGAGACTTTCGGTCTCACAACACCCAGACCCCGGACACAAATATCTGTCTCTCACACAAACATTTGTCCCGGTGTGGGAATCGAACCCACGGCCTCTCGTTTCACAGCCAGCTACTCGCCAACTGCGCCACGGAGGCTGTCAATAGTAGACGGAAATAGGCTAAGATATATTCATGCGCATAGTCCTGAACCCACACTATGATACGAGTCTTAATCTTGTGTCGTAGGTATCGGGAATTACGAAAAGTTTTAGGTCTCACAACACCCGGAGCTGTAATAAAAATTTGTTTGTAGGACAAACAAAATTTGCATTAGTGTGGGGATCGAATCCGCGACCTCTCGTTTCACAGTCGGCTACTCACTGTGCCACGGAGGTCGTCGACTTTTTACTGTTATTTGACTTTTATCAGAGCATGGGATGTTGTGACAACGAATAAAAAATATGTTTATGTCTATGCTAATCACATCTAGCGCTTTAAAGGCTTAGTTTGAAACCTGAATTTAAATCTGTAGGCCTACTCTTGAAATCAATTCCAATCTCGAACTCGATACAGTTTCAACCAATCTACAAGATATTGGATCTCTAACTCACTCAACTAAATCATATAGAATATTTACGAACTAGCGATCATAAATACTCTATTTCATTTAGTTACTAAAAATTCCGTCGTATTCAGTTAAATCGTGCGCTGGTGTTGCGTTCAAGAGTGCCAATTGTACAGTTTTCGAACCCAATTCCAATTTTAAATTGGAATCGAGTGTCACGAGTAACCCTCTAGGAATCGTATGAAATTAGAAATTGTTTCTAATTTAATGAAGGCCAATTCCGTATTTTTGTAAGTTTTCCAGGCGATAAAACAATTTTTCGTGAAAATAAAACCTTAAGTTTCTGGTCCATTTACTTCCAAGGCTATATACAAATTATTCCAACATAACAATCCTTCTAATATTATAAATGCGAATGTTTGGATGGATGGATGTTTGTTACTCAATCACGCTTCAACAGCTGGACGGATCTGGTTGAAATGTGGCACACAGATAGATTATAGTCTGGAATAGCACATAGGCTTTTATCCCAGAAAAATGTACAGTTCCCGTGGGAAAGTTTAGTTTTTCACAAAACAAGGGATCGACATGATTTTTTGGATAGTGGCAGTTTTGGGATCAATAAACAAGACGAAGGCCACTTTTTATCCTGGAATAGTGCACGCTTCCTATGGGATAGCAAAATATAGAAAGGTGTAACAGATTAAGATGCCTTCATGGATTGTATACCTTTTCTTCCAAAAATAAACTCCACGCCGGCGGAGCCGCGGGCAACTTCTAGTTTTACTATAAATCAAAGACAAGTCTTTGAACATAGACTAGAAAATTATTACGTCAAATCGCTGTCAAATTCTAGTTTATTAAACTAAAAATAGTATGAAGTCTTCGAGCGTCTAAAGCAACTTGAACAATATTAAATTGTCTTCAAAAGAGATTAAGCTTGAAATTAAAATGTAAGGAGATTTTTCTACGTACAATCAGCGGGGCCGGCTTGATTTATGAGCGCTGAAATTAAGATTCAGCGTTTTTAAAACTAGACATTTGTAACTGCCTTCTTTCCTAGTTGTACATTGCCCGTTATTAAATACGTTAGAAACGTCTTAGACGTGTTCCTGTTTAATAAAATCCAATAGCAGTGACTTGCGGTAGCCGTGAAAAAAAAACGTTGTTAATCAACGATGTTAGTCTATCATGCCAAAATATTGAACAACGGTTGCGAGCAGCGCGATGTCCTGATTCCAAACGAAACCGATTATCACTGACAACGACCGATCTACCAATGTACCAAATCAAGACTTTTAGATATTATAATGTTTGTTTTTTTTCTACTTCAATATTTATATGGTAAATAAATGCGTTTTTTGTATAATTATTATTTCCATCAGCACTGACATGAACGATGGTATCAAACTTAAACATAGCAACATTTATGAAAACGCCAACGACAATCACATCTTACGTTAGTTGGATGCCCGACACCGTTTCAGAAACAACGATGTTGACAATGATAACGTTAACAAAACAACGATGCGCATCGTTGATGAAAAATAACAATAACCTCTATGTCTGCCACTGACTAAACTTATAGAGGAATGCTCCTCTGGCGAGGGGGAAGATATTCAATCAGGTAGGCGGTGTGCCTAACCGACCGTGGCTCCTCCAATAGTTGATGTAGAACTTGTATATGTGCGAAGTGTTGCGAATTTCACTACCGTGATTTAGGATTGAATGAAGTTTTATGGTGCTCGCTGTCATTTTTACACGCTTTACCTGTATGTATGTAACGGAATCTTTCAACTTCATATTTATCATGTCGTCTTTATTTTTAAACGAGTCTTTTACTTATAAGTACTCTCGATGCAGTTTTGATATATTGTGTTGTATCAGGAACTATGAGAAACTTTCGGTATCACTACACCCAGATCTAAAACAAATATTTGTCTTTGTAAGGGTCGTACCCACGACCTCTGACAGCTCACACTGCGCCATGGGGGCTATAAAAATAGATTTCAACATTCCATGTCCATAATCAGATATACAACTGTTGCAAGAGAATAAGGAATACGGCTTACGTGGAACGTCGGCAAATAATACCAAACTAGAAAGCTGCACTTTAAAAGTAAGTTAGATTTGTTCGGATCTGTGCTCGGGATCGCGTCGGTGTTGTTTACCTGTGTACTGTACGTACGGTGATTCAATTGATATAACTTATATCTCTCAAGAATATCCTATCCATTTCTAGAACGTTCTGTAAACTACTGTTACACCCTATTTGATTATTGATTCTAGTATTTGAAAGATCTTGTTGTTGTAGGATATAATTTAATTGTGTTATTAGTTGTTTTCTTATACTTCGACCGCTTTTTCACCTTCTTGCCCATGGCGTAGTGTGAAGAAGCAGGCCGGCATGATTGTATTGAGATAGCGGGGATAGATTGTCTCTCGCTACTAGATACTCTAATTGCAAGTGCAGGGTGGTCAATATGCTGTGCTAGGATAAAAAAAATGTTATGTTAATTCATTTCTATTTATAGACAAATATATCACGCAAAAATATCAGATAGCAGCGATAGCCTAGTTGGTTGCGGTACGGACTGCCAAGACGAAAGTCGTATGTTCGAAACCCAAGTGGCATACACCTCTGACTTTTCTAAAGTTATGTGCATATTAAATGTTAATTATCGCTTGCTTTAACGGTGAAGGAAAACATCGTGAGGAAACCTGCATACCTGAGAATTCTTATAAGAATTTCGAAGGTATGTGAAGTCTGCCAACCCGCATTAGGCCAGCGTGGTGGACTAAGGCCTAACCCCTCTCATTAGTAGAGGAGGCCCGTGCCCAGCAGTGGGACAATGTTTAATACAGGGCTAGTATTATTATTATTTATGTACATTTTGTTATTTTTTCTACCATTTGTTATGTTTAATGAATAATGTTTAATGAATAAATGATTGTCATGATAGTCGAAATGGTCATGATTATTAAATATCTATTGAGAGGAATTTACGGACTAGTCGGCAGGTATTCAGGATAAAAGCTTTTTGGATGAGTATGTATGTGAGCGGATGTATTTGAAGTGTTTTGAGGCTTTTGTGCAGGTATTTAGGTATGACGCCAGTAGTTGACACAACAATAGGAATAGTGCGGACGGAATCTACTCGCCATTGAGTTTTTAGTTCGATAGCGAGATCTGTATACTTTGCTATTTTTTCTGTGTAAGTAGTCTGCAAGTTGTGCGTGTTGGGTACTGCAATATCGATCAGAAATACGGTTTTATTTTTCTTATCATGAACTGTGATGTCAGGCCTATTGTGATGAATCGTTTTGTCGGTCATAATGGTCCTGTCCCAATACATTTTATAATAATCAGACTCTAAAATAATTTCTGGAGTGTATTTATAGTACGGATATTTTTCTGTAATCAATTTATACTTGTAAGCTAGATACTGGTGAATTATGGCAGCTACCTGGTCGTGTCTATGTTTATAATCAGTTTGCGTGATTGATCTACAAGCTCCTGTTATGTGCTGGATTGTTTCAGGGCTACTATGACAATGGCGACACAGATCATTTTGTGCAGTAGGGTCTCGGATTATGTATCGTCTGTAATTTCTTGTGTCAATGGTCTGATCCTGTATGGCGATCATAAACCCTTCCGTTTCTGGGAACAGCTCCCCTCGCTTAAGCCACGCGTTTGACGCAATCTTGTCAACGTTTTATTATTATTATATCACGCATGACTAATGTAAGTCATCATGCAAAATGTTTGTATGGTGGCTTAACAGTGAAGCGTAGCGAACTTTGTGCAAAATTTTAATAAAAACGATGCACCAGCTGTACTTATACTTGCATGCTATGCTATGCTTAAATGTCATTTCATTTTCTGATCAATCTGAGTTATCTTTTTTTTAAACAGTGAGCATTTCCGAAACACCTTATTTATCCTAGCACAGCAAAGTGACCACACTGCACCTGATGGTAAGCGCAGTGCCGTCCAGTTAGAGTATCAAGTAGCAAGAGCTGGTAAATTAAAAAAAAATGACGTCTAAATGCGATCTTGAAAGCTTTTTTCTGGGACCGTAATAAAGTCTACGAAAAGTGGGTGTACTTACACCTCTGCCTACCCCTTCGTGGAATACAGGCGTGAGTGTATGTATTTATATTGAAGGAGCCGAGATGTTAAATTAGTTTATTTCTTCACATATCGTTAACTTCTGACTGTTGCAAACTGTCGCATTTGTGAAATAATTCTGATCTACGACACTTTCCACTGAAATGACAGATATGTAAAATTCCAAAAATCTTGTGCACATTTTCTTTCATCACGCTCCGCTCCCCAGTTGAATTAAGGCGCCAAAACCTCTGATTACATCTGCATAATGTGATATATACATGAAAAAATAAATTTTACAACATAAAACATTCATCAGACGCAGAATTATATTCAAACAATATTACGCACACATACCAAGTCAATAAAACGCGGGACAAAAGACAAATACCTAGCCCATAATAATATTTTCGAGCTATTTCGCCTCTCCAAAGGGAATAAGAGGTATTCAGTGGAAGTTTTAATTAAGGGAACTATCATTTCTGACTTCGAATGAGTGCGCAATTTATAATATTATTATTATAGTAATTTGTGAGTGGGAATTATATTGTTAATAGATTTTTTCTCGTGTTTGGTGTAAATAGGACACCGTCTTAAGGCTACACACGCTAACGACCTTGATAAGGACAATGGGCGAAATGTCCCCACCCACCAACAGATTCAAAATGGGTCGCAATTGCTTCATCTAAGCAATGTGATGATTTTTTGGTATGAGGTCAACCACGAAATGTATAAGGTTTTTTGACCACGTTTTGTTTTATATATGAATTTTGGTGGTTTTACTATATTTTACAATGCGAAAACAATATGTACTAGAAATATTTTTAATTTCTATGGAATACCCATTGATATTTTTAATTTGAACTATGTATTACGAGTTTTTATACCTATGTCATTCCACAAATATTAACCATGTATATAATATTTATATTATGTACATGGTTACTGTTGGTGGGTGGGGACGGAGCTCATGCAAATTCGCCCATTGCCCTTTGACCCTGACAGTCTGATACAGATCTCTGGAGGTTCCGGGGAGCCGAGATGTAGCATTTTTTGTTTCTTTGTTATTTTTATTGTTAGGAAAGTCGATAATGTTAAAAAAATGACGCTTAAATCAAGAAGCCAGCCAACCGTCGAATTACTACACATATTGAATTAATTAATTTAATTAAATTAATAAATAAATAAAATATTCAATAGTCGCGAACATAGGCCTGACTCCACATTAATTTTTTATAGGCTAGTTGACTTTTTTTGGGAAACCGTTTTATTTTATTCTACATATACACTCATGCCTATAATCATATATTTATAAGCAGATATTTAATCAGTACACTAACTATTCGCCAAATTTCGGTCCCATAATGTGATAGGGGGCGAGCCTATCCCCATACCGGGCACAATTCCAGACTCCGGGCTGATTCTGAGTATTTCTAAATAGAAAAACCCAATATCACTTTACCCGACTTGGGGATCGAACCCGAAACCTCAGCACAGTAGTCGTACCGCTTGCGTAATTACAACTGTGCCACCGAGGCAGTAATATTTTTATTATCATTTTATTCTTCATAGTCTATATTATTATTAATAAACATAAAAAATAAGTTGTTAAGAATTAATTTGCATTTTTATAAACAGACTTTATTTTTCCCACCAAAACGCTACCAACTGTAATAGCCTCTCGTGTGACGTCCGCATCCGCAAAGCTAATAGACGTTTGGCTCAGCGTTTATTAGATGTTTCGAACGGTGACGTCATGCATGACTGATTTGTGTTTCATGTCACGTGTAAGTAACAAATTCGTTTAATTTACGATATTTTTAGTCTAAAATCTTATAAAAAACAAAATTCTCGTGTCGCGGGAAACTATTTTCGGTCTTAACAGCCAGAACTTATAGTTATTAATCACATAAATATGTCTCTGCGCGGGGATCGAACCTGGGGCCTTTTGTTATACAATCTCCAATGAAGGCGCTCAGCCTTTGTCACAGATAAAAACGTACTGAATCATCAAAACAAATACTAATTTTATACCAGTGTTATATTAGAAGACAATAAGTCATGTAAGCACTATATACTACCTCCCACGCTAGGGTATAGGCACCACGTACTTTTCCTATGGACTAAAATTAATAAAAGCGATATGAATCGTATTGATTATTGCTATTTTTAACCGACTTCAAAAAAGGAGGAGGTTAACAATTCGTCGGAATCTTTTTTTTTATGTATGTTACCTGATTACTCGAAGACGCCTGGACCGATTCGAGAAATTCTTTTTTTGTTTAAAAGGGTATACTTCCCATGTGGTCCCATTGGCACCAAGTCAGGATCTGATGATGGGATCTCAGACAAATTAAGGGCAACCCTCAAATTTTATAGTGACGCATAATTGACAAATACAAAATAATGTTGGAACGAATTCAAAATAAATTCGCCAGGTTTTTGTATTTAAAACTATATGGTGTGTATCCAGGGTATCCGTTGCTGTATCCTACTTTGTTTGTACTAGGCATGGTGGGATACAATCAACTGGAAACACGAAGGAGAGTTACTCTTGCTACTTATTTATTTAAGGTGTTGCGCGGAGTGCTACATAACCCAAGCATTCTTGAGGAGCTGAGATTATGCATACCGATTCGTACAAGTGGTCGAAAGCGGGCGCAGCTGCTGGCGGTGCCGCGTGCCAGGACCAAGTTACTGCACGAAGCGCCACTGACATGTGCGCTCCGTTCGCTCAATGCAGTTGCTGATAGTATTGACATATTTAGTTGCTCACTGGACGAGTTCACAGGGGCCATAATTCATTTATTTAAATAGTGTTGTAAAATGTTTAAGGAGTTTTAGTTTTAGTTATTTTTAGTATAGTTTACTTCTCTATCGCATTAGGATTACCTGTAATGATAGATGTAAGTTTGAATATAATAAATAAATAAAAAAAATGTTTTTTATTGTGTTTTATGGATCGAATGTATTGGTATTAATATTTAGCTTTAGATTTTGGATGTCTATATTCAGCGATTTGTAATTTTTTCATTCAAGATATGATACTAGATGGTAGATTGAATATGGGGAAATAATGGGTAAGCGTCCTCCGTACACTTCTTCGTACATCAAGTAGCAGAGATCATAATATTATATATATATATATCTCTCTCTCTCTTCCTGGCTATTTGTCCCACATGGTGGTAGGGTCAGCCTTCCTACTATTTCTCGTCCACATTGTAACATTTTTTTTGAAACTCTTTATTTTTTTGCCAAATATTATTATCAATATTGAAAAAGTATTTAACGATAAGTGTTATCAGTATCCCCTAACACTACTTTACATAGAGTTGGTGATAAAATAGATTTGCGTTACGTAATCGCTGAAAGCCCGACTTACGCATGCAAGCGCCGACGATAAGGCCACTTACCCGCTAAAGATGGAAGGGCCATCCGTCTTCTTCCCTTACGCCCAGGCCGGGATAACTTGAGACTTAATTAATTCGCTAAAACGCCTTAGCGCCGTAAATCTACGGAAAATCACACTTTCTCCAGAGCCGTCGAGATTACACTATACCGCTGTCTGTTTAGACGCCGATTGTCGTATTTTGTATTCCTAAATAAAATTTTCTTAAATTGTTTCTTTTGTTACAACGCAAAAAATAATACATTCTGATCTCGGGCTGAGTAATAATAATAATAACACCCAACAGTCACACACATAGCACCGACCCCATACTAAGATACGAGACTTGAGTTGTGGGTATCAGGGACTATGAGAGACTTTCGGTCTCACAACACCCAGACCCCGGACACAAATATCTGTCTATCACACGAACATTTGTCCCGGTGTGGAAAACGAATCCACGCCCTCAGGTTTCACAGCCGGCTACTGCCAACTGCGCCACGAAGGCTGTCGAGGCTGAGTGTTGTAACTGTTGGATCAGCAAAAGTCCGTATCGTATTCAGATAGATTTTAATCGGATTACGCAGGGTTACATGTTAAACAAGCTAGACAGATAGATACCAAGATACAGATGTCAGTATATTTTTCTTTTTCATGACTGCTATTGAGTTTACAAACCACAACAGTAAGAGTATTCTTTTCTTCTTCATCATCATCAAGGGCCTGTTACTACAAAAGATGATTTAAGCTGCATCTGTTTTTGAGCTACAGTACTTACGTAAATTACTAGTAAGGCCAATACGGGAGCGACAACGACGGGCACCTAATTCACATTATACCTGGTGTTGTTAAAAGAATATCAGCGCGTTGGTGGTGTCGCTCACTCCTTTTTTTCTTCCTGGCACGGCAAAGTTACCACACTGGATGCACCTGATGGTAAGCGCAGTGCCGTCAAATTAGAGTATCTTGTAGCTAGAGACAATTTATCCCTCGCTACTTAACACTATCCATAAGCCATGGGCAAGAAGGTGAAGAAGCAGGCCTTTGAAATAAGATCAAATCAAATCAAATCATTTATTTTGTAAATTAGGCCACTATGGGCACTTTTTACCTGTCATAATAATGTTAAGGTCTACTGGTGCTTCGGAAATGCCCACTGGTCTGAGAAGAAGCACCAAGAAACTCAGCCGTAGGTCTTTTGTAATTTGTCATTACAATTTACATTATAAAATAATTTACATATAAAATACATACATCCTTAAACAAGCCACATTCACATGAAACAAAAAAAAACGGTACGGTACATGTTAATACAAGGCAGAGTCGTAAATGAGGCTATACAACCTGTTGTTTATTTTCTCTAACTAACAATCAATGAGCAATCCAGGTAGACCAGTCCACACAAGCAGCACCCGTTCACGAGTATGACGCATGTGCCAGCCATCGGCCTCCTCAACCATGACACAGGGAAGTGACCGACCCGGCACATAACGCCGCCGCAAGCACAGACCCTTAAGCGAGATACCTTAATCACGTCAAAGAATGATAGAGATACAAATTCACAAGAAAATAGCTTTAAAAAAACAAGAAGCCAAGACTATTACGACTCCGGCGTCCTGTGAAAACAATATACATCAAACCGAAATACATTATATAAAATGAGTAATATGTATATTATAAAATAAGTACCTATCAGTGTGTTGCTGTGTTTAGCTGAGCGGCCATGGTTGTTTATCATTAATAAATATTCCGTTATATTGTAATAAGCCCTTTTCACTAAAAAGTTTTTTAGTTCGACTTTGAATTGGTCGATGGGCAATATTTGCACGGGCTCAGGAATATTATTATAGAAACGAATACTAAGCCCCACAAAAGAAGCATGTACTTTTTGCAAGCGAAAATACGGCATACACAGTTTATGCTTGTATCTAGTATTTAGAGTATGTATATCACTTTTCTTTTTAAACAAACTGATATTTTTCTTGATGTATATTACATTTGCATAAATATATTGGGACACAACAGTTAAAATACCTATATCTTTAAAGATATCTCTTAAGGAGACTCTTGTACTCAACTGATAAATTGAACGAACTGCTCGTTTTTGTAATATAAAAATGCTCTCAATATCAGCAGCCTTACCCCACAACAAAATACCATAAGACATAAGACTGTGAAAGTAACTAAAGTAAACAAGACGAGCAGTTTCTACATCAGTCAATTGTCTAACTTTCCTAATGGCATACACTGCAGAGCTAAGTTTCCCAGCTAAGCACGAAATATGCGTGCCCCACTGGAGTTTCTTATCCAATGTGATGCCTAGGAACACGGTAGAATCAACAGTTTCTAAAACCTCATTGTTCATAACTATATTAGGTCCTAGATTTGTGACATTTGGCATTACAAATTTTACACATTTAGTTTTCTTGGCATTAAGTACAAGATTGTTTGCCGTAAACCACTGAGTTACTTGTGAAAGTGTACTATTAATTTCGTCAAAATTATCTCTATTCCTATCCACTCTGAAAACGAGTGAAGTGTCATCAGCGAATAGCACTGTATTGCACATGTTTTTTAAATAAAAAGGTAAATCATTAATATACACTAGAAACAAGAACGGACCCAGTATAGAACCTTGTGGCACTCCCAGTCGTACAGGAAGATCCTCGGACTTCACTCCATTCAGATCTACGCACTGAACTCTTTGGTGCAGGTACGGAGAAACAACGACAAGAGCAATGTTGTGTATACCGTAATGACGAAGTTTCCGTAAGAGCGTGTCATGGTGCACACAATCAAATGCCTTCGAAAGATCACAAAAAACTCCAATGGCGTTCTGCGACCTCTCCCACGCATCAAATATGTGTTGAATGAGTGCAACTCCCGCGTCTGCAGTCGAACGACCTTTTGAGAAACCAAACTGATTAGCGTGCAAGAGGTTGTTAGCCTTGAAGTGGTTAATCAACTGCTTCAGTATAAGTTTCTCAAAATTCTTACTTAGATAGATATCTTACTTAGATAATAGTACTAGCCCCATATTAAACAGTGTTTCAGTGCTAGTAATAAAAATATTCCTAACAATTAATCCACCAAATGGTCTTAAGCAGATTGGCAGAGTTCACACGCCATCTTTGAAATTTTTATTTCTCAGGTACGCAGGCTTCCTCGGGATGTTTTCCTTCACCGTTAAAGCAAGCGATAATTAACATTTAATACATACGTAACTTTATAATAATAATAATTCTTTATTTTCGGACAACAAAGATTCATGGTTTTAGTAAACACATAATAACTTAAAAATAATGTTAGTAACATAATATTTAGAATAAGTCGAATATGGAGAGTGATCCAGCAAACAATATTAATTGATCACCCTCCACACAAAATGCCTCATTATAGGTGAATTAACAGTCTCCACCACTGTTTTCAGAATGTTGTTGTGACTGGCCCGTAGTCTCCTTATGAGTGATACGGTTTGCTTACGAAGGATAGCGGTAAAACCATCCGTTCGGTTCCTGGCAAACATCTCCGAAGCACTGCAAAAACGGGATAGTCCCAACAGCATTCTGAATATGTTTATAGTAGTACCTAAAATAATACCAAAACAGATCCAAAGATTATTTAAATTGACTTTAATACTTGTGCTAACTAGAAACAATCGAGTTTAATGGCTACTATACTCAAATTACCGAATGGCCGTATAATTTTATGATCAATGCCATTTCAACTTGGTATTTAATATTCCAGCAGTAGAAAAGCAGTACCATCTACGCTGTAGACATATTTGTCTACAGCATGAATGGGCCAGCTCGACCGAGGTAGTACCACTGTCTCACAGAAAACCAACGTAAAGTGATAGTTTACTGTCGCGTTTTGTATGGTATGTGAGATATCCGGAGGCCCAGATTCCCCCTTCCCTTCCCTAATCCCTGTTCCTGTCCTTCAAGGCCGACAGCGCATACATGATACTTTCGGTATTGTGGATGTTCATGGGCGGTGAAGATCACTTAAAATCAGGTGACCCACTGGCTCGTTTGTCGGACTATGCTATAAAAAAAAACCAACTCTCAGAACCACGTGATGTATTATATAAACCTATCAATTAAAAATACACACCTAAATTATATGTCAGACGAAACATATCCTTGACAGGATTTTTTTGCGAAACACTTCAGTTTGTACTTCGTAGAATGTTAAAAGAATAAATGAACTTTTTAAAACCCAGTCAGAGCAAGGTCAAATTGCGTCGAGGTCAATGTTATTGAGGCAGATAACAGCTTAGGGAATTGCCCATTCTGCTCCTCTTTTAGCGTTACTCCCATACTTTCCGGCCGTTAGAAAGTATCGTTGAATTTGTGTGCGATTAAAGTGTTGTTAAGGTAAATTACTTTATTGTATTTAGTACAATATTTGAGCTAAGAACTTCTTTTTTATAGACATTACTTAATATAAAGAGAAAATGCTTTTAAAATTGTGTAGTATTTGCCAGTGTTTGGCGAGGAGTGTAATAAGACTCAAGATGATTTTTAGTCTGTTTAGCTGTAGACAAAGCTTATATATATAAATGTGGTACGTGCATATAATTGTTTTATTTCCTTCCTATAACGTGAATTTATCTTACGTGCAATAATGAAGTGACGTGCTGTCGCTACATAGTACAATTGTTTGCTGTGGGCAAGAAAGACACATACAAGAAAAATTCTGGAATTGAATACTAGTTCATACCCAATGCATACTGCAGTAGGTTTCCTCTGTTTAATTCTGCACAGTATTTTATATCCAACCGAGAATACTATGAAAACATTTACGAAAACGCAAAGAAAATTGATTTTAAAATAAGGTCCTAATTATCATTTTAAGTATTGGTATGAGCATAAGTAAAAGTTTTTTAATTCATAAAAAGTACACCGACTTCAACAAAAAACAAATTATGCGTCACTATAAAATTTGAGGGTTGCCCTTGATTTTTCTGAGATCAGATCCTGACTTGGTGCCGATGGGACCACCATGGGACCATGGAAAGTATACCCTTTTAAACAAAAAAATAATTTCTCGAATCGGTCCAGGCGTCTTCGAGTAATCGGGGAACATACATAAAAAAAAACCGACGTATTGTTAACCTTCTCCTTTTTTTGAAGTCGGTTAAAAAAAGATTCCGACGAATCGTTAACCTCCTTCTTTTTTTGAAGTCGGTTAAAAGGGTGGTGCATATTGGGTATATTACACTAGGTATCTCTCTCGCACCACTACGTAAAGGGCATTCTGGGAGGTACGGGGTTTTTCTGTCGACAAGTCCCTTCTATCTGATTGGACTGACTTCTAATTTATTTATTTGAGTGGATTTATAAAATCCTTTCTATAATGGGTTTTAGGTTAACTTATTGAATGGAATATAAAAAATAACTGCTGTTATTCTTTAAATATGATTTGAAGATATAAAAATATATACATAATAGCGGGCCCGGCAGACATCGTTCTGCTCCGAAAAGCAGCGCCACACCGACTGCAGCGCCATCTGCCGGGCTGATTTGTAAATCTAAACCATCCATCATCCATCAGGGCGCCACCCAAACGCATACAAAAAAAAACATTCAAATTAGTCCAGCCGTTTAGGAGGAGTTCAGTGACATACACACGTACCTACAGTAGAATTATATATATAAAGATAAATCAAACCAATACTGTAATTTTCCAGTCGTTCATAACTTTATCTAAATCTTTCTACGACATAATTCTGGTATAAGCACAATAAATGTCAACGGATCGCATCTCTAAGAACGCTCTAACATGTCTGTAAGAGGCTTAACAGCTCCGCTCTGGTCGCCCGGATATTATCTCCATGACAATGTGCAATAAAACTGCGAAATACGGGAGCGGTCGAATGTGCCAGACTGTCTGCGCTTGGCAACTTGGCAATATTCTTCAACTGTACTCCGAGCCACAAAGGACTGGTTCTAAAAATAATATAAAAATTGAGTGTCAATGTTCGTTTACGATGCCGGAATATTTACTGTCAGTGACATTTGTTTTGGTTGTTTATTGGAGTTTTTGGCGTATTCTGTTTTCTATACAAAATTGCGAATATATCGATTTATCCTGGCACGGCAAAGTGACCACACTGCACCTGATGGTAAGCGCAGTGTAGTCTAGTTAGAGTATCACGTAGCGAGAGACAATTATACCTCGCTACTCGACTCAATCGATAGATAAACTTAATCCTGACCCGTAAAAAGTGCCCCTAGTGGCCTAATCTGTATATACACAGTCAGGTTATAAGTATTGTCACACAGTAAAAACTTTTATTTTAGAATGCTGGCCACAAAAAAGTTTATTGAATTCGAATTTCAAATTGTTCATGAAAATAAAAATGTATACTTTTTAGAATTTTACTCATTTTTAAATATGGAGTGGACGCTTAAGGAAGACCGTGTTGTAGTAATTGCGTTGCATCGTTGCGGTTACGCGCCAATTCAAATTTTTGACATACTGAAAAATTTGAATATAACCAAAAGATTCGTTTATCGTACCATCAAACGATACAATGAAGACTCTAGTGTAGATGACAGGTCAAGAAGTGGTCGCCCTCGGTCTGTTAGGACTCCAGCAGTGATAAAAGCTGTGAAGGCGCGAATTCAAAGAAATCCCAAACGTAAGCAGAAACTGTTGGCCCTTCAGATGGGGTTAAGCAGAACCACGGTGAAAAGGGTGTTAAATGAAGACTTAGGGCTTCGGGCATATCGAAGAAAAACAGGACTCACAGAAAACCAACGTAAAGTGACAGTTTACTGTCGCGTTTCGTATGGTAAGTGAGATAACCGGAGGCCTATATTCCCCCTTCCCTTCCCTAATCCCTATTCCTGTCCTTTAAGGCCGACAACGCATACATGATACTTTCGGTATTGTGGATGTTCATGGGCGGTGGAGATCACTTAACATCAGGTGACCCACTGGCTCGTTTGTCGGACTAAGATATAAAAAAAAAAAAAAAAAACATCGTTTGAATGCTCGTCTAATGGACCTGAGACTGAAGAGATGCCGCGCTTTGTTGAAGCGGCACGCGGGAAAAAAATATCGGGAAATTCTTTTTTCAGATGAAAAAATTTTTACCGTAGAAGAGAGCTACAACAAACAAAATGATAAGGTGTACGCACACAGTAGTGAAGAAGCGAGCAACCGTATTCCGCGTGTCCAACGAGGTCATTTTCCATCCTCGCTCATGGTATGGTTGGGAGTTTCTTATTGGGGCTTAACAGAGGTACATTTATGTGAGAAAGGTGTAAAAACGAATGCAGTTGTGTATCAAAATACAGTCCTGACGAACCTTGTGGAACCTGTTTCTCATACCATGTTCAATAACAGGCACTGGGTATTCCAACAAGATTCGGCGCCAGCTCATAGAGCGAAGAGCACACAAGACTGGCTGGCGGCGCGTGAAATCGACTTCATCCGGCATGAAGACTGGCCCTCCTCCAGTCCAGATTTGAATCCGTTAGATTACAAGATATGGCAACACTTGGAAGAAAAGGCGTGCTCAAAGCCTCATCCCAATTTGGAGTCACTCAAGACATCCTTGATTAAGGCAGCCGCCGATATTGACATGGACCTCGTTCGTGCTGCGATAGACAACTGGCCGCGCAGATTGAAGGCCTGTATTCAAAATCACGGAGGTCATTTTGAATATACTTCAGTGTCATAAGAATTTATGTTTTGTTAAGTTCATTTTGGTATATAAATGGTTACATAATGAATAAACTTGTTTCAATTATTTTATATTAAACATGTGACTTGAAAATTTTGACAGTAGGTACCTTTTATGATGTAGGCATCCACTAAGGAAGGGTTTTTGGAAATACCACCCCTAAGGGAGTAAAATAGGGGATGAAAGTTTGTATGGAAATCTAAAATTTTTAAGGTTAATTCATGAAAATTAGTATTTGGCATTTTAGTTAAAAATAAAAAATATCTGTTTCAGGATCTTTGGAAATTTTTCGTCATTTTTAAACGTTCATGCGTTTAATTGGTATTTTGTATTGTATAATTTTTCTCCCAAACATGACCTCCACGCGGGCGGAGCCGCGAGCAACAGCTAGTTTACTAAATAAATGATTTGATTTGAATCATGCCTGATCGTTTTGTTTGCTAGCTGAACTAATTTCATTTAAACATACATATATTCATATCGCTCTGTCCAAGATTCAACTAAAACTATGCTTATTTTGTCAAAAAAGTCCAGACAAAACAATGAGAGAGGTCTAAATCCGCAATCCGAATGAATAATGGCAATTTTTCTTCAGGATTCCGAGCACTACGTCAAAGGATTTAGCTCGGAATGAATTGCAGCCTACAAATAATTTATGGTTATGCAGAACATGATGTAGGTACAGCAGTTGGGTCGAAAAGATTCACTTGACTCATCATTAATAAGTGTATTTATAGCTGTTGAATATGTATATCATTTTTTGTACTTTTTGTATTTTGTAGGTATGTGTAATCATTTTATTTAGTACTAGGTGTTGCCTGCGGTTCAAAAAGTATTCAATATAGTCAGTATATTCAGAGTAATAAACCACCATCCGTTGTTTTATTACATTATCTCAAAGGTATTAGGCAGCGTTTTCGATGAAAGCTCCCATGCGATTTGACTTTTTCCGAAACTTCCAACACATAAATAAATAACACCCAACAGTCACACATATCCCCGATCCCACACTAAGATACGAGTCTTGTGTTGTGGGTATCAGGGACTACGAGAGACTTTCGGTCTCACAACACCCAGACCCCGGACACAAATATCTGGCTGGGAATCGAACACACGGCCTCTTGTTTCACAGCCGGCTACTTGCCTACTGCGCCACGGAGGCTGTCCCAATCAATATCGTTATATTTCAACCAATTTACACAAACCTTTGACAAATGATATAGCTTAACCTTCCTCATAGAATACTCTATCTATTGGAGTTCTTGAGTAGAGTGTTTACGTGCAGTAGTTTTTGAGTTTATTGCGAACAGACAGACAGACGCGGCTAAGGCAAGGCAATATTGCCAAGTTCAGACTAACAAAGGTACGAAAAGCTATGAGAAATACACATATACACTCACGCCTGTGATCCCCGAAGGGGTAGTCAGTGATGTAACCAGTACACCCACTTTTCGCCGAATTTCTGAATGAGAAATACGATATGATAAACATCTCATATCATGCCACACCAATTATTATTAAAGGTAAGTCACCAATTATTATTATAGGCAAGTCACCAATTATTATTATGGCAAGTCACCAATTATTATTATAGGCAAGTCACCAATTATTATTATAGGCAAGTCACCAATTATTATTAAAGGTAAGTCACCAATTATTATTATAGGCAAGTCACCAATTATTATTATGGCAAGTCACCAATTATTATTATAGGCAAGTCACCAATTATTATTAAAGGTAAGTCACCAATTATTATTATAGGCAAGTCACCAATTATTATTATAGGCAAGTCACCAATTATTATTAAAGGTAAGTCACCAATTATTATTATAGGCAAGTCACCAATTATTATTATGGCAAGTCACCAATTATTATTATAGGCAAGTCACCAATTATTATTATAGGCAAGTCACCAATTATTATTATAGGCAAGTCACCAATTATTATTATAGGCAAGTCACCAATTATTATTATAGGCAAGTCACCAATTATTATTATAGGCAAGTCACCAATTATTATTATAGGCAAGTCACCAATTATTATTATAGGCAAGTCACCAATTATTATTATAGGCAAGTCACCAATTATTATTAAAGGTAAGTCACCAATTATTATTATAGGCAAGTCACCAATTATTATTATGGCAAGTCACCAATTATTATTATAGGCAAGTCACCAATTATTATTATAGGCAAGTCACCAATTATTATTATAGGCAAGTCACCAATTATTATTATAGGCAAGTCACCAATTATTATTATAGGCAAGTCACCAATTATTATTATAGGCAAGTCACCAATTATTATTATAGGCAAGTCACCAATTATTATTATAGGCAAGTCACCAATTATTATTATAGGCAAGTCACCAATTATTATTATAGAATGACCTCCATTGACTAAAACTCAACTCAATCAACTGAAAAATACTAGAACTTGAGCATATTTAGTATCGGCACACCCTGTATTCTAATCAGTCCAACAAATGATTCAACGCATTGTTTGTGACTAATATTGAGTGAAAATCTAAATTGCGGTTTGAACAATTTATGCTAATAGCTGTGGGTATGTGCGTTCACATCTAATATCGATTCGGCGTACGGTAGGCCCCTGATAGGCACGCTGTAATCCTATAATACCTTAATTTGACATGTTCCTCGCGTAAAGGTATACAGGGTTTGTTACTTTGGGTACCAACGACTGTAGAACTTGAAAGAAGGGCTTTGCGATTGAAAGGTTTGGTTATATAGGGTGGCGCAGAAAGATGGTAAACATAATAAGAATGGTAAGGAAATATGATTGGTAACTCATAGGTAAAATAAAAAATGTAAACGTCTTCTTTATTATTATTGGAATTTCAAAATTTTAAGATACGATTTTGATTAAGATCCTTGAAACAGCAGATTAACGGTTACTACTGTTGTCCTTAGGTAACCATACAGTTTATTAAATGTTTTAAGGGTCCCAATAACATTTAAAGATCGTGCTATGAAATGCCAAGATACATCTCAAATTTAATTTGTTTTTTATTTACTAAACAAGATATTATTCGCCAATTCTTTAAGTTTAGCTGTTATAAGTATCACCTTTGTGCATCATACTGTATAATAATAGGTATGCAAGAATATGTCTGAGATATAATCTCACGATCTGCTTCAAAATATTTCAGAAGATTTCTAAAATGTTATTTAGTCTTTGGGATACATAATGATGGATATGGATTGTTACAATATCTGACTTTTTTTCCTCGCACAGCAACGTGACCACACTGCACCTGATGGTACGCGACGCAGTGCCGTCTAATTGGAGTATCTATATAACTCTAGACCCTGACAAAAACCGGATGTACACTGGCTGATTCTGGAACGCGACACATTCGCGTGTGCCACTATGGCGGGTTTTACACCCTGTGTACGGTGGTGGTGGTTTTTGGTGGCAAACGACCAGGCGGGTCATCTGAGAGTCGTATATATAGTATAGTCATCACCGCCGCCGATAGACACCTACAATGCCAGAAGGATTGACGAAGTGTTGTTTAAATGTAAATATAGTGGAATAAATTTAAATATAGAAGAAAAAAAGGAACTCAATGTTTATGTAGGTATGTTAAATAGTTTCTGGATGTCAAACAGTTTTTTTTAGTGCCTGGATAGACAGACGAGCAGACGGGCCACCTGATGGTAAGTAGTCACCGCCGCCTATAGACTTCTGCAGTGCCAGGACACAGCAAAGCCGTTGCCTACCGTACCGTTTTCTTCTACAAAAATATATGTTAAAATATTACAAAAACAGTTTGACTAATTTTATCAGCACCATCAACAGAGATCGAAAATATCACTAGTTTCAACATTATGCAAACGTTTCGACTCGTCAGCGGGTAAGTAATTAAATTCTCTTCAATCACTCATTGAACAATTTACATGATTTTAAATAGACGGAACTGATTAATCAAACAACGATAATTTAATCTATTCGCAAATGTTCGCTTATCGTGCAACTGTTGTGAAAACCGTCAATAACTATTAGTAGCTAAACCACCACAATATACTGTCATCGTTATTCTATAGTTTGGTAATTTTTTGTTTAATTAAGTCGATTTTAAAATAGGACGTTCTTAAATGCGATGCGTCTTTTTATGTAGGTATTATACATAGATTTTGGGCTAAGTACTAAGTGTTCTAAGGTTTTTTTGTGTTTTCACTTGCTCTTAGTACCTGTTTAAATATTTGGTTAAGTACTAATATATACTCAGCCTGTTGCCGTCCACTGTTGGACGTAGGCCTCCCCAAGTGAACGCCAACCATCCCGGTCTTGAGTAGCCCGCATCCACCCGCTACCCGCCACCTTCCTCAAGTCGTCGGTCCATCGTGCAGCAGGGCGTCCCACACTACGTTTGCCTAAACGCGGTCTCCACTCCAACACATCTCTGCTCCATCGGCCATATGTCCGTCTGCAGACGTGACCAGCCCACTTCCACTTTAGCGTGCTAATTTTGCGAGCAATATCTATGACTTTGGTTCTCTGGCGGATGACTTCATTTCGAACTCTATCCACCAGAGAAACCCCAAGCATTGCCCATAGCACGCTGAGCGACTTAAAATTTATGGACCAGTCCATTTGTGAGTGTCCACGTTTCAGCGCCGTAGGTCATTACGGGTAGGACGCACTGGTTAAAAACTCTTGTTTTTAAGCATGCAAGCAAGTAGGCCTATGTCCAGCAGTGGACTGCGATAGGCTGATGATGATGAATGGAGTTTGAAACAAAATAAATATACATCCAACAGTCCGACACATAATTCTGACCGCACACTATGTCAAACCTGTATATTGGGTATCATGAACTATGAGGGACTACGGTCCCACAATACCCAGACCCGAAACAAATATATGTCGGTCACACAAACATTTGTCTCGGTGCGAGAACCGACCCACGGCCTCTCGTTTCACAGTCGGCTATTTGCCAGCTATCCCAAGGAGGCTGTCAAATTACCTTGTCATTGTTTATGGCGTGGTTCACGCAATTAACAATGGTTCAAAAATGCGTATTTTTGCCGCACCATCAAGCTGTGGAACAGTATGCCTGCTACTGTGTTCCTTCCTATGATCCTGGGTCCTTTAGGCTCAGTATGAAGAAGCTACAAGTATGCTACGGCATGATAGTGTTGAGTAGCGAGGGATAGATTGTCTCTCCCTACTTGATACTCTAACTGGACGGCACTACGCTTACCATCAGGTGCAGTGTGGTCACTTTGCCGTAAGAGTATAAAACAAAAAGGTTGTACTTACCATCGTGACACAAGTAAATAAAAAATATTAAACATGAGAAAGTTATGTATGTAATTTATTCCACCCCGCAAAACTTATATAAGTTTATCCGTAGATATTGGTAGCAATAAAGAAAGTTCTGCTTGTTTTTCAACTGCGAGTATATTGTTTATATTGTTAGTTATTAAGTACTAACTTCGGGGTTATGGCCGAGCATTTTTTCGCACAAGTTTGCCCAGTTTAAGCGTTGTTTCGAACTGTATGTGAAAGGGACTCAATATCAGCGCTTTATTTGTAAGCTTGCGGAAACGTGTTCACGGAAATAGTTTTTTCATTCATCAATCAATTTTCTATTACCTCTTGTACATTTTACGGCATAGTTATGATCTTGTTGTAAATTGCTTTCCGTTTTATGTCTTAACAAACAGAAATTTAGTTTCGTTTTTCATTATATGTTACGTGCTCTGGTATTCTCAAATACAGAATAATCTACTTAGTTTTTATATAAAAAAACTATATAGAGATTTGCTGGTGGTTGGATATTCATATCCAGCCGGATATCGACCACCGTAGACAGGGTGTAAAGCCCGCCATAGTGGCACACGCAACTGCGTCGCGGTCCGGGATCAGCCAGTGTACATCCGGTTTTTGTCGGCGGTACAATGTTTGGCCGTATTGCAGCCTTCTGGGTATTCTGACACTAGACCCTCGGCCGCGTTTTTTACCTGCTTGCCCCATGGCGTAGTGTGAACAAGCTACACAACAGGCCGGCATGATTGTGTTGAGTAGCGGGGGATAGATTGTCTCTCGCTACTTGATACTCTAACTAGACGGCACTGCGCTTACCATGAGGTGATTATGAATCCGAACAATAATAAGTAAATTAGACGCCATTCAAATCTCTTGATACCCTAAGGATACTTAGGATAAATAAAAATATTTTCCGTAACGTGACAATTGCTTATCGGGGAACGGAACGGGCTATCGAGAATTGTTTGGAGTATGATACTAACTTTTGATTTTTCGATGTTTTGTATGTATTCAAAGTAATTTGATTATTATAATCATCGCACGCATTACTGGTGTAAGAAAACATCGTAACGAAACTAAGAATTCCAAATAAGATTTAGTGTGAAGTCAACTAACCCCTATTAACCCAGCGTGAACGAAAGCCTAACCTAATTCACTTATCGAATGACGGGGCGCGCATTTTTTACTTTCTTTTAAACTTAGCTGGTATGTCACTTGTCTTTTTTTTATGTCACTTGTCAATAATGAAGTGTTGCCAATCTAGTTATTATAATTTCCTCAAATATTTATTCTTTTTTTTTATTCTTTAATTATTGGCTCTATAAAAGTAAGGTATTCCAAGAATATATACTGTTAAATGATTAGTTATTCTGACACTGTTCCGCTTGAATCCACCCATACTCATCAACTCATGAAGTATAAAAACTGTCACCCACGACGCATTAAAACCACTTCCGTGATACATTTGCGCGCAACATTTCCTCGTTCGTGCATTTTCCGTGTTATCCCTCGTTGAGTGGTTGATTACTCCTGCTCAGCGCTCGTACAGATTGGGAGATTTGTTCCTAATCCCTGATATCTGTCTAGTTGTTTTCCCGACTTTATACTAGAACATGAGAGTTTGTTTAGTGTATTGGCATTGTCATTAATTTGCACTATGTGATTAGTTAGCGATAGCCTAGTTGGCAGTGGTACTGATGGCAGATAACGAAGTCACAACTTCAAAACCAAAATGATTTTTTAAAGTTAATGTGTCTTCATCTTTTTAACGGTAAAGGAAAACTTCATGAGGAATCCTGCATAACTGAACATTCTCCATAAGAATTTCAAACTCATGATGTCATTGGCCGTGTTAGCTTTGAAGCCGCAAGCGACCATTCGAGTGGTATGGTATGGTCTCATCCATTACGGGATGTGTTGTAAAGATGTCTAATTACTTATAATTAAGTTTTATTGTAATATTCTACTTAAATTTTATACAGTTGAAAATTTCTTATGCTCAAAATCGCATACAAATCCGTAGTATCTCTAATACTCGTATTAATAAACAAAAAATACTTGGTCTCAAGCAATTACTTTCATAAGTCATTACTTGGCCGAGTTGTGCTGGAGTAAAGAAAAGTGTTCTTTAGTCAAGTAATTGAAAACCCTTACTTGAGTAAAGTTTTAAACATTACTTAAGATTAGATTATTATTATTACATTACTTTTTTAGATCACTTAACATCACTTGACCTACTGGCTCGTTTGTCGGACTATATCTACTATATAAAAAAACATTACGTATTACTTTAAATTCCCACCAAAAAAATACTCCAATTTTCGCTGTGGTCCTTACTCAAGCATCGGAAATCGTTGCTAATGCTTGGCCAAGCAATCTTACGTCAAACGATTCTTACTTGGTAAGAACTCTTAACTATACTTATATAGTTTTACTGAAGTAATTACTTTTACTCAAGTAAAAGGTTTTTTCTCGATTATAAATGCGATTGTAAGAATATCTATATTTCAAGTACCTACTACGTAACAATTCTAGCTATATGAGTGACGGTAAACCCGTTCTTAGTTGCACATAATCTGTTTAGTCATCTTACAAAATAAAATACTTATTGTTTATAAATGATTTACCATAACCATAACCATAGTACATCATTAAAATTAAAATTTAGTCTTTTTTTAGTGCCTCGATAGGCAGACGAGCAGACGGGCCACCTGATGGTAAGTAGTCACCGCCGCCCATAGACTTCTGCAATGCCAGGGCACAGCAAAGCCGCTGCCTACCGTCTAGACTAATAAGTAATTTAAATTCAACCTAAACTTCTAATGACTAAGAATAGCTCATGTCTCTATTAAGGGGGAACTTCATGTTCATGTATTGTGTTCTTTATTAATAGCACTCGCTACACTAAATGTTTATAACACTAACTAAAAAGGTTTTGTCCTTTTCAGTCTTTCTAAATAAATTACTAAAGCCTTGAAGGTTACCGTGTTGCAATGCATCGAGAAAGGGTTCCCACATACTAAGATTCAGGGCACGTGCGTTGTCGTCTAGTTTCAGATAAATTGACCCCTGAATCCTAACCAAGCCGCCTGCTTCCGCATTGTACCAAATCATTTATACATTTTCTTTTTGTCAGACCAGTCACGGACTGACCGAAAGTTTATTCATAATGGTTGACCCTTGGAAGGGATGTTTTGAATTATTCGTGTTGGTTTTGATTTTTTTTCTTATGTGTGTTTTGTGACATTTGTATTAGATTCGGTTTATTGCATGACTAGCATCGGTAGCCTAGTTCGAAGTGATACAGACTGTTAGAAATTCGCGGGTTCGAAACCGAATAAGGTTCTGACTTTACGAATTGACGTGTGTATTCATTGTTAATTATCATTTGCTCAAAGCAGTGAAGAAAAAAATTGTAAGGGAACCTGAGAATTCTAAATAACAACTTCGTAGGTGTGTGAAGTCTACCAACCCACATTAAGCTAGCATGATGGATTATAGCCTAATTAACCCCTCTACTCATTGGGGCAGTGTTTGAATTTTGCTGGTATTATTATCATGATTAGATTTATGTTTATTTAACCCTTAACCAAGTTAAGGGAACATGCTTCCCACATAGTATTTTCGATGCTCTTAACATGTTTAGGCGATATACCGCCCACAAACTGTCAACTGTCTTCACTAGCTATTATAACCCGTGGTTTTCATTATTCTATTTTTTATTATATTCTATGCAATATGCAAAGGTGGTAGTGGGTATGTTTTTGTCATCTATTATTTAGTCATTCATTATGTGTGTAATTATTTTAATTTCCAGTGATGCAATATAAACCAAGGCCTTTATAAGTATACGAATCCATAAAAAAAAAACATTATTGATATAGCAGTTATCTGGGGCCTGGTAAAGGGTTAAATACAAAAATATGTTTTTGTGTATGTATTATTATGAAAAATAGAGTCCTTATTTTTTGTGTATTAAATCAACATTATTTCAGTTCGGAAAATACATTCACAATAATTGAAAATACATTGAATTACGATATCATTCACCAGAAAAATAAATTAGTGTAAATCCGAAAAATTTTAACAGCCCAGCTACCCTAAAATATAAGATACTTCTTTCTTTAAGATAGATCTTTCTGTAAAATATTGTGAGTGAAGTTTCTTAGCGACGTGAGCTACATCTCTAGTATTATTTGAGGTAGATGCCGCCATTTTGGGTCAAGTCTTTTAAGTGCCAGTCTACCCTATTTTGTGGAACTAACCAAGATATGAATCGAACAATTCATGTGTCCGTTATCGGTTGTATTAGAAAATGTATAAGGTGGTAAACATATATTCATTTATATACCTTTGTAATAAATAGCCCTATCACAAATAGTGAAAAAAAATATTGATGATCCAGGATCGATTATTCAGAGTCACCGATCAATTTATGTCTTACTAGATGTTGCCCGCGGCTCCGCCCGCGTGGAATATATTTTTGGAAAAAAGGTATACAATCCATGGAGGCATCTTAAGCTTATTAACTTTGAAAAAAAAACTAATTTTACGGATTCTATCGCGGTTTATATAACTTTTTTAATCCCGAAGTTTCGAAAGCTTTACAGCCTTCATGGTCACGGGGCGGACTGAGTTGTATGTCGTCACGCAAGTGTGTAATAGTGCAATGTTTCTACCATCCATATAGTTGTTTTAAAATTTTTATTTATTGTGCTCCGATCTACGATTCGATTATATCTATATTTATTGTAGTATATATATATATGTCAGGGCGTCATGAATACGGACACTGAATTGAACTTGCAAATAGCTTTAATTGTTGTAAACTGTGGGTACCGTCACTTGCTTTGCTATTTTTAAGGTGGTTTCGAGTTGTTTATCGTATGGTCTCACTCACGGAGTGGGGCACAACGAGAATCACAATATAAAAGAGCGCCTTGTGAAGTAGTCGTTGAACAGTTAGTAGCTTTAGAGGTCGTAATGCCGGATTACGGTTTGGCAGACGGTGCCTACATAGTTTAAAGTAACCCTTATTGTTCAAAGAAGTTGCTGGGCTGTATGGTGTGCTCAATCCTGGATCCTCATCCAGGCAAAGTAGTTCGGTGAGTAGAGAGATAGTCGAAAGGAAGTTCTTATCCGCGCTATTAATTGACGTAGTCCAGGGAGTGAATCGAAGGGATGCAGATGTCCGGGTCGTATTCTGGGTTGTAGATCAGGGGGCGCTGTTATCCGGGCTGCACTGCCCTGGTTGCGTCGTAGTTTCGAGTAGTTGTGGGTATTGCCAGGATTGGGAACATCATCAGTGGTTTGAGAAACTGATCGATGTACCAACATTAATTGTAATTCAAAGTGCTGTGCAGAGCAACCATTAGGGTTTCTTGCCAACTCTTCCCCATGGATGACTGCGTTCCGAACTGGTGGTAGCTTTATTAAACTCTAAAGTGTAAATCACGTGTTCTACTTCCGAACTATCATACGGTGAGCATCCTGACAATATCTGGAGATAGGAGAGGGATGTGTAAGCCCTCTCACGACCTCGGCCCGTGGACATGCCGACGACATATAGATGTTACTGTTTGTTTTCCTAATAGAATAAAATAAAATAATCTAGTTTACATAATCACAGATAAACGTTAAACTATAGGTAAATTGCTATGATCCTTATAAATCCTAATATATAGGCCAGATGTGTCTTTTTACTCCTACGATAAAATTTTGTTACTACGTAGAATTATCTCAATCTTTGGATAATATTTAAGCATGTTACAATAATAAAAATTCTTTAATAACAAACAGTGTTGACTAATCCATTAACAACAATTATCTATTAACTTACGTTTCTAATTTGATATTAGATAAGTAAAGTAATTAATTAACAAACCTATAAAGAAAAAACAATTTTTGTTTCAACGTCATTTCATTCATTTACATACTGTGAAACACTTTGTTACAGAAATGTGCGATATAAAATCGATAAAAACATTAATTCTCGTCGAAAATGTTCTGTGTATATATCGTAATTATTCTTTTTACGGCGATAAAGCAAAGAAAATTATACTCTCACGTGTAGTGATAGAAACGTGTTTCTATTTAGCAATTACTGTTAAGGCTTTGTCCGCTCTTGGCTGAGGTATGATTGAGGGGGTGAGATGCGACGGGTGGTGGCGGCGTGCTCCCCCTCCAACGAGTAGCGATAGGCGCTCATATAAAGGATGTTCATTATTTAAAACAGTGAAATGAGCAAATGTCAAATAAATCAGATTTATTTAGAACGTAAAATACCATAAATTTTTATTTTTGTAAACCCCTCAACTATTATGTTATTTTATTAAAATTAAAACCTATATGACAGCCTCAGCCTCAAACGGGAGGCAGTGGGCTCGATTCTCCGAACAAAGTTACCGAATGTTATCGTTACAGACTAATGTTTGTTTCGAGTCTGGATGTTGTGGGACCATATTCCCTCGTAGTTCTCGATACCCACGATATAAGTTTGACGTAGTGTGAGGTCAGAAATATGTGTGACTTTTTGATGTTTTATTTATACGTACCTATATTATTACAAATTATAATGATAACAATGTAAATTATTACTCATTTTTAACGTTCAGTGAAATAAGTTGCAATTTGAGTGAAAGTAATCACGTCTTTTATATACTACTCGCTGCTGCTCGAGGCTTCGCCCGCGTGGAGGTTATTTTCGGGAGCAAAAGTATACAATTAATACCAAGTTTATAAAAAACCCTTCGAAAATAACGTATTGCTTTAGGACAAATTTTATTACCATTAAAAAGGCAGAGGCAGATTAAGGTGAGCTAACCGAAAAAGATAGATATATACACAGTCAGGTCATAAGTATTGTCACACAGTAAAAACTTTTATTTTAGAATGCTGGCCACAAAAAATTGAATTCGAATTTCAACTTGTTCATGATAATAAAAATCTATACATTTTAGAATTTTACTCATTTTTAAATATGGAGTGGACGCTTAAAGAAGACCGTGTTGCAGTAATTGCGTTGCATCGTTGCGGTTACGCGCCAATTCAAAATTTTGACATACTGAAAAATTTGAATATAACCAAAAGATTCGTTTATCGTACCATCAAACGATACAATGAAGACTCTAGTGTAGATGACAGGTCAAGAAGTGGTCGCCCTCGGTCTGTTAGGACTCCAGCAGTGATAAAAGCTGTGAAGGCGCGAATTCAAAGAAATCCCAAACGTAAGCAGAAACTGTTGGCCCTTCAGATGGGGTTAAGCAGAACCACGGTGAAAAGGGTGTTAAATGAAGACTTAGGGCTTCGGGCATATCGAAGAAAACAGGACATCGTTTGAATGCTCGTTTAATGGACCTGAGACTGAAGAGATGCCGCGCTTTGTTGAAGCGGTACGCGGGAAAAAAATATCGGGAAATTCTTTTTTCAGATGAAAAATTTTTTACCGTAGAAGAGAGCTACAACAAACAAAATTATAAGGTGTACGTACACAGTAGTGAAGAAGCGAGCAACCGTATTCCGCGTGTCCAACGAGGTCATTTTCCATCCTCGCTCATGGTATGGTTGGGAGTTCTTATTGGGGCTTAAAAGAGGTACATTTTTGTGAGAAAGGTGTAAAAACGAATGCAGTTGTGTATCAAAATACAGTCCTGACGAACCTTGTGGAACCTGTTTCTCATACCATGTTCAATAACAGGCACTGGGTATTCCAACAAGATTCGGCGCCAGCTCATAGAGCGAAGAGCACACAAGACTGGCTGGCGGCGCGTGAAATCGACTTCATCCGGCACGAAGACTGGCCCTCCTCCAGTCCAGATTTGAATCCGTTAGATTACAAGATATGGCAACACTTGGAGGAAAAGGCGTGCTCAAAGCCTCATCCCAATTCGGAGTCACTCAAGACATCCTTGATTAAGGCAGCCGCCGATATTGACATGGACCTCGTTCGTGCTGCGATAGACAACTGGCCGCGCAGATTGAAGGCCTGTATTCAAAATCACGGAGGTCATTTTGAATAAACTTTAGTGTCATAAGAATCTATGTTTTGTTAAGTTCATTTTGGTATATAAATGGTTACATAATGAATAAACTTGTTTCAATTATTTTATATTAAACATGTGACAGAATTTATGACCTGACTAGGTATATGCTATCGCGGACTTTTTTTATAACTTTTTAAGAGGAACAATTCCGTCATACTTGATTGTTGCGTAACTTTAACCGTATACGCAGCGCACGCAAAACAAGTTCTGAAAAGGAATATATTTTCCCGTTTTTGCAACAAATTTCATTGCTGCTCAGCTCATATTGGTCATAGCGTGATGTTATATAGCCTATAGCGTTCCCAGATAAATAGGTTATACAAAACTAAAAGAATTTTTCAATTAGAAACAGTATTTCTTGAGATTAGCGCGTTCAAACAAACAAATAAACGTACACGTAATTTTTAAAATGTAGCCTCTAAAATGGTGAATTAGTAGTGGTTGAAAGTTTTCTGTCTGTTACATTTTCACGACTGAACTGAAAACACTGAACCGATTTTTATGAAAATATTTTTTTATACTGTGCGTTGGGAGTGGAACACCTGTAAGAACGGGGACGTGAGGAAACAGGGATTTCTTGCACGAGAACACGATCACCCAGGTTTTCTTGCTATAGATCTCAACCCGATTCCTGAGAAAAATAAACATGAGATCTAGGGTCTGGTTGAGGTGAATGATAAGATCCTCGCGTTTTCTCACGGTATCCGCTCGGTAAAGGTTACTAGACATTTATTATAGATGTAATAGCTTAAGCTAGCTAAGCTAAGCTAGACTAGGGATTACACCCATCTCTGCCAAATCCGTCCAGTTTCCTTTTGATTTTACCCTCCCATTCTTTACCCTTCTCCCGATCATCATCTCCCGTCACTTCCCTTGATCTTCGGTAAAGGAAGTGTATCCTTTCGATATTCGATTTCGGGATACAACTTGGACTTCTTGTTTCATAACCGACTAAACGTCCACTGCACAATGCAGACCGTCAAGTATGAATTGTCATAAATCCGTTGAATTTTGAGTTCTATTACCAAAATAATAGAACTCAATATATTGTTAATTGAATTAATAATGTTAATATAATATTTCGTTGTGGAATAAAAACTTTTTCGTTGGTATGAATGAATATTATTAGAAAAAAATATTCTGTCAAAACAAAAAGTAATATCAAATGTCATAGTAATTAAAATAGATATAAAGAATTTACAAAAAAATTATCTGTTTGTCTATTTACTATTTTGTCAGGGTGGCTCTGATGATGATGGAATCTGATATTTTTTTTATCCTGGCAAAGTGACGACACTGCTCCTGATGGTAAGCGCAGTGTCGTCCAGTTAAATTACCAAGTAGCGAGAGACAATCTATGCCTCGCTACTTAACACAATCATGTCGGCCTGATGTTCAGTTTTTCATACTACGCCATGGGGCAAGGAGGTTCAGAAGCGGTTGAGGGTCTAGTGTCATAGTACTCAGAACAACACGTCCAAAAATCATACCCCAACTCTAGACCCCGACAAAAATCAGAGGTACACTGGCTGAACCCCGGAACGCGACACACTTGCGTATGCCACTCTGTGTACGGTGGTCGCTATCCTGGCGGATATGAATATCCTACCACCAGCAGGTATCGAGATAAGTGAAACTGAATAGGGTAATTTTTATACAAAAAGTAACAGCGACATCATAGGATAAAAATTGGCTATGGAAATTATAATAGTAACTCATTGCCGTAAACAAGTGAGAAAATGTATAGATAATATTTGATAGGGGTGGAGCCGGGTAAAAAGTATATATCGTCAGTTGATGCATTTTAAGAAATCATAAATTTTGCAAGATCTATTATTCTGACAATTAAAATTGTCATCCATATCTGACGTCATGCACGAAATGACAAGAATAGTTATATATTATTTCTCTTTTACCGACACAATAACGTATAATCGATCGTCCGCCGAAAACAAACGAGTACTTTAAAACGTATTGTCTGTCAAACTGCTAAATTAATAAAATTATTATAATAATGAACTTTGTAGTCGCCCACCTAACTTTTTTTTTGGTTGACTTTGATTGTTATCATCGTAATTTAGTCTTGGGCAATTAATATAAAATAAATATAGCAGAACTTATGATAGATATATAATTGACAGAAATTCAAAGTGCTGTATCCAGAGCAGTTATTTACGATTACAGTCTTCGAGCTCTAGGGATATGGTAATCAGTCGCAATCGTAGTAGGAAATAGTATGAGCCCGCTGATGACGGTTTTCATTTCCAACAAAATAATAATAAAATTTGGACATAAGTTAGTCATTTCTTGACTGCCTCCTGGCGCAGCGGGCGATTAGTAAGTTGTAAACCAGAGGCCGTGGGTCCGATTCCCGCACCGAGTCAAATGTTTGTGTGACAGACTGACTTTTGTTTAGGATCTGGGTGTTGTGTGACCATTGTCCCTCGTAGTTCTTGATACCCAGGATACAAGTTTGACCTAGTGTGGGGTCAGGACTATGTGTGTGTCGGTTGGTTGTATTTATTTTATATTTAACATCTATTTAGGACATAAACTGTTGGTTCCTCTTGTCTCGCGAACACCAACATTTTAATAATGGTATTGATTAAATAATACTAGTGTTAATTTGTATCGATTATTATCAAAAACAGTTCAGTGGTTTAACCATTCAGCCTTCCAAACTGGAAGACTCACTTTCGCAATTATAATATTAGTATATTTTTGTTATATCAAGTATCATACCATAATTTTATTCTCAAATAGTTTGTTCAAATCACTCAACCTGTATTCACGACTTTTGATAAGAATTGACAGTCATTATGATAAATAAAATATATATCGTTTTAAATTATTATGATAAGTAAAATATATTTGATTATATTCAATATATTATCTTTAGTTAGTGCTATTTGTACTTTATGTCATATTCATCATGTTTTCACAAAAAATATTTTTGACAGCGCGAGCAAAAAATCGCGTACACGCCTGCTCTCAACACAGCCCAATTGCCGTCTGACAAGTCTCGCACATGCGCATCATGTTTAAAAATAATTTCAACACAGATAAAATAAAATAGATGTGATAAAATATTCACACACTCGTTTAATGCAGTTCATTGAAAATGTTATAGAAAAATTTAGTTTCAATATTTTTCTTTATAACCGTATACTAAGGATTCATTTGAGGTCGTGTGGACTGAAATTTTCAAATTTCGATGCATCTTTGCGAATATTTTCTATCGAGCTAACTTTAATGAATCGTGTATCGAGAAGCACAATCGTTTTGTAAATATGTTCATCTTTCATGGCTAATTTTTATATTGTTCATATTTTTTGTTTTTATCATCGAATAATTAGTTTAAAAATGTAGTCTGAACTGAACTGTTTGAGTCCACCTCACCTTAACGACATGTATGTCTTATACGAATATTTTCATGAAAACTTTAGCGCGCTTTGTATGGTCATTTTATACAATTTGACATTTATTTGTTATTCGATGGTTTGTACCTACTATACACAGCGTTTGCAGAACTGATTCCTTCAAAGACCTTATTAACACATTCAGAAAGGTGCATGGGAATTTCAACAAAGATATTTCTTACAATCGATCGTTCGAGGTCATAGCGTTCGGTCGTATTTTAATTGTACCTGCTACTAGTTTGCTTAAAAAGTCCAGTGCATCCCAAAATTTTCTCTGTAATTGAGCGGAATGTCGTCAAAAAAATGCGGTGCTTGTAATGATCCGATCTCTGAAGGAGCTTACTGTTTAAGCTGCTCTCAAGAACTGCATTACCAGTGCGCAGGAATTACAGAAGCTGGGTTTCGTAAATTGGGAGACCGCAAACACACATGGCGATGTAAGGCGTTGAGTTCCAAACAGCAGTCATCTTCACCTAATCCAGAATCGGAGTCACTATTGCTTAAAGAAATAAAGGCTATTGCTGTTAAATTAGCTCCCTTGGAATCTTTAAATGATGAAATGAAAGCACTTCGTCGTGAGGTTGCTGAGCTGAAGACATCAATAGGTGAGGCTAATAGTGTGCTCAAAGAGTTCAAAACACGAATTGATGGCATTGAAAATCGTCTTGTACAAGTTGAGCTGACACAGAGCCAAGTTAACACAATCCAGACGCGACTCGATAAATTAGAGCAGGACTCAAAGGAACAGGAACAGTGGTCCAGGATGAATAATATCGAGATAAAAGGTGTACCGCAATCAAAGAGTGAAAACCTTCTTGATATTCTAGCTACAATTGGAACTAAAATTCAATATCCAATTAATAAATCACAAATAAACTTTATCACGAGAGTTCCAACGCGAGAAAAAGATAAGACCAAGCCTACCATTGTCTGTTTCAATAACAGATATGTTAAGGAGAACTTCGTAGCGGCAGCCAGGATTTTATCAAAGACCACCTCTCTTACAGCTGGATATTTGGGATTGGAAGGAAATGGAAGAGACAAAATTTATATTAACGACCACTTAACTATACACAACAAGGCACTTCTATCCAAAACTAAAAAAGTTGCAATGGAAAGGGGGTTTCGTTTTATTTGGGTAAAACATACCGAAATATATGCACGGAAAACCGAAACGTCCCCCATAGTAACCATATGGTCAGATATGGACTTAAAAAAAATTATATAAGATCTAAATTATTTTACGTTATAAAACTAATGCTATTAATTATGAAAAAGATTGAGAACCATAAGTGTGTGTGTACTACCGTCGTTTTACAATACGCACAGTGTAATAATTTGGTGCACAATAATAATTTGTTGCAAATTTTTAAATATAGTCCGTATTTAGGCATTGGTCACTATATTAATATCGATATCCCATCGGATATCCTAATATAAAAATATCCGCCACCGTAGGACTATGTCCCACTATAAATATTTCGAAAAGTCATTACCTATAACAATGAATTTAATACAATCTAAAACAAAATAAAAAGGAATCATAACCGAAATGAATTGAACCGAAAACATTTAATACTCTTATGATACCCATAATCAGATCAGAAATTTTATATTCCTCACATCTCTGTTATATAACTACATTATAGTACAGAGTGCGTAGTGCGAGTTTCTTAAAAACGATCGAGTAACGTAACCATCGCGTTAAACGAGCAAACGTCAGTCACGGCGAATTGCGAGCAAGCGCGAGTGCGAGTTTCAAACATAGTCGTCGACTCGATTGGCGTTTATTCACCGTGAGCAGTGAACGTTTTTTTGCTTATATTGGCTACACTGGGTTGCTGTGTGATAAGCCGACAAAATCTAATACGTATTTCGTTTGTCTATCTTATTGGAGTTACCGATGTTCTCTCAAAATGGTTGGATTATGCGTCGCGTCGCTTTCAAAAGTCATAACAAAAAACTTTGAAACTTTTCAAGTGTTCTTGTAAAAGTTTTGGTGTGAACCATGTGAACTGTGAAGATATTTGTTAAAAATAAATTTATAAATAAAATACGCAAAATGAAGACAAGCCATCATCAATTTGATTTATTAGTATCGTACATGGAGTAAGTACCTTATCTGAGTTTATAATTCATATTTCTATGCTAGTGGAAGTGTTTGAGAATTTGTTTTTTAATACTAGACAAGGAGATCTCAGCAAGCCAACATCCAATGCAAGGGTAATCCATACAATGGGTTATTGCTTCTGCGGGCTCTTGCAAGAAGATCACAAGTTTTATTACGATCATCTTGTGCCCCAGCAGTCGCAACCATTCTCCAAGCAAAAAAAAATCGTGATGCCATTTTATTTTGTATGAGCACAAGTTCACAAACACAAATCTTCTAATAAAATACCACTTTACAAGCTCTCTCACTGCAAAATCCCTTGCGAATAACTTTACCGTCGCGTTCGTGAGTAATAACTGTCAAATGGGTCAAATTTGCAACTCGCACTCGCAAAATGACCGATTTCACGCGTTAATTCGTTTGGATTCGATCGTCAACGTGACAACGTAACATAAACAAATCTCGCACTCACAAATTATGATTCACAATATTGACACTAGATGGCGCTGATCAAATGCCATACAAAACCGAGTTAACGCTAACGCGATCGAGTTGGTAAAAAAACTCGAACTACGAACACAACAACAAACCAAGACGAAGCATTGTTATAATGAGTTTTTTATCACAAAGCCATCCATATTCAAATAAATAATCGACTAAAGGACAATGTTGGCGATAATTAAATTAGAAAAATAATCCATTAACGTCCAATACATTTGATATTAGACGTAGATAAATCGCTATTCACTTAATTAGCTCAGTATAAAAGGACCACATCGTTTATTTCCAGTCATTCCAATAATTTATACTAACAAACATTCTCTTAGAAATGAGTGGAATTAAACCAATAAAAACGGTTGTTTTAGTTGAAAATATTCTATGCATATATCGTAATTATGCATTCTTTGATGAAAAAAAAAAGAAATTAGTTCTCGTACGTATTATTTTGGAACTGTGCCTATACGCGGTGGTCGCTGCCAACGATATTTATGTCCTACACGAGTACTTTCATAGTAACTTAAGCATATTAAGCTTGTCAATCATAATTAATATGATGTTTATCTGCTATTCAGCGCTGTGTATTATACACGGCATGCGCCGATCATATTCATTCAAGAAACTTATAAACATCTTTGAAAAGATGCATAAGAACTACGAAAAAGACACATCGTACTATAAATCTTTAAATAAATTTAATATTCAATGTATTTTCGGCTTTGTGGCGTATTTTATTATGGCGTTAATATCTATTATCCTAAGTAGACTCGCCACCGATTCGCCTTATCGCTTCTCTTTCTTTGATACGGTGATGCATTTTATGAGACTGTTCACTGATTATCGCTATCTGATGGAATTCTTGGTGTATTTCTTACTGGTGTCGATTCTCCATAAGTTATTTAGATATTTTAATTCATCGTTGGAAGAAACACAGAAAAAAATATCTGACAAAACAATCGTGAATGGAAACATTTCTGATGTACTTGATTTGAATGTCATTGATGGATGGGCTGAGACGTACAGAGACCTTGTGTCGAGCAGTCAAGAATTTAGGAATTGTTTTGGCCGGCAGGTAAGTGATTTATTTCATAATTTCTTACTGTAATTACTCTCTCTCGAGTCTAAATTCATATTGAAATCAGTAAGAGCTGCAATCTGATTTGTTACAACGGATAGAGCACAGCCCTAAGCATTCTTCTCATTTTATCTAAATAAATATTAATCTTTAATATTTCACAGCCTCCGTGGCGCAGTTGGCAAGTAGCCGGCTGTGAAACGAGAAGCCGTGGGTTCGATTCCCACACCGGGACAAATGTTTGCGTGACAGATAGATATTTTTGTCCGGGTCTGGGTGTCGTGAGACTGAAAGTATCTCGTAGTCCCTGATACCTACAGCACAAGACTCGTATCTTAGTGTGGGGTCGGGGCTATGTGTGTTGGACTGTTGGGTGTTATTTATCATTATTATTTTCGATTTCAGATTGTTGTTGCAGTCACTATGTATATAACACATTGCATAGTAATCGTGTATCGAATTTTAAATACATTGCTTAGTAAAGTAAGTACTCGTATTTTATGTGGTGTAATTGGTGTCTTCGTATTGTCCCACGTTGGGCGCCAGATTGTAATAAGTTATTTTCATTGTGCCCAAGTTCGTTAGATTCTATTAACAATATACTAGACCACTTAAAAAATCCTAACTCCTAAAAAGCATTCTTGTATATAAGGGTAGTCATAAAGGGTGTTTTAAGCCGTGGCTAACTTAAAATTTCACAGATACTGATTATCACGGCTTATGGGGTTACATATATAACTTAATTAATTTTCATTGAACTTGTTAATCGCTTAAAGAGCAACGCTAGAGTTTATTGCCCATTCTTCTCTAGCGAAACTGCATTCCAAATTAGCGCGGGTAAAGAAATTGACTGCATGTAAATAATGTATAACATTTCATGGATTAATAAATGTTGGTAAATGTGTGGTTTCAGTAAAACAGTCTTTAAATAATGTTAATTACTTCTCTAATATTTTTTATGCATAGGTACACTTTCCGTCTTAAAGTCTTAATTTGCCATATTGCAGTTTTACATTCGCCTTCCGTACCTTGTCCCTTTCACACATCATCCACTCTCTCTCATTTCCTCTTTACGTTCCGTTTCCCACATAAATATATAATTTTGATTTATATTTTGCTTATTATCAAAAACTCACCTTATTATCGAGGTGAATGACCCTTATTGTAAACACAGCTGATCTTAAAGTTATGTATACCTATTTTTTTATAAATCTTTGAATTTCAATATCCCGGAAGCTATAAGGTTTTTTGAAAAAGTTATGACTATTAAAATTGCTTAGTCTTACGGATACTTTTATGTTTTCCCTTTATGTCTAACCTGATTCTTACATAATAATTAAGTTATATGTATCATAGATTATGTTTTCTGTTTATCCAGTTTATATTAATTTTTGTTTAGATTCTTACTGTTTAATTTTGTTGTCTGCTATATTATTTTTCTGTATTTTTAATTAAGCCGATCTATAATTTATATGCATGCTGTGTTCACTCCAAGAAGATGGTACAATGTTGTATGATATTTTTACTAACCGACTTCAAAAAAGGAGGAGGTTAACAATTCGTCGGAATCTTTTTTTTATGTATGTTCCCCGATTGCTCGAAGACGCCTGGACCGATTCGAGAAATTCTTTTTTTGTTTAAAAGGGTATACTTCCTAAGTGGTCCCATTGGCACCAAGTCAGGATCTGATGATGGGATCTCAGAAAAATCAAGGGCAACCATCAAATTTTATAGTGACGCATAATCAGTTTTTATTGTAGTCGGTGTACTTTTTATGAATTAAAAAAACTTTTACTTATTAATTTAATGTCTTAACATTGTAATAACTATGTACAACTAGTTCAGTGAACCATAAACCTGTCTAGGAACCCAACTCGGTAACAAAGTCATTGTGGGTTTTCATTATCTTTTTATCATCTATTTCAGACACAGAACGTAGTTTTTGAGAAAACGATATCCACGCACGTGGTTGTTTTGGCACTCGAAATCTCATACAACATGGCCATCTTATTTGTGGCAATTGTGGTCGCTCAAAGGGTTCAAAACGAAGTGCGTGGATTGAGAATATCCTTAGCAAGGATATACAGTACTTTGTCAATTTGTGAGTACTATTAGAATTTATTTATTAACTAGCTGTTGCCCGCGGCTCCGCCCGCGTGGTGGTTATTTTTTGAAAGAAAACGTATATAATCCATGGAGGCATCTTAAGCTATTACACCTTTTTATATTTTGCTATCCTATAGGAAGCGTATATTTTTCCGGGATAAAAAGAGGCCTATGTCATTTTCTGATCTTTAAACTGGCACTATGCAAAAGATCATGACCGATTTGTATAACGTGCTTCCAGATACGCGAGCGTCAAACAATCGTTAAAATAATTCCTGTGTTGAATTTTAAATTTACAAATAATCAAGACTCCAATCCAAGAACCACGAACTCACTACGTTATAATTAGATAAATATATAATTACTTTTCAGACCCAGACCGACCGGAACTAAAGAGAATCAGTAATTTAATTCGGATGGTGGCGAAGAATCCGGTGGAAATAAACATTGTTCCTGAATTGAGTATGGGTATGCCGTTACTACCCACTTGTGTATCTTTAGCTGTTACTTACGTCATCGTAATGTTGCAGTTAAATCATACAGTTTAAGTTAAGAAGGCAGTTACGTAACATTTTGTCTTTGTGTTAATTATACAAAGTCATAAATCAACGTTATCTGTATCGATCATTTTGGGTTATATTCTTCTATCTATAGTAATTTATACGATCTAAGGCTATAGTCGCGGTTAACACATAATCAGTAAAGTCACGTCATTTGCACTTTACGTAAATATTGTATAGAGGAGACCGTTCGACGGTAGTATCACGAAAACACGATGTTACTAGCCTTCAGAATGGCGGTCACAGATGACGATACCATGGACATTAATGATAGGCGTCTGACCATGGATTGGGGCATCGGTAATCAGCCAGTACCAACAGATCAAGTGATTAAGCCTTGACTTTTTTAAATTTGTAAAAAGAAAATATAGATGTAGTTCCAACATAATTCGAAATTCAAATTAAATAGGCATATTCTTGTTTTTATTTGAATTAGAATTTAAAACTAAATGAAATAAAATATAAAAGCAATTTCTGTGTTTCATTTATCAAATCGTTTTAAATCCTATTATAGAGCTACAATAATCCAATTCTGAATCTACAGGCATAATCCTGTATCGTAATAAAGTTAAAATAAACTTAATTGAACTTTGTAAAGTAGATTGGAGTCCAGACTGGGTAAGGTCACGAATAGTATATATGTGTAGACAAATAAGTTTGTTCTTATATACATTTTAAAATGATATAACTTCAACTTCATCAACTTCTACTTTGTCCTTCTCACAGTTCTAACTTCGTTCATTCTTCTTTTCCTGTGCAATGTGTACTTCTATGGAATGCGCTCCCGCTCGAAATTAGAATGTCTGTAAATCGTTGTGCGTTCAAAATGAGGGTCCGACAAATGATGTTAAACCTATTGGCAGAATCATCACAGCAGGAATAATTATTTAGTTTTATGTATTATTTATTATTATTATTTATATTATATTTATATATACTTATTATGTTTATATGTGTAAGTTTTATTATGTTATAGTATATGTGTAGATATTAATATATTCTTCTAACGTAGAATTCTATTTTAGCACCTACCTTCTTGTATCTCTGCACTACCTCTGGTTGACTGGCAGAGAATGCCTCCGGCATTAAGTCCGCCTTTACTTAAATGTATACAGTGTGTTAAATAAATAAATATAACTTACCTTATAAACTTCTACAATGTAGTACAAGTGTTTAGACATACATGGCTGGGTAACACAAAATAAAAAACACTTATAAAATATTTGAACACTGTGTAAGCGTAGTTTTGCAAAAGAACATATTAGAAATCAGTATGGAATCAGAATTCCAAATGATTGATGATGATTTTTGATATAATTGTGTATTAAAATAAATCATTATGATATTATAATAACCGAGACAAATGTTTGTGTGACAGACATATTTGTTTCGGGTCTGGGTGTTGTGGGACCGTAGTCCCTCATAGTTCTTGATACCCACGATACAGGTTGAACCTAGTGTGAGGTCAAGACTTTATATGTGACTGATGGATGCATTATTATATTAATCGTTTGGCGATATTCTTATGATTTCTAGTTTTTATATGAATATTTTACGAATTTCTATGCTATCTACTAGTTCCATTTAAGATTTAACAATTTTATATAGCTTTTTCGATGCTAATCGATAACGAAATATTTTTGTTCGTATTTAACCAGTAAATAACATTTACATGGATATTGTACAACAGGTCATCGTAATCGGTAGTCTATTTTTCAATTATCATTTATTTAACGAGTAATGTATATATATCTTTACGTATTCATCAAAATAAATAACACCCAACAGTCACACACATAGTTCTGACCCTACACCTGTATAGTGGATATCACGAACTACGGGGGACTACTGTCCCACAACATCCAGACACGAAACCAACATCTGTCTGTCACGCACACATTTTTCTCGGTGCGGGAATCGAACCCACGGCCTCTCGGTTCACAGCCGGCTAATCGCCCGCTGCGCTACGGACGCTGTCAATCAAATCTATATTATATCTATATGTATTCATCTATCTAGGACATATATCTATAATAATGTTTAGTAAAACCAATAAGAGAAGGACGTTTAATTTTAGAACAGTCTTCACAAGTAAAACCCACTTTAGTGGATTTTGTAGCACAATAAAATATTTTCATAATGTGTAAATATTGTCTGTGCAAAAATGATAAAGTAATTTACAATTTAAAATTATTTTTTATGTAAATTATCAGCGATTTGACACACTTTTGCTTTACTCGTTTTTGCCCGTAGTTCCGCTTGTATGGATAGTTGTTATAGTCCGGTTCCGTCCATCGTTGTAACGTAGGGAATAGTATATATTAGTTTTTAAATGACAGCCTCCATGGGCGAGCAGCTGGCTGTGAAACGAGAGGTCGCGGGTTCGATTCCCACACCGAGACAAATGTCACACTGAAATAGTTTTTTTGGGTCTGGGTGTTGTGTGACCGTAGTCCCTCGAAGTTCTTGATACTCAACACAGGTTTGATCTAGTATGAGGGCAGGACAGTGTGTGTGAGTGTTGGGTATATATTTTTTATTAAAACTCTTATCATAAGCTTTGAACTTAAAAAGCTTTATCAATGTCTGTCCTGTAGTATTAGTATAAGATGGTGATCAGTAATCTCTACCCCGCTCATAAATACCCACAGCACCTATAGAATTATGGATACGTTGGCAACCTTCAAGAAAAAAAGGAAGGCCGTTTTGTCCTCCCGAAATACACTCTCTGCGAACTTCTAATTAATAATTTTTTATTTTCATTATATTTTATTTATTTAGGAAAAAGAAAGAGTTATGCATTGTGGTAATATTAAAGGAATTATATATCAAATATTATTTACAACCTACGATGTTCTTACGAGAAAAGAAAAATCTTACTTAATATAAATATACTAAAAACAATAACAATTAAGTCATAGAGCATCTGGTGGCTTAAGTATGTTGTATGTTATCTTTTTTGTAAGACAGTGGCACCTCGGTCGAGCTACCTCATGATGTTGAAAAACTATTTACAACGTAGCACAACCACTTTAACACACAGCTTTCTTGATGCTCGAACAAACAGACATCGTACAGTTTCATATTATTTTACACCCACAGTCTTTAATACATCGTGTGCGGCATTTACTTTCACGTTATGCTCTTGACACAGAATTTATTGACGTTTTTATTTCGCAAGTTGCCGCCGTCAGACATTCACAAAATATAAAATTTTACTAACACGCTTGAGTACGATGGGAGTCGTTAAAATATATAATCCGCCTTATTTTGACTTATGAGGATTTGTGAATAAAGCAACATGGTTGCGTTGTCGGGCTAAAAGGAAACGAATCTTGAGAAAAATTAAATGGATAAAGTGATTAGAGCACAATCATAGCAAATATTCATAGTTATTGATATTTTGCTCGTATTAAAGTACTAGTCAAAGATTTTAATGTTTATAATATAAAATTCTATTAAATATTGTAAATATTGCAAATCCTACTAATATTATAAATGCCATTGTTTGAATGGATGGATGTTTGTTACTCAATCACGCTACAACAGCTGGACGGTCTGGAACATCTGGTTGAAATTTGGCACAGAGACAGTTTATAGTTGGGAATAGCACATAGTTGGCACATAGGCCACTTTTATTCCGGAAAAATGTACAGTTCCCGTGGGATAGTTTGGTTTTTCACAAAGCAAGGGGTCGGCATGCTTTTTTGCATAGTGGCAGTTTAGGGATCAGAAAAGGACACAGGCTACTTTTATCCCGGAAAAAATGCACGCGTCCTATGGGATAGCAAAATATAGAAAGGTGTAATAGCTTAAGATGCCTCCATGGATTGTATACCTTTTCTTCCAAAAATAAGCTCCACGCGGGCGGAGCCGCGGGCAACATCTAGTTTTCTATAAAGGAAATAATGTCTTAATGTTATTTCGGTTCAGTCATTTTGGCTTTATAGACACGATACGCAATTGAGACGTGAAGAGTTCTGTTGACATACTTGAGTATTTGCAGGTCGTAAAACTCACGTGTTACTGAATAAAACCTTTTTACAGCTAACTAAAGTGGTAGTCTATGTATGCGACATTTTGAAACAAACTGTGGTCTAGATATTTCGGATTTCGGTCCATATTCTTTTATGAATTATGTTTTAACATCTTATAGTCTTTACAAAATATGTTTTCGCTAACACATCGTCTGCCACTACAATATCAATTATTCTTCTTCCAAATTCAAATAGTGACAGTTATACCGGCCAGTCATAATATTCACAATCAAAAAAGTTCCTATTCCTATATACATTTATTATTTTATAAACAATATTAAATAAACTTGTCATTTCAATTTACATCTATATTAGTCTTAATATTTTTTTCTGGAATATGTTTTGGAAACAAATTCCTAGAAATGTATAAAGATTATTTTATTGTAAGAACAACCGAAATGTTCTAAATATATCTTTAAATAAGAACAATTGAGCCAAAGATAATCATCTTTTTATGGTGATATTTAAGCCAATACACCTGTTTCAAATGTAAACGTAAAAGTAACTAAGCGCTGTATATTTAAACAGCTATCTACATAGGATTGCGAGAATACTGCACCGCCGAGACTGCATTGTGGCATGTCGACGTCATTAAAATGCAAAAGTGCTGGCCAAAATGTGAGTTGTGGGCACACTTATTTAGAATATAATTTAAAAAAATATAAACAAATCAGAGTCTGGCCTATAATTACTACACAAACAATTGGCTGCCTCGGTGGCGCAGTTGTAATTGCGTACGCGATACGACTGCTGTGCTGAAGTCTTAGGTTCTCCCCGAAAGTCTGGAAAGTATGGAGATAGGCTCGCTTGTGTGATAGGTCACATCATAGGACGGTACTAAGCTTGCCGAAATGTGGGTGTACCTGTTCAAAAGTGTTAATTTAAACCTTAAACCAAAGCATTAGTGTGTCCTAAACCTTAGCCAAGGTTTTTGCTGGATGGAAGATGCCCACAGTTTTTCAGAGTTGTTAAAGAGGACAAATAAAAACGAATTTTATCACACTGCGTATGTCGGTGCATAATGAAAGTTGAGGTGCCAGTTATTTGGGTTTTGAAATTTGTATATAGGTTGGGATTTTGGGGATTTCCTGTGTTCTAATATTAGGTTGGGCACTCACAATTAACGTGTAATATTGTCAGGTTGCAAAAAATCTCCAGGTTTATAATTTTATGGTTTTGGGTGGCCCTTGTCTTGGGTCGAAAATAAACTCGACAAACCGCGAGTGCATTAGTGTCCAGATCCGTCTACCCTTTTGCAGATGCAGGCGTGAGCTTATACCCCTACCAATAAATTTAAATACATTCTCTACAAAATCTAGGTTTCAAATATAAGAAATGGAACGACGAAAGATTTATTCCTATTATTTGAGTTTGTATGTTTTATTACGCATGTTACAGACCGGGTTATGTTGTAAAAATTCAATAAAAAATTTAAACACAAACGGAATACGCATTAAAGAATAGAGAATTTCATATTCTTCAGAAGGCCTTGAATAAGAGCGACACGGTATTATTCTGTTACTTTGTAGAAAACTTATATGGAGAGTAATCTGTATATCTGTATATATAAAAGAAGAAGCTGACTGACTGACTGACTGACTGACTGACTGACTGACTGATCGATCAACGCACAGCCTAAACGGCTGGGGTTAGAGACTTGAAATTTTGACAGTAGATACCTTTTATCCCGTAGGCATCCACTAAGGAAGGGTTTTTGGAAATACCACCCCTAAGGGGGTAAAACAGGGGATGAAAGTTTGTATGAAAATCCGTCATTTTTGAAGTTAAATTCATGAAAATTAGTATTTGGCCTTTTAGTTAAAAATAAAAAATATATGTTTCAGGATTTTTGGAAATTCCGCCCCTAAGGGGGTAAAATAGGGAATGAAAGTTTGTATGAAAATCCGTCATTTTTAAGTTAATCGCATGAATATTGGTATTTTGTATTGTATACTTTTTCTCCCAAACATGCCCTCCACGCGGGCGGAGCCGCGAGCAACAGCTAGTATATAATATAATTTTGCGTAAAACCCGGCATAGTAGCACACGTAAGTATGTCACGTTCCGGGGCCAGCCAGTATACATCCTGTTTTTGTCGGGGGTCTAGTATTGGGGTACGATGTTTGACCGTGTTGCGGCTTCTGAGTACTCTGACCCTCAACCGCTTCTTCATCTCCTTACCTTATGGCGTGGTGTGAAGAAGCTACACAGCAGGCCGGCATGATTGTGTTGAGTAGCGAGGGATAGATCGTTTCTCGCTACTTGATACTCTAACTGGACGGGACTGGGCTTACTATCAGATGCAGTGTGGTCACGTTGCCGTGCCAGGATAAAAAAATGTATTAAATGGTTAAAGATATAATAAGCAAGGTAGATAGATAAGTAATGGTAAGTCAACTTTGATAACGGTCTAGTTAATTCCTTTCTTGGTTTATTGCAATATGATCTAATTTATGCGGTACACATAATAGGTCGGATGATCACCAACAGACGGCTAAGTGGGTCACCTGATATAAACTGATCACCTACACCCTTAGAGACTTGTAATACCTGACAGCTCGTCGGTGCATTGCCAGCTTATAAGAAAAGAATAAACTCTTATCTAGAAGATTCTAAAGTCGTATCGCATGCGAAACACCGCAAACAAAAACAAAAGCAATGTAAACCGGGTCGTTTAAGGAACGCCATCAATCTAGGTGGTGTACCTATCCCAAGGTCAAATTCAGTCAGGTCAAAGGTCAGGCATCAATTCAAACAATTCCTCGGTACGCGCGATATATCGGTTCGAGTTTACGTTTCGATATATAATCGTAAGTTGCTGTAATTAGAACTTGTGATAGATGCCAGCATGAAACAAAAACAGTATGGCAAAGAGGTTTTCTGGTTGCATTGCCTACCTCTTCTAAATTTATTATATCTACGTACGTTCAATATCTCATTTCGCTTCCTTACATAAAATTCAACAGCCGTGTAAACGTCGAAGCCCTAATTTTGTGCCAATAATAAAATTATGTCGACTTCCAAACGGTATTTCCGTCACGGATGTACCAGAATACTTACCGAAGCTCTTTTATACTCCGAGTCCAATATTGCCTATTGATCCATTATTTACCATACATATATCTTCATTCTTTTCTTCAAACTTAATGCTAAGTCAAGGCTGAGATGACGCCTGTTTTCTTTTTGGCTTGTCAAATGTGACTTTTGTTTTATTGCTGTAATACATATGTACAATAAGGATTTTGTTTTTTTTTTTTCATAATTATTTAAAAAAGCAGCGTCAGCCTAGTCGGTATTCATATGGATGTCATGACGTTCGAAACCAGTCCAAATGGGATATATCTCTGACTATTCTAAAGGTACGTGTGTATTCATTGTTATTTATCGCTTGGTTTAACGGTGAAGGAAAACATCGTAAGTATAAATAAAAATAAAATAAATAAAAATCTTTATTAATCACGTAGGCATATAAAAGGCACTTATGACATGTCAAAACACAGATGGAAATTCACCATACGGAAAAATAATTATTTATGTCTAACGTCATGGGAACTTAGAAACCACCATCAAGGGCTGGTAGGCAAGGAAGGATACAACGAAGACGGGACTGGAAAGGGAGAAAAGAGGGAGACCACAAAAAGGAAGGAAGGTAATCGCGGTCTTCGGTAAAGGAAGTGACTGGAGCAGATGATCACGGGAAGGCGCAGGAATGGGAGGGGAGAAGGCGAACGGAAACTGGACGGATATAGAAGGGATGAGTGTAAACCCTAGTCTAGCTAACCTACCAGCCACCTAAGCGATGACGACCCGAAGAAGAAAGGCAGAAAGTATAAAGAATACTTGAGAATACAAATTTCAAAGGTATGAGAAGTCTACCAACCCGCATTAGGCCAGCGTGGTGGACTAAGGCCTAACCCCTTTCATTCGTAGAGGCGGCCCGTGCCCAGCGGTGGAACAATGTTTAATACAGGTTTAGTATTATTATACAAAAAATACTATAATACATTCAAAACCATTTAGATACATATGATATACAGGTTAATTTCATTCCGCATAGTAGAATAAAAAATATAGGTTATAAATTATAAAAATGTAGAATTTTTTTAAATGTGTACAGTGGAATTATCCCTTATCGCAGATCCCCTGTGGGAGATTGTCGTTATTTAGTGTTATCGTTCGGCTCAAACAAAACAATGCCGACGTAATGCCGGCTTAAATTGTATCGGGCCTGTTGTGACACGATGATTCCACTTTGATTATAAGCTGTGTAATAATTTTAATACATATAAAAGATATTAGGATCACAATTTGTTTTTCAGTTAAGCTGATTGTTGTGAAGCGGTTACTAGTCAGGTGTTCGAATTTCGAATGTACAAGCTTTTGTAGGAAAAGTTGACGAGATTCTGAAGTGAAGGCTGATATTTTCCAAAATTGCACCTGGTGTTAAGTACAATGTAGTCCAAAAAAGTCAATCGTCGAGAGAAATTGTGTCCACTAACTGAATTAACTGGTATACACTGGTTAATTCAGTACACGACAGCCTCCGTGGCGCAGTGGGTGAGGTAAAGGCTGTGAAACCAGAGGCCGTTAGTTCGATTCCCACACCGAGACAATTTGTGTGACAGACATATATTGTTTTGTATCTGGGTGTTCTGGGACAGTAGTCTCTCGTAGTACTAATTACGTCCGTGCGCATTCGTGGGCATCTCTGTCTCGTGGGCTTTCGACTTCTTACCGCATTAGTTACACAAGATACTATTACGCTTCATACAAAATTAATATAATAATAATAATACAAGCCCTGTATTAAACATTGTCCCACTGCTGGGCACGGGCCTCCTCTACTAATGAGAGGGGTTAGGCCGTAGTCCACCACGCTGGCCTAATGCGGGTTGGCAGACTTCTCATACCTTCGAAAAAATCTCAGATATGCAGGTTTCCTCACGATGTTTTCCTTCACCGTTAAAGCAAGCGATAATTAACATTTTAATACACACATAACTTTAGAAAAGTTAGAGGTGTATGCCACTTGGGTTTCGAACCTACGACTTTCGTCTTGACAGTCCGTACCGCAATCAACTAGGCTATCGCTGCACAAAATTAATTATATTATATTAAATTAATATACAGACGGATTAATTAATTTATTTCATTTCTGGTACATACAGTTTCCGGGTACGAGATTTTCAGGCAAGAAGAGCCGGGTATTAAAACTATATCTCACATAATGTTCAGAAAATGATCTGCGTCTAAACAGACCGTTAAAACCGTTTTATACACTGATAAATTTTACTGCAAACTGTTTCGTATCGCTAAACAAAAGCTGTAAATTTTTTATCGCCCTACTTAAGTGTCATTAGGTTATAGAGACAGAATTTATTTGCTACAATATAGTATCGTTTGCTCAGATTCGAATCGCATTTTAATTAAAAACATGGTCCTTACAACCCTTGGCGGAGTTTAATAATTAAATTTTGGGTGGAGATCAGCGTTGGATGTCAACAAAGGGTTCTTCTTATCGCGATCAGACAATGTACTCCACGCTCTTTAAATTACAGGATATAAATTAGACTGCCTCGGTGGCGCAGTTGTAATTGCGCATGCGTTACGACTGCTGTGCTGAGGTCTTGGGTTTGATCCCCGGGTCGGGTAAATTGATATTGGGTTTTTCTATTTACAATTTCTCAGTATTAGCCCGGACCGAAATTCGGCGCAAAGTGGGTGTACTGGTTACACCTCTGCCTACCCCTTCGAGAATTACAGGCGTAAGTGTATATGTATGTGTGTATATGTATGAAATAAATTAGAAGTGATACTGGTACTTTAAGTATGTAAAAATTCTTTATTAAAACCTTGTTAGGTGATTGAAAATTCTACCAAATCAAATAACCTTTTTATACCTCTTTATTATCTAATTTCTGGGCATTCTGTTAAATTAATCTAATAGATAGGCTTCAGTTAGTCACGTGACAATAGCCAGCTAGGAGATTTGTAGGAGATACACAAACTGACAGCAGACACATAAAAAGTCATATTAACTGTTCATTTCATCATAACACGCCCTAGATTAAATATTGTGGATTTAGATTGTATGTATATTTTTTGACTAGATTTTGGCCGCAACTTCGCATGCGTGGTATTACCGCATTATACTGTGCTCTACATAATAATTAAGTACATCCAACAGTCAAAATATTTATAAAACTTACCCTATGTGTTAATCCAGCTTACTAACTGTATGTGTGCCAAATGTCATTCGTTCAGCCGTTTTTTTGAGATTGTATTACAAAATACAAACATATGCATTTATAATCTTAGTAGAATTGTAGTAGGATTAGGTAAAAAATATCAATTGTCAATGTTCATAGTATGTTAATGCGTATAGTTGTGTAACACAGGCAATAGTGTGCAATCTATTCATATATTTTTAATGTTCATTAGGTGTAAAATTCATTTTTTCCGACTACATCGATTAATTAAATAATCCTACTTCCTACTATAATATTATATATGCGAATGTTTGGATGGATGGATGTTTGTTACTAAATCACGCTACAACGGCTGAACGGATCTGGTTGAAATTTAGCGCAGAGATAGATTATAGTTGGAATAGCACATATGCTACTTTTTATCCCGGAAAATGTACAGTTCCCGTGGGATTGGACATGATTTTTTGCATAGTGGCAGTAGGTATAGGGATCAGAAAATGTATCCTGGAAAAATGCACGCTTCCTATGGGATACCAAAACATAGAAAGGTGTAATAGCCTAAGATGCCTCCATGGATTGTATGTATACATTTTCTTCCAAAAATAACCTCCGGGCGGAGTCGCGAGCAACATCTAGTGTTTCATAAATATTGAGATATGTTATTTATTCCATGCTTATTGCCTCGATACTGACGGGCAGATTATAACTCATTTTATCTCTATATTTGCTTTACAAAAACTCAGTCCTAATCTAGTAAAAGCTTCGTTCAAGTATTACTATTTACATATTTCATTCGTATCGTTTATTACAAACATCTTAATCGAAAGATTAATTGTCTATATTAATCTAGATAAATATATTTTTTGTATGATAAAGGCAAAAGAAGCATAGAAGCAGCGAAAGCCTAGTTGGTATGAACTGCCGAGATGAACGCCCAGTCTAAAACCAACCCAACACTTTTGACTTTACTAAAGTTACGCAAGGGTTCATTGTTTAGTATCGCTTGTTTTAATTGTGAAGTAAAACATATTGAGGAAACCTACCTGATCACCATCAGACAAAAAAACAAAGGTGTGTATAGTGTACCGATCTGTATTTGTCCAGCGTGGTGGACTAAAGCCTAAACATTCAGCAGGTTTTATCCCAGCATAGGGACAAATGTTTGTGTGATCCACATTTTTTTTGATGCAGTCACCTAACGGTAAGTGCAGTGCCATCCAGCTACTCAACACAAGCATGCCGGCTTGCTTCTTCACACTGCGCCATGGGCAAGAAGGTGAAGAAGCGATCGAGGGTCTAGTGTCAGAGAACTCAGAAGGCCGCAAAACGGCCAAATATCGTACCCCAACTCTAGACCACCGACAAAAACCGGATGTACACTAGCTGATCTAGAGTGTACACGCGATCTAGCGTCATATCACACTTGCGTGTGCCACTATGGCGGGTATTACAAATTTAAAATAGTTATGTACATCACATGTTTTTGGTCTTTTCCGTGTATATATATTTTTGAGGCCGACTGTATATACGTCCTTCAACGTTAATACTTACTTAGTACTAGCCCTGTATTAAACATTGTCCCACTGCTGGGCACGGGCCTCCTCTACTAATGAGAGGGGTTAGGCCTTAGTCCACCACGCTGGCCTAATGCAGGTTGGTAGACTTCACATACCTTCGAAATTCGTATAAGAATTCTCAGATATGCAGGTGTCCTCACGATGTTTTCCTTTACCGTTAAAGCAAGCGATAATTAACATTTAATACACACATAACTTTAGAAAAGTCAGAGGTGTATGCCACTTGGGTTTCGAACATACGACTTTCGTCTTGGCAGTCCGTACCGCAACCAACTAGGCTATCGCTGCTACAATACTTACTTACACAATCATAATACACAGTAATAGGAGACAATACTATCGCTTCGTTAGCGTTTATTACAATATCACACAGATGTAAAATATATATACAATTGTGTATTGAGTTTGTCTGCGTATCTCACAAAACCTCATAAATTAATCAAATTATACACGTACATAATAATGTATGCATGTTAGTCTGATCATGTTCAGATTTATCATATGAATTACACATAATAATGTTAGGAACATCAACAAAACTATGCAAGATGGATATTTTAAAAGCACAAATACAATATTTATAATTTATTAATTGATTTACACGACACTGTTACATATCTCAGTGCTTAATATTAACACACACGCATGTCAGGATTCACTTAAGACTTCTCTTTATAATTAGTCTACCAGCATTACCCTTTTAAACTGAACAACGCCATTGAACTGATTACCATTTAAACTTACTACACCGAACCACGAATATACTGGCTATCGTCTCGTCTTCCTCTCAACTGAACTGAACACCCGAGCGCGGAGGGCACTCAGTTTTATATTCAACATTTACTACTCCCACTTTGATTGTCATTATTATCTACCCCCAACTAGTCTCCTAAATACCTCCGTTATACCTTCGGTATTTCTAATAATATTAAATACCCTAATAATAAGCAATCGTATCTGCCTATGATAGAATACAAATCGGTATTATTAGTTTTTTTATATAAATGTTCTTTTTTTTATTTTAGCACGGTACTAGAACACGGTGCTAGAAAGCACGGAAAAATGACCACACTGCGCCTGATGGTAAGTGCAGTGCCGTCCAGTTAGAGTATCAAGTAGCGAGACAAAATGTTTGTGTAATCCACGAATACTTGTTACGGGTCTGGGTTTTGTTGGACCGTGGTCCCTAGTCGTAAACCCAACACATATTTAACCTAGTGCGGAGTCAGGACTTTGTGTGTATTTATTATTACTAGTTACTATAAATGCACAACTAAATAAAATCTGGATTTAAATATTGAAACCGTTTATGCGGTTGATATGAAAATCACGTAGTGGACTTTCCACGTCACAGTAATGAGACTGTAATGGCCTTTGTGTGCGTGGTCTGAATACCTTGTAGTTTATTCTTTTATACGGTACGTCGTTATAGCCCGCGTTTGTCCGACTCGACCGTCGCAGATTACGCTTAATACCGAGATAAGTTAAACTCGTTAAATGATTTTGTTGTACGTTTTTGGATTGTAAAGACTTATGGAATATTTATATGTGATTTTTCATGAATTTTATGAGTAACTAGCTGTTGCTCGCGGCTCCACCCACGTGAAAGTCATGTTTGGGAGAAAATGTATACAATACAAAATACAAATTTTTATGAGTTTATCGTCAAAAATGACGGATTTTCATTAAAAACTTTCATCCCCTATTTTACCCCCATAGGGGCGTTATTTCCAGAAACCCTTCCTTAGTGGATGCATACGTCATAAAAGGTACCTACTGTCAAAATTTAAAAGTCTCTAACCCTAGCCGTTTAGGTTGTTCATATGTCAGTCAGTCAGTGAGTCAGTTTTTTCTTTTATATTTTTTTTCATGAATTTTATGAGTAGGTATTATATGTCACAGTTACAGGTCAAAGTATGAAATATTTTAACGATGATAATATCTTACAAACATTAAAAGAAAAATTGGGACCACCTTTTCTAAGTCGGTTGAAAATATAATTAAAAGAAAAAGTATGACCTGGTTACCTTCAATATTTGATTTTATACAGTTTCAATTTTCTTGAGGGAAAAATTGCTAAGATAAATATACAAAATATAGGAATGATTTTTAAACCCTGACCCTTTTCTTCCCAAGAGACTGCCACGGATGGTATTTAAAGCGTTTATGTGTTTTTCTTTTATATAAAATATACGAGTCAATTGTAAAGTAGTGACTATTAAAAGTTTGTGTCATAACAATATAAAAAAAATGCATGGAAAAAAGCAGTGATAGCCTAGTTGGGAGTGGAATGGATTGCCAAACCAATGTCGTAGGTTCGAAACTAGAAACACTTACTTTCTAAAGTTACGTGTGTTTTCATTGTTAATTATAGTGGAGGACAAAGCCAAATTGGCTAGCAAAAAATTGGGGATCCTGAACAGAGCGAGGCGGTATTTCACGCCGGGCCATAGATTGGCGCTTTATAAAGCGCAAGTCCGGCCCCACGTACTGTGGGTCAGACCCACTTGACTCCTTACAGAGGCGGGCCGTTCGAATTGTCGGGGATCCTGATATCACGGATAGCCTGAAACCGTTGGGGCTGCGGAGAGACAGAACAAACAGAGCGGGTCTCTCTGTTTGTTCTATCGGTTGTTCCACGGGGAGTGCTCCGAGGAACTGTTCAAAATGGTGCCTACATCACCATTTTATCATCGTACCACCCGACACTGCAGGGAAGTTCATCCATACCACCTGGAAACGATTCCGTCTAGCACGGTTCGTTTCCAGTGTTCATTTTTACCACGAACGTGCAAGCTCTGGAATGAACTCCCTGCAGCGGTGTTCCCTGAGCGCTATGACATGTCTTTCTTTAAACGAGGCTTACAAAGAGTAGTCCTTCAACGGTAGGCAGCGGTTTTGCTGTGCCCTGGCATTGCAGAAGTCTATGGGCGGCGGTGACTACTTACCATCAGGTGGCCCGTCTGCTCGTCTGCCTATCGAGGCACTAAAAAAAAAAATTACGCTTTATTAAGCGGTGAAGGAAAACATTGTAAGGAAATCTACATACCTGGGAATTCTCATAAGAAATTCAGAGATTTGTGAAGTCTACCAAACAGCATAAGACCTTTTTTTTTGTCGCGGGGAAAGCGTTTTATTACTACCGCCCGCTCCGGGGGGAAACGGAATAAGAATAAAACGGTTATGCTGGACTAGCCGGTCTTACGACCCAGCATCCCCTATAGAAATCTGGCACAGATATAGATTATATAGTCTGGAATAGGTTTCTTTTTATCACGGAAAAATGTACAGTTCCCGTAGGATAGTTTATCGACATGATTTTTTGCATAGTGGCAATTTAGGGCTCAGAAAATGACATAGCCTACTTTTAATTCCGGAAAAATGCACGCTTCCTATGGGATAGCAAAATGTAAGAAGACGTAATAGCCTAAGATGTCTCCATGGATTGTATACTTTTCTTCTAAAAATAATCTCCACGCGGGCGGAGCCGCGGGCAACATCTAGTGTTTAATATAGGGCTGGTATTATACGGGCGGTGTCACTGACCACCATGAGACCCAGTTGCTCCTTCGTCGGCACTGTTATAAAGACTGACTGACTGCGAGTGCGGGATCAAACCCACGGCCTCTTGTATCATAGCTGTTCGCCCACTGCGCTATAGAGGCTGATATGTAGAAAAATCTTTGTACACTATTTACATCATTACAAAGAAAAATTAAAACTTGAGTCGTAGCTTGCTACAGGCGATCTCATAAGTCGGGTTACTTATGTTTGTTGTCTGTAGAAGCCTTAGTACTGATAGCTATATAACACACCTAGACAATTCTATCTGTACATAACATAGTATATCCCTTTATAGATATGAATAATTCTAGAGACGTCTTATACATAATATGTGACAGCAAACTAAGCTTGATAGATTAGTTCCCTTTTGTTGTACAACACAGTTCTTACTAGCGAGCTTTTAAGATAGGGGTGTTCTAAATTTGCTGGGCATTTTTTATTACCTACCCGATGTGACTAGATGGTCAGACCTCATTAAATCCATCACACACTCTACAATGACGGAATGCTCTCGCAATGCTTATGACAGATCAAATGATACTAGGCCGACGTAGGCCCGACCACTCTGTCAAGAGTGCACGACTAAGAAGAACCCGATATGACCCGTCGACGTCTTCCTTTTGTTGCATTACCAATGTGTCAAAAAAAATACAAAATATTTTTTTTATTTTGTAGTTTGGTGCTATGTATACCTTTAAACAACTCCCTATATATATCACGTACAAAACACTATGGAAAATAACAGTTTTGACAAACTCAGCTGCAGACAATTCGACGCAGAGATTTCCAAAAGAGGTTTGTTGGATAAGAATCTTTTTTCATCAAAATAAAATTGGAATCCTCTACATTCACTCACGAAAGGTACATGCGGAATAGGCGACATGGCTAACGAGTGTCGTGTTTGCGTTAAGGTCCCTAACTCAATTCGGTGCGAAGACAACGGCGGCTCTCATACAAATTGTATTTATTTTTCCTTTTCGTGACTTTTGTCCCAGCCCGAATTTGTCTTTGATGTAGTAGAAAAAATTAAACACGCTGTGTTGTGTTTAATATTACGTGGTGGAGTATTTTTAATATATTTGTAGGCTCACGATTTGTAAACATACTATCAAATTAAAGAATGGGTCTACTTCGCGTATTATTAAATGCTATAAATATATATTGAATTTTAATGAAAATAAAGACCAAGTTAGAGTTGTTGCCGACACCCACACATTACGAAATAGTTAACCCGTGACCACGGCCGATGTAGCTCGGTAACTTAATGGATTTTTATCTTTAAAAATTACGCATTTAAGATCCGTTCCCCAATTTTATCTTATAAACTAGCTGCTGCCCGCAACCGCAACAAGGTATAACCTACAAATGTCAAAAATGTACACAATTTTTTTTTGTTTTTTTTTTTTTTTAATGTTTACGCGAATGTGTGATACATGATTAGTCAGGTCTAACTTTAATATACATACATATACACTCACGGCTGTAATCCCCGAAGGGGTTGGCAGATGTGTAACCAGTACACCCACTTTTTGCCGAATTTATTACGGTCCCATAATGTGATAGGGGGCGAGCCTATTACCATACCGGGCGTAATGCCAGACTCCGAGCTGATACTGAGTATTTCTGAATAGAAAAACCCAATATCACTTTACCAAACCCGGGGATTGTACCCTAAACCTCGGAACAGCAGTCGAAACGCATGCGTAATTACAACTGCGCAACCGAGGCGGTCTAACTTTAATATCGAAGTGTTTAACAGTTAGCCTGAACTTAGGCGTCAAAATTTAGTGCCGACAGGCATTAATCCTCTTACCCAAGGTCTGAATCACGCCGTAAACAATATACGTCAATATTTGACGGGTCACCTTGCTTTATTGAAAGGGTAAACTAAATTATTTCTTAATTAATTTCACGCTACGGTTAAAGGGGATGGACCGATTGTGCCGAGTGGTAAGAGATACATACCTTTAGGTATAGTGTGAAGAAGCTACTCGGCAGGCTGGCATGATTGTATAGAGTAGCGAGGTATAGTTGTCTCTGGCTTCTTGATACTCTAACTGGACGGCATTGCGCTTACCATCTAGTAGAAAAAATTTAACACGCTTTGCGGTTTATAAATATAATGTGGTAGGGATTACATTATTTTATTTTATTTTATTAGGATCTCCAACGAAGAATAGACTTAACATGTTTAATCATTGTACTATTGCAATTTGTGACTTGTGCTTCCTCAATTATAGGGGACCACATCATGCAAAAGTACATCACAAACGACAAACAAAAAGAAACAAAAACTTAAAATCTATAAACATGAAATTAATTAATTTGTAAAGGTAATAAAATAATAAATAAAATTTAAAATAAAACTAAATGAAATAAATTATTGAATTATCGAATTATTGAATATAAAACAAAAAATAAATAAGCCAAGTAACAAGTCAAACATTCCCATAATTATAAATTTATATCATAATAAATAACACTACAATTAAAATTCAAATTAAATAAAAAAAATCCTTCAAGGTACGTCAACACTCACAAGGTAACTGGTTATTGGTGTGGATATTAAGGTTTTGAATTCAGCTAGGGTATTGGAGAAGATTTTTTTAATATATTTGTATATATTCACTATTTGTAAACATACAATCAAATTAGAGAATGGGTCTTCAATATTAATGGTATAAAAATACCTATTGAATTTTGATGAAAATAAAGACCAAGTTAGAGTTGTAGATTACTTACAATGTACAGCCTCCGTAGCGTAGTGGGTGAATAGCCGGCTGTGGAACGTGAGGTCACGAGTTCGATCCTCGTTTATGTGATAGTTGTTTCGGGTCTGGGGCTTCTGGAACTTTCGTCTCTCGTACTTGTTGATGTGTGACTATGGATATATACATTATTTTATCCGTATGTATGTTATTTAAAAATATCCTTTAACAGTCAACCTTTGAGTGCGGAGAGTTAAGCGAAGTAAGTGCAAATGATTTACATTAATAAGAATAATTTTTATTTCTTTTTTAAAAGCCCACAGATAGTTTGTCAGTGATAAACCTATTTATTTGTGATAATTATCTTTTGTGCGTATAATATCAATACAATATTTGACAGTCTCGGTGGCGTAGTTGTAATTGTGCATGCGTTACGATTGCTGTGCTGAGGTCTCGGGTTCGATGCCCGGGTCGGGTAAAGTGATATTGGGTTTTTCTATCTAGAAATTCTCAGTATTAGCCCGGAGTCTGGAATTTGTGCTCGGTATGGCGATAGGCTCGCCCCCTATCACATTATGGGACCGAAATTCGGCGAAAAGTGGGTGTACTGGTTACACCTCTGCCTACCCCTTCGGGGATTACAGGCGTGAGTGTATATGTATGTTTGTAATATTTTTTTATTTGAATATTGGATATTCGCTCTTACAATAATTATTAGAAATCCAAAAATATCAATGTTTATCCCAAAATTAACAAACTTCGACTTTTTAGGTGTACTCCTACTGCTTATGAAAGTGGTCGATATAAATAACCTTCAGTTTATTGTGTTTATAAATATAACACTCTATTATACACAAATATCATGGATAAAAGATGTCAAGACATAATTACATTTAATATGCACAATGTAAGCCGCCATTATGGTGATAATATGATGAATAGCTTCTCAGAATGTGGGTGGAATGAGCTCAATCAAGTGTAAAGTGGATATTCATTGCAATGTGGGAGTTTGTTAAATATGTAATATCGGGTCATCAGTGTGTTATTTATTTGATGAGCAATATTTATTTATAAACTACTTATCTTGCTCGGTACTACTGCCTACTTAGCTCTAAGATTCGATCTCTGGGTCAAGTAAAAGTGATATTGAGTTTTATTAATATTGAGCCTGAAATGTAGAATTGTGTTTGGAGATAGATTCGCCCTCTACCACATCCTGAGACGGTAGTAAGCTCGGCGCAATATGGGTGTACTGGTTACACCTCTGCCCCTACCAATCGGGGATTACAGGCGTGATGCGTGTTTATATAAACTACTTATCGAAAATACATTATTGACTAATTCATTTATTAAATACCTATTGTGTCCCACTGCTGGGCAAAGGACTCTCCTGATATATCCACTGATCCCTATTATGTGCCTTTTCGGGCCACGTAGTTTCGAAGGCGTCCAAGTCATCCCGCCATCTCTTCCTAGGCCTACCACTCCGTCGTCAGCCAGAAGGCACTCGGTGTCAATTTTTGCGATTGGCGATTGGCGCGCCCCTATCACATTATGGGACCGTAATAAATTCAAAGATTATATTATACTTACATTAATAGCTGACTAGCGTTAATCGTGGCCTAGATGACGAATTCGTATCAAAGATTTAGCTTTTTATTTTATTACAACGAGATATAGCCAATAGCACACAAATATAAGGTGGAGTATTCAGTGAAAGAAAGTTACCTAACTCCTACACTTTTTCTAAACCATTCTACTATCAACATAATATAATATAGGAAGTAATTATATTACAATGTCAATTGAGTAAAGAAAAATAACATTTGAATTTCAAAATAAACAATAATAATGCAATAATAAACCAGTCAAGATATAAAAATAAATTTTGTATTAAAAAATAAGCAAATACTACTGGCACATTTTGTCAGTAGTGAGGAGCTTCAATTTATTTTTTAAATAAGTCTACCAACCAGCATTAGACCAGTGTGGCAGAATAACGCCTAACACCTTTATAAGTAGAGAAGGTCCGTGCTTAGCGTCGTATAAAAAGCATAACGTCGTATAACGTATAAATAGTATTATTTAATACATGCAATAACAGAATGCCGATAATTAAATATACCAAACGGTCTTGATTGATTGGTGATTGTCTCGACTGCGGTTGGTATTAAATACAATATTATCTACATCTAACATGAAGTTAATAATAATAAACCAATACATCAAATAATATCTCCTACATGACTGGTTTTAACCTTTATTTTTACACTATTATCTTTTCATTCACTAAATAAATCTATCAAATTAACGATAACATTTTTGAGTTCTTATGTTTACGCGAATATTATACATTGAAATGAAACTATTTTTACGGATTCTATCACGGTTTATTAAACTTTTATAATCCCGACGTTTCGAAAGCTATGCCTAACATTGCACTATACTTGGGTGACGACATACAACTCAGTCCACCCCGTGACCATGAAGGTTGTAAAGCTTTCGAAACGTCGGGATTAAAGAAGTTAAACAAACCGCGATAGAATCCGTAAAATTAGTTTAATTTTAATGATTATATTTTTCGTAGTCGCGTTTGTAACCTTGATTTTAACGCCTTAATGAATTTCGTAGGTCTAGCACGCTGGGGCTGTGCGTCGAGATTATTCCAGGGTTGCCAATACTTATTGTGGACGTGAAATTTACTGGCCATATATCACAAAACACAAAGGTCCTTGTTACAACAGGGTTGAGTTGCGAACTTTGTTGCCAGTTTGCGACAGCCCTTATGTTCGGGAAAATCAAGGCCCATTAGTCAGTGTGATTGGTGTATATTTGAGTAAGATATTAAATAAGATATTCTTATGCCTTTATGAAAAAAATGTTTACATTTAGTCTAGCCAGATAGTTTTTATAATTAAGTTTTAAGACGTCAGATTAATTTTGGAAAATTTTAATGAAATTTAAATTTTCAAAGATTAATTAGTATGTTTTTAAATTGCTGTAAATATATACATTTAAGCGAATAAGAGATGAAGTTTTAATATTATGAAGCCAATGGAAAATCAGGATATTTAATCGTTGCCTCAGTCACGTTTAGAAATCAACACTGATTGATTTTAAAACGTGACTTCCAAAATGACTATGACATAATATTTTTGATAAGCTATCAATATCGCCAAATTTGTATAACATTTGAACAATGAATAGATTTCATAATACAATAATGTATATTAATAATTGTTAAAGATAGCTATGTTTCATTTATATGCGTCTAATACGCGCTAAAAAAATGCCACCAATAAGTAAATCGAAACGAACAACTTTCGACGTATGTAGGACGTATCTCAAGACGTATCTTATTAAAACATAAATGCTATCCTAATCTGTTGCTTTTGGTGTATTTTGTACGATGAGTGATATTTCCTGAAAAACCCACTCCACTTCTCAATTCTCACTTCTTTCCTTTAAGGACGGCTACATCTATGATTCTTTTGGTGTAAGTGTTCATGACTAAAAATCACTTACTGTAAGGTGAACCACTTAATCATTTGTCAACTTTTGCAATTAAAAAGTAAATCATGCCTGAATTGTTTTATTTTTATCCTGGCGCGGCAAAGTGATGTTACTGCACTTGATGATAAGAGCAGTGCAGTTCAGTTAGAGTAGCGAGAAACAGGTAGCTTCTTCAAACTACGCCATGGTACAAGGATGCGAACAAGTGGTCGAGGGTCTGGTGTACTCAGAAGGCAACACGACCAAACATCGTAACCCAACTCTAGACCACCGACAAAAAACCGGATGTTAAAAGTGGTAGAAAGATTGAGTAAAAGTAGTAGAGCCACGCTGTAGACATATTTGTCTACAGCATGAATGGGCCGGCTCGACCGGGGTAGTACCACTATCTCACAGAAAACCAACGTAAAGTGACAGTTCACTGTCGCGTTTCGTATGGTAACTGAGATATCCGGGGGCCCAGATTCCCCCTTCCCTTCCCTAATCCCTATGCCTGTCCTTTAAGGCCGACAGCGCATAAGTGATACTTTCGGTATTGTGGATGTTCATGGGTGGTGGAGATCACTTAACATCAGGTGACCCAGTGGCTCGTTTGTCGGACTACGATATAAAAAAAATGTACACTAGCTGACCCCGTAACTTGGCGTATGCCACTATGGCGGATTTTACACCGTGTGTACGTACGGTGGTCGCTATCCGGGCGCATATGAATATCCTACCTTCAGCAAATTGTGAGTGTAATGCATATAAAATGATCTCTTTTCTTATAACAAATCGTGTTTTGGTGTATAACATATTTCAAATGCAGCGGTTCCGACACGTAACAAATAAATCAGGCTCATGCAATATAGCCTCATATTTGTCGGAGTGTTTTTAAATTACGACAGGTGTAATATATCAAATGGGTATCACTGTCTGTCTTTCAAAATTAAGTTATATTGATAGTTTCTATAGTGTAGTGGGTTAGCTGTGAAATTAAATGTCAAAGGTCGATCCTTATACTGGAGACAATATGATAGTTTCCTGTGTTTAATTTTAACGAGAAAACTCGCATGCTTGAAAATTCTGAACTTCGATGGTATGTGAAGTCTACCAACCCGCATTATTCCAGCGTGGTGGATTAAAGTATATCCCTTCTCGACATTAGTAGAGAAGGTCCGTGCTCAACTGTGGGACAATGTATACAGGGCTGATAGTATTATTATATATTTATGTATCATATTACTAGCTTTTACACGCCGCTTCGCCCGTGTGGAGGTTATTTTTGGAAGAAAAGGTATACTATTTAAGGAGGCATCTTAAGCTATTACACTTTTATATTTTTCTATCCCATAGATAGCACGCAATTTTCTGCGATAAAAAGTAGCCTTTGTCATTTTTTGATCCCTAAACTGCCACTATGCAAAAAATCATGTCGATCTCTTGCTCTGTGAAAAACTTTTTTTTTTTTTTGCTGGTGGTAGGATATTCATATCCGTCCGGATAGCGACCACCGTACACAGGGCGAAAAACCCGCCATAGTGGCACACGCAAGTGTTTCGCGTTCCGGGATCAGCCAGTGTACATCCGGTTTTTGTCCGGGGGTCTGGAGTTGGGGTACAATGGCCATTTTGCGGCCTTCTTAGTACTCTGACACTAAACCCTCGACCCCTTCTTCACCTTCTTGCCCATTTAAATTAAGTTAAATTAAATTCAATAATATTTATATAAAACGCAAGGAATCGGTCTGTTACCTAGGGCTAGTTTTGGAGAGAAACTTTTCGTTCTTAGAGCATATAAAATCCGTCGGGGAAAAGTCGAAACGCAATTTCTATGCCTTGACAAGGATATCCACTTCAACGTGGGGATTAATTATCTTTTAACACATTAAAAGTCATCTATGGGGCTACTTACTTGAGCAGTATTTGCTATGGATCACCTGTATGGGCTGATAGGGCTACTATCGGTGCTGTGCGAAGAAAATTGCTCCAGAGTCAACGTTTGGCGTTGATATTCTTGTGTAAGGCGTATAGAACCGTTAGTACTGAAGCTTTACCTGTCCTTGCGGGTGTACTTCCAGTCGATCTGGAGGCACAGCGTCGCGCCGCTATGTATTACTCCACGAGAGAGGATATGGACAAAAACTTTCTTACGTCGCGCGAACTCTCGAGAATCGGTAGACTTTTTAAACAGCGTTCCGAAATATGCAACGAACTGCTAAACGAGTGGCAATGTCGATGGGATAATTCAATTAAAGGGCGGCATTTATATCAGTATTTTCCTTTGGTTCGCGATCGTCTTACAAAAACTTGGCTAGAAATTGATCACTGTGTTTCACAATTTCTCACCGGTCATGGCAACTTTAAGAGCAAACTATTCTCATTTAAGTTGGTTGATTCGCCTGCGTGCCCATGTTCTACACCAAACTGTGAGTACGAACAGTCCGCGCATCATGTTCTTTGGGAGTGTAGGCTCTGGCAAAATGAGCGCAACATTATGCTTGACAGTATGCAGATAACTTTTTTTTTTTTTTTTTTTTTCCCTCGGGGAAATCCTTCTTACGGATACCTTCTGGTCCTCGGGGGAAGAGAGATGGTTATGCCGGACTCACCGACCTTCCGACCCAGATCGCCCTAAGGACTACTAGGTCGGGACCCTAACCAATTTTCCTACGCCGGTGTACCGACAAAAAACCCCGCGGTAGCCTGCTGCAGCACATGTGGGACGATCCCGGGGGATTCTGAGTATACTCTGGATTGCTGCCGAAATCATCCCTGCGCCATGCCTTTACGGCCCGTCTCTTCTTGGGCTAAATGCCCTCCCCAATTTACAGCAGAAGCACGATGTTCGCGCCGCCACCCGTCTCAGGGTCGCACCATGAGAATATATATATAAAAATATAAATATATAAAGGCCGCACATCCCCCGCTGTGCAGCCGCGACCCCCGTGATCCCTTTTAGTCGCCTCTTACGACAGGCAGGGTATACCGTGGTAGAATTCTTCAGGGCCACCATTCCACAGGGCAGGAGGCGCCAGTCAATCGTCAAACTCGGCGCCTCCTTCTCGTTTGGTGACGAGCGGGATCGGTTCGTTCCCGATCCCGTTCGGCGCTCTCCTTCTGCGACATGACACGTTCGCAGAAGGAGGCCATCGCACGCCACGATCTTCGTCTGCCGACCATGGCAGCTACTACAGCCGGCAGAGAAAGGTCTCCATTGACAGCTGAGCTGAGAGCGCTGCGCTCCTCATCCCAGGCTGGACACTCCTCAAGGGTATGTTGGGCCGTGTCATTTCGACAGCTACCACAATGGTGGCACGCGGCAGACTCCTCTTTTCCGATCCGACACAGGAACGAACCGAAACATCCGTGACCCGACAGTACCTGTGTCAGACGGAATGTCGGTGCACCGTGGCGCCTGTCAAGCCATTGGCTAAAAACAGGACGCACTGCCTCGACAGTCCTCAAGCCTGCATTAGGAGTCTCCAGCCTGGCTAACCACTCATCCAAGACGGCTCTGCGTACGGAGGCCAGTCGGGCCTTGACCTCCCTGGGAGCCAATCTAACCCCGCGACGGGACGCCTCCTCCCGCCAGAAGAAAACTGACGAGAGCAACTTGGCGTCTAAGTCCCAAGGTAGAGTACCGGCTAATATGCAGGCCGCCTCATGGGAGATCGTGCGGTATGCAGATAACATCTGGAGTTGTATACTATATGGACCTTGTGGAGACTGGGAGGAATTTCCGTGCTTTCCGGCGTTTTTACCATACCTATTATTGGAATCAAGCGTAACAGCTCGCATGATAGGACCCGTTAAGTAACTTCCGTGGTGCTTTACGTCTGGCTTCTCCAGACGTAAATGTCTTTTATTGGAGGTTAATACCTTTTTGGTTCAGTATTTGTCTCCCGCTTCGCTATGGAGGGAAGTGGTCAATTTATATTTCCAACTCCTCCCTATATTTCGTTGCGGGATAAAAGACATTTATTAAGCATTCCCAGAGACTCGCCGAGTATCATTACTCGGTGTCGAAAAAATGCGTGCCATTGTTGATCCTGGCTAAACAGGAGTTACAATGGCGGGTGTGTGGGCGGGATAGTCTCTCTCTCACCTTCTTGCCCATGGCGTAGTGTGAAGAAGCAGGCCGGCATGAGTGTGTTGAGCAGCGGGGATAGATCGTCTCTCGCTACTCAGTACTCTATTTAGACCGCACTGCGCTTACCATCAGGTACAGTGCGGTCACTTTGCCGTGCCAGGATAAAAAAAAATTAACTAAACTATTCCACGGGAACTGTATATTTTTCCGGGATAAAAAGTAGTCTATGTACTATTCCAGACAATAATTTATCTCTATGCCCAATTTCAACCAGATGCGTTCAGGCGTTGTAGCGTGATTGAGTAACAAACATCCATCCATCCAAACATTCGCATTTATAATATAAGTAAGACTTATATTCCTCGTAAACTGCCTATGAACTTACACAACATAAACAATTAATAAACAATAACATATATTATAAGAACGGAAATCATTATTGTGACTAAAATAAACATCAAAACCTTGCAATGCCAAATATGCCTTTCTACATAGAAAAGCTACGCGAGTGAGAATGTGCTTTCGTATATTACGTTATCTAAGATGATGTATTACACCGGCGGTAGAAGTTTTTGGAGGGCTTACGCAGTGACTGGTACATATTTGGAATTAAGATTCCCAGCATATTACATGATTTATTAGGACTTGTGTGGCGTGAATTTATTTGTAGAGAATATTAATATCATAAGTAAGCGATTAAAGTTTCTGAAATATACAGCGTGTTTCAGAAAGGTGGGGCTAATAAAAGCTTCAAGTATAGAGTCGGCGATTAACTTAGTGGTAGAGTACTAATTTGAAATTTTTCTTGGTTTTTTGTAGTGTGATCTTAAATTTAATTTGTTACTTTTAAAACTCCTTATAAGGTATCGCCCATTATGTTAGTATTTAATATCCTATGAGATTGCCAAAGTAGTTCGCTAACATTCATCATTGTTTTCAAGGATTATATAACGAACGATTCCATACAAATTTCAAATTCCAATTGCTCACATAAAATGAAGTTTATAGGATTTTTAACTTTGGCGATATATTAAAAATCTTCATTCTTTTACGGCGTATTTTGATGTTTACCTTTCTGCAACATTGTATGTAAAACGAGATATTGCAAGTAAAACGCATTTTTGTGATGGTCTTATTTTATTAATGCAGTTATTACCCACTCGGGTATAGACGAATTTCAACAAAATTTGAAATTATTGTATGTATATACATACAATAATTTCAATAAAACATTTACCATTTTTATTCTAAAGATGTCTATTATACTACGTGTAACGGGAATAACGCACATCCTCAGACACCCCAATTTAAAATATTATTACAATGATAATTCATGTATTGAAATTAGTCTGCAATGAATATAAATATTGTTTTCTAAGAAATTTGTTGTACTTATTTTCGACATAAAGATCGTCATTTTAAATATTTGATTTTTTTAAATTTTCGTTTATTGCATTTAGAGTTTATCGCATCGAGTTATGTTTCAGTTTCGTTTGTCTTGGACATTAAATTAAAGGGTGACTATTATTTACCTTAATTATTTTTGGAAAAAAAAATCGTCTATTAAAAAAATTTTGATATCGATTCAGTCGCTTATTCTGAACAAACTACTATCAGAGTGTGCATTAATCATGTTGTATATATTAATTATGTTATTAACAAATTTATGACGCAAATTATCGCTATAGTTGCTGATAGTATCGTTTCTCAACATTCCTTTGTCAAATAAAAGTAATTAAGGTGTAGAATGAATACATTCTAGAGCCAATACCACTTTGGCTTGTCTATAAAAAAAAATTACCCAAATATACTCGGCCACGTCTTTTTTACTGACTGCAAATATCATCATTTTATTTTGTTCCTTAATACATTATATTACATTTTATAGTCCTTTGAATACATATAGCTGAAAGATCCAATGAGATAATTGTTTGTCTATAACTTAAGGCTGTTCTTCGGCAACCAACCAAAGTTGAGTGAGGGCACTCAACTTTCAAAAACAAAAGCATGTAATTTAATTTTATCTGGTTTTATAATTTTGTTAAATGTATAGAAAAGATCGAAAAATTCACTCCCTAGTTAGTTATCTTGAAGTATTCATAAAAGTTTTCTAAGCTCATTATTATTATTATTTACGAGATAAAGGATGGTAAAACAATGTATCACGTAGAATACAAAAACGTAAAAACATAAAAATAGAATTATATATTTTGCAAAACGTTAACTGTCAAATATATGAAACATACATAATCAAAAAATATTTATATAATTTGGTCCCATATATCAATAAAAAAACAATATAACAAATGATTGATATATGTTAACAAGTTGTAACATATATCTATAATATGAAACATTATCCATACCAATAATATAAATGCGAAAGTAACTCTGTTTGTTTGTTTGTTACCTTTTCACGACTAAACGGCTGACCGGATAGTGATGAAATTTGGCAAGGAGATAGATTATATCCTGGAGAAGGAAATAGGCTGTCTTTTTTCTCAAAAGAACAATCTTGAAAGGGTCAAATAGGAGTTCAAAATTTGTATGGGAAATCCATCATTCCTCAAGTTAGGGATCTGAAAATTCATATTTAGGCTTTTGGTAGGAAATAAAGAAATACGTGTTTCACAATACCACCCCTAAGGGGGTAAAATAGGGGATGATAGTTTGTATGAAAATCCGTCATTTTTGTAGTTAAATTCATGAAAATTTGTATTTGGCCTTTTAATTAAATATATATGTTTCTGGATTTTTGTAAATTCCACCCCTAAGCGGCTAAAATAGAGGCTGAAAGTTTGTATGAAAATTCGTCAATTTTGAAGTTAAATGCATGAAAATTGGTATTTTGTAACATACTTTTTCTCCCAAACATGATCTCCACGTTGGCGGAGCCGCGAGCAACAGCTAGTATTTGTACATAGTCTAAGAGTTTATGTTGTTTATGTTAGGTAAGAAGCGCTAAGACGTCATAAAAGATCTAGACTATAAACATACATAGAGTTCTTTATATTAGTTTACAAATTGGTATGAAAGATTACACAGATATAATTTTTTTTATATCCAGTGCTTATTTCAGTTTTATTACTGATAATTTATTTTGAGAAGGGTTTCTTTGTCAAGCTACAATGATGTCGCAATTCATAAAAAAACTATTTTCATAAAAAAACTTGATGTGACTTGTGCTCTGACAACGTTAATCTTGAATATGTAAAAACATTAATTAAACTTTATCTACTAAAAATGTTATGCTGCGGTGACATCATAAAGTTCGTCATGAATTTTAACGAACACAAAATTTCCAGTGACGAGGAAACAAACTTAGAACTGACGTTACATCTACATTATTCTATATTCAAAAGTTATGAATGTAATAGTTTCATTAAGTAATACTCAAGTTACGTGGGCGGTACAGCGCGGCGGTAACCAGTCTAGTACTGGTCCCGTAGCGGGCTGCACGTAGCGACGTAGCATGAAGCGTAGCCGCGTAGCGTCATAGATGCTACAAATTTCGCGATCGGATATTCTAGTGTTGGAATTAAGGTGTTAGTGATAGCATAGTGTTTTATTACTTTACCGGTAAGTGTCACTTTAAAACCTTATATAAATTATACAATAAACCAAATATTTATTGCGTTTAAATAAAATTGTGTTCAACTCATTCAAAAATTTATACGACTAATTTAATTAATATTATAATTTTAATTAATGTTAAAAACAATAAACATATATTTAAATTTTAAATTTTCGGGCTATATCAATAATAAATAAATCTTTATTAGAGGATAGAAGTTGAAATGCGGTAATAGTAATATTTATTTCATATAAATTACAAAACTAACAGTTTTTTTTATTTGGGTCCTTCAGGTGTAGTGTGAAGAAGATACTCAGCATGCTGGCATGATTGTGTCGAGTAGCTAGATATAGTTGTCTCTCGCTACTTGATACTATAACTGAACGACACTGCGCTTACCATCAGTTGCAGTGTGGTCACTTTACCATGCCAGGATAAAAACATATATAAATAAACTATAGTTACGCGTAAATACGTGTACAGTAACTACGAACTTTCGTGGCGTAAATTATTTAATAACACCATACCGGTTTATTAATGACAGACTATTACTCGGTATTGGAAAATTATTAATTCCATATTCAAAAAGCGTCACTTTTTCGAAACTCGGTTATAATTTACAATCGTTATGCAATATACAACTGTTTGAGTAGATTTCACAAAAGAAATGTACTATTACTACATAAATTATTATGATTTTTATTTTATTATATGTTATTTACTCACCATATAAAATAAAATTTATAAAACATATTATTATGTAGTCTGTAATAAATATTGTAATAGGTGTAGGTTGGTCGGGAAATCTTTAGGGGAGGCCTATGTTCAGCAGTGGAACTCCAAAGGCTAAAGAAGAAGAATACGACAACTGTTTTTACTTTTAAAAGAATTTCGAATAATAAAACTTGAACGTTGAAATAATTAGTTACCAAAACCGAAGCAAGATAGTAGGGTTTAAACAAAGACGCGAGGAAAAAATATTAAAAAAAATCTTCAATCAATCATCTTGTCGTAACGTAATCTCCCGTGAGGTATTAAAGAAAAACGCCAGCTTTTCCTGCTTAGATTCGGTCGAATGATTTTTACGCTTTACCCATTATGTTTAAGTATGAATATTATACACGACTTTATTTTTCGCGCTAGATTTAATTGGAAGAATTTTCAGAAGGAATATACTCCAACTTAAGTGAAGAACTAGCTTATTTCCCATATGAGGATGTATAATAGTTGAAAGAAAGAAAGAAAGAAAGAAAAACGATTTATTTGTTACAGTTCGCAACGCGCACATACCACAATTAACACGACGATGTATTTATTGGTAATTTATTGTTGAAGATTGAATCATCTTGAATAAATGACAACAGAACGTATGGTCCCGCGATACGCTACGATTGCTATGTTCAGCAGCGGTCTTACTTTTAATTATCATAAGAAAAATTAAAGACAGCTTACTTTTTTCTTTAGTACAATTAATATATATTCTAATAGTCTTAATACGGCATCAATTGTGGGTATACTTTACTGTCTCAAACATTAAATAAATACACACAAATAGTGCTGACCCCACTCTAGGTAAAATCTGTATCGTGGGTATCAAGAACTACGAGGGACTACGGCACTACAACACCCAGACGTGAAACAAATATCTGTCTGTCACACAAACATTTGTCTCGGTGTGGGAATCGAACCCACGGCCTCTTGTTTCACAGCCGGTTTCTCACTCGCCGCGCCACGGAGGTTTTCAAAAATGTCTAGCAAGGATGCGGGACAAAATTCAAGTCACCGTACATGTGACTCTACATATTGAAACATCGGAACAGATTGAACAAATTTGCCCTAAGGGATCCAATCAACCATATTGTCACACATTGTTAGCAAACTGAAAAACACAAAGCAATTTCCCACAAAGTTCACAATCGAGACCGCTAGGTTACAAGATTCACGGAAATTTAAATATATGTGTATATATTACATATAACACGGTAACGGTAGGCAGCGGCTTTGCTGTGCCCTGGCAGAAGTCTATGGGCGGTGGTGACTGCTTACCATCAGGTGGCCAGTCTGCTCGTCTGTCTATCGAGGCACTAAACAAAAGAAACGAAGATTTGTTAAGTTAAATTCAACTATATTTTATTTCCTTACATATCGTATTATTTATAGCATTATATTATTGCATGCGTATCTGTTTAAAAATTAAATGTTTTTCGTCTGTAGCCGCATCACTTGAGAACAGTTGGACCATTCACGAATTGGAGGAATTTATTATATTAAATTTTTAATGTTAGTTTTAGTTCAGATACATCTGAAGATAATCGTTTAAAATAAGATTTTTAGAAGTAAACAAATTGCCGAAGTTGTCTATAGTTTAAAATTTCATAAATATTTTAATCTTTAAGTAAATGTATTCGGACTACGAAAGTTGTTTTATAACATTTTCATATCCGTAAAATATTTCACATTTGAGGCAATTAGAATTTACTTTCAAATATAGGATATGAAAAAGGCTATCATATATACTGAGTGCCTTTCATAAAAACGAATATGGGGAAGTCACATTTGAAATTGCTTTCAGATTGGGTGCTGCAACAAAGCCTTTCCATTAAATCTTTCACGTGTAATGAAGCTCTATAAAATTTCTGTCCGTTCGGTTTTTTCATCGTACGCATTTTTTCTGCAATATTAAAAAGTTAAAAATAGGTTATACGGTGATTTAAATCACTAATGTTTTATGTAAAAATTAATGCTTTAGAATATTTATTAAAAAAAAACTTAATATTTAGTGAAAATTGCATAGTAGGCATAGGCTGAGAAATCGATCAATAAATATCGAATAAATTGCAATTTAAAAAATAATTCCAGTCAATTTTTACATTTAGCAGTAAATTCATACATCTTTACCTACAAGTGCTCAGTATCAATTTGTTACTTTCACTAATGACAGAGCTTTCATTTTATATAATTTTTACACACGCGCTGTTGCTACACATCTCAAAAGACCCAATTTGAAGCAGAAAAGAACATAAGTCAACACATTTTGATAGCCAAAGCTGGCAATCGAGCAAGCAGGTTACCTCGTAGTAGATGATCTCTATTGCTTCACAAAGCAACAACATAATAACCATGGGTGCGTTGCAGGTCATAAAGGAAAGTAATGCGATATACTCTACGAAACTGCAAGCTGTTCTTCATGTCGGTTTTTTGTAAGACAGTGGTAAACGGTCAAACTGAACTGAGTTTTTTTTTATTCTTGCGCGGCAATGTGACCACACTGCACCTGATGGTAAGCGCAGTGCCGTCCAGATAGAGTATATATAGACAGTTTATCCCTAGCTACAGAACCCATGCCGGCCTGCAGTTTAGCTTCTTCACACTACGCTTAAAGTTACTACTGTCATTGTCTCTACAGCTTGGCTCTACAATTGTAACTATCACATTAGATATCATCAAAAAGATCTTCATGTCATTTTTATGACACGAGATGCATTTACATATCAATGAAACAGAAAATTTTTAAGAGCCAAGAATATTCAAAAGCACATTTGGCATGTAGCAAATAGTGGGTATAATATATTTTATTGCTCCACATGATACTAATGGTGCGTGTGTTCTATTTATAAAAATAGAACCAAAAGGTTTTATATATATTTTATTAAATCATAGTTTTTATGCGTGTGTTAGATTTTATTGCTTAGAAGCACAAAATAGATCAATATAAATAATAAAAATACTAGCCCTGTGTTAAACATTGTCCCACTGCTAGGCAAGGGCCTCCTCTACTAATGAAAGGGGTTAGGCCTTAGTCCATCACGCTGGCCTAATACGGGTTGGTAGACTTCACATACCTTCGAAATACTAGGTACGCAGGTTTCCTCACGATGTTTACCTTCACCGTTAAATCAATATAAATAAATATACGCAACAGTCACACATATAGCTCTGACCTCACACTAGATAAAACCTCTATCCTGGGTATCAAATACTACGAGGGTCAATGGTCCCACACCACCCAGACCCGAAACAAATATCTATTTGTCACACAAATATTTGTGTCGGTGCGGGAATCGAATCCACGGCCTCTCATTTCTCAGTCGGCTGCTCGCCCGCTGGGCCACGGAGGCTGTCTAAAATATAACTTATAAAAAGATTTAAGTGAATAGGTATCTTCTAGGCAAGCGTGCTCCACCGTAGACCACATCATCACCTACCATCAGGCAGATAGTAGTCAAACGCAAGCATATTTATGTAAAAAACATATCGATTACTAAATATTCAATATTCCGCGATGAGTACTAATCGATTTATGCGATAATGAAAATTTCAATACGGAATTAACAAAAAACACTCGTCCCTCTGATCTGTGTTTTCACTTTTTCTCGTTTCAATCTCCTGTCTCGATCGCATATCTTAAAACATACATTGACCATTGCATACACGGGTGTATGGTCGGGTTATGGTCGTCTCAAAACAACTTTAGTAATACCTATTTCTTTATAATAATAATAATACTAGCCCTGTATTAAACATTGTCCCACTGCTGGGCACGGGCCTCCTCTACTAATGAGAGGGGTTAGGCCTTAGTCCACCATGCTGGCCTAATGCGGATTGGTAGACTTTACATACCTTCGAAATTCGTATAAGAATTCTCAGATATGCAGGTTTCCTCACGATGTTTTCCTTCACCGTTAAAGCAAGCGATAATTACCGTTTAATACACACATAACTTCAGAATAGTCAGAGGTGTATGCCTCTTGGGTTTCGAACATACGACTTTCGTATTGCCAGTATGTACCGCAACCAACTAGCTAGCTATCGCTTCTATTTTCGCTTTTATCTATTATATAAAAATAAGTCGGGTTTTCCTTCCTGACGCTATAACTCCAGAACGCACGAAACGATTTCCACGGTTTTGCATTCGTTGGAAAGGTCTCGGGCTCCGTGAGGTTTATAGCAAAGAAAATTCAGGAAAAATTTCAACAGTAAAGCGGGAAAATCTTTTTTCACATACAGCGCCATTTCTGATACATAGCACGGATCTGGTTTAAATTTGGCACAGAGATAGATTATAGTCTGGAATAGCACATAGGCTACTTTTTATCCCGGAAAAATGAACAATTCCTGTGGGTTAGTTTAGTTTTTCACAGAGCAAGGGATCGACATGATTTTTTGCATAGTGGTAGTTTAGGGATCAGAAAATGACAGAAGCCACTTTTTATCCCGGAAAAATCCACGCATCCTATGGGATAGCAAAATATAGAAAGTTGTAATAGCTTAAGATGCCTCCATGGATTGTATACCTTTCCTTCCAAAAATAACTCCACGCGGGCGGAGCCGCGAGCAACATCTAGTTTCATTATAGTTGTCTGCTATTTTAACCGACTTCAAAAAAAAGGAGGAGGTTCTCAATTCGACGTGTATTTTTTTTATGTTTGTTACCTCAGAACTCCGTCATTTATTGACCGATTTGGAAAATTATTCTTTTATTATAGAGAATATGCTTCCAGATTGGTCCCATAGAATTTTTATCAAAATCAGTTGAGTAGTTTGGTTTTAAAACCAAAATAACTTGAAAAAATATGTTGTCCGAATATACGAAACTGCTTCTTTTGGTACTCTATCCAACGTACTTATTTTATATTTGTACTACTAAAAAGCAAAAAAAAATTAAATAAAAATAAGACCGCGTTCAAAAAAACCCAGACACAACTGTAAATGTAACCAATAATTTTTTGCTTTTTAGTTGTGTCTGGGTTTTTTTGAGATGGTGTTATTTTTATTTAAAAAGTAATATCAGTTATATATTTAGGCCAACAACTTATCAATTAGACGTATTAAAATATAGGTTATAGAGATTCATATTTACTTTTTATAAGATCAAAAAAGGAAGCCGGAATGTTATATGGAGCCATCGCCACTGCCACAGAAAATTCGTGTGCTTTAATAAGCAATGGTCAATAAAACATTACATTGTGGTCTCCTTCCTCATCTTTATCAATACGCAAGGTTTATAAACTTAGCATGACAGTCTGTTCGAAGTAATGGAATATACCACTTTATGTCTCATTACAGGAAAACATATTAACGTACTGTGAGACAATTTAAGCACTTGTATACACAAGTTAATTTATTATACATAACAGACCTTGTAGCAACAGCCACTGTTTTGCTAACAACTAGTAACTCAAAATTACGTCTACGCTTAACGTAAACAGTGGTTTTGTGCAAACACTTGCTAAGTCTCTAGGGCAGGTTTCACACAGAGACGATAAACATGCGGGAAACACGCCACGTTATGTCACGTCGGATTTTAGTACCGCGAACGTGTCTGATCTTTTTTAACCGACTTCAAAAAAAGAAGGCGGTTAAGAATTCGTCGTAATATTCTTTTTTTGTTTCAAAGGGTATACTTCCCAAGTTCCATTGGCACTAAGTCAGGATCTGATGATGGATTCTCAGAAAAATAAAATTTTATAGTGGCGCAATTTGACTGCCTCGGTAGCGCAGTTGTAATTACGCATGCGTTACGACTGCTGTACTGAGGTCTCGGGTTCGATCCCCGGGTCGGGTAAAGTGATATTGGGTTTTTCTATCTAGAAATTCTCAGTATTAGCCCCGAGTCTGGAATTTGTGCCCGGTATGGCGATAGGCTCGCCCCCTATCACATTATGGGACCGAAATAAATTTGGCGAAAAGTGGGTGTACTGGTTACACCTCTCCTTCGGGGATAACAGGCGTGGGTGTATATGTATGTATGCATAAATTGTTTTTTATTGAAGTCGGTGTACTTTTATGAGTTAAAAATCTTTTACATATTAATGCTCTAATGAAGTGAGTTGAGATAAACTGCTAACTAATTAGTACTCATAATAGTGAAACAGTATTGAAAACAGTTTAGTCGTTTTTACGTTATTTGCGTTCAAATTAAACACAGTCTGCAAAGTCTCTGCTTAAATAAAGAGCATTGAGAGTCTTCGCGGCCAAGTGGCCGCCAGCCAGCTGTGAAATAAGAGACCACCAGTACGATTTCTCCAAATGTTTATGTGAGGAGAATTTTTCGAGTCTGGATATTGTCCCTGAGTTCTTGATACCCACGATACAGGTTTGACCAGTGTGGTTGTAGTAATTATTATCATTGTTACATCAATGTTAGTTGTGTTATTTCTATAGAGACCACAGAAGTAAACAACATTTTTCCAGTAGTTATAGAAGTGTGGCTTGGTGTAGGAAAGGATATTGGCAATTTGGAACTTCACACAAAAATAAAATTTGTGATTTGTAATTCTGAAACCTGTAGAAACTTATAGTACGTGCCCTTATGATTATAAATTTGACTGGACCAGTAATATTGAATTGCGTCTTTACATGGCGTGTATAAACTGTACCCAGATAAACATATTAGGCTAATTATCCAATTACAACACTATTATATCTAGCACTGTTACATAATTAGTATTATAATTACACCCAAGTGGTTTAAGATAGTGTGCGACAAGTGTGCCCGTTTTAATTCGTATTTGCTTATGTCTTTCGGTAATACATTATTCAAATTTTGATAGACTCGCAAATATGTCACGGGGTTGGGATGTTGATTTTATCATTTTCAACTGTATACAAGTTTTGACACGGTATATAGTTAAACTATATTTACCGTGTGGTTATTGCGTTATGTTTGAATATAAGTAAATCAGCAATTCTTCATCTTTTTAGGCTAGTTCCAATTTGTTGAGCACTTTTTTGGCCCTCAAAACAACTCAGGATTCATGTTTTTCAGGACACATTTATTTTAGAAAATAATGCTTATAAATCCATGAATATAAGTCATACAAACGTGCATACAAAGTGTTATATTAATTATACGAACATCCACGCAATAGCTTTTTATAGTGTTTTTTTTTTCAAAAACAAAAAAATTTAAACCCGTATCCTGTAAATTTAAAAAAATGACGCTTAAATTAAGTACACCGCCAACCGTCGTATTAAGTGCAACTAATTCTATCAATATATTAGTACATGTTAATAATTTTGATTTGTGTCAGCTTTACATAGGCTATACAGCTCATATCTATATTCCCGAAGGGTTAAGCAGAGGTCCAACTAGTACACCCACGATTCACTGAGCTTATGTCCCATTTGAAATAGGTGGAGGGATAGATAGTGTCGATAATAATAATTTGGGACAGATATAAACTGCAAAAACTATATCAAAAGTAATGCTCCACCTGGGATTGGAACCCAGGACCTTACCAGTTTCTCAGACTATGTACGTTGCCGCTAAATCAATGAGATTATTTTTTACGATTTTTACACTCTAGGATAAACAAATGACAGTCGAATTGTACTATAATAATATCATTATTCCAGTCAGCAAAAATCAACAATACCAAAAACAGACGATATTAGTCAATATTTGAAGTGTAAACGGTAAATAATATGCAAATGGACAAGATGAGTTTAAAGTTTAAATTAGGAGCTCCGAGCTCCGACGAGAAATCCATCAGCCGCCGTCACCGCTCAAAACATACGAAACGGAGAATTAATTGCAAAGTTTCGTTTTCACTAAAAGCTCGTCGTGAAAATGGAAAATATTTATTTTTTCTACGCAATATTTTAATTACTTCTCGTTCTAGCGTTGTAAACATGGGATGATGATGTATGTCCTGAGATGACCATCTCAGAAATGAAATAATAATAAATAACACCCAACAGTCACACACATAGCCCCGATCCCACACTAAGATACGAGTCTTGTTTAGTGGGTATCAGGGACTACGAGATACTTTCGGTCTCACAACACCCAGACCCCGGACACAATTATCTGTCTGACACACAAACATTTGTCCCGGTGTGGGAATCGAACCCACGGCCTCTCGATTCACAGCCGGCTACTGGCCTACTACGCCACGGAGGCTGTCAAATAAACATATAGTACTATACCTGGCTAGTGTTTATTTCATTTCGCTAAGATTCAATCTCTCAAAGGAGGTTGACATCGGGCGGTCGTAAAATCTAAGGCAAATCCTTTCTGCCACATTTGTAATTCGACGCAAAACACTACGTGTAAAGAATACACATTCCCGTATCTTGCTTTGGTCCAGCCCACATTGGAGTGAGTTTTATTTTGTTATTTGAGGATAACCAACAAAGTTTACACTATAACATACATAATAATAACAATCAGAAAATAGAACTAATTGCAACTCAGACTACAGGCAACCACAACATGCATCATACAATTTTACAATATTATTAATTAATTAAACAATAGGGAACAATACAAAGAGAGGATAGATTTACCAGAATGTTAGGACCCCAGTCAATCAATCTCAGCTAAAAGAGTTTTCTTAAATGTGGACAGCGAATTGTGAAATATGTCAAGCTTAGTGATTTTGTTCGATAGCTGATTATACAATGTAGATAGTCGAGGTATGGGGGAGTGTTTACCTATGTTGGTTCTACATCGGAGTTTATGGTAGAAGGATAATGTTTGATCGAATTCACATAATCTTATCGTTACCAAATTGTAAGCGAACTAGGGTAGATGACAATAAGTGAAAACCTGATAAAATTTTGTTTTTTATAATAGATTTTAGACTAAAAAAATCTTAAATGAAATCAATTTGTTAATTTAGCAGTGATTATTAAATATTTTCAAGAAACAAATGTGTGAAAAAAAAGCATTTTATCACGTGACATGAAACACAAACAGTCATGCATGACGTCACGGTTCGAAACATCTATTAAACGCTGAGCCAAACATCTATTAGTTTTGCGGATGGTCACATCACACGAAAGGCTATTACAGTTGGTAGCGTTTTGGTGGGAAAAATAAAGTTGGTTTAAAAAAAAATTATGTTTTATGTTTATTAATGATAATATTTTATTAATATAGACCATGAAGAATAAAATAAAACGGTTTCCCAAAAACAGTCAACTAGCCTTTTCTCTACTAATTTCCATGGACATTATATGACAGATTATTATCTAACATCTTATATAAACAATTATCGAGTGCAATAGATCATATTTTATCCTTTTGGGGATTCCAATTGAAGAAAATAATTATTTAAATGTCTTTAAAGAAGTGTTTTCTTCAATATAGTATGACTCTTTTTTATCCTGACACGGCAAAGTGACCACACTGCACCTGATGGTAAGTGCAATGCCGTCCAGTTAGAGTATCAAGTAGCGAGAGACAATCTATCCCTCGCTACTTAATACTATGTGCCAACATATGTCTACTACTATATGTTGCAGTTGACTTACTTTTTTTTTATTTATTTATTTATTTATTTATTTATTTAAAGGACAACCAATGGTATACAAAAAATATAAGTTACAGATTAGGTAATATTACTCCATTTAAAGGTTATCACGAATATACACTGTAATAAAAAATCGATACATTTCTTAAGAGCACTACACACTAACACCAGAAACGTAGCACCAGCTATTTCTATTTAGCATATACAATGACAGTAGGTACATACAATCTTATCTATCTAAAGTTAGTTTGAAAGAATTTACATGCAAGTTGCTTCTTGGCTATCGACACGCTTACACAATAAGGGTCTAGTGAGTACTCTTTGCACATACCATTTTAATTGTAATAATCAAGAAAATAAAATTAAAGAAGAGATGATGGTCAGAGGTATTTCGAATCTATTATTGTGGTAGAGTCAGATATTTTAGCGATGGAACTTTGTGGAGTGAAAGAATATGTAGATATGATAATTGCGACGTGCATATTGAGGTGATTAACACACATTGATAGGATAAATTATAGAGAGCTGATGAAAGAGTGCAAGGCGAGTAGACGTAGCCGGTAACAGTTCATTTCATCGAATTTATGTCAGCCAAATTATCCACATATTAAATAAAAGATACATGAGGTATGCTCTAAACTGAGAATTTATGAAATGAAAGAGATAGGTATGTCGGAGTAGTATAAGGTGGAAATTGATAAATCTGCATACGCTTATAAATAACTGATGGTAGGATATTCATATCCACCCGGATAGCGAACATCGTACACGGGGTTTTAAACCCGCCATAGTGGCACACGCAAGAGCGCCGCGTTCCAGTTTTTGTCGGGGGTCTAGAGTTCCCCAGCTATATATATAATGATATTTTATTCTACCCATACGAATAATAAATCCTAGATGAATGTCATTGGAGATTAATATTTAATTCGTGCCTTTTCATGAAAAAAGGGCGCAAACATATAGAAAATAATGTTATGAAATATAAATTTTACTTTTGTATTAAAATGAAAATTGCCAAAATAACACGACGATTCATGCAACTGCTGGCCTTCTGGGAAATCTATGTTTTGAGCGTCTAGTGTTATTTAGAACTCTGAGGGCATTTGTGGTAAGATACGAAACCATAAATAACACTGATCTTTGCTCTCACCATAAATTTTACTAAGGTTTGGCTTATTAAATATTTTGTTAGCTACTGACACCCGGCGTTAGTGATGGTGCAATTTTATGTTAAAAATAACTAAACGATGTTTTAGAAAAAGAATGCTCGTATGTAAAATCTGACAGCAAACAATTGACGTAAAAATAATACGCTTACCTTCAAGCGCAGTGTGGTGACTTTGCCGTGCCAGAATAAAAAAATCTATTTATACTACGTGTAACGGGAATAACGCACATCCTCAGACACTCCAATTTAAAAATATTATTACAATCATAATGCATGTATTGAAATTAGACTGCGATGAATATAAATATTGTTTTTTATGAAATTAGTTGTACTAATTTTCGATATAAAGTTCGCAAATTTAATTATTTGATTTTTTTAAGTGTTCGTTGATTATTGCATTTATAAAAGACTTTATCGCATCGAGTTATGTCTCAGTTTCGTTTGTCTTGAACATTAAATTAAATGGTGACTATTATTTACCTGAATATGAATTATTTTTGGAAAAAAATTGTTGATATCGATTCAGTCGCTTATTCTGAACAAACTACTTTCAGAGTGTGCATTAATCGTGTTACATGTTGTATTTTAGATATTTACGCTACAATCACATATATAATTATTTTCCCCTTGAATCAGTGTGGGATTTATTTCTAAAGATTTGGTTAATTTAATTTGACTTCTAATATAGAAGTACCTACGCCAAAATCGTTATCTCTATCCAAACAAATGAGAGTAAACGTTAAAGATACCCAGGTTATAATTTTCGGAAAATACAGACTCTGGCAAAGAGTTCGACTCAGTGTATTGGCCAGTGTCATTTATTTTGAATATTAATGCATTTAACTTTTAACACAAATCTGTACCTACAATGGTAATAATAAAATAAATAGAAGAAAGATTAAAATAACACAACAAATTGACATACAATATCAAAATAAGTGTGTGCGCATGTGTTTGAGTGTGTGCAAGTGTGTGCGTGTCCGAATAGAACACTAAGTTTCCCAGAACACAGTGACCACTAAAGTGGAAGACTTTTGTGGTAAATTTTTCTTTTCCTGAAAAACTTAAGCGTACTATAACAAACATAAAAATTATCTAAAACAATCTAGCCGTTCTCAGATAGTGCACTTCCGAACGAACAGCGTTTAATATTTATTTATATAGTAGATATTAGATACAATTACAAAAGTCCCGCGTAACAATAATTTCCTTCCATTACTGGTAACTCGTAATGACTTGAAAACTCGCAGTTACGGCGCTAACTGTTTTAATATAATTGATGGACAGGAGTTTCGTAAATAACTTAAGATAATTACACTCAATTGATCAAAGTTGTACCTATCTTAATTTACGGAATTTGTTAAAAGTTAAATTTCTTGTCATATGCTAAGGTTGTGTTGTTTTGACTGTTGTATATTTGAACTATAATGAAAATCTTTTATATGTAATTAATACATATTATATTCATTCCAACACATATTTAAAAGAAAACCTTTGTATAACACAGTAGTTAAATTATTTTGTAAACTGTTACTTTACGTTGGTTTTCTGTGAGACAGTGGTACTACCCCGGTCGAGCCGGCCCGTTTATACTGTAGACAAATATGTCTGCAGCGTGGCTCTACCACTATTATTAATGCTATATACAAAGACTCACGCATGTACCCAGGTACAGGCAGACATTTTAATAATACACCCAAGTTCGTCAACCTCCTCCCCTTCCATAATGATATGTGATAGGTGTTAGGGAATACAGTTATGTATGTATGTTGATTCAATCCCTATTCGGTTGTTCCAATTCCCCGGTGCGAGGACATTGTTGCCGAGTTGCAAATGGCCTACGCGCCGTCCTATCCGTTTTGCAGTAAATCTCGGTTGCCTCACCGCAACGTACAGTGAGTTATATGTGTAATGTTCAGTATATATGTTGAGTTTGTTGGTATTTATCATTATCTTAGAAAGGGAATATGACCAACGACCCTTATCCTTAACAAATTATAAATAAATACACCCAACAGTCATACACATAGTTCTGCCGAACACTAGATCTAGATCAAACCTGTATTGTGGGTTTTTTTTTATTCTGGCACGGCAAAGTGATCACACTGCACCTGATGGTAAGTACAGTGCTATCCAGTTAGAGTATCAAGTAGAGAGGGACAATCAATACTTTGCTACTCAACACAATCATGCCACAAACATTTGTCTCGGTGTGAGAATCGAACCCACGGCCTCACGTTTCACAGCTGAATATTCGCCCGCTGCACCACGGAAGCTGTCAATTAAAACATGTATTCCGAAAAAGTACGTAAAATTATTGTGGATTGAATTCCACGTCTTATTCCATATAAGTTCAATTGCAATGTGGATGTATAGTTAAAACACCAAACAAAAAAAAAGAGTTGATGGTAGTCGGCCGAGATAGTGCTAGTAAGCTTCGAAACAGTTTTATTTGGTTTGTTAATTATTTATTAAGTCATCAGATTACCATAATCCTGGTTAAATATTTATGTGAACAAAATAATTTAAATTTATATTGTTAACTCCCAAAAAGGATTTCTGTTTACTGTTTATAGGTACTGAAAGTAGTATAGAATCGATAAAATACAGTTGCTTTTGAATCAATTGCAAATGATTCTATTATTAATTGGTCACATCACTGGTCTAGTATAACGCACTTAGGCTGAAAAATTGCTGAAATCCTCGATTCCAATCTCATAACTATTTGGGATTTTTCATAATGTTAAATAACATCAATATGTATACAGTCTCATCTACTATAGAGGGAATTTATGGTACTAAATATAATAGATTTTCTTGTTTCTACGTTAAATAATTTGTGAAAATTGTTGACAAGTTTTCAGAAACAGTTCAGTTCTTTAACTACTAGTTCTGCATGCACGACCGTATCTATGTAAATTTATTGGAATCTTTAGAGACTTGATTTTACGTATTTTGTTTGCAGCTTTGAATAAACATGTTTTTAGTGATAGTATATTTTATAGTAAAACAATAAAATCATATAAAACTTTGTATTATTTATTATGAAAATTTGACTCTTTAAACGTGAACTGAGTCAACAAAGTATTACTATACTTACTATTACGACTAGTCAATATAAATCCGGTTTAATGTGAGTTTAATAGTCCCGGTAAGTTATATAATCAAAATAATAAATAAAAAAGCCTTATATTTCCCAAGTTTTACACTAAGTATTAGTATTATTGATAATGATAATGATAGCCTTTATTAACAATCTTATAACTAGTTTTACATAACATTTTTATTATTTTAAATATCTACATATTTTATTTTCTACTATTCTCTTCAGACATCGGTAAAGATTGTTTTGCAATTGCATAGGCCTCCCCCAAATCCCTCCATAGACTTCGATCGTGACTTTTACGTCTCCACATTGCACCTGCAAACAGTTTCAGGTCATCTTCCCATCTTCGGAAAGGACGTCCTCTCTTTCTTTTACCCTCTCTTAGGTACCATTCCGTTACTAATTTTGCCCATTTCTCTTGATTACTTCTTATTAAATGGCCTGCCCATTTCCATTTCAGTTTCTTTATTGTGTGTGATACGTCCGCGATTTTTGTTTTTTCTCGTATACTATTCAGGTTCTGTTTATCTCTTCTCTTAATATTAAGCATGCTTCTTTCCATGGTGTGTTGACATGTTTGTAATTTTTTCACATTTTGCACAGTTAGGGCCCAAGTCTGGCAACCGTATATCATGGAAGGGAGTATGCACGAGTTAAAAATTTTGCTTTTTAACTGTAAAGGTATTGACTGACTTTTTGTTACCTATTTCTTTTAGAGACCAATACCTTTTCCATGTTGTATTTACTCTATTTTGTATCTCTTTAGATGTATCATTTGTGGGAGATATGGTTTGGCCCAGGTAGTTGTATTCCTCTACGTAATCAATTACATCATTATTGACTTCTATGGGTGGTTTTGAACGGTTCGTCATTAACTTTGTTTTATTTAAGTTCATTTCTAATCCTACTTTATGGCTCTCTTCCGCAAGTTGTTTGAGTATAATCTGTAAGTGGTCCGGATTATCAGAAATGATTATAAGGTCGTCCGCGAATCGAAGGTGGTTCAACATTACTCCATTTATTTTTATGCCGTACGTTGACCAATCCAGATTTTGAAAAACAAACTCCAATGTCGCTGGGAATAGTTTAGGTGATACAGGATCTCCCTGTCTCACGCCTTTTTTGATGTTAAATGTCTCTCCCAATCTTTCTGTTTTAATTTTCGCAGTCGTTTTGTTATAAATGTTTTTATAAGTCGAATATATTTTTTATGTACTCCTTGCTTAGCTAAAGCTTTCCAGATCGTTTGGTGTTTTAAAGAGTCAAACGCTTTATTATAATCGACAAATGCTAGGTAGTAGGGTAGTCCATATTCCTTGTACTTTTCAGTAATTTGTTTGATTGTGTATATATGGTCTATTGTCGAGAAACGACTGCGGAAGCCTGCCTGCTCTTTTGGCTGGTTATCGTCTAACACTCTTGTAATTCGATCCAGTATAATTTTCGAAAATATCTTATAAAGGTTTGGCATCAGGCTGATGGGTCTATAGTTATTTATATCATCCAGTTTTCCTTTCTTGTGAAGCAGTATTATTGTTGAAGATGTCCACTGTACTGGTACTTCCTCTTGTCTGAGGATCTCATTAAAGATGTCGTACAATGCACTTAATAAAGCGCTCGAAGATTCTTTAATAAGTTCATTAGAAATTTCATCTTCACCAGGCGTTTTCCAGTTTTTTTGAGATTTAATAGCTTTTATTATTTTAATTTTCATGATTACTGGGATATTTTCTTCATCGTCATTGTAATTAAGGTATATTGTCGATAACGGTGTTTCATCGTCGTATAGTTTACGGTAGAAATCTGTTGCGACTTCCAATTACGATATTACTAATTTTTTTGTTTTGTTTTTATGGTTTTTTTGTTTATTCATCTCTGGTATCCATTTTTTATGGTCTTGCAACTCCTTCCATGCTTTTTTCACTCCACCAGTAGTTTTTATATGAAATATAATTCGATCCTGTCTTAGTTTCAGTCTATGGTTTCTTATACTTTTGTTTATGTTTTTACTTATTTTTGTTATTTCTTTTCTATCAACTGGACGTTGCTGTCTCAAAATTTGCCTTCTCCTAATTAATTCTCTAGCCTCTTCTCCGATTTTGTCCTTTTAAGGTTTATTTGCTTGCATCTTTGCTTTTGTTTGTTTTAGCTCATTTACTAAGATGTCGTATTTTTCTTGTATAGTTTGTATTTTATTCAGTTTGTCTCGTAATGTATATTTTAGAGTATCTAGAACGGTATTTGACAAGGATACCTGTAATTGTTGTTGTCCATTCCTTTTTAAATGTTTGCGAGATTGTTTTATATGTGACGTAGTTATCGTTGCGCGGACCATCCGGTGATCAGTGTTGAAGTCGAGTTGGTTTATAACGTTGACATCGCAGAATAACTTAGGTTTGTTTGTAATTATAAAGTCTATTTGGTTCTTCACACCAAACAGTCCCGTTTGGTGATACCCATGTCCATTTTTTTTTGGTAAAAATGACATTTAGATTGTGTTCTTGTATGAAGTCTATGAGCTTTTGTCCGTTGTCATTTCGCGTTCCGCATGTGTGTGGTCCCAAATATTTGTTCTCATTATTGGTTTGATTCCCTATCTGAGCATTAATATCTCCCATTACTATTACTGTTTTATGTGTATTTTCCATTGTAAGTCTTAGCTTGTGGTAGAATAAATCTTTTGTTACTTTTTCTGCAATTTCTGTTGGAGCATACACTTGTACTAACGAGGTGGGGTGTTTGTGTCCGGGCAATTTAATGTTCAGTATTGATATTCTGTCTGAGACTCCAATGAACTCGATGATGTTATCTTTTAAATACTTCTTTACTAAAAACCCGACCCCATTCAGTCACGGAGTTTCGTTCTTGAAATAAAATATATAAGCATCATATTCCTCTATTTGCTCGCCTGATCTTCTTATTTCTGACAGACCTATGATATCCCAATTAATACGTTGTAATGCATGACACAATTCTATAAGTTTTTCCTGAGTTTTAAGTGTTCTTGTGTTTAAAGTTGCTATGAAAAATTTGATTTTACTATGTTCCTTGTATATATTGTCTTCTTTTGACAGCTTTGGGGGGTTTATTAGTATTATTAAATAATAGTAATTATTAAATAAAGAAAAATAACAAAAAAAAATAGTTTTTTGGAGGGAACCCCTGAGGTGAAGGCCTCCTCCAGAGGTTAAGTTATATAAAAGTTCAAAATGCCTAAGGACAGTTAAAACAGTTACCACTAACTACATTCGCTATGCGGGCTAATGAATAAATAAATGTTAAGTAGCCATTGTCCTTCCTCTATGTTTCAAGTAGACACTTTGGTGGCAGTTTTTGTAAATTAGATTCACTTATATGGTTTATCCCAACTTACTGATATGACTTGGGGAACTTATGTGATTCGTGTTATGACCAAAATATTTTAGCAGTGTTGTCCTGCTTCTGAGTATAAGGTGTTACGAGTAGCCACTGGTGAAAAACCTTAAAGTTCCCACGGATCTGCACCATCAGCAGAATCCTGAATTATGAGTCACCTTGATGACCACCCGCAACGTGGGACCGCCACTGCTTGGCAGCAACGCTTTCACTCTTCGATCGTCGTCGAGGGAAGACGCGACAATCAGATTTATAAGTGCCGATTCATTGTACCTAGTTAAGTTATACTAAATATACATTAGTCAAATTTAATTGCGTTTTTAAAAACCTCCTTCCGAAGGCGACAAACGTAATTGGCGCAGTCGGTAGGATAGTCGAGTCAGTGCGTGTATACACACATCGTTACCGCGCTGATAGTCGTATCGTCGACGCGTCGACTATCTGAACAAACGAGAAGCCATTCAGAGGAGCAGGACAATCGAAGATCCAGACGCAGATTAAGGACTCTTCGGGTGAGACATCCAGACATCGACGTCTATCACTACGAGAACAATGTATGTTGCAGAATTTATACTGTGAGTTGCACAATTTTATAGATTTGGTTGTCATTCCTAGATATATTTCCTTAGCATACCAGAATTGATCCTAATTCTTAGAATTTATGTGATTTACCCACAATCAAGTAGGGCGAATTTAGATATATTTCCTTAGCATACCAGAATTGATCCTAATTCTTAGAATTTATGTGATTTACCCACAATCAAGTAGGGCGAATTTAGATATATTTCCTTAGTTATATCAGAATTGATCCTAATTCTTATAATTTATGTAATTCATCCACGATCAAGTAGGACGAATTTAGTAATATTTTTTTTTTATTATATAATTTATAGAGGAATTTATCCTAATTCCTACAACTTTTATGTTCCACCGACGATCAAGTAGGGAGAACTTAGTTAACAGGAGAAACGCTCTTCGCATCGAGCAGAGAGACGCACATCGTAATTTAAGTAGTATAATAGAACATTCTAGCGAAATGGAGAATACACACCAGGCAGCCGAGCAGGCCCACCAAAAAACAGGTAACATTACCGATCAAATTTATAGGGCCTTACGCCTAGTGCCAGAATTTAACGGTGATAGCAATGTACTCATTAGATTTCTTAATATATGTGACCAACTAGTTACAGCTTACATTGACCCTTCACCCGGCCATGAACTTCAAAATTATTCAATGCTCAATGGTATCCTCAATAAAATCGTAGGACCAGCTGCGCGATCACTAGCCACCAATGGTACCCCTAGTGATTGGAACAGTATCAGGAGTACGTTAATAAATAATTTCTCAGATCATAGAGATGAGTCATCGTTATATACCGATCTTTCTATGTTAAAGCAAGATAATGATACCCCAAGTGTTTTTTATGAACGTGTCCAAAACCTTCTTAGTATTATTATAACATATGTCCAGCTGCACGAGACTATAGATACAACTACAGAGGCCAAAAGGCAACTCTACAAAAAACTAGCGTTACAAACTTACTTAAAAGGATTACGAGAGCCCCTAGGCTCACGTATTCGCTGCATGCGACCCGAAACCATAGAGCTTGCTCTCGAATACGCTCAAGAGGAACTCAATGTTTTGTACATGCAAAATAAAGAAGTAGGTTCATATAGCAATAACAGAAATAGAAAATCATATATACCTCTCAACCCCTTTTCAGTACCAGAGAACTCACTACCCTTAAACTTACCACCCTTACACGGTAATCCTAGACCAACACAGGATCAACCCCCTCTTCAAGGACACACTATTCAACACAACACACGACAGTTAGGACCATCTAGAACTCAACAAATGTTCAGATCTTTGCCACGGTCCAATATGACCACAGGATTTAGAATCCCACCCAGATCCCAACCCCATACCAATAATTACCCTCAGCCAATGAGTGGCATCAGTCATCCTGTAGCACGTCCCTTGCCTCCGACAGGACATGATTGGAGAGTACATGGTAACCAACCGCCTAACAACTATTCAAGAACAAGAGAAATTAATATTAATAACTTTAATGATCCCCTCGGACCCTGTACCAGCGAACTCTATGACTATAATAACCAGGAATATGAATTCAATGAACAGTACCCACCTCTAGAGTACGGACTTTATGAGGATAATTTCCCCACCCAACCCGACCCACAAGAATACATCCCTGAAACTTCAAATTTTCATTTGGATTCGAAGCCAAATGCCCCAGAATAGAAATGAATACACACAACCAAAGACATTTACCATACATACAGATTCAAAACCCACCCCTAAAACTTCTGATTGACACGGGAGCTAATCAGTCCTTTATAAGCCCTGAAGCCATACAGAATTATTTTTCATATATACCCCTAAGTCTTGACCCATTCGAAGTTACGAATGTGCACGCAACGACTAGGAATAACTATTCCATTACAATGCCATGTTTCCCTGAATTTAGATCCACAGAATACATCAAATTATATGTATATAGATTCCATAATTATTTTGACGGACTTATTGGACAAGACTTACTTAAGAAATGGGAAGCTGAAATCGACCTTAAACACTTTGTGCTAAAGACTAAATTCGCGAATAACCAGATCAGACAATACACATCTCAAAATGCCACCCATTTTGAGGAGACTATACCCGCGCGAAAAACAAAATTATTATACGTTCCTTTGCATGCACCTGATGGAGACATCCTAGTAAAGGAACAAGTGATCCACAACTGTGTCATTCCTGAATGTATAACCTCAGTAATTAACTGTCAATGTATAATAGAAATAGGAAACCCCACCTGTAATGATATCTTATTTTTTATAGACGGACAAACAATTAAGACAGACAGTAGTGGACTCGACGCATCAATTTCTAAGAATCAGACACACATTTACAACGAACAATTTGCACCTGTGACTAATTCCTCGAATGAGCGCACGCGACAAGTCTTATCAAAGTTGCGCACAGATCATTTAAATGCAGAGGAGACAGCAAATTTATTGAATTTGTGCAAAGAATATTCAGATGTATTTTACGTAGAGGATGAACCCCTTTCTTTCACTAATAAGATAAAGCACCAAATCAGAACAACTGACGAACACCCCGTATTTAGTAAAAGTTACAAGTACCCATACATACATAGACAAGAAGTCCAAAACCAGATAGCAAAAATGCTAGAACAGGGAATCATTCGACCTTCAACATCCGCTTGGAGTGCTCCCATCTGGATTGTGCCAAAAAAAGCGGATGCGTCAGGGAAAATTAAGTGGAGACTAGTAGTCGACTTTCGTAAACTTAACGACAAAACCATAGACGACAAATATCCCATACCTAATATAACAGACATTCTAGATAAATTAGGCAAGTGCCAATACTTCACAACCCTAGATTTGGCTAGTGGATTTCACCAGGTGGAAATGGAACCGTCAGACGTCCATAAGACAGCATTTAATGTTGACCATGGCCATTACGAATTTCTTCGTATGCCTATGGGTTTAAAAAACTCCCCATCTACCTTCCAAAGGGTAATGGATAACGTGCTGAGAGATCTTCAGAATGTAATTTGTGTAGTCTATTTGGACGACATTTTAGTGTTCTCGACATCATTACAAGAACACATAATAAACCTAAAAAAGATATTCCATAGACTACGCGAATCAAATTTTAAAATTCAGATGGATAAATCTGAATTCTTAAAGCATGAAACCCCATACCTGGGACACGTTATAACCCCGCAAGGCGTGAAACCCAATCCAGATAAAATAAAAGCAATTCTGAAATATCCCATTCCAAGGACCACTAAACAAATCAAAGGTTTCTTAGGACTATTAGGCTATTACCGGAGATTTATACCAGATTTTGCTCGATTAACTAAACCCCTGACTAAATGCTTAAAAAAAGGCGCTAAGATCAACTTGACCTCCGAATACTTTAAATGCTTTGAAGACTGTAAAGTATTACTGACCAATGACCCCATATTACAGTATCCCGACTTCACAAAGGACTTTATACTAACCACAGACGCTTCTAACGTTGCCATTGGAGCTATTTTGTCACAAGGACCCATAGGTTCCGACCGACCCATTGCATACGCATCAAGAACTCTTAACGACAGTGAATTAAACTATTCCACTATAGAAAAGGAGCTCCTGGCCATAGTTTGGGCCACTAAATACTTTAGACATTATCTTTTTGGACGAAAATTTAAAGTAGTAACAGACCATAAGCCTTTACTTTGGCTAATGAATTTAAGAGAATCGAACTCAAGGCTCACTAGATGGAAACTAAAGCTATCCGAATTTAATTTCACAGTTACATATAAGAAAGGCAAACATAATTGTAACGCAGATGCCCTTTCACGCATAGAAATTCATAATGAAGAAGCAGAATCTATTAAAGTCTCTCACAGCTCTTCTACTGTCACAGCACCTGACGACAGACCACTGATAAGCGCATCATCAACTGACACTGCACCTAGCTTAAGACCACTAAGTAGTCCACTGCCTCATGATCCAACACAAGACAATCCGCTATACACAACCTCTACAATACATATATATACTTCCAAGAAACGAGGCCGCATTGCAAAACATAGAATTAAAAGACCTTTTAAAACTAATAACCCTAACGTATTACAGGATCCAAATAGGCCTGACATCCCTGGGCCAAGCACAAGACATCCGACTTGACAGTCTTCGTGACGGACCTGGAATATTACCCTTCGAATTAGGACCCACGAAGATCACTTCCCACTTCCATACATTCCTACAAGAAATTAACATAAATAATATACGCAATCATATCAATTCATTATACTCAGAACTCGATAACTCCTCGAACAAACTATCGAACCGAAATTTAACCCTGTTCAAATACCAAACCACACATTTATTTGATAAACTTAATAAGCTATCTCGCCAACTTGACTCTTTGGAACCAGCACGAATTAAGAGGGGACTAATAAATCCTCTCGGAACCTTTATAAAAAGCATAACGGGTAACCTTGATCACGATGACGCATTAAGATTTGAACACTCTCTTAAAATTTTACAGAATAATGACCTTAAACTATCAAAATCCTACAATACACATATAAGCTTATTTAAGGAAATGACCATAAAGCAATCCCAAGTTCTTAGTAATTTAACTATGAATCAACAGAAAATAATCAAGGCATTGAATTATGTTATAAATTTTACAAGTACGGGCAACGATCGAATCCCATTTTACGCTCAACTATCTCAGCTGTTTCTTATTATAAGCGAAAATGTCGAAGATCTGTCTGATGAAATTATTAGATTAGAAAACATATTAGCCTTTAGCATTAGTAGCACCATGCACCATTCTATTTTAGATGTAAGTGAAATAAAAAGTATGATACGCACATTACAGAATATTTATAGCACAAATCAAATTTTAGACTTAGACATAAGGTATTATTATAATATGATTAGAATGGGCACTTACTTTATAGATTCAAAAATCGTAGTAGTCTTAAAGTTTCCCATTACTTCTCCGTCTACATATAATTTATACAGACTTTGTCCCGTTCCCAATAAAAATCACAACGTTATTCTATCCCCATTCCCATGTATGGCAACCAATCTTAATGAATATGTGTATATAGAGGCGGAATGCCCGAAGATAGATACATGGTATCTATGCGAAGAGAAAGTAAATCATCAAATGAGGACTCAAAGAGATTGCGTCCACCGCCTAATCATTTCACAGGAGATAGATGAAACGTGTCACCCCACGCCTATCTCTCTGTACAAGGAGGCTCTAATCGAGCTAGATAACCAACATTATATTATATCATTCCCAAGACCTACTAAAGTTCAAACATTATGTAGTCAAGAACAACATCAATTCATGGAAGGAAGTTTCCTAGCCACTATTCCACAAAACTGCAAGATTAGAACTTCTGAGTTCACCTTGGCTAATATTAATAACCAGCTGCGTGGGAAACCAATGAAAATAATGTCGCTTCCAGATGTACCGATTTCTCAGAATAATGGACCCCGATATAATCTTACAACAATCGATTTGAACAAATTACATGACATACAGAATCAAATTTCCATGGAAGTTCCAGTGATGCCAGATGCTATTGACTCATCAAGCATTCATCACATTACAATTCCAATATACACTTTTGTAATACTGAGCATCATATTAGGTGTTACATTTTACATTCGCAGAAGATATATGAAACCAGAAACCGCACCACATGCTAACGACGAAAATGTTCCCACAACCACCACCGAGATACCACTTCAAGATAGAAGAACCGCAACATTTGCATTAAACATTGGCAAATAGTTGTCAGTCTAGGAGGGGAGGTGTTACGAGTAGCCACTGGTGAAAAACCTTAAAGTTCCCACGGATCTGCACCATCAGCAGAATCCTGAATTATGAGTCACCTTGATGACCACCCGCAACGTGGGACCGCCACTGCTTGGCAGCAACGCTTTCACTCTTCGATCGTCGTCGAGGGAAGACGCGACAATCAGATTTATAAGTGCCGATTCATTGTACCTAGTTAAGTTATACTAAATATACATTTGTCAAATTTAATTGCGTTTTTAAAAACCTCCTTCCGAAGGCGACAAACGTAATTAAGGCCTCTTTATATTTTGCAGGCTTAGACATTCTCTGAATTGAAGTGCACTTAGCTTCACCACACTCTAATACGAATATATTAATTTTAGTAACCCATATTAGACCTTTATTATCATGGGCACAAGACACAAAAGTCGAGAGATATAATCTCTCGAAAGTCTGTAGAAATATATCCAGATGAAATAACTACCCGATCCTAGAATGTCACTAGTCCCAAAAGGCCATTATGGTGCGTTTTTCATGGTGATAATTTTCCAGTCGAATTCAAATATCATACGTTACCCACCACCTTCCATACAGTTTGACGCTATCGGGTGATTGGAACGCATTTTTCACATTGTTTTTCAGCATCAGGTGAATGGCATAGGAACGCATAGGGACCAATAAATGTTGTTATACACACATAGACACGCATGTGTGATTTCATTACTGAATAAGATTGAATTCTCATCAGAATTCCGGGAAGATTTTCAAATTTGCTCTAATCCTTTCGCTAAAAATCTTATCCTAACTATAAAAAATATTTAAAAAATAGCTACACTCGAACTGATATGAAATTTCGTTTACCAATAAACAGAATTTAAAATTATTTATATAAGTTTTTATAGCTACGTAGCATGCATTCAATGCAAAATTATTGTCAACGCAATACAAGTAATATTAAATGAGAAATAATTTTGTTCGACAAAGTAACAAAAGTATGGCGATAATAATTTCTCTTCAACTCTCATTAAAATTAAAAACGAGCCACGTCCGCATTATAATAGCGTTTAATAGCCGTCGTTGGAAACTTTAATCACTCCCACAAACCCGGGTGACCTGAATTCAGTACGAACCATTAATATTATCTGTCTGATTAATAGTTGAAAGTAAGAGCCAATTAATGTGTGACAAACATTTGTACCAACCTGCATTAGGTTAGCGTGGTGGAGTATAGTACCACAACCCCTCAGTAGCGGAGGCCTATGGCCAGTGGAAAGAAAATCGACTTTTTAAATAAAAATAAAACCACCTTCAAACAAAACTCAAAAACCACAAAACACTCTCCACGAGTCCAAATAATAGATTGAATTTTTAAATATTTAAATTATCTTTAGTGTTAAATTTTGTACGTAGATAAAAAACCCTTTCAATTATTAAAATCAGTGTTTATTTATAATTGTCTGTTTAGATTATTGCAGTCGGTTATGTAAATGTAACCAATTACTTTTTGCTTTGTAGTTTCTGGGTTTATTTGGAGGCTGTTTTATTTTTATTTAAAAAGTTATAATTTATTTTTTGATTTTTACTGAGTGCAGGTATAAAAGAGGTACGTAGGATAGAGTAGGTGGTTCATAATGGGGAGGCCTTCCATACATCTCTTATGAGAAAGCGTCGCGCACAAGAGTCTCAAATGACCCATTTTTAATGTTCATTAGTGTTCAGTAGCTTAAATTAAAACTCCCGACGCAGTCACCGAAGTAATTTGAAAGAATATAACATAGCTATTGAAATCTGGGTGTGTTACACCTCTACCTACCCCTGAAAAGGGAAAAACGCGTGATATTATTTTTATATGTATGTTAGAAATAGACCGAACAACCAACGCGAAAACACCACTGAAAAAATCGCAGAAAAGCAAAATTCGCAATTTCGTATACTCGGACAACATATTTTTAAGTTATTTTGGTTTTAAAACCAAACTACTTAACTGATTTTGATAAAAATTCTATGGGACCAATCTGGAAGCATATTCTCTGTAATAAAAGAAGTATTTTCCAAATCGGTCAATAAATGACGGAGTTCTGAGGTAACAGACATAAAAAAATACACGTCGAATTGAGAACCTCCTCCTTTTTCTTGAAGTCGGTTAAAAACTGGGATAATATCAACCAAATAGCATGTAGCGCCATCGATCGTCTCCCTGCTTAGTTACTATAAAAATGTAGTTAGAAAATAAAAAAAATGAAATCTGTGCCGTGATTCTGCTGTTTCGTTAATAGGTTATGGGCCCAGCACGCTTCCACTTATGTACCTAATTTGGAATAAATCATACCTGACTAAATACTAAAGACTTTTGATACAGTCCGATTACAGAAATTATGTCACGTACCTGCAAACTTTGAAATCAAATTATGTCCGTGTCGCCTCGGAGCTATGTCCTTCTTCAAACGGGGTCAAAGGTTCTTCTTTTGTTACTAGCTTAAGGTCGGCGAACCAGCTGTCACTGTGCGGGCTTTCTTTGTGACAATGGCACTATCTTGATCGAGACCATTCATGGTGTAGACAAAACTGGTTAAAATAGCGAGGGAGAACCTTTAAATACCGTCTTGCTATTTTATTCTAACAATTGTTTAACACATGAAATCATGTCTGGAATAGGAAAATTATATCTAAATACTATCAACAGAACTCATTATTATTAGTATGCCTCGGTGGTGCAGTTGTAATTGCGCATGCGTTACGACTGCTGTGCTGAGGTCTCGGGTTCGATCCCCGGGTTGGGTAAAGTGATATTGGGTTTTTCTATTTAGAAGTATAAGCCGGAGTCTCGAATTGAACCCGGTATGGCGATAGGCTCGACCCCTATCACATTATGGGACCGTAATAAATTCGGCGAAAAGTGAGTGTAATGGTTACACCTCTGCCCACCACTTCGGGGATTACAGGCGTGAGTGTATATGTACGTAGAACCCATTATTTGCAAAAACCCCATTCACATGCTGCCATCAAAATATTACGACCGTTATGAAAATGTTAAAAAATCGAAACGATAAATAGATTGATTCGATTTATTTTTATTTAAATTATTAAATAAACTCTGGTTTACCACTGGTTCGCCGAGTAAGAAAACTCTAAAAAGCTATTATGTTGTTCAATCGGATAAAAAATTCATTTAGTTAAAACGGCACTAAATTTTATTCTGACATAGACAGTGTTTAAAGAACTTTCATAATGAGATCATAAAGAATGAAAAATATTCATGTCAGAATTAATTTAAGTAACTTCAATCGTGTCAAACTAAAATAAATTTTGTCCTGTCACTAGACGATTTTCGAATTTTAGAATCCGTTATCTCGTTCCATTTGACTCTATGCATTTTACATTAATTTAAAAAAAAAACTTTATTCATCATGTAGGCATATAAAAAGCACTTATGACAGGTCAAAATACAAATGGGAATTCTCCATACGGAATGAGTAATCATGTTTAATGGCGTAGGACCTTGGAATCCACCGTCAAGGTCTGATAGGCAGGGATACAACGAGGATAGGACTGGAAAAGGAAAAAAGAGGATGATCGGAAAATTAAAGGAATCCTAATCTTCGGTAATGGAAGTGACGGGAGATGATGATCAGGAGAAGGGACAGGAACGGGAGAGGAGAAGTTGAAAGGAGACTGGACGGATTTGGAAGGAAAGTAATTTCTAGTCTAGCTTTTAATTTATAATCGCGTTATTTCTGACACACTTAAATTATTTTCCACTAATTGTTATCACTCAAGCCACAACTAATATTTCAACTGACAGAGATTAAACTTTGTCAATCATGATTTATCCACGTCAAAATTTGAAATATGAAATACTATAATATTTTAGGGTGATTCGGTTTAGGTGTGGTTCCAATAAATAAGTACACGTAATATTTTTCTGCATACAAATATTTTCCCAGGCGCAAGAATCGAATACAGTTTCTTTGAAATTTACATAATATCAAAAATAATGTAGAAAAAAATGTGACACTATATTTTTAAACAATCATTTTAAAGTCACTTATACTATTAATCTCTATACTCCACTAAAAGAAGAGTTGACATCCTAAATATAAGTTACGCTACAATTTCAACGTTCCTATTAAACATGTAAGAGAAAAAACCTTTCATATATACAACATTATCTTTAGTATAATACAAAGCCGAAAGTAGTTTGTTGAGAATCAGTAGCACAATACATTGCACTAATTTTTAACGTGTTATATTGGTATCCGAAAAACATATAAAAATTTCGTCAACCTGGTTAATTACTTAATAAAAATGCGTAAACGGGCCCGCTTGAGTATTAGGGAAAGTGGTGGACATTTTGAACAAACTACAGCGCACGGCGCGCGTATCGTTCAAGAAATGGGATACATTATTTTTGCATGTCACCGCGTGAGTTTTCCTTATTATTATTATGTCAAATATTTATCTGAACTTTTATACCAACATCTAATTTGGGTGTTTCGGCTTTATGGCATACAAAAACTAATCTTGTATAGGGCACGGAGCTTACATTGACTTTTCTTTATTCTATCCTGATTCGACAACGTGGCTACGATAAAATTGAGAGTAAATGTAATTAATGATCGTAATATATTTCCATCAATATCTATCATGTAGTCGTCATTGAAACAATCTCCATTCTATTATATTCAAAACGTTGTATTTGTAAATATGTCATGTGGCCAATACCTTGAAAGTAGTTGAACAGCTGTCGAACAAGTTGGCAAGTTCTATTCAGACTATCTGAATGCCGTCGGAATAAGTGATGATAAAGACATTAAAGACCCGTAAGTGGCCGAACCACTTACGAAACATTTCAATGACATTGTTCATTAATGTTTTATGGATCTGAGACAGTCACTTTCTGTTGAATCCAAAACAATTACGTGCGAAGTAGAAGACATGTTGAATACTTCATTAGTAGCGTTAAGAAATAAAGAGTATTTATAACACAGAATGTTTAGACAAACAAAACGAATAAAATTGGAGCAGCTATCAAAAGGACTTTTTTTATTCTGGCGTGGCAAATTGGCCACACTGCACCTCATGGTAAGCGCAGTGCCATCCAGTTAGAGTATCAAGTAGCGAGAGACAATCTATCCCTTGCTACTCAATACAATCATGCCGGCCTGAATCTTAATTAATTTGAAAATGTACTATCCCAATTTGCTGAAATAATAGACAATCGAACCGCACAACGTAACCTACGTAACGTAATGTAAATAAATTAATTTGAAAATGAACTCAAAGGAACTACGGATGTAAAGATAGGGTTCATATAATATATGCCACGTCTTATCAAGAACTAGCAAAGTCCGAGCAGAGGGAAGCTACTTTTGCATACATGTGAACACTACTTAATGTATTAAGTGCACTGGGACTGAGAACGTAAAGGGGTACACTGATAGTGTCCGTGTCTAATAATAAGTTTATTTCTGTTATCTAACAAAAATGTTGTTTTTAACCGACTTCAAAAAAGAAGGAGGTTAACAATTCGTCGGAATCTTTTTTTTTATTAACTGACTTCAAAACAGGAGGAGGTTAACAATTCGTCGGAATCTTTTTTTTTATGTATGTTACCCGATTACTCGAAGACGCCTGGACCGATTCGAGAAATTATTTTTTTGTTTAAAAGGGTGGTCCCTTTGGCCCCAAGTCAGGATCGGATGATGGGATCTCAGAAAAATCAAGGGAAACCCTCAAATTTTATAGTGACGCATAATTTGTTTTTGAAGTTATTAAATTGAATTATTGAAGTTGGTGTACTTTTTATGATTTAAAAATCTTTTTTATTATTTAATAGTAAGTGTATTTTTGTGATTAATCTAACGTTGTTTTTATATTAAGATTCGTCATCATTAGATCAATGTTATTCAGTATTTAAGTCAGATTTCGTCAATCTTTTTTACCATACTGTCATATAGCCTTGGTCCTTTATTCGTTACTAGCTGTTGCTCGCGGCTCCGCCCGCGTGGAGGTCATGTTTGGGAGAAAAAGTATACAATACAAAATACCAATATTCATGCGTTTAACTTAAAAATGACGGATTTTCATACAAACTTTCATTCCCTATTTTACCCCCTTAGGGGCGGAATTTCCAAAAATCCTGAGACATATATTTTTTATTTATAACTAAAATGCCAAATACTAATTTTCATGAATTTAACTTCAAAAATGACGGAATTTCATACAAACTTTCATCCCCTATTTTACCCCCTTAGGGGTGGTATTTCCAAAAACCCTTCCTTAGTGGATGCCTACGTGATAAAAGGTACCTACTGTCAAAATTTCAAGTCTCTAACCCCAGCCGTTTAGGCTGTGCGTTGATCGATCAGTCAGTCAGTCAGTCAATCAGTCAGTCAGTCAGTCAGTCAGTTTCTTCTTTTATATATACAGATTAGATGTTGCTCGCTGCTCCGCCCGCGTGGAGGTTATTCTTGGAAGGAAAGGTATAAAATCCATCAGCCATCTTAACCTTTCTATATTTTGCTATCCCATAGGATGCGTGCATTTTTCCGGGATAAAAAGTGGCATATGTAATTTTCTGATCCCTTAACTACCACTATGCAAAAAATCATGTCGATCCCTTGCTCTGTGAAAAACTAAACTATCCCACGGGAACTGTACATTTTTCGGGATAAAAAGTAGCCTATATGCTATTCCAGACTATAATCTATCTCTGTGCCAAATTTCAACCAGTTCCGTCCAGCCGTTGTAGCGTGATTGAGTAACAAACATCCATCCATCCAAACTTTCGCATTTATAATATTAGTAGGATTTTTCATCAAAATATGCACGGTTTCTGTGAGATAAATAGGTTAATTATTGTCGATTATTAATTGATAAGTTCGTGTATCGACAGGTGTCATTGTCAGGTTGATCGAAAATGAAGCATGATTTAAACTACACAAACCGCTTGTCTTCAGTTGCTGAACTACACTGGAATATTTATTAACATTTGACAGCCCCCACTATGTGTGTGACTGTTGGGTGTGTGTAATTATTAACCGACTTCAAAAAAGGAGGAGGTTAACAATTCGTCGGAATCTTTTTTTTTATGTATGTTACCCGATTACTCGAAGACGCCTGGACCGATCGAGAAATTCTTTTTTTGTTTAAAATGGTATACTTCCCAGGTGGTCCCATTGGCACCAAGTCAGGATCTGATGATGGGATCTCAGAAAAGTCAAGGGAAACCCTAAAATTTTATAGTGACCCATAATTAGTTTTTTGATGATTTTTGGTGATGTTTATTTCATGAATAGAAAGTTTTAGAATTCCAATAAACGAATCAGATGTGTAGGTATACAGTGTCAAGTTGCTTTTTTAAGTATTAACTTAGTATACACAATGAAAATAAATTGTTAAAAGAAAACCAATTCTCTGGTGTACGTTTCCATTTCTTGCGGTAGTGGAATCGTAAATTGTATAAAAATAAATGACTTTTTTATTTGATTTCATTATCATGTTTTGATTAAAATATAAGGAATAAGATATTAGAATTTATTTGTTTTTATTCTAATTAGTTACAAAAAACATCAGAGGCACATTTTCTTTTATTTCCTCAAGTGCTTTAGTTCTTACGCTCGTCAATCTTTTCTTACATTTCCGTTGGATTGTATTAACGATCCTGACTAATTGGCTTTTAGATGGACCATTAAGTCGACTTCTACTTTTCTTACATTTAATTTCTAATTTCGTAATTTATAATACACATAATGTTGAAGTTTAAATATATTTTACATATTGCATATACACTAACATATAATAGCAGCGATAGCCTAGTGTGTTGCGGTACGGACTGTCAAGACGAAAGTCGTAGGTTCGAAACCCAAGTGGCATACACCTCTGACTTTTCTAAAGTGTGTGTATTAAAATGTTAATTATCGCTTGCTTTAACGGTGAAGGAAAACATCGTGAGGAAACCTGCATATCTGAGAGTTTTTCGAAGGTATGAGAAGTCTGCCAACCAGCATTAGGCCAGCGTGGTGGACTAAGGCCTAACCCATCTCATTAGTAGAGGAGGCCCGTGCCCAGCAGTGGGACAATATTTAATACAGGGTTAGTATTATATATACACTAACTACCTTGGTGGTGCATTTGTAATTGTGCGCAATATGACTGCTGGACTGAGGTCTCGAGTTCAATCCTAGGGTCGGGTAACTGTGAGGCGAAACACTCAGTATAAGCTCGGCGAAATGTGAGTCGACTGGTTACACCTCTGCCTACCCCTTGGGGGATTATTCACTCGTTCGTGTGCGCTGCTAATTAAAATTGTGTTTAACGTGTTTGGAGTTCGTTTGCCAGGTCGTGAACTGTTTCTAGTTGTGTGGTATTGCCTTGTGTACAACGGTCCGTAAGTTTTTGTGCGTTTTTATTAGGAATAACGAAATAATTATCAAATTATTTCCTCGGTAAGTTCATTTTTATATTTTGAGGGTGTCAATAAAAAAAACAATATATCGTAAGTAAACAATTGTTGTTTCGGATAAGTAATTTTGTTATATTTTGCATTATAATTATTATTACCTACAGTAAATCAGTGTTACATAAACTAGTAGTATTATGTCGACTAATAAAGGTAATCCGCCCGATCGAGGCCCCGATCCTTTCCGTAAAAGTGGTTTGATCTCGCGATCGCCAAATGCCGGCAAACCAAAGCGACTTTTCAGTGAAGTCTCACCGTCGTACGTCTCGCCAGAGAGATCTAAACGGTTACAGCTTTCGGAATCGGATAAATTAAATTCGCCCGCGTCCGTTGATAACAGCGATGAAAACTCTGCCGATTATTGCGACCTTGTGTCCGAAGCTGCTAATTACTTGTCCAAAATTAATGAACTCGTCAACGATCAGGGCTCGCGTATGAATGTCGCGAATAAATCGGCAGTTATGGATTTTACGCAACGAATAACCGCTTTAATTTCAATTTTGGCAATAAAATCGTCCTGTAATGAAACAAAGTTAGCCAATACACATCTTGAGTTGGAGAGCCTTAAAAACCGTACGGGTCATAATATACCTAAACAGGATAATAACGTACTATATGCAGACAAACTTAAGCTTCGTCTGCCAAAACAAATACCACCAATGGAACCACGCGCCCCACTCCCGTGTGTAGTGGCCTATCCGACTAGCGAGCGATCTGTTGATATCGGTTCATCGTCTGCTACGAAAGAGGCGTTATTTAAGGCAATTAAACCTAGCGATGATGGGTTTCAAATAGTAGGCGTTAAAAAGACCGCAAAGGCCGGCGTCGTACTTCGCGTCGCGAATGAACGTCAAATAAAAAAATTACAGTCTGTCGAGGCAATAAAATCCGCGGGGTTGCGCTTAGAAAAACCTAAAGGTCGTCGCCCGCGCATTCTTATTAAAGACGTACCATCTTCAATGGAAGACGACGTTTTTCTTACTGCGTTTTATCGGCAAAATATAAAAGACGAAATGCCAATTAAAGAAGACGATTTTATAAAATCAATCAAAATTGTTCGTAGGCGTAAATTAGACAATGGTCGTAAATGGATAGGCGTAGAACTAGACTCAGTAGTACGGAAACATTTAGTCACGACAAAAGACAAATTGTTTATAGATTGGGCAACATGTCGTTTCATTGATGACGTCGAGATAGTCCGATGCCTTAACTGCCAACATTACGGACACGTGCATAAATTCTGCACAGCGAAAACACCAACATGTGCGATTTGTGCAGAGACGCATGAGACCAGGGCTCGTCCTCACAAAGCTAACTCGGATTTTAAACCAGTATGCGCGTCATGTAAACTTTTTAAAAAACCCCACGACCATCGATGTGGGTCTAATGACTGTCCCACTTATAAACACAAATTAGAACTTCTGATTCTTTCGACACAGTACTAATTAATTTCTAATATGGATAATAATCTTATCGTCGGTCAGTTAAATCTCCACAACGATAGGGTCGCGACGTCGGAGTTAGATACGTTAATTCGCGAATATAAGCTCGATATAGTGTTAGTAAAAGAGCAATACCAACACGCGCGTTTACGTAGTAGGACGGTTCAGCTAGACAACGGTTCACGAGCAGGTATTTATGTATCAAGTTCCAATTTTACCATCACGTCAGTGCGTAATCTTATGACGTCGCACTGTGCTGTCGCAGAGGTTTCAACTTCGTGCTATAAGGTTTACGTTGTGAGCTGTTACTTTCAGTATTCAGATCCTGTGGGTCCACACATACACCATCTTCGTCATGTTCTGCGGTCTCTTGTAGGTCAGAAAGTTATAATAGGCGCGGACGTTAATGCGTCATCTATACTTTGGTATGGCAAATATCGTTCTACTGATACCGAAAGGCGTTGTGCCGTAGAAGATTTCATCGCAGAGATGAATCTTATTATACATAATACCCCCGATGCACCACCTACATATTGCAGCCCTACGGGCGAGTCTTCTATTGACGTCACACTTTCTAGTGGAGACGTTCACCTAGATAGGTGGCGTGTCCTTCCGGATGCGGCGTGTAGTGACCATCGCCTGATTGTGTACGAGTTCATGCCTAGATTAACGCAGGGTCCTATTTATAGCAACTTTAATTATAGATATAAATCTAAAAGTGCCAATTGGAATTTATTTAGCGCTTTATTTGCTCAACAAGTCGGGGACTTCACTCGCAATAACCTCTCAGCTGAAACGTGTGCCGAAATTATGTCGGACACGTTTACATACTGTGCGGACGTCACAATCGGTCGGGGCTCCATTACTAATACTCGTAGATGTGATTGGTGGAATAACTATCTAGTTCACCTGCGTCGTACCTTTCGCAGGGCTCGTAGGAGGTTTAACCGACTTAAAAAACGCTGTGTTACAGGAGAAGCATTTACAGCTGCTTTTATCGCACTCAAGGTTGCCAGATCACATTATAAAGCTGCGGTGAATAAATCGAAAGGTATTTTATTGCGTAAAATTGTAGAACGATTGGATAAGGAAGGTCCGTGGTCTCCTCTATACCATGAATTCAAAGCAAATAGGTCAATAAATCTGGCCTATATACAGAATATTAAAATAGACAACACCTATACAACTGGTATAGAGGATACAGCGGAATCCCTCTTAAACTCCCTAATACCCGATGATACAGTAGCGCGTGATAACGAATATCATAACCAAATACGGATGTGGGCCGCGGAACCACCGAACACACCCTCGTCGGATTTCCCGTCTTTTGAAGAATTTATCGATATCGTTAGATCTTTACCTGTGAACAAAGCCTCTGGTGAGGATAAAATATCTAATAAAATGATCAAGGAAGCGTGTAAAGCAGCGGGCGATTCTATTCTAATAGTTTTTAATCGATGTATTGCTGAAGGTGTTTTTCCTCGAATTTGGCGATGCGGTTTTATTCGGATAATACCAAAAAGTGGTGACAAGCCACCCGACGACCCTAAATCTTATCGGCCTATAACGTTATTACCATCCTTAGGTAAATTGCTTGAACGACTAATTGTTCCTCGGCTAATACCGGGCGGTCCAAAGTTTCATGAGAAGCAATTCGGTTTTACTGTAGGGAAATCTACTGTTGACGCCGCTTTATCCGTTAGAAGAACTGTTAGCAACTCGAATAGTAAATACGTCTTAGGTATATTCTTGGACATATCCGGTGCTTTCGGTAATGCGTGGTGGCCAATGCTACTACTTAAGCTGAAAATCCGAGGTTGTCGTAAAAATATATATTCACTTATTTATTCATATTTTTGTCTAGGCACAACCAAATTAAAACTTGGTCACCACGAAGCGTCGAAAGCTCTTACGATGGGTTGTCCACAAGGCTCAGTAGTCGGTCCGTACTTGTGGAATTTAGGCTTCGACGACTTTTTCGCACTCCCTTTACCTCAAGGTTGCTCCTTAACCGGCTATGCTGATGACGGGCTCTTGCTTGTTCAGTCGAATAGTAGATCGGGACTAGAAAATTTGGCCAGCGCGTGTTTAAAGTTAATTTTTGATTGGGGTGAAAGAAATCGTCTGACTTTCGCACCTCATTAAACTTACCAACTACTTTTAAAGGGCATTCTTAAAACACCGCCGCGAATTAAATTCAATAATATTTATATAAAACGCAAAGAATCGGTCTGTTACCTAGGGCTAGTTTTGGAGAGAAACTTTTCGTTCTTAGACCATATAAAATCCGTCGGGGAAAAGTCGAAACGCAATTTCTATGCCTTGACAAGGATATCCACTTCAACGTGGGGATTATCTTTTAACACATTAAAAGTCATCTATGGGGCTACTTACTTGAGCAGTATTTGCTATGGATCACCTGTATGGGCTGATAGGGCTACTATCGGTGCTGTGCGAAGAAAATTGCTCCAGAGTCAACGTTTGGCGTTGATATTCTTGTGTAAGGCGTATAGAACCGTTAGTACTGAAGCTTTACCTGTCCTTGCGGGTGTACTTCCAGTCGATCTGGAGGCACAGCGTCGCGCCGCTATGTATTACTCCACGAGAGAGGATATGGACAAAAACTTTCTTACGTCGCGCGAACTCTCGAGAATCGGTAGACTTTTTAAACAGCGTTCCGAAATATGCAACGAACTGCTAAACGAGTGGCAATGTCGATGGGATAATTCAATTAAAGGGCGGCATTTATATCAGTATTTTCCTTTGGTTCGCGATCGTCTAACAAAAACTTGGCTAGAAATTGATCACTGTGTTTCACAATTTCTCACCGGTCATGGCAACTTTAAGAGCAAACTATTCTCATTTAAGTTGGTTGATTCGCCTGCGTGCCCATGTTCTACACCAAACTGTGAGTACGAACAGTCCGCGCATCATGTTCTTTGGGAGTGTAGTCTCTGGCAAAATGAGCGCAACATTATGCTTGACAGTATGCAGATAACATCTGGAGTTGTATACTATATGGACCTTGTGGAGACTGGGAGGAATTTCCGTGCTTTCCGGCGATTTTGCCATACCTATTATTGGAATCAAGCGTAACAGCTCGCATGATAGGACCCGTTAAGTAAGTTCCGTGGTGCTTTACGTCTGGCTTCTCCAGACGTAAATGTCCCTTTATTGGAGGTTAATACCTTTTTAGTTCAGTATTTGTCTCCCGCTTTGCTATGGAGGGAAGTGGACAATTTATATTTCCAACTCCTCCCTATATTTCTATTTGATTAATTTCGTTGCGGGATAAAAGACAGTTATTAAGCATTCCCAGAGACTCGCCGAGTTTCATTACTCGGTGTCAAAAAAATGCGTGCCATTGTTGATCCTGGCCAAACAGGAGTTACAATGGCGGGTGTGTGGGCGGGATAGTCTCTACCCCTTGGGGGATTACAGGTGTCAGTGTGTACATATGTATGTATTGCATATTAATATATATCGACGGTTGGCGGGTTATTTGATTTAAGCGACATATTTACAATTTTGAATTATATACATTTTTTTATACTGGCACGGCTGTGACCACACTGCACCTGATGGTAAGCGCACTGCTGTCGAGAGTCTAGCGAGAGTCAATCTATCCCCCGCTACTCACTACTACACGGGCGACATCTAGTTAAATATATACACTTCATTTAGCTTATATTTATTTTTCAAACTGATTTGCAAACAGTAAAATGATTTAGATTAAGAATATAATTTAGAAGTCTTTTTGATTAAGTTTGCTTTATGTTGATCGGAAAAAGGATATATTGATCGAATTTAAATTCAAAGCACGAAAGGCATTTGATTAAATTTTTAGTGGCCGAAATGAAATACAATTATTCAAAGGTTATTTGCATAATCTGGTTTAGCTTATAGTTCCAATCGAATATTGGGCTCAATAAAATGCTTGGTAAGGCTTTCTCTTCAGAAAACATATATTATTGTAGTTCTAACTTATAGTTTTTTTAAAGAGAATGAATGGTACTGTTTTATATGGAAGAAAATCTAAGTACGGAATGTATGGAAAAATATGTGTTACAAAATATATAAAGCATTAATTGTTAACGTTCATACTCCCAATATCAAAAATATACAGACGCTAATGACATATTTGAATTCTCGGATCTAACATACTAGAACAAAATACAAAGTAATATATGCTACGGGTATAGATGTGTATCTACTGTTTGAAAAAGAAACCTTTATAATTAAAAATAAAAACTATAATAAAATACTGTTGATTTTTGACCACTAAAGTATAATAAACCTACCGGCATCTATCAAAATTATTAGCAATAGTAAATCAAGCTGTGTATTAGAATTATTAATTCAACGGCGGCAATCAACGGCACGGGCCTCCACTACTAATGAGAGGGGTTACGTTAAGTCAGGTTTTAGGTCACCGGCTTAATGCGTAAAAATAAGTATTTATAATATTAAGTCAATAATTATCGACGACTGGATTCTTATATTTCCTCCTCATTTTACTATAAACTGCGTACTACACTGGACTTGACTAGACCCTCGACCGCTTCTTCACCTCCTTGCGTGAAGAAGCTACACAGCAGGTTAGCATGATTATGTTGCGTAGTGAGGTATAGATTGTCTATCACTGCTTGATACTCTAACTGGACGGCACTGCGCTTACCATCAGGTGCCGTGTCACTTTGCCATGCCAGGAAAAAAAAAACATTTAACGTCTATATAACGAACTCGAATCACGCATATTACAACATATTCCAAACGTAATTCAAAGTATACCGAAACAACCCCAATTTCATTTCAGGGTTTAATTACGGCCGTGGCTGCAAAGTGCTAACCTACTTACATACGTGCGAAGTCCGAGATAGTGCGGTAGAGCGTTAGCGTAACCCTGTGCGAGTATTATGAGATTACTTTGTCACGACACATTCTGCCTGGCTTTTGGTATTCGACACCCACGCAGTTATGGCCGTAATGTTGTAGTCCCACTTGACCCCAATACCCACATACTTAGAAGCTAGTTAATCTTTTACTATGTATATTGATTTTGAAATCTTATGATAGATAACTAATATAAGTAAATTCACGACTAAGACGAACAAACACTATGAACTAGGTAGGTGTAAAATTATTATTTATTTAAACATGCAAATAATAAATAAATATCACCCAAATGTCACACACATAGCCCCGATCCCACACTAAGATACGAGTCTTATGTTGTGGGTATCGGGGACTACGAGAGACTTTCGGTCTCACAACACCCAGATCCCGGACACAAATATCTGTCTGTCACACAAACATTTGTCCCGGTGTGGGAATCGAATTCATGGCCTCTCGTTTCACAGCCGGCTACTTGTCTACTGCGCCACGGAGGCTGTCGATGTCAAATGAGTCATTTGTTTGTATATAAGTATGTACAAATACAAAACATGGCCATGAAGGTCCATATTACACTTAAGACCTATTATTATTGAGATTGAGCCCGGTATGGTGATTAGGTTTGTCTATCATGGGACAGTAATAAGCTCGGAAAATGGGGGAGTACTGTTTTACACCTCTGCCTACCCCTTCGGTGATTACAGGCGTTAGTGTGTATATGTATTTACTTGGATACCAAACGAAGAAAACCTTAGAGTAAACACATTTAAAATAAATTCCATCAAATATGTCCATTAATAATAAACTTAAGTACTGTAGAAATGAAAGCTTTTGAAACGAGAATGTTATGTTCCATATTTAATTTAAACATTTAAGCACTATTATGTTGTCAGAACTAGCAGTACGCCCGACACACCGCATCTCAATTAAGAAGTGAAATTCGAGTATTCTAGCAAATATTTGAACACACATTCGCGTTCCCAATTAGCATTCCTATTGATTAATTCTAAGCAATTGTCGAAAATTATCTCTAGAGTTCTTGACAAGCTATATAACATTTACGTTATACTATTACTGAATTATTAAATAATGGTCACATATATAGTTATTATTTTGTTCATCAAAGAGAAATAAAATGAAAATAGAGATTATTTTTCGTGTTTAATATTTTTTTAGAAGAGCATCATATAGACATTTATGACAGACTAGCTGTTGCTCGCGGCTACGCCCGCGTGGGGGTCATGTTTGGGAGAAAAGGTATACAATACAAAATATAAATTGTCATGCTTTTAACTTCAAAAATGACGGATTTTTATACAAACGTATATCCCCTATTTTACCTCCTTAGGGGTAGATTTTCCAAAAATCCTGAAATATAAATTTTTCATTTTTAAATAAAAGGCTAACTAACAATTTTCATGCGTTTATCTTAAAAAATGACGAATTTTCATAAAATCTTTCTTCCCCTATTTTCCCCCTTTAGGGATGAAATTTCCAAAAACCCTGAAACACATATTTTTTATTTTTAACTAAAAGGCCAGATACTAATTTTCATGAATTTAACTTTTCAAATGACGGATTTTCATACAAACTTGTATTTACCCTATTTTACCCCTTAGGGGTGGTATTTCTAAAAAACCCTTTATTAATGGATGCCTACGTTATAAAAGGCACTTACTGTCAAAATTTCCATAACCTCCGCCGTTTAGGCAGTGCGTTGATATGTCAGTAAGTTAGTGTCTTCTTTTATATATACAGATTTATAATTATTTTTAGGTTTATTATTTTAATATTATTCAAGGAAATACAAGGTGAAGTAACGGTAGGCAGAGGCTTTGCTGTGCCCTGGCATTGCAGAAGTCTATGGGCGGCGGTGACTACTTACCATCTTGTGGCCCGTCAGCTCGTCTGCCTATCGGGGCATTAAAAAAAAAGAATATTCTTATTCAAATAAAGGCTAAAGTACGAAGAGAGATAACGAATAGTTATCGATTAATAACACATCGGTACAGCATCAGACTTCCTCGCCCTAACTACGAACAGAAGTTCTTCTGACGTATCTCGAATACAGAACAGGCGATATGGGCGTAATTACTACATCTCGAACACGTACCGTCGATATCAAACTGTGCGAATACATACGTGATAAGGAATTATTATTTCACACAGACGGGCGGTTTGCATAATTTCACGTTTCTGTGTACTCACGTATCTTGCCCTGAAAGGGTGGGTTCAAGTGAATGCCAATTGAGATTATTTGAATTTTAACTGGCGGGTATAGTGACTGAATATAATAATAATAATAACACCCAACAGTCACACACATAGCCCTGATACCACACTAAGATAAGAGTCTTGTGTCGTGGGTATCAGAGACTACGAGAGACTTTCGGTCTCCTAACACCCAGACCCCGGACATATATCTATCTGTCACACAAACATTTGTGCCGGTGTTGGAATCGAACCCTCAGCCACGGTTTCACAGCCAGCTAATATATACAATTAATTCATAATTGTTCTTAAATGTAAGGTAACTATATAACTATGTGATATGATATTCCACTAGGTGGCGCTGTAAAGTGTTTACGTTCTTAACTAAGCTCTCGTATAAACTTCATTCAAAAATAGCTAAAGTGTTTATTCCTTGCGTTTAGTGGTGTTAATACGTTATAATAAGTATTTACTCTCCGTTAAAGTAATAGACTGCGCAAATAATCTGTGAATAGTGTCTAACTTACAGTGAATATCAAGTCGTTTTGAATTCTCATATATCAGTGCTTATTCGATACTGTTCGTGTCCAAATTGCGGGAGAAGTCATTGTGCTCGGTATTGACCAGTATTACAAGTGCAAGCTATAGAAACTCGCTGGATTTGTAAAAAAGTTATAACGATCTCCGATTTGAAATTCTAGGCATTCACACTCACTCTTGTATCTTGCTGCCATCTATACGGAAGTGAGCGAACTAGCTATCACCCTGCATATTGGACACAGCTGATAGTTATGAACTGCGGCCGCTGGGTGGAGCAATACACTGACGATATAGGCATACACAACTAGTTAGTTCCGTCGCTAGTCGTCGGGTGGCGCTCAATGCAAATAATCTTTTATATATCAATTTATTAAAAGCAAAACCACAAAATTAACACACAATGAGCTGTAAAGGATGTAACGCTCGTCTTCTAGTTGGTGCTCCATTCCTAAAATGCTACTTGTGTAAAGGAAAATATCATTGTGAATGCTTAAATATCACCTCCATTGAATACTTTGATTTTACTAATGAGCTAAAGGCAAACTGGAGGTGCCCATCTTGCAATAATGTCACCCGTCGTGTCCGTTCCAATCAAAATACGCCTGTTCGTTCCTCATTGATGCTCGGTGTAGAGAATACCAATAGTGAACCACTATCTGCCTCCTCCATCAGTATGTCGTGCGACAATTTAGAGCCCGGCATGTCTGCTTCCAGCGACAACGATACAGCAACGTCACGTCTCCCACCAGCTCAACATGTTGATAGGCCACTGCTGGATATAGATCTCAGCAAATTTGTACTTGAGATACAAGCTACATTACAAACGTGGAGAACTGATATGGATAGGAGCATTGTAAAGATGGGTGAAACAATCACTAGCACACTCTCTGAATTAAAAAGCGAGATACACGCTTTGCGGGCTGAGAACTCATTGCTTAAATCTCAAATAGGTGAAGTGTCGAAAGTAATGGTAGAACTACAGTCCACCACCAATTATCAAGAAAATAATCACATGGATCTAAAAAAGCGTGTTGATGAATTGTCAACAGGAATGCAAACCGCTACTGATTATAATAACACCATTGATCTATTGGATATTAAAATCGACAACCTTGAACAACAAAGTAGACAATGTAATTTGGAAATATGCAACATACCAGAGAAGCGTGGCGAGAATTTGATGGCTATTATGGACTCTATTGGGTCAGCAGCCGGTTGTTCTGTATCTAACCAGGATATAGTGTCCATACATCGAGTACCACATGCCCATAAACTGAATAATAGACCTAAGAACATCATAGTGAAGCTGACCACGCGAACACTTCGAGACAACATTCTAAGCGCTTTTCGTCTAGCTAAAGGTCTAAAGACGGATCGCCTTGGAATAGCAGGCCCTCCTACTCCAATCTATCTGAATGAGCACATCACTCTCAAAAGGAAAAATCTTTTTCGTGAGTGCCGGGAGGCTGCGAAACTCTGTGGTTTTAAATACATCTGGATCAAGCACGGTACAATTCTCGCGCGTGAGTCAGATAATTCTCCGATCTTCTCAATACGTTCTCAGGCAGATATCAAGAAAATTAAATGTAGTGCTGGCTCTTATAATAAAAGGAGTTCAAATGCTGATGACAATATTTAATACTAACAATACTGTTATAAATTACAATCTTAATCTATATAATTTTTCGAAGCGTTCTTTTACCTATATATACATTAGTTTCCTATTATTTACTTGTACAACTATCCAACCAATGTACTTAGATGCAACCGGCAAAACCGTGATAATGACCATTACCTTTAAAAACATGCTCTTGAAAAAATTAATACGTTATAATTTAATATTTCTAATAATAATCTGCCATAATGACACTGGATAACTTATCCTTATACTATCAAAATTGCGGAGGCACTCGCACTAAATTACAAGAATTATATATTAATGTATTATCAGGCTCTTATGACGTTATCATTCTAACTGAAACCTGGCTTACTCCTGAGATTGATGATAGTGAATTTGTGGATCAGCGTTACATAGTTTATAGGAGCGACCGTGACCGGAAAGCTACAGGTAAAAAGGACGGAGGTGGAGTCCTCATTATGATGCGAAAAAGTCTTTGCTCCTCGCGCATCACCTTGTCCTTATCGACCCAAGTAAGTAGGTACTTTGAACAAGTGTTTGTGTCCACACCTAGCTCTGATCCTACAAAGCACCATGTTATCGGTGCGGTATACATACCTCCCGTTATGAGTAAGGAAACCTATGCACTGCATTTTGACTCGGTGTTGAATTTGTTCCAGTGCATGGACATAGATCATTTCTTCCTGGTCGGAGATTATAATTTACCGCATGTCGCCTGGACTCCTTCAAATAACTCCAACCGTGGTAGTGTTTGTAACGGCTCCTCATATATATGCGACAATCTACGGGCATTTATGACTTCAATAAACGTTTTCCAATACAATAATATAACGAATACACACAATCATAACAGAATTTTGGATCTATTCTTCTCTAATGTCGCTTGTTCTATTTGTCAGCCTTCACAGCTTCTTTTAAAGCCCAATATTTACCATCCACCTCTATTAATTTATGCCCCATTTTCGATTGCTCCTACTTACCTAAAAAAACAACCCGCTCCCAGACTTAATTTTCGCCGAGCTAACTATGAATTAATTAGCAAACACCTCGATAAAATCGATTGGAATTCCCTTTTATGTCCCCTGCCTTCAGAGCAGGCACTAGATGTATTTTACTCCACCATCTATAGTGTTATTAAGGATCACACTCCATTGGTTTCTAGAAAGGTTTCTAAATTCCCCGTTTGGTTCTCTCGATCACTGATCCATATTTTTAATAATAAGAACAAAGCCTGGATTAAATGGAAGAAATACAAAAATCTTTCTGATTACGAGTTATTTTCACTTTACAGAGTTAGATTTAAGTCTGAATGCGCCAAATCGCTCACAAATTACATAAACGCGGTAGAGAATAGTATTCCTGCTGATATTAAATATTTCTGGACATTTTTGTCAAATAGAAAAGCTAAGTCTGGCTTTCCATCATCCATGGAATACAAGACACAGTCCAGTAAAGATCCACAGGAAATATGCAATATGTTTGCTCATTTCTTTAGTTCTGTTTACGAGCCTTCCACACTGAGTGACTCCTGGTCTCCGCCTGCCGATAGCCTGAATAGTAGTGTTCACCTTACTACTCTCTCAATTGAACCAGTTAAGCTTCTTAAGGCTCTCAGATCATTGGACCCAAACAAGGGTCCAGGTCCAGACGGCATTCCGGCCTTATTCCTGAGACGCACAGCTCTGGGTATTCACCGCCCCCTACTCATTATCTGTATATATAAAAGAAGAAACTGACTGACTGATTGACTGACTGACTGACTGACTGACTGACTGATCGATCAACGCACAGCCTAAACGGCTGGGGTTAGAGACTTGAAATTTTGACAGTAGGTACCTTTTATCACGTAGGCATCCACTAAGGAAGGGTTTTTGGAAATACCACCCCTAAGGGGGTAAAATAGGGGATGAAAGTTTGTATGAAAATCCGTCATTTTTGAAGTTAAATTCATGAAAATTAGTATTTGGCATTTTAGTTAAAAATTAAAAATATATGTTTCAGGATTTTTGGAAATTCCGCCTCTAAGGGGGTAAAAAAGGGGATGAAAGTTTGTATGAAAATCCTTCATTTTTGAAGTTAAATGCATGAAAATTGGTATTTTGTAGTGTATACTTTTTGTCTCAAACATGACCTCCACGCGGGCGTAGCCGCGAGCAACAACTAGTCTTTAATAAATGTCTAATGGAAGGTACATTTCCTGCTATGTGGAAATCAGCTAATATCACTCCAGTGTTCAAAAGTGGCTCAAGAAAAAATATCGAAAACTATCGGCCAATTTCTATTCTTTGTTCCATGTCGAAGCTGTTTGAAGGTCTGGTACACGCTGAAATATATGCTCTTTTACATAGCACTTTGCTGCCTCAGCAGCATGGTTTTGTGAAGCACAGATCAACAACCACAAATCTAATCTGTTTTACAAGCACTCTGTTTGAGAATTTGGATAAGGGGCATCAAACTGACGCTATTTATACGGACTTTCTTAAAGCCTTTGACAAGGTTGATCATGAGCTTCTCTTGAGTAAATTGGCATTTAATGGTATTAAGGGGGATCTCTTGCGTTGGTTTTCTTCATATATATCAAATAGAGTCCAAAAGGTAGTTCTGAATGGGTATCAGTCTGGTAACATACTGGCTACTTCGGGGGTACCACAGGGTTCCATTATTGGTCCTTTGCTCTTCATTCTGTTTATAAATGATATAGATAAATGTTTCATTCATTCTAAATTCCTTTTGTATGCTGATGACCTCAAAGCATATCGTAGTGTCCGCTCGACTGATGATTGCCATATTTTCCAACAAGACTTGAACAGACTGGCTCTTTATTGTAAACATAACAAGCTCCACTTAAGTATTCCCAAATGCAACAGCATCACGTTTACAAAAAATAAAAACATAATTAATTTTACATATAAATTGAATGATTTTGATATCCTTAAAGTTTCATCTCTGCGAGATCTTGGCGTTCGGTTGGATTGCAAACTTCATCTTGATACACATATAAGTGCCATCGTAAATAAAAGTTATCAGATGTATGGTTTTGTCATGAGAGCTTGTAAGGACTTCAAAAAAGCTACTACATATCTAACCTTATATAAGACCTTGATTAGGTCACAACTAGAGTACGCTTGTTGCATTTGGAACCCACTGTATAATAAATACACTAACCAAATTGAAACAGTGCAACATAAATTTCTTCGTAGTATGCATTATAGATGCTTCCGCGTGCGTCTTACATACAGTGAGTTGTTATGCAAGTATAAGATGCTTTCCTTAAAATCTAGACGATGTCAACTTGAAGCAATGTTCCTGTATAATATGTGTCGCGGTTTTGTCGATTGCACCGAAATAAATAACAAAATATGTTACTTGGTACCGAGAACGGTTCATAGGCGTAAGATGAGGACGCGTACTCTCTTTGCGACTGAGTCATGCAGGACCAATGCCGGTGTGCGCTCTCCCATACGTCGACTTGTAAATACATATAACGATCTCTTCACAGACGTTGATATATTCTCTCTATCAGCTTTTAAGTTTAAAAGCCAGATTACGGAGATTCTTGCAACGAATGACCCACTTTTTCAGTGAGTCGTTCTTTGTAGGATTCTCATATTTGTATCTTGCGCTATAATCCTAGTTAATAAATAAAAAATATAAAAAAAAAAAAAAAACGTAAACTTTATAATGTTAAAGCCCCTTGTATGAAACACTATTATTTTAATCCGTGGAAAATGTTGTGGATTGTATATTAGCCTATACTTTGTAATTATTCTGTGTTGTAATTTTGTAATATACAATTGTTTGTTTTTCCTCAATAAATAAAAATAAAAAATAAAAAAAAGATATATAACTAGTGGTAGAAATTCGATTGTAATTCATTAAGTTTTAAAATTCGAAAGTCACAGCTCCACACTCATTCAGTCATTATGTTCACGAAACTTAGTAATTATTTGTAAATTGTAATTACTTTCTAGAATAAATTACAATGTATCCGGCAGAAGGACATGTATCCATGGCGTTAAATAAATAAATAAAAACTTTGCTACAATAACTACTCAGTGCAACTGTTCGACGACAGAATAAGTTTGGCATCGATAGTATGAATGTAAACAATAATTGTTTTATTTTAATATGATGTATTTGTAACACACCTGTGTTAGGAACATTAATAAAACTATGCAAAATGGATATTTAAAAGGCACAAATACAATATTTATAATTTATTGTTTTTTTTTTTATTATTTTTTTATTCTGGCGCGGCAAAGTGACCACACTGCACCTGATGGTAAGCGCAGTGCCGTCCAGATAGAGTATCAAGTAGCGAGAGACAGTCTATCCCCCGCTACTCAACACAATCATGCCGGCCTGCTGTTTAGCTTCTTCACATTACGCCTAAAGGACCCTGATTGTTTTACACGGCACTGTTACACATCTCAGTGCTTAATATAATACCAGCATTACCCTTTTAAACTGAACAACGCAATTGAACTGATTACCATTTAAACTTACTACACCGAACCACGAATATACTGGCTATCGTCTCGTCTTCCACTCAACTGAACTGAACACCCGAGCGCGGAAGGCACTCAGTTTTATATTCAACATTTACTACTCCCACTTTGATTGTCATTATTATCTACCCCCAACTAGTCTCCTAAATATCACCGTTATACCTTCGGTATTTCTAATAATATTAAATACATGAGAAATAAATAAATACACCCAATAGTCACACGCATAGTTCTGACCCCACACTAGGTAAAACCCACTATGGGTATCAAGAACTATGAGGGACTACGGGCGCACAACACCCAGACCCGAAACAAATATCTATCTGCCACACAAGTATTTGTCTCGGTGCGGGAATCGAAACCACGGCCCCTCGTTTATTATATACACATTACAGCTGTCTGCGTCTTAAATTTGCTAAATCCACACTTCTTAGTACGCACTATGCTTGTAAAACGGTACAAAGTATTCCCTTGACGTATTTATACATAGATATATAAATTGAAATATACATAAGCTCAGTTGTTTCTGTATTCATGTTTTCATTTCGGCGTAGCCCCTTAGGTCACAAACAACAATTTCTTTTGTAAATATTTGAATAAACCCGAGACATCTGGTGAGTATTTACTCTGAAAGACCTTTAGGCACGCCCATGCAGATGATCAGTTCAACAAAATGTTATCTTTAAAGAACAGTCAAGAGAAAGGATTACCGAGCTATAAATAACTAAAAGAAAACAAAACAGCCTCGACGAACTGGCCAGCTGTGAAACGGGAGGCCGCGGGCTCAATTCTCGCACCGGACAAATGTTTATGATTTCTAAAATATTTGTACCGGGTCTAGGTGTTTTGGACCTTAGCTCCTCGCAGTTCTAGATACCCACGATACATGATTGTCCTATTATAGGGTCGGAACTGTACGATTGTTAACTATATTTATTTTTTTAAACTAAAAAACTAACTAACTATTTCGTAAATTTCTTGTTCCATAAGCAAATGTTATACCAGACTAGGTTATTATAATTACAAATTAAGAAAAAATATTCATAATACAAATTCAACACATACACTCGCGCCTGTAATCCCCGAAGAGCCACTTTTGCCCGAATTTCGGTCCCATAATGTGATAGGGGGCGAGCCTATCGCCCTACCGGGCACAGATTCCAGACTCCGGGCTAATACTGAGGAATTTCTTGATAGAAAACCCCAATATCACTTTACCCGGGAATCGAACCCGAGACCTCAGCACAGCAGTCGCAACGCATGCGCAATTACAAATGCGCCACCGATGCAAAATAAAATATAAAATCAATTGGTTTTATTATAGGCATTTAAAAGAAATACAATTCATTCGAGCGCTACAAAACATTTTACTTCAGCTTCAGAAACCGACCCCATTATTGGCAGGTGACGTTTACGAGACATGCACGAGAAGGGAACTGTAATTGGTTGATTTATTTTGGCAAAAATGAGCTTTTATTTAGCTGAGTGGACGGCGTGTTCGATAAAAAAGTCGACTCATAAAATGGTATCGGCGTTCAATTTCTGTTAGTTTGTAAATAGCGTTTGACCTTTCTGAGAGTACACACTACACATATGCCGTATACTTTGTTGGATCTATGTTAAGCCTCTTTTCTATTCAAAGACTTGTATGAGAAACGCAAAATGAGCAAAATTTTGTAATATATATCCAACAATATATTTTGTATACCGGGTGTCCAAGAAAATGGCGCAGCTGCTTATATACATTATAGTATAACGGGAATGCATCTTGAAGGATATAGTATACAGCTGAAAGTTCATGACCTGACATAATTTAAAGGGAAGTCTATTAAAATTTCGTTGCTGGTGAAAAAAGTTTTAATGGATTTTTTCATTAACGATTTAATCTATGACGAAATTTAAAAATATGTGAACCTTAAAATGACATACTTTAACCATTCTAACTGGTTTTATGCGGAATAGTTGAGATAATAATTGAAACTTTAAACTGTTATAAATCCGAAACAGATACGGTTTTTTCAAAAATTATTTTTTTATTAGCATATTAATATTATGCCCTTGCATCCAGGGAAGCAGGTGCGCCATTTTCTTGGGCACCCGGTATAACGAAAGTATTTCATAAAGCAATCAAGTATATACTGTAATTTGTGTGTGTGAAAAGCAGCGACAGTCTAGTCTGCCCTATGGATTGGGGGCTCTGAAAAATTCTACCGCGGTATACCCTGTCCTAAGAGGCGACTAAAAGGGGTCACGGGGGTCGCGGCTGCACAGCGGGGGGTGCGTGGCTTTTATTTTCTTCTTCTTCTTCTTCAGCCTTTGGACGTCTACTGCTGAACATAGGCCTCCCCTAAAGATTTCCAGACCAACCTGTCAGAAGCGGCCTATATAAATATACTTATTTTCATGGTGCGAGTTGCATGGCGGCGCGAAGTATCGCGCTGCTATAGCATGTGGAGGGCAACTAGCACTAGAAGAGAGGAGCCGTAAAGGCACCGCGCAGGGATCGTTTCGGTAGCAATCCAGAGTACACTTAGGATCCCCCAGGACCGTCCCACGTGCGCTGCAGAAGGCTGCCGCGGGGTTTTTAGACGGTACACAGACGTAAGAAAATTGTTAGGGCCCCGATCCAGTAGTCCCTTAGGTAACATGGGTCGGAAGATCGGTGAGTCCGGCATAACCATCTCTCCTCCCCGGAGGTCCAGAAGGTATCTGTAAGAAGGATTTTCCCCGCGGGCAATAAAAAGCTATAGCCTAGTAATACAGACTGCCGACACAAAAGTTGTGGGATCAAAACCAACCCAAATAATATATACCTCCTCTTCTCTAAAATTACGTTATTCATTGTTCATCATTACTTGCTTTAACGGTGAAGAAGATCATCGTGAGGAAACCGGCATACCTGAGAATATTCATTACATATCAATAATTATAAGAATAAATTGTTTCAGTTTTTAAATGAGAAATGTTATTATGATTTAAATGATTATTTTAGTTATATAAAAATGTGAAACATTTCAGTTTTCTATTTTGTGTAAATAAATGTGAAACAAAATATTGTATGCCAATAGGGCGGTATATAGCTGTGCTAAGTTTTTTTTTTAGCGTAATAGGCTTGCGTTTGACCATTATCTCGCCTGATGGAAAGTGATGATGTGGTCTACGGTGGAGCACGCTTGCCTAGAAGATACCTATTCACTCTGGACTTGAAGATACCCAAGTCATAATTTTCGGGAAATATAGACTCCGGCAAAGTGTTCCACTCTCTAGCGGTGCGCATGATAAATGTAAACTAAGTATATAAAACAACGAAACACCATTGATTCCTATATACCACAATAAAGACGATTTGATTTCATTTCATTTGAAAGGTATGTGAAGTCTAATGCGGATTGCATTAGACCAGTTCGGTAGACTAAGGCCTAACCCCTCTCATTAGTAGGTAGAGAAGGCCCGTGCCCAACAGTGGTACGATGTTTAATATACTCTCTGTTATTATTAATTTCAGTTTACTGGATACAAAATATTATAAACCTCTTAATATATACTTTTTAATACAGAAAATAACTTTAAACTTCTTGACGCTGACAATTGACATAAATAATAATGGAGTTATATCATGTGTTTAAAAATTTCATGTTTAAAACTTAATCTAAGCTTTATTAAACTCGACTTTAACATAAAAGACAAGTTACTACATAATAACATCGGCTTAATAAAGAAAACAAAGAAAGGAACGATGGGTTTTGAGTCTTAAGTTCAAAAGTTAAGATTGAGTTTCGCTCGCAGGTTGAAAACGTAATAGAAGGAGTATGTGAAGCTGACAGTATTTCAAGCTTTTTCTCACTTCCGTCACGTAACAAAAGACAAAAGAGGTTTGTTAGTATCCTGTTTGCACATTGAGTAAATTTACTCACAATAGATCGTTGATTGATATTTGTAAAAAGTTCCATAGCTCGTCTTCGTGGCGCAGTAGGGAATCAGAAGTTTTGCTGGTGGTAGGATATTCATATCCACCCGTTACGACCACCGTACACAGAGTGTAAAACCCGCCATAGTGGCACACGCAAGTGTATCGCGTTCCGGGATCAGCCAGTGTACATCCGGTTTTTGTTTCTTGGGGTAGGATATTTGGTATTTTTACGGCCTTATGAGTACTCTGACATTAGACCCTTGACCGCTTCTTCAACTTCTTGCCCATGGCGTAGTGTGAAAAACCAGGCTGGATGATTGTGTTGTTGAGTAGCGGGGGATAAATTCCCTCACTACTGGATACTGTAATTGGACGGCACTGCGCTTACCATCAGTGTTGTCACTTTGCCGAGACAGGATAAAAAAAGTAGCCGGCTCTAAAACGAGAGGTCGCGTGTTCGATTCACCCACAAAGACAAAAGCTTAGGTGCTCCACAAAAATTAATCGATCAATCAACGTCTGACCTGTAGATCTCTCTTACTTACCGATTCCCACTATAACATACCGATTGTTTTATGTATTATTTATGAATTTCTAGGGTAATGTAAGATTTGATTTAATATGTTTTTATATATTTTATCATCTATTTAAATTAATTTAAGACAAAATATGAGTAAATTCACCTAAAAGCTATTTCAACTTTATTGTGAAAAGGGTTTAGTTAGTCAATTAATTAGGGCGTATTGAAATCAAATACGGCTTAAGATTAAATAGTTTCTAGTTCAAGGTCTATTTTATTTTATTAAAAAATATTTATCCTTGGCTTCATCTTAATTCTATTGTTGAAATAATTCAACAGGGAAATAGTATTAGTGTTACTGGAGATATTCCTTATTCGAACAATATTTATCAAACCGTTAACTTATTCACGAACAGCACTTAATTATTCGACACAGAACTTCCCGGCTTTTGTGATTCTTACCGCTGATTATCCGAAACAACGCTTAACACTATAAATGCTCAGTTCGATAAGTACTCAACAGACTTTGATAATGCCACTCAATTTACCTCAAATGATTCCGAAACCCAACAGAGTTAAGCGGTGAACTTTGCTCTATATTGCTTTTCGGCTTACGATCGTAATCTGCTGCGAGTGGAACAAAACAAATTTTAAATTCGTAACAACATTTGGAAATTTTCACCAATTCCAAAACTCCGAATCGATTACTTGGAGTTTGTTTTTGCGGTTAATTTATTATTGTACAGCAGGCGTACTGGGAGCACGTGAATTACTTTTCCCTTCAATATACCAAGCACAAATAAGTAAGGAATATGAACAGAGAACTTTCGAACTAACTGCTTCTTATTCTTTGTTTGATGGCGGGGAGCTTAACTAAGAAGCTATTCCGCCAATGTCAAGTTAGTCAGTTTTTTGTTCGGTATTATTTACTTGATTCTGATCGTCAATGCGCCAGGACACACACGTGCCCGGCCAGAGGCTCACATACTAGAGGTTATCCTCCAATATATGAACCTCCGACCGAACACGCGCGCACCCCAACACATTGACGAGCAGAATCTCGAACTAACTTTAACTTTCGAATAGAGAACGTGTGTACGATTATTTGACATGCTCTGACAGCCTCCGTAGCGCAGCGGGCGAGTAGCCGGCTGTCAAACGAGAGGCCGTGGGTTCGATTCCCGCACCGAGACAAATATTTGTGTGACACATAGATATTTGTTTCAGGTCTGGGTGTTGTGGGACCGCAGTCTTTTTTTATCCTGGCACGGCATAGTGACCGCACTGCACCTGATGGTAAGCGCAGTGCGTTCCAATTAGAGTATCGAGTAGTGAGAGACGATCTATCCCCCGCTACTCAATACAGTCATGCCGGCCTGCTTCTTCACACTACGCCATGGGCAAGAAGGTGAAGAAGCGGTCGAGGGTCTATTGTCAGAGTCTCAGAAGGCCGCAAAATGGCCAACATTGTACTCCAACTCTAGACCCCCGAGAAAAACCGGATGTACACTGGCTGATCCCGGAACGCGACACACTTGTTTGTGCCACTATGGCGGGTTTTACACCCTGTGTACGGTGGTCGCTATCCGGGCGGATATGAATATCCTACCACCAGCAAGTCTCTCGTAGTTCTTAATACCCACGATATAGGTGTGACCTAGGGTAGGGTCAGGATCATGTGTGTGACTGTAAATATACCTAACAGGGTGTATTTTTATTTTAAAGTGTATCCATCTTCTTTTATGCGATTTTCGACTTTGTCGATTCGAATATTATACGTAACTTGTTCGTGCTTAGATGTAGCAAAGTATCACATTAAATATGCTACATGCAACTTTGCCTGCATTGTAATCAATGCAAAAACCATAGTCTATTGAGTACATGATTTATATTACTGTCATATTTGTTTATTTATGACAAAGTTTTACAGTAGTTTATTACTCTGTATAAATTAATTTGGCCTTTTTAGTAATTTATATATCCATAAGTTTTCGTGACTGTTTGTTGTTTTAAATTTCACAGACAGTTGTACTTTTCTTGAAAAAATATTCGGTCTTTAATAAAAACATCATCATATCAGTGCAGCAGTTCTCGAATGATACACTCACCAATAAGTTGACCGTGTCAATCCTCTAAAACAACACACATATACATATATACACTCACACCTGTAATCCCCGAAGGGATAGGCAGAGGTGTAACCAGTACATCCACTTTTCGCTAAATTTCGGTCCCATAATGTGATAGAGGGCGAGCCTATCGCCATACCCGGCATAGGTTCCAGACTCCGGGCTAATACTGAGAATCTCTAGATAGAAAAACCCAATATCACTTTACTCGAGCCGGGAATCGAACCCGAGACCTCGGCACAGCAGTCGTAAGGCATGCGCAATTACAACTGCGGCACTGAGGCTGTAATACAACCAGTATATGATGACTATATTGCCTATGATCAATATATGATCAAAAGCCCAAACGATCAACATAGATTCTTTATGCGCACAAATCCGCAAACACGACAACATAAATTCCCGAACAAGAGCGTTAGAGATAACAAATGTAAAAGGGATTCACGTAAACATTGCCAAGTCACCTAAGAAGCGTCTGCGGCTAATCCTTGAAGTTCTTACATCGAAATTCCATTAACTGTGACTTCATTTCAAATTCCATTTGCCTATCGACACACAAGTATACCGGGATAAAACTCAGCGAGGATACAAACATTCAGGTTTTGAGAGGAACAGGTTTGTTCACACGTGTGTGGGATTTCTTTGTCTCATTGTAATAGTAAAATACACGCTCTTTGAATGTGTATCGTTAAAATAACCAAAGAACCTTTTTTTGTTTTTTTTTCCATGGGGAATCATTTACAGCTCTTATAAGGTAGGAAGTATGCCGGACTCACCGGCCTAGGCCGTCCTACCGACTAAACCCCGCGTTCCGCTCTCACCCTTATGGCGAAAGCTACGGAGTACGCAATTGCATGCAACCGCAGCCTCCGCGAGAGTCGGCTCTTGTGCAGTCAATCACGGTCTGAAAAAAAGATCCCTCAGACGGAGCACTGGGAATGCGCGTGAAACACGATACCCTCTCAGGCAACGAAAGAACCTTACCTGATCATAAATAAAAGTTTTTAATGCATAAAAAGTACACGGACTTCAATAAAAACCAAATTATGCGTCCCTATAAAATTTTACGGCTGCCCTCGATTTTTCTGAGATCCCATCTTTAGATCCTGACTTGGTGCCAAAGGGACCACCTGGGCAGTATACTCTTTTAGACAAAAAAAGAATTTCTCGAATCAGTGCAGGCCTCTTCGAGTAATCGGGGAACATACATAAAAAAGAAAGATTCCGACGAATTGAGAACCTCTTCCTTTTTTTGAAGTCTTCTAACTATTGAAGAGTTCCACAATCTGGCTCCATTATTAGTCCTTCGTCACCAAGTCTTATGATATGTTTGAGACTTGTTGAAATAGTATAAAATTAGAGAACGGGTCTTAATCGCTTAATATTTAATGGTAGATATAAATACCAATTTATTTTCCGTGGTTTCAACCGAGTTACATCGGCCGTGGTCACTCTGATTGAGTAAAATAACATCTTACCACTTCTAGAATTTTATAATATGTAAAGAAATCGCGAAACTCGAAATACATTTATTTTTGAAACAAGACAAAGGTGACCCACATTCAAGGGCTTTACTAGTACACATGGAAAACTTCTCCTATACACCTTATAGCTATATATCATGGTATGATCTAATTATTGTGTGGACGGATATATTTATATACTTGATTTTTTTAATTGATAATAAGTTTAGTTACACATAAATTAATTAGCGTGTAATAAAAGTATAGCTCAGAAATTGTTTGATTGTCCGATATTAAATTTAATTTAATTGCCGACTTAGTTGATTAATCAATTTTTGTGACAAAGAATTAGTGAATAAATTTTGAAATAAAACTAATTTTAGGGATTCCAGCGAGCCATGTATGTATAATAGTCGCGTAAACATAAGAAACCATTATGTATAAATATTATTATCTACTTTTTTGTGGATTATCAAAAATGTTGTAACTTATGCCATTCTTTGGATTACATTCAAATAAAAGTGTAAATGTAAAAACATTGTTTTGCTTTCAGAGGTTTAAAAAGCACTTGTGGCCTGCGCGAGTAACTTATTTTTCTCACGCACAAGTATTGAATTAAAGTAATGCAATAAAAAGTTGTTGTTGATATTTTTGGTTATAATTTATAAGGTTACACGATTTTAATCAGTAACTAATTTTTTACTGTTTGTAATTCAGTGTTACTAATCGTTAATGTGTATTATTTATTTAACTGAACTCAATAACACAAAAATATAGAAAAGAGAAAGAAAACTTAAATATAATTATAAATTAATAAGGAAAATCTTAGTGTTAATATTATTAATTATTGATGGTGCTATGAACTTTATGTATTACATAAGTTGATATGCTATTTGTAAATGTTTTTTTTTCTTTTTTAATGTACTGACATGTCATAAGAGCTATTTAACTGCCCACATACGGTGATTCAATCTTTTCCCCATCACATCATACATATAATCAGCGCTTCATTGTCCAACTACTGGCCACTAGTCTCCTCTTATTTGAGATATTAGGCCTTAGCCGATAACGATAGTTTGTAGTGGGTTAGTAAATACCAGATTATTCCAAAACTCGCTGGGAAGCCGGATTCTTTCACTGTTATTTTTTAAATTCAGGTGTGTTCCTTCGGGGTTGGAATCGAGCCAGCAATGAACAGCAGTCTATTTTCTACACTATATTAGGATATTATTAGTAATACCGAAGGTATAACGGAGATATTTAGAAGACTATTTGGGGGTACATTAATAACGACAACGAAAGTGGAAGTAGTAAATCTGTATATTTTATATATACAGAAGAAACTGACTGACTGATCGATCAACGCACAGCCTAAACGGCTGGGGTTAGAGACTTGAAATTTTGACAGTAGGTACCTTTTATGACGTAGGCATCCACTAAGGAAGGGTTTTTGGATATACCACCCCTAAGGGGGTAAAATAGGGGTTGAAAGTTTGTATGAAAATCCGTCATTTTTTTAGTTAAACTCATGAGTATTTTGTATTGTATACTTTTTCTCCCAAACATGACCTCCACGCGGGCGAAGCCGCGAGCAACAGCTAGTGTTTAATAAAAAACGGAGTGCCTTCCGCGCTCCGGTGTTCAGTTCAGTTGGTTCAGTTGTTTTGTGAAGTAGACTAGGTGATAGCCAGGATATTCGTGGGGCATTCGCGGGGCAGTAAGTAATTGTAAATAGTTCAATGGCCGCGTGGTTCAGCTTAAAGGGTAATGATGGTAGATTAATTATAAAGAAAAGCCTTAAGTGAATCCTGAGATGCGTGTGTGTTAATATAAAGCACTGAGATGTGTAAGTGTCGTGTAAATCAATCAATAAATTATAAACATTGTATTTGTGCCTTTTAAATATCCATCTTGCATAGTTTTGTTGATGTTCCTAACAACTAGGCTACCAATATTATGGCAAGTGAGTCTAGAGCTTGGTAGTCTGTAGGGTGGCAGACTAATGGCAAATAATTTCAAACAAAAGTTGAAAGTTAAAAGAATCTATTTGAAAGTCTGACTCCTACAATAAACAAAGCCCACGTTAAATTATTAAATTGTCTACATCTTTGATACCTAAAAATTCAAGACCTTCTAAAGTAGTTCAAATAGCGGTGTTGTAAAAAACACTATTGTGTTGCCAACACGATTTAATTCCAGATTAAGAGTACTCGTGAGATCTGAATGAGTGTATATGGGACATGCAGAACTGAAAGTAGTTTTCTGGGCTATTGAATAAGAAAAATATGCATGGGGAACCCATTTAAAAATATTTTTTTCTTAATAATGTTCATGTTTGTACTGTGAAATAAAAATTGAAGATATATTTGTCAGGAAATCATGAATACGGGCACTGTTTTTTTTTTTTTAGTGCCTCGATAGGCAGACGAGCAGACGGGCCACCTGATGGTAAGTAGTCACCGCCGCCCATAGACTTCTGCAATACCAGGGCACAGCAAAGCCGCTGCCTACCGTTAAACTTTCAAAGAGCGCCATTAATTGTGAATACCTATCATTAACCACTTTGTTAGTTTTTTTTTACTTAAATAGGCTTGCGTTTGACCACTATCTCGTTAAGTGGTAGTGGTATCTCCTGATGGTAAGTGATGATGTGGTCTACGGTGGAGCACGCTTGCCTAGAAGATACCTATTCACTCTTGACTTAAAGATACCCAGATTATAATTTTCGGGAAATATAGATTCCGGCAAAGAGTTCCACTCTCTAGCGGTGCGCATGATAAATGTACTAGCGAAACGCTTCGTGCGCGCTGGTGGAATATCAACCATATATCGATGACGCTTCGCTGAGTCTCTTGTCGTCCGATGATAGAAAGGGGTTGGGGGAATTTGATTGTGTAATTCCAAGGCACACTCGCCGAAAAGTATCCGGTAAAAAACCGATAAACTGGCAACTTTACGTCGATGTTCAAGGATAGTTAAAGAGTAGTGGCCATTCTTTATCTTGATTCAGTGTCAAGTAAAGCAGAATAAAAGAGAGTACGAGTACCTGTATAGAATAAAACACATCTTATCATTGGAATGTAGGTCGATACCAAGGATTACAGGTAACAAAGTATTATGTGTAAAATTAAGGTTTAAATAAATGTATTCCCATTAAGTATAAAATTACTAATGCCGGCACTTCATAATTTTCATTAAACATTTATTTATACCCTCTTTAGTGTATTTCCCTTTGTAGAAATAGTTGAAAATTATTATCTCGATTTTAAATAAGAGGTCTCTCTAGCGAAATTATGATTGACGAGGGTTGACTACTTGAATCGAAATCCTTATGTATAGAAAAGTAAAAGTAACTATAAATTGTTATGTTCTTGTGTAAAATGTAATCGTGTATACATATACCACCAGCCTACCGCTACCAAACATTAAATGCCTACCACCGCTGGGCTAATCTGAAGATTGCCTGATCAAAATCATTCCAAATATAATAAATAACACCCAACAGTCACACATATACCCCCGATCCCACACTAAGATACGAGTCTTGTGTTGTGGGTATCAGGAACTACGAGACTTTCGGTCTCACAACACCCAGACCCCGGACACAAATATTTGTCTGTCACACAAACATTTGTCCCGGTGTGGGATCGAACCCACGGCCTCTCGTTTCACAGCCGGTTACTCGCCAACTGCGCCACGGCTGTCAATTCCAATCGTTTTCGAATCCATAGACAACATACACATATAGATTTTTATATATATAGATTAGTAACAAATATTAACTTTCTCATTCTTTTTCCATACAATCTTTAACCATGCCAAATCTCACACTCCGTGCGCGCAATACGAGTAAAAAGAGGAACAAAATTTTCTCTTCACGTATATTGATATTACTGTATTTGGACAGCTGTTCACGTTGTTCTAAGAGGCCGAAGAATTATTCTTTCCCCGTATTCAAAAAGGATACAGCCATCTTTGCTATGTCATTGGTTCATTATTGGCGCCAAACAAAAACAAACCCATCAGAATTCAAAAATCAATCTATAGCAAAGTTCACTTATGTTCGTTAGCTTATATTATTGCGTACGGGCGGGGTGTTTTTATTAGGTGATGAGAGTGTGTCAGGTTTAGCTCTATAATTAAACCTTATATAGGAATCGGTGCTCGTATATGCAATTAAATCTCTATACACACTACTACTACGTGTAGAGAACTCTGTGCTTTCGATGGTAATAAGTGACCACAAAAAATATACATAACATTAAAAACGTGTTAAAAATTAAATCTAGATCCGAATAATAAAATTCTGAAAAAAATATTCGTCATGCATAGTTACCAGAGTTATTTAAAATAACAGAAGAATCACTGGAAGTTAAAGAACTGATTGGATACGCATATCACGGCCTCCGAATTATCACGCACTGTATAGAATGCCAGCTAACGATTTTCTGAGAGACATTTAATTGATAAGTAAAAGTTTTTTAATTCATAAAAAGTACACCGACTTCAATAAAAAACAAATTATGCGTCACTATAAAATTTGAGGGTTGTCCTTGATTTTTCTGAGATCCCATCATCAGATCCTTACTTGGTGCCAATGGGACCACCTGGGAAGTAGACAAAACAAAAAAATAATTTCTCGAATCGGTCCAGGCGTCTTCGAGTAATCGGTTAACATACATAAAAAAAAAGATTCCGACGAATTGTTAACCTCCTCCTTTTTTGCAGTCGGTTAAAAATGAATTCCAAAATAAACGGCAAACTTTGCGAACACCTTCCATACTGTGGTAACATCGCAATGCGGATGCAGTGACGGAGTTTTGCGTCAAAGTTTTTCCCAGCATACTTTAACTAATTTATAAGACACGGAAGATACTTAATTGTTTCTCCAAGCGCAATAAACTAAAGTCGCTTGACATAGCAATAAAACGGCAACTTTCTCGCAAGTTGGACACCACAGAGTTACTGTCGGGCCTATCATTGAGCAAAAGCCACGATACTAATTTATATCGGTAACTTTGTTTGGTGTTTGTTATAGCAAGAACAGGTTAGTTTCTTGTGGTTAATTTTGTACATTATTCGATATGCAACCATATATAATACGCAAAAAAACCCTTTCGTGAAAACAGTATTAAAATTTAATTTTGATCAAAATTGAGATAGAGATTTGAATGGCGTCTAATTTACTTATTATTGTTCAGATTCATAATCACCTCATAGTAAGCGCAGTGCCGTCTAGTTAGAGTATCAAGGAGCGAGAGACAATCTATCCCCCGCTACTCAACACAATCATGCCGGCCTGTTGTGTAGCTTGTTCACACTACGCCTAAAGGACCCAGGATCATCAGAACACGGTAGCTGGCAAACTGTTCCACAGCTTGATGGTGCGGCAAACATACGAATTTGCGAACCTCCCGTGGATTGTGAACAAAAAGTGTCAGCTTCTGATACACACGACACATGAAACGCACCTTATGTGGTCTATGTGAGTGACAGCTTGGTACGACATGCAATAAAAAGACCCCGGACAAACGAGTAATCAAAAAATAAAGCTACAAAATACGCTCGCGCCAAAATACAGCCGCGGCAATTACGCATTTCTCAAGCGGCCATTCCCGCATTTGGCACAGTTTGTTACGTGACTGCTGAAAAATTTAAAACTTAGCCTCAGAGCACGTGGCGGATAAGGCCTCATTATGCATAGGAAGTAAATGGGATTACTGAAGACATAATGCCCACGGAGCCGTGAGTCTTACGCTCACGGTTTTATGAGTCGGAATTATGTTTTGAATGAGTAATTTATACGGATTGTTGTTGCAATTTTATTTGGCTATGCTCGGAGGTTTACCGTTGGGATTACCGGTTTAGGAATTAAGAACTAAGGCTGTGTGTACGGAGTTTTCTTAAGATATAGCCTTCTACGTGAGCTTCACGGGATTAACCAGTATATGAATATGCCGGCATATATATATTTTTTATATAGTTATTATAAAAGAAATAAATGTAACTTACAATATATTCTGTTGATATTTATAAAAAATGTGTGACTGCCTCGGTGGCAGTTTTAATTGCGCATGCGTTACGACTGCTGTGCTGAGGTCTCGGGTTCGAACCTCGGGTGGTATAAAGTGATACTGGGTTTTTCTATTTATAAATACTCAGTATCAGCCCGGAGTCCGGAATTAAGATGGTATAGCGATAGGCTCGCCTCCTGTCAAACTATGGGACCGTAATAAATTCGGCGAAAAGTGTACTTTTTACACCTCTGCTTATACCTTCGGCGTGAGGTATGTATGTATCAAACAACATAAAAGTGTTGTTCGATGTTAGAATTTGCAGCTAGTATGCCGATATGCTCATGCCCTGTTACATCATAGGATCAAACATAATATGTATTATGTCTTTGTCCAAACAGAACGTAAGCGCTTCATGGATATTCCCAACTAGCAGTTATTGTCATTATTCCTAATCAACGCCTGTGATTTTATTATATTTGCATATGACGGCGCCGGCACCGTCGTAGAACACGTGCACCAATCACGACAGCGCGCGTCATTCGGTTCTCCCACTCTCCCCACTGCGGGACTTGTTTTGACACCTGTATAAAACAGGCGGAACGACCGCAGTTCGGGCAGTCTTGGTTTTAGCTTGGCTCGGTGCACTTGTGGTATCCCGCTGCTAGCTTATCCTTGACTCATTGGATAATTAATTTGTGTAAACGAATTAATTATTATGCTTGGCTTTGGCTATACATAGCTACTGCCCAGGCACTGCTGGCCGACGTAATATTAATCAATTGTGTTATGTATCAGCCTATGTAATAGATAAGTGGGTTTCTTACCAGTTCTTCCCACGCTTAGTATTCCGAACTGGCAGTAGCTTAATAAACTATTAATGGTTCTACTTGTGTTATTAATATGTGTTGTTAATCCCTGACGATCGGAGAGGTTGCATAAGACCTCTCCCAGCCTCGGCCTGATGTACCTACACCTAACCTAACCTGACATACATGACATGACACTTGATGCATGACTGCCATGTGTTGTGTTGTGCTGCGACACATACATTATTTTCACTATTATTAAGTTGTTATAACGGTGTAATTGGGTTGAAACTGTTATGAAAGTATATGAAATTACTGCTATGAATATTAGAAAAGTAGGGCGCTTGTTACATTTGATATTTTTTTTTATCCTGGCACGGAAAAGTGACTTCTAAGCATTAGTAGAGTTGGTTGGTCAGCAGTAAATATTACGAATTTATCAATTGTTAAAAAGATTTTGTTCACAACCAAATATGGATTGTTCTCTATTTTCCTCTACCTACTGCTAGCAACATCATCAAAACTATACAAGATGGATATTTAAAAAGGCACAAATACAATATTTACCATTTTATTGACTGATTTCAAATCAAATCAAATAAAATCATTTATTTTGTAAATTAGGCCACTATGGGCACTTTTTACATGTCATAATAATGTTAAGGTCTACCTAAGGCAAAACGGAGTTCGGGGAGACAGCTAGTAACAAATAATCGTAATAGGAAAGTATGGCTACTGAAACAACGTGATTAACGTAAATATGAGATAAATTTTATATTTGCATGTGAAAAAAAAAATACACCCAGCAGTCACACCCTTAGTCCTGATCTCACACTAGAGGTCAAACCTCTATCGCTAGTATCAAGAACTACGGCCCCACCACACCCAGAGCAAGAATATTTTTATTATTTGTGGATCATAATAAATGCCTGTGGACTGCCTCGATGGCGTTGTAATTGCGCGTTACGACTGCTGTGCTGAGGTCTTGGGTTCGATCCCCGGGTCGGTTAAAGTGATTTGGGTTTTTCTATCTAGAAATTCCTCAGTATAGCCTGGAGTATGTGCCCGGTATGGCGATAGGCTCGCCCCCTATCACATTATGGGACCGAAATTCGGCGAAAAGTGGGTGTACTGGTTACACCTCTGCCTACCCCTTCGGGGATCACAGGCGTGAGTGTATATGTATGTATGCATAATAAATCGTCTCGGTGGGGGAATCGAACCTGCGACCTCTTGTTTCACAGCTGGCTACTGTTTCATTGCGCTACGGAGGCTGTCAATAATTATTATGATCGTTAGATTCACTACTTTGACAAAATGGTACCCAATGTTCATAAAAACCTTTTTAGTAAAACAATTTTGATCCCAACTAAGTTTTTATAAAAGGTCTCACGGCCTTTATTTTTTCGTCAAAGTTGGCTATTTCTTGGGAACGTTATATTTCTAAGTTATTTAAGTGGTTAGAGTTAGTAAAAACAAAGTAGGTTACGCGCCAATTTTAGGGTCTACCTTTTTATTTTATAGAAAACTAAGAATGGGCCAACTGATGGTAAATTAATGATTTTCGACTTTCGCGCTTTGTAAACATGTCATAAAAATAGAGAAAACATAATACCAATTTCATTCCCGACGTTTTGAGCGAGTGGCATCGGCCGTGGTCACGCGCCATTAAATATTGCGCTATTAAGACCCGTTTTCTAATTTTATAATATGATGGTAAGTAACGAAATAGTAGAAAGGCTGACCCTACCACCATATGGGACGAATAGCCAGGAAGAGAGAGAGGTAAAATGTTATCACAAATATTTACAGTAGGCAACACAAGAGCTGTTTCCATGAGTCAATGGCACTATTCTATTCACGCAAACAAAACTTGATTCAGTGTGGTAAAGTTTGACAATTTGGTTTACAACCTTATATACACAGTCACGTCATAAGTATTGTCACACAGTAAAAACTTTTATTTTAGAATGCTGACCACAAAAAAGTTTATTGAATTCGAATTTCAAATTGTTCATGAAAATAAAAATGTATACTTTTTAGAATTTTACTCATTTTTAAATATGGAGGCGACGCTTAAAGAAGACTGTGTTGCAGTAATTGCGTTGCATCGTTGCGGTTACACGCCAATTCAAATTTTTGACATACTGAAAAATTTGAATACAACCAAAAGATTCGTTTATCGTACCATCAAACGATACAATGAAGACTCTAGTGTAGATGACAAGTCAAGAAGTGGTCGCCCTCGGTCTGTTAGGACTCCAGCAGTGATAAAAGCTGTGAAGGCGCGAATTCAAAGAAATCCCAAACGTAAGCAGAAACTGTTGGCCCTTCAGATGGGGTTAAGCAGAACCACGGTGAAAAGGGTGTTAAATGAAGACTTAGGGCTTCGGGCATATCGAAGAAAAACAGGACATCGTTTGAATGCTCATCTAATGGACCTGAGACTGAAGAGATGCCGCGCTTTGTTGAAGCGGTACGCCGGAAAAAAATATCGGGAAATTCTTTTTTCAGATGAAAAAATTTTTACCGTAGAAGAGAGCTACAACAAACAAAATGATAAGGTGTACGCAAACAGTAGTGAAGAAGCGAGCAACCGTATTCCGCGTGTCCAACGAGGTCATTTTCCATCCTCGCTCATGGTATGGTTGGGAGTTTCTTATTGGGGCTTAACAGAGGTACATTTTTGTGAGAAAGGTGTAAAAACGAATGCAGTTGTGTATCAAAATACAGTCCTGACGAACCTTGTGGAACCTGTTTCTTATACCATGTTCAATAACAGGCACTGGGTATTCCAAGAAGATTCGGCGCCAGCTCATAGAGCGAAGAGCACACAAGACTGGCTGGCGGCGCGTGAAATCGACTTCATCCGGCACGAAGACTGGCCCTCCTCCAGTCCAGATTTGAATCCGTTAGATTACAAGATATGGCAACACTTGGAGGAAAAGGCGTGCTCAAAGCCTCATCCCAATTTGGAGTCACTCAAGACATCCTTGATTAAGGCAGCCGCCGATATTGACATGGACCTCGTTCGTGCTGCGATAGACAACTGGCCGCGCAGATTGAAGGCCTGTATTCAAAATCACGGAGGTCATTTTGAATAAACTTTAGTGTCATAAGAATCTATGTTTTGTTAAGTTCATTTTGGTATATAAATGGTTACATAATGAATAAACTTGTTTCAATTATTTTATATTAAACATGTGACAGAATTTATGACCTGACTAGGTATTAAGCTTAAAAGCTAAGATTATTCAAATGTGTGTTAAAGTTTTCATTCAGTCATGTATTAATAACTTTATTAGTCCATCTGAGTTTACCCTTACTATTACACTAACTATAAAATCGATACCCTTTGTTCTAATCAGTGTTTATCGGCTGTGAAGTGTAAAACTAAACCAATAGATACAAACGATTATCTATTTCTCATGTCGGACAATTGTTGGATATTATGATATATTCCAAAATATAATGTAATTCGTTTTGTTTATTTTTCCTACATTTAATTAAGAACCCAGGCCCTATTTTTTAGCTGTAGTCAAGTTATATCTATCGTTAATAGGTCAAGCTTAAATTCAGCGCTGTAGTATATGCTGCACTAAGCTGAGTCCTTTTGGGTTTTTCATTTTGAAGTTTTTTTGTAATTTTTTTAATGAAAAATCAAATAAATTCTTTCTCTCAATTTTTTTCCATATTAAAATATAAATATAGGTCATAGCGTCGTTTAAGCAATGGTTAGGCTGGTTGCTTATTCCTCTTCTCTTCTCACTAAAAATGTTGTTTTAAGAAGCCGTTTACACGTCTTGTAACATTTGAAGGCAAAACTACAAATTACAGGATTAAATTTATACAAACGGCTAATTTAATAGTAAAATTATTTATTTGTTTAGTTAGGTACTTCAACAATATTCGTGAATTAAATTGAATTATTTACATTACTTTAACGTAGTACTGTTATGAATATATGATATACACGGCATTCATTCAAATAAATTGAGCATGACAATAGAAATTAAGTAATATTGGATATAGTAAGTCATACCCGTACTTAGTTATGTATATTATATATAGATGGAATTATATTATTAAAATAAATCAATTGCATAAAATTATCATTCAAAAGAGTTATTATTTTATATCTCATTAATAATGTTTTAAACACATCACATCAGGGATTCCTTTTTTTTATTGAATAATATTAAAATTATAAATTATCACCTCAATCCATACAGGCACTTATAGCTTACGTTAATTGTTCCAGAGCAAGTGACGATGTAGGAGAGATGCGCGCGCCGGCCGCAGCGGCGCTTCTGCTCGCCGCACTTACTGCACTGCCTTGCAGAGGTACCATGCATGTTTTACTCTTTTAATTAATCTTTGTTATCTATTATCTGGACTCAAAAGGTCACTAATATCGAGGTTTTGAGGCGAGTTGGCCAAGACCGCAAGCTCATGCAGACCGTCATACACATAAAGGTTGGCTACCTTGGACATATTTTTCGACATGAGACGACCTACTGCAAATTATTATTATGGGCAAAGTAACTGGGAAACGAGGTGTTGGCTGAATAAAAAAGTCGTGGCTCAAGAATATTCGGGAGTGGACTGGAGTCACGAGTGCTGCAGAGTTGTTCCGCCTTGCAAGGGACAGAGACAATTATTCGGAGTTGATGGCCAACCTCCAGTAATTGGACAGACACCTGAAGAAGAAGAATTAATCTTTGTTAATGTATCCGAAAGCGTTTTTGAACTATTTAAATCATTGGAGAAACCAAATCAGAGATAATTTCGATTAGATGTACTAGTTTATACAGTGTAATCATGATCGCATTATTGTTTTTTTTATTCTGGCAAGGAAACTACCACTTAAGCGCAGTACCTTTCATTCAGAGTATCAAGTAGCGAGAAACAATTTATCCCCCGCTACTCATCACAATCATGCCGGCTTTCTTCTTCACACTACGCCATGGGGCAAGAATGTAAAGAAGCGGTCGAGAGTCTACTGTCAAAGTACTTAGAAGGCCGCAGCACGGTTAAACATTGTACCCCAACTCTAGACCCCGACAAAAACTGGATGTACACTGGCTGACCCCGGAACGCGACACATTGCCCCTATGGCGGGTTTTAGACCTTGTGTACGGTGGTCGCTATCCGAGCGGATATGAATATCCTACCAACAGTAAAAGCTGATATTACTAAAGATCACAAGACTGAACGCAAAATCTTTATCACCAAAATTTCGCCATGTTTTATCATTCTGTAAACAGTTTCTTAGCATGTTTTAGTACTTCATAGATATTATCTTACACCAATTTCTAGTGAATGTGTAATTTTATGACAACGCAAACATAACATTTAGGTGAGCATTATGTTTCCAAATCAGCTTGTATGATGTCATTAACAATAAGGACTCTTATTTTTGTAGGAATTACTTCAACATTTTGGTATTCCAATTTACTTTTATATGTTTTTTAAGAAGTATAACTTTAAAAAATAATTTATTTAATGGTGTTCACATATACCTAAAATGGTAATGGTTTTCAGCTTTAATGTCAATCCCTTTACATATCTAATTTAACCTCAAATTCAATAGCCATTTCAAAACTACGGTATAAAAATATTACCTGCTCGATATAATAAAATTCAAATCAATCTTTATTTTTTTGAGATGAAAAAATACCAGAATGTGATTTAATGAATGGTTAGAATAACAGTTTAGCAGCGCTAGCCTAGTTGGTTGCGGTACGGACTGCCGAGATGAAAGTCGTAAGTTCGAAACCCAAGTGGCATACACCTCTGACTTTTCTAAAGTTACGTGTGTATTAAATGTTAATTATCGCTTGCTTTAACGGTGAAGGAAAACATCGTGAGTAAACCTGTATATCTGAGAATTCTTATACGAATTTCGAAGGTATGTGAAGTCTACCAACCCGCATTAGGCCAGCGTGGTAGACTAAGGTCTAACCCCTCTCATTAGTAGAGGAGGCCCGTGCCCAGCAGTGGGACAATGTTTAATACAGGGCTAGTATTATTATTATTAGAATAGCAAAGAAAGGATGCTCTTTTGTTTACATTTAAAACCTATCGAGCTGCGAAACCCTCTTTAAAATATGTTTTAAAATTGTTTATTTTGTTTTCATTTTCTTACGTCCGCAGAAGGGTCTGTTAAACGATGGAGCGTCAAAATATTTTAATAACGCTCTCTTCGTGAATTTAATTACCAGTACTGGTGGTCTTAAAGTTTATTATTGGTGTTATGTTTTACTTTTGCAGCGATTTTATAATGCTTTATAAATTCCTCTATTACCAACTTGAATTGGAAGTATTTAACATGACACCATATGATAATCATGTAATAATTTACTGCGATCAACAAATGTTCTTATCAGAAACAAACCAATGAGTAAATAAAAAAACCGCGATAGAATCCGTAAAATTCCTTTTATTTCAAATCATTTATTTAGTAATTTAGGCCACTAGGGGCATTTTTTCAGGTCAGGTTTATATTAAAATTCACCTGTGCTCTGGAAATGTCCACTGAGTTAAGAAGAAGCACCAAGAATCCCAGTATCCTCAATCATGATCTAGGCCATAGAGTAATGGCTGGTTTAGTCCGATAATTCCCAATTAATACGTTGTTGTGACTTATGGTGTCTGCACATGTTACGATGTACTGAGACAGTTGCAACTTAATCCAGGATTAGGGACGGCATTATACATCCCTAATCCTGGATTAAGATAAAAGATACATATTGCATTATTTACTTCTGCATTTAAACATATTTTCTGCATTTCTTTCACTACTTGATACTCTAACTGGACGGTGCTTATAGTCAGGTGCAGTGTGGTCATTTTTACGTGCCAAAATAAAATCCACAGTTGATCCTACGAGTCGTGTTGTTTAAGTCGAAGTCAATTAAAGTCTTTTCCCCATGTTTTTTTCAATGTCAATGCATTGCACCAAATAAGAAGATAGAACGAAGCGCCTAGGAACTGAATTCATATTTTCTTACTTAGGATTCCTAAAAGTAAGCTCTGCCTTTAGTAACTTTGGTGCAGACGGGAATAAATATCATATAACAGTGGCATATATATACAAGAATCAATAAGGTGTTTAAGTTGAAGGATGAATTAAATAGTTTTAATTTTGGTCATTAAAAATTAATGAAACTAATAATGTTATATATTTTTTCGTGATTCCCTTATTTATTAAATTATTCAAAGATTCTTAAACAAACCTTTATTTTAAGTTAGTATAATCTAAAAGCATTTTCAGAAACTCTGAAAACTCTCAGAAACATCGTTCAAATGTAAACAGCACGAAACACTCAGACTTGTTTTGATTTCCCTCGAAAAGCATTCGGCATCCAATTTCCCAAGAAAACTAAACGGGTCGAGCTGTGCCACCGTTTATAGACCTTTACATTTACATTTTCATTTTCAGGAACCGACGCCGACGCCACCTCGGCTTTCAACGAGACCAACAATTTTGAAAACACAAACGCACCGCCTACTATAAACAAACTATACCAAATGTTATACAACCAAGACTTACATAATCAAACCAAACTTGTCGAAAACTTTAATTACTCAAGTCTTAATCCAATAGATAGTTTTAACTCTTATAACAATTTCGAGGATCCCACCCCGATGGTTAAGAATCGTGGTGAATGTTGTCGGAATATTAATGATGTTGGCGCTGAGGTAAACAATGGAAGTTTGCTAACGGGTGATAACGCAATTATAAATGAAGATGAAGATAACAAGAGAAACAGACGGCGGCGTGTTGTTAACGTTATGAGGACAATTGACGTCACTACTAGTACTGCTAGTGGTGATTTAACAACTGAAGCGTATATGCCAAGTGTTACACCAGTGGTCATGGAAAGGAAGAAGAAACCAGGCGAGACTGGATCCAGTGCACCGCTCCTTAATTATATATTCGATACATACACTAATACACATCAGCATAGAAATGAGAAGTAAGTGTTTAATTCATTATTTTTCTAATTTGGATGTCTTTTGTTTTGAATTTGATGTCCTTTTTCATTCACGCTTGTTGGTATAAATCAAAGATTGATGCATATTGTAAATCAATAAAATATCAAGTATATGGTGTATACATGGAGAATCAGCGTTTTATCAATTCAGGAATAATGAAAATAATTTCTAGTGTATAAAACAGATGAACGATATTATTTTATGAGTTTCAAGTCGTTTAGGTAATATTGTAAGATAATATCTGTGCTAGTGATTCCGAAAAGATTCTTGGAAGTGAAAAAGCTGTTGCTGACAAAGTTTTTTCATAACAAAAACATATTTGGCCGCACTCATAAAAATGAACAGCTGTTCTTTGTGAAGTTTCAATGGTCAATATTTGCTAAATAGACTAAGCTAGCTTTCGCCTATGTTTTATTCGAAGTCGGTTTTCTCATTTCCGTTTTCTAATGTAAACAGTGATATACGAAAACTTTACCTCGGTGTGTATTTAAATTTTAATACTTTCACACAAAATGTCGGCACCATACTTGTTCTACTTTTATAAAACTGTTTCATAGGTAAATATTAGTATAAGATTTTAAGCAGCACTCACGGTGGTCCATTTGGTGCCATTCGCTTATATAAAAAACTACGATGTGCAGGTAACGAATGACCGTGGAGGCAGTGTTTTAAATAGTTACTATATTATAAATTCTTTTGTAGAATTTTCAAAAGTAATACGTAGAAAATTTTAATTGACCATAATTTTGGCTGAGAATTCATTCTTTTGACAATGTTATGTAACTATTATACAAATAGTAATTAGAAAACATATTTTTTTAATGGAGTGAACTAATCCAAATTTTATTTGATAGTAAACACTCACACCTGTAATCCCGAAGGCATAGGCAGAGGTGTAACCAGTACACCCACTTTTCGCCGAATTTATTACGGTCCCATAATGTGATAGGGGGCGAGTCTATCGCCATACCGGGCTCAATTCCAGACTCCGTGCTGTATAATGTATCATGACATGTCAATGGAGCTTAGTGTCCCCGCCTTCCGTAATGAATTGTATTGTATTTCATGGGCATAGCGTTAATCCAATTTCTCTCACAAGACGGATAGTGATACTTTGCCATTGTATAACGTGATCAACACCCACAGGAATAACATAATATAGTGTGTAATTTATTCTATGATTAATGGTTCCTACACTATTTGGATGGGCGTTTATGAAGTAAAATACATTTTTTTTTAGTGCCTCATTGGCAGACGAGCAGACGGGCCACCTGATGGTAAGTAGTCACCGCCGCCCATAGACTTCTGCAATACCAGGGCACAGCAAAGCCGCTGCCTACCGTTGAAGGACTACTCTCTTTAAGCCTCGTTTAAAGAAGGACATGTCATAGCGCTCAGGGAACACCGCAGCAGGGAGTTCATTCCAGAGCTTGCACGTACGTGGTAAAAATGAACGCCGGAAACGAACCGTGCTAGACGGAATCGTTTCCAGGTGGTATGGATGAACTCTGTTGCGGTGTATATATTTACGGTCCTTTCTTCCCTTTTTGATTAATTCAATTCAAATTTGTAAAATATTATGTACTTATCAGTCTTTGATCTTATCACACTTTAATCAAAAATCATTTTCATTAATTAAGCTACTGCCTCGGTGGCGCAGTTGTAATTGCGCAAGCGTTACGACTGCTGTGCTGAAGTCTCGGGTTCGATCACTGTGTCGGGTAAAGTGATAATGGGTTTTTCTATTTAGAAATATTTAGGGCCTTAGTCCAGACTAGACGACTAGACGGAGTCTGGACTTAGGCCCGGTATGGCGATAGGCTCGCCCCCTTTACATTATGGGACCGTAATAAATTTGGCGAAAAGTGGGTGTACTGGTTGCACCTCTGGCTACCCCTTTGGAGATACAAGCGTGAGTGTATATGGATGTAAGTATTTTGAAACTAAATTTCGCTCCTAGTTCTACCTGTGTGTTAAAAAAGTACTATCTATCTATACACATATAGCTGCAAATTAGATTATTGGCAGTTGGCATCCTTTTAAGTTGTAAGCATCCTCTAAGAAAAGATTTTTGGAATTTTCACCCCTAAGGGGGTAAAATAGGGGAAAACGGTTGTATGAAAGTCTGTCATTTTCAAAGTAAAAAGCATGTAATTTTGTTCTGGTTAGAAATGAATGTACACGTATATCGGCCGTTTTTCGAAATTCAACCGCTACGTTTTCACGACTAAATTAATTAACCATTTTTGATACGATATAGTATGAGGCTATCCTCATACTAAATTTTATCAAAAACGCCAAAATAAAACCCCAATGACGAACAAAGGGTACTTTTTTAAATCCCCCCGTCTAGTCCATAAATTTCACGCGTTCGCCCGCCGCGAGTACATGCTAGTTTTCTATACAAATTATTCTTGTTTTAGGCATTGAAGTTGAAAAAAAATACTAGTCACTTAAAAAGTTTTAAAGAACATGAACATCTAGTAAGTAAATAAAAAAAGTATAACCTTTGACGAAAATATCACATAATATACAAGAGTAATACATATAAACCTTCCGGAAGAATTTTTTTTTTTTTTTTTTTTTTTTCTGGCGCGGCAAAGTGACCACACTGCACCTGATGGTAAGCGCAGTGCCGTCCAGATAGAGTATCAAGTAGCGAGAGAGAGTCTATCCCCCGCTACTCAACACAATCATGCCGGCCTGCTGTTTAGCTTCTTCACATTACGCCTAAAGGACCCAGGATCATAGGAGGGAGGGAACACGGTAGCTGGCAAACTGTTCCACAGCTTGATGGTGCGGCAAAAATACGAATTTGCGAACCTCTTGGTTCGGGCCGGGGTAGTAGACACCACGAAGCTGTGGCTCCGCAAGCCAGTACGCGTGGTTCTGTTATGGAAAGGAGAGGATGGGATAAGATCAAACAATTCTTCAGAGCATTCGCCATGATACAGACGGTAGAACACGCTAAGCGAGGAAATATCCCTACGCAGCTGTAGCGGCTCCAGGTTGTTACTCTCGTCTGCATCATTCACAATGCGGATGGCCCGCCGCTGCAACCCATCCAAGGCATCGAGAAGGTATCTTGCGGAACCGTCCCAGAGGTGCGAGCAGTATTCCATTCCCGGCCGCACCTGCGCTTTATATAAGCGGTAGAGCTGACCAGGCGTGAAAAACCGCCGCACCCTGTTCAGGATTCCGACCCTGCGTGAAGTGGCGGATATTACGCCCTCGATGTGGCTCCTTGGATTAAGATCGCAGCGGATGTCCATACCTAGGACACTAAGGTCATTCCGCATTGCGAGTGGAACACCCTGAAGAACGGGGATTGGAGAAAACGGAGACTTCTTGCACGAGAACGCGCACACCTGGGTTTTCTTGGCATTAAACTCAACCCGATTCCTGGTACCCCATGATGAGATGAGATCCAAGGTCTGGTTGAGCTCAACGACAAGATCCTCTCGTCTCCTCTCAGTATCCGCCCGGCAACCAGGAGGCTTGCTGCTATAACGCCCATGAACCGTGCTATCGTCTGCATAGCAATGAATGTTGCCAAGCGACAACATATCATTGATATGCAGAAGAAACAAGGTGGGCGAAATCACAGAACCTTGTGGTACTCCGGCATTTACTGACATGAGCTGCGAAGCGTGTCCATCAACGAGGACACGCATTCTTCGCTCATGCAGAAAGCCGGAAATCCACTTGCACAGGTTGTCGGGCAGACCGTATGCCGGGAGCTTGGAGAGAAGGCCACGATGCCAGACCCTATCAAATGCCTTGGCTATGTCGAGACTCACAGCCAGAGCCTCGCCATGCTTGTCAATCGCTTCCCCCCAGTGATGTAATACGAACGCTAGAAGATCACCCGTTGATCGGTTATGACGGAAACCGTATTGGCGGTCATTGATCAACGAGTGATCCTCTAGGTAGCGAACTAATTGGCTGTTTATCAGTCGCTCCATGACTTTACACATCACTGAGGTTATGGCGATTGGGCGATAATTGTTAGGGTCTGACCTATCACCCTTTTTGGGGATCGGCTGCACATTAGCCTCCCTCCAAGATTCAGGCACAATACCTGAGAGGTAGGACGATCGGTATAGGCGCGTCAGTACAGGAGACAACTCCGCTGCACACTTTTTAAGTACAAGCGCCGGGATACCATCAGGACCACCAGCCTTCCGGACGTCGAGAGACTGCAGCTCACGCCGCACATCACAATGCCTGATACGGATATCAGGCATTGTGTGACCGCAACCGGGCAGCGTAGTTGGTAAATGAGCATTGCAGTCCTCGAGTCTCGAATTAGCCGCGAAGAGGTTTGCCAGTAAATCGGCCTTCTCCTGCGAGCTATGGGCTAGTGTTCCATTTCGATATCTCAGCGGTGGCAGCGAAGGGCGACAGAAATTAGATTGGACGGCCTTAGCCAAGCTCCAATAAGCACGACTGCTTGTTGGGTTATCGGCCAAAGCACATCCAATCTTGGAGACGCGCTGGGCATCCGCTTTAACATACGCCCTCTTGCAGACCTTGGCAGCACGGTTATAGGCTGCTTTGAGTGACTTGAGGTTGGGATCCTTCGTAGCGCGACCCCCGATCCAAGCACGATACGCCGCCTGTTTCTTGCCAACAGCATCGGCGCATGCACGATTGAACCAGGAGCGTCCTCGGCCCTTGCCTGCGATCTCAGAGGAAGGAATGTAATATTCCATTCCTATTCTGATCTCGCAAGCAATGGCGTCGGCACTCGCTGAAGGATCCTTTCCATAAAAGCAGCGCTGCCGCCAAGGGATGGATGCGAAGTAATCCCGCATACCATCCCAATCTGCCGACGAGTAGTGCCAGACCCTGCGCTTGACCTTCACGGGATGTGGAGGCAAAGCGCAAGGAACCGACGTCCCAACCAGGCAGTGATCGGAGGTACCCAGGGGAGCACCAACCGTCACTTTATACCCGGTTGGATGACTCGTCAGCAGTAGGTCTAGCAGAGAGGGCGCATGACTTGCCACATCTGGGATCCTGGTAGGCTGGTCCACCAGCTGTGTCAAGCCATTGGTCAAAGCGAATGCATGAGCAGTCCTGCCGGCATGGTCAGTTCTGGAGGAGCCCAACCACAACTCGTGGTGTGCGTTAAAGTCCCCCAGAACTACCAATTCCGCTGTTGGAAACTGCTCCTGCGCGTTGTCTGTCGCCTGGCTAATATAATTAAATAGCCGAGTTGTCTCTGCGTCCCCGTCGTGTGACCTGTAAAGCCACACGTAAACCCGACTCTGGGAGCCAAGGTCGACGTGTACCCACAGGGTGGAGAAGGAGGGGTCCTCCATGCAGCGCAGACGGCGACAGCAGACGTCCGACCGAACATACAGGCATACCCCGGCCCTCGGCCTGAAGCTTTCTTCAAGCGAGTATCCGGGGTAAAGCAAGTATGAAGTATCGGTCGGACTACAAATCTGCGTCTCCGTCAAGAAGAGCAGAGCAGGCCGGGCCGTCTCATGATGGTGGTGGACGGCATTAAGATTAGAATGGAGTCCGCGGATTTTAGCGAACTCCATTGTGAAGGCGGTGGTGGGGTTACGCACCGCTGTAAAACCTGCTCTCTTTGTATGCACTGACATGGAGTTATGGGAGGAGGAGGTGAAGAAGCGGTCAAGGGTCTAGTGTCAGAGTAGTCAGAAGGCCGTAACAAGCGCCGGTCCACTAAAAGAGCCGAGAGGAGGTGAGCTGATCCGCCGGACGGAAGGGCCCCCGTACCCTCCCGGGATAGGCCGCCGGGACCCCACATCCGGTCACCAACCGGCACGACGGACCCACCCAAGATTATGCGCGGCATGGTGGGGCAGCCTCTCGTGGTGGTTAGCCACGATTGAGCCCCTGTACTGTACCGCGGGCGGCCAGCGGTACCACCGTTTCTACAGGTCTCCCTGGCCGACGGATCAACACGCCTCCAACCGACTGTGAACCGGCTTATACCCGCACGGCCAAACATCGTACCCCAACTCAAGCCCCCCGACGATAACCGGACATACACTGGCTGATCCCGGAACGCGACACACTTGCGTGTGCCACTATGGCGGGTTTTTCGCCCTGTGTACGGTGGTCGCTATCCGGGCGGATACGAATATCCTACCACCAGCAAAATATCATCACAACAATCATTTAGGTAATAAATTACCTAAATGATTGTGAAAACCGCATGCAAATTCGTCGGGCAGTTTTGAAGAACTAAGCACACATAAAAAATAGTGACTTTATTTTATATTATTTAATTGATACCCAATTTAAAGCAAGCCTCGATGAATAATTTTTGGATCGTTACAGAAATTATTTAAGATCAACAAATCATTTTATTACCAAATAATCGCGATGATTATTTACACAATAGAAACAACAACTTTGAGTGAAATCCATTTGGCCTGTTAAGCTAAAACTTTGAAGTGGAGTTGTAACCGTCTTTCACCGAAATTCCTCGATTAATCTTTGCTATGTACCAAGAAATTTTTGCAGCATTCGAAATAATTGAAACAGTTCAACACAAACAGCCGTAAACGAACCGAATCGAAAGTTTTAAAACGCTCTGAAATTATTTCAGGAAGTCTGAAAATTTGATTTGGGAAAAATATATCAATAGGCTATTTGACTAATTTTCGAAAATGATTTAAAACTATTATTTATCACATAATAAAAGCACACTATATTGATATTTCCGGGAAATCTACTGTATTTTTAATAAAAATCAATGTTAAAGTTTAAATCTCCAAAACCGCGGCAAAAACGCTATTTCTGTAATGGCGCTGATCATATGACAAGTGTGACGTCACATGCAAGTAAACAAGCTATTAATGATAAGCAAAGATAGATAAAATAGAAAAAAAATAAAAAAAAAAAATCAAAATTAAATTGCTTCAAAAATAGATCAACAACAGAATTTATCACCCAGAAACATAAAACGCGTACTAAAATCACTCGAAGAAACTATGTTTACTTGCTTGTGACGTCACCAGAGTTGCAACAAATCACAGTGTTCACATCACAGATAAAATTTAAAAAAAATGTTGTATTTTATTTCGTTTAATTTGCAAAAAATATACATTATTTTGTTTAAAATTAAGTGAAACATGGTTTTTTAAGCTATTGTGTAACAGGATGACCACAATTTGCAGTGTATTTTCAATGTTATCAAATAGCCTATTTTAAAAACCAACAAAGTTACTAGCGTCCTAAGAGATTATATTAGTAAAAATAAATATCTCCGTTCAGAATACAACTGCGGTGGCAGGCAAAATTCGATGTACTTTCCAACACATCTCCATCTTGTTTGTTGGAGGTCGGTTAAAAATCTGCCTACCCAAAATAATGGGTGAAAACAAAATTGAATATAGTTTTTATAACAAAAGATTTCTTAGACGAGTTTAGCTCAATAACTGGGATTGGATCTAGTAATGTTAATTGCCAGGTGGCAACAAAGATATATATACACGCACTCACGCCTGTAATTCCCGAAGGGGTAGGCAGAGGTGTAACCAGTACATTCTTAATATGTATTTCATTACTTAGATGTATTTTACATTTAGAGCCGGTACTGGCAACAGCATCTATGCAGCAGCAGCACCGGAGATCGAGGCTCTGGTGGGGTCTACAGCACACCTCGACTGCAAAGTGGATGCACTTCATGATAAACTGGTAATGACTATGTTTCATATTAACCTATAGATCAAACTTGAAACCGATATCACACGCCACTTAAATCATTTTTTTCTTTGTTCCTGGATTTAGTTAGCCAATTAATAAAATCAAATCATATTAACCAAAATCAAATAAGAGAATTTTATTTTCTCTTCATTTGTTATTGATTCCGTAACGCTTAATGTTTCATTAAGGTTTATAGTAATATGGTGATTGATTATAACTGTATTCAGGTGTCATGGGTCCGACGGAAAAACGATGAACAGCCAATGGAGCTACTCACAACAGGCACGCAGCTGTACACCGCTGATTCCAGGTAAGCAACTTATCTTAAGATCAATTAACAAAAAAACTTTATCTGCCTGTACAGATCGATCTAAAAATTACCTAATCAAATTATATGCTATTTGTAGACGTTGTAATAAAACTTTTTTCTTAATGGCTATTATTTGGAAATTATATTTAAATTTAGTTTTGTTGAAACTGAACGTTTATCTTTGTCTGTATCGAAGATTATTCGCATGAATTTAATGAGATTAATAATATTTCTATCACTGATATAATAAACAGAAGCAAAATCATATTGAACATCACAAATGTCATTAAATTAACCTTTCTCTGAAATTTTGCCGCTTGATTATGTTTATCGGCATCCTAAGGCACTAATACCCATACAATAAGTACCCAATTTTTTTTTACTTCAAAATGACTATAACTTTAACGTAAGTGCCAACAATTTGTACTAAATATACACTACACAATACACTTATAAAATAAATAACACCCATCAGTCACACACATAGCCCCGATCCCACACTAAGATACGAGTCTTGCGTTGTGGGTATCAGGGACTACGAGAGACTTTGGGTCTTACAATACCCAGACCCCGGACACAAGTACCAGTCTGTCACACAAACATTTGTCCTGGTGTGGGAATAGAACCCACGGTCTCCCGTTTCACAGCCGGCTTCTCGCCTTCTGCGCCACGGAGGCTGTCGAAAATGCTTAAGAACTATAAATAAATAAGATATTCATATATTTATTGAAAATCAATCAACAACACATACAAACACGTATTTGGAAGTGGTAGAGCCACGCTGTAGACATATTTGTCTACAGCATGAATGGGCCGGCTCGACCGGGGTAGTACCACTGTCTCACAGAAAACCAACGTAAAGTGACAGTTTACTGTCGCGTTTCGTATGGTAAGTGAGATAACCGGAGGCCCAGATTCCCCCTTCCCTTCCCTAATCCCTATTCCTGTCCTTTAAGGCCGACAACGCATACATGATACTTTCGGTATTGTGGATGTTCATGGGCGGTAGAGATCACTTAACATCAGGTGACCCACTCGCTCGTTTGTCGGACTATACTATAAAAAAAAACACACAATATTCTTTCGAGATTTCACAATAGCATGAAGTTAAGTTCACGTTATTTAAGATTAACGTCAATTTAACTTCAAGCTATTGCGTAACTTCCCACTGCTTCTGAATGTTCGAATTAAGATTCACACATCTAGAAGCAGCGTAAAGTTTCATAAATACTTTTACTTTAAAGTGCTAAACGATTTCTAAACAAAATACATTAAGAAATTCCTCAACACTTCGGCACTTGGACACTCAACACCAGGTGGACTTGAACCGTTTAACGTTAAGTAGCAAAGCGTAAAAGCCAATGTTTCGGATTATATGTATACGGACAGCCTTGAAGAACTTTGAAGAACTTTACCCTGTAAGGCCGATGTTATCTTCTGTGGATATTATTAAAAGAAAAAACAAGAGTTACTGCGAGGGATCAGTGGCTGTGAATATGGGAAGGACGCGCGGACCTTTTAGGCCAAGGTTAAGATAATGTTGTTTGTAAGTTTTGGCAATGTGAGCTTTAAATGCATAAAAGTTTTAAACGAAGATCCTATGTAGATTATTTGGCTCATCTTCACGGACCTCTATGCATATGAATAGGCTAGAATATTTAGCTTGATGATAATAAAATCAGTAAATACAGAACAGTGTATTTTGAAAGTATTATGTTCTGTGGATTATGTGCTTCTTTAATGTCGCCATTATTTTTTTAATTCGAAATCATAATTTGCACACCATCGGATTTCGACAACAAAATTTACTAGCTGGCCTAAGATGCGTGCCACGATATATCTCGAGAACGACTAAACAACGACGTACATAAATTGTCGACATCGATTCATATCTCGATTTCCTTAACATGCGCGCTAAGATCGACAAGTTCCTCGTTGAAGACATGTCTAATCTAATAGATGAAATTAATTTATTTTATGTTTCTTTCTCTACGTACAAAATATCGACGGCAAATATCTCGGTTACATGTGTCGAAAATCGATTAAATTGTTTGGTCATGTGAATGTTTGTTGTCAAAAATATCCACAAATAACTAAAAATTACTATTATCTCTTCTTTAGACAAAACATGTCGAGAAAAATTAACCCGCGTGTTAACCTTGGTAGACTATAGACAAAAATGTTTTTTTGTCGTTTAGAGTAGACAAAATTTTATCGACGTGCGCATCTTAGTCGGGCAGGTGTATATTTATTTCATAATTGTATTCAAAAATTCTTCTTGCAGGAGTAAAGAGTTAACGAAATATTTTGCTCGTACAGGTATTCCGCGCGCTTCATCCCGCCTGATATTTGGAGACTAGAAGTGAAGGAGGTCCGTCCCACCGATGCCGCCCATTACGACTGCCAACTGTCAGCTCACCCGCCACGTACCGCCAGAGTCACGCTCAGGGTTCCTGGTAAGTTTAGATATACTCTTCAGCACAAAATAAAAAAAGGTAGAAGATGGTTATATTTAGACAGCAGAAGGAAAAAAGAGTAAGCACGACTTCTCCCCGGGCCCCGCATGAACTCAGAAGCTGGTGCTGTGCTGCATAGTCCTGACCCCATATTAGAATAACCTTTGTCGTGGGTATCAGTGATGAAAGTATAAATACTGGCAATTTATTTAATTAAAATTATTTATGACATAATTATGTATTTTGTGTCTTACAAAACCTTCCTTTTAAAAATATTTTTGCTTGTGTCAACATAATTATAATAATAATTATTTGTGTGATATTTTAAAAATACAATTCATTAATATGTTCATTATTATTATTTCGTATTTAATTTTATAAATTTGAATCTTATGCTGTGGTCTCCTATTGAAGGAGCACCTCATAATTATCTCGACTTGTCTTACAGCTGGCTACTTTGCCATTGTGCTAAATGTAGTAATCATGTGGTTTTCTTTCTTATATCGGCGAAGGTTATGATAGCGATCCTTCGTAGTTTATGAATCATCTTCACAACGATAGGTAATATAACTAGGTGGCCAACGCTGGATTAGAAGACTACTGACTGTAACGTAACAGTTCCTCGTCGTTTGGAGCTGGATGGTACCGGAATCATGTTTATCTGCGAAAAAACTTCAGAACCTTCATACATTTAACATTTGGCTATAGATAAAAAATAACAAACACAAAATAGTTTGGCTGATTTTAGAATATGATGCCTAATAAAAATGAAAAAATATCAAGTTATCTGATATAGACATTTAACTCTTTGAGTTCCATAGCTCTAAATGAATTCGTGTTAATAAATAATGATTAATTGCAATTTTCATATATTTTTTTTATTTATTTATTTCTCCTCACAAAAAGACTTACAAACAGTATAGAGTAAACATTCTACTTGTTGTTATTTCACAGTCTATTATATGTGAGGAGCTGGTGTCTGAAGTGGGGCACAAAACCTGTAATACAGATCACCAGGTCCTCACCTCACGGTATTAAGTTTTACAAGTTATTATATTGTTTACGTATACTTATATTTTGAATACAAAAAAAAATTTTTAGGGACCTACAGGAGAATTATATTATTATTATAATGGATACATAACGTGCTTTATACTAAAAACTCGTGTTTTATTTTATTAAATTCCGTGCAAATTGGTATAGTTGCCGACATTGCGCATGTCAATTGACTTCACACACTTACATTCACAATTTCACTGATAGCAACTAATGTATGTAACGCTACGCCTTTGTTGTATTTCTTTTGTATTATTGGTGTATGAATATGTATGTATGTATTATATATGTCGGAGAATAATGAATACGGAGACTGAATTGACCTTACAAATAATTTAATCTTTTGTAAATCTGTTGTGGGTACCGTCGAGTTGTTTATTAAATGATCTCACTCGTAGTGGGGCACAACGAAAATCACAATATAAAAGAGTGCCTCTGCATTTGGCGAGGCATTCAGGAATAATTATTAGACGAGTCAATATCTCGAATGGTTTAGTAATTTAGAGGTCGTAATGCCCAAGTGCTGTTTAACTGATCGTTGCCTACAATTAAAGTAATGTAATTGTAAACCATGGTTTTTCTTGCCAGTTCTTTTTGCCATGGATTATTGTATTCCGAACTGGCAGTAGCTTATTAAACTATAAAGTGATTAACGTGTGTTATTTCTACTGAACTATCGTACGAAGTGAATCCTGATTATCTGTAGAGCAAAGAGGGATGAATAACCCTCATAGTCATGACCTATGATGACGTCATGACCTCAGCCATCTGACACAACACATAGTTTCTCTCTGACATCAGAAGTGGCATCGAACTGGACATCCACTATCGTAGATCAGGTGATGTGATACTTACAGTTTCATTTTATAATATTTCTGTTTCGAGAGTTTGGAAAACATTAGTAATATTAGTTTATGCGCTTTGTTGGGTTGTGCAAAAAGTTATAAATCATTGAAATTCTATCATCCGAAATAAAATTGTGATCTTAAGTGTAATATACTACCGCTTTATAAGTGGTAAAAAGTGCTCGGCGGTACTGTAAATTTGCTAGTCTACAGTACATTTGAAGATTGCGAATTTTGAGAATCATTTGGATTGTGCTATGTTTGTAAATTATTGCAAGTCCCTTATGTTGGTAAATAAATTTTGAATTATTTTATGTTCCAAACGAAATAGTTTAAACGATAGGTATGAAGTGTCTATGTTTACTGTGTTAATGATTTTGGTGTTCAAATTCCATATGCTGTGGATGGTTTCCTGTGGCGCTGTGGAGTTGTTGAGGCGGTTCTCTGGCAGCGCAAGTAGTGCTACAGCGTGTTGTTTGCGTGCCTACCTACATATGTGATCCTACCCGTGGATTTATTTGAAATTTGGTGAGTCGCTCTCAATTTTTAAATGTACAGAACGATTTTTAATTTTGATCGTTCTGCTAAAATAAACTATTAATTTAGTTGGAAATATGAGGATGTGTTTCCTACCTCATTGATTTTTTGTTTTTATATTTAAAACTGATGGTAATGAACGACTATTAAGTTTGATCTTTCTGCTAATCTAAACAGTTAAATGCAAAATAGTGTGGTTTGTTTCCAACTTAATTGATTATTTCTTTATTTAAATGTGTACTAGTTACACCTCTGCCTACACCTTCGGGAATTACACTTGTGAGTGTGTATGTATGTGAAGATACATAACAGTTGACGCGTGTGATGTTTGATGATTTAATGAACCTTGAATTTGATGTGGTTCAATTCCATCATGTGTGTGGGTTGAAAAAAAAAACATTTACTCTTTAACTGGTGTTAAAAAAAACTATTATATGTTTTAACGTGTTATGAAAAAACTGCATTGAATGAATAATTCAGTAATTTAATAGTTACTGCAATATTGTTGTGCGGGTCGAGTTTTTATTAAAGTTTCAGAATTAATAGTTGATAATCAAGTTAGTCAAGTATAACCATTTATTTTTTGTAACATTGACTACAATTCAATAAAAAAAAAGGACGTACACGTATCATGCTTGTGTTTCCCGCTAAAGAGCGGAATTTTTATATTGGTATTGGTGGTAACTGTTAGTTCTGGTTTTAATTCGTTCTGCCCGGTAATACATTATTTTTATATTAATAGTTACGCTAAACTGTGCAATTAGTTGAGGTGAAAATAATTTGATTTGGTTTGATTCTTAGTGATCGTGGTGAGTTAATTATCCATAATTAAATTCATTATCTTCTGGTAGTGATATTAAAGAAAGTTTTACATCCAAGTTTTGTGGAAAACTTGAACATGACATAGTTACTTAAAGCATTGATACCCAAAGTGGTCTATATCGACACCCTGGGGCCGATGACTACTAAGGGGTCAAAGTGAGGAAAAAAAAAAAATAGAAATAGGGATCTATGGAGTGTAAACGGGGTCCACAAATTTGAAGCCAAATATTGAATATTTATTATAAAAGCCCCAGGTTCACCACTCCCACTAGAGGCGTTTATTTTTACTTATTGCTTTTATGTAATACATATTGGTACTTTATTAATTTTGATATAATTAATTTCGGTTTCTTCTACATCTCACTACAGTTAGACATCAGTCAAGTGTTTAACACTTAGTTTTCTGGTTGTTAAATTTTATGGTGATTTAACAGAGACTATGTTTTGTTTAACCTCTATTTACGCTGATATTATAAAGCGCGAAATATTATTGCAGAGATCCATTGTTACCGCGACTGTGATACAGTTTAAAAATTCCTCGAGTTGTCAATATAATTAATGTTATTTTGCCACTTTTCTTTGTTAATTATCGTTTGCTTTAACGGTGAAGGAAAACACCGTGAGGAAACCTGCATACCTGAGAATTCTCAAAAGGAATTTCGAAGGTCTGTGAAGTCTACCAACCCGCAATAGGCCAGCGTGGTGAACTAAGGCCTAACCCCTCTCATTGGTAGAGGAGGCCCGTGCCCAGCGGTGGGACAATGTTTAATACAGGGCTAGTATTATTATATTTTGCAACTACCCTTAGTCGATATCCAAAATGTTGTAGCCCTCTGTGAATGACATTGCGCTTGTTAATACTGGTGTGTGTCCCTAGGACATACACCAAAAATTACTTGTATTAAATAGCTACTCCAGCTTTGTTTTTTATCTAGATAACCACAACTAGTGTGAAAACAGGTTGACGGTTTAAACGCATACTTATCATCTTAGCGAAAGTGTATACTACTAATTGCTTGCTAATGTTATTCGACCGATTAGATTGAGTTTCATTTAACTCCGACGTATCGGTGTACAGCGTTTGTTACACCTAAGGGTTTGTACGAGTATGCCGCAATTTCATTCGGGCTTATAAGTATTCAATGTCGGGTTTTCGAGTGAACGTTCATGTAGAGCGTTTCACGAGTGTCCTTAAATCGATAATTAACTGCGATAGACTAGCGATCACAGATCGTGGTAGGACTCTATAAGAGAGGTCCACCTAGCAATGCTTAAAATAACAAAAGCTACGTCTCTGAAACTTTTGATCGGAAAAATTCCAAGACCATTGTCGTTGATGTGTAGCGATTTAGCGACTGATTCGCGAAATTCGCGAGCGGTTGTCTGTAAATTATAGGGTCAGGAGTGACCGAGTGAAACATATTTCTCCTGTGAACTATCTAGCGCTAGATAGAATCGATCTTGAAAAACAATCTTAAGTTCATTGGTTCATTCAAGTAATGTTTTTTTATTGTTTTATTATTGTGATGTGTGTACAATTAATTAACTAAATTTCGGTTTCTTAATAATTAGTGACTACAATGTTAGTAGAAGTTCAAATTTATTGAAGCTTATTAAGTATTACTGATTTTCTTTATCAGTAATATGGGCTTTTTCTATGCTAATTGGACACTGACATTTGCGTCTACTTATCATTCATTTGTCGGATCGGCCGAACGGGTGAACGGTTTTACTGTGTGTGCCGTTCCTCTTTTCAGGTACCTCACACATGGACGTGTGAGCACCTTTCTTTGTTTTGCACAAAACTCACACTATACATACACACAAACACACATAACCAAACATGAAAAAAAAAATATGAAAAAAAAAAAATATGAAAAAAAAAATGTATGAAAAAAAAATATATGAAAAGATGCTTTTGACGTGTGGAGCCGTTCAGAAGCCAAAAAAAAAAATATGAAAAAAAAAAATTTTGAAAAAAAAAAAAAATATGAAAAGATGCTCTTGGCGTGTGGAGCCGTTCAAGAGCCAAATGAAAAAAAAAATTGTGACTGTTATCACGTGGAGTGAACAGTCCTTATATTTCAACAAATTATACTGTAGTCACGTCGAGTGAACAGTCCATATATTATAAAAAAAAAAAAAAAAATGCTGTAGTCACGTGGAGTGAACAGTACTGCATATATTTCAATACACATATTTGACCTGTAGTCACGTGGAGTGAACAGTGTCTTACGCTATTCAACAAATTCATTATGTATGGCACTTTTGTCATAAGAGCTGTCAAATTACTCTTACATTTAACACTATACACAAAACCTAAAGAGATTGTAGTCACGTGGAGTGAACAGTCCATATATTAAAAAAAAAAAAAATGCTGTAGTCACGTGGAGTGAACAGTGTCTTACGCTATATTCCACAATTAATTATGGCACTCTAATTGAGTATAGTTTTCTATATTTTTACCTGCGTATTTTATTTGACCTATACTCGCGTGTAGTGAGCAGTGTCTTTTACCACAACATTTCATCTGCCACACTTGTCGTAAGGAGTGAGCTTTTAAATATCTATCTGTGGTCACGTAGAGTGAGCAGATTAATAAAAAAAAAAAATATTCTTTCTAATAATTATGCTTAGGTACTGTGGAAGTACCCAGGCTTAACATTAACTATCTGTTTGAGTATCTGTTTCAGAAAAGGCTGACTAACCAAGCGATGCAGGGCACGCATCGCAATTCAGAATGGCCGTGTCGCCATAGCACCTTCTTTACACACTTTATTTACAAGATTTAAGACTATCAATTATTTTAAAAGAAAAAAAAAATGTTTTGCTATTGTAAATTACTCCTACATTTTAACACACTACCTTAATGAATATGCTGTTGTCACATAGTGTGAACAGTAACATATTTTCTCACAAATTATGCTGTGTCACGCAGTTTCAGTAACATATTTTCTCACAAATTATGCTGTTGTCACGCAGAGTGAACAGTAACATTTTTTCTCACAAATTATGCTGTTGTCACGCAGAGTTAGTCTGTAAGTTTCAGATAGGATCTAGCAAACTATTCAAAGTGCCTAACGCACTATAGAATGGAGTCGAAACGCCATGTAATATTTTGACATCTTGCTGACATTGGTGGTAAGGACGATGCCCAACCAACACGCTGATTCAACGTGGCAGTAACTTTTGGTGAGTAACTTTCATATTGGTATCTCATTTGTGTACCACACACAGACCCACATACATACACACACACACAACGCTAAAAGCTAAAAAAAAGGCTGTAGGCTAAAAAGCAGCAAGTAAACAAAAAAAAAACTGACTGATGGCGTGTAGCCCCGTTCAACGTGTCATTCCTATCCTCCTTTAACACCGAACATTCAACTTTGAACTTGTTACTTATAGTGAGTAACACTGAACATTCGACTTTGAACTTGTGTCACTTATAGTGAGTAACACCGAACATCCAACTTTGAACTTTTGTCACTTATAGTGAGTAACACCGAACATTGAACTTTGAACTTATGTCACTTATAGTGAGCCCACTCATTGAACTGTTGTCACATGGAGTGGAGCAGTAACATATTTTCTAACAAATTTTACAGTTTGTACAAGGACTTGGTTGCGTCTTATTGAAATCTACAAATCAACTTTGATTACAGTGGTTACGAACTCACATCTTCATTACTTCTTAAGGACCATAACTATGGTAATTTTTCACAATGTTGGCAGGTGTACTGTGGAGTAACCTAGCCTGTGTATACTGATGATATTCTGAGTTTCAGCGGAGTTTTAGAGGATTTAGCAAGCGATGCAGAGCACGCATCGCATTTCAGAATGGCCGTGTCGGAGAATAATGAATACGGAGACTGAATTGACCTTACAAATAATTTAATCTTTTGTAAATCTGTTGTGGGTACCGTCGAGTTGTTTATTAAATGATCTCACTCGTAGTGGGGCACAACGAAAATCACAATATAAAAGAGTGCCTCTGCATTTGGCGAGGCATTCAGGAATAATTATTAGACGAGTCAATATCTCGAATGGTTTAGTAATTTAGAGGTCGTAATGCCCAAGTGCTGTTTAACTGATCGTTGCCTACAATTAAAGTAATGTAATTGTAAACCATGGTTTTTCTTGCCAGTTCTTTTTGCCATGGATTATTGTATTCCGAACTGGCAGTAGCTTATTAAACTATAAAGTGATTAACGTGTGTTATTTCTACTGAACTATCGTACGAAGTGAATCCTGATTATCTGTAGAGCAAAGAGGGATGAATAACCCTCATAGTCATGACCTATGATGACGTCATGACCTCAGCCATCTGACACAACACATAGTTTCTCTCTGACATATATCTATTTAAATGTATGTAATACATGTAAGTTTATTATAATGTATATTTATTTGTAAGTCTATGTATTTGTATGTATTTTGTAATTACCTAAGTATTTCTTGTTATATAAGTTTATTGACAGCACCGCCGTAATTTCAATTCATTTTATTCCTCTCCATGCATGGTTATCTGGAAGAGATCGCTCTTAGCGATAAGACCGCCAATTTGTAACACCTAAATAAGTTGATACTGTAACCTGTTTTGTATGTTGTGGTGTAAGAATAAAGTGTTATATTATATTATTATTATTATTATGTATATTCAACTAATCGTAGTTTACAATTTTTTTTTTACTATAAATAGGCTTGCGTTTGACCACTATCTCGCCTGATGGTAAGTGATGATGTGGTCTACGGTGGAGCACGCTTGCCTAGAAGATACCTATTCACTCTTGACTTAAAGATACCCAGGTTATAACTTTCGGGAAATATAGACTCCAGCAAAGAGTTCCACTCTCTAGCGGTGCGCATGATAAATGTACTAGCTAAACGCTTCGTGCGCACTGTTAATAATAATGCAATTACTAATAAATACTATATAATACTAGCCCTGTATTAAACATTGTCCCACTGCTGGGCTCGGGCCTCCTCTACTAATGAGAGGGGTTAGGCCTTAGTCCACCACGCTGGCCTAATGCGGGTTGGCAGACTTCTCATACCTTCGAAAAACTCTCAGATATGCAGGTTTCCTCACGATGTTTTCCTTCACCGTTAAAGCAAGCGATAATTAACATTTTAATACACACATAACTTTAGAAAATTCAGAGGTGTATGCCACTTGGGTTTCGAACCTACGACTTTCGTCTTGACAGTCCGTACCGCAACCAACTAGGCTATCGCTGCTATTACTAATATACAAGTCAAATTTACTAATATGATATACATCTTAATGACTAATTTGCTACAGTCAGCTGTTTAATCGACCACGCTATATGATAGATAACCAACGATATGTATCACAGATTCAGCTTGCTCACATTTAATACATAACATGGTAAATAATATGAAACGGATTAACGTAAATTAATTGTAAATATAGCGTTGAGTTCCGATAAATGCTTAAGTATTTTCTGACTCCATTACTATGTATAAAAATATTTACAAATTAGCTCAATTACACAACTTTTTTAATTAAGAAACGAAACATTTTTTGTAGCTAAATTGTTTCAAGAGTCTTGTTTTTATAGTAGAGTTTTGATTACTGCCATTTTTAATATTTTGTTGATTCACAGGAAAAAAATTGCTATTACTTTTACAATATTGTTATTTGCTACACTATACACGTCGACTATGTTTTTTCTATGAGCGAAACCGCAGCTTTTCAAAGTCATTAAAGCAAAACTATTATTGCTACAGAATTGCTAGAATCCAAAAATACATAATATGTATTTTTATAGTCGTAAATCTACTTAAGTCGATTTGATGATAATTTTTGTGGCTTATAGTTATTAGATAGAATTTCAATTACCTATATTTTCATAAATTTGACACTATTAATTTATTAGCGAATAATTAAATTAATTTATATAAATACTTCACAGTGACAATCTGGTGTTTATAGTACGATAGTAGATAAACTTCGATTTAATTTTATTATGTTAAAACTAAGTCAATTTTGTAATTTCGTGGCCTTTAATATTTAAGGTAATTTCTTACGTTTTTGACACATTAGGTGCTTTAATTTTACACACAATCACTTTGTTAGTTCAGACGATAAAATATAACACGTTTGTAAATTGTATCTTCTTACATTAGTATTATTAAAGCCTTAGAAAATATTAACATTATGACTTGCAATAGACAGGAGAGGTAATGGATTACGGTCGATGTCCATGAAATGAGAATTGGACGAAGAGTAGAAATGTTTCGAACAACAACAGGATATATTTATTCCTACATTCTCTCTTACTTTTATTCAGCAGATATGAGTGAAGATGGATGAGTGTTGTATGGAATTGTTGTTTTTTATCCTGGCTCGGTAAAGTGACCGCACTGCACCTGATGGTAAGCGCAGTGCCGTCCAATTAGAGTATCGAGTAGCGAGAGACAATCTATACCCCGCTTCTCAACACAATCATGCCTGATTCTTCACACTACGCCATGGGCAAGAAGGTGAAGAAGTATAGTGTCAGAGTACTCGGAAGGCCGCAAAGTCAAACATCGTACCTACCCAACTCTAGACCCCCGACAGATACCGGATCTACACTGGCTGATCCCGGAACGCGACACACTGGCGTGTGCCACTATGGCGAGATATACACCCTGTGTTCGGTGGTCGCTATCCGGGCGGATATGAATATCCTACAACCAGCAAAATTGAATTAGTATTAGTGGCATTGTCAGTCTCTAATCCAACTGCTTGCGCCTAGCTTTCCTTAGCCAGGACACATATCTTCTCTTTGGTTGTAACATTCTGCCCACTATGCTCTCTTCTCTCCTCTCAGACCATCTCCGGAACACCTTATAGTGACTTACAAATTTATCAGCGCATTCAATTTAGAAACATAATAATGAAGTTTTATGACATTTCCCAGAGGTGTCGGTTGCAATAGTAGACGGTGCTGGTGCAGCAGTGTCAGAGCAAGTTTGCGAGTTAGGCAGCACGGTGGCGCTGCGGTGTGAAGTGAAGGGACTGCGTATGGAAGGAGGACCTTCGCTCTTGTGGTACAGGAAGGATGATCTGCTCAATGACGACACTACCAGAGGAGGTATCAGGTATGTGAAATGTGTTGCTAAATATTCAGAAACATAAAAAAAATCTATACATATATTGTGTTATACAGTCAGTATTAGAAGGGTAAGAGGGTGGAAATAATGTCTATCAAATAAATGATCTTCTACGAAAAAGGCAAATCATAAGTACATATCTATAACAGCAAAAATGTATGAATGTAGGAGTAGTGTGTTTGTGGATTGATTTGTTTTTACAATTGAAACAAATACTAGTGGATCACACATTTCTTGGTGCGGGATCGAACCTGTCGAAACCCCTCGTTTCACGGCACGGCACGGAAGCTGTCAAACGACACTCATTTAAAAACCCTCAATTCGTTTATTTAACATCTTCAATCGGAATATAAACTTTCAGTAACCCTTTACAACTTACTCATTTCGTATCAGCGTCCGCACCGAGTTCGGTGCAAATGGTGCCAGTTCGGTTCTTCGCGTGGCCCGCGTGAGAGGTGACGACGCTGGTCGGTACACGTGCACCGTAGCACGGGCCCCGCCCCCCGCACCGTCGCCTGCTCACGTCATTCTACATGTTATCAAAGGTAACTCATCATATTTAGGAATACGACTGATTTTCTCTCAACTGTAATATATTCAGAAGACAAAGTTATTTAAAAATGTTCCATCAAGCATTAGGAGAATGCTAATCACCTTAAGGAGGAAGCTGATTCTTCTTCAGAATGTAACTAACTAATTAGATTGTAAAACTTAGTTCAAAATCCATTTTAAGCTTGCGAGTCTGTCATTCAAATTTAGCAATGTTGATGGCCTATTAAACAGAATGGAGCAACTAATTTTGGACCGTTACTTATTGCCTATTTATATTTGCTATTAAAGCACCGAAAGCCAATATTTAAGCAGAGGCAATCTATGCACTCCAATAATGCATTCACGATCTTGTTATGGAAAGCATGCAGGCGGTTCATGATGTAATACGTGATCTAATAATCTACAAGAAATACAGCATTGGCTTTGGCAAACATGACAGTATTACTCCTACACTAACCTACGAAATTTAAGTATATGAGTCATGGTATTTTTTATTCATTATTCCTGGTAAACGAGTAAGTGGGTCATCTGGTGGTAAATAATTACCACTACCAATAAACAATATCAGAAAAATAGTCTGTGCAGTTACCAGCTTTGAAGTATATGGTATGGGGATTGATATATGGGTGTTTGGTCATCTGGAAATCTCTCACTGGTCATCACAACAATAATTACTGTACATCAGTTTTCTGTGAGACAGTGAGCCCCGGTCGAGCCGATTCGTTAATGATGAAGACAAAACTGTCCAAACCGTGGCTCTACCACATACAATGTATATTGTAATGAAAGCCAACATTTTGCATCAGTCACTTCTATTAATTGGTAACATAATATTTATAATCAGTAGTATTAAAATACATACATACACACTTATGCCTGTAGTCCTGAAGGGGTAGGCAAAGGTGTCACCGGCTTTTTTCGCTCGTCATTACGCCATTTCACTTACATTGTTACCGACCCATGATGTGATACGTGTGAGCCTTACTACCGGGCACAATGATTCTCCGGGCTGATACTGAGCATTTCGTGATAGAAAAACCCAATATCATTTTTAGACGACCCGGGGATCGAACGCGAGACCTCAGCACAGCAGTCATCCGCGCTGACAATTACAACTACGCCATCGAGGCAACGACAAGAATAAAAATATATTTAAAAGAGAATTCAAATCCAAAACTATATACTCCGTGATTGGATCAAATATGGTCGTCAAATGGCAAGTTCACTTAAACAAATGTCAATGGGATGTAGCTAGTGCCTTTGTGTAAAGTAATTTATCCAATTTCACCAAATGGTGAAATTAAATGGTAATTGACGTCGAATACCTGCTGGCCTCGGATCGTCATTAGATAAAATTAGACGGATCAAAGTGATAAAATTATGCGCAACGAGATGTAGCCCGAGACTGCTCCGGCTATATCCAAATGAGAATTAGTATTAAGGAATATTTAAATTATAGGCAATATTATTTCATTATAATCTGTATATATATTGAATATACCCATACTAATACATAAACTTTCAATTAATGATTCCATTCGACCAGTAGTATTTAGTACACTGTCCCACTGTTGGACACGTGCCTCTTTACTAATGAGTGGGATTAGACCTTAGTCCACGCTGGTGTAATGCAGGTTGGCAGAGTTCACATAACTATAATATTCTTATTACGAATTCTCAAGTATGCATATTCGAATGATTTCTTTCAGTATTAAAGCGAGCGATCATTTATGATATATACACGTAAATTAAAAGTCATTAGTGTGTTATTTGGGGGCTGGTTTCAAGCCAAGACTTTCGTCTCCACATAGCCATACCTTTAAATGTAATGCATTGTTATATCGCACCGAAAGATTTCAAAGTTTTTGAAAATGTCCTAACCCATTTCCCATACAATTTCATAGGTGTGTGAACGTGAAGTAATGCTTGACCCGAGTTTTTAATTTCACAGGTGAAAGCCTGGCTGAATTGCACCAAGGCGGCGCATCATTGTCCAGTGCAGCTCGAAAATGGATTATCATTGTGGGATTGTGTGCTATTTTACAATTATTATCATAAATTTATTAATAAATTGTTCACATTTTAACTGTGTATTTTATTAAATTAATTTGAAAATGATAAACAACACCTAACGGTCATACATATAGCAAAGGATCGCACCGCTCATTCAAATAAACCAACAAGGACACATATACCAAAGTTCTATATAGGCTTCTTTTCAACATACGCACACAAGTAAATGTAGATACGTAACACATCAACAAAGATTACACGCTAATCTTTCTTAGTATGAACTAAAACTAAATTTTAAATTACCATGACTACCTGAACTACTGACTACCTGAAGTATCCATAGGGGGTGGTAGCACTGATTAACACCCTCCCTCCATCTATACAGCAGGGGGAGGCGGCGCGGTGTAGTAAGTTAGCTATCGCCCGGATCAGTTATGAAGATAACCTACTCGAGCGATAGGAACCGACGGAGCCGCGAGGAGGCCTACCTGTTAGCTGCGGTTACCTGTAACAGGGTAGCATTGAACAATAATCGTGTTTATCTTTACTATAATATGTACCACCCACGTATGTATAATATGTATGGCGATCCATTTGAATAAATAAATAAACACCACTTTTTTATTCTGGCACGGCAATGTGATGATACTGCACCTGATGATAAGCGCAGTGCGGTCCAATTAGAGAATCGAGTAACAAGATATTATCTATCTCTCGCTACTCAACACAATCATAATACGCCATATGCAAGAAGGAGAAGAAGCGGTCGAGGGCCTAGTCTCAGAGTGCTCAGAAGGCCGCAAAACGGCCAAATATCAACGGCCAACTCTAGACCCCCGACAAAAACCGGATGTACACTGGCTGATTCCGGAACGCGACACACTTGCGTCTTCTTAACTCACGGTCTTTACGTACTTCGTCCGTAGCAGATACTAGACCGCTAGAACTAGACTGCTCAGTTAAGAGAGTCATAGTTACTCCCGCCAACAACTACTGACCAGTAAACAAATGCATTAATCAATCATGTTGAAATTTAATATACCTACTTATTGATTTCTTGATAGGTCTGAATTGAAAGACTGGCTAAAAGAGTAAAATTCTTGAGACCAACTCAACGGTAAAAATCTGTTATCACCCACGCAATTTTTCTTGCAAAGATTTACGACGTTAAGGTGCTCTGAATAATAAATTCTAATTAGACTGAACACAATAAGCTAATCCTATAATATTTTTTGTGGCAGTAATTTGCTATCAGACAAAATTAAAATGTTTTACCGTTAATTTTATTCATTACTTCATTCCTTTGAGATTTTTAGTAGTTTTTATTTATAACGGTCTGGTTTTTAACAAAATAACTAAATAAGATGGGACGTAATTGCGTCGCATATTAAATTCGATATTGACAATCATATTATATGATGTTGTGTGGTCACTTTGCCCTGCCAGGATTCAAAAACATGATTGACTTGCTCGTTAAAATTTATTTTTCACAACATCATCCAAATTTTAGAAACAATTATAAATTGTTATGACGCAGAATTACTTGACGACTCCGTTCATTTTCACATGTCACACACACATACACTCACGCCTGTAATCCCCGAAGGGGTAGTCAGAGGTGTAACCAGTACACCCACTTTTCGCCGAATTTCGAACCCTTAATGAGTGATAGGGGGCGAGCCTATCGCCATACCGGGCTCAAATTCCAGACTCTGAGCTAATACTGAGGAATTTCTAGGAAAAACCCATAGGGGATGAACCCGAGACCTCAGCACAGCAGTCGTAACGTATGCGCAACTACAACTGCGCCACCGAGGCAGTCTTCACGTGTATACTTTAGAAATACAAAAAACGCGCCATGTCACAAACGAACACGCGTAAAAATAGCGGGCACGCGCAAAATTAATTTCCTGAATACACAGTAACAGTACATAAACCACAATTTCCTAGCCACCGTCCCATTCATAGATGCCATCTGCTTGTCCCAATAAACAGACGGCCACAATACGATTTGGCAAGTCAACACGCCGACTAGTATTCATTACTGCCATTTATTAGCGAGGCAGTTTGGCAACACCGCCTAACGTTCCTATAGCCATTGTCTAATTTGAGTTGTATATCAATGCAAGCTATTTGGGAGTTAGTACTGATGATTAGACAGATATTGATCTAGATTTCGTTTTATTTGCGTCATCATTGTTGGTTCCGAATAACATGATAGTCTAAGTAAACAAGGGACCTAATCAATTCTTTGAAAAAGTAGTAATAAGTCAATTCAAAGAGCGAAGGGACAAGAAACGCTAGTGTTGGTTTTTTCCGAAATTGTTTTACAATATTTGTTACATTAAATAAAATACAATTTACATTGGATTAGATTACAATTTTTAATATTAGATTACAAATTAGATCAGTATATGTTAATTAAGTTTTCTTATAGTATAAAAATACTAATAAATATTTTTGTTTACCTTCTTCCCGTATATTTTTATACACCTACCTTGTTCATCTCTGCATCACCCTAAGGTTGACTGGGAGAGAATGCCTTTGGCATTAAGTCCGCCTATATACAAATACATTGTATATGAAGTGTATAAATAAATAAATAAAAAATACATAACCTATTGCCCTACATAGCGCTCAGGATAGTGATCATGATCGTTATGTATAACTTATTAACTTCATTTCAAATAGCCTAAAGGGACCTTATACCTCGACAATATTGCAGATGCAGATCATACTAATCCATTGGTATAACTCAAAAGGGAAATTTCGGAATTTCACACTAGAACTACGTCAGAATAATGGATCGAGTATTTCCATATTTATGAGCCTGGGATGTGTAAAGATACGGGGATAAGCCTGGCATTTAACTTTCAGGGTTATATAAATTATTTATCTGAGAAAAGTAAGTTATGATTTACTGTAGAAATTGTGATAACGAAACTAAATATATGAATGTAATAAATAAATAAATAACGCCCAACAGTCACACACATAGCCCCACACTAAGATATGAGTCTTGTGTTGTGGGTATCGGGGACTACGAGAGACTCTCGGTCTCACAACACCCAGACCCCGGACACAAATATCTGTCTGTCACACAAACATTTGTCCCGGTATGGGAATCGAACCCACGGCCTCTCGCTTCACAGCCGGTTACTCGCCAACTGCGCCACGGAGGCTGTCAAATGTCAAATAATGATATGAAGGAATGAAATATATTTTTTAACCTGGGTAAACTGAGTATATTTGAGTCTATATTTATTTGTAAATACAGTACAATCCAAATAATCGAAGATCGAATAATCGAGTCCCTCGTTGGGCGCCAAAATCTTGCCGATCAGAAGCAACTAGATATAAACCGTCTGACCTAGAATTTACTCCTTAAAATAAGCCACAATGTTTTTCATTGAAATAAACTAATTTTCACATTTTATTGCGATTTATTTTTTATCTCGATGTTTGAAAACTTTACAGCCTTCGTCACACCATGTGATTATTATTATTACTTTAGCTCATTTCCTTCATGGCCTTCAAAAATAACTAAAGCTCTTATCACTTTATATGTTCTGAATTAACTTACAATCTGATTAAGAATGCCTACAAACCACGACCTCTTTTCATAAGTGCAAAGTGTTTGATTATAATTCGTACTCACGTAGTTATTAAAAAGTTTTGTGTCTGGTACTGACAAACCTATTTTACTATTTCTACATAGTCAACCACACTTCTAGAGTGCTTTAATGTTACTACATATACACTCACGCCTGTAATCCCCGAAGGAGTAGGCAGAGGTGTAACCAGTACACCCACTTTTCGCCGAACTTCGGTCCCATAATGTGATGGGGGCGAGCCTATCGCCATACCGGGCATAGGTTCCAGACTCCGAGCTAATACTGAGAATTTCTAGATAGAAAGACCCAATATCACTTTGCCCGACCCGGGGATCGAACCCGCGACCTCAGCACAGCAGTAGTAACGCCTGCGCAATTACAACTGCGCCACCGAGGCAGTCAGAGCAGGCTTTAATGTTACTGATTCACATTATACAATTTGTACTCTCGTGTCTTGAAAATTATGTAAGTAGCTACAATATTGTTTCAAATACAGATATGACACGTCAAACACCACTGCCTCGGTGGCGCAGTTGTAATTGCGCTGCGTTACGACTGCTTTACTATGACGTCGGATTCGATTCCCGAGTCGAGTAAAGTGATATTGGGTTTTTCTATTTTGAGATACTCCGTATCAGCCTGGAGTCCTTATCCCATTGTCCTGGAGATCTTATCCCATCCTCTCCCTTCCATACCAGAACCACGAGTACTGGCTTGCGGAGCCACAGCTTCGTGGTGTCTACTACCCCAGCCCGAACCAAGAGGTTCGCAAATTCGTATTTTTGCCGCACCATCAAGCTGTGGAACAGTTTGCCAGCTACCGTGTTCCCTCCCTCCTATGATCCTGGGTCCTTTAGGCGTAATGTGAAGAAGCTAAACAGCAGGCCGGCGTGATTGTGTTGAGTAGCGGGGGATAGACTGTCTCTCGCTACTTGATACTCTATCTGGACGGCACTGCGCTTACCATCAGGTGCAGTGTGGTCACTTTGCCGCACCAGAATAAAAAATAAAAAAATCGTGCCCGGTATGGCGATAGCCCCTTTCACATTATGGGACCGTAATAAATTCGGCGAAAAGTGGGTGTACTAGTTACACCTCTGCAAACACCTTCGGGAATTACAGGCGTGAGTGTATATGTATGCATTTCACACGTCAAGTTATTTTTACTAGTGTCAATAACTTTCAATACAAGTTAGCTAGACGGTCACCTTGTTATTGATTGTATTTAAAACCGTATAAATGACGCCAAGTTCCAAGAACTTTCTGATATGTGTACTTATTCAATCGCGGTAAAAAATAGATTTGAAATATGACTTTATTACGGCTAACGATACCTTTTACTACGAAAAGGAGTGTCGAGGCATTCAAAAAAATATGCCTAATTATATTTCCAATGCCTCTCACAAAAAAAAATACCGGGAATTAAAAATCATCAAATATGAAGCATTTCTAGCATCCGGAACTTCCATTTCAGTTACTTTATACTATATAGGGCGCTTAGTTCTCAAATCGGCAAGGTCATTGGTGGGCTACAGCTTTAAAGTTGCATGTACTGAGAAGTTGCTCAATTTATGTTTAACTATTTTATCTGTAGAATATCGCTCGTTTTGAGGAGATGATATTTGAGGTAAGGTAAAGGTTAAGCAAAGGGCCCACTTAGCAGTCTCTAGATGTGGAAATATACCAGTACGGAGCTGTCTCTTTACAATATGCAGCTAAGATCGCTACATCAAAGCAAGCTTATACGTCTAAGTACATAGGCCTTTTTTACTCGTACTTTTCTGACAACGTCACGATATTTAAATTAGTATCACGATGCAGCCGTTGCTTAAAAACCATATACGTAAATAATGAACACATAATACTTTACCAGATCTTACAGTCGAGAAACAAGAGGTCTCACAACACCCAGAACCTTAAAAAATATTTATGGCACACAAACATTTCACTCGGTGCGAGAATTGAACTCGCGGCCTTTCGTTTCACTGTTGGCTACATGCTCACTGAGCCACGGATACATGATACACATTTCTGGCAAAAACAAACACACCAGTTGTAGCACAGCTAGCTTTGTCTAATAATTAGTAGTCATTCATTCACACGTAGACCACGATGGGTTTATCACAAACTCTTATAAAGTGAACTGTATAAATTGTAACAGGATTGAATTTTAAAGCGGATTAATTTGGGGACATTACGAAATTTATGATCCTAATCCACTGGCAGTCGAGCCTGATTAAAAGCTTTGAAATAATTATTAAATTTTTCAATATTTATTCATATGTTTCTAGTGGATTTTAAGTTAGTGTTCATATATATATACTAGCTTTTTCGCCCGCCCGCAACGTCTGCCCAGAACCATTATAATACTAGCGCTGTATTAAACACTGTCCCACTGCTGGGCACGGGCCTCTTCTACTAATGAGAGGGGTTAGGCCTTAGTCCACCACGCTGGCCTAATGCGGGTTGGTAGACTTCACATACCTTCGAAATTCGTATAAGAATTGTCAGGTATGCAGGTTTCCTCACGATGTTTTCCTTCACCGTTAAAGCAAGCGATACTTAACATTTTAATACACACATAACTTGAGAAAAGTCAGAGGTGTATGCCATTTGGGTTTCGAACATACGACTTTCGTCTTGACAGTCCGTACCGCAACCAACTAGGCTATCGCTGCTTCCCAGAACCATTAGTTTGTCATAAATCACATGTACTTAAAAAACTTAAAAAATTAGAAGTTTGGCGGCGTTTGTTTTATTAAATCATGCGACTCTAAGTCCTACGCACAATTCATATAAATAAATAAAATATTACATCTAAAAAAATAAACATATAAATTCTAAACATACTACATGTATTTAGTTTAAAAGTTCCTGCACTACTGTTGAATAGTCTATTCCGTACCCACATTGGAGTGGGTTGCGATGTAAAGTACGAGTTTTACAGCACATGACTGCAATTCTACTGTCACGACTATTGTGGGAACGACGAGCGACCACTTAGAATCAGGATTGCACCATTCTACATGGAAAATAAAAGAAACGTTTCGTTTTATTAAATTGAACAATTTATTAAGTGGACTTAAGACAAACTAGTAATTAATTCAGTAAAGATAGTTATTTCCTAAGTCAATCGTACATTATTATATTATCCAAGCGTTTTTACCTAACTAAATGACCTTCACTATTTGATCTATGTGCGCATATAATTATAAATAAATAACACCCAACAGTCACTCGCATAGCCCCGACCCCACACTAAGATACTAGTCTTGTGTCGTGGGTATCAGGGACTACGAGAGACTTCGGTCTCACAACACCCAGACCCAAAACAAATATCTGTCTGTCAAACAAAAATTTGTCTGGGTGCAGGCATCGAACCCGGGAGGCCGTCCCTCGATAGTAGCGTACAATCAATTATAAGTCTTGATTTTTAAATATTTTATGATAACGGAGGGGGGTTTCTGGTTTTGTGTCATAATACAAATGGCAAAAATTTAGAAATACACTCAACTGTCACTCACGTACTGAAACTCCTGAACCTACACTAGGTTAAACCTGTACATACATTCATACATATACATTCACGCCTGTAATCCCCAAAGGGGTAGGCAGAGGTGTAACCAGTACACCCACTTTTCGCCGAATTTCGGTCCTTTTAATGTGATAGGGGGCGAGCGTATCGCAATACCGGGCACAGGTTCCAGTCTCCGGGCTAATACTGAGAATTTCTAGATAGAAAAACCCAATATCACTTTACCCGGGGATCGAACCCAAGACCTCAGCACAGCAATCGTAACGCATGCGCAATTACAACTGCGCGACCGAGACAGTTTAACCTGTATTATAATTATTTGCGGATAAAACAAACATTTGTCGCGGTTCGAGAATCGATCCCATGGCCTCTCGTTTCACAACAAGCTAACTTAGAGAGAATTAATTCAAGTTTAATTCAATGGATATGCAAAGACAATAAATATGCGGTAAAATTCAATTTACTACTTTTGTTTATTTAATATGCAATTTTTGATAAGTTCTGCCATTGGCACATGTTTCGAAATTAAAATAACGCAGGAAATCTGGTTGTTGTATTGCGGTCGACTGTACTGATGGCCTATAATCGTCAGTGGGTATGGAATTACAGGTTAACAAATAATACAATTGATGTAGCCTGAGGCGTATTGATTAAAAAAAAATAAAGTGTAAATACACTTTGTATTTCAATTGTTTCTTTGTGAACTTGACTATTAAAATGTTAAAAATATTGTGCACATTATTTTTCTATTCTATATTCTATATATATATATATATATATATATATATATATATATATATATGGGCGTATGTATGTTAAGGACTGAATGATTATACCCAATGGACTCCAAAACAGCTGAAGTGATTTTGGTAAAATTATTAAGCCATTCAGATGGATCTCCCCGAACCCCGGATCGGGTAGTCTGGAACCTGTGCCCGGTATGGCGATAGGCTCGCCCCCTATCACATTATGGGACCGAAATTCGACGAAAAGTAGGTGTACTGGTTACACCTCAGCCTACTCCTCCGGGGATTACAGGTGTTATTGTATATGTATAAAAATAATACCCAAAAGCCACCAACAAATAAAATGTAACGTATATTTATAATTTACATTTTACATACATAACCCTCATTTACATACAACCTGAAGCATTGTATCTCATGTCACTAAACTGAACGTCCAAAGAAGCAGCTGAAGTTGCTAAATGGATACGAAACATGTGGAGGCATCAGTATTAAACTTTCGTATTCCGAAAATGCTACGGATGGTGGCGACAACTTTTCGCCAACTGATTGCTGTGTGCAGACAACTTGTGTGATTACTCTTCGTTCCTCAATGTGATATTATACGTTGTACTATTCATAATTACTTTAACTTTAAGTTGATCAAGTTATTATTTAAATAGTTGTTGCCAGCCGGCCACGTGGAAGTTATAATATTCTATTTTTAAAATCATTTCATCTCTCACAACTGCTCTTTGCATAATACAGATATTCGTTTGAACAGGTATAACTTTTGATTGATTGTACCAATTTTAATGAAATAAAGACTAAATGTTACCCCCAGATAACACTACATGATTTTATTGTCTTTGTAGTAATACAGTACTTTGGACATGATTCCTTGACAAACAGACAGACAGACAGACAATAATTCCGAAAACAATTGTTTTGGGTTCTATATCGATAACATGTTACAATCAAAATTTTGCAAAAATATTTAAAGTACGGACAAAGTGCCTCTTCAGCTTTATTATAGTTTAGATTTTTTTTTGTGCCTCGATAGGCATTCGGGCAGACGGGCCACCTGATGGTAAGTAGTCACCGCCGCCCATAGACTTTTTTTTAACCTGGCACGGCAAAGTGACCGCACTGCACCTGATGGTAAGCGCAGTGCGGTCCAATTAGAGTATCGAGTAGCGAGAGACGATCTATCCCCCACTACTCAACACAATCATGCCGGCCTGCTTCTTCACACTACGCCATGGGCAAGAAGGTGAAGAAGCGGTCGAGGATCTATTGTCAGAGAACTCAGAAGGCCGCAAAATGGCCAAACATTGTACCCCAACCCTAGACCCCCGAGAAAAACCGGATGTACACTGGCTGATCCCGGAACTCGACACACTTGCGTGTGCCACTATGGCGGGTTTTACACCCTGTGTACGGTGGACGCTATCCGGGCGGAGATGAATATCCTACCACCAGCAAAAAGACTTCTGCAATGCCAGCACAGCATAGCCGCTGCCTACCGTCATTATATTGATTTATTGATATTTGACAGCCACTGTGGCGAAGAGAGCGAGTGGGCTGTGAAACGAGTGGCCGCGGGTATGATCTCCAACGAGACAAATGTTTGCATGATCCATAGATATTTGATTCGTGTCTGGGTGTTATAGGGCCTTTGTTCCTCGTAGTTTTCGATATCCACGACACAATTTAGACCTAGTGTGCGGTCAGGAATATGTGTTGTGACTGTGCGGTGTTTTTAATTAATTTTATTTCTGGTTGTAGGATATCCATATTCGGGAGATAGCGACCACCGTTCACAGGGTATATAACCCGCCATAGTAGCACACGCAAGTGTGTCGTTATCCGGGATCAGTCAGTGTACATCAGTGTTTTGTCTGTTTTGCGGCCTTCTGAGTACTCTGATACTATCGACCGCTTCTTCACCTTCTTGCCCATGGCGTAGTGTGAAGAAGCAGGCCGGCATAATTATGTCGAGTAGTGGGGGATAAATTGTCTCTCGCTTCTCAATACTCTAATTCGTCGGCACTGGGCTTACAATCAGGTGCAGTGTGGTCACATTGCCGTGCCAGGATAAAAAAAATGCTTTTATGTCTTGTCTAATCCTTCATGCCAAGGTTTGAGGCACTACTTAGGATATTAACAATTCATACGTACAATGGAGTGCGTGAACTAGATCAAATATAATCATGTATGTAAAGATATGTAACGTTTTCAATATTGATGCCCTTGGAATGAATAATGCAGACGTCTATCTTATATTTTAAGACAAAATTCACGTGATTAGGCATTTTAGTTTAAAACATCACGGGCTGATTGATAAAAACTCTATTTCAAAATCTATTTTAACAAGTTTACATTTGGTAAATGCATTAAAATATGTTTATGTCGTACCGTTAATAAAGCCAAAAATCTTTAAAGCTTTTGTTGTATTACTAAAAATTAGGCATAATAACATTCTGGCAGATATATTTTGTCTGGTATCTTTGCTAGTAACGATTGTGTTTGTCGGAGCGTAAAACATTATTTGGAAAAAAGGTAATTTTTTTTGAACTTGCAAATAAATCGATCTATTATAAATTGCTGGTACTGACGGTCGTTTTGCTATTTTAGGGTGGTTTGCTTTCTTTATCAGATGATCTAACTCTTAAAGTAGAGCACAATGGAAATCATTTGTCATTTGTTAGATATTCAATATTGAACAGCTAGTAAATTCTTGAAGACCTCTGTCTCTGACATATAATCTACTCAATACACACACACACACACACACACACACACACACAAACATTTTCTTTTAATTTCTTATTTTATTATTGTTGCCTAATTCTGTTTATTTGTAACATGTATTGTATCAATGGGGGAAGACACTGGCTCCTGAGATACAGCTAGCGCTAGTTCAAGAGCCAGGGAATGAACCTTATGTAAAGCTTGTAATTTGTGCAAATAAACAATTTTATTATTATTAATACTTAGAGTATTTTGGTTGCCTACTCTAAGACTCAATATGACATGTTTCAGTTATGGTTGCATCAAATTTACCTGAAATTATCCTGGCACGGCAAAGTGACCACACTGCACCTGATGGTAAGTGCAGTACCATCCAGTTAAAGTATCAAGTAGCGAGAGACAATCTATCCCTCGCAATCCCTATCTATAATTCATTCCACTAGTTTTAACTTCTTTTATATAATTTTCATTTAATTTTGTATCACAAAAACTCAAATGAATTATTAAATTGAAATAAAACATAAGTTCGTAAAATAGTTGGCTTTGTTCTATTTTCAACAACAATTTTTTGTCCATTGTTTAAAATTAACCTAAGCAGACATAATTTTTCGTTGAAAATTCTCCTCCCAACCATTGTCTTATATTCCATAGACACGAACTGTCGAAGAAAAAAGATGTTCCGAAAACATTTTCCGCATCCTAATGCCATCTATCATTTTACTAAGAACTATTTGGAAGTTATAACTCCCGTCACGGTCTCTCGAACGGGACTTTCCGCGCGCCAAAACGGGAGAAACTATATAATGAATTTCGTTTTGGAAGATAGACTTTTCGTATTCAAAATTGAAATTAATTAATATTTATTGATATTACGTTCTAAACGTTATGAAATTATGTTATTTACCTTATATACTATTAACAGTTTCAGATTTGTTCGGAAATGTCGCTACAAATAACTAAAATTAACTAGACACTGAAAGATGCAATGTGGTGCGCTTGCTTAGGTGGCATGAAGCAAACTAACGTCGGTGCGGAGTATACACCTCAACTCGGTGGAACATAATGTTTGTTCTGGTCGACACATCTAGTACGTAGTACATATAGATCGCTGCTCCCAACTATCAATTATTCTTGATTATCTCTTTTGTTTTTAAACCATTTGTTGCTTAAACTGGAAATAGAACTGTAATAACACGTATAGATTAAAACATATTCTCAAATTCAAGTAATTTGCGCGAAAGTATAATTGTAGGGAAATCCGGATTGCAATTTTCTCATGGCGGGTTAAGGGTTCGCGATAAGGCAGACTATTCCAGCTGATATGAGAGTCACTAATGAAGGTCTTAATACTGTTTCCCAGAGAGTTCCCGGCCAAGGTAATTATGAATGGGAACGTACGGGTCGTTTTTGTTTGGTGTCCAATATAATGCAATAAAGGTACATGCAAAATCAGATTAATTTTATTCCATTTTGTAAGTAACATAAACAGGCTTCTGGTCTTTCATTTTTAACTATATATAACATAAAATTTAGTTTCCGTATGCTTGTGTCCAAAAAACTCAAAAAATAGTCGATGGTATTGACTTGAAATATTGACAGGTCGTTGCATTATTACCAAAGAGTGTTTATACATACTTTGCTCACTTTGTATCCCGAGGTTCCAACGGAAAAGGAAAAAAAAGTATTGTTTGAAATTAAGTTAAGTAAGTAAATAATATATAGCACTAATCCGGGTTATGTTAGTAACACATGATTATAACAGAGTACTTCAAACAGCCCTTTCTCTGAAATATATTTATCATCCGCCCACATAACTATAAAAATGTAAGCATTCGAAAGGAATTTCATACACACTATCTCAATACGCATGACAACAAATAATTATATAATATAATATAATACTAGCCCTGTATTAAACATTGTCCAACTGCTGGGCACGAGCCTCCTCTACTATTGAGAGGGTTTAGGCCTTAAGTCCACCACGCTGGCCTAATGCGGGTTGGCAGACTTCTCATACCTTCGATAAATTCTCAGATATGCAGGTTTCCTCAAGATGTTTTCCTTCACCGTTAAAGCAAGCGATAATTAACATTTGAATACACACATAACTTTAGAAAAGTCAGAGGTGTATGCCACTTGGGTTTCGAACCTACGACTTTCGTCTTGGCAGTCCGTACCGCAACCAACTAGGCTATCGCTGCTATAATTAACAATAAAACAATTATGAAAAACTATTTTATTGTTTTCTTACGCTAGTACCATTTCCTAAAATTATTTCTGCAGACAACGGAGGTTCAATGACATTGACCGGATTTTGAATCTCCAAATCACTGGTAGGTATATTAATTACTTACCTATTACGTAATCTTTTTGGAGGTTAAAAGTATTCTTTAAAAAACAGACAGCAATATATCCAGGGCTTTACGAGAGCTCCCAGTGGGCAAACTAATCTAACTTTACTTTTGTTTGCAAAGTGACTATGGCGTCGAACCGCACCACTGTTTTATAAAGCAAATTCAATTAAATGTTCAACGGAAGTAATTAACCTATTGAACCGAATTGTGGACGGTGATTAGAAGGCGTTCCGTCATGCTTCGGTCGTTTTGAACTCACGAATGGTTGATGACTCCTTTATTGATGGGGCCTTTGATCTTATTTACTCTATCATACTGACAGTAACACACAAAAAAATAAGCAGTTAATAAAGTTCTTTTTAAAAATACATTTATAAAAGTATTATAAATACTCCTTTATACATATACACTCACGCCTGTAATCCCCGAAGGGGTACGTGAGGTGTAACCAGTAGACTCACTTTTCGCCGAATTTATTACGGACCCAAAATGTGATACGGGGCGAGCCTATCACCATACTTGGCTTAATTCCAGACTCCGGGCTAATACTGAGGAATTTATAGATAGAAGAACCCAAATTCACATTACTCGACTCGGGGATCGAACCCGAGACCTCAGCAGAGCAGTCGTAACGCATGCACAATTACAACTGCGCCAACGAGTGTTAGGAACATCAACAAAACTATGCAAGAAGGCACAAATACAATGTTTATAATTTATTGATTGATTTACACGGCACTGTTACACATCTCAGTGCTTAATATTAACACACACGCATGTCAGGATTCACTTAAGGCTTCTCATTATAATTAATCTACCAGCATTACTCTTTTAAACTGAACAACGCCATTGAACCGTTTACAATTACTTACTGCCCCGCGAACGAACCACGAATGTTCTCACTACCAACTCACTGCTACACCACTAGTCTTCTGAACTGAACACTGGAGCGCGGAAGGCACTCTGTTTTATATTAAACATTTACTACTCCCACTTTGGTTGTCATTATTAACTACCCCCAAATAGTCTCCTAAATACCTCCGTTATACCTTCGGTATTTCTAATAATAGTAAATACCCTAATACGAGGCACTCAGTTACTTTATGACTTAGACAATAAATTAGATTTTAATAGGCACCGAAACACCTTTGATAAAATTTCGTATTACCCATCCACAGGCAATAGATTACAAAAAATCATGACAAGTCTAATCTAAAATAAATTACAACGGAGCGTATCCAACTCATTCGTGAACATTACTTTTTCTAGAATATTCTTTACACAAAAACCTATATACCGCTCTACCGAGTAATTGGAAAGTTATCAGGAACGATCCTTTACAGAATGCACGTGGCCATCCCTGGAATTTGTATCAAAGTTTTTATAAAGAAGAAAAGTCAGTGCATTGTTAACTTGCGAGTTTTAAAAGAAATAAACGAGTAAAGTTCTTTGTAGATCCGTCAACTGTTCTGTAAAAGTTTTACCTTCCTTTCTTTTAACTTTGAAATAAAACTGATAAACTTTAAACTGTCATGACGGATAGACACGCCGGCGGCGCGTACACTAGCAACACTCGCCGTTATTGCATGCAATTTTTAACTTTAATGCTATGGAAATAAAAGCTTGTTGCTTTACTCCCGACTTTTTTTTTAATATCCTTCCTGACTGGAGGGGTTAAAAGGCTACCAGAACCCATCGATGAAACCAATAGAAATACCTTATACGAAATTTATTTTAACTTTTTAACCGACTTCAAAAAAAAGAGGAGGTGTGAATAAAAATCGTAATTGATATTATCTATACTTTATTAATTATATTAATATTAATCTTGACATATAGGTCGGTTTATAGGCGACAGTGGTCCATATAGACAATTCTATAGCTATCCCTTTTCCCTAAGTTCCATAATCATATATCGCTTTCCTCGTCCCACCGATCACATGTTGAACACGTTATGTTTGCGTGCGGAAACAGTTCCGGGACGTCACTTGACATTTAAAAACTTGCGAAAGAATTCCAAAGTTCTTTTCTCTTTTCGCGCATTGCCAAGGCATTGCCACATCAGGCCGGATATACTAAATTAAAATGACGACGTTGTTGACGGGAAACTTAAAATGACGCATACAATTTATTTTGAATTTTATTTTTAGCAGACATTAAATATCCGCAATTCACTAAAAACGACTTATCTCGTTGGTACTATCTACACACCAGACAAGACAGTCCCACATATAGATCTGACCGCACACTAAGATACGAGTCTTGTGTTGTAGGTATCAGGAACTACGCAACTATTAGAGACTTTCGGTCTCACAACACATAGACATGGTCACCAACCTGTCACAGCTGCGACAGGCAAGTGCCATTAGCATTAGTTTTATTTATAATAAAATTGTTAATTGTCTTGTGGTATGTGCGTGTTGTTAGCTGTGCTAATAAATAGTTTTTCTTTCTTTCTTTCTAGATATGAAACAAATATGTGTGAATCACAAAGCCATTTGCCTTTGTACGGGATTCGAATCCACAGCCTCTCGTTTCTCAGCGGGCTACTCGACCACTGCGCCACCAGGATGTCTATCTAATCATATTTTTTATTTTTAACAAAATATTTACACTTATTATGCTCGTATTGAATATTAGCAAAGGTTCGCCCCGCCTATAGACCTTGAATGCTGTAAAGTTTTCAAAATACCGAAATTAAAAAGTAAAAAAAAACAGTGATAGAATGCGTAAACTTAGTTTTATTTGTTATGTAATATTTGCATAAACATAAGGAACCTTTAAATAGCAATAGTTTCCTTCATCCATTTTCGGAATCTATAGCCGCGAATGCTCTATTCACTATGATATGCTAATTGAGCTCAAACCGCTTACAAATGTTAAACTGGGCGAACATTTAGCGACATGCGCAAATTCAGGTTCGTTACCAGAAATTGTTTGCCTGCCAGTCGTGTGCGTAAAAAGTTTATTAGGATTGTTCAATCTTCATAATAGGACAGTAGATGTTATCGCTTGAAAACAGAGTTGGATTGAAGTTTGTTTTTTATTTTCTTTTTTCTATGCAACGGCAATATAACTCGCGAATCACGTGTAAAAAAGGTAGAATCTGTAAAACAAAAGCCAAAAATACATTTTACTTTCATAATATTAAAGTTAAAAATAGCATGTAAGAACGGCGACTGTTATCAGTATTTTTAGTTCGCCGGCATGCCATTGATACGTGACTGGATAAAGTAGTATAAACAAGACGGTATTGATATTACAATATTCCTCAATGCCAAAATTGTATTGCATTGTTTTATAACGAGGGCGTTGATGGTAATATTGAAAGTAATATAATATTCAAAAAGATTTAGCTTAAAAATAAACTCACAGTTTTTATGTTAATTCAAAAATAACATTTATACAAATAATTTAACAGAATAATATTTGACTTTTTATGTATTTACTTTGGTTCCACAATCGTATATGAGACAAATTTATATTTTTAATAATAATATAGCCAACAGTATGTGTGTGTGTATCACACACATAATACAGAACCCATATAGTTAGCTCTTTGAAGGATTATTGGTGGCTCTCGATAAATGTACCCGAGTTCCCTATTCCTTTTTTAACCGACTTCAAAAAAGGAGGAGGAATCTTTTTTTATGTATGTTACCCGATTACTCGAAGACGCCTGGACCGATTCGACAAATTCTTTTTTTGTTTAAAAGGGTATACTTCCCAGGTGGTCCCATTGGCACCAAGTCAGGATCTGATGAAGGGATCTCAGATATATCAAGAACAATCATCAAATTTTATAGTGACGCATAATTTGTTTTTTATTGAAGTCGGTGTACTTTTTATGAATTAAAAAACTTTTACTTATTTGCTATTATATTTAAAAAAAAAATATCGTTCTCCTATATAGTTTTGTGCCCTTGTTATAAGGAAATTAGAGAGACTTTCTATCTCATAACACCCAGATCCGAAAGAAATATTTGTGAATCATACAAACATTTGTCTCCGTCCGAGCACCGAACCCGCAGCCTCTTCACAGCCAGGTACTCGCCCGCTGCGCCACGGAAGCTGTCAAATTAAAATAAATATTCTCTGTGAAGCATACTTAATTCATCCCTGTGTTACCACAGTCAAGCGGTCCAGTCCACACTTTATCTTTTGTTACAATCTTATTTAAATTTTACATTTGACACGAATTGACACAAAACAAACAACATTTTATTATTATGTATAAACAGCAACTCTAATTGTTCTTATGTTAAATATTCAGCTACCGTGTTCCCTCTTTTCTATGAACCTGGGTCCTTCAGGCGAAGATGCTTCTCAGCAGGCCACGGCCGGCATGATTGCGTCGAGTAGCACCACCAAGCTATGGAAAAGTTTGACGGCGCATGTATTCCCTCCTTCAAAGGACTCAGGATCTTAACCTTCTAAGCGTACTGTGAACAAGATCCTCAGCAGACTGGCTTGATAGTAGCGACGTATAGTTGTCTCTCGCTAATTGATGCTCTAACTGGACGGCACTTCGCTTACCATCAGGTGCAGTGTAGTCACTTTTCCGTACCAGTATAAAATTATTTTTACCAAAACGGCTGGTTGAAACGATTTTTATTATTTTTGAAATAGACAAAGCGGTAACTATCTAAACGGACTCTCGAATACTAAACACATAGTGCTCTCATTTATAACGACAGCTGGGCATTCTCCAGAGGCTTGCTGAGCCTTATTCCCCGTGTCAATCTTTCTCTGACGGATCATCGAATGAAGTACTTGAAACATTTTTTTTAATATTTAAATTCATCAGTAACGTCATTTAAAAACTTTACAAAGTATTAATATTAATAATACACCCAACAGTCACACACATAGTTCTGACCCCAAACTAGGTCAAACCTGTATTGTGGGTATCAAGAACTACGAGGGTCTACGGTCCCACAACACCCACACCCGAAACAAATATCTGTCTGTCACACAAATATTTGTATCGGTGTGGGAATCGAACCCACTACCTCTTGTTTTACATCTGGCTTCGTACCCGCCGCGCCACGAAAGCTGTTTAAAAATAAAATCAAACCTATATCGTGAATATCAAGTACTACGAGGGTACCCAGAGTACCCAGACCCTTAACAAATATTTATGGGTCATACACATTTTTGTCTCAGTCCAGAATCGAACCTGCGGCATCTCGTTTTTCAGCTGTCATGTCGCCCGCCGTTTTCACCTAAATCCTGAATATCTCATAATTTTTTTTATACTTTACATCCTTGAAATGTCAATTCACAATCTGCCCAGGCCATCCAAAACACTGCTGACGGGGGTCGCGGGCGCGCAGCGGAGGGCTGTCAGCCCGTATCGATGCACTCCCAAATTCGGGGCATCGTGCGACCCCGAGATGGACGGCAGCGCGTGTGGTAAGGCCTCGTTCGCTGTCGTTGTTCGGTGCGCGGGGGCTCCTTAGCCCTCCATGGAGATGGGCTGCTACGCAGCACCGCGCTGGGGCGATACCGGCTGCAATTCTAGCACTCCTTAGAATACCCCGGAATCGCTCCGCAAGCGCCGAAGAAGGCCACCGCGGGGTTTTAGCTGGTAGTGTCGGGTGGGGTGTACATAGGGGTTAGGGACTCGGCCCAGCGGCAGCACGGATAGCCATCATCCGTGCGAGGGGGATGCTGGGTCGTAAGACCGGCTAGTCCAGCATACCCGTTTTATTCTTAATCCGCTTCCCTCCGGAGCGGGCGGCAGTAATAAAACGCTTTCCCCGCGACAAAAAAAAAAAAAAAAAAGGCCATCCAAAACACTGCTGTGCCCAGAATCCAATTACATCGAAGTTTTAAATTAGTACTTGTAGATTGAAAAGTGTCTTTGCTAATCGGTCCGAATTAACAACGTCGTTGTGAAGGATCGAATGTCAGAGGCACTGGCAGTAATTAATGCCTGGCAAGAGTGTGGAGGTCGTATGCCGACGTGTAATGTAAGCATAGGTTACAGCGACTTATGGTAATATGGCAAAGCTACGGCCAACTATTTTGATTAGTATCTACAGGTTTTCGTCACACGTAAAATTGTCACTATACCTAGCTCAATAGGGCAGTTGACAGTAAGTGAAAACCTGATAGAATTTTGTTTTTTATAGTAGCTTTTAGTCTAAAAAAATAGAAAATTAAACCAATATGTTAATTTATGTGATTATTTAATATTTTCAAGGATGAAATATGTAAAAATAAAGCATTATGTCCCGTGACATAAAACACCCATCAGTCGTCCATGACGCCACCGTTCGAAACATATAAGAAAACGCTGAGCCAAACGTATCTAATATACGTTCTAACCGTACGTGTCTAATATGCGGGTGGCAACGTCACACGAGAGGCCGTGACAGCTAAAATAAAATTAGGTTATAAAAATGCAAATTAAATCTTAAAAACTTATGTTTTATGTTTATTAATGATAATATTTGAATAATATAGACCATGAAGAATAAAATAAAACGGTTTCCCAAAACAGTCAACTAGCCTTTTATCAGATGAGTAATCAAATAGAAGAGAAAATTACGAAAGCTTACAGTAAAAGAAATGTTATCTGGATTGAACTTAAAGAATGCGTCGTAAAATGATACTAAAGATTTAATAAATAACCTACATGTACAAAAGAAATATTTTCAGTAAATTTATCTGTCTGGAACACGATTATCCTATGTCCAAGTCGCTTTGTACTCGTTTTAAAATGTCTGACGATAATTCTTACACCCGAGACCCTCAAACAAAAGACCTGATAGGCCGTAACAAACTATTTAATGTTTACAGAGAGACAAAATATTGGGGTAACATATCAGACCTTTCGTAAACCTACATTAAACTCTCCGGCTGTATGACATTCAAAAACGTCTAATGTCGCAAACTGACCTCTGAAGGTCTCTTTAACTTTAAATTACATTATAACATTTTGTAAAATTCATTAGGATTTAAATTTAACTATATAATGCTTTGAGACTATTTATTTAAAACCATTGGTCTTTTCCATGATGAAATGTATCACGGGTTTTTTGGGTTTAAGTTTTAACAAACACAGGCAAACAGACAGTTATTAAACTAATATTATATATGCGTACGTTTATGTATATTTTCACGTTGTAAAGGCTCAACGGATTTTAATGAAATTCAAAATGGGGATATTTTGGCTTATAGCACTACCGGTAGTGGGTTCGATTCTCACGCTGAGTAAAAGATTATTATGAAGAAAAATAATTAATTAGTCTATTTATTGTGTAGGGTACATACTGGTACCATTCAATCTCAACACGCAGTATCTCATTTTAGTAATACGATTGTGATAATTATTAATATTTTCATTATCACTTTTTTCTATTACACTTATTAATTACTAGCTGTTGCTCGCGGCCCCGCCCGCGTGGAGGTCATATTTGGGAGAAAAAGTATACAATACAAAATACCAATTTTCATGTATTTAACTTCAAAAATGACGGATTTTCATACAAACTTTCTACCCCTATTTTACCCCCTTAGGGATGGAATTTCCTAAAACCCTGAAACATATATTTTTTGTTTTTAACTAAAAGGCCAAATACTAATTTTCATGAATTTAAATTCAAAAATGACGGATTTGCATACAAACTATCATCCCCTATTTTACCCCCTTAGGGGTGGAATTTCTAAAAACCCTTCCTTAGTGGATGCCTACGTCATAAAAGGTACCTACTGTCAAAATTTCAAGTCTCTAACCTCAGCCGTTTAGGCTGTGCGTTGATCGATCAGTCAGTCAGTCAGTTTCTTCTTTTATATATACAGATTCTTTCCATATCGAGGTCATTTGGAAGGAGCGGTTTAACGATAAGACCGGTCATTGTCTAGAATAGGGTTTTTGTTATCCAACTATTTTTTATAATAGTTTTATTTTTGTTTTTATTTTATTTTATTCACATCTACAATTTTTTTCACCTGTACTTATAATGAATAATATTTTATGATATTGTAATTTAACGCAAGTATAAAAAATCAATTATAAGTTGGCACCACATGCCATGAATTTGAAATGGAAAGAAAGAAATGGTTTGCAATATATTTTAAATGTTTAATTAGGGTGATTTTAAGCAAATTGTTTAACTCTCCTATTGAACTCAAATTTAACTACTTATGTAAGAAGACAAATAAAACTAAAAACTAAAACTAAAAACTGAAATCCATGTAAAACTAAAAAGTAAAAGTCTCTGTAAATGATTTCGAGAAGTTACATACTTCACATTTTTTTAAGTCACAAAATTCTTTTAACTTTTACCCTGAGTAAAATTAAACTCAATTGAAATAAAACACAACTATTTAAACTTTGCAGACGATTATGGGTACCTTTTACTTTTATTCTGGATTTGTGTTTACTGTTTCTTTGACGTGGAAAGGAGATCGCCAGGCTTGAGCTAGCACACAATAAACTAAAATCATATAATCTGTATATATAAAAGAAGAAACTGACTGACTGACTGACTGACTGATCGATCAACGCACAGCCAAAACGGCTGGGGTTAGAGACTTGAAATTTTGACAGTAGGTACCTTTTATGACGTAGGCATCCACTAAGGAAGGGTTTTTGGAAATACCACCCCTAAGGGGGTAAAATAGGGGATGATAGTTTGTACGAAAATCCGTCAATTTAGAAGTTAAGTTTACGAAAATTTGTATTTGGTCTTTTAGTCAAAAATAAAAAATATATATTACAGGATTTTTGGAAATTCCACCCCGAAGGGGGTAAAATAGGGGATGAAAGTTTGTATGAAAATCTGTCATTTTTGTAGTTAAACGCATGAAATTTGGTATTTGGCCTTACAGTTCAAAATTTAAAACACATATTTCAGGGTTTTTGGAAATTCCACCCCTAAGGGGGTTAAATAGGGTAAGAAAGTTTGTATGAAAATCCTTCATTTTTGAAGTTAAATGCATGAAAATTGGTATTTTGTAGTGTATACTTTTTGTCTCAAACATGACCTCCACGCGGGCGGAGCCGCGAGCAACAGCTAGTATAATATGTATGTACAGATGTATTCTTTGAGCTAATTTCTCATTTTATTTCCACCGTATATTAGAGTATTTCCTATTATTAGAAATACCGAAGGTATTTAGGAGACTAGTTGGGGGTAGATTAATATAATGACAACCAAAGTGGAAGTAGTAAATGTTTAAAACGGAGTGGCTTTCGCGCTCCGGGGTTCAGTTCAGTTGTTTTGTGAAGTAAACGAGACGATAGCCAGTATATTCGTGGTTCGGTGCTGTAAGTGATAATCGTAATCAGTTCAATGGCCGCGTAGTTCAGCTTAGAGGGTAATGCTGGTAGATTAATTATAAAGAGAAGCCTTAAGTGAATCCTGACATGCGGTTATGTTAATATTAAGTACTAATATGTGTAATAGTGTTGTATAAATCAACTAATAAATTATAAATATTGTATTTGTGCCTTTTAAATATCCATCTTGCATAGTTTTATTGATGTTCTTAACACGTACACAGTTAGAATTACATTGGAAATGAAAAAATTTCACATACATACATATACATATACACTCACGCCTGTAATCCCCGAAGGGGTAGGCAGAGGTGTAACCAGTACACCCACTTTTCGCCGAATTTCGGTCCCATAATGTGATAGGGGGCGAGCCTATCGCCATACCGGGCACAAATTCCAGACTCCGGGCTAATACTGAGGAATTTCTAGATAGAAAAACCCAATATCACTTTACCCGACCCGGGGATCGAACCCGAGACCTCAGCACAGCAGTCGTAACGCATTGAAAAAATTTCATTTAAAAATAAAGTAAAATTGATTTTATTTAAACGATTCTAGGTTGACATTACTTTGGTGTTGCCATGTTTCTTACGATACCATTTTGATTTGGCTCTATGTATTTTGGTACCATCTTTTTTTTATGGGATTAGTTGTGTAACAAATATCTATAAATAGAAAACTAAATAGTCATTAATTATACTAGTTTTTTAGTATTATTTTTGATTGCTTTTTAATAATCAAGTTTATTACGTATAAATAAGGTAAAGTAAGGTGAAAACGCATCGAATGTATTGTTACCCGAAAGTTAGTGCTTTCTTGATTTACTTATTTTACGACGATTATGATTTGAATCATTACTAAGTTGATCATAATGTTATTGACATGTCGGATGTTAACCCGGAATCATTGTCCCGATAGTCGTTTCTGCCAATGAGCTGATGATACCAAAGCGCCGCGACCAACATCTCCAGAGACTGTCAAATGGTCGTTGGTCAAAAGCCATGTACAAAAGGCAGTATTGACTGCACGTAATGTAAGCTCCTCGCTCTGGCATCCTGAGCGCCAGGGGCTTAAGTCCTAGACCTCGCCATAGGAGAGTGCACATTTTTAGATGTATATAAAAAAATCCTTTTAATTAAAGAGTAATAATAATCTGAAAACCACTAGTCGACTGAAGATGGTAGAAAATAGTATGCAAATGTTTATTAGACATGTCGTTGTCATCATTAGTACTATAATTTTTTATAACTTGTATTTTTACCTTATCAATAATTTGAATAATATTTGTAACATAAACCAGTTAAATTTTTCCTACATCAAAGTCAATCATCGATGACTACTACCATTTCTTTAGATCAAAAGGTCTTCCAGATATTCCGGCATCCAAATATTTACAGACAACATTATTTTTGAAGTTATACTTCTTATGGCGCGATGGAGAAAAATGATGAGAGTGAATTTTTACGATGCGATGACATCGTGAAGTTAGTTCTAGGTGGCATGAAAATCGATATATAACTATGTTCAAGTTGTTAATAATAATAAATAAAGTTAATAATAATAAGTACTATGTTGTAGTATTATACTTTTATAAGTATAACTTCTCACGCGCGTACATAAGTACACGCACCCTTTTTTTTTGTAATGTTGCAAATAGTAACAAGAAAAAGATCAAACAAATGAGCTTATTACAAATAATAGTTGAGAAAGTGTTCGATTGAGAAATAAAATCCAATACCAAGCATATTTGTATCTCAAACAATTTTATAATAACTGCTCGTAGACAATCCATGTAATACTACTTGAAGCAACCCACGTCAATTGAAATAGGTGACGCTGGCCTACGTGTCAGATTCAGACCCTTAGTAGCATCCTTAATCGTAAGGATGTTTATCGAAACAATGCCTTTGAGGCAGCACTCGTATATATACCCTATGTTTGTACCAAGGACCTACACATACTTGATTTTTTTTTATTCTGGCACGGCAAAGACCACAGTGCACCCGATGGTAAGCGCAGTGCCGTCCAGATAGAGTATCAAGTAGCGAGAGACAGTCTATCCCTCGCTACTCAACACAATCATGCCAGCCTGCTGTTTAGCTTCTTTACACTACATCTAAAGACCCAGGATCATAGGAAGGAGGGAACACGGTACCTGGCAAACTGTTCCACAGCTTGATGGTGCTGCAAAACAACGAATTTGCAAACCTCTTGGTTCGGGCCGTGGTAGTAGACACCACGAAGCTGTGGCTCCGCAAGCCAGTTCGCGTTGTTCTGGTGTGGAATATCTAGTAGGAATTGAATATCTAGTAAGACTATTCTTGAAGGAACATTGTTTCTGTCTAACTGCCGTACTCAAATTCTATAATGCACAATTAATATTAAAATTTCGAACGAGAACAACAATGAGATCCTTTTTCGCATAAACCCTTTTTAGAACAAATAGTTTGAACATTTTGAAATGTCACTTAATTATTTAAACACATAGTTCAGTGATTGTTAAATTCTACTGTATATAAAGTATATATATATATATATGCATGTATATAAAGCGTGGTTGAAAAAGCTAGTGGTTGTATAATAATGCCGCTGATATTAAATTGAATGATGGTTTCTTATGTTTACACGAAAAATACTCTTAGAAAATATTTTTCACCTCACGTCACAAATTTATATTCTGGTACGGCAAAGTGACCACACTGCACCTGATGGTAAGTGCAGTCTGGTCACACGCTAAGCGAGGAAATATCCCTGCGCAGCTGTAGCGGCTCCAGGCTGTTACAGATAATTAGAAACCTACTAAATTGTAGTCTGTGATTATCCAACTTACATCTCAGTCCATCCTGTAATCATGAAGGCTGTAAAGCTTTCGAAACGTCGCGATTAAAAAGTAAAAATAAAACGCGGCAAAATCCGTAAAATTACATTTATTTTATATATCCCATGCTCAACACTCATATTACTCGAATTTGTCTTTATAATTTCTATATTTGCATGATCTGGTTATAACGGGATGCCCGCGTTAGCCGATTGTTTAACCTAAAACGTAAGGTCAAAGGGGAACCCTTTCCGACAGGTATCAATTATACACAATTTTGTTCATTATAAGCCGACGATACGACACAAAAAGAATTTTCAAACATAATTAATACGGGAAACGCGTGGAAGGGTTGAGGAAATAAAATATTAGGTATCCATGTTGAAATAAAATAATGAGGCAGAGGTGTAACCAGTACACCCACTTTTCGCCAAATTTCGGTCCCATAATGTTATAGGGGGCGAGCCTATCGTCATACCAGGCACAGGTTCCAGACTCCGGGCTAATACTGAGATTTTCTAGATAGAAAACCCCAATATCACTTTACCCGACACGGGAATCGAACCCGAGACCTCAGCACAGCAGTCGTAACGCATGCGCAATTACAACTGCGCCACCGAGGCGGGGACCGAAATTTGGCGAAAAGTGGGTGTACTGGTTACACCTCTGCCTACCCCTTCGGGGATTATAGGCGTGAGTGTATATGTGTGTATGTATAAATAATAAAAAGAGAGCAGTAACTTTATGGGAAGTGGACTGCTGAAAGTCGCAACATCAAATCCAAGCACGTATTATTCGATGTTACGTGTGTATTCATTGTTTATTATTGATGGCTGTAATGATAAAGAAAAATACCTTTAGAAAACCTGCATGTATTTTCCATAAGAATTTTGAAGGCAGAAGAATTCTTTCAACCCGCATCAGGCCAGCAAATGAAGCCTTAATGCCCGACCCTGAAGTATTTTCAAATAAGATTAACTATAAGAAAGTTTCACAAATGGGAAATTTAAATATTTTCATCTAAAAACCATTTAATAAAGCCTAAAATATAACAATGATTAATATACAACAGTGGAAAATATTATGGGATATAACGTATGTTTAAAACCGTAACCATTTATACCTTATATACCATTTACTTAGACATTTGAATAAGTTTGATTGTCTTTGAATAATACAGGTTCATCCTTTAAATTAGTATAATTATTTTAATTCCAATTCCGTTAGCTTCTTATTGCTTTTATAGCTTCACATAACAATGTAGCCGGTGCTTAAGGCGCTCTAGCCAGTTAATCGGATATTTTGGAACGACTAAGATCAAAGACGCTTTTTAAAAGACTCAGACCCCAATTTAAAACTTCGCGTTACTTGTAATTGTTGAAAGAGGCCAACTCGATACATTAAATTAAATTTAAATTAAATACACCCAACAGTCACGCACATAGTTCTGACCCCACACTAGGTAAAACCTGTATCGTGGGTATCAAGAACTACGAGGGACTACGGTCCCACAACACCCAGACCCGAAACAAATATCTGTCTGTCACACAAACATTTGTCCCGGTGTGGGAATCGAACCCACGGCCTCACGTTTCACGGCCGGCTACTCGCCAACTGCGCCACGGAGATTGCCAAATCATCACTGAGAATTTTTTATTCTGGCATGGCAGTGACCAAACTGCCCAGTTAGAATATCAAGTAGCGAGAAACTATTCCTCGCTACTCGACACAATCATGCCGGCCTGCTGAAAAGCTTCTTCACATATCGTTTATAGGACGTATGGTGTGTACATAGCATGTGTGTGAACTCACGCGCGTGTATGTATCGTGATCGTTAGGATCTCTCAGTATATTTGGGGCCTACACAGAATCATCTTATCTTACAAATATTATAAATGCGAATGTTTGGATGGATGTTTGATACTCAATTACGCCTGAACGGCTGAACGGATCTGGTTAAAATTTGGAACAGAGATAGATTATAGTCTGAAATAGCACACAGGCTACTATTTATCCCGGAAAAATGTACAGTTCCCGCGGGATAGTTTTTTATTACAGAGCAAGAGAGATCAGAGAATAACAAAGGCTGCTTTTTATCCCGGAAAATGCACATTTCAAAATATAGAAAAATGTAATAGATTTAGATGACTTGATTTACCTTTTCTTAAAAAAAACTACAACGCGGGCGGTGCCACGGGCAACAGCGAGTATACAATAAAGATCGCAAACTTCTCTTGTAAACGGCCATCAGCTCAGAATAGCGGACAAAACCTCATATTAAAGTATAGTTTACTTGGGAAAATTAACAACCCTACGCAACTTGCACCTTTTAAGAAGTTGTTCCATACAATAAGAAACTTCGGTTTGCGTTTCACAAACTTAACGACTACAAGTAATTAATTATAATCAGGGTTGAAAGTTTGTATTGAAACTATACATTGTATCCTGTATTAATAAACAATGTAGGTGTATTTATTAGTTTGAAATGAGATCGATGACCCATCACAAGATTTATAGGTGGACTGCACAACGCTGTGCGTTGCGAAAATAGTAAAATTTATTGAAATCAATTTTTTTTGTGTTTTGAAGTCTGCAATAAAAGCCGTAATATTAGTTTTATTTCATATACATGTACACTAACGCCTGTAATCCCTGAAGGGGTAGGCAGAGGTGTAACCATAACACCCATTTTTGGCCGAATTTATTATGGTCCCATAATGTGGGGGAGAGCATATTGCCCATTGGGCTGATACTGAGTATTTCTAAATTGAAAAACCCAATATCACCTTACCCGACCCGGGGATCAAACCCGAGACCTCATCACAGCAGTTGTAACGCATGCGCTATTACAACAGCGCCACCGAGGCAGTTTTATTTTTTATGTGTAATATTTGCGTAAAAATAAAAAACCGTTAAGTAAAATTTATATCGAGTTTATTGTTACTAATTTATTGATCAGTCTGTTGTTCCAATAGCAATAAACACCTGAATATGATATCAACTTAGAAATATTTTGTGTCTGTACATTTTTTATAAATTTTCTTAAATAAAGTAGAAAAATCTTGAATTCGATAATACTGGTTTCAACACACCTTATCTTTAAATACATTAATTCTTATCACATGTGTTCTATACTGAAAAAAAATAGTCACTACCGACAGAAGTGAAAACTGTGTTCCTTTTTGAAACAGCGTCCATGAAGTAGTAATTTTTTGGTTTATGATTGCTTGTCAATAGTTATAGAACTTCAAAAGTAAAATAATCTGAGCGTGACGGTTACGTGTGACATTTTCCCCATACCAAAAAAGTTACTACCTATTTCATGGACGCTGTTTCAAAAAACACCAGCGATACCAAAGTTTTAAGTTTTCAATTCTGCCGGTAGTCCCCATTACTGCCTATGTTTTTTGAAGTTATACTTCTTTAGGGCGCGTTATGAAAAAATGATGAGAGTGAAATTTTAAGATGCGCGCGCATACCGTGACACAACAGTATCACTCTGAAGTTGCCCTAAGTATCAAGTGGCATGAAATGTAAGGAGATTTGATACCGTTTCATTTCTAGTGACTTCTAGGTAATAAAAATGCAAGGTCACTGTCATTATTCACTTTAAGTACCAGGCTGGCATGAAATGTAAGGAGATTTGATACCGTTTCATTTCTAGTGACTTAAATCAGAACCGAGGCGTCATGTGTCCACTTGTGATATTATAATAAGTACCTCGTTATTGTTATAAATATGACTATAAAACGTTTTTCTATGTTTTTGAATATTTCTTTTTAGATTTTAACTAAATTGTGTTTACTTTTGCTGTTTAGAATATTCGATTTTATATTTATATTATTCTTCATCGTTCATTAAAATAATTTATATACAAACCTAGTCAATTTTGACGACTTTTATAAGTATAACTTCTCACGTGCGTACATAAGTACACGCGCCCATTTTTTCAATAATATTTTACTTATGATATTGACAGATTCTATACAAAGTTAAGCGAGGTCAGTATTCAAGTCGATTCACACTTTACTGATTTGTTATAATAGGACGTAATTATAAATACGCCAATCAACAGGGGGTGGATTCGTTGCGGACATGAAAATTACAGTGTGATTTGAAAGCAAGGTAATTCATTATTCCGACTCGATATTTCTTATTTTCTTGTTAAAATTCTTTAGTGAAAGCTATTATGTATGAGAACCGCGACAAATTACATAATTAATGAAAAATAATGGTTCATAATTAATTGTGTTCGTAGGTTATTTCTTCAAAGGTTTTTCTTTATTAAGTACTAGTTGTTGCTCGCGGCTCCGCCTGCGTGGAAGTTATTTTTGTAAAAAAACGTGTACAATCCAGAAACCTGTAAATTCATCAGTGTTTCTCTACAATATTATGCATGTATCATACATATAAATCTATTAAAAAAGGGCTTCAAAATCCGTTGCGTAGTATTGAAGATTTAAGCATACATAGGGACGGACAGCGATAGCGACTTTTTTTATACTATGCTAAGAAGATACACACAATAATATGTTCATTGTACAATAGGGTAGTTGACGTGCTTTTTTATCAACATGTTACATTACCTATTATTGAAAAATCAAAAACCCGAATACAAAAAAGCAATTTTAAAATTAATGCTCTAAAAAGATCGAAAAAGCTATAAATCGAAGACCGTTCAATCCTCGAACTAAGACATATGTTATCCACAAGTATTAGTTTGTGTTCCGGATGTTGTATGACCGTATCCTTATTAGTTCTTGAATAAATATTTGGTTCGGGTCCGGGTGTTGAAGGACCGTAGTCCCTTGACACCAATTATACAGATTTGACTAAGTATGAAGACTATCTTTATGACTGTTTTTTTATGGAAAAGAGGGCTAACGGGCAGAAGACTCATTTGATGGAAAGTGATCACCGCCGCCCATGAACATCTGCAACACCAGAGGCCTTTCAAATGCGTTGCCGGACTTTCAGGAAAGAATATGCTCTCTTCTTGAAGGTTCCCAGGTCGAAATGGATTAGAAAGACCGCCGGCGACAGCATACGAAATCATTATTTGATAATGATTATACACAAGTATGTATTGGATCGGCATGAATAAAATTAGCCCAAACCAAATTATTTAATCAGTCAGTAAAATGTCAAGCTTTGTTAAAATATTTTAAGTACAAATTTTCCACCAGTCACATTCTTCGTGGTATGAACCAAAGCCATACTTTATCGGATAAATTTTAACAAACTTTATTAAGGGGTGAATAAGCATTTTTCAACAAAAACCAATTTCACACGCATACACAAGCCCGTCAACTTGAAAACAATGCTTTGATATATTGCTTACATTAATTGGATTTTTAAAGTGTTTCAAGTATTAGGAGGTATCTTGAGTTTTTAAATTTAGCTAGATATTAATGGATACACCAAGGCAGTGTTAACTATAATTAGTTTTAAATATTATTAAAGTTTTAATAAGTCCACCGGGTTGATACAGCAATAAAAATTATACTGTATTAAACACTGCCCCAATGCTGGGCACGAGCCTCCTCTACCAATGAGAGCATTTATGCCTTACTCCACCACGCTGACCTAGTGCGTGGTAGACTTCACAATTTTATTACCTTTAGGATTCTTATGGTCTTCTTCAGGTATGCCGGTTTCCTCACGATGTTTTCCCTTATAGTTAATCCAGCGATAATTAACAATGAATACATACGTAAATTTAAAAGTATATATTTATGGTGTATGCCATTTAGGCTGGTTTCGAACTTACGACTTTCGTGTTTACAGTCCGTACCGCAACCAACTAGGCTACCACTGCTTTTTAGGCTAAAATAAACTTGAATACTAAGAGATACTTAATCGGGGGTCTATAGTTGGGGTACGATGTTTGGCCGTTTTGCGGCCTTCTGAGTACTCTGACAATCTATTGTCGGAGTACTCAAGTAGTAAGAAGCGGTTGGATGGATGGATTATTGTTACTCAATCACTCTACAACGACTGGACGGGCCTGGTTGAAATTTGGCACAGAGATAGATTATAGTCTGGAATAGCACAGAGGCTTCTTTTATCTGGAAAAATCTGTTCTCGTGGGATTTTTTAGTTTTTCACAGAGCAAGAGATCGCTCTGAAAAAACATGAGTTTTTGCATAGTGGCAGCTTAGGGATCAGAAAATGACATAGGCCACTTTGTATCCCGAAAAAATGCTCGATTCCTATGGGATATCAAGGTATTATAGCTTAAGATGCCGCCATGGATTGTATACCTTTTCTTCCAAAAATAACTCCACGCGGGCATCATCTAGTATATAATATAATACGGCTGTAGGTTACGCACACGACTATGGTAGCTGAATTGTAAGGATATCGGAATTTGTGGAATCTGTATATATAAAAGAAGAAACTGACTGACTGACTGACTGACTGACTGACTGACTGACTGATCGATCAACGCACAGCCAAAACGGCTGGGGTTAGAGACTTGAAATTTTGACAGTAGGTACCTTTTATGACGTAGGCATCCACTAAGGAAGGATTTTTGGAAATACCACCCCTAAGGGGGTAAAATAGGGGATGATAGTTTGTATGAAAATCCGTCATTTTTGAAGTTAAGTTTATGAAAATTTGTATTTGGCCTTTTAGTCAAAAATAAAAAATATATATTTCAGGATTTTTGGAAATTCCACCGCGAAGGGGGTAAAATAGGGGAAGAAAGTTTGTATGAAAATTCGTCATTTTTAAGTTAAACGCATGAATATTGGTATTTTGTATTGTATACTTTTTCTCCCAAACATGACCTCCACGCGGTCGGAGCCGCGAGCAACAACTAGTGGAAACATAAGTTGTGATAGTAGGAAAATTAACTAAACGTTTGTTCAAATTCATTTTCTACTTCTCTGTTGTTTCTATTTTATTCTGATTTTGTACTTATGCATAAAAAATTACACGACTTCACTCGATCATCAACCCCCAAAGCAAACCTATGGATCAAAGAGCTGGAATATTGTCAATTTACTCTTGTAATTGGCATTAATAAAAGTTTTATTTAATATTCCATCCCTTACGGGGCTTTAAAAGGGTTTGCTCCGTTTGTGTGGAATATAAATAAGTTATTTTAGTAAAACTTACGGGATTTATTATTCAAGGTCTTAATGTAACGAGTATTTTACCTTTTTAAATTCGGTACTTAAGGCAAAAGTTGGACAAGTTTGAAAATTATCAAACACGCGGGCGTGTCAGCGTAACTTAGTTATTTATATTGTATAATATTCAGCCACAGATCTAGGGAGGGGGGCAAACTGGGGCATCCGCCCCGGGCGGCAATTTGAGGGGGCGCCAAAATAATATAATATGATTAAAAATAAAAAACTTGCTCCACAAAGCAAGGGCGTCCTTCGGTGCGCGGGGGCTCACAAGCCCCCTTCTTTGAGATGGGCCGCTACGCGTACCACGCAGGGGCGGTTCCGGCAGCTACTATTAAGCCTACGGAAGCTTGGTTGGCTCACCGTCGACGGTTCTTATTGTCCCATTCACGAAAAATGCCAACCATTATAACATATATATCGCAGGCCGGCATGATTGTATTGAGTAGCGAGTGATAATCTATCCCTGGCTACTTGATACTATAACTGGACGGCACTGCACTTACCATCAGGTGCAGTGTGGTCACTTTGCCGAGCCACGATAAAAAAAAAATATATTTGTGATTTTTTTAAGATTTGTCGGGGGTCTGGAGTTGGGGTACGATATTTGGCCGTTTTGCGGCCTTCTGAGTACTCTGATACTATATCCTCGACCGCTTCTTCACGTTCTTGCTCATGGCGTAGTGTGAAGAAGCAGGCCAGCATGATTGAGATGGCTAGACAGGCGCCACGTTGCGCCAACGTTCCGCCTGACGCAGGTACTGACGGACCACGGGTGTTTCGGTTCGTTCCTGTGTCGGTTCGGAAAGGAGGTGTCCGCCGTGTGCCACCATTGTGGCAACTGCCTCGAGGACACGGCCCAACACAAATTGGAGGAGTGCACAGCCTGGAAAGAAGAGCGCAGCGCTCTCAGAACAGTCGGAGGAGGAGACCTCTCGCTGCCGGGCGTGGTGTCTTTATGGTCGCCACCTTTTTTTTTTGTTGTCGCGGGGAAAGCGTTTTATTACTACCGCCCACTCTGGGGGGAAGCGGAATAAGAATAAAACGGTTATGCTGGACTAGCCGGTCTTACGACCCAGCATCCCCCTCGCCCGGATGATGGCTATCCGGGCAGCCGCTGGGCCGAGTCCCTACCCTCTATGTACACCCCACCCGACACTACCAGCTAAAACCCCGCGGTGGCCTTCTTCGGCGCTTACGGAGCGATCCCGGGGTATTCTAAGGAGTGCTAGAATTGCTGCCGGAACCGCCCCTGCGCGGTGTTGCGTTGCAGCCCATCTCCATGGGAGGGCTTAGGAGCCCCCGCGCACCGATCAACGACAGCGAACGAGGCCTTACCACGCGCGCTGCCGTCCATCTCGGGGTCGCACGATGCTCCGAAACTGGGAGTGCATCAATTCGGGCTGGCCCTTTATGGTCGCCACCTGGAGGTCCTGGCGTGCGGGGGCCAACTTCTGAGAGAGCTTCATCTCGCAGAAGGAGAGTGCCGAGAGGTATCGGGAACTATTTGAGTCGTTGACGCCGAGGGCGTCCTTCGGTGCGCAGGGGCTCACAAGATGCTCAACCCCTCTTTGAGATGGGCCGCTACGCGGCACCGCGATGGGGCGGTTCCGGCAGCCACTATGAGGCTTCTGCCCCGGTTCCAAAAAATCGTAGACCGGGGCTGATTTTAATAAGTGATATCATTAATTATGACATAATTATTTAACGCTAAGTGGGAATAACTTAAAATAATTTAACCCACAAAATGATCAACACACGAGAAAAATACGCGGCTTAACTTAACGACCATTGGAAAGTTTTCCCGTTTCAGTTCTACAATGTCAGCTTTGGAAACCCAACGATAGTTTTAAATGACGTAATTATAAGTTGGTTTACATTGTTGAAACTTGCCAACTTCAAGTGTTTATGCAAGTACATCTGTAAGTTTCTCATTACAAAATCAATTACACAAGAAGATTAATAATATCCACCTTGTTCGTAAACTTTTGGAGTTATGAAATACTTAAGTACTGACATATAGGGCATTAGAAAACGTAATCTAATTTTAATCGTGGATTATATTATAACTTGTGACTTAGAATACGGTTTAAAGTTATTCGACATTTTATAAAAGGTCATTTTAGTTTAATTTATAATTAAATTCATTTATAACTTTTGCCTCTGTGATGCACTTGTAATGACGTACACTGTACTTCTGCTTTGCTACACTGTACTTGTGCAGCATACGAACGTTCTATATGTAAATAGTTTATAGTTATTGTACGGCATACGAACGTTTTATATGTAAATAACTTATAGTAATTTGTATATAGTTTTGGTAAATAAATAATATGAGGTCTCTAAATAATATGCGCTGTCTCTTTCACTCACGTAGCTCCATCTCACTCGCGCACCTACAGAGACAGCTGTATGCGTTGGAGTGAGATGGAGCTCAAAACAGTATAAAAGGAGTGCCGAAATCGGGTTCGGCTCGGCAGTTTCCCGATAGCAAGTACAGCAAGAACAATAGCGGCTAAAGAAGAAGTAATAGTGACAAGTCCTCAGTGTGTTTAAAGTATATCAGTGTTTGGTTTTCTCCTACTTAGTTACCCATTTTACTGTTTCTTGGCTTAATCTGTTTTTGTCAAAACAGTCCACTTGACAAGGCTTTTTTCAAGGTCCAGAACCAGCGAAGTAGCAACGAGGGACTGAATAACAGTCCGTCCCTCACAGTACTTCTGCTTTGCTGATGTCTCAAATTCGATCCCCGGATCGGGTATTCTTCCACGATATACTCAGTATCAGTCTGGGTCCGGTATTATGCCCCGATAGGCTCGCCCCTTATCACATCATGGAACGATAATAAGCTCGCCGAAATGTGTGTGTACTGATTACACCTCTGTCTACCATTTTGGGGAATAAAGGCGTGAGTGCATATCTACGCGTGCGTATATGCGTACATCGTACATAGATATGTGTGACCCGCCTGGGATTCGTGTGAATTGGGACACAAATTATATTAATATAATCATAAATTATTTATATCTTTAATACGTATGTGGTACTTTTATCTAATGGGTCAAAGCAATTGCGATACGGAAAACTATTTTTCATATAGTATTTCCTTTTTTCTCTTTATGAAAGTTTGGTAGAAATTACTAGGCGTTTATGAATTAAATATTAATTTTTTTTTTAGCATGTGGTTAATATTAAAAATCAAATCACTTAACATTAATTATATTAATAATATTAATAATTGGGAGAGGCCTACGTCCAACAGTGGACTGACACCGGCTGATGATGATGATGATATTAATAATAGCTGTTGCTCGCGGCTCCGCCCGCGTGGAGGTCATGTTAGGGAGAAAAAGTATACAATACAAAATACCAATATTCATGCGTTTAACTTAAAAATGACGGATTTTCATACAAAATTTCATTCCCTATTTTACCCCCTTAGGGGCGGAATTTCCAAAAATCCTGAAACATATATTTTTTATTTTTATCTAAAATGCCAAATACTAATTTTCATGAATTTAACTTCAAAAATGACGGATTTTCATACAAACTTTCATCCCCTATTTTACCCCCTTAGGGGTGGTATTTCCCAAAACCCTTCCTTAGTGGATGCCTACGTGATAAAAGGTACCTACTGTCAAAATTTCAAGACTCTAACCCCAGCCGTTTAGGCTGTGCGTTGATCGATCAGTCAGTCAGTCAGTATCTTCTTTTATATATACAGACTAGTTGTTGCTCGCGGCTCCGCCCGCGTGGAGGTCATGTTTGGGAGAAAAAGTATACAATACAAAATACCAATATTCATGCGTTTAACTTAAAAATGATGGATTTGCATACAAACTTTCATTCCCTATTTTACCCCCTTAGGGCCGGAATTTCCAAAAATCCTGAAACATATATTTTTTGTTTTTATCTAAAATGCCAAATACAAATTTTCGTGAATTTTACTTCAAAAATGACGGATTTTCATACAAACTTTCATCCCCTATTTTACCCCCTTAGGGGTGGTATTTCCAAAAACCCTTCCTTAGTGGATGCCTACGTGATAAAAGGTACCTACTGTCAAAATTTCAAGTCTCTAGCCCCAGCCGTTTTGGCTGTGCGTTGATCGATCAGTCAGTCAGTCAGTCAGTCAGTCAGTTTCTTCTTTTATATATACAGATTACATTACCTAAAACCCATTATCGAAATAATTTTATGAATCCGAACAAAAAAGAGGGAATTAGATGCCATTCAAATCTGCTGGAAGGGGTGGGTAGTTGTCAAATGACAGTAAAAAGATGCATGATATGAGCCGTGACGTCACGGTTCTCAGAATGGCCATTACTGTGCCGTTGTGCGAGGGAGATAGTAATATGTTGCCACTACGCAACCATTTATTCATACCAATATTTAAAATGAAGATTGTGACCTGGATTTTCAAGCATATTTTTAGGGTTTCTTTTGCGTATTATGTTCGGTTGCATATCGAATAATGTACAACACTAAATACAGGCAATTACTTAGGGGTGTACGTATATCGTCCTAATCGAATCGAAGCGAATATTAATATTCGATTCTGAACGAACAATTCGTAAGTTCGAATTATTCGCACATCCCTAATATTATCCTATTCTAAATAAGAATTCAAATATACCAACCCATATTAGTGCGTTACGCCTAAACATTAGGGATGTGCGAATATCGTTTGAATCGAATCGAATATTGATATTCGATTCGAACTTCGATTCGACCAAGTCGAAATCGAAATTTTACGAATAATTCGAAGAATGCCGAATTATTCGAAAAATTATTTTCCTTTATTTTAATAGAAAAATATTTTCCACTGCTGGTCAAATTGTATCTGAGAAACGAACATTATTGTCACCAGATTCAGTATCGTATTTGTTATTTTTAAACAAATGATTGTAGCAAATTTTAAACGTTGTATTTTTGATAATACTTTATTTGCTACAAAATATTTCTGTTGTTTCATTCTTAATGTTTTTATAATTTTATTTCATATGAATTTAACTTCAAAAATGACGGATTTTCATACAAACTTTCATCCCCTATTTTACCCCCTTAGGGGTGGTATTTCCAAAAACCCTTCCTTAGTGGATGCCTACGTCATAAAAGGTACCTACTGTCAAAATTTCAAGTCTCTAACCCCAGCCGTTTAGGCTGTACGTTGATCGATCAGTCAGTCAGTCAGTCAGTCAGTTTCTTCTTTTATATATACAGATTTAAGGCTACGGCGCGTCGTGTGTGTAAGAACGAGTGTTAGAGTTTATGTTGGTCTAATGTTAAAATGTTTGGTGTAAATGTCACGCAAATTTTACTACCGCGATTCAGGATCGATTAATTAAGACCGCGAAATGTGTGAGTCATGGCGTGTAGAATTAATGTTATACCATATATATACACTCAACAGTCACACACATAGTTCTGACCCCACACTAAGTAAAACCTGTATCGTGGGTATCAAGAACTACAAGGGATTGCGGTCCCACAACACCCAGACCCGAAACAAATATCTCTCTGTCACACAAACATTTGTCTCGGTGCGGGAGTCGAACCCACGGCCTCTCGTTTCACCGCCCGCTGCGCCGCGGAGGCCGACATAGATTCTAAAAAGCCGTTACGAGATCAATAACGTGTTAATAATATGCGATAGAAATCATTTCTTTAACTTATTTCATAAATTACGTAAGTATTAAAATTTATTTACAAACATTAATTACGGGATTTTACGAGAGAGACTGTCAGTTGATTACCTTTCGTGTTCACAAGTTTCTTATGGTAATGATATTACACAAACGTGAACTGTTGTTACATGATTTTAAATAATGGCATTTGAAAACATCTTACGCAAAAGGAGAACTTTCCGTGCTCCCTCCGCCCCCGAATGTGATCTTAGCCGACAAGTCACGCTTTCTGGCATTTTCGATTTAAAGTCATTAACAAATTGTATTATTGAAGAGACTTTAAGTGGTGGGTTGAGTATTTAATTGATTTTAGCTCTCAGCACGTCTTCTGTTGAATGACTGCCATTACTGAGTTTGAACAAGGGATTGGTTTGACAATATTGAGTGTGTACGTCAAGCCGTTGGCCGTCAGCCGATGAAGGTCGGTCAGCATCAATTATTTTGCAGGGTCTATCAATGTGATAAGGAAAATCGTTGTTTGAATCATAACATGCAAATAGTACCATAAATCTATCCCAATTTTAACCACCTTCAAAAGGAGGAGGTTTCTAATTCGACACGTATTCTTTTCAATTTCAATAAATTCGGTGTTTTATTTATACCACCAACATTTTTTTTTAGTTTGGTTCAAAATCCCCTCGTACATATAGATATAAACTCACGTCTGTAATCCCCGAAGGGGTAGGCAGAGGTGTAATCATTAAACCTACTTTTCACCGAATTTGTTACGATCCCATAATGTGATGATACTGAGTATTTTTAAATAGAACAATCCAATATCACGTTGCCCGACCGGGGATTGAACCCGAGCCCTCAGCATAGCAGTCGTATCGCATGCGCAAATACAACAGCGCCACCAGGGCAGCATTTATTTCATATTTAAGTAACAGTAAATGTACTACTATCCAATTAGTAAAGCCTTATCATAAGGCTAAAAATTACTTTTCATTACAGTCTATTTTTCCTCAAAAATTATAAAATAAAAATCTTTATTCATCTTGTAGGCATATAAAAGGCACTTATGACAGGTCAAAATACAAATGGAAATTCTCCATACGGGAAGGAGTAATTATGGTTAGTGGCGTAGGAACTTGGAATCTACCATCAAGGGCTGGTAGGCAGGGATACAACGTCGAGGATAGGACTGGAAAAGGAGAAAAGAGGATGACCGGAAAATGAAAGGAATCATGATCGTCAGTAAAGGAAGTGACGGGAGATGATGATCAGGAGGACAGGAATGGGAGGGGAGAAGTTGAAAGGAAACAGGACGGATTTGGAAGGAAAGTAATCCCTAGTCTAGCTAACCTACCAGACTTTCACTAACTATCTAAGCGATGACGAACCGAAGAAGAAAGGCAGAAATAAACTCCGAGCTTATTTTTTTCGTATAATTGTAACATTTTTTTTTCTTCTTATATTAAATTAACTCTGAAGTTTGATGTTTGTTTCACTGAATGAATCAAGTATAAGTTATGCATTTTGTGAAATTTAACAACAAATATATTTTAATTCAGTAAACACTTGAGTAACGGCACAGGGTTAAGTAATTTTCTTTTTAAAATCCGTCGAATTTTTTTGGCCGCCATTTTGCGTTCATATACAAATTGGCGCGCTTTTGTGATGATTGCACATCGCCACAGAATAAAAAGTACAGAAGACAAATTGATAACAAATTATGGTAGTCATAAATATTAATGGAGTTTAAAATAAAACAAAAAAATATTTTAACTTGAAATGGCCAGTACTGCAGAACGGCGATTTCATAGGTATAATAAATACCTATGAAATAAATAAATATCTATTATTATCTTAAAATATTAAATTTATTCTGATGAACAAAATAATATGTTCTATTTAACATTAACCTACAAATATTTAAGATACCAAAGATTGCCTTAAAATATGTAATCGGTAAACGTTTGTTGGTTAAATATTTTATGATATACATCTACTTTTTGTAAAAACAAAATATATTCTTTTATCGAATATATTATTTATATAGTTATTGAAAATGTATTAGGTGGTTTTTGAGATTAGATTTTTAAATAGGTACTTATATTAGAATTATAGCGTGGGACTGGCTTATAAAGTCTGGGTCTTCTGTTCCATTCCCATGTTTTGTGGGCTGAGCCTTCTGTATCATTCTTGTTTTGTAACAGTCAAGCCGGCATAACGTTATCTCGTCAACTGCTGGCAGCCATATTGTATTCAAACGTACGTCGCAAATGTCATTGGTGAATAGTAACTACAAACGAGAATTTATAACAAAGAGGTTTTTATATTTAACAATTGCAGGTGTAAGGCAATTTCTTCCGAATGTGACATTACCATTAAAATAAAACTTAATATAATATATTTACTACAACGAATGAATGGCGAATCCAATATTTTCCAAAGTGTTTTCATGGAATTTATATAATTGATTTATTATTAATTCGTATTCTAACGCCATTTCAATTAAATAAAGGAGAATAAATAAAATTATTTTGTATCCGGAGAAATAAAAAAATCAGTATTAATAGAACTTGTTTTGTAAAGTAAAATACGAATGATTGACATCATGAAGTGACACAATCTACCATGAAACTTCACTGAAACTTCCTCAAACATTGATCAAGCTTTATTTAAACACCTTTTATATAATTTTGAAGCTTTATTTAAGCACCTTTTATATCATTTTCAAGCTTTATTTAAGCACCTTTTATATAATTTTCAAGCTTTATTTAAACACCTTTTATATAAATTTTCGTTGGTTACGTTCATTTTGCAGTCACCATTATTCAGCCTCTTTGAGAGGCATAGCCGACTAATGAGATTATCTCGCCTCTTAAGTCGTCGTTCCTTTTGAACTGCGCTTACAATCTGGTTTGGATCAGTCGCTTTGCCGATACAAAAAGTCTAGAAATCCTTACGTCGAAGCTTCGGTGAACGTTAATTAGTTCCTCCAGAAAGCTAGACTCAAGCTCTTTGAGTGCACTAGTATTTGAACTTACGTCTTGTGAATCACTACCTCGAAATTCCGAAATTCTGCCTTAAGTTCAGATTAATTAGTCGTTTGTGAAATTCTTCATGCAATAACATGCTACTGGCAGTTAGTTTCAAATCTATTAATTAAAAATAAATTAAATTAAATTAATTAATAATTTAAGCAGCGATAGCCTAGTTGGTTGCGGTACGGACTGTCAAGACAAAAGTCGTAGGTTCGAAACCCAAGTGGCATACACCTCTGACTTTTCTAAAGTTATGTGTGTATTAAAATGTTAATTATCGCTTGCTTTAACGGTGAAGGAAAACATCGTGAGGAAACCTGCATATCTGAGAATTTTTCGAAGGTATGAGAAGTCTGCCAACCCGCATTAGGCCAGCGTGGTGGACTAAGGCCTAACCCCTCTCATTAGTAGAGGAGGCCCGTGCCCAGCAGTGGGACAATGTTTAATACAGGGCTAGTATTATTATTAATTAATAATTTACTGTTCAATAAAATTTATGAATAATTTTTTCACCAAATGGGTGTCTGTTTAAGTCGCTTCATACGGTTAGGACATAAATTATTAAACAAAGAATTCGTTTAATATTGTAATAACACAAAATAAAAATAACATAAAAAATTCTAAAAGTAATATTGCGTTTTTTTATCACGAAATACTCAGTATACAGCCAGTCTCTGGAATTAAGCCCGATGTGGCGATAGGCTTGTCCCCTATCACATCATGGGACGATAATTGGCTCGGCGAAATGAGGGTGTATTAGTTACCTCGGCCTACCCTTTCGGGGATTACAGGCGAGAGTGCGTATGTAATTATGTACAAAATAAATTGTAATGTGTTTAGGTACTTTTAGGAAAAGTCGGGAGTAGTTAGTTGTAAGGAAAATATATTATTAATGAAGAAATCTTACGCTCCTTAGTCAGTAACCTTCGTATGACGTTGTGTGTAGAACCGACATTAAATAATAAATAAATACACACTTTCACATGAGCTTGATTGACTCTACATTAAGATTTGGAATGTAATCCCCGAAAGGGTAGGTAGCACCCATTCTTCGCCGAATTTATTACGGTGATAAGGGGCGAACCTATTGCCCTACCAGGCACAATTCCATATAGAAAAAATTAACCCTATATCACTTTACCCGACCCGAGGATCGAATCCGAAACCTTAGCACATGCAATGCATGCGCAATTACAACTGTGCCACCGAGCTGTTGTTTTCGGTGAAGAAAAATAAAAATGAATATACATGGACGAAGCGAATTGCTTCGTTTCATAACAAATATTACCCACCTTAGACAGTAAAAGGGTAATGTAATCACGCGTAATTCAGAATTTTACTAACTTTCTCAGCTTCATTACGTAAATATTTTATTCTATGACTATTTACATTACTTACTAGCTTTTGCCCGTGATTTCGTCCGCGTTGAATGAGTTTGTCGCTATACAGAAGAGCCGCAACAATAGTGCCCAAAAACTATACTAAATGATAATTTATTTTATTTTTCACCGACTTCAAAAAAGGAGGCGGTTAACAATTCGTTGGAATCTTATTTTTATGTATGTTCCCCGATTACTCGAAGACGCCTGAACCGATTCGATAAATTATTTTTTTGTTTAAAGGTGATATACTTCCTAGATGGTCCCATTGACCAAGTCAGGATCTCATGATGGGATCTCAGAAAAATCAAGGGCTACCCTCAAGTTTTATAGTGACGAATAATTTGTTTTTTATTGAAGTCGGTGTACTTTTTATGAATTAAAAAACTTTTACTTATATTTTATCATATTAATCGTTATTGAGAATTAACCTTTCGGGCCCGGCCTGGCCGAACACGACCTGACGAAAACAAGTGCAAGTCGCCCTTATTAACACGCATTAACGGCGTATTTAATGTAATTGCTGCGGACGGTTTGTTTACATTAAGGAAGTTATGCCACTAACTTAATTTAGATCTGATGACATATATTTGTACCACTTTATTTTCACGTATCATCAACTATTTGGACAGTGCACGCCGATGAACAATCGAGTAGTGTTTTTTCTTCCGACTTTATTTACAAATATTGAAAATTGAAACTGAAATCTTGTATATATCAGAATTAAATATAGCCTATTTTAGTCCCAGATAGTGCACCGTGCTAGAAAGAATTAGAATCGGTTCAACATTTAAAGAGAAAGAGACAACATCCTACATACAACCAAAAAAGCTCTCACATACACACCTGTAATCCCCGAAGGGGTAGGCAAAGGTGTAGTCAGTAGTACACCCACTTTTCGCCGAATTTCCGTCGCATAATGTGATAGGGGGCGAGTCTATCGCCATACCGGGCACAGTTTCCAGACTTCAAGCTAATACTGAGAATTTTCAAGATAAAAAACCCAATATCACTTTACCCGACCCGGGGATCGAACTCGAGACCTCAGCAGAGCAGCAGTCATAACGCATGCGCAACTACAACTGCGCCACCGATGCAGTCTCTCACCTCGAAAAAGCTAACCTCTTTATATAAAAATGTAGATAAGTAATAAAATAAATTATAACATTTGAAATACCATTAATCAATTTTATAACCTACCATTGTGTGTTAAAAGCCTGCCATTCCGCGTGGGCGTTCACGGTTTTGCTTCCCCAGCTAATCGCTGATACCCGCCTCCTCATGAATCAGCTGTAAAAAATATAGCTTTCAGAGAAAACACTATCTTAATGACGAAAAAAAGCATTAACCTCGAAAAAGAAAGTTAGATTTGCTCGCCAATGTCTTTGTGCGTGGTATATTTTTTCATAAAACGAATACATTTTTAGTCAGTGGAAATTTGTTTATTTTAGAGTTACCAGGAGGAAATACACTAGAGCAACACATTATCATAAAAAAATAAAGGTCAATATTCCCCCGTAAACAGGCAACATCAACATCAACAACAAAAATAATTTATAATAACAATTAAACATGATTATGACGTATGTGTAGCTTCTTCACACAAGGCCATGGGGCAAGGAGGTGAAGAAGCGGTCGAGAATCTTGTGTCAGAGTACTCAGAAAGTCGCAACACGACCAAACATCGTACCCCAACTCTAGACCCTGACAAAAAGCAGATTTACACTGGCTGACCCCGGTCCGCGACACACATGCGTGTTCCACTATGGCGGGTTTTACACCCTGTGTACGGTTTTCGCTATTCTATGAATATCCTACCACCAGCAACCTTATTTTGTTAAGTAGTTGTGGCCAGTCTTATGTAATATCTTGTAGAAAAATATGAGGTAATTTACTTTACGACTAATATTATATTTAAAGGTATATTTTTGTGTAGGATCGCAGTTAATGCTTGTTACAGACAAATATCACACTATTAGAAATACTCAGGATATTTGAATGTATTAGTCATTCATATCTCTTGAGGTATGAAATTATGAGCCAAATAGGGCCACACGCTTCAACTTTGATTTTAATACCTCTTCGCTTGGCTGCTCATGTGCGGCCTATGTCTAAAGGTATATAAAGCTGTTACGTCAAACCGATAGTATATGAAACTCCAAGAAATTTCTAGAATAACCCATAACTGAACTTGCTAAAGTAGACTAAAGTTGCTCTCTCAATCGCCGTATAAAAATAATATTTATAATACGGCTTCATGACAAAATTTTTGGAAGCTGAATTTAAAGAGGTTTATAAAGTTAACTAAAACCTTGATTAAATAAATACATCGAACATAGTTCTGACCCCACACTAGGTAAAGCCTGTATCGTGGGTATCAATAACTACGAGGGACTACCACACCACAACACCCAGACCCGAAATAAATACCTGTCAGTCACAAACATTTGTCTCGGTGCGGGAATCGAACCCACGGCCTCACTTTTCACCTGCTACTCGCCCGCTGCGGGACGGAGGCTGTCATTGTAATTTCTATATTAAATATGACAGCCTCCGTGGCGCAATTGCAAGTAGCCGGCTCTGAAACGAGAGGCCGTGGGTTCGACTCCCACACCGGGACAAATGTTTGTGTGACAGACAGATATTTGTGTCCGGTGTCTGGGTGTTGTGAGACCGAAAGTCTCCCGTATTCCCTGATACCCACAACACAAGACTCGTATCTTAGTGTGGGGTCGGGGCTATGTGTGTGACTGTTGGGTGTTATTTATTTAAAATATTTTTTCTAGTGAACTAACTTCTTGAATAACAAAGCAAAAAATCTTATGGACAAATAAAAAAAATATATATATAAAAAAATGAATAAAGAAAAATAAAATAATAATAATACAATAATAATCAATATATCAAATCAATCAATCTTATCTACCATTCTATTTATGCCAGAATAAACAGACATTTTTAAATTACCTAGTTGAATAAACATGAGACTAAATATTAAAATGACTATTAGAAAGAGGACGTATAACAGTATTTGAATAATCGCCACAAAGACTTGTAACATTAAAGTGTCTAGGACCATTAATCTTTAACGAAAATCTTGTGTAGTAAGTCCTGAAAAGCCGATTAACGAGATCGGAAATCTTTATTACTTGAATAAGTCGCTGCTGATTATTCTTCGATTTAATAGAGCTCTTCAATTTACAGTCTAGCTTAGTACCTGAATAAGTTAGTTCAAAAAAGGAGGAGGTTTACAATTCGTCGGAATCTTTTTTTTTATGTATGTTACCCGATTACTCGAAGACGCCTGGACCAATTCGAGAAATATTTTTTTTGTTTAAAAGGGTATACTTCCCAGGTGATCCCGTTGGCACCAAGTCAGGATCTGATGATGGGATGTGAGAAAACCGAGGGAAACCTTCAAATTTTATAGAGACGCATAATTTGTTTTTTATTGAAGTCGGTGTACTTTTTATGAATTAATAAAACTTTTACTTATATAGTTCCTAGAATTTAATATAAAAATATATGCCACTGATTTAAAATGTAACTTGTATGTTTTTGTTAAAAATAATGTTTTTTCTATCCTGGCAATGTGACCACACTGCACCTGATGGTAAGTGCAGTGCCATCCGATTAGAGTATGGAGTAGCTAGAGACAATCTATCCCTCACTACTCAACACAATCATGCCGGCATGCTTCTGCACACTACGCCATGGGCAAGAAGGTGAAGAAGCGGTCGAGGTTCTAGTGCCAGAGTACTCATCAAGCCGCAAAATGGCCAAACAACGTACCCCAACTCTAGACCCCCGACAAAAACTGACACTAACTTGCATGTGCCACTATGGCGGGTTTTACACCCTGTGTAAGGTGGTCTCTATCCGGGCGGATATGAATGTCCTACCACCAGCAACCGGATAGCAGATTATGGATATGTCTCATGAAGACATGTATTCTACAGGAAGCGACTTTGTAATTAATATGAGACTATCCTTTCTTTATATTCTTGCTCTATCTATCGAAAAAACGTAATTCAAAATGTACCTATATTATTATAGATTTATGTAGTAATACAATCAAAATGCGCTACCACAACGTACCGCTGTCTATAGAGCAAAAATAAATTGAAACGAAACTTCTTCTTACTTAAGACACTTCGAACATAAGTAATTTTACTTTAGAATACAGTGAGAGGAAAATATACGTACTTTAAAGTTTAAAACATAAACATTTATTTCTCGGCGCAAGCAAGCAAAGTTGCCGACCTCCCACGGGTAGTATTCGATTCTTACTTATGCAAAAAGTTTTTCAACTCAGGTATGCGTGACTTGGACAATGCTCTATATTTACTAGATAAATTATGTATAAATTGTCCTCACAAATGGCGAATTAGGAAGTATTTTGTTAAGACTTCACAGATGTTATTCGGGCTGGTGTGAAAATGCGTAAAAAAGAGATCATTTAAAGTCTGTGTACAAATCATATAGGTACAATATTATTTCAAAATAGAGCAATTCATTTAATGTATCATTAAAAGTGGCGAAACGATAAAAATCATTTATTTGAAATTTTGGATTACCTAAAATATAGGTATTAGTAAAATAAGTGTTTTATAAACACAAGTCGAAAAGTGTCTAAGGCATTTTTATCGGTAAATTTATCTTAGCTTCCGTTATCTTGTTTAAGCGAGGTCAACATACATAATACACATGGCTACAATTAAACACGAAGCTATGAGCACGAGCAAAATTGAATTCTAAGTTTATAAATAAACTTCGTACTTTTTCCGGAAATAATCGAGAGATTCCGGAGTCTCCCGTTCCACTGCAACACTTCTAATTTCTTTAAAACGAGCTTGATTACAGCAAGTTACAGCAAAACCTCAGTTTAACCTTTCATTATAAACCTAATTACTCCGCTGCCAAGTGCTTTCATTAAAATTTTAATTAAGCCTAAGATTAACAAACTATTTGTAATTTAGTTACCAAAAGTTTGTATAAGCTATCTAAAGGGTAGGCCGTACTACGACTCATGATTGGCCGTGAAAAGGAGATCTTAAGCCTTTTCCATATGTACAGAATACTAAAAATCAAAAAAGTACGGGGCGGTTTTATTAAAAACACAATAACATTTATGTAGTAGTCATTTAGAATTTGTATTTATTCTATTTTTATTATGATAACATTAATTATAAGAAAGGCATAACGGTTCACTAGGCCTGTCGTACAAAATTGCACAATAGCATTGCACGCACATAATAAATCAAATAACAGCATATATGTAATTTTGAACGATACTACAGGCCGGCATGATTGTGTTGAGTAGCGAGGGATAGATTGTCTCTCGCTACTTGATACTCTAACTGGACGGCACTGCACTGAACGTCAGGTGCAGTGTGGCCACTTTACCGTGTCAGGATTTAAAAAATATATTTTATAATTTTCCTATTTCGTTTTTCTTTAATCTAATTAATCAATGCTTTGATATGATTATAATATTGTTAAAAACTTATGTATAGTTATGTATCGATAAAAGTATTACATGCAGCGATAATCTAGTTGGAAGTACAGAGAGTTAGTTTGCAAGATTGAAACCAGTAGTATGGCAGTTCTGACTTTTCAAAACTACGCGTGTATTCATTGTTAATTATACCTTGCCTTAACGTAATTTTTTTTTATCCTAGCACGGCATAGTGACCGCACTTCACCTGATAGTAAGCGCAGTACGGTCCAATTAGAGTATCGAGTAGCAAGAGACGATCTATCCCCCTCTACTCAACACAATCATGCCAGCCTGCTCCTTCACACTACGCCATGGGCAAGAAGGTTAAGAAGCGGTCGAGGGTCTATGGTCAGAGTACTTAGAAGGCCGCAAAATGGCCAACATTGTACCCCAACTCTAGACTCCCAAAAATGTCTTTTATTGGAGGTTAATACCTGTTTAATTCAATATTTGTCTCCCGCTTTGCTATGGAGGGAAGTGGACAGCAATTATTTCCAACCCCTATATTTCTATTTGATTAATTTCGTTGCGGGATAAAAGACAGTTAAGCATTCCCAGAGACTCGCCGAGTTTCATTACTCGGTGTCGAAAAAATGCGTGCCATTGTTGATCCTGGCTAAACAGAAGTTACAAGGCGGGTGTGTGGGCGGGATAGTCTTGTATACCTTGCCTTAACGGTTTTACACATCGGGAGACAACTTGCATACCTGATAATTCCCTGCAACCCGCATTGGCCAGCGTGATGGTTTAAAGCGTAGCCCCTCTTTTTATTATAGAAGGCCCAGCAGTAGCATAGTGTATATTGAGCTGGAATTATTTTGCAGTAGGATAGGAATATTTTTGAAGTGAAAACATCGTTAGGCACTTTTGGGATGGGGAAAAAACACTGAACTCGCGTGACCATCACGCTCAGATTATTTTACTTTTGACATAAACACGCCTATGAAGTTCTATAATTATTGACCATCATACATAAACATTACTTTTTAAATAAAAATAAAACCGCCTTCAAAAAAATCCAGACACAACTAAAAATCAAAAAATAATTGGTTACATTTACATCAATTAATTACATACAATTTAAATCAATTATTTCTGGAGTCGGTGGCGGTATTGTTTTCTTTACTTTTAGATTCATAAAAACCAAGTATGTATTTATATTATATTTTTTTGTATGCCTGATTATTCTGTTTTTTCACTGCTTTGGCTGGCACGGTCCTCCTCCTTTTTTTTGAAGTCTGTTAAAAAAAGTTAATACTTCATGGACGATGTTTCAAAAAAGGGCAGTCATTCCAAAATTTTAAGTTTTCACATCTGTTTGTAGTTCCCAAGACTGTTTTACAGTTTATTTAAGAAGACTGCTTATAAATTGTTTATTTGCCAATAAGTTTTATATAAATATCGACTTCAAATATCTTTTACATGACCTAATTCACCAGATTACAACTTCAGGAAATAGTATCGCAATGTCCCAGCTTATTTCCCTTGCAAATGGACGCAGTACCTCGGATCCAACGTAAGATATCTATGTTAATGTATCAAAAACTATTCATGAGAGAGCCCGTATCGATAAAGTAGGTCTGTTGTGCAGACAAAATATCTGATTCCGATAAGTAGCTTAGGATATACTGACGACATGAGACGGCTGCGAAGTTATTTCAACTACTGCCGTATATTTTTGGATTTCGTTACATTGTATCAATGATATCTATATAGAAACTTGGAAACAACTAAAATAATCAAATACAATTTTTATACCTAGGTACTTATATGAGAATTAACAATTGAAATCTGATTTCCCAAAAAAATTATGTTTGTCTTTACTTTTCTTTTTGTATCGCGAACAAATACTACGAAGTTGATTTTGATGTCATACGTTCTGCATTATGGTTAAAATATATTTCATACTGATTAAATAATCAACCATGCAATAGAAGTTAATGTAAATTTTAATTACTTGAATTTTATTATAGGATCAGATACGCGGCCATGATCTTGGGTAAAGAATAAGAACTCAAAAGTCACACATAGTCCTGAGCCCTCAATAAAATACAATTATCTTGTGTCGCGTACCATGAGGGACTTTGGCTTCCACTTCGCCTAAAGCCAAACAAATATTTGTAAATCACACAAACAAAAGCTTCGCACAAGCGAAAACTTCTCGTTTCAAAGCCGTTTTTTCACCCACTGCCCTATGGCTGTTAAATCTTAGAAGTTTGCTAGTAATAAGTGCAGTGTGGTTCAGTTATATTACGAAAAATTAAGAAACTGTAAATTTTACAGCAAGCAGCGGATTTGCTGTACCCTGGCATTGCAGAAGTCTATGGGCGGCGGTGACAACTTACCATCAGGTGGCCAGTCTGCTCGTCTGCCTATCCAGGCATAAAAAAATGAAAATCCTACTCAACAATCAGTAATATGTGAATTCTATAAATTCGCTTTTTGTCGGTTTGTTTGTTTAAGTTGCCAATCACCGTACGTAATCTGATTTGCAATGTTTTTGTGTACGGAAATAACACATGCGTCAGTTTTAGGTAACGAGCTTAGTGTCAGGATTGGATGAAATCAGGTCCATTCCTAGGATAAATACTTACTACTCGAATCTACATTTTTTTCAACGACTTGAAGACTTAACAGAATTTTTATAAGGTACTAGCGGACCGTGCAGACGTCGTCCTGCCCGTAAAATCAGTGCCATCTGCCGGGCTGATTTGTGAATCTAAACCATCCAGGGTGCCTCCCAAACGCATACAATAATCTTTCAAATCGGTCCAGTCGTTTACGAGGAGTTTAGTGACATACACACGTACAGTAGATTTTATATATAAAGATTAGGTATGCAAAATATTGCTAAGTCGATTCCCAGCACAAATACATATAAAATCCACAATCCCATCTTGTAGATTTACCCGAAATGTAGTTTTGCCATTATTTGTGTGTAATTTTTTATATTGTAATAGTTTTTTTACTTACATTATTATCTTCTTTTGAAATAATAATAATCGCCTGTATATATTCACAAATATATTTGGCCAAATGACCTTAAGCTTCAATAAAGGTTAAAAATAAAAAAATGCCTGACAATAACTGTCTAGGAATAATTAAAGACATTCCTAGTACATTTGCGGTATTAAGCGAGCAAGAGTCGTAATTCGTTTATCCACACACATGCTAACACCTTTAACAATGCACTACGCGTTGATAAGAGACGAGTCAAATCCCAATTGCAGACTTACTATATTTCAATAGAAAACCTCTAAAAATCATAGTTAACGACCTGGAGATCGACCCCAAAACTCCCCGGAATTACAGTCTATATTTGCTAGACGATCACCGCTACGTTATTCATATATTTGCCATCCGTGAGACCGAAGTTGGTCGTGAATAAAACTTTTAATTCACGAACACAAAATCGCCCGCCGATCACAGGGCCTTAACTACTCTTCTGAGGAATGAAGGCATAGGCTACCACACCTACGCCCTCGAAGAAGAACGTGCCCTCAGAGTTGTCATCAGAGGAGTTCCCAAAGAACTCTCTGCCGATGTTGTCAGCGAGGATCTGGCAAGTCAAAATCTCCCTGTGCGTGAAGTACATAGGATGTACAATGGGCGTACAAAAACCCCCTACGACATGGTTCTAGTCATTTTAGATCGAACCCCTGATGGAAAGAAAATCTTTAACATCAGAACGATCGCCAATCTGTCCGGTGTTATAGTAGAGACACCTTACAAAAATAAAAAGCCCTCTCAGTGTCATCGTTGCCAGCTCTATGGTCACTCGGCCAGAAATTGTTTCGCCCGTCCTCGTTGCGTTAAGTGTCGTGATGATCATCATACAACAGACTGCTCACGTAATCCGGAATCTACTGATCCACCTGGATGTGTCCTCTGTGGTGCGGATGGTCACACCGCAAATTACGGGGGTTGCCCAAAAGCCCCACACCAAACTAAGAAACGGGCGGTAAGCCACCAAATCGTCCCAACTCAAAATATTAACTCTACCGAACGTCCACTCCAAACTACCAATATCACATCAGCGGTCGCTACAGCAACAAAAGTCACTGTCAACACGTCACTGTACCACAAAAATAACACACACAGTAACACAGCCAAACCCAAAGACCAAACCGGTACTATCCCTAAACAAAATACTGTATCCGTTCGGTCATATCTACCCCAAGAGAGGAGCATACCTATCCCTGAAACCAAACGTATAGCCGAAAATGACATCGCGGCTGATTTCGCTCTGGTGAGCGACTTTATCAACATGATAAATATCGAAGAGATGCGTATACTTGCAGCAAAGTTACGCCGGACAGATAATACCCCCAGCGACCGCCTCAAAGTGGCGATGGAACATGCGGGTCTTATTATCGCCATCCAAGCCTTTAAGGCCTCTAATTAAAGATCCCAAATGGCTGCCACAACCCAAAGAACCAAGCCTCGCGCGCTCAGCCTCGCATTTTTCAATGCCAATGGTATCAGATCCCAACGCGAAGTGATTTCTGAGTTTCTCAAAGATCACCAACTAGATATATTTCTAGTTCAAGAAACGTTCCTTAAACCCAGCATGCGCGATCCTAAAATTGCAAATTTTAATGTCATTAGAAATGATAGATTAACTTCTAGAGGTGGTGGTACGTTAGTATATTATAGAAGATCTCTTCACTGTATTCCCATAGACACACCACCCTTGACCAATATAGAGGCCACCGTGTGCCGCATCGCCATGACAGGCCATCAAGCTATTATCGTGGCTTCTGTCTACCTTCCCCCAGACAAAAGTTTACTTAGAAGCGACATCGAAATGCTTCTTAATCTTGGAAACGCCGTCATATTAGCTGGTGATTTTAATTGCAAACACCAACGCTGGAACTCCCATACCACTACAACTAACGGGAAAGTACTAGATCTGTTAACTGACATGTTAAATTTTGAAGTTATCGCCCCAATGCACCCAACGCGTTATCCTTCTAATCCTAACTTCATACCAGACGTGCTTGATATAGCGCTTCTAAAGAACGTGATACTCAGATTACGCTCAATAGAAACGTTACACGAACTTGACTCGGACCACCGTCCAGTGCTTTTGCGATTGGGCGATCCAACAAATGACTCCACTACAACAAAAAGGGTTGTAAACTAGAAGAAACTCAAGTCAATCCTTGAATTGAAAAGTCCACCTGAGCTAGATAACATACCCAATTCTATCTCTAGCTTAGAAGTCGCCAATAGGACAGCTCAGACCTTCACTAATTATCTTCAGTCTGTAGTTGAAAAATCATCTAGTGAGACCCCAGTAGCAAACGACCGCCGCTGGGAACTCACTAGAGACATGAAGGAGCTAGTCAGGACCAAAAATGCTGCAACTAGGGCCTACGACTCGGCCCCTACGGACGCAAACAAACATAGGCTACAAACTTTGCGAAGAGAATTCAGAACTCGTATAAAAGAAATCCGCGACGAGAAATGGCAAACCCGACATATCTCCATCACATCAGGCCTATTGGAAACTGGCCCGATCCCTCAAGCTAGACTCCACTTCTGGAATGCCACCTCTTGAAAGACCTGGTATGCCTTCAGCATTCGATGACGATGACAAAGCCGAATACTTGGCTACCACTCTAGAGTCCCAATGTTCGCCAAGTCACGAGGGTACAGATCCAACTCACTTCGACACCGTAATCAAGGAAACAGAGCGTAGGTCGTCTATGACACCATCCGCTACCCTTACTCAAACATCTACCGAAGAAATTGACGCCATCATAAGAGGTCTTAAAGATAGAAAAGCTCCTGGATACGACGGCATTAGCAATAAAGTCATCAAATATCTCCCGGCCCATTTCACTCTTCTACTAGCGAATATATTCAATGTATTTATTTTACATCACTCCTTCCCCGATATATGGAAGAAAGCCATAGTGATAGGTATTCTAAAACCAGGCAAATCTGCCTCAAATCCTACCAGCTACAGACCTATAAGTCTTCTTAGTAGTCTTGGTAAAATCTACGAACAGGTCCTCTTAAACCGTCTTAGCAGTCATGTTGAAGCCCACAAACTCCTCCCCGATGAACAATTTGGCTTTCGAGCCGGTCATTCATGCGTTCATCAGGTTCACCGCATAACGGAGCACGTCTTATCAAACCTAAATAAATCAAAACCTATTCGTACCAGGGCTTTATTCTTTGACGTGGCAAAAGCATTCGACAAAGTCTGGCACGACGGCTTGATCTACAAGCTCTTCCAACTAGGAGTGCCAGACAGGCTCGTACTCATAATACGGGACTTTCTTACAAATCGAAGCTTCCAGTACCGCGTAGAAGGGTCGCTTTCCACTTACCATTTCCTGAAAGCAGGTGTACCTCAAGGTTCCGCTTTATCGCCTCTTCTGTTTTCACTCTATACTAGTGACATCCCCAAACACCCCAAAGTTAATCTTGCTCTTTTTGCTGACGATACAGCACTATACGTATCAGACGTAAACAGAAGACTTATTAGGATTTACCTCCAACAGGCCACAGATTCTTTAGGAAAATGGTTTCGCAAATGGCGAATTGACGTTAATCCTGAGAAAAGTGCCGCCATTTTCTTTTCTCGGGGCAGCCCCCGAGTTCCAAACGAAATCCGACTATTCAACCGCCCAATTCCTTGGGAAAAAACTGTTAGGTATCTAGGCGTAGTTCTCGATAGTCGTATGACATTCAAAGATCACATTACCCGCGTCCGAAACAAAGCGGCTTTTATTCTTGGCCGGCTTTATCCCATGATTAGAAGTAAAATGTCTCTGCGTAACAAAGTGACTCTATATAAAACCTGTATTCTTCCAATTATGACCTATGCCTGTGTTGTATTCGCGCACTCGTCTCCTTCTAACATACATAGAATTCAAACAATTCAAAATAGATTTATGCGTAAAGCCACCGGTGCTCCGTGGTATTTGCGGAACTTAGATCTCCACCAAGACCTCCGGCTACTCACCATAGCCAGGTATATGAAAAACTGTGTCCAACAGTACTTTCATAAAGCAACCCGACACAGAAATCCTCTTATTGTGGCAGCTGCCAACTATACCATAACCTTTGAAGCAATCTCCCTCCGTCGTCGCCCTAAACATGTTTTGGGAGATCCAAACGATCCCATCACGGTCGCTGTCGAGGCAGCACTGTCCCTGCCCAATCGCAATCATAATCATACCCTGAATGCACGTCGACGTAGGACTCGCCGGCGTGTCCAAGGAGCCCGGCCGAGGCTCAGATCTTCAATACAATAGTATATCGAGACGGCCCGAAACCTATTCCAAGCGACGCGACGGCTTAATTGAAGGCCTTTTAGAAAGCGTCTTTGAGCTTAGCTGTTGACAAATGTTGCGTTTTCTGGCTGGAGCGCCATAAGCGTCGGCCACAATGTTCGGTGAAGCTGTAAAAGCAACTATGAGCTAACAGCACAAATCCATACGAAAAAAAAAAAAAAAAACGAACACAAATGCCTCCAAGAAGTAAGGCTAAAAGACGCTAAACTATCGATTTTTTAAAGTCACTCCACGATAGTAAGCAAGTAAAGTCGATCGTCGAGATATTTGGTCATACGACGGTCGTCAGCTGAGGACCTGGTGGTAGGATATTCATATCCGCCCGGATAGCGACCACTGTATACAGGGTGTAAGACCCGCCATAGTGACACACGCAAGTATGTCGCGTTCCGGGATCAGCCAGTGTACATCCGGTTTCTGTCGGGGGTCTAGAGTTGGGGTACGATGTATGGCCGTTTTGCGGCCTGCTAAGTACTCTGACACTATACCCTTGACCACTTCTTCACCTTCTTGCTCATGGCATAGTGTGAAGAAGCAGGCATGATTGTGTTGAGTAGCGGTGGATAGATTGTCTCTCGCTGCTTGATACTCTTACTGGACGGCACTATGGATAAAAAAAACCTGATATAAATGGTTATACATTGGTCCCTAAGAGTCACCCTCCACCCTGGTCCTGGTATTACGCAATATTTATTCAAATCAAATCAAATCAAATCATTTATTTTGCAAATTAGGCCACTAGGGGCACTTTTTACATGTCATAGTAATGTTAAAATCTAAGTCTACCGGTGCTTCGGAAATGCCCACTGATCTGAGAAGAAGCACCAAGAAACTCAGCCGTAGGTCTTCTGTAATTTGTCATTATATTTCAACAAAAAATCACACATAAAATACATTTTTAACAAGTCACATTCACATGACAAAAAAAAATGATGGTATACATGTTAATACAAGGCAGAGTCGTAAAAGAGGCTATACAACTTGTTATTTAATTTTATCCAACTAACAATCAATGAGCAATCCAGGTAGACCAGTCCACACAAGCAGCACCCGTTCACGAGTATGACGCATGTGCCAGCCATCGGCCTCCTCAACCATGACACAGGGAAGTGACCGACCCGGCACATAACGCCGCCGCAAGCGCAAACCCTTAAGCGAGCATGACATACCCTAATCGCGACAAAGAATGATAGAGAAACAAATTCACAATACAATAGCTTTAACAAAAAAACAAGAAGCCAAGACTAATACGACTCAGGCATCATGTAAAAACAATTTACATTAAACAGAAATAATCAATACATAATCATTTATTGTAATAGATCTGGAAGATTCAGAGCAATTTAATCCCAAGCCTTCTTGTCGTCAAGATAATCGGAAATTTTGTAGTAACCTTTTCTACTAAGCTTGGTTTTTATTATGTTTTTAAACTTATTTATTGGTAATTCTCTTATATCATTCGGAAGTTTATTATAAAAGCGTATACTTTGCCCCATAAAAGAATTACTGATCTTGTGGAGACGAGTCGAGTGTAACACAAGATTATGCTTGTTCCTTGTGTTTACTTTGTGAATATCGCATTTTTTATCAAATTGTGCAATATTTTTACGCACATACATTAGATTTTCAAAAATATTTTGCGATATCACGGTGAGAATGCTTATTTCTTTGAATCTTTCTCTAAGAGAAACTTTGGGTCCAAGATCATATATGGCCCTAACGGCTCTTTTTTGTAAAGTAAAAATTACATTAATATCCGCAGAGTTTCCCCAGAGAAGAATTCCATACGACATTATACTGTGAAAATAGCTAAAATAAACTATTCTTGCCGTATCTACATCAGTCAAACGTTTGATGGTTTTAACTGCATACGCCGCTGAACTTAACCTGCCTGATAACTTTCCGATATGCGGCCACCACTGAAGTTTTGCGTCTATTGTAATGCCCAAAAAAGTAGTTGACGCAGCAGGGTCCAATTCTTCCCCATTTATTTGAACATTGGTTCTCGTTTGCTTAACGTTGGCCATTGTAAATTTAAGGCATTTCGTCTTCTTTTCATTTAATACGAGGTTATTCGCGTTGAACCAATGTACAACTTTACTAAGAGCGTTGTTCACTTCGTCAAAATTTTTAAATCCGTCCTGTTTCCTTTCAAGTTCTCCCCTCCCATTCCTATCCTTCTCCTGATCATCATCTCCCGTCACTTCCTTTACTGACGATCATGATTCCTTTCATTTTCCGGTCATCCTCTTTTCTCCTTTTCCAGTCCTATCCTCGACGTTGTATCCCTGCCTACCAGCCCTTGATGGTAGATTCCAAGTTCCTACGCCACTAACCATAATTACTCATTCCCGTATGGAGAATTTCCATTTGTATTTTGACCTGTCATAAGTGCCTTTTATATGCTACATGATGAATAAAGATTTTTATTTTTTACCTGACCCGGGGATCGAACCCGAGACCTCAGCACAGCAGTCGTAATGCATGCGCAATTAGAGCTGCGCCACCGAGGCAGCAATATTGGTGCCTGCTGTAATGAACTAGATATACAGAACACTTAAATTAAGGTAAATTGGAATATAACGCATTGTGTATTCCGCTTCGATAGTTAGTTGGTTTGCAATTGAATATGTCTAGTCCCTAACACTAATTAAGACTGATTATATAAAGCACCATTTCTGTATACAATTATGATAATAAATAGGTACACCCAACAGTCACACACGTAGTTCTGACCCTACACTAGGTAAAACCTGTATCGTGGGTATCAAGAACTACGAGGGACGTCGGTCCCACAACACCAAGAACCGAAACTAATATCTCACACAAATATTTATCTCGGTGCGGGAATCGAACCCACGGCCTCTCGTTTCACAGCTGGCTACTCGCCCGCTGCGCCACGGAGGCTGTCAAGATAGAAAACTTAATGTGGTTTTACTCTTGGAAAAATTTATAAAACGTTTTGAAACAATAGATCACGGCATGTCGTTATAATTTTTATTTTAAACCAACTTTTGCCCGCAGCTTCGCATACATGTTTACGTTTATCTATACTGTAGGAGACTGAAATCCCATAAAAAAGGTATTTTAAGGTTCATTTTAAGTTTTGAGTCTTGTGGTTAACTGTATCTCAATAGCACCAACTTACGAACAAATATTCGTATCCTAATGTAAAAAAAATAATTTAAAACAAATGACATTCTCGGTATCTTTATAATAAAAGATACGTTCTAAAGGCATCCTACTTGGCTCAAAGATGTGCAAACTAAACCTAAATAATAAGGAATTATAATCCTACTAATATAATAAATGCGAATGTTTGGATGGTTGGGATCCACCCAATGTTGGATGTTTGTTACTCAATCACGCTACATCAGCTGGACGGTCCTGGTTGAAATTTTTTACAAAGTTAGATTATAGTCTGGAATAGCACATAGGCGGCTAAGGCTCACAAAAAATGTACCTTATCTATATTTTTGATGAGCCAAATTTTATCTAAAGAAAAATATACCTTCGAAAGTTTTTTTTTAATTAAAATTTTATCCGTATGTTGGCTAGTATTCATGTGATAATATTAGACATAAAAGTTGCAGATAATTAACGAATTTCACCGAAAACACCGCGGTATAAAAAATAGCTTACTACTTGTTCCATATAAGAATAAAATGTGTCCACCCCATTTCGAATGTATTATTTTTTTATTTCATCTTGTATGTACTACTTACACTTGATATCTTGTTTACATGTTAAATGTATAGGAATATAGCTACTATATCAGTAGTCGTCATAAGAAAATAAGCAGGAATTCAGGAAAATAAAAATATTCCCATCTAACTTCACGTGTGTTACAATCCATTCGTTACGATGTAGTTTTTTTTGTTAAAGTAATAGCAACATAATTTGCAATTTTTTTGTAACAGTAACATTATTACATTATATATGAAATGTCATTTTCCTGTCTGACATCTTGGTTTTTATAAAAATGGGAGTACTTTGTGCGTGTTGTTTTTCGTACTTTGGTTTTAGCAAGTTTTCGGAGGCAATTTTGCATGGTAAGTACTTAAATTTGATTGTAAGGTGTAAACACAAATAAGAGGGATATGTGTATTGTTAATTAAATGTAATTCATAGCTGATTTAGATTGCGATTAAATTTGCTACACGAGTTTTAGTTTATATTATTCACGCGTGTTTGTTCACGTGTGTTACGTGTGTTACGATTTTGTGTCACGTATCACACGTGAAAGAAGTAAAGCTTAGTTCACATTGCAATATTGTCATCATCAGCCCAGTAAGACAGTGCTGGGCAAAGCTGGCCTCCACTTTTTTAAAATACGCGGTTTTCAGCCAGCTGCTTCCTTTTGGCTATTGTAGGCGGTCTACCTGATCGGAAGGCGTCTGCTTTTGACCAGGTAGACTGCCTCCTGCTCATACTCATCATCATCAGTATAATACTATGCTTTTCTACATTGCCTATTTTTCCCCGGCTTCAAAAAGAAAGCTATGAATTCGTACCTTATGTACCTATATGATAATGGGGGGACAAATATTGTCATTATATTAGTCTATAAGGGGTTTAATGCATGTAATGCGCAATTCCTAAGTGTATATGTATGAAATTCGTTTGAAATTTTATAAGTTACTTATACATTAGTCCTCGCACATCTCGAAAACTACTGAAACGATTGCAATGTTTTTTTTCCTGTTGAGTTAAGGGTTTTTTAACTTAGAGCTAATAAAAAAATTGTTAAATCAAAATCGGATGATGATTTTTTAAGATATAAAGTGTGTCTGCACACACGCTCAGAAGACTTTTGACGCACTGTTTTAATGAGTTAGTGAGATAATGACAGTCACGTTTTTAATATGATGATTGGAGTTGTTCGATTTTTGTAAAAAACATATGATTTACATTAGCATTATATTTTTTTAGATACCACTAACAACTGTCAAAAGAAGCTCTATCGGGAAAGGCTACAAAAATCCTGAAAAGTTCTTAGTCCAGAAGATAAAAAATGCTGAGGAAACAAAACAAAAGAGATTCGAATAAAATAAATTCGTGATTATATAATTACAAATAAAAGTATTTTTCAAATAAATTATTTCTGACAAAACTATAATGATACATAAACTGTAAAAATATAATAAAACACTAGTGACTGTCTGCCTCAAATTATGTAAAAAAGTAAGTACATAACTATTAATAAATTTTTAAGTACAACATATGAGTTCATTTATATAATTAGTATATAAGAGTTGATAAATAAATCCTATGCAGCTGTACTAGCGATTTTTTAGTTAAATAAACAAATTGGTCAATATGGTATTTTATTTAAAATTCCACTATACATAAAGTACAAGTACAGTCTTGTCTCATGTGAACTATTCCTAACAATGTTTCCAGTGTGTTACCGATTTGGTGTGTGTTATCGTGTGTTACAATTCCCGTGTGTGAAGGTACACTTTTTGTGAGCCTTAGCCAGGCTACTATTTATCCAGGAAAAATGTATAGTTGCCGTGGGATACTTTAGTTTTTCGCAGAGCAAGGGATAGACATGATTTTTGCATATTGGCAGTTAAGGGATCATAAAATGATATAGGCCACGTTTTATCCCGGAAAAATGCACGCCTCCTATGGGATAGCAAAATATAGAAAGGTGTAATAGCTTAAGATGCTTCCATGGATTGTATACCTATTCTTCCAGAAAAAAACTAAATATAAATTATATGAATTAATTATATAATATAAATTAATTAGATATTTAGCTACTTTTTCACCTTGTTAATAGAAGTAACAATGTAGCGAGCGGTGGCGGTTTACCAAAGATAATATCTAGAACATATTTTAATAGCTTTTGTTCGGAGTTTGTTATAAAATGTTACGTTACCCGCACGCCTCGATAACTTTAAATTTTCTACTTCGCTGATCGGGAACAAAATATATAATGTATGTGTTGTTTTATCGTATTTCAATTTATTTGAAACAAACTGAAATGTAAAACGTAAAACACTGCCTCGGTGGCGAAGTTGTAATTGTGCATGCGTTACGACTGCTGTGTTTCGGGATCGATTCCCAGGTCGGGAAAATTGATATTGGGTTTTTCTATTTAGAAATACTCCGTGTCAGAGACTATCCCGCCCACACACCCGCCACTGTAACTCCTGTTTAGCCAGGATCAACAATGGCACGCATTTTTTCGACACCGAGTAATGAAACTCGGCGAGTCTCTGGGAATGCTTAATAACTGTCTTTTATCCCGCAACGAAATTAATCAAATAGAAATATAGGGAGGAGTTGGAAATATAAATTGTCCACTTCCCTCCATAGCAAAGCGGGAGACAAATACTGAACTAAAAAGGTATTAACCTCCAATAAAAGACATTTACGTCTGGAGAAGCCAGACGTAAAGCACCACGGAAGTTACTTAACGGGTCCTATCATGCGAGCTGTTACGCTTGATTCCAATAATAGGTATGGCAAAAACGCCGGAAAGCACGGAAATTCCTCCCAGTCTCCACAAGGTCCATATAGTATACAACTCCAGATGTTATCTGCATACTGTCAAGCATAATGTTGCGCTCATTTTCTGGTTAAAGATGATTTATTTTCTCAAAAAGAAATTTACATTTCACTTAGATGAGAAATCAATTAATACGGTAAAAAATATAAGTGCTTCGACAAGTAAAGCAAACATAAGACGAAAATTATGATTTGTCTCTAACTTACAAATTTAACAAACGATTTATAAAGTAGTGGTTTAATCTATGATTACCCGCAAAATCAAACTCTAAACGAGCGACGCCGATCTATGTTTGCTACAATAAATAAAGACGAGTTCGTTCGGCATGTCACAGTGTAGGTCAATACAGTAAATAAAGTTATTTCATTAATGTTGTATCATTTAAAATATGTTGTTTTAGTTTGTATTTAAATATGCCGAACGAATCCGCATTTTTAACATCTTTTGGTAGTTTATTGAATATCTGTGCCCCTTCAAAACTGATTGTTCTTTTGCCATAATTAGTATGTATAAGCGGAGTAACTATTTTATTTTTTCTACGACTGCTTCGATCATGCACTTGGTGGACTTTTGTGAATGTTATATGCGTGTGTATACTTCCATTTAGTATTTTCCATATGAGTATACAAGTACAGTATGCGTGTAGCTGTTTTATGTTCATGATTTGTGTTTCCTTGTAAACTTTAGTTGTGGATGTCAAATATTTGTAACCAAAAAGCAGTTTGATTAGCTTATTTTGTGTAACCTGCAAATCGTTTAAGTTAGTTCTCGGCGCGAAACCCCAAATTTCTATAAGATATAGGAGATGTGATTTTACTAGGGAATTATAAATGATTTGGCTGACGCTGCGGGGAAGGTAGTGTGCAATATTACATAGTGACCCTAATAATGATGAAAGCTTGGATTTCACATGGTCAATGTGGGTATTCCAATTTAGATGACAATCCAATCTTAGTCCTAAATATTTTTCTGAGTGTTTTTGGTGTAAGGTCTGACCGTCAATTGTGAGTGGTGTATGAGGTGGCACTTTTTTATTTTTGGGTTTGAAAACTACGTAACAGGTCTTAGTTGTGTTGACTGTAAGAAGATTATTCTGAAACCAAATTGAAAGCTTACAGAGATCTTCTTGAGCCTGTTTTGTTATATCATGTAAACTTTTTCCAAAATAAAAAAGACAAGTATCGTCAGCATAAAGTGATAGGTGTCCATGAAGTGGGAGTTCATGTATTGAGTTCATGTATATTAGAAATAGTAATGGCCCAAGTATCGAACCTTGTGGTACCCCTACTGCTATTTTATGTAATTGGCTACGGTATTTACCTATCTTGACTGCTTGGAATCTATCAGACAAATAAGATTTAAACAGGGCCAGAGCTGATCCCGATATACCCATATTTTCTAGTTTTTGTAGCAAGATTGGGTGACTGACAGTATCAAAAGCCTTCTTTAAGTCTATAAATACTCCTAGACCTAACTGTTTTTGATCAATATTAGTTTGAATTTTAGTGATCAAATCAATGGTTGCTGAAAGAGTGCTAGATTTAGGGCATTTTGTCAGAGACTACACTCCCAAAGAACATGATGCGCGGACTGTTCGTACTCACAGTTTGGTGTAGAACATGGGCACGCAGGCGAATCAACCAACCTAAATGAGAATAGTTTGCTCTTAAAGTTGCTATGACCGGTGAGAAATTGTGAAACACAGTGATCAATTTCTAGCCAAGTTTTTGTTAGACGATCGCGAAATACTCCGTGTCAGTCAGGAGTCTGGAATTATGCCCGGTATGGCGATAGGCTCGCCCCTTACCACATGGGACCGTAATATATTCGGGGAAGTTGGTGTACCGGTTACACCTCTGCCTACCCCTTTGGAGATTACAGGCGTGAGTGTGTATGTAGTTTCTGATACTCAAAATATGAACGGTAAAAATATTTGCAATGAACTGCGAAATATGATTTCTGTTGCATAAAAATTGTTTAAGCAGATTGAATTTATGCAACCTTTTTTTAGCTTAGGTAGTATTTGAAAAGGTTAAGTAAATATTTATTCTTACAAAGTTAAAGTAAAAACATTTTGGAAGAATAAAAACAGCCGCAATTACGTACACCGTATGCGGGAGCGTCATTGAAACGTTTCACTTAAAAAAATGAAGTGTCGTAAAAATTTGTCACAAAGCAATTTTGCAGCGGTGTTCGCCACATCCCTAGCGTGAAATAAATTCGGAGGGAAAATATTTTTCACGAAAAAACGACGTAACATCGCGTCTGCTTGGTATCAATGTGTGATAGGTTTATTATCCTCATTCCAGTATTTCAACGTTGCTTGATGTAAATAAACTCGTCTCTAGGGCAGTGTTATTAAGTGATAAGTTGTAATATTATGGAAAATTCTGGGGAATTATGGTACACAAAATATGTGAGGAACCTTGAATGGGAAGATATATTTTTTTTTATAGTATAGTCCGACGAACGAGCCAGTGGGTCACCTAATGTTAAGTGATCTCCACCGCCCATGAACATCCACAATACCGAAAATATCATGTATGCGTTGTCGGCCTTAAAGGACAGGAATAGGGATTAGGGAAGGGAAGGGGGAATCTGGGCCTCCGGATATCTCACTTACCATACGAAACGCGACAGTAAACTGTCACTTTACGTTGGTTTTCTGTGAGACAGTGGTACTACCCCGGTCGAGCCGGTCCATTCATGCTGTAGACAAATATGTCTACAGCGTGGCTCTACCACTTCCAAATAATACAACAACTCTTTATTGTGTAACCATAAAAGATAATAACATAGCATACATAATAAAGACTTAATTACTAAATGGTCCTACAATGGGCGGTCTTGTCGCTAAAAGCGATCTCTACCAGACAACCTTTGGATGGACAGAAATTATAGTAGAAGTAGACGATGGTGTACAATAAAGAGAGCAAAAAGAACAAAAATAATACGAAATACTAATACTTATATAGTTAAACATATACTAGTACATATATGTAAAAAATATATGGTATACGAGTTAATTTTTAAAGTCAATTTTACGTTACGACAGAACATTGTAAATTAAATAAAAACAAACAATAATTAAATACAGATGCATTGTGTTTTACTCTCACAAAATATGTTTTAATGCAAATATCCAGAAATGGATGAAGCTTTAAACTAACTCTTCTTAAAGTCAGTTAGTACATTAATTACAATACCTACTTCATTTAATTAAGCAACTCATTCTTAAGTCTCTTTGCCCTTTAATTAATGATAAAATGTAATAGGACTCTCACTAAACTGGCTTCACTTAATAGATGTTTTAATTAACTCATACATATATAAAGTATATTAGTATTAATAACATATTTTGAATACATACGCGTATATGAGAGGTGTACCTCTGCCTATACCCTCGAAAATTATGTGTACAGGTTACAACCTGTACACATAATTTTCGCCGTATTTATTACGGTCCCATCATGTGATATCGCCAAACGGAGAAAAATACCGGACTCCGGGCTGATAGTGAGTATTTTCTAAATAGAAAAACCCCATTGCACTTTACCCGCCCGGAGATCGAACCCACACAGCACAGCAGTCGTAACGCATACGCAATTACAACAACGCCACCAAGGCAGTCATTTACTGATTTGAAACACACACTAATAACTTTACTGTGATAACACCTAATTTTCGCTTAAAGTTCTAATAAATTTAAAATATAATGCTAGACATATTTCCAGTGTAACTGTCTCAAACAAGTAAACATTGCACCCAGTTCTCAGTTAACTTCGTATAAATTATTCAAGAATGAAGATGCTTCGCACCCGAGATGCAGTTCTGTTTGTTTTTGAAAGCAACGAGATGATGCCGTAACTTTAGTATTTGTCGTGATACGGCAGTGTTAAACTCAAGTAAAAACTAGTTTCAACTCGCTACTCGGAGTATGTTACTTATGTACTGATTTTATTAGCATAGTTTAACTACGGCACTACAAGTATGGATTATATTGTGCCTTATAGTTGCAACACACTAGGCGTATTCCGCATTCGCGTAGCGGAAACGAACGCTTATGGGGAGACACACGCAGCGTTGGTAAAAATTAGCCAGCCCTGTGAGAATGCAGTCTAACACACCTGGTAGTGGTGGCGAAAACACAAGTATGTTGTAAAGTCATTTTAACGCGTCAAGTGTGAGGCACCGCATTCTGGTATAGATTTTGATAACATACACCTGCGGGATTCTCATATTTATTATCCGATTCCAAAAAAAAGAGGAGGTTCTCAATTCGTTGGAATCTTTTTTTTTATGTGTGTTCGATTACTCGTAGGCGCCTGGACCGATTCGAGAAATTCTTTTTTTGTTTAAAAGGGTATAATTCCCAGGTGGTCTCATTGGCCCGAAGTCAGGGTCTGATGATGGGATCTCAGAAAAATCGAGGGCAACCCTCAAATTTTATAGGGACGCATAATTTGTTTTTTTATTGAAGTCGGTGTACTTTTTATGAATTAAAAAACTTTTTGATACTACGAGTCCATGTTGACCAAACTGAAATCTGTATATATAAAAGAAGAAACTGACTGACTGACTGACTGACTGACTGACTGACTGACTGACTGATCGATCAACGCACAGGCAAAACGGCTGGGGTTAGAGACTTGAAATTTTGACAGTAGGTACCTTTTATCACGTAGGCATCCACTAAGGAAGGGTTTTTGGAAATACCACCCCTAAGGGGGTAAAATAGGGGATGAAAGTTTGTATGAAAATCCGTCATTTTTGAAGATAAATTCATGAAAATTAGGATTTGGTATTTTAGTTAAAAATAAAAAATATATGTTTCAGGATTTTTGGAAATTCCGCCCCTAAGGGGGTAAAATAAGGAATGAAAGTTTGTATGAAAATCCGTCATTTTTAAGTTAAACACATGAATATTGGTATTTTGTATTGTATACTTTTTCTCCCAAACATGACCTCCACGCGGGCGGAGCCGCGAGCAACATCTAGTTAGTTTATAAATTAACCAAATATTCATGCGTGTGTGTGTGTGTGTGTGTCACCGCAGCTATTACTATTTCTCAATTTTCATATTACAAATGATTATTTCGAGTGTATACGTAGGACTGTTAAAGACTTTTATTACGTGCGAGGCGTAAAAAACTGTTCTTTATTTTATCGGGTGTAAACAGGATATTATTGTAAATTTTAGTGGCAATTATTTCTATATCGTGCGGTTAGGCCATTATCGTATTACAGGGAACAGCTTTTAGAGGTTTTCATGAATAGTAGGATTGACGTGACTTTGAATATAAATGGTTTTGTGGAAGTGGACGATTGTTTCAACAGCTATTCAATATTCAACGACAGTAATATTATATAACGACAGTAACCCCGAAATTGAAATACTAGGATTTTTATTTTTTGAAGTTAGACAAACCAGGACAGTTCAATTTAAAAACAGGACGCATCTTACATACTTTTTAGAGCGTGATTTTTCAGTAGTTGGGTTTTAGTCTTTGAACTTATTTTTTCAGTTCTTAAAATTTAACCCGACATTATGTTAGCGCAGCGTTTTAAAACTGGCAAAAAATTACCGACAGCTCTGCGTGACATGTAACATTTACCCCAAGGAATTTGCTATTTTATGCAAGATGGAACTATATTACATTTTATGCCATAAAAATAGTAAAAATCCATCGATTGGAGAGATGTTATAGAACGAAAATATAAATCGAAGTTTAGATTTTAGCCTTAAGATATTTGAATGACACTTCTTACTTACAACTAATAAATATTACTAATATACTTTCTATAATAATATTTTGTATCGAAAATTGTGTCATTTGTCTTGTAGTAGCATACATAGCATTAATATGTCCTGGGTTCGATTATAGATCAGGCAATCAAGATTTGTCTCGAACTTTTCTGATTATCACAATAGTGAGTTCCCAAAATTTAAATTTGTGGCTGATATAGCCATAAGCTTGTTCTCTATCACTTTATGGGACGTAAATTAGCTCAAAAAGGTGAACTAGATATATATTCGCCTACCACTTCGTGGACACGGTGGGATTGTTATTTCTAAATAAAACTTCCAAAACAAGTCAAACAACAATTTATTATGCTGGCAATTTACTTTATCGGGTTCGTAGTATTGCATTAATATTGATGTTTAAGGAAAAAAATATGTTAAATTATTCGAATAGCATTATCCTTAAACTGCACCAACATATACACTACTATCTATAGTTACATATAGTGTCATAGTATGCCACTCTCAGATAACGGGTTCGTTGCAGACCGTACAATATTTTGTCTTAGTGTTTTTTTATCATAGCAATTAAAGGTAAAAGGAATTGTGAACCATCTCATAGTGTTTTCCACAGCCCATGAATACTCACACCAGAAGAATTATAGGAGTGGTTGTGGCCTGAAAATCTATTACACTTTCCTTTTGTTAACCGACTTCAAAAAAAGGAGGACGTTCTCAATTCGTCGGAATCTATTATTTATTTATTTTATTTTATTTATGTGTGTTCCCCGATTACTCGGAGACGCCTGGACCGGATCGAGATTTTTTTTTAAAAGGTAATACTTCTCTGGTGGTCCCATTCCAGGGATCTCAGAAAAATCGAGGGCAACCCTGTTTTTTTATTGAAGTCGGTGTACTTTTATGAATTAAAAAACTTTTTCTATATATACTTGTTGTATAACCCAGAATTACTTATTGTTATTACAACAATAAGTAATACTGTCAACAACATTAAGTACTTTAATCACTATCAATTAAATCAATAGCAAGGATAATTAAACAAGAAACGAAGATCAATACAACTTAAACAATAGATATCAATTGAGTGGTGAGCCAAACACAAAATGGTGCATTGCGCGATATGAAATCTTTATCAACATGCGAGCATAAATCCAAGTGATGTAAATAAATACATACTCAGGATGGTTTCTTATGTTTACGCGAATATTATACATTCGTCGCCCCGTGACCATGAAGGCTGTAAAGCTTTCGAAACGTCGTGTTAAAAAAGTAAAATAAACCGCGATAGAATCCGTAAATTTCGTTTTATTTCAACATACTCAGGAATCACATAGGGAATGCCTCAGTAAGATACAATTATCTTGTGTCATGGGTATCAGGAACTACGAGAGATGGTCAGTTGCACACTTGACCACAGTTCACCGGATGGTATGCGCAGTGCCGCCGAGTCAGAGTATCAAGTGCAGTGTGGTCACTACGCCAGAACAAAAAAAAATGTTAACATAAATCTTTCAGCCAAAATTGAATCCTTATTACTTCACTAATAATAAATCGATTGATTCATAATGTGCCAAACTCCAAAAGTATTATTGTAAAATTTTACATTTTTCTGTCCTAAACGGAGAATTAGTGCACTCTGAGTTGGAATTTTAAATTTGGTTACTGGGTGAGTTAATAACTGAGTGGTACGAATAGTATCATAAATCAAAACGATGACCTAATTGTATAACAGAAAAAAAAACAATAATTCATGCCCGTAAATTATAAAATTCGAGTTAAAGTTTCTTCCATTCTCATTCAAAATTGTCACAGACCCAGCCACGATGCCACCAGTCGGGTTATCGGAAAACGTCTGTTGACGACGCCCTCATAATACTGGTAATTTAATTAAGAAAATAGTTCTTTGAATATTTGTATAAAGATTATATAATATATAATAAGTAATACTAGCCCTGAATTAAATATTGTCCCACTGCTCGGCACGGGCCTCCTCTACTAATGAGAGGGGCTAGGCCTTAGTCCACCACGCTGGCCTAATACGGATTGGTAGACTTCATATACCTTCGAAGTTCGTATAAGAATTCTCAGATATGCAGATTTCCTCACGATGTTTCCTTCACCGTTAAAGCAAGCGATAATTAACATTTAATACACACATAACTTTAGAAAAGTCAGAGGTGTATGCCACTTGGGTTTCGAACATACGACTTTCGTCTTGGCAGTCCGTACCGCAACCAACTAGGCTAACGCTGCTTACTAGGCTATCGCTGCTTAATAGGCTATCGCTGCTGACTAGGCTATCGCTGCTTGTATAAAGAACTCTAGTAAAGATTTTATAAACCATAAACGAACAAGACTGTCTCTTTACAAAATCTATGCACTTGAAGTCCTCTGAAAGAGGTCGTTATCTGGACAATCGTCCAATATTTGCCATGGGAATGACACGCGAGACTCGCTGTAAATATAACTAAGTGGCTTTTCAGTTTGAACAATACACTACGTTATCTAATCCAGACTATGTTACTAATGATTTCGACAGCCTCTGTGGCGTAGCCGGCGAGTAGCCGGCTGTGAAACGAGAGGCCGTGGGTTCGATTCCCACACCGGAACAAATGTTTGTATGACAGACAGACATTTGTGTCCGGGGTCTGGGTGAGACCGAAAGTCTCTAGTAGTTCCTGATACCCACAACACAAGACTCGTATCTTAGTGTGAAAAACAGTCAGGCCAAGTAATTGTATTTGTATAAATTAGTCAAACCCGGTTACGGGTTACTAACTTAAACTAACCTAACCGACAGTCATATTTATAACTTATACGCATATTTTTAATGTCACTTGTGAGATTAAGCTATCTAAAGTGACACGTGTCTAAAATTTGACACGTTTTATATTACTCAGTAAATTGCTTTCGCCAATTAAATCTAAAATATTCAATGTTCCATTAAGTACATCGGCCTCAAAATAAATTGTTTAAAGTTTAAACGAGTTTTCAGCGCCACTGACAAGTGGAAATCTGTTAGAAATTACAAACTTGAAAAGGCGCAACTCGATCATTTTGATGTGTTAAAACAATTTTAAATCCAATACGTGCCTTTATTTTGTTTCTTTAGCGAAGTTCTGCAAGATTTTGCGTAAATTGTGTTACAAGATTGACGTTTAATATTTCGAAGAATAAGATGATATTTTATAAATTCTTTTAGCGCTGTTTAATTTTTTTACTACTGGTCCCGGGCAGACGTTGTCCTGCCATAAACCGCCTTCACTGTGGACCGAATTTTCGTTGAACAAAAAGGAAATTCAGATCTCGACATCAGCGCCACCTATCGGATCTAAAACTATCTTATCTTTTAAGTTGGACCCAACCACACACAAACACACAATATTTCATTGAAATCGGTTGAGTGGTTTCAAAGTCTATAACGGACATGGGTAGAAACAACTTTTGTTTTATCTATTTTTTACCCATACAGGTGACATGTATTTGGTGGGTCTTGTAGTATAATGGAATGGTGATTGTACTGTTAAATATGCGATCACCCTAAACCAATTTATAGTATTTAATCCTTAATCAGCTTACAATTTCCCAAAATTTAAACGGTAGTGCTTTTAAGTTTTGCTGGTCGTAGGTTATTTCATAGCGACAACCGTACACAGGGTGTAAAACCCGCCATAGTGGCACACGCAAGTATCGCGTTCCGGGATCAGCCAGTGTACATCCGGTTTTTCTCGGGGGTCTAGAGTTAGGGTACGATGTTTGGCTGTTTTGCGGCCTTCTGAGTAGGTACTCTGAAACTAGACCCTCAACCGCTTCTTCACCTTCTTGCCCATGGCGTAGTGTGAAGAAGCAGGCCGGCAGGATTGTGTTGAATAGCGGGGTATAGATTGTCTGTCGTTACTCGATACTCTAATTGGACGGCACTGCGCTTACCATAAGGTGCAGTGTGGTCACTTTGCCGTGCCAGGGTAAAAAAAACAGACCATTTACGTTTATTTTATTCAAATTGTCAGTAAACATGTAGCTATTGCGTCAGCAAGTATAGCGAGGAGTACCCGCACTTAATACCGTTACGAATACCTCAGATTAACATAAGTGACCTAGACATCGCATAGGTATTTAGGTGAACATATTTTCTAAGCCAGCGTCATGACACAGATCTAATGGGTACTGACATCGCCTGTCCTTATTACACAAATGACTGTTACAAAAAATGTGGGCACCAAAAGTACACGGAATTCAATAAAGAACACATTATGCGTCTCTATAAAATTTGAGTGTTGCCCTCGGTTTTTCTGAGATCCCATCATCAGATCCTGACTTGGTGCCAAAGGGACCATCTGGAAAGTATATCCTTTTAAACTAAAAAATAATTTGTCAAATCGGTCCAGGCGTCTTCAAGTAATCGGGGAACATACATAAAAAATTATTCCCACGAATTGAGAACCTCCTCCTTTTTTTAAGTCGGTTAAAAAGTTCGGCTTCTTTTAAACGGTAGAGCTCTGGTCAGTTTTATCTACAACATGTATGGTCCAGCCCGGCCAAGGTATGATATAGGAAGATATGTACTGAAAAATGCATGAAGTGACAACTTGCCATAACGTTTCATTTCCAACTCCTATATTTCTATTTGATTAATTTTATTGAGGACTGTTAATAATTCCCAGGGACTCGCCAAGTTTCATGACTCGGTGTCGAAAAAATGCGTGTCATTGTCGATCCTGGCTAAACAGAAATTACAATGGCATGTGTGTAATAAGTGTCTATTGCGTTTCGAATGGTGCGTGACATTTTCTGAAAGACAAATCCTTCCCTTCCGGACCCTATTCCTCTCCTTAAAATAGGCAATACCATACGTATCATATTGTGAGCATTTGTGGACTCTGGAAGTTATTTACCATCATAAATGAGTAATCCACTTGCTCGTTTACTGGAGTCTAAAAAAAGAACTATAGCTAATTAACTGATATTTCGAAGAGAATTTAAATTTAGAATATTAGGATGATCGGCCAATATTTTGGAACCCTTTTAATTCGTTATAAGGTAAACCATCAGTTGACTCTTAAAACCTCCTTGATATAGTGTGAGATAATAAGTAAAAGTTTTTTAATTCATAAAAAGTACACCACACCGACTTCAATAAAAAACAAATTATGCGTCCCTATAAAATTTGAGGGTTGCTCTCGATTTTTCTGTGATCCCATCATCAAATCTTGACTCGGCGCCAATGGGACCACCTGGGAAGTATAACCTTTTAAACAAAAAAGAATTTCTCGAATCGGTCCAGGTGTCTTCGAGTAATCGGGGAACATACTTCTCCTTTTTTCGCTAAGTTAAGTTAAGTTAAGTCGGTTAAAAATATATCGTTTACTTAAGAACTTTAGTGTTGGTCCACCGAGACAGGACACCCTGACCTGCGACAACATCCACATTTCCGTTTTGTATACATTTTGAAATATACGACTATAAGTATAAGTAATTCAAACTAGGTAAACCAAATTGGGTAGAAGGGATAAATTCCAGAAAGGATGCAAGATATGAATAATGACGTCATTGCTTGGAATCGCCATTGCGCTGTAGTCGTGTGAGGGAGATATTGTGATGTTTGCACTTCGCACCTAGATTTATTCATAAATAAAATAAATAACACCCAACAGTCACACACATAGCCCCGACCCCACACTAAGATACGTGTCTTGTGTTGTGGGTATCAGGGACTACGAGAGATTTTCGGTCTCACAACACCCAGACCCCGGACACAAATATCTGTGTGTCACACAAACATTTGTCCCGGTGTGGGAATCGAACCCACGGCCTCTCGTTTCACAGCCGGCTACTCGCCAACTGCGCCACGGAGGCTGTCATTTCATAGGTACCTATATTTATAATAATTGTGGCTTCATTTTTGAATCAATATTAATTCTAATTTCACAGAAAAATTTCTTTGTGGCATTGATTTTAGTTGTATATTAAATACAAAAAAATAAACACAGCATTCTATTCTATTGGCTCACACCGATGACGAAAAACCCTAAAAAAAGGACGTATAAATAAGGAAAAAATTGTATACCTAATGACAGTTGAGGACATTAAATGGCGTCTTGAAATAGTGATGCGTGTGTGCTATTCGACATATTTATCGGTATTTGGTTATTAAAAGTCTCTACTAGCTCGGTCTAAGAACAATAAAGAATTTACAATTATCAAAATATTTGACTAATAAGAACGTAAAAGAAACAAACGTATGAAAATCATATTTCATTATCTGTAAATAACAAAAATATTGTTACTGACTCCAAAATAAAATTATCTTATATACAATTTCGGTCAAATAATTCTGTGGCCTGGTGCTAAAAGGGCCAAAGTACGTTTTTGTAAGAAACGAGATTTTAATGCCAGTTTATTGTAAAAGTATGATATTTTTTTGTGCTTAAAGGGCGTTAGTGTATTAACAATCTTTCAAAAGTTACTATGTAAAAAAGGCCAATGTAGTTTGCGCTTTCATACAGTTAAGTAAAAAAAAATAATGTTAAAAGGGCTGCAGTATACTTAAGCCGATAAATTATTATTATTTTTCACTTTCCTAGTAATACAGTAAGAGCTAAAACGATCAAAGTTAACATTAGCCCTTTTTGTGATATAATTTTAGTCCAATTACCAAAAGACTGGGCAAACCCAATCAGAACAGTCCATAGGAACCCAAAAATAAATGTTGTAGAAATGCAACAGTCACAGTTCTACAACTTCCAAAAACTGCTCACTACACAATACGTACACCGAAAGATAAATTCAGTGAAAGAAAAGGTCAATTGGAATAAAATAAAATGGATACAGTGTAGAAAAGTAGATCCAGGGGTATTATACTACAAATACTCATTTGATGATAGTGAAGAATTATTCAAAGTGCTAAGTTTAAAAAGAAACCGAAATATGACACGTTCACAATCAGAAGATACTGCACCAGTAGCACCTCTCATGCCCCTAAATCAGAGACCTATTAAACTCCCTGCACCAAAAGTTAGAGACCTGCTATCATTTCTGGAGTACCTCCAACCATCCAGCCGTCCATTTTATGAGTCTTTGGAGACTGGCCCCGAAATGGAGGATATTGTGTCATGTTCTGATGAAGAAAATTAAAAATATTGTAATCTCTCCATAATAAAATTTCTTAGAAAAACAACATTGGCCTTTTTAATTTTATACATAATTAGGAACTAACAGAATAATTATCATCAGTGCTAAAGGGGCATAAGTTGTTAATATTTTCCAAAATAACATTTTTTTCTTAAATTAGAACTTAATTCATAAATCTTCTTAAAAACTTAAATCAATTAAAAGTAAAATATTTTTGCCATACTACAATATAACACCTGAATAATAACTATGTATGCTGATTCATTGTTATAACGCTCATTACTGAAAATAATGATTTATTGATATTGGCCCTATTAGCACCAGGCCACAGAATTATTATTATTATTTCGTCCTTTATTAGGTTTTTTCGTCTTTGACTCAAACTAACATTACATTGTACTCGCAAATACCGCAGTAAACTAACAGACACATACGCCTTGCACTTTTATTAACATAATTATGTACTTTATTATCTTCGACATGATTTTATAAGCGCCAGTGCAGGTCCACATTCTTCAGTCATTGTCTAGTGTTCAAACAAAATGTTGCTAATACCGTTAATTTTACTTTTTTTAAATCCGCTTTATGCTGTCAGTGTTGACATCTATAAAACATATAAAAACTACAAAGTGTACGAAATATTAGGCGATGAGGGCAACTTGCAGAACATGGTGAAGCAGATTACGGATTATTATGTAAGTGCTAATCCTTTTATGAAATAAACATTATGTTACTGTGCCATAGGAATTTGCATTTGTAATTAGCACGTCATTGCTATTAACTCCTTTATTACGTAGTACGTACGTAATAAAGGAGTTACTTGTTTTTAAAAATTAGAAAAATAGATAACGATTTTTCTATATTTTTTCAATAAATTTGTAATTTCTAGGCATTGTAAATAAATGAATTTAAAAACTTATTTCTTTAATAGTGAAACTATTACTGGACTGCGCGAAATAGAGAGATGTGTTTTAAATACGTTCTCATCATCGGTTTTTAAATATCGAAAAACAATTATCATCTCCCAATTGGTCCAGTGACAGCATACTAAGACTAAGAAACATACATACATATACACTCACGCCTGTAATCCCCGAAGGGGTAGGCAGAGGTGTAACCAGTAGGTACACCCACTTTTCGCCGAATTTCAGTCCCATAATGTAATAGGGGGCGAGCCTGTCGCCATACCGGGCACAGATTCCAGACTCCGGGCTAATACTGAGAATTTTCTAGATAGAAAAACCCAATATCAGTTTACCCGACCCGGGGATCGAAACCGAGACTTAAGCACAGCAGTCATAACGCATGCGCAATTACAACTGCGCCACCGAGGCAGTCAGACTAAGAAAATTGTGAGGTAATAGGTTTCTACTTGAAAAATCATACATGAGTTGCCAGAGAATATAATTTGTGCCCGATATATCGATAGGCTCGCCATTTAAACACCATGGGACAGAAATATGCTGGACTATCCTATCGCCGTGAGCTACTATATCGTAAAATGTACATTTTAATATTTTACATTTAAATTTATATTTATGGAATAATACAATTACAAAGTTGTTGAACTAATGAGTAAGTGTTTTATATTTACTAATTGCATTTCTGTCTGTCTTTTCATATAGGCACTAGCTTAAATATAATTGCAAGATTTTTTTTCTAAACAATGTAGTTATTATTTCCCCAAATTCAGTCCGTTGAACTTCTACTGTATTAGGTAAGCAATTAGTGAATAAAGTTCTCAATACCCCTTTGTCCTAAACTAAAGACACACAATGTAACTAAGTCGTTCTGCACTTATTCCCAAGTTATGTAGTGACCACATCCAGTGTTCCGGTAACAGAGTTGATGTATGTTAAGCTTACGAAGTGAATTTTTTTTTTTTTTTTTTTTTTTTTTTTTTATTCTGGCACGGCATGGTGACCGCACTGTACCTGATGGTAAGCGCAGTGCGGTCCAAATAGAGTGCTGAGTAGCGAGAGACGATCTATCCCCGCTACTCAACACACTCACGCCGGCCTGCTTCTTCACACTACGCCATGGGCAAGAAGGTGAAGAAGGGGTCGAGGGTCTAGTGTCAGAGTACTAAGAAGGCCGTAAAATGGCCATTGTACCCCAACACCAGACCCCCGACAAAAACCGGATGTACACTGGCTGATCCCGGAACGCGACACACTTGCGTGTGCCACTATGGCGGGTTTTTCGCCCTGTGTACGGTGGTCGCTATCCGGGCGGATATGAATATCCTACCACCAGCATATTATTATTATTATTATTATATTCAGTTCCAGGGTGGTTAGTTTTGATGAAGTACACTGCATAGACAGCCCATTCAAATTTCGAACAACAGTTCTATATGAAAATATGTTTTCCAGTTTGTAACGGCGTCATTTACACTATAGACGGAACAGTATTAAAATTTTATTAAAAATAAATAAAATATTTATTATATTATTAAATTCAATAAAGAACAGTTAACATTCGAGGTGCTCATTTAAGTTTCAAAGTTACTTATTAAAAACTTTTGAAGTAATTGTCTAGCGATAAAAAATTCAATATCTTTTTTATTCTTGAGGCGAATTACTAAACTTAATAAAATATAAATAAAGCAATCGTAAGGTTTTTAAATATTTTGAATAGACTTTTTTTCATTTAGTGTAAAAAGTTTCGTGCTGAATATTTTTATGGATCATACGATTGTCTAGTATTTCTGTTAATAAATTTTAATTGTAGCTTTTATTATTATTCTTTTAACTAAAACAAATATCTTTAGTGAATCCTGCATGGTTGAACTTTTTCAGATATCATTATAAAAGCTACAATAAACACCTTTTCATAAAATTCTCAGATAATCTTATCGTTCACTAAAATGTTCCGAAAGTTTAGTGGCACTTTTAGTTTCGAATACATTAGAAAATTTTGCCTTAATATAGTAGCCAAATGTGGGAAACCCTGAAATTTTCCAATCATTTCCAGCAATAAGTAGTCTATAACATTGAAAGAAATAAATCACAGCCTCCTAAAAATACTCAGGTAAATAGTAATGTATATAAGTTCCGGCGTGTCTCTTTTGGAGGTCCCGGAATCCTTCTGTAGTGTTAATGGAGACAACCACGGGGTGTTTAGCCGGTAAAAATCAGGCATACCCCTTCGCCAAGACGGGAATCCAAGAGGATTTTCCCCATGAAAAAAGTAAATGTATATAAAATACTAAGCGGGCCCGGCATACGTAGTCCTGCCCGGAAAAGCAGCGCCACCTACTGGGTCCAATTGTATTTTCAAACCATCCAGGAACCCATTGATACATACACACAAAATGTTATCCAAATAGGTGTTTGGGAGGAGTTAAAGGAGGTGACAAACAGACGAACAGAAGAATGACGCGAGGACTTGGTAACCCACTTTTAAGCAAATTTCATAGACGAGTGTGGAATTTGGCATAGTTAAGTATTTTATGAAAAACTATCGCCAAATAATTTTAAAATGTAGCCAACAAATTATTGATTTTTTTGTTATTTCGAATGCTCCTGTTTTAGAGATATAGAGAAATGTTTGACAGAAGAATCTCAGTGTAGTCCAAATTTTCATTTTTTTTAATAAGGTTGAATTTCAACCTACCTAATATACACATTCTGTCCCACTATTCGTATTCTTATATAGTAAACTAATCTAAGTATAATTCGAATTCTATATTTTAGGAGGTATCATTTTCGCAAACCACCAAAAGTAAAGTTGAAATTCTTGTCGCACCAGAATGGATTCCTACGCTGGAAAAAATTACGAAAATAGAAAATTTGAACATTAAGGTTTTAGTCGAAGATTACTCAGAGTAAGTGCTTTAATCGTCTTCCCATATTAATTGTTGATTATAATTATTATATCAAGTTATTCAATCATCAAATTTGAATGCATAATTCTATCACAGAAAAGTTTCAATGATCTCACCAAAGGAGGCTGAAAGTCAGATTCCGATCATCACCAATATTATAAATCCTACTAATATTATAATCCTACTAATATTATAAATGCGAAAGTTTGTATGTATGGATGGATGTTTGTGACTCAATCACACCACAACGGTTGGACGGATCTGGTTGAAATTTGGCACAGAGATAGATTATAATCTGGAATAGCACATAGGCTACTTACTATCCCGGAAAAAATTACAGTTCCCGTGGGATAGTTTAGTTTTTCACGGAGCAAGGGATCGACATGATTTTTTGCATAGTGGCTGTTTAGGAATCATAAAATGACATATGCTACTTTTTATCCAGGAAAAATGCACGCGTCCTTTGTGATCGCAAAATATGGAAAGGTGTAATAGCTTAAGATGCATCCATGGATTGTATACCTTTTCTTCCAAAAATATCCTCCTCCACCCAACAGTTATGAATGACAATTCTTCAGTATGAATAAATATAGTACCAAAATATTTTTTCTGTGTAGAATAATAAACGAGGAGAAACCAAAACGCCGCACAAAGCAATTCTCCTGGACCGCTTACCACGACTTAGATAATGTAAGTTTTACATATACAAAGTTATGCAAATATGAATTTAATGGCAATTTCTAAAGCCTATCTGTTTTCTAGATTTATAACTACGTCGAAGATGTGTACAAAGCCCATCCAAACTGGACACAAGTAATCGTGGGCGGCGAGAGTTACGAAGGCCGTAAAATCGAAGGGATCAGAATCAATACTCCGAGTGGAGATGAGAACAAGCCGGTTATTTTTATAGAGTCAGGTTTGATAAACAACTTAAAACATATATGTGAAAGGGGTCAAAGTTCTGTTTGAGTAAAAAGGAGGTAAAACGATGAAATACTAATTAAAGTCGATGTGAGCTCTGTGCGAGTCGATTTGATTACGTGAAGATAATCAAATCAATGGCGTTCTCTCTACATTTACCTCACTTTTTCCGTCGAAGATATAAAGGTGATCATAATACGGTCGGCAGCGGCTTTACTGTGCCCTGGCAATGCAGAAGTCTATGGGCGTTGACTACCTACCATCAGGTGGCCCGTCTGCTCGTCTGCCTATCTAGGCTCTAAAAAAATCGTGGACCTTTCAGAATCAAAATTGCTAAAAAAAATGTCGGTCATAATATATTATTTATTTTGATAATAGGTTTTAGGTAATGTATCTTGTTGATTAAATTAATAAAAAAACATGTCAACTACCCCATTAGCCGCGGTGTGATTACCCTTTATATGTTGATTTCAAGAGGTTATTGAATAAAAATTCAGCTTAAAATTTAGCTGACCGGACGACAAAGAATATATGAACAAAAACATAGGTCATAAAGAAGGTAATATATTCTATGTTACTGAGTAGGTGGCACTGGATCTTGAATGGATGCACTGACACATTTCACTTCACTGCATATTTGTAGTGTTATTCCATTTTAAGCTTTCAGTAAGCGAGATTTTGCTTTCTTTACAAATACTCTATTCGTTTCAACCCACATTATTTCTTTGTTAAAATATTCTAAATTCAAAAATAATGCAAGCTCCCGTATGTTTAGATAGATCAAAGATATCAAGATCAAAGATGTGTTAGTTTCTTTTGTAAAGCAGTGTGAAACTTTGACGTCAGAAAGATTTATTTCTTAACGATATAATATAGGCTATATACATTTATATGTTAAGAAAAAATGGTTTAATAATAATAAAATTAACGATAACTTATTAAAATTACTATTTAAATTTCCGAAAATTAAAAAAATATTTATTCTATAACTATCTATCTACAGAACAATGTACACATTGCTCTTCAAAAATAAACTTAATTTACAGATGTATCACATGGGTATTTATAATGATATTATTACCGCCAAAAGTTTGTTAATTTTTTAATATATTCCCCCAAGGAACAAAGGAATCAAAATCATTCAGCCTTGTTCCTCTGTTCGGAAATATAGCAAAAGGGAATATGATTTATTAGCTTTAACAACGCAAATAAGAAAATCATTTTAATTAATATGAACTGCCTCAGTTGTAATCGCCCATGCGTTACGACTGCTGTGCTGAGGTCTCGGGTTCGATCCCCGGGTCGGGTAAAGTGATATAGGGTTTTTCTATTTAGAAATACTCAGTGTCAGTACGGAGTCTGGAATTGTGGGTGAAAAGTGTGTGTACTGGTTACACCTCTGCCTACCCCTTCGGGGATTACAGGCGTGAGTGTATATGTATATTTATGTTTAATATGTACATTTTACATTCTCCAGGTATCCACGCCAGAGAATGGATCACTCCAGCTGCAACCACATACTTCATCAACCAGCTGGTAACGAGCAATGATCCGAATATAACTGCCTTGAGGGACCAATTTGACTGGCGCATCTTCCCGAGTGTCAATCCTGACGGATACCACTTCAGTTACAACATGGTAGTTCCCTATGTTTAATTCTGTACATTTTGTTACGACAGAAAGTAATACGTAGAGAAATACCTGGTATTTATAAAATATAATAACTCGACAGCCTACGTGGCGCATTAGGCGAGTAGCCGGCTGTGAACCGAGAGGCCGTGGGTTCGATTCCCACACCGGGACAAATGTTTGTGTGACCGACAGATATTTGTGTCTGGGGTCTGGGTGTTGTGAGACTGAAAGTCTCTCGTAGTCGCTTGTTATCCACAAGACTCGTATCTTATTGTGGGATCGGGGCTATGTGTGTGACTGTTGTGTGTTATTTATTTATTAACTGTATATATCAATAAATTTGAGCACTACTGAATTTTGCGTTCAGTAAGCGAAAGATCGTCTTAAGATCTAAGAAAGGCCCACATCCTCTAATGGACAAATATAAGCTGATGGATAAAAGAGTCCACAGACTGGCGACGATCCATTTCTTGAGTTCGATGATTGAATCGTTAATTTCTGAACTTTTCTAGGATCGTATGTGGAGGAAGACGAGGTCTCGGTCACCCAATGGGTGCATTGGCGCTGACCCGAACCGCAACTGGGACTACAATTGGCTGAGTAAGTTATTTTTAACCGACTTCAAAAAAGGAGGAGGTTCACAATTCGTCGGAATCTTTTTTTTATGTATCTTCCCCGATTACTCGAAGACGCCTGGACCGATTCGAGAAATTCTTTTTTACGGTATACTTCCCAGGTGGTCCCATTGGCCCCAAGTCAGGATCTGATGATGGGATATCAGAAAAATCGAGGGCAACCCTCAAATTTTATTGGGACACATAATTTGTTTTTTATTGAAGTCGGTTTACTTTTTATGAATTAAAAAATCTTTTAACTACGTCTATTCTGCAGTGCGCTTTATCTACATTAAACAGGCCCCGGGTCAATCAAAGAAGTTGCGCTCATATTTAGCTGTTGTAGTGTCGAATAATATTCATTATCTCTCTAATAATTTTTTTGAAAAAACAATTAAAAAAATTAAGTGCAAACTGGTTAAGCACTGATCTCATTTTAGTTAGTTTCATGATTAGTCTCTACATTGTTCATTTTATTTTGTTATTTGAAGATTTTGTTATATACATATATATATATAAACTCATTTGCAAAAAAAACGGGCACCTAAGCAATGAACCATTTCAAATGTTACTATTGGTTTGTTTGATAATTATAGGTAGTTTTACTTTCACCATTTTGTAAATTAATAAGCAAATAATCGTTTTCGTCAGTAGTATCATAAAATTTTGATAAAATTTATGGGTTTTAATGCTAAAGTTCACTAGTAGTGTATGCTCGCTAGTAGTGCATATGCTCGTGAAGTAAAAGTTAACAAAGATTTTTGTTTGTTTTTTCTATAAAGTAAAAGCAGATAAATGTTTAGTATCGAGTGTGACTCCCTCTAGCTGAAATCACAGCTTGAATTCGTCTGGGTATGCTAGCGAGGATATCCCGGATACTTGCTTGCGGAATACGTTCCCACTCCGCGGTAATCAAATTCTTCAGCTCTCAGATGGACTGCGGAGCCGGTTGTACTGATCTCACGCGTCGTTTCAGAACGTCCCAGACATGCTCTATAGGATTGAGGTCGGGACTTCGAGCTGGCCAATCCAAACGACGAATGCCGAACTCTTGCACATACGCTTCCACATCGCCAGACCGGTGGGCGCGAGCGTTGTTGTCCATAAAAATTGAGTCTTCGCCTGAAGCAGCCAATGCGGGTTGTGCATAAGGAATTAGAACTTCCGTTATGTATCGATGTCCAGTCAGTGAGCCGTTTTCAATGAAGACTAACTCTGTACGATCCATTGAATTTATTCCTGCCCAAAACATAACAGAGCCCCCACCATAAGGTGTGATTTCTTCAAAACAAGCCTCTGCAAAGCGTTCTCCTCGTCTTCGTAGCACTCGCCGACGTCGATCTTCACCGAACAGAGATATCCTGGCTTCATCGGAGAACAATACCCTATTTCAGTCTTCTTGAGTCCATGACTCACAATTTCGAGCAAACCTAAGCCTGGCAACTCTGTGCTCACGGAGTAACTTAGGGCCGCGGGCCGGGCGATGACTGCGTATATTGGCCGCGAGAAGCCTCCTCCTGACCGTCCATAGACTAATATGCACATTTCTTACTTCTTCGAGGTTGTTCTTAAGGTCCATATACGAAGACTTGCGATTTCTCAATGCGCGACTCACAAGAAAACGATCATCCCGTGGTTAGTGGTACATGGTTTTCTTCCAGAACCAGGCCTTCTCTCGACGGAACCGGTGTCTTGATACCGCTGCCAGGTCCTTTGAACCGTCGAGCGACTCACACTTAGCCTCTGAGCCACGAAGCATTGGCTGCAACCCTCTTCGAGCAGCGCAATAATTTTGGTAGCTTTTACCACTTTCTCTAACATTATTGAGACAGCTAAACAGCAATAAATGAAGCTTTGACAATTAAGAATATGAAATAAATTCATAAAAATTGACTAAAAGTTATGAAAACCGATATTATCTTTTGGAACTTCGCACCAAAAATGTAGGATAAAAGTGGTTTTCTGTAAAAACGAGCATCAAACGAAAATTTGAATTTAGAACGTACTGTTTTAAACACCACGGCATTTTTAAAACCGGCCAGTAACATGTACAACTGATTGAAATCATTTTGGTCCGGATTTTTTTAAAGAAGAATTAAAATCAAAACCGCACCGTTTTTTTTGCAAATGAGTGTATATCTAGTGCGCAGCCCAAAGCTATATTGGTAATTTAAATTGTAATTGTTTTTTTCGAAATACTGCTTAGTCTCTTAGCAATATAGTCGTAATAGTTGGTAAAAATTCAAAACCTTATATTATTATTAACTATGCGGATCATAATGTATTTATTTTTGTTTAATCAATTCATGTTTTACCTATATATTTTATTAATAATAGAATAATGAGGTAAATTTTTAATTTGAATGTAGGGATAATCACTGCAAGTAGGTACTGATCTGATTCTAAAAATACTTTCGTCAATTGAAAGCTACGTTATCTCTGAACGTTATAGGTTATATTTCAATCGAATCCATCATTAAATTTATCAAAAAGATATGGCGAACGCAAACTGTATTAAAACTATGACTCCTGCAATGTTAATTTAATGTAACTTTACCATTTTACAGAACACGGCGCCACAGACAACCCGTGCGATTATCAAACGTATGCGGGTTCGAAACCGTTCTCAGAAGTTGAAACTAAGACTCTGTCAGCATACATCGCTAGCATCGAAAATTTACAGGCTTACATAGCTTTCCACTCCGATGCTCAAATGCTACTGCTGCCGTACTCAGACTCCACGGTTCACGTGGATAATTACGACGACTTGGTATGAATTAAAGACATATGCATACATACATACCTATACACTCACGCCTGTAATCCCCGAAGGGGTAGGCAGAGGTGCAACCAGTACACCCACTTTTCGCCGAATTTATTTCGGTCCCATAATATAATAGACTCGCCGATCGCCATACCGGGCACAGATTCCAGACCCCGGGCTAATACTGAGAATTTCTAGGTAGGAAAACCCAATATCACTTTACCCCACCCGGGGATCGAAACCGAGACCTCAGCACAGCAGTCGTAACGCATGCGCAATTACAACTTCGTCACCGAGGCAGGGTGCGCCACAGAAGCAGTCTAGTAAAGACATGTGGTTTAATGTAAATCACTACGAATATTCACGCAACCTTTCCGTAATACCCTGTTGCAGGAAGGTGGTACTAATGAAAACTTCATATACAACATGTAACAAAATAAACGCACACCTTTTACTACAAGTACAAGTAGTTTGTTAAAAATTGGCCACTGAATCGATTTTAATATTTTTTAAATAGTTTTTTTTTTAAACACACTGTTTTAGTGTCTCGATAGGCAGACGGGTCACCTGATGGCAAGTAGTCACTGCCGCCTGTAGAGTTCTGCAATACCAGGGCACAGGAAAGCCGCTGCCTACCGTTAAGATAGTTAAAGTAAATAATCATAATTTGTAAAACAGTTCAAATAAACGACATTGAAACTTAAATCCAGGCGATACGGTTTTTTTTAAATGCAGCAGTAAACGATATATATTAGCAAGATAGGTCGAGGGAAATATAGGTATTTATAAATAATATATCCAGCAATACTTAAGTACAACATAATAGGCTATTTGACAACATTGAAAATACACTGCAAATTGTGGTCATCCTGTTAGACAATAGCTTAAAAAACCATATTTCACTTAATTTTAAACAAAATAATGTATATTTTTTGCAAATTAAACGAAATAAAGTACAACATTTTTTTTTAATTTTATATGGGATGTGAACACTCTGTGATTGATTGCAACTCTGGTGACGTCACACGCAAGTAAACATAGTTTCTTCGAGTGATTTTATTTCGCGTTTTATGTTTTATGGGTGATAAATTCTATTGTTGAACTATTTTTGAATCAGTTTTATGATAATTGTTTTATCAACAATTATCATAAAACTGACTTAACATTGATTTTTATTAAAAATACAGTAGATTTCCCGGAAATATCAATATAGTGTGCTTATTATGTAATAAATAATAGTTTTAAATCATTTCCGAAAATTAGTCAAATAGCGAATTTCATTCAATTATGATTCAATAGGGTAGTTGACAGTAAATAAAAATCTAATAGCATTTTATTTTTTAAAATAGATTTTAGTCTACAAATATCCAAAATTAAACCAATTGGTTTATTTATATGTAATTAATGAATATTTTCAAGAAGCAAATACAGTGTAAACTCTATATAGCGACACTGAAGGGACTGTGCATTTTATGGCGTTATAGAGAGTTGTCGTTAAATGGAGAGAAGAAACATAAGAATTAGAAAAATAAAAAGTTTATTTCTGACTATTGTTAGTAGTTATGTGCATAAAAAAGAATGTTATTTGAACGCTATTGAGTATAGTCTGTTATTTTTGTCTGACGTCTTTTGCTGCACCAGTAATTTTGTTGTATTTTTTTAGTTATTTTATTAATATCTAGCAATACTGAGGCATCTTGGTTATAAAGGAAATATTTTTCCAATAATTTTGCTGCTTCCAGAGCTTCTTTAATGCTCGGCGGAAGCTCAGGCTCATCCGTCTCATCTTCTTCATCACCTTGTTCTTGATCCTCAGTTTTTCTCACTGAATCCAAAATTTCTTCGTCTGTGAGTGAAGCCGTTGTAAGCAGGCGGTCGTCCACTTCAATGTAGGTTTGAAGATTTACCGTATTTCCTGCCATGTTGAATTGTTGAATCCACTCAGTTAATGGAAGGTCGTCGTCGCTTTCAAACTCAGATTCTGTTTCCACCTCATCACTCGTAGAATTGGTCACATTTGTATCAACACTTCGTGCTTCCCCACTTATTTTACCATAGTTGATATGATGACGCTGCTTGAATTTTCCGAGCCATCCTTCTGATGCTTTGAAAGAAGTTAAACCAAGTTCAGCAGCAAAATTCTCCGCCTTAGCTTTCACGAGCGTCCCCGAGATAGGCATATTATTCTGGCGCTGTCGATGAAACCATGATAGTACAGCTTTATCCAAATCTTCGTATATAGGTTTCTTTAATTTTTTGGAAGATTTTCCCTCGCCCGCAGCGTGGAGGATTTTTTCTTTATTTTTCCATATTGTGGACACGGTAGAGCGACTAAATCCAAAGCGTTTGCCAACATCACTTATCTTCTCTCCCGTTTCTATTGCGTGTATCAGTAAAACTTTTTCGTCAATACACAGTGATTTTCTTTTAGTAGCCATGTTTACAGTTTGCAAGTTTGTGAGCAACTAAGAATATGATAAGGTATAGATAATCCATGACTCCTAGTTATGAATCATGGTCAATAACAGTCTACACGTGCAAGCAATCCCAATTTGTAAACAAAAGAATGAATTTCTTAGAAAGTTCGGTATGCATGATGCCGACAGTCGAGTTTATTGCGGGCTAGGATAATAAAGCGACAATAGATCGTACACAGCTGCGCAGTTTTTACTAATTTTAGCAACTTAATTGTTGTCGTTATTGAGAGTGGGTGTAATGCTATATAGAGTGAAACATTGTATGAAAAACAAGCTAAACCAACCAAAGCCAATTGATTTCGACGCTTAAGAGAGTTTGTCGTTAAATAGAGTGACGTTACATGGAGTTTACACTGTATGTAAAAAAAGCATTTTGTCACGTGACATGAAACACCCATCAATCACGTCACCGTTCGAAACATCTAAGAAAACGCTGAGCCAAACGTCTATTAGTTTGGTAGATGATCACGTCACACGAGAGACCATGACAGTTGGTAGCGTCTGTTTATTTATTTTTTATCTAATGTCCTGGCACAGCAAAGTGACCACACTGCACCTGATGGTAAACGCAATATATGAATATTGGTGTTAAATTTAGGCATAGTTTTTAAATATTTATCATAATGTGTTAAATACTCTAAGATCATAATACATAAAATATTGCATATATTAATAGGTAACTGTCGGTAAAACATCACTTGACTACGGACGCGCTGTCAATGGAAAAGTTTACCGTGGGCCTGCCACAGCTGCTGAGATTTTATGCAAGTATTATTTCTCAAATTGGTTTAGAAATGTAACATCCAAATCTGGTAATACCTATGTGCTGTTTGTTATTAATTTTAGTAAAATAAACGGTGTTTCTTAACAATATAAAGATATACAAACCTAAATTGTAAGAATAATCGATACAATTACGCTAAGGTTTCAAAAGCATTGTAAGGATTTATCACATAGATAAAAATATAAATAGACATCCCAAATAAATATGAATCAAACTAACATGTTATGAATACCTGTATCGCACAAGAGCAATAAGTAATATTGTATACCTTTAAACAATTTGGTTTTCTAAGCGGATTTAAAAAGAAGGTTCTCCACTCGTCTGTATAACAATATACATTTTTGTAGTAATATGTTTTTAACCCTTAACTTCGACATACATGCACCGATTTGGACGTTTTTTTTTTGGATCTTATGTGTTGAAATATGACGATTGCCTACATATTTGTAGCAGACGTTATACAACAAAATACAAAAAAAAATATGCAAAGTATATAGAGCCATAGAGGTATCTCATAAAATATCGATTACATTAGAAACTTTAAATAATAACGTTTGAATGTCCCCGCTGTAAATGGTAAATAAGCCATAAAATTGGATATATATCTGCGCAAGATAATGCATAAAATCTTATACTTCGTCACAGCACACAGACACTTGCGATCTCTATTTAGATTTATATCTATAGTTTTTCATCTCATAAACAATGCCCGCCATTTCAGTAGGTTGCTTTAGTGTCATAACCAGGCCGCGCACCAAATAATATATAGTTATTTAATTCTGTAAGTAAAGCCAGAACATACACCTTTTATGTTGAACGTCTTTCACTTTGACCGTACAAACGCGGTGTCTTAGTGAAATAACGATCTGGATTAATATGCAAATAACTTAATAAAGTAATACAAGTTTATGAAACGGCAATTTGCGTATATTAATTAGTAAAATACATTTTACGACTATTTAATAGTATAAAAGGCAACCAATAACTTACGTTTTATGTAATTTATTATTGAATAAATGACTGTAATAATGTCGAATTTAACTTAATAATAATTAGTATTCATAATTACAGTTTGCTTTTAAAAATTTCATTTCGGCATTTATTCTACTTTTTTCACTCAAATTTAATTTAAACTCACGCCACTATACGCGAAATAATATAAGCAGAGTAGCAACTAGTATATCTAATTGCCAAGGCTATTTTCAACCTATATGGCTAACTTATCTCCCTGTCAGACACAATCACCAACCAAAGGTTTTCTTATTCGAAAAGGTGACTTTTCGAATAAGAAAACTGTAACTCAAATTATGATGGCCAGTCTGGGATTTGAGCACAGGACCTCACTAGTATCTCTGAGGACATTCGGAGGTTTTTTTTATCCTTGAACGGCATAGGGACCACATTGCACCTGATGGTTAGTGCAGTGCCGTCCAGTGAGAGTATCAAGTTGCAAGCGTCCATAGGCTACGGTAAGCGCTTAGCGTCCATAGGCTACGGTAACCGCTTACCATCAGGCGGGCCGTAAGCTTTTTAACCACCATCATGGTATAAAAAAATCTATCCCTCGCTACTTTATATATTAATAATAATACTAGCCCTGTATTAAACATTGTCCCACTGCTGGGCACGGGCCTCCTCTACTAATGAGAGGGGTTAGGCCTTACTCCACCACGCTGGCCTAATGCGGTTTGGCAGACTTCACATACCTTCGAAATTCGTCTAAAAAATATCAGATATGCAGGTTTCCTCATGATGTTTTCCTTCACCGTTAAAGCAAGCGATAAATAACATTTAATACACACATAAGTTTAGAAAAGTCAGAGGTGTATGCCACTTTTCGAGGAGTTGTCGCCGAAATTGGTGCGGGCGGCGGGCGCGCTCGGACGCCTGCTGCCGAACCTGGAGGGACCTGGTAACCCTTGCCGAAGTTTATACGCCGGAGTCGTGCGGTCAATGGCCCTGTACGGATGTCCCGTATGGGCCGAGTCCCTAAAACCCCGCTGCGTCGCCTTGCTGCGCAAACCGCAGCGTTTGGTGGCGCAGCGAATAGTAAGGGGCTACCGCACGGTCTCCCACGAGGCGGCCTGCGTATTGGCCGGCACACTCCCTTGGGAGTTGGACGCAAAACTCCTCTCGTCAGCGTTCTTCTGGCGGGAGGAGGCGTCCAGTCGCCATCAAGAGAGATTGGCCCCGAGGGAGATTGCGGCCCGGTTTCGCAGAACCGCCGTGGAGGAGTGGCATACCAGGCTGGAGAGCCCAACTGCGGGCTTGAGGACTGTCTCAGCAGTGCGTCCTGTCCTAAAGAGATGGCTAGACAGGCGCCACGGGGCGCCTACGTTCCGACTGACACAGGTACTGACGGACCATGGGTGTTTCGGTTCGTTCCTGTGTCGGATCGGGAAGGAGGTGTCCGCCGTGTGCCACCACTGTGGCAACTGCCGCGAGGACACGGCCCAACATACGTTGGAGGAGTGCCCAGCCTGGGACGAAGAGCGCAGCGCTCTCAGAGCAGTCGTTGGAGGAGACCTCTCGCTGCCGGCCGTGGTGTCGTCCATGGTCGCCAGCCGGAGGTCCTGGCGTGCGGTGGCCCACTTCTGCGAGAACGTCATCTCGCAGAAGGAGAGTGCTGAGAGGGATCGGGAACGATATGATCCCTCCCGCCGCCAGAGAAGACGTAGGAGGCGCCGGGTGGACGACTGACCGGCGTCTCCCGCCCTGTGGAATGGGGGCGTTTGAATTCCACCACGGTAACCCCTGCCTGTCGTACGAGGCGACTAATAGGGGCCATCGGGGGTCGCGGGCGCGCAGCGGAGGGCTGTCAGCCCGTATCGATTCACTCCCAAATTCGGAGCATCGTGCGACCCCGAGATGGACGTCAGCGCGTGTGGTACGGTCTCGTTCGCTGTCGTTGTTCGGTGCGCGGGGGCTCCTTAGCCCTCCATGGAGATGGGCTGCTACGCAGCACCGCGCAGGGGCGATTCCGGCTGCAATTCTAGCACTCCTTAGAATACCCCGGGATCGCTCCGCAAGCGCCGAAGAAGGCCACCGCGGGGTTTTAGCTGGTAGTGTCGGGTGGGGTGTACATAGGGGTTAGGGACTCGGCCCAGCGGCAGCACGGATAGCCATCATCCGTGCGAGGGGGATGCTGGGTCGTAAGACCGGCTAGTCCAGCATACCCGTTTTATTCTTAATCCGCTTCCCTCCGGAACGGGCGGCAGTAATAAAACGCTTTCCCCGCGACAAAAAAAAAAAAAGAGGTGTATGCCACTTGGGTTTCGAACATATGACTTTCGTCTTGGCAGTCCGTACCGCAACCAACTAGGCTAGCGCTGCTATATGTTAATGTATGCTTTATATGTTAATTTGGATACATTATTTGTTTTATTGATGTTATAGACAAAGCGTCTGGCGGCAGTATGGATTGGGTCCGCCATGCACTAGGCACGCCTCTCGTGTTCACCTACGAGCTGAGAGGAACGTACTTCCACTGGCCAGCGAACAGAATTCACGAGCAAGGGGATGAGGTCACACAAATGATGCTGGGGCTTGTCACCGAAGCTAAGAACTTAGGATATTTTTAATATAAATTAATTACTGAATGTGTATTTTGCACGTCGTTTTAGTCGCTTAAGAGATTTCATTATTTGAAATGTAAATAAAAAATATAATTATTTAGTTTTTATTTTGTTGAAAATGTAATAAACAATTATAACATCAAACATAAGACACTTCTTTATCTTGGCATGGCAAAGTGGCCATACTGCACCTGATGGTATATGCAGTGCCGTCCAATTAGAGTATCGAGTACTCGACACAATCATGCCGGCCTGCTTCTTCACACTACGCCATCGGCAAGACTGTACCGTTCGCTGGCTGATCACGCGACACACTTGCGTGTGCCAAAATGGCGGGTTTTACACCCTGTGTACGGTGGTCGCTATCCGGGCGAGTACGAATATCCTACCACCAGTTACAGAATGTTTTCTACAGGCGCATAAATAAAACACTTTTTATGAAAAAAAAAGTATAATAAACATGCATATTACAAATCCATTAATATTACCGTGATTGTGTACACAAGTAAAATAGGATACAATTAATTTATTTAAAAGCCAGTTTTCAATGTCAAACTAGATACTATACCTACATAAAAATATTAATAATTTTAAAGGAACTTCGCAATGTTATAAATAAATTTAACGCCAGATCTATACTCGAATCTAACAATAAAAGGAATTTTAAAGCCTTTATTTTGATATTTAAGCGCCCTCGATGACTGAAAATTACTAAAAACATTTTTATATCTTTATATTTTATGTGCAAAAAATACTTTTAAACTTATCGTATTAGGTACAAACCATAGTATTTTTAAATTGACACTGTGTTTTGCCCATTTTTCTTCTTTTTTTCAACTGCCTTAATTGTAATGAGAGATTCAGGATTTCATCATCTGGGGATATTGGGCTGGCTTATTAAAGTGTTAGCAATGTTTGTTTTCCTGTTGTTCCATTAATCCTACATCATCGTCGGTTGTTGGCGAGTTCCTGAACGGCGATTCATCAACCACTTCGATATCGACAAACTATAAGTAAAAGTTTTTTAATGAAAAAATTTACACCAACTTCTACAAAAAAAAATATGCGTCCCTATAAAATTTGAAGGTTGCCCTCGGTTTTTCTGAGATCCCATCATCCCATCACTTGGTGCCAATGGGACCACCTGGGAAGTATACCCTTTTAAACAAAAAAGAATTTCTCGAATCGGTCCAGGCGTCTTCGGGTAATCGGGGAACATACATAAAAAAAAGATTCCGACGAATTGAGAACCTCCAACTTTTAGAAGTCTGTAAAAAATTGATTAAAAGATTATGTTTTTTTTTACTGCCTGGATAAACAGACGAGCAGACGGGACCACCTGATGGTAAGTAGACACCGCCGCCCATTGACCTCTGTAATGCCAGGGCTCAGCAGAGCCGCCTACCGTTGAAGGACTACTCTTCTTAAACCTCGTTTAAAGATTTTATCAATATCGCTATTTATCCCTATGGGAAGCCACGTTATGAAGAAATATTGACAAACAACACAAAAATTGTTTGATCCAACCCTCTCCTTTCCACACTAGAACCACGCGTAGCTTGCGGCGCCACAGATTCGTGGTGTCTACTACCCCGGCACGAACCAAGAGGTTCGCAAATTCGTATTTTTGCCGCACCATCAAGCTGTGACGTACACAACAGGCTGGCATGATTATGTTAAGTGAGGGATAGATTGTCTCTCGCTCGATACTCTAATTGGACAGCACTGCACTTACCATCAGGTGCAGTGTGGTCACTTGGCTGTACAATATGTTTTTTTTTAATAAATGCTTGGTAATCTGGATTGGGGAATTGTTACGATCTCATTCTACTTCCACATACGTATTTAACTGTAAGTGTAATATAAGTTTACTCACATCATCATCGTCATTATTTTGTTCAGCGGCCTCTGAATTATTTCTCTTCTGTAAAATAATAATAAATAAATACACAGCCAACAGTGTGTATATAGGTTTGTATGTTTAAACTTTATTTTTTTATATCCGTGTGTGTATGCGCGTGTATGTGCGTATATAGCGGCGTCTGTTAATTTACGTGATATTATAATCTGTGGAAACTGCTATGGAATGTGTATTGTTTGATCATTTTTAATTCTTTTTTTTTATATCATAGTCCGACAAACGAGCCAGTGGGTCACCTAATGTTAAGTGATCTCCACCGCCCATGAACATCCACAATACCGGAAGTCCTTGTTGTATTATTGCTTTTGTTGTTTCCCGAATAAATAAATAAACAGTCACACATATAGTACTGACCCAGACTAGGTCAAACCTGTATCGTGGGTATTAAGAACCACGACTTACCGAGGGAATCGAACCCACAGGATCTCGTTTCACAGCCGGTTACTCGCTCGCTGCACCACGGACGTTTGTCATTAATACGGAGTAACTTAATAAATTGACATTTAAGGCATTTACATAAACAGTGTAGAATTGAATATTTCTTTAATATATAAAATATCGTTAATCGGAAATGTTTTGTAACATATATTGCATGCGATTTTTATGCATGCCGGCATGATTGTGTCGAGTAGCGAGGGAGGAATGTTTCTCGCTACTTGATACTATAACTGGACGGCACTGCGCTTACCATCAGGTGCAGTGTGGTCTCTTTGCCGTGCCAGGATAAAAATGTACTAAATGGTTAAAGATAATAAAGATATTGTGCCAATAATTTAAAAATTTAATTCGACTGTCTCGATGGCGCAGTTGTACAGCCACGGTACAGTCGTACGGCAGTCGCTGTACTGAGGTCTCGGCTTCGATCCCCGGGTCGGGCAAAGTCATATTGAGTTTTTTGTCTATTACGAAATACTCAGTATGTACCCGGAATCTGGAGGGTTACTCTTGACACACGATTCCAATTTAAAATTGGGATTGGGTTCGAAAACTGTACAATAGGTACTCTTAAACGCCACACCAGCGCACGATTTAACTGAATACGGCGGATTTTTTTAGTAAATAAACGAAATAGAGTATATACGATCGCTAGTTCGTAAATATTTTATTTCATTTAGTTGAGTGAGTTGGAGTTCCAATATTGAAACTGTATCCAGTTCGAGATTGGAATAGATTTCAAGAGTAAGCCTACTGGAATTGTGGTATGGCGACATACTCGCCCGTGTCACATAATTGGACGATAATAAATTCTGCGAAATGTGTGATGTAATAGTTACACATCTGGCTACCCCTTCGGGGATTACAGGCGTGAATGTATACTTTCTTTTAATTAAAACGGATCATCTAATACTTTTCATTTTATAAAGTCATTTAGTATTCAATTAACCACTTACTATACTTTTTCTTCTCACAGATTCCCTCAGCTCGTTTAATCTTTGCTTTCGTTTCCGTTTAAAGAAATTAGCCTGCAAACATAATTTTGTATTACAATTCAATTTAATTAAGCCATTGAAAACCAGCGATGGCCTAGTTGGGAGTCTAGTTGCCGAGACGAAAGTTTATAGTACAAAACCAACTCAAATTACATAGACCCCTGACTTTTCGAAGTCATATGTAATTGTTAACTATTTAAGGGTAAAATATCACGAGGAAAACTGCTGACTATCGCTTTTTTCATCATCATGAAAAAAACCAGCATACATGAGAATTTTCCATAACAATTTTGAATTTAAGTGAAGTTTACCAACCCGCATGGCTGACTGAGGCCTTACATCTCTCATTAGTAGAGGAGGCCCATGGCGTTATATAACTAGCTGTTATTCCTTATATAGGATATTAGACTATATACCTTCATCATATAGGATATAAAACGCATTTTTTTTATCTGACTAGTAGTCCTCTAAAATAAACAATTAAACTTCAACATAAAGATATTATAAAAAGTGTGTTGAACTACGTCTTAGCCCTTCAACGGAACAGAACATAGTAGGACGGGATAATAGTGTCGAGTAGTGAATAGTTGTCACTCGCTACTTGATACTCTAACTGGAGCATACTGCGATTATCATCAGGTGCAGTGTGGTCACTTTGCCGTAAAAAAGCTCTATTTTGAGTGGTGACGATATAATGATGCTATTTTGTATAGACAGTGCCTACAAAACCTTTATAATAGATTTCGAATAGACATATATTTTGATTTCACTAAATAAGATGAACTAGCTTCAGCTTTCTCTGCCTCCCCTTTCTATATTAATAAGAGATACGACTAACTTATATTAGGAAACAAACAAGCGATTCCTAAGTAATATGACCTACATAAAACGAAAATTTCCCCAGAGTATAATTCCGAAGTTTCGAGATGGAATTGATATCGTACTTAAAAACTTTGCTAGGCTTCTTGTCTGTGGTATCCTTTTGTTGTAGGCATAAATCATATTAAGTGTTAAGCCGGGAAGGTGTAATAAAATGTGGTATAAACTTGAAAAACAAATAAATTACTTAAGGTGAAATAAATTCCGAAGTACATCATGAGCAGTGTTGCCAACGATAATTTTTCAATCCCGTCAACTTAAGTAAGAAATTCCGTCAAAAACCCGTCAAAACAGTTTTTTCATCCCGGGGCGGGCGGGTGTTTGAGGGTTACCTCGTACTGTGCAAGACGGCTCGTTTGTTAATTTTTACCTATTTAGTATGACAATCGAGTATTCGTTTTCCATTCGTCCAACCCGTCAGAACTGGCGGGAAAGCCGTCAAGTTAGCAACACTGATCATGAGTCATATTCTGCCTTACCTTATAAAGAATGAAAATGAATCCAGCCAGTACAAGTATTGCTAATATAATTGAGGCCAGTACTATAGCTGTCAGGTCATTTAATATTGATCGGTCTTTTATGTAAGTAATTATTGTTGTTACACTGAAATGATAAAAATTATATATTTAGGAAAGCAGAGAGGTAACCAAAAGGTATATAAACAAGACAGCTCGATGTCCTAGCCGTATGGACTCAACTCCACTGTTACATGTCATTTGATTCCATTTACACAAATTCAATCAAAAATCTAGCAGCGATAGCCTAGTTGGTTGCGGTACGGACTGTCAAGACGAAAGTCGTAGGTTCGAAACCCAAGTGGCATACACCTCTGACTTTTCTAAAGTTATGTGTGTATTAAAATGTTAATTATCGCTTGCTTTAACGGTGAAGGAAAACATCGTGAGGAAACCTGCATATCTGAAAGTTTTTCGAAGGTATGAGAAGTCTGCCAACCCGTATTAGGCCAGCGTGGTGGACTAAGGTCTAACCCCTCTCATTAGTAGAGGAGGCCCGTGCCCAACAGAGGGACAATGTTTAATACAGGGTTAGTATTATTAATCAAAAATCTATAAACACAGAGTCCATACTTCTATAAAGTGAATCTGTATGTATGGTTTGTGGCTAAACAATTGAACCATTCATTTCATGAAGTTTACTATGAAGGTAGTTGAAACGCTAAAGGACAAAGATGATTGAATGATTATTATAAATGTCAGCAAAATTATTCTAGAAAAGACAAAAACGCAACTTAATTCCGGAAATACATTAAAGCCATCGTCAATCTTATGTATTATTCTAAAAAATAATTTAAACGATATAACAGCCTTTGTAGCGTAGTAAGTTGGTAACCGGCTGTAAAACGAAATTCCGTGGATTCAAATCACGCGCTGAGACCAATATTTGTCTAATCTGCAGAAGATAACAGTTCATCCATTCCCTTAAGGCGCATCCTTCACCAAAGCCACTGCTTACTCTGTATGTGTTTTTTTATAGTATAGTCCGACAAACGAGTCAGTGGGTCACATGATGTTAAGTGATCTCCACCGCCCATGAACATCCACAATACCGAAAGTATCATGCATGTGTTGTCGGCCTTAAAGGACAAGAATAGGGATTAGGGAAGGTATGGGGTAATCTGGGCCTCCGGTTATCTCACTTACCATACGAAACGCGACAGTAAACTGTCACTTTACGTTGGTTTTCTGTGAGACAGTGGTACTACCCCGGTCGAGCCGGCCCATTCATACTGTGTGCATTGCATTCAGCTTATGTGTTGTTCCTAACACGCAGACTAATTTAATAATATATAATAATCATCCAAAAAAAATCATGATGGACTGTATGCGCAATAGAGTATGCTCTACTATATTAATAAATAATTATAGGATGCAGTTGCACCCGCGTGAATTCTCAAGTTTATGGACTTATAGGACTATGTGTGTTTCTATTTAGCATATGTACATACCTTGTATATTTTGGTGCCAAATTTGGTTTTAGATATAATGTCATTTGTGACGTCGTATTCAACCTGCCATCAATCAGGTTGCTTGCTGAAAATCATAATCAATTTTATAATAAATTCATAAATCATGTCATAAATTAATTAACTGAATTTTAACATTGATACAATGCCAAAAAAATGCACAACACTCCGCGTCGACTTCAACATAAAAATCTGCCACCTTTTTTTCGTTTGGAAAGCTTACGTATACCTAAAATTGCTCTACTATATACATACATACATATACACTCACGCCCGTATCCCATTGGGGGTAGGCAGAGACTATTGACTGTCACAAGCTACGATCCTGACACACTTCTTTCGCCTCTTCCACATTCATACATCTTCTCATACATTTTCGGCGGTTGGAGGTACTCCTGATTTGCACTTTTAAGAGAATATCGTTAATTTGATTGGAATAAGTTCTCCTCGGGTGCCCTCTACCCACTCTTCCAGTCACATTCGCACGATAAATACCTTTCGTAAATCGCCTTTCATCCATCCTCTCCATGTGGCCAAACCACAGCATACCTCTTTCTATCTTAGTCACCACATCATTCTTCAACTCACAACGATCTCTTATCACGCTATTCCTCATACGATCAGCAAGGGTGACTCCACACATACTCCGTAGGGAACGCATCTCCACCGCATTTACACGACTTTCATGCTTCTTCTGCCACACCCAACTTTCACTTCCATACATAAGTGTCGGTACCAGCACACCATTATGAACAGCTATTCGCGCCTTTTGTGACACCGCCTGGCTGCTCATTATCTCGCGCAATATAATCACTATATAATTCATTTTAATGTTAAAAATATATCGCAAACAAAAAAACAATGCATATATCATGTTTGAAGGTGGAGTCAGTACCAGCAGGCTGTGCTAAAACGAAATATTTTCATTCACTACATTTCTGATGGCGATCTAAATACTACAAAAAAAACTAAAACACGACTACTGAAAAATCACGCTCTAAAAAGTATGAAACAAGAATGTAATAAATATTTTATTGTATTTCGTACATATTCATAGTGGTGTTCAGAGGAAAAGCGTCTCTCCTCCCATTTGCTTTGCCGTAGTCGGGTAATAAATAAATTTCAAGCTGCAATGATAGTTCATGGAATTTCCTTGCACTATACGGAAAGAATGTAATTTGTCGATAATAGGGTAGTTGACTAAATTTTTTTTATTAATTTAATCAACAAGTAACATTAACTAAAACCTATTATCGAAAGAATTTTATGAATCTGATCAAAAATTAGTAAATTAGACACCACTCAAATTTGCTGGAAAGGGTAGTTGTCAAATAACATTACAAGGATGCATATCTGATACCGTGACGTCACGGTACTACGAATCGCCTGTACTGTACCGTTGTGCGAGGGAGATAGCGATATGTTCTCAATACGCCTCCGTTTTCGCTTATGCCTGTGAGTATTTGCTCATACCAATATTTAAAATAAATATTGTGACCTAATTTTTCAAGCAATTTGGATTCTGTTTTTGCAAAAGATTTTCTTTTGCGTATTATATTCGATTGCGTAGAGAATAATGTACAAAATTAAACACAGGAAACTACCCTATTAGTGGACTATACTTATGCAAACGGTATGTCTGGCAGAGATCGTTGTTTTAGTCCTAGTTTGGTATATAGTCTTATATTACTAAGAAGATCAGGACCTAAAATAACAGGACTACTGTTTTGCTTTACTTAGCTCTGACGAGATGCGCTAACAAATTAACAGACAGCAAATAAACTCTAATTTATTATATCTAAAGTCAGTCTACAGTATACTCACTTATCTTATCTTTTTGAATTCCTATATTGACGATTGCTTTTCCTGATGAATTGGCCTTCACAGTAAAAATACACCAAAACAGCATTTTGTCAACTTCATCTTTTACTGTGCAATTTGTTGCTGTAAATGAACTCTAAAAAACCAAACGATAAGTTACTGTTTATTCAGTAAGTTTATTATAAAGCGTGTAATGGATCGTCTCCGTGGCGCAGAGGGTCAGTAGCCAGCTGTGAAAGGAAAATCCGTGAGTTCGATTCCCGAGATAAATGTTTCTGTGGCAGACAGATATGTGTCAAGTTTGTTGTGGGACCGAAGCACCTTGTAGTTGTTGATACCCACGATATAGGTTTAACCTAGAGTTGCCAACCGTCCTGTTTTCTCAGAACTTGTCCTGGTTTTTTAAGCAGCGTCCTGGGTTTTAAAGCGCCCTGATAAGGTCCTGTATTGTAAAATTAGCACACCACTTTTGAAATCCTTACTTTCTTGGGTGCGTGTCGGCTCGCAAAAGATGCGTCCTGTTTTTAAATTGAAATGACCTGGTATTTCTAACTTCAAAAACTAAAAATCCCGGTATTTGAATTCTGGGGATGGCAACCCTAGTTTAACCTAGTGTGGGTTCAGGACTATGTGTGTGACTGTTGGGTGTATTTATTATTTTTGTATCCGCACAGATTTCTTGTTGTGAAATCACGTAGAATGAAATAGAGGATCATAGCCTTTATTCTTAATATAGGTTTATTAAGAAGATATCCATCTCATCCTTATCAGGAGACTGACATAATGGATACAGAAAATAGATACAGAAGGTGATTGAATTGAAGAGTCTATACCATAGAACCAAGAGTATATAATATAGGCAAAACTACCTACCTAGCTGGAAGTGGTACAAACCGATATTAACGTTGTAGTAAAAACCAGCCAAACGGCATACGAATCTCATTTTTCAAACGTGTGCATTCTTGTTTAATTATCACTTGGTTAAACGGTGAATGAAAACATCGTGAGGGAGTTTGCATGCCTAAGACTTTTAAATATAATTTTCGAAGACGGGTGAAGTCTACCAACCCGCATTAGGTTTGCGTGGGGAACTAAGACCTATCCCCTCTCATTAATAGAGAAGGCCCGTGTCCATTTACTGTTTATCTACTGTGTCCTACTGTACAGTGATATAGGCTGGATTTAAAAATAAAGGAAATGTGTACTCTAAACGCACTCGAATGCGTGAAGACATTAATAAAAGTAGATGAAGCAAAAATAGTATGTCAGAATGTAAAGTGAGATTTTACAGTCTCTGCCTACCTCTATAAATACAATCGTATGAATCTAGTCATATTTAATTAAATAAAAATGGCTTAGTACTTACAATATTATAAGTTTGAATAAATGGCCTTTTTTCAATGCTGATTAGAGAAGTTACATTCACCCACGTGAGCGATGCTGTGTTGACAATCTGTAATAGTCAAATACTCTAAATAATAAATAAAACATGTAAATGTCCAGTGTATCAGTTTAAATACAATACAAATGAAATCCTACTAATATTATAAATGCGAATGTTTGGATGGATGGATGTTTGTCATCACGCTACAACGGCCGGACGAATCTAGTTGAAATTTGGCACAGAGATAGATTATAGTCTGGAATAGCACATAAGCTACTTTTATGCCGGAAAAATGTACAGCATCCGTGTGATAGTTTAGTTTTCCACAGAGCAAAGGATCGAGATGATTGTTTGCATAGTGGCAGTTTAGGGATCAGAAAATGACGTAGGCTACTTTTTATCCTAGAGAAAGGCAAGCTTCCTAAGGGATAATAAAATATAGAAAGGTTAAATAGCTTAAGATGCCTCCCTGGATTGTACACCTTTTCTTCCAAAATAACCACCACGCCGGCGGAGCCGCGGGCAACATCTAGTAGAATAACAAAAGTAGCTTATTAGTGTTTTTAACGTAATTTTCAACGTGTCTTATAACCAAATCGGCGCGGGAGAGGCGGGGGATGGTGGCAGTGCTTGCACTTCGCACTTGACCTATTTATTTACGGACAATGGACATCAGTCGCGAGCTTAACAGCGCCCGCAACGCAATATCCAAACAAAAAATATTTTATGTTTTTTTTTGTATAGTATAGTCCGACAAACGAGCCAGTGGGTCACCTGATGTTAAGTGATCTCCACCGCCCATGAACATCCACAAAACCGAAAGTGTCATGTATGCGTTGTCGGCCTTAAAGGACAGGAATAGGGATTAGGGAAGGGAAGGAGGAATCTGGGCCTCCGGTTATCTCACTTACCATACGAAACGCGACAGTAAACTGTCACTTTACGTTGGTTTTCTGTGAGACAGTGGCACTACCCCGGTCGAGCCGGCCCATTCATGATGTAGACAAATATGTCTACAGCGTGGCTCTACCACTTCCAAAAAAATGTTTGGTACTTATGATGTTTTTTTATGTTTAGTGTACATGCGAGAGGTTATCAGTATTTTTAAAATAACCATGTATAATATTATTCTAATAATTTATCTAACCTCGTACTCGTGGTCATCATTTCTCATTTCAATTTTTTCGTCCAGTATCTCCACGTCGGTAACATTTCGATCCTTGGTTGATCTACAAGATAATGTAATTGGTACTTTATAACAACTAAATTAGGTTGAAATTAGAACATTGCAAAACCGCTTATTCTTAATCAATCAATGGAGATCCATTTACATTTTCAACTTTAGACTAAACTTAATTAGGTATCAAGTTAAAATCAATATCCTAAAGAATAATTAATTTAAAATACTGCCTCTGTAGCATAGTTGTAATTGCGTATGTGGTACGACTGCTATGATGAGGTCTCAAGTTTGATCCCCAGGTCGGGCAAAAGTAACATTGGGTTTTTCTACTATGAAATATTCAGGAGATAGGCTCGCCCTCTATTAAATCATACATAGGTATACACTCACGCCTGTAATCCCCGCAGATGTGCAACCCGTACACCCACTTTTCGCCGAATTTATTTCGGTCCCATAACGTGATAGGGGGCGAGCCCATCGCCATGCCGGGCACAAATTCCAGACTCCGGGCTAATACTGAGAATTTCTAGATTAAATCATGGGATAGTAACAAGTTCATCGAAATACAGCTTCTATTCCATCTCTATCCACCCCTTCGGGGATTACAGGCGTCCGTATGAACTTACCCGTTAATGTGAATTTGATCAGGTGTCAATTGATATTGTATTTTCAATGTTTCTTCAGTGTAGTCATCTTGATGGCATAGCTCGTAAAGACGAACTTCCACGTTCAGTCCTTCATCCGTGCTCAGGAGCTGACTCATATCCAACGCGATGTATATGGATTCCTGTACATAACGTATAAATAGTCAACCGTCTTACACATAGATTGATATATTAAGCATAGACATAGAATGGGCTTAGCGCTCTCTATCCAGCTATTAAGTAAATACGCGAAAAAAGAGTGATAAAGCGAACGCGCGGCCAGCTGTCTTTTGCTAGAATTTTGATTGGTCTACGTCACAGACGAACAGGAGCGAAAAGAAAAGGTATTGTCCGCACATTCGCTTTGTCTCTTTCTACAAATTAGTCAATTTAGTGAGGATTGCTCCATTTTCTATGTCTATGATATTAGGTCAATTAGAGACTTAGGACGCCACAGTCACATGCGTAAAGGAACTATCGCAGACTTTCGGCTCTAATCGGTCCAAGGAATACAGCACACATTTCTTATCATTGCACACATAACATATTTCTTAGCATTGATATTACGAGCTGTTTCTTCTTAATGCCAGGTCAGAACTTAGGGCTCGATGTAAAACGATGTAAAATAGTACAATTGATTCTCATTTGTTTTTTAATCCATACCATTTTTTATTTAGATTATATTTATCGAGTGAAAAAAGTTCCATACAAACCAAATTTTAGTTCTAAATGGCTTTTTTTTAGTGCCTTGTTGGGCAGATGAGCAGACGGGCCACCTGATGGTAAGTAGTCACCGCCGCCCATAGACTTCTGCAATGCCAGGGCACAGCAAAGCCGCTGCCTACCGTTGAAGGACTACTCTATTTAAGCCTCGTTTAAACTAAACTAAACATTATAAAAACAAAAACTAAACTATTATAACGCTAACTTTACAGTTTTATCCGTAACATACATTTTTATTATGTTTTGTTATATTATGTAGATAATAATTCTATATTGTTACATAAGCAGCAATAGTTTTTAATGTCTTCAGCAAACGTACTCTCAGAAAACCAACGCGTTGAAATTAATTAGTATTAAAACAAAAATCCACATCAGTACCTTAATCCGAATTTAACTTACATTCTTATTCCTTTCCATGGGACTTGATAGCGAGCACTTGTAAATGTCTTTTTGTTCAAAACAGGATGGTGCCTGTTTCACTCGTGATCCTGTTACATTTACCCACACACAACTGTCGTAGGAGTCGTGACCATAATTCCTGACATTAACTGTCAACGACTCAATATCTGATGATCCTAACGTGTAATTTTGAGATCTGAAAATCACCATCTGTATATATAAAAATCAATCGCCCTTCGTTAGTCTCGGTAAAACTCAAAAACGGCCTGACCGATTTGGATGAAATTTGTGTGTTTATTCCTGGATGGTTTGAAAACACAATTGGACCTGATAGGTGGCGCTCTTGTCGGTATGACAACAAATTTGATTTGCTGGGATTTGTCGGATAAATAACGATTGTGATCTTTAAAATATCATATTTAATGTGACACTGCTTTTCCGGGCAGGACAACTAAAATACTAGGCCACTATCGCACTGCTGGAAGGACTCAAACCTGAGTGCACTGTATGCACCCAGCACGCATTCATTTTTACTCATGCCATATTGAAAATTGCAGTCTTATTTTTGTTTTTTTTATTTATTTTTTTTCAGCAAAATTTTTAGTATATCCATTTGCAAAAATTAAAAATGTACTAGACACAGAAATTACTCCATTTAGGACTTGAATCCAAGAAAAAATAAAAATATCTTAACTGGGGTAAATAATATAAGTTAAGTAGTAATAAATTGTTATTTTACCCAGACCACTGCAATGCCATAGACAATTTAGGATCGCAATTCTCAGCATCACAACGTCTCACTACTTTTAAACTATCCGTAGTCTTACTGTCTTCTCTAATAGTGACCCAAGTTTTGTTGAAAACTGCAAAAAAAACATTTCGCTTAACACAACTAATTACGAAGGACAAACTATTGTTAACCTTAATATGTCATAATAGCAATTCTGTAAAACCTCGCTACGTATTTTAAATAGACCGCCGTCAATCCATCCAGGATTATCACACCCCCCCCCCCCTTTACCTTGGGGTTGGGATTGTGTGTGTGACTGTTAGGAATTATTTATTTATTTATACTTTTGCGCACAAAATGTAACACATTATTATAAAATTGATACCAGATAATCACACATTCAAGTACTGGCAGATGATTTATTTATTAGCTAAACAGCATTTGGTAATACTCTAATGCCCAAACTATAGTACATGTACTTGTTGGCATTCACCGAGCATTGTCCGACTTTAAACAATCCTGTACACAGATATTTATTTATTATTTATTCGGAAAACTTACAGCTAGCATTTACAATATAAATACATAATATTATACACAAAAAGGCCATTTAAAAGTTTCCACATGTAGGTTAAATTATTTAAATGTGCTACGGTAAAGGCTAATTAATACATATAAAAAATTTAGATGAAGTACGAATACACCAACTGGTAATCATTTTAAGTATGAAAATAATTTGTTGTCAACATTTTTTTAAGGTAAGAGACACCGGTATGGAACAAGTCCAAATCAATCTCACCAGAGAGTTGGTTAAATGTTCTACATGCACGTATAGTAAAGCAGTTCTGCCTATATGTGGAGTACACCGCGGGGGTGTGGAGCAGTCTCGGCTTACGCAGCGGTATGGGTTGTGTTACTTGTCCTTTTTTTTCATGGGGAAAATCCTCTTGGATTCCCGTCTTAGCGATGGGGTATGCCGGATTTTTACCGGCTAAAAACCCCATGGTTGTCTCCATCAACACTAGAGAATGATTCCGGGACCTCCAAAAGAAACACGCCGGAACCCCCCAGTGTTACGCTGTATTAGCACGTCAAGAGCGGAGTATCAATAACTCCCCAGTATTCTTACGTACCCATATACAGAGGAACCGGGGCGATTTCTACCATCGCCTCGGCGTCTACGCCTCCGAGCGGGATCAGGTTGCCTAGCAGCTCCAGACAGTCAATAGAACCATGTGCAACTTTAAAAAGGTATAGTAAGTCTGCTATGCCTGCTTAGTTCATTTATAATCTTACATTTTTTTTTTTTTAGTATAGTCCGACAAACGAGCGAGTGGGTCACCTGATGTTAAGTGATCTCCACCGCCCATGAACATCCACAATACCGAAAGTATCATGAATGCGTTGTCGGCCTTAAAGGTCAGGAATAGGGATTAGGGAAGGGAAAGGGAAGGGAAAGGGAAGGGGGAATCTGGGCCTCCGGTTATCTCACTTACCATACGAAACGCGACAGTAAACTGTCACTTTACGTTGGTTTTCTGTGAGACAGTGGTACTACCCCGGTCGAGCCGGCCCATTCATGCTGTAGACAAATATGTCTACAGCGTGGCTCTACCACTCTTACACATTCATATATTCTTGTTCAAACCAAGATCGAGAATCCTTGTCTCGCTCTACCTACCATACAACTTTAATTACTACTGTACTAATAGTACTAGGAAAGCCAAGTTATTACATTTGAACCAATGTCCGAGATCGGAGCGTTTTTCAATAACTGAGCAAGAACAAGTCTGCTTAAGATTTGAAAATATATGTATTTTGATTTGCTCACCCTTAGACTCCAGTATTGTGTTATTTTTCAGTAAGTCCAGTTCTGCCTGAGTGTTGAAGTTGTAAACGCCTGGGCCTTTATGTTTCTAAAAATTAATATAATATTAACTTAATGAAACACTGATAAAACGGTCGTAAAATGTAATGGTACTATTTTACTGTGAAATTTGACTAATTTACTTTTGTAACTTGTTTCTCTTTTTTGACAGGTGCAGCTTCCTATCCACTTTATTATACAAATATTACTTTTTCGAAGTAAACATAATCAGTTTATCCAAAATGCTGTTTACTACTGAGGTACTGTTACCAGTACACCCAAATTTTACTGAATTAATTACCGTCCTATGATGTAATAGTGGGTGAGCCTCTCACCATGCCACAATTACAGACTCCAGGTTTATACTGTGTCTTTAGTATAGAAAAACCCAATATCACTTTTACCCGAACAGGGGATCGAACCCGAGGCCTCAGCAGTCCTACCGCGTAAGCAATTACAACTGCACCACCGAGGCAGTCAGAGACATAGCAGCGTAATAATTCTATAATAAACTATTGCCCGCGAAACCGCCCGCGTGGTACTTATTTTTGAAAAAAAATATATATAAAATCCATGGAGTCATATTAAGCTACTACATATTTCTATATTTTGCTATCTCATAAGGACTGTGCATTTTTCCGAGATAAAAATAGTCTATGTCATTTTCTAATCCCTAAATTACCACTATGCAAAAACCATGTCGATCCCTTGCTCTGTGAAAAACTAAAAACTTAGATCCGTAGATTTTCCGGGATTAAAACTAGCCTATCATTTGCGCGATCACATTATACTTAGTTGTATTCTAAATTTAAGGATGATTGTTCAAGCCGTTTTTTGAGTTAAAACCGGACATACGGAAAGACAATTTTTTTAATAATTGCAGAGTTGGGATCAGTGGGTCATATAATGAATATTTCACGCAAAATCAGGTAAAATACTCAAATGTAATGTTATTTATACTTACTAAGTTGACAGTAACATTGTTACAATTTTCAAGCTTTTTATCTGATAAGTTTACTAAAAATACTGGACTTGGAATATGAGCATCATCTTCGGGAATATCGTTGGTCACTATTAGCTCTGAAATAATAATATACATAAGAAGGTTAAAGGTAGCACAAGCCTGGGATCCAGTTATATATTTAACCATTCATGACACATGGGCTCGCCGGCGGTGCGGAGTTGCGATCAAATACTGGCCAGTTTCGCCGTTCTTACATGCTATTTTTAACTTTAATGTTATGGAAATAAAAATGATTTTGGCTTTTATTTTACTCCCTACTTTTTTTTTAATATCCTTACTAGAACGAGGGATTAAGGAACTCGGAACCCAAAAGACCAACTGTTAGACCGCATGACACTGTGTGCTCCCTCTGCGTAGATCGGATTACAAGAAATACAATTTAAAATCATCTATGTTGAGGGTAGTAACGTTACACTATCTCTTCGTGACGACATACAACTCAGTCCATCAAGTCAAAAAAGTAATAATAAACCGCGATAAAGTCTGTAAAATTCGTTATATTTCAATACACATAAGCTTGCTATTTACTTTTGCAAGAACAACAAAACAAATCTAACTTTTTCTATTTTACTCGAAAAACTTATTTTAGAAATACATAGTTTAACTTACTTCCTTCGATGAGATAACTCGACTGGTGTTCGATATGGACGCATACCTCCACAACGAAATTTTCAGCTCGCTCCTTCACAAACTAGAACAAATTTAGAAAATTTAGAAAGCTCACTTTGCTGGTCAGTTATTCATATGCGCCCGGATAGCGACCACAGTACATAGGGTGTAAAACCCGCCATAGTGGTACACACAAGTGTGTCGCGTTCCGGGAAGAGAGAGAGTAAGAGGTTGGAAACAAGACAATTTCTTATAACCTCAAAATAGTTTGAGTAACTCAGGGGCATTGATAGGGCAAATAGCGTATAAAACTAACGGGGCTGACCGCCCTGTGACCATGAAAGCTTTCGAAACGTCGGGCCTAAAAAGAGAAATAAACCGCGACACAGTCCGTAAAATTAGTTTTATTTAAATGTATAATATTCACGTAAACATAAGAAACCATTCTATATTTTTTTATACTGGCGCGACATTGTAACCACACTGCACCTGATGGTGAGCGCAGTGCCGTCCAGAGAGAGTATCAAGTGGCGTGAAACAGTCTATCCCTCGCTACTCAACACAATCATGCCGGCCTGCTGTTTAGCTTCTTCACACTACGCCTAAAGGACCCAGGATCATAGGAAGGAGGGTACACAGTAGCTGGTAAACTGTTCTGTTTTGTTCAGGTCTGGGTTTTGTAAGACCGAGAAGCTCTCGTGGTTCCTGATACTCCGGAAACCAGACTCGTATGTAAGTGTGGGGTGTATAAAACGTTCACCATTGGGTCAGAAGAAACGTTGAGGTATATTGACCCAACTCTCTCATTAGTAGAGGAGGAGCCCGGTAGTAATATAGTGCAGTATTTTGAAGTGTATATTGAATTCTGACCTTCGTAGGTCCGAGCAACTTCGTCGAAAGAGTAACTTTGATTGCTGGTATACATCGAAACAACAGCACACTGTTCCCTCCCGGTGATCCAACAGCTATTTCTGGAAATAATAAATTAATTTTATTCGACATTTGTCTAAATTTCCTCAACATAAACAACGGAATTTATTCTTAAACTAGAGATGTTTTGATATGTATTATTCAAATGACCACATCAAAGTCACTACGATTTTGATAACATATTATTTAGAGGTTGTTTAATTTTAGATATAACTACCTACATACCATTGCATCCATTATTGTCAAGATCTGACAAAATCTGCAGGCTGTATCCAAGGGTTCGATATCCTTCCGCTTGCAATCTTTGTGTAAACTTCAAGTCAGATAGGACAATTTGGTGATGTGTGCCATGTTCTAATAGAGTTTTCTTTATTTCACGCCCAGAAATAATATAAATTGCACCTAAGCCCTCGTCTTCGTATGGTGAACTAACGAAAATTTCTGCAATAATAACATATCTGATATCATATATACATATTTATACACTCACACCTGTAATCCCCGATGGGGTAGGCAGAGGTGTAACAAGTTCATCCACTTTTCGCCGAATTTCGGTCCCATAATGTCATAGGTGGCGAGCCTATCGCCATACCGGGCACAGGTTCCAGACACCGGGCTAATACTGAGAATTTATAGATAGAAAAACCCAATGTCACTTTACCCGACCCGGTGATCGAACCCGAGACCTCAGCACAGCCATCGTAAAGCATGCGCAATTACAACTGCGCCACGAAGGCAGTCAGGCAGATATTAAGTTATCGTTTGTAAAAATTGAAATTATTTTCTATGTCCTTACAAACACGTCTTTTAAGTGTTTGTAAGAACATAGAGTATTGCCCCATTTTTTTGAGAGTACATAATTTTACCTGGTATTCCGTCTCCATTAATATCATTAGTAGTTATCGCGGAACCAAAACGAGCGCCGTCCTTAGTGCCCAATATTGCCCGCATCCTTATTTTGTCGTTCATATTCTGTAATCACACTCGTATTATATTGAAATATGCCATGGCTCATTACTAAATATAATAATAAAGTTCATTGGTACATTGGTAGATTTATATTTATTTTGCTTCTAACAAACTAAATCCAAATTAAAAATATGTACCAAACTTTCATTTTCGTATTCCATTCATCCTTTACTTTCTTCGATTAAATGTTCTATGCCAGAATAAGAAAGTATACTTATCTTTAACACAAACACTGCTTACCATATCTCCCCCTATGTAAATATACACAGCACCTTGGTCATATTTGTCATCATCGTCACATCGTGCAGGAGCACCCACTAATAACTCTGAATATCCATCTCCATTGAGATCTGCAGCACCAAGTACAGTCCCAAATATAGTTCCAATAAATGAATTTGTTAAAGTGAACATAACATTATTTTTCTTTATAAGGTGCAACTTCTTTCCAGAGTATTCAAAGAACGCAATCTAGAAAAAATATTTACAGGTCTTCTGTGATGAATGGGTATATATTTTACTTTATTTTTAACCGATTTCAAAAAAGGAGGTGGTTCTCCATTCGTCGGAATCTTTTTTTTTACGTTCCCCGATTACTCGAAAACGCCTGTACCGATTCAAGAAATTCTTTTTTTTTAAAGGGTATACTTCCCAGGTGTTCCCATTGGCACCAAGTCAGGATCTGATGATAGGAGCTTAGAAAAATCAACGGCAACCCTCAAATTTTATAGGGACGCATAATTTGTTTTTTTATTGAAGTCGGTGTACTTTTTTAGGAATTAAAGAACTTTTATTTACATATTAGGGATCACAAACAAAATTTCACATCGGAACATAACACAATACTAATCTTATTGCACTTTTAATTACAGGCAAGCACAACAAGCTCCTTAGAAAAAATATTAACATTAAATATTGTGAATAAACTAAATTAAACAAAAAAAGTGAATTTTATTAGAATGTTTAAGTCATAAATATTTTTTATATCGTTCTTTTCAACTAAATGAAGATGTAGTGTGGAATGATGATGTAGTATGGAAAATATCTAGGTTGCTAATTTTATTGGAAAGTCGGTTATACAGAGCAGACAGTCGGGGAATGGGAAAATGTTTACCTATGTTTATTCGATGACGACGGATGTGAAGTATAGCAGGCGATTTCCAAGGCGGGCGTGAAGGAACACTCAAAGCAAATTTAATTTTGAGGACATGGGATTAGGGACATGGTGTCCCTAATTTTATTTTATTTACATGGATTTTTCAAATGGTTTGGATAGCGGATATGTCGCCGTGTAGCAATCACGTACAGGTTTACCAATATTTTAAATCGGGAAAATTTGTTTTTTCATTTTTAAATGTTTTAATTTAATTTGCATAAGCGAAGTAAGTATCAGCAGATTCTTTTGCTAGATATTTTAGTTTATTGTAGTACATCTTTCTCACCTGTCCTGTCATTCTGTCAGAGGTCATACTAAAAGCGTAGACGGTAGACTTAGAAAAGAAATTACCAGCAGCAAGACCTCTTCCTACAAAAAGAATACAAAATTTAATTCCAGAAAATAAAATATGTCATAGCATAGGTATCTTATCGATATCTTACCGATATTTGTGACTGATTTAATTATTTTTTTTACGGTAATGGAATCAAGTTTAATTGTATCCGATAATGCATTTGAATCCATCTCTGGAGTCTTTGATGGGACGTATAATATGTCGCCTTGAAGAGTTGTCTTTGCGATCAAAATCAGATCATTTGTATCGTCAAACAAGGTGTTCCAACCAGTCCCGCCAATCGCGCCAGCCACCATTACTGCAAAATTCATCAATTATTATGTATCTTCAACAATAATTCTACTATTCACTATGTATACTACATGAGCTATGGCTGCATTAGTCTCTATTGATTCTGTAAACCGTTTCCTTCCATTGGCTTTTGATCGGATTACGTCTGTCAATGCAATATATCAAATGTTCATAAATTTACTTTCTGCACAGTTAACACTCGCAGAGTAGGCGACCACCGAAAGTTTTATTTTTTTTATACATTGCAACTCGAATGGAAACCGAACAAGCAAAAAGATCCACTGATGATAAATAGCCATACATAAGATAAAAAGAACCGTGGCTACGTTCAACATAATGTAGTTCTTCGACAGACTTTATCAAAAGGATTTATTAGGGATGTATGAATTGAGCTTCCTACAACTGCGTTCTACTGACTACTCATAATAGCATTTACCAAATCAAATCATTTATTTGGTAAATTAGACATATTTTACAAGTCAGGACTATATTATAAATAACACCCAACAGTCACACACATAGCCCCGACCCCACACTAAGATACGAGTCTTGTGTCGTGGGTATTAGGGACTACGAGAGACTTTCGGCCTCACAACACCCACAACCTGGACCCTGGACACAAATATCTATCCGTCACACAAACATTTGTCCCGGTGTGGGAATCGAACCCACGGCCTCTCTTTTCACAGGCCGCTTCTCGCCAACTGCGCCACGGAGGCTGTGATATTAAAAACTATCGGACTATCAGTACGGTTGGCAACAGCAATGTTGTTGTCTCATGTAAATTTTACGTGATACAATGAACCCAGTTATTAACCCTTTTATTTTTGTGTGTTTTGGGGGTTTTATCTGTTAACTTCATAATATAAATATAACAGCGACAGATTGTCGAGACGAAAGTCGAATATTTGAACCAGCCCGAATGGCAACCTCGACTTTTCGAAGTAACGTGTGTAATGTGTATCTTTTTTTTATAGTATAGTCCGAGAAACGAGCCAGTGGGTCACCTGATGTTAATCTCCACAGCCCATGAACATCCACAACACCGAAAGTGTCATGTATGCGCTGTCGGCCTTAAAGGACCAGGAATAGGGATTAGGGTAGGGAAGGGGTAATCTGGGCCTCCGGATATCTCACTTACCATACGAAACGCGACAGTAAACTGTCACTTTACGTTGGTTTTCTGTGAGACAGTGGTACTACCCCGGTCGAGCCGGCCCATTCATGCTGTAGACAAATATGTCTACAGCGTGGCTCTACCACTTTAAATATAAAGATCAATCGGCGTTTGTTAGTCTTACTAAAACTCAAAAACGACTTGACCGATTTGGATGAACTTTTGTGTATATATTTCAATGGGTTCTGGGATGGTTTAAAAACACGATTGGATCCGGTAGGTGTCCGGTAGGTAGCTACTATCGGTATGTCACCTAATTTGATTTCCTGTGATTTGTGGGAGGAATGCCCAAGATTGTGAACTTTAAAATATCATATTTGATGTGCGGTTGCTTTTCCAGGCAGGACGGCGTCTGCCGGGCTCGCTAGTCTGTATATATAAAAGAAGAAACTGACTGACTGACTGACTGATCTAAATATATGTTTCAGGATTTTTGGAAATTCCGCCCCTAAGGGGGTAAAATAAGGAATGAAAGTTTGTATGAAAATCCGTCATTTTTAAGTTAAACGCATGAATATTGGTATTTAGTATTATATACTTTTTCTCCCAAACATGACCTCCACGCGGGCGGAGCCGCGAGCAACAGCTAGTTCACAATAAATTCACTAGCTGTCACCGAAAACACAGTGAATTTATATGACTGAGGAATACCTACCTACCTACTAACCTAAATTAACGGTAGGCAGCGGCTTTGCTGTGCCCTGGCATTGCAGAAGTCTATGGGCGGCGGTGACTACTTACCATCAGGTGGGTTATAATATTACCACTACTTAGCTGGTACGATATTCATATCCGCCCGGATAGCGACCACCGTACACAGGGTGAAAAATCCGCAATAGTGGCACACGCAAGTGTGTCGCGTTCCGGGATCAGCCAATGTATATACGGCCAAACAACGCACCCCCACTCAAGACCCAGGGTCTTGAGTTGGGGTGCGTTGTTTGGCCGTTTTGCAGCCTTCTGAGTACTCTGACACTAGACCTTCGACCGCTTCTTCACCTTCTTGCCCATGGCGTAAGTGTGAAGAAGAAGGCCGACATGATTGTGTTGAATAGCGGGGGATGGATCTTCTGGCCAATGAACTTAACTTTTTAAAAACTAAAAGTACAAATTTGCTTAGAATTACGGATACTTTTATTTATTTATTTATTTACACTTCATACATAAATTTATGAAGTAAAGGTGGACTTAATGCCTGAGGAATTCTCTTGCAGTCGAACCTTGGGTGATGCAGAGATAGAATGAAGTAGGTTTGCAAATATAACTTATAAGTTAAGATAACATATTCAGTTTACAATAATATTTTTGTTACATACATACCTTTATAATACACAGACTTGTATTTATAATATTTTTCAAATAACCCGTTGAATCGGGTGAATGTATCGTTATATATGAAGCATGTGCCATACACATCCGATAACTCCACCTGTCCGGATTTCACTCGATATGGGATGCCACTTGGTATCCAGAGAGGTGCGCATGTCTAAAGAAAAATTATAAATTTATATTTCGTTTATTATAGTCTTTTTCCAGGCTGTTGCTCACGTCTGCATCATTTTTTATATATATTAATATCTTCTACTATCTATGCTTGCATCCATGTGACACTCCTTGGCCCTAGCTGAAAATCAATGTCAGGTGGACCCTCCCACCTGGCATTGTGTGACTCCTTGGATTAAGATCACAGCGGATATCCATACCCAGGACACTAAGGTAACTCCGTATTGAGAGAGGAACACCTAGAACATTAGGTATGGGAGAAAACGGGGATTTCTTGATCGAGAACGCGCACACCTGGGTTTTATTGGCATTAAATTCAACCCGATTCCCGGTACCCCATAATGAAATGAGATACAAGGCCCGGTTGAGCTCAATGACAAGATCCTCTCAGTATCTGCCCGGCAAGCAGGAGGCTTGCTGCAATAACGCCCATGAACCGTGCTGTCATCTGCATAGAAATTAATGTTGACAACATATCTTTGATATGCATTTACTGACATGAGCTGCGAAGCGTGTCCATCAACGAAGACACGCATTCTACGCTCATGCAGAAAGCAGGAAATCCACTTGCAGAGGTTGTCGGGCAGGCTGTATGCCGGGAGCTAGGAGAGAAGACTACGATGTCAGACCCTATCAAACCTTGACCTTGACCTTGGCTTTGTCGAGACTCACAGCCAGAGCATCGCCATGTTTGTCAATCGCCTCCCCCCAGTGATGTAATACAAACTCTAGAAGATCACCCGTTGATCGGTTATGACGGAACCCGTATTGCCAGTCATCGATCAACAAGTGATCCTCTAGGTAGCGAACTAATTGGCTGTTTATCAGTCGCTCCATGACTTTACACATCACTGTGGTTATGGCGATTAAGCGATAATTGTTAGTGTCTTTGCGGATTTGATTATTGGTGTCTTTTTGGGGATCGGCTGCACATTGGCCTCCCTCCGAGATTCAAGCACAACACCACAGAGGTAGGACGATCGGTATATGCGCATCAGTGTCAAAATCGCTCCAGCCATTTTGATGTCCATAGGGAGGCATCGATTTTTATATATTACGAGATGTTGCCCGCGGCTCCTACCTCGTGGCGGTTATTTTTGGAAAAAGGCACAATCCATGAAGACATCTTAAGCTATTACATCTTTCGATTTTGATATTATGTTATCCCATAGGAACTATACCTTTTTCCGGGATAAAAAGTTGCCTATATGCTATTCCAGACTATAATATATATTTCTTTGCTAAATTTCAACTAGTTCCGTTCAGCCGTTCTGGCGTAATTAAGAAACAAATTTTCATCCATACATTCGCGTTTATAATATTAGGATTTATCATTAAATTAGTTGAAAAAAGATTAAACATATTACCAAAAAATAGTTTGGTGTAGCAGCTATAGAAGATCCCAAGTAGAAATATTGATTAGGACTTATATCTGAAAACAATATTTTTTACATTAGAAACATTTGAATAGTTCACTGCAACACATTCGATAAATTTACATACAATAAACAGAGTTGAACATCTAATTCAATTATGCTTTTGCAGCCTCTGTGGCACAGTAGGCGTGTATGCTGTGAATCGCTGGGGTACAGGTTCGATCCCGGTACAGAAATAAATATTTATATTTGTGCGGTTCGCAAAAATCGTGAGATTCTCTAAGTCTCTCGTAGTTCCAATAACATAAGATACCATCATCCAGGTGTGTGATCATTGGGTCTTATTTACTTTTCATTATTTTATTGGATCCATCTTATATATATAATTTACCAAGGGTACAAAACGCAGCAGAAATTATCTAAATAAATATCTCGTGTCACGGAGGTCGTAATCCTCTGAAACGGCTCTACCGATTTTTTTTTATTTATGTACATTTATTATGTATGACAATAGGTCGTAACGTATATTTCATACCGCAAGGTGATTAGGGTGTCCCAGATTTTTTCTATGTTTTTGTCAAAAATATTTTTAGCAACCAAAATATAAATTAAGTCTTAATTTAAATGGCAAAAGAATGTTTTCTGGGTCAGCTAGATTATTATAAATTTTAATTCAAATCATACATGAAAACATAATTTGTACACGAGGAAAAATCTGTTTTGTCCTTAACGTACTGACATGCAGATTTGCGTATTGTGAAGTTCAGTATAAGGATATGGAGTGAATAATTATGTTATCAATGCGGATAACGTGATTCCGTCTGTGCACGAGTACGAACCGAGTCAAGCCGAATATGCCCGAGTACCAATGTTCTCTTCTACCAATACTTAAAATTTATAGATAACTGTCGAAAACAAACATTCAACTGAATCAGTAAAGTAACAGTCACCAAAAATTCAACTGAATAAATAGATATAACAGTATTGGGGTTATTTTTTATATCGCTATATTTAGCAACACTCTTATAAACATGCGCTCTTATAAATTTGCCAAAACCTTTGTGCAAATCTGGTGTTGGCGGATGGGGTGGGTGGTCTATACTCAACTACTCGCTAATCGTCTCCTACAAGAATGCATGAATGCGTTGTTCCATTGTCAGTAATTTGAGCGAAAATAATAAAATATTATTCTCGTATAATCATCGATGTCATAAACTTCAAAACGATAGGCAGCGGCTCTGCTGTGCTCGGGCTTTCCAGAAGTCTATGGGCGGCGGTGACTACTTACCATCAGGTGGCTCGTCTGCCTATCCAGGCACTAAACAAAAAAAAACTTCAGAAATAACCTTTTTTGTAAAATAATACCACATGAGAAATTAATTGTGTTTAGTAGCGGGATACATTGTCTCTCGCTACTCGATACTCTAATTAGATGGCACTGCGCTTCTCATCAGGTGTACTGTGGTCATTTTGCCATGCCAGGATAAAAATAAATAAAAAACAAAAACATAACCTAACTTTTCAATATAATACTACCATGCAATAAAACACTGATGCCAATTCTTTATTCAATCAAATTTAATTTAAAAACACAATAAGGTATTTTGTTGATTGAAAAACCGATGAGTTCCTGGGCTCGAATACCAATACAGGTATTCACAGTTTTACAGACTGTTTATTTCGAAAAATTACATTAAAAACCTTAACTTTGCGTTCGTACCCTTCTTACTTACCATGGGATGAAAAATAAGTGAATAGGTATTTGTGCCTCTGCCCGCCGTTTTGAGAACAGGCGTGAGTTTATGCTGATTACCTACATTGCTTATTACATCACAATTTCACTAAAAAGCCGTTTGTAATCAAGATATTACCTAAAGAATAGTTAGCAAGTTTTGGCATATCAATGTGCAATTGATCACATAAAATTGTTTTTTCAACGTCAATGATTGGACAACTGTAGACTTTGCCGATGAAATCCGATCGTGGTGCCCCCACAACTGCAACAAATCTGTTTTTAAAAGTAAGCCTAATTTGGCCTTTGTACATGACAATTTCCAGGGAATTCTAAAAGTTACATAGACAGCTACTACGCATTAAGATTTAAAAAAGTAATAATATCAAGTATCACTCTTCTATCCTACATGAGCTTGGTCAAAATTGAGGTCCTCAATTCAAATCCCAGGTCGAGAGAATTCCATTCCAAAAATCACTTGAATTGTCCGGAATTATAAGCTTATTTCATGGGACTGAAATAAGCTCAGTGGACTTTCGTGGGGGTACTAGTTGCACCCCTGCCTACCCCTTGAGGGTAATGGGTATTATAGTTTATGTATACCAGTCGCTGTTGTGATGATGTGATGTGTCGATGATGTGCTATTGAAAAGTTGAATCGACTGCCAAGTCTGTATTCATTTACCTCATACAGGAAAACATACTGAAATATTCTTGTAGGTATGTATTAAGTCTATCAATATGAGACCAACGTGGCAGATTTTCTTCATTTAATAACCTCTTACAAATAATAGACTGATTCATTATCATCAAAATTTAACCTCCACGACTTATAAGTTTACTTACTTAACTTTGCAGGGTTATTGTCTTGGAAACCCATTGAAAATCCGAAATCACATTCGGGTTTGCCAAAAGTCGGTTTTACTAAAACAGGCGACGACTCGTGAAAATACATGGTCGCTGCACATCTGGTAATTGTTACCAACATACATAGCATTATTCGGTCTGTAAGAAATAATACAACAATAATATATGAAGGTCAAATGAGTTTTGCAAAAACATTGTAAAATCAATTTGTTAAAGTTCTTCATAATATATAGATTGCATTTTGAAATTACTATTGTTAAAATGGCTATATCTCTGCAACTTATTACTAAATACTTAATGGAAAAATAAACTGCATGTAATGGTATTCTGTAATGTGGGTACATGCAGTAAGCGTAACGCGCCTCGTAACGCGTTTTTAAAGACAGAAATTATATGAACAATTATTAATTGTAGCTTTTATATAAATACTAGATGTTGCTCGCGGCTCCGCCCGCGTGGAGGTTATTTTTGGAAGGAAAGGTATACAATCTATTGAGGTAAGCTATTACTCCTTTCCATATTTTGCCATCCCATAGGATGCGTGCATTTTTCCGGGATAAAAAGTGGCCTATGTCATTTTCTGATCCCTAAACTACCACTATGCAAAAAATCATGTCGATCCCTTGCTCTGTGAAAAACTAAACTATCCCACGAGAACTGTACATTTTTCCGGGTTAAAAGAAGCCTATGTGCTATTTCAGACTATAATCTATCTCTGTGCCAAATTTCTACCAGATCCGTCCAGCCGTTATAGCGAGATTGAGTAACAAACATCCATCCATCCAAACATTCGTATTTATAATATTAGTAGGATAGGATTACTTTCCAAAAGCTACAATCATGCATGATTAACCGAAGGTATTTGTTTCAAGGCTAAATCTAAAGAATAATAATAAAAGGTATATTTAACATATATTAACAAAAATACTAAACGATCCTATGGTCCATAAAAATATTCTGCACCAAACTATTGCGCTAGCAAATAGTTCTCTAAATTAATGAAAAACTTTGACTGAAAATATTTAGAAAACTATTAAGATTTTATTATTTATAGTTAAAATTATTACTATAGTAATTGTAAAAATAAAAGTCTATTATGAATAAATAAAACAATAAAGGTTGTTGTGTGATACGGACTGCCGAGAAGTAAGACGGATAAATGGCATAAGTCTTTTTTAAAGTGACGTGTATATTAATTGGTAATCAAACTTGTTTTAAAACAATTAGTGAAATCGAGAAATATTCTAAAAATTATACTAAAACATACTTACTTTACATTAAAGTGTTTTTAGATCAACTTAGGCGCTAAATTCTGATTATTCTTAGGTTAGGTTGAAAAGATTCCGCACATTGAAGGATGGCCCAGCTATGGGACAGTGAATGATAGGCCCGGTATAAATATATGTTTTTTTTAAGTCAAACCCTTTTTATCTACATTTTTTTAAAAACAAATTGGGTAATGTTATTTAACACAATAAATTTAATTTTCATAATTGAACCCAAAAGGGAAGGAATGACAAGATATGTATGGCAAGCAATAGTTATACGAAAACTAATAGGTACCTATGTGAGTACGCGGGACAAACCTATTAATTAAAACAAAGAGTAAATACATAAATTATTTCTACCTTAGAGGAAGACCATGTTAGCATTGCATTCTAAAACTATGAAAGCATTTTTTTCCTTTAGTGCCTGGATAGGCAGACGAGCAGACGGGCCACCTGATGGTAAGTAGTCGCCACCGCCCATAGACTTCTGCAATGCCACTAAAGCCGCTGCCTACCGTTCGTAATGAATACACTTATATTATAAATATATAAATATTTATTACTCTGCTATATAGACAAATGAATTAAAAATAGATACGTACCATCCATTATTTATCCTTAAATCTTGCTGGAAAATATCTATATTAGGTACATCTGAACACGCACACAGAGGTTAGCCACGGACAAACAACACTAGGAAAATGATTTAACTAAATATCATCAACAGGTAAATAAACCATTATGGTGGATTTATTTATTAGGAAAATATTAAAAACTATATAATAACTTGCTTTAGGTAAATTAAACGTTTAAACCCGACATAAAATTGTTCTAGTCGAATTGGCAACAAAACTTGATCGCAGTCCTTAATAAGTTTATTCTTAAAACATTCTTTAAATGAGCTTTTATTTAAATACTCTAGAAAGAAAAAAAGTAGTGAGTAGTGAATGAATGATCGAGTCTTGTCAAAACAAATCTAACAGCGCTAAACACGATTTGGCAGCTGTAAGCTATTGAGGAGTTGAATTGTCTGACACTGGTAGCCATATCATGTCCAGCTCACCATAATATTGCATTGTCATCAGGTTTATGCGTGATTATAAATTGCAGCCTATTCAGGCTACGAGAACTGGTCCACAATTTAGACCTATACAAACATTACTTTAATTCTATAATTAAGGCTAAATAGCTTAAAGAAGAATTTGTCAGCCTCCGTGATGCAGTGGGTGAAACTGGCTGTGAAACGAGAGTATGCGAGTTCGATCCTGCACTGAGACAAATGTTTGTGTGACCCACAAATATTTTTTTGCCCGCCTTTGTATTCTGGGACCAAACGTCCTTCGTAGTTACTTATACCCACGAAACAAGACTAATATCTTAGTGTTTATACATTCATTAATTGTTTGGATAACCCTTTAGCGTCATAGTCGAATGAAAAGTTCCATCACAGAAATTCAGTCTCAGTACAATGTTTATAATAATTATTGTTCTCAGATAATAGTAGAAACATTTGTTTATATTTATACATTACAGAAGTTTCATGTATTTAAAATTGAAAAAGATTTTACATGCAATCGAAAATAATAAGAAAAAGAAAACTTTTGGTCAAAATAGAATCAAAATTGATTCAAAGATGAAGCTTTCATTACTGTTTTAAATATTGGTGTGAGCGAAAGCGATTACGTTTTTTTTCTGACGTGGCAAAGTGACCACACTGCACCTGATGGTAAGCGCAGTGCCGTCCAGGTAGAGTATCGAGTAGCGAGAGACAATCTATCCCTCGCTACTCAACACAATCATGCCGGCCTGAAGTAGTATTAACATATCACTATCTCCCTGGCACGCCTGCACGGTAATGGCCATTCCTAGTGGTGACGGCAGGATTCATATCATGCGTCCTTTTCGGGAGTTTGACAACTACCCCTTCCACTACAAGTGAATGGACGAATGAATGAATGGCTTATACTTATATTACGTGTCTACTTTTAAATGGATCAATAAAACTTATGCAATTATTTCCAAAGTATGATTAAGTAATGTAATTAGAATTACAAACCATAGCGTATCAATTTACATATTAAAAAGAAGTGTTGTAAACGTCCTAAAACGTTTATGTGCCGTTTTAAACATTTCTTAGAAATAGGATATTAAAAAATAGTCGAGATTGTACTAGTTTGCAACTATACCTATATTTGCCTGAATAAAGGCGTATAGTTATAAATAAAGATTGACGCATGATTTAGTAAGCGAAGCGTTCGTCAAAAACAATTGTTGTTTGCGTTTGAATGTTAATCCCATGAGTCAATACCCTTTTCATAATATTTTCCTTCCCTAAGTAACAAATGCTTAGCATTAAATACGCTTCATAAAATACTAACCACTACCGTCCCATGCATTTTATAAGGCGTGGAAAAGTTGAAAGCATGCAAGGTCAAGTTCATAGATGTAAGTAGATCGTCGAGTTGACGTGAGAAGCCATTCCTCTCTTTACATGATGTTCCAGAAAGCACACCCATAAAATACACTACCAAAAAAAAATACATATCTAATTATGAATAATAATAATAGAATACTAGCCCTGTATTAAACATTGTCCCACGCTGGCCTAATGCGGGTTGGTAGACTTGACATACCTTCGAAATTCTTATGAGAATTCTCGGGTATACAGATTTCCCCACGATATTTTCCTTCACCGTTAAAGCAAGCGATAATTAACAATTAATACAACACAACTTTTAGAAAAGTTAGAGGTGTATGTCATTTGGGTTTCGAACATACTTTAGTCTTGACAGTCCGTACCGCAATCAACTAGGCTATTGCTGTCTGTTATAATTATCAATATTATTATTATTTTCATATCCTGACACGGCAAAGTGACCATAGTGAACCTGGTGATAAGCGTAGTGCCTTCCAGTTGGAGTATCAAGTAGCGAGATATAATCTATCCCTCGGTACTGAATACAATCATGCAGGCCTTTTATTTATTTATTTTGTCGTGGAGAAAGCATTTTATTACTGCTGCCTGCGGGACGAAGCGGCATGAGAATAAAACGGTTATGCTGGACTAGCCGGTCTTACGACCCAGCACCCTCTCGCCCGGATTATAGCTATCCGGGCAGATGCTGGGCTTACAGTGGAAAACTGGGAAATTGGGCCTGCTCAAGAAGGAGGGGCGGCCCGCAGAGTCGCCATCGGCCTACCGGCCCATTGTGTTGCTCGATGAGGTTTGCAAGCTCTTCGAGCGTATTGTTCACGCTCGCCTCGTCGAGCATCTTGAAGGGGTCGGGCCGGACCTGGCACAGTGCCAGTACGGGTTCCGGCAAGGCCGATCGACAATACACGCGATTTTGCGGGTCAAGGCACAAGCGGAGAATGCAGTGGCTCGGGGTGAAGTGGTGGTGGCGGTGTCTCTAGACATCGCCAACGCGTTTAACACTTTACCCTGGGCCTGCATAATGGAAGCACTGCGGTACCACGTGGTGCCACCGTATCTTCGGCGCCTGGTGCACTCGTATCTCTCAGATTGATACATAGTGTATCCGGGCGCCAACGGTTGGCACCGAAGAGAGATGGCATGCGGTGTTCCACAGGGCTCAGTCTTGGGCCCTCTCTTGTGGAACATCGGCTACGATTGGGTGCTCTGTGGTACCAACCCCCAAGGTGTCGCTGTCGTCTGTTACGCGGACGACACACTGGTGACAGCGACGGCCAGGTCTTTCCAGGATGCCATTCTGCTCGCCTCGTTCGCAACCGAACAGGTGGTGGCCAGGATTCGGCGACTGGGCCTTAAGGTGGCCCTCAACAAAACCGAGGCCCTTTGTTTTCACAGGCCTCGGATTCGGCCACCTTTTGGGCTCCACATAATTGTGGAGGGGGTGCGGATTCCCATCGGCTGTAAAATGAAGTACTTGGGATTGATTCTGGACAGCCGATGGGATTTCCGTGCCCATTTTGAGGAGTTGTCGCCGAAATTGGTGCGGGCGGCGGGCGCGCTCGGACGCCTGCTACTGAACCTGGAGGGACCTAGTAACCCTTGCCGAAATTTATACGCCGGAGTCGTGCGGTCAATGGTCCCGTATGGGCCGAGTCCCTGAAAGCCCGCTGCGTCACCTTGCTGCGCAAACACAGCGTTTGGTGGCGCAGCGAATAGTAAGGGGCTACCGCACGGTCTCCCACGAGGCGGCCTGCGTATTGGCCGGCACACTCCCTTGGGAGTTGGACGCCAAACTCCTCTCGTCAGCATTCCTCTGGCGGGAGGAGGCATCCAGCCGCCGTCAGGAGAGACTGGCCCCGAGGGAGATTGCGGCCCGGTTTCGCAGAACCGCCGTGGAGGAGTGACATACCAGGCTAGAGAGCCCGACGGCGGGCTTGAGGACTGTCGCAGCAGTGCGTCCTGTCCTAAAGAGATGGCTAGACAGACGCCACGGGGCGCCTACGTTCCGACTGACACAGGTATTAACGGACCATGGGTGTTTCGGTTCGTTCCTGTGACGGATCGGAAAGGAGGTGTCCGCCGTGTGCCACCACTGTGTCAACTGCCGCGAGGACACGGCCCAACATACATTGGAGGAGTGCCCAGCCTGGGACGAAGAGCGCAGTGCTCTCAGAGCAGTCGTTGGAGGAGACCTCTCGCTGCCGCCCGTGGTGTCGTCCATGGTCGCCAGCCGGAGGTCCTGGCGTGCGGTGGCCCACTTCTGCGAGAACGTCATCTCGCAGAAGGAGAGTGCTGATAGGGATCGGGAACGATATGATCCCTCCCGCCGCCAGAGAAGACGTAGGAGGAGCCGAAGAAGGCCACCGCGGGGTTTTAGCTGGTAGTGTCGGGTGGGGTGTACATAGGGGGTAGGGACTCGGCCCAGCGGCAGCACGGATAGCCATCATCCGGGCGAGGTGGATGCTGGGTCGTAGAACCGGCTAATCCAGCATACCCCTTTTATTCTTATTCCGCTTCCCCCCGGAGCGGGCGGCAGTAATAAAACGCTTTCCCCGCGACAACAATAAAAAAAAGCTGCTGGGCCGAGTCCCTAGCCCCTATGTAGGTACACCCCACCCGACACTACGACACTGACGGCGGCTGGACCCCTCCTCCCGCCAGAAGAACAATGACGAGAGCAAGGAGGTGAAGAAGTGGTCGAGGGTGGTGGTACTCAGAAGGCCTAATACCTAAACCTATAACACTAAACGATCCAAGTCGTATGAACTAACATAATGAAACAAGCGTCAAAATAACGGTATCCATACTAATGTTAATAATAGACTATTATTTGATAAGGATAAATATTGAAAACAAATATAGTTAATTGTAACACAACATGATATTTTATATTTGTGTATTGCCTCGTTTGTAGCGGCCAGTATTTGTGTAGTTCCCGTATAAATAACAACCATGAAACTATGTAAGTAACAACTATTTTTTTAAATAAATCAATAGAGATCGTAGCGATTTTGCTGTAAGAACATTTTTTATCATTTAATTTTTCAGTGACATATATTGATCAACAGTGTTCAGCCCACTTCCGTACACCATGTTACTTCGGAATGTGAAATCAGATGATTGGCATTTTAGCTGCCACTGACTCTGACGATATCCTCCTTTACTTCTACCCATCGGGCTTCTACCCATTTGAAAATTAGGGCCCCTAGGCATATTCAAAGGGCGGTTCCAGCTGCAGTACAGGTGTTTGTCTAGGAGTCCGGATTTGTCCCTAATACCCTTTTTTTATCCTGGCACGGCTAAGTGACCACACTGCACCTGATGGTAAGTGCAGTGCCGTCCAGTTAGAGTATTAAGTATCGAGAGACAACTATTCCACGCTACTCAACACAATCATGCCGGCCTGCTTCTTCACACTACGCCATGGGCAAGAAGGTGAAGAATCGTTCGAGGGTCTAGTGTCAGAGTACTCAGAAGGACGCATAACGGCCAAACATTGTGCCTTAACTCTAGACCCCGAGCAAAAACCGGATGTATACTGGCTGATCCCGGAACGCGACACAATTGCGTGTGTCACTATGGCGAATTTTACACCCTGTTTACGGTGGCCGCTATCCGGGCGGATATTCATATCCAACCACCAGCAAAATGACAAATAATTACAACACAGGATTTTTATCTAACGATTTATTTTTAGAGCATTTTACATTATCCTCATAATACATAGAAAACGCCTAGTGGAGAGCAAATCGAACTACAAACAGATGTCGTAGGTTAGATTCCAGCCTTTAGCACCTCTGACTTTTCAAATTCTTATAATTTTTTTATCAACGATGAAGAACATTTTCTCACCGGTTTTTTTTATCCTGGCACGGCCAAGTGAGTACATTGCACCTCATGGTAAGCGCAGTGCTGTCCAATTAGATTATGAAGTCGCTACTACTCGAAACAATTCCTCGCTACTCAACACAATCATGCTGCATAATTTCTTCACACTACCCCATGGGGCAGGGAGGTGAAGAAGCGGTCGAGGGTCTAGTAAATAAGAATTTCCAAGTAAAAATGTCATTATCATTATGTCCGCCATTACGTTATGTATATGCAGTTATAGATCAATAATGATCCGTTTCTATTACAGTATGGATATTACTGACGATGCAGACGTTTTGGCTAACGTCAGCACAGTACCACGAGATATCTATGAAGCAGTTTTTACCGCCGCCTGATGAAACACCGCCACTCCCAAATGAAGCTGTGTTCGGATATAGTTTCGCGTATCAATCCGGTATCAGAAGGTAAGAGATAATAAATATTTATTCGTTGTTGATTCAAACCAGTTCACATACTACTGTATTTTATAAATTTACTGGCTGTTGCCCGCGGCTCAGTTATTACATCTCTCTATATTTTGCTATCCCATAGCTACCGTACATTACTCCGGGATAAAAAGTCTATGTGCTATTCCAGACTATCATCTATTTCTGTGCCAAATTTCAACCAGATCTGTTCAGCCGTTGACGTGATTGAGTAAGAAATATCCATCCATCCAAACATACGCATTTATAATATTAGTTATATAAGTAAGGAAGGATAGTTACTACAAAATAACCTGTTGTATCACTCCAGTTAAACGAATATGATATATTTTAATTTCCACTTATTTTATGAAGTAAAATAATTTACGTGAAATTTTATTTTTCAGTTTAATTATCAGCGCACCAAGAGCGGATTATATCGGCAAAATTTATTCTTGCGACATCGACTTCAAAAGTAATTGCCGCCCCATAAAATATAATATCACAAGAGGTAAAAATAAATAATAATAAATACACCCAACAGACACATAATTCCACACATATAGTTCTGACCCCACACTAGGTGAAACCTGTATCGTGGGTATCAAGAACGACGAGGGACTACGGTCCCACAACACCCAGACCCGACACATATACTTGTGGATATCACAAACGATTGTTTGTGCCATTTTTAACCGACTTCAAAAAAGGAGGAGGTTAACAATTCGTCGGAATCTTTTTTTATGTACCTATGTTCCCCGATTACTCGAAGAAGCCTGGACCGATCCGAGAAATTATTTTTTGTTTAAAAGGGTATACTTCCCAGGTGGTCAAGGGCAATCAAACAAATCAAGGGCATTCATCAAATTTTATAGTGACGCATAATTTGTTTTTATTGAAGTCGGTGTACTTTTTATGAATTATTAAATTCTACAGGAGTTAAAGTTTTTTGATTATCGAAAATACTATTACGTGGTTTTATTAGAATTAATATATTACTAGTCTAAAGTACCTACGTACTCTATATTTATGACTTATTTTTCCAAAACAATTACTGTGCCCTGAAAAATATGAGTTTTTTATCAGTTGATTTGAACACCAATAAATTGCACAAAAGATTTAAACTAGGTTCAAAAGATTCACAAACTTTTTTTTTTTAGTGCCTTGATAGGCAGACGAGCAGACGGGCCACCTGATGGTAAGTAGTCACCGCCGCCCATAGACTTCTGCAATGCCAGGGCACAGCAAAGCCGCTGGCTACCGTTGTAAAATTTGTGTTTTGCAGCATGTTATCCATATTAAATTAATTTTATATTTATGTTCACAAAACATATATTCTTTACAGCTAGCCCAAACTATACACACGACTACTGGCTTGGAGCGACGGTGAAAGCGAGCTCTGAAGAATTCTTTGTAAGTGAACCACATTAGCTTACATGGTCTACGTGTGTATTGCCTCGGTGGCGCAGTTGTTATTGCGTTGTAATGCGATAAGACTGCTGTGCTGAGATTTCGGGTTCGATCCCCGGGTCGGGTAAAGTGATATTGGGTTTTTTTATTTAGAAATACTCAGTATCAGCCCGGAGTCTGGAATTATGTCCGGTATGGCAGTAGGCTCGCCCCTATCACATTATGGGACCGTAATAAACACGGCGAAAAGTGGGTGTATATGATTGTAGAGGCCTCTGCCTACCTGTTCGGGGATTAGGAGTTAGCGTATATGTATGTATGTATGTCTACGTGTGTATACGGGCTGTTAGAGCGACTCTATGTTTCTGCATTGAGTAGCGAAGAATGATTGCAATGAATCAATTGAAATACAACTGAAATACTTAGGCCCGTATCACAGAACGATACTCAGTCTTGAATCTAGTTTTAAATCTGTACTTTCGTGATTCTTTTATGATAGAACGATACTTAAATCTGACTGCCTCGGTGCCGCAGTTGTAATTGCGCATGTGTTACGACTGCTGTGCTAAGGTCTCGGGTTCGATCCCCGGGTCGGGTAGTGATATTGGGGGTATTTAGAAATACTCAGTATCAGCCCCGAGTCTGGAATTGTGCCTGGTATGGCGATAGGCTCGCCCCCTATCACATTGTGGGACCGTAATAATTTCGGCGAAAAGTGGGTGTACTGGTTACACCTCTGCCTACCCCTTCGGGGATTACAGGCGTGACTGTATATGTATGTACTATCTATATTCATCAATCAGTACTCAGCTAGTTTCTTATTTTTGAACGATACTTCATAAGAGATCGTTACCCAAGTATCGATTTGATCATAGTTTACGTAAATATGGTCAATAGCAGTCTTGAGCATAGATTAACGTAACTATTTTCGTCGAGGTCAATAATTTAGAAGTCGAATTCTTCAGTAATAATTAATATTTTCGATATTTAGGATTATTATACTATTATTACTATTGTTTATTTATTATTACTCTTTTTTACTTAGTACTAAAATTATTGTTTTTACGTTTGAATACATCAGTGATTATTTAATCTTTCAATAAATTCTCCAAATAAAAAAAATATTAAGGTAACATCAGGAATAATTTTATTTTTCAATAAATTCTCCGAACTAAAAAATAAATAAGGTAAGTAATTACTCCGTTGTTGACCGGAAGTATTAACCAAACAGTTTAGTGTACTTTGCATTCATGACACTAGATGGCGTTTTAACCAGTCTACAGTAATTAGTTTTGTAATAAAAGGAATCATTATAGTGAATTAAACTTTGTAAAGTTTTATTTTTGAGAATAGTCTAATTAACTCTTTTTTTCTATGCCATTATTTGCATATTTCTACTAGAAAATTTCATCACTTTGGAACTTGATTCTGCGCGAAACGGAATAAAATTTGAAATTCATAAAATATTGTAAACGAGAACATACTTGTAGCTAAAGACAATGGATTCAAGGTCAAATCTATACTTGAATCTAGATTCAGCTGAGTTTGATTTAAATCACGTTCTGTAATAAGATCTATGCTTGAGGTTTGATCTGTACTTATATCTACTTTTGGCTGATCGGAGATCAAACGAACAGAACTTGGGTATCGTTCTGTAATACGGGCCTTAGTGTAAAGATCAGGTTTTCTTTACACTAAATCGCATACAAAGACATAAATTGTGTTACCATTGTGGGTTCCTGAGTTCGATTCCCAGGTCGAGTAATCATTCATTGAGTGAGTGAGACATAATATTATTATGCACACTAGTATTAGCTAGTAATGAATAATTTATACGACGCATTTTATTTTCAGACTTGTGCTCCGCGCTATATCGAACTGGGTGCAGGTACGATTGTTATAAAATATTTATGAAACACTAGCTTTTGCCCGCGGCTTCGCCCATCACATCTTAAACTATTACATATTTCTATATTATACTATCTCATAGGAAGCGTGCATTTTCCGGGGTAAAAAGTAGCTTTGTCATTCTCAGACTCCTCAACTAACACTGCAAAAAATCATGTCGATCACTTGCTTTGCGTAAAACAAAAACGAAACTATACCACGGGACCTGTGCATTTTTCTGGGATAAAAAAGCCTATGTGCCATTCCAGACTATAATCTATGTCTGTGCCAAATTTCAACCAAATGCGTCCAGCCGTTTTGGCGTGATTGAGTAACAAACATCCACCCATCCATCCATAAATTAGCATTTATAATAATAGTAAGATGACTCTGCTTTTGCTTACGAACGTAGAGTATAAAAATGACTATTTTATAGCCATTATACTTAGTGGTGTTTCTCTGAACATTAAAGCATTATCTGCATTGAAATTCATTAAATAAAACTATATCACTGTGTCCAAGTACGTTTAATGCTTAGATAGACTCATGCTTTATCACGGATTTAAAAGTTGTAATACAATTTGACAGCCTCCGTGGCGCAGTTGGCGAGTAGCCGGCTGTGAAACGAAAGGCCGTGGGTTCGATTCCCACACCGGGACAAATGTTTGTGTGAGAGACAAATATTTGTGTCCGGGGTCTGGGTGTTGTGAGACCGTGCGTCTCTCGTAGTCCCTGATACCCACAACACAAGACTCGTATCTTAGTGTGGGGTCGGGGCTATGTGTGTGACTGTTGAGTGTTATTTATTTATTTATTAATTATTTGTATTATACTATTTTATTTTATTATCTTTAGCATACTAACAGAATAATTACATACTAGATTATGTTACACATGTCATAATATTATTAAAACACAATGTAATTAATCAGATCATAAGCATGCATGACATTTAAAAGTAGTGATATTTTAATGCTACATTACAAGAATAAAATAGATTAAAAATAAATAGATTAATTTAAAGTATCTCGCGTTATAAGTTATTTGCATTCCTACTTCTTTCCATCTCTGCATCACCGAAGGTTCGACGGTAAGAGAATGTAATGCCTCAGGCATTAAGTCAACCTTTACATTTGAATGTATGAAGTGTAAATAAAAATTTATTCTTGTAATGTAGCATTATATATGTACGCTGTAAAAGATAGCACTTTTTACCGTTTGAGTATAGACGGAAAGTTAACCACATTTGTTATTTAGCAAACATTGCGAACAGTTCTATCGATTGTCCTGAACTTCTCAGTAAAATTTCCCTATATGCCAATCAAAATAATTTACGAAAGCGACCTCTATTACACGTACTGTTCGCTGCCACAAACTACAGACGTAATGCATTTTTAACCGACTTCAAAAAAAGGAGGAGGTTCTCAATTCGTCGTGTATTTCTTTTTAATACATAGTGCCATAACTTTTAACGGCCCACCATCACATTGGAAATTGATCTATTTTATTTCTACACAACATTAAAATATTCTCAACAAGGAATACTTCAATGATGGAAAAAATAGCTGATTCTTTTTACTTTATGTAGCGCCTGATTTTGTTTGATTGAATTATTTATTTCATTATTATTATTATGTTTTTTTTTCTTTGTTTTTGTTTGTTTAGTTATTATTTTTTTTTTTTTAAGCTAACGTAGCTTAATAATATCTTACTATTAATATTCGAAAGCTTGTCATTGGCAACAGTTTTCCATTATATTGTAATTATAACCTGTTTGTATTAGTCCGTAAGCTTTCTACAAAACAAATAAAATAAAATTTTAAATCACTACAAAAATGTCAAGAAAAATGAGAAATGAATTTTTATTTTCAAATTTTACCAATAATTTACTACTCGCTAATTCCTTTAACTGTAATTTTATAAACACAATTATTTGTATACAAGCATTGTATACAAAATCATCATCGTCTATTTTGGCGTGTCAGTATGTCATTTTTTTTTAAATTTATTTAACGGCCTTGGAAACAAGTCCTTTAGGCCATCAGTATGTCGAGGCAATGTAGTGTTGCTATACTTGGAATTTAAACAAAGTTATTGCTTCTTTGAACTACATTAAAACTAACCCCTTAATTATCTAAAATAATATGTATCTTTGTATGCAATATTACCATTATATCTTTCTAATAGACTCATTTATGCATTATTAATAATATTGTACAATATCAATTAAGAGAAATCAAAATAGCTCTGTTCACTCTACACCATTGCAGTTGTCATATTTTAATTGTAACCTAAATATTTCATACTTCTATAGGTTACGGTATATACGGAGAATTCGGTCACTGTTACAAATCGAAAAAGGGAGGCCAACTACTCCCATTGAGCCAGATACGAGTATCGGATCGACAGAATTCGACAAAACTATTTCGTAAGTAATAAATACAAAATCAAATATTTATTGAATCCATGAAATGAATTTTTTTTTACTCTACCGCCAGTTCGGAATGCAGTTTCGATAGATAAGAACGGGCAAGAAACTCTAGCGTTGCTCTTTTCACACCGGTTAACAATATTTGGTCACGCAATTAATATACGATTAGAGCAGCTCAATGTATGTTAAGTTGCCTTATTGCAATATTGTGAAATAAAACTCATTACAGCACCTAGTGCCGCACATGACCGTCGTGAGAGTGATACATACAAACTCACACTGTTTAGCTGGTGGTAGGATATTCATATTCGCCCGGATAGCGACCACCGTACACAGGGTGAAAAACCCACCATAGTGGCACACGCAAGTGTGTCGCGTTCCGGGATCAGCCAGTCTACATCGGGTTTTTTGGGGGTCTAGAGTTGGGGTACAATGTTGGCCATTTTGCGGCCTTCTGAGTACTCTGACAATAGACCCTCGACCGCTTCCTCTCCTTCTTGCCCATGGCGTAGTGTGAAGGAGCAGGCCGGCATGATTGTGTTGAGTAGCGGGGAATAGATCGTCTCTCGCTACTCGATATTCTAATTGGACCGTACTGCGCTTACCATCAGGTGAAGTGCGGTCATTTTGCCGTGCTAGGATAAAAAAAAACACACACACACACACGCACACGCGCTCAGGTGTACCCAGGTGTGCACCCACATTTCGCTTATTTCCGTCCCATGATATGATAGGAGGCAAGGCTGCCGGCCACGATTCCAGACTGACAGAGACTGAGTATTTAGTGATAGAAAAACACAATACCACTACCGCCCAACTCGTAGATCGAATCTGAGACTGCAGCACAGCACTGGTACCGCGTTACAATAGGCTAGTTGACTGTTTTTGGGAAGCCGTTTTATTTTATTCTTCATGGTCTATATTATTAAAATATTATCATTAATAAACACAAAACATAAGCTTTCAAGATTTAATTTGCATTTTTATAAACCAACTTTATTTTTCCCACTAAAACGCTACCAACTGTCATGGCCTCTCGTGTGACGTGACCGTCTGGTAAAACTAATTGACGTTTGGCTCAGCGTTCAACACATGTATCGTGCGGTGACGTCATGCATGACTGATTTGTGTTTCATGTCACTTGACAAAATGCTTTATTTTTTCATATTTGTTTCTTGAAAATTTTAAGTAATCTCATATAAATTAACAAATTGGTTTAATTTTCGATACATTTAGACTAAAATCTATTATAAACAACAAAATTCTATCAGGTTTTCACTTACTGTCAACTACCCTATTACAACTGCGCTACCGCGCTTTAATAATATAGCCGGGATAGATTCTGGGTGTATTAAGTCCATAGATAGATAAAAGCTGTAACCATAGCTGGGCATAAGACCACAAGTGTACCTACTTGATGTTTATGAGAAATATGACACCACGCTGTCTAAATTATGATCAGCAAGATTTATATACTATCTTTTTATTTATTTTTTATGTCTTACATTATTCTCCTAAATTTATTTTTTATAATACGTCTTACTTACTTGCTCATTTCACTAATTCATAAACTTAAACAATTAAGAGTTAATGATTAGCTACAACTTTTATTAAGTCTTCCGTTAATTAACGATTTAACGAAGTTACTTATTTTGTAACGGATTAACGAGGTTAAGTCTTTGGCATTAATCTGACGTATTGTGATACAGTGCCCAGTTGTGGCTGTAGCATCATAAGCGAAATTTGGTGACGAAAAATACCGTACGTAAAGTATTTTTTTTTATAAGTACACCCAACGGCAAAGTAAAGTCAGGCACATATTTCCGACCCCACAATAGGTTAAACCTGTATCGTGGGTATCAAAAACTACGAGAGACTACGGCCTACAACACCCAGACCCGAAACAAATATCTGTCTGTCACACAAACATTTGTCTTGGTGCGGGAATCGAACCCACGGCCTCTCGTGTCAAAGCCAGCTACTCGCCCGCTGCGCCACGGAGGCTGTCCGATTTTTCATGTCTGGTCAGGCCTATGTATGCCTGTTGAATGTATTATTATTAGATACATATAAACTCACGCCTGTTATCCCCGAAGGGGTAGGCAGAGGTGTAATCAGTACACCCACTTTTCGCCGAATTTCGGTCCCATAATGTGATAGGGTGCGAGTCTATCGCCATACCAGGCTTCAGTCTAGACTTCGGGCTGATACTAAGAATTAAAAAAAAACCCTTATCACTTTACCCGACACGGTGATCAAACCCGAGACTTCCGCACAACAGTCGTAACGCATGCGCAATTACAACTGCTGGCAGTCTAGTTTAGTGTATGATTATTGATAACTAAAATTAAGATTATAAGTTTTTTCCAGAGGAAACCATGGATTCTTTTGGATGGAGTATGGATGTAGTAGAAGGTCCTTCTTCTGCCCAAAAAAGTATTCTTATTGGAGGGCCTGCTATGTTCACAGGTGAATAAATGCATAATAGATTAAAATGAAACTAATTTTATGGATTTTATCGCGGTTTATTTACTTCCAAAAAAGGTTTTTTTTATATAATTTTTTTATGTCATACAATTTACATCCCATAACTCCAGCATCAATGAAGCTATATGAATAATTATTTTTTGTTCCGATGTTTTCTTTCCGAGATGGTCTCATTAAAATTTGGTGGTAATCTGATAAGGATCATCGGCGATAGACAACATTACTCGTCAATAACGAACCCCTTATGAGTTTACTACTAGTCACTTATATAAAAATAAAAAGAATTAAATAATTTTTTTGGCCATTGTCTCCGGACAGGTGGCAGTGAGTACATACAACAACACGTAAAATTAACATAGCGATACTTATACGTAAAACAAATAAAACTTAAAAACTATGCACAAAAAGGTCCCGCGGCATACTTACGCACCCCAGCCATCCGTGTCCGAAGCATGACCAAAAAGGCCACAGGTTCAGCGACCGCCAAGTGGTAGGGTCCACCTGACATCGATTTTCGGCGAGGGCCACAGGAGTGTCATAAGTTGTAGTGTATCATGTATATAAGGTGTTATCAAATTCAATTTACTGTTTGATAAGAATTTTAAACCTTTCAGGACGTGTAATGAAAATACATAATTCGATTGTATCATCCACTCATGGTTATCAGCACAATGTAAATGTCAGTTTTAATTTGGGTGAGTTGCTATCTTCTAATTACTTACACTCTTCCTACGAAGAAATGAAATCATCTAAAATCCAAACAAAGCAATAGAAATGAGCAAAATTGTCTTTATATAACGGTTAAAGATTATCAAAATGATTAATAACAAGATTGTGTCGGGGGTCTAGAGTTGGGGTAAGATGTTTGGCGGCCTTCTGAGTACTCTGACACTGGACCCTCGACCGCTTCTTCACCTTCTTGCTCATGGCGGAGAAGTAGGCCGGCATGATTGTGTTGAGTAGCGGGGGATAGATTGTCGCTCGCTACTCCATACTCTAATTGGACCGCACTGCACTTACCATCAGATGCAGTGTGGTCAATTAGCTGTGCCAGTATAAAAAAAGAAAAAAAAGTGCAGTGTCGTCACTTTGTCGTGCCAGGATAAAAAAAAACACTATCCGATATACCTGCACGAGATAGGCCTATACTTATTTTGGAATTCGCCGTAAAGTACTTAAGTATGTATGTATTACCAAATATATACATATCCGACGAACATTTTGAATATTCATACAAAAATGTGAAATAAAGTTACGAGTAGTGTTTGTAAGAATTTTTGTAATTTTACTAAATAATTAGTGCCAAATGATGTTAAGTAAGGAGTAATTGATTGTTTCAGGTTATAGTGTCACAGGTGGTACTTTTTTTAATAAATTGAATATATTTTATGCCTTTGGATCCCCATATGGAGAAGACGGTTATGGAAAGGTAAAATGAAATAGTCTTTTAACTAAAATTTGACTTATGGGGCTAGCTGTATTTCCCATAAGGAAAATTAGAATTTTCGGATATCTTGGCAAAGGGTGGTTATGCCGGACTCTCCGAACAGCCGACCCAGTTAACATATTCCTACTACAATATGCCGAAGCAAAATTGTACGGTGACTTCTACAATAGGGTAGTTGACAGTAAGTGGAAACCTGATAGAATTTTGTTTTTTATAATGATTTTAGTCTAAAAGTATCGAAAATTAATTCAATTTGTTAATTTATATGTGACTAGCTGTTGCTCGCGGCTCCGCCCGCGTGGAGACCATATTTGGGAGAAAAATGACGGATGTTCATACAAACTTTCAATCCCTATTTTACCCCCTTAGGGGTAGAATTTCGAAAAATCCTGAAATATATATTTTTTGTTTTTAACTAAAAGGCCAAATACCAATTTTCGTGCGTTTAACTTCAAAAATGACGAATTTTCACACAAACTTTCATCCCCTATTTTACCCCCTTAGGGGTGGTATTTCCAAAAACCCTTCCTTAGTGGATGCCTACGTCATAAAAGGTACCTACTGTCAAAATTTCAAGTCTCTAACCCCAGCCGTTTAGGCTGTGCGTTGATCGATCAGTCAGTCAGTCAGTTTCTTCTTTTATATATACAGATTATTTAATGCTTTCAAGAAACTAATATGTAAAATGAAGCACTTTGTCACGTGACATGAAACGCCCATCAGTCATGCATGAAGTCACCGTATGAAATATCATTTAAACGCTGAGCCAAACGTCTATTAGTTTTGCGGATGGTCACGTCACACGAGAGGCCATGACAGTTAGTAGCGTTTTGGTGGGAAAAATAAAGTTGGATTATAAAAATGCAAATAAAATCTTAAAAACTTATGTTTTATGTTTATTAATGATAATATTTTAATAGTATAGACCATGAAGAATAAAATAAAACGGTTTCTCAAAAACAGTCAACTACCCTATTATACTAGATAGGTCTTTTAGAAGATTCGATCGAAAATGACATGACATAAAATAAAACAAACTACGAATCCCTGACCTAATTAACAAAAGAAAAATAAATTAATTGTTGAATCAATATTCAGTAATACGTTAACAAAAAGAAATCATGTCATTCTAACAACGGGTTCTCTGATTCTGTTAGATCCTACTGTACTGCAGCGCTGACTTAAATGAGGATGAAATGAAATGAAATCGATTATTGATCACGGAGATAATTACATAGCTCTAATGACAAATCAGTACATAAAATAAAATCTATCAGCTTAGCGTATACATAACATATATACTATAATCTATAACACTAGCGATTTCTTTATACATTTATAAGTTATTTAGAATTATTATTTTTAAATGGGTTTCATATCGACCATTGGATTGTGGATTTCAAGGGGTGCCTACTAAACTTGGATTTAAAATTCCACCACAATAAAAATATTATTTTTTTACACAGGTGGTGTTTTTTGCGCAAGATTTGAGAGCTTTACTTGTGTCCTTAAAACCTGAAAGTGTGGGCACGATGTTTGGTGCGGTGCTAGCGACTGCTCACATTAGCGGCGGAATGAGTGGAGTCACCGACTTGCTTGTGGGGGCTCCGGCGTATGAGGAGCAACACAAACACGATGTCGGGGCTGTCTACTATTATGAAACTGCTGGGAAGGTAACTCGATTTTGCCCATATATTTTTGATCCTATAAAAAAAGATTTTAATTCATAAAAGGTACAGCGACTTCAATAAAAAACAAATTATGCGTCCCTATAAAATTTGGTGGTTGGCCTGGATTTTTCTGAGATCCCATCGTCAGATCCTGACTTGGTGCCAATAGGACCACCTAGGAAGTATACTCCTATAACAAGAATTTCTCGAATCGGTCCAGGCGTCTTCGAGTAATCGGGGAACATACATAAAAAAAGATTCCGACGAATTGAGAACCTCCTTTTTTTGAAGTCGTTTAAAAATAGTCCTAAGATGGAATATTTCGCTGATACAATCTCGAGGAATTCGTTAAAAAAACAATCAAGGGATGGAGGGATTATCTGCTTCAATAAAGATCACAGCAGTGCAAAATTGTAAAGTAATACTTTCGTTGCTCTGTCGATGGAGACCACTATGCTAACTTCATATAAATAATTCATACTTGCTTCTTTCAGATAAGACAGCTATCCATTAAGCCCAGCAAGGTCATTATTGGGCAAAAAGCGGGATCATACTTTGGTGGTGCCATTGCGAGTGTCGGTGACTTGAATGGCGATGGGAGAGATGGTGAGTTGAAATAAATATCTGAAAAAAGTTTTTTAATTCATAAAAAGATCACCGACTTCAATAAAAAACAAATGATGTGTCCCTATAAAACTTGAGGGTTGCCCTCGATTTTGCTGAGATCCTGACTTGGTGCCAATGGGACCAGCTGGGAAGTATATCCTTTTAAACAAAAAAAGAATTTCTCGAATCGGTCCAGGCGTCTTCGAGTCTTCGAGTAATCGGGGAACATACATAAAAAAAGATTCCGACAAATTGAGAACCTCCTCCTTTTTTGAAGTCGGTTAAAAAGAATGAAATATACAAATATAACCAAGAAGTTCCTATTGGTAGAAACCACATACCATCAATCAATTTGTTATTTGGTATTCTCAACTACGCAGGTTTCCTTGCGATGTTTTCCTTCACCGTTGAAACTAGTGGTTATTGTAAATGCATACAAACACGAAAAGTAAAAGATATATACCCTGGAATTGAAAACGCATCATTTGTCTCAGGGGCCCGTTCCCCATGTATTTTTCATAACACCCAACATAGTAGTACACATAGTACCGACCCCACACTAGGTCAAACCTGTATCGTGGGTATCAGGAACTACGAGGCATCACGGTCCCACTATATACATACATATACATATACACTCACCTGTCACCCACGAAGGCGTAGGCAGAGGCGTAACCAGGAACCCGCCTTTCGCCGAATATATTACGGCCCCATAAGGTGATAGGGGGCGAGCCTATCGCCATACCAGGCACAATCCCAGACTCCTTTTTTCGTTTTGCTACCTTTTGAGTACCTACTCTGGTGATAGACCCTCGACGGCTTCTTCTTTCGCAGTCCCATAATATACCCGAAAGAAATATTCGTGGATTACACATACATGTGTCTCGATGCGCGAATCGAACCCACGACCTCTCGTTTCACAGCTAGCATTCGTCCAGTGTGCCACGGAGGCTGTCGTGTTAATGTTGATAATTTTTTTTACAGAAATAGCAATTGCTGCGCCATATGAAGATGATGGCAGAGGCGCTGTGTATTTGTACTGCGGCTCCCATTTCCTCCAAGAGACGACCACGACGACCTGGTTGCAGCGAATCCAACCAGAGAACTACCGCAGCTTCGGATTAAGCATTTCGGCCTTAAAGGACTACGACGGAAATGGATGCAACGGTTAGTTAAACCTTATATAACAGTACTTCAGGCTCAGTTTATGGAATAGTTTATTGTTAACTATTCCATTGTACTTTGGATTTGGTTGTACATACATACATACATATACACTCACGCCTGTTATCCCCGAAGGGGTAGGCAGAGGTGTAACCAGTACACCCACTTTTCGCCGAATTTCGGTCCCATAATGTGATAGGGGGCGAGCCTATCGCCACACCAGGCACCATTCCAGACTCTGGGCTAATACTGAGTATTTCTATGTAGAAAAACCCAATATCACTTTACCCGACCCGGGGATCGAACCCGGATTTTGGTTGTGTTTAATTTTTTACATTACTAGTGGCCCCGCGTAAACGTTATCCTGTCGCAGACCGCCTTCCATGAAGACCAAATTATCGTTGACAAAAATAAAAAATAGCTCCACCCATTGGGTCCAAAACTATCCTATCTATACTATCTTTCAAGTTGGAACCGACTTTATACATTCACAAAATTTTATTAAAATCGGTTGTGCGGTTTCGCAGTTCATTGCAGACCAACATCGTGACACAGGAATAGGGTAGTTGACTCGATTTTTTTTATTAATTTAATCAACAATTTACACAGGGTGTAAGACCCGCCAGGGTGACACACGCAAGTGTGTCGCGTTCCGGGATCAGCCAGTGTACATCCTGTTTTTCTCGGGGGTCTACTATTGGGGTACGACGTTTGGCCGTTTCGCGGCCTTCTGAGTACTCTGACAATAGACCTCGATCGCTTCTTCACCTTCTTGCCCATGGCGTAGTGTGAAGAAGCAGGCCGGCATGATTGTGTTGAGTAACAGGGGATAGATAGTCTCTCGCTACTCGATACTCTAATTTGACCGCACTGCGCAAAGTGACCACACTGCACCTGGTGGTAAGCCATTAGGTGCAGTGTGGTCACTTTGCCGTGCCAGGATAAAAAAACATTACCTAAAACACATTATCGAAAGAATTTAATTAATCCGTACAAAAATAAGTAAATTAGACGCCATTTAAATCAGCTGGATGGGGTAATTGTCAAATGACTGCAAAAGGATGCATGATATGTACCGTGACGTCACGGTTCTTAGAATCCCCATTACTGTGCCGTTGTGCGAGGGAGATAGCAATATGTTCCCAATACGCAATCATTTTCGCTCATGCCTGTGAGTATTTGCTCATAGCAATATTTAAAATAAATATTGTGACCTCATTTTTCAAGCAATTTTGATTCTGTTTTCGCAAAAGAATTTCTTTTGCGTATTGCGTTCGGTTGCATATAGAATAACGTAAATAATTAAACACAGGGCACTATCCTGTTGTATAATTATAATACAGAAAAGAAATAAAAAAAGAATCAGGATTGATTGAATAAGTAGGTAGCAATTATTATTTTAAATATTGGTATAAGTAAAAGTGCATGTGTAGTAGAAACATCTCACTATCTCCCTCACACGACGGCACTATAATGGCCATTCATTCATTCATGTCGAGCATCCTTTTTCTGACATATGACAACTAGCTTCTTCACCACATTTCAATGGCTTCTAACTGCTTCTAACTTACTTTTTTGAGTGAGTTTATAAAATTCTTCCGTATTTTAATGAGTTGTAATTAATCTAATTTAGCATTTCGTAACTTTATTTGTTTTTAAGGATGTTTAGTTGTAGTATTTTACTTGTAATTTTTACGTATTTACATATCTACTCATGATTTGGGCACAGAGTTTGGAGTCCGATCTAGATTGGACTAACTGGTCATTTAATTGTATTCTGTATTGTGTTCTTAAAACAAAAATTCCCTATGGAAGCTTCTGTTTTGTTTAAATTTGTTACATTTCTTAAACAGAACTGGCGATCGGTGCTCCGGAAAATAATACGGTAACGTTATATAGGTGTATGGCGTCCGTGGTGGTGGAGGTATTTGCAAAATTTCCCAACTTACAGGTATGTAGCTATTGTTGTTACGCATCCTTTTTAGCCACTCGCGTATCAAAAGAATATTTAAATAGGTAAGGTAGTACGGAGTAAATAGACGCCAAAATCAATTTTATTTCCACAACGTTAAAGTTGAAAATAGCATGTAAGAACGGCGAATGTTGCTAGCATACCATACTGGTTAAGTCAATCTATTCATTTTGTAACCGTAGACTAAATAGAATTATTACACCTTAATTTTAAAGTATTGACAAGGTGTTTTTTATGCTGGCACGTAAAAGTGACCACACTGTGCCTGATGGTAAGCGCAGTGCCGTCCAGTAACGAACTCCTTTGTTAATACGGTGGTGGGGTTACGCATCCTGTATATCCTGCTCTCTTTCATGCACTGGCATGGAGGTTACTGAGTCCAAAATGCAGAAATAAAATTAAAGGTTAATTTTTTTTTAAATAGACAGGGTAAATATTTAGAAAAATTCAATTCTTTATACAAATATAAGGTTTTCCTTGTTATGACCTCCATGATAATTATAAAGTTGTTGAATTACAATTTAATCGATTTCTGTTTAGTTTAATGTATATCATTAAAATTTAAGAAATAAATTAAATCAAATCAAATATTTATTGAATCCCTGAAATGTTATACATTATTTAGATTCAGTTAATCTTTTTTTTACTCTACCGCCAGTTCGGAATACAGTTTCGCTTGAGAAGAAAGGGCAAGAAACTGTAGCGTTGTTCTTTTCGAACACCGGTTAAAAATGGTGGTAGGATATTCATATCCGCCCGGATATCAACCACCGTACACAGGGTGAAAAACCCGCCATAGTGGCACACGCAAGTGTGTCGCGTTCCGGGATCAGCCAGTGTACATCCGGTTTTTTGGGGGTCTAGAGTTGGGGTACAATGTTTGGCCATTTTGCGGCCTTCTGAGTACTCTGACAATGGACCCTCGACCGCTTCTTCACCTTCTTGCCCATGGCGTAGTGTGAAGGAGCAGGCCGGCATGATTGTGTTGAGTAGCGGGGGATAGATCGTCTCTCGATACTCTAATTGGACCGTACTGCGCTTACACATTAGATTAGATTATGGCAGCTCAATGTATGTTAATTAAGTTGCCTTATTGTAATATTGACCTATGTATTCCAGGACCGGAGAAATGAAAAAAGCCCATATCCTGATAGAAACGAAACTTACTTCATATTCAAGTCCTGTATGAACGTGAGCTACCCCGAGAAATTAAAAGAGGTTATAGCAAGTGAGTTTAAAGTTCGTCTGGATAGATTATTGAAATCTGATGTGTTTGGGAGAGGCCTACGTCCAACAGTGGACTGACACCGGCTGATGATGATGATGATGATGATGATGTGTAGTGAATGTGACGACTTAAGAATGCGACTAATTATTTAATCTTACTTAATATCTTACTAAAGCAAAAGCAGCGATAGCCTAGTTGGTTGCGGTACGGACTGCCAAGACGAAAGTCGTAGGTTCGAAACCCAAGTGGCATACACCTCTAACTTTTCTAAAGTTATGTGTGTATTAAAATGTTAATTATCGCTTGCTTTAACGGTGAAGGAAAACATCGTGAGGAAACCTGCATATCTGAGAAGGTATGAGAAGTCTGCCAACCCGCATTAGGCCAGCGTGGTGAACTAAGGCCTAACCCCTCTCATTAGTAGAGGAGGCCCGTGCCCAGCAGTGGGACAATGTTTAATACAGGGCTAGTATTATTATTATTATATCTTACTAATATTATAAAAGATATAAATAGAAGAAGACATAAGTAGCTGTCATCTAAAGCTATTACATCTTTCTATATTTTGCTATCCGTTAGGAACCGTTAATTTTTCTGGGATAAAAAATAGCCTATGTCATTCTCTGATCCCTAAACTACCATCCACTACATACCAACTACCAAAAAATCAATGCAATTGCTTGCTCTGTGAAAAACGAAATATCTATCCCACGGGAACAGTACATTTTTCCGAAATAAAAAGTTGCCTATGTGCTATTTCGGACTATTACCTATCTCTGTGCCAAATTTCAACTAGATCCGTCAAGCCGTTCTGGCGTAATTGAGTAACAAACATCCATCCGTATTTATAATATTAGTAGGAGTAAGATTAGTAAGAGTAAGATTAAAACACTAGCTGTTGGTCATTAACTACGGCCCCTTCACAATATCTTTGCGATCTCTTTGGTTTTTCATTCTTTTTCGAAGATTCACCCATCCAGTGTTTTTTATTCGACAATCATGCCGGTTTGATGGGTAGCTTCTTAACACTATGCTTAAAAGACACATGATCATAGGAAAGAGGGAATACGTGGGTAAACTGTTCCAAAGCTTGATGGTGTGGCCAAGATACGAGATTGTGAATCTCATGGTTCAGGCCGGGGTAGTAGACACCGTGAAGCTGTGACCCCGTAAGCCAGCACACGTGGTTCTGGTATGGAAGAGGATGGAATAAAATCAAATACATCTTCGGAGCATTTTTCATGAGTGTACTTCTAAAAATTAAACTAATTTAATTTTACTTCGTTTACTTTAATCAATCAAGTTTATCAGAGAGCGCTAGACCAATCAATGATATTTCACTCTCAATGCATCCATTTTTTTTTGCAGTGGATGAAAGCGTTTTGTATAATTTCAGAAATAGAAGTGAACGTTCAAATTTTGCATTCACATGCGACTTTGGCGATGCCTCATAAAGACGGCAACTACTCCGTCTCATTACATGAAAGGAAACAACAGTACTGCGAGGATATAGGAGTAAACGTGCCACAGGTAAATCTTTAATGATATTTGAACATATATACAATATGTAACATAGTAAGCGCATATCCTGAAAGTAATTTATTAAGTATGGGCAACTAAATCAGTTGCAGTAATTTTGAAAAAAGAGTTTTTTTTTAATAATTAGAACCAAGTATACATGTATCACTCATCGGTCGTAAACACTCAAAACAAAGAATATAGGGTCATAATTCGACGTAATGAGGTATTTTTAAATGAATACACTACATAAATACGAAAAAATGTATTCCGAAAGTCACAAATACTAATTTCAAAATACCGATATTCATAATTCCGAATGGTTTAAAATTCCTAATATAACAAGTCCGATTTGTCATTTATCCTATTTTTATGATTCCGTAATTTCAATATTCCTAACGTTTATAATTACTATTATTAAAATACCGAATTTCAATTGCGGGGTCGCAGTCCCTCGTAGTCCTTGATATTCACGATATAGATTCAACCTCGTGTGAGGTCAAGACTATTTGTTTGAGTGTTGGGTTTATTATTATTATATTTTTTTAGGAGTTTCATGAACTCCTAGTTTATTGACACGACATTCCGTGATCAACAGACTATGATGTTAGAGTCGATAGTATGTATTCATTAGAAAATACTCGCTAGTGCTAATCCATTATCCCAAAAAAGATTTTTAATTCATAAAAAGTACACCGACTTCAATAAAAAACAAATTATGCGTCCCCATAAAATTTGAAGGTGGCCCTCGATTTTTCGGAGATCCCATTATCAGATCCTGACTTGGTGCCAATGGGACCAACTGGGAAGTATACCCTTTTATACAAAAAATAATTACTCGAATCGGTCCAGGCGTCTTCGAGTAATCGGGGAACATACATAAAAAAGATTCCGACGAATTGTTAATCTCCTCCTTTTTTGAAGTCGGTTAAAAATGAATACCAGTGACGAGATTTGCAATATTTTAATTATACCTTCGGTCTTTTCAGCACGGTAACTACAATATGAAAATATTTTACAAAATAGATGCCCGTTTGCTCGAGTCTCCGGTCAATGACAGCAAATTTGATGCTCGACGCATCATTCTAAGTGATCTTAGTAAATTATCAGATGCCAATTATGTATCAGCCGCCGAATGTAAAGACCAGAAAGCTTGCACGGTCAAATTGAACTTAACCATTGATTGTTCGCAGTAAGTTGACAAACGAATACATCTTACAATATACCTATATATAGTGTAATTTAACATGACGCGCTAAGTCAAACATTTTTTAATATAGCACAGCCAAGTTACTTTGATTTACCATATTTAGTGTTTACCACATAGCTAACATGTTGTCACCGAGAGATATAGTATCTGATGTAAGGTTTCATAATTTAAATATTGTTATTTTACACATAATGATGATAACTGAATTAGGGACCACAGATGGCAAGGTACTCCGCAGATCGACCGTAGTCCCTCGAAGTTCTTGATACCTGATCCACGTCTGATCTAGTGTGGGGTCAGACCTGTATAAGTGACTACTTGAGTCACCTACACAGTAAGTGGGTGTAATTATTGAAATACTCTTTTTTTACACGCACGGCAAAGTGACCACACTGCGCCTAATGGGAGGCGCAATGCCATCCAGTTAGGGTATCAAGTAGCGAGAGTCAACTATTCCTCGTTATTCGACGCCACCATGCATGTAAAATAAAGTAATAAGAGTAGCCAGCTGTGAAACGAGAGGCAGTGGGTTCGATTCCCGCACCGAGATAAATGTTTGTGTCACAGACAGATATTTGTTTCGGGTCTGGGTGTTGTGGGACCGTAGTCCCTCGGAGTTCTTGATACCCACGATACAGGTTTTACCTAGCGTGGGGTCAGAACTATGTGTGTGACTGTTGGGTGTATTTATTTTTTATTTTAAATATAAAAAATGGCCTGGAAATCTTAGACGCTTTGATAAATCGGCTAAATTACATATACAATTTCAGCAAAACTTACGTGATCGGTTCTAATGAATCTATAACAGTAAAGTTGAATATAAAGAACGAAGGAGAGATAGCATACGACTCTTGTGTGAAGGTGCGAATCGAGGGAGTTCCATTGATGAAGACACCATCAACCTCTTGCACTTATACATCAAATAACAACGAGCTGACATGTGCGCCAATCACCGCATTGCAGACTAACGCAAATTGGGTAAGTTTCAGTATGTATTGGGGTTTGTAATTATGCGACTTTTTTCGAATGAATCTGGGCTCTTAGATTATAGTTGCTTTTTCAGCTTCATTTAACATTGTGGCGCTTATGGCGCTCTGGCCAGGAAACATATTTAGCAACCCCGGTATAAAAAATCAATGGTATTGCACACAAAGTTTTGTGATATTAATATGCGACAATTATTTTTCAGGCGACTGAAGAAATAATCCTCGACATTGAAAAGTTAACCAACAAAAATAAAGGAATTGCTATCACGGCACACCTATACGACCACTGCATGAATTCTACAGGATTTAAAAAATATAATGAAACTATAAAACTAAAAGCGACATCTGGCGGCATAACTATTAAAGGGTAAGTTATATTTGTAGTTGACAGTGGAAGTGGCTATGTTCTGATACAGAAAGTAAAAATTAAACAAGCCAGACGATATAATTGTTAATCGGACTTGCTGGGAATTTAATTTTTTGAATTGATCGAGCTTTGTGTTTTTTTATATCCTGGCACGTGACCACACTGCACCTGATAGTAAGCGCAGTGTCCAGTTAGAGTATTAAGTGGCTGGAGACAAACATACCTCGCTACTAGACACAATCATACCGGTCTGCATAATGTGTGCTGTGTAATCTTGTGCAGCAGACACCGGCACAGAAATCAGTGGGTCGGCATCTGGTGGTAAGAGGTCTCCGATATCCACAATAACCAATAACAGAAGAAGCATGAGAGCGCAGCCTTAAAAGAATAGGGGGACGGTGAATTGGGGCTAAGACAGTCAATCATTATTCAATGAGCTATCTTCGATTTTTTTAGGCAAACAAATATTGGCGACGTAGTCAACATGACTACTTTAGAAGTCAGCACGACAGGAAAACAGTTTCAACATATTTACTCGGTGAGTTCCTATACTGAAAATTTTAACAAAAGCAATAGGCGCAGGCCCGCCGAGCCGCTTGTACATATTATTGAGCATTATTTTTTATACTGGCACGGCAAAGTGATCACAGTGCACCTGATGGCAAGGACAGTGCCGTCCAGATAGAGTATCAAGTAGCGAGATAGAATCTACCCCACTATTCAACACAATCATGCCGGCCTGCTTCTTCACACTACGCCATGGGCAAGAAGGTGAAGAAGCGGTCGATGGACTAGTGTCAGAGTACTCAGAAGGCCGCAAAACGGCCAAACATCGTACCCCAACTCTAGACCTACGACATAAATCAGATATTCTGAAAATATTTATTAAATATATGAAATGGTATACATAATTATGTATACCATTAATGCATTAATCGATTCAGTCATACTTTTTAATTATACCACCAGTTCGAGCGCTACAGAAGAAATACGGTGAAGAAACTCTAGCGTTTCTCTTTTTGAAAACCAGTTAACAATATTTTGACAGCATACAAATAAAATACAATTTAAAGGACAATGGGCGAATTTGTATGAGCCCTGTCCCCACCCACCAACAGACACCATACATATACATTATTATTAAGTGTACTATAAAAACTCTTACCACATCATTTAAATTTAATAAATCAATGGAGATTCCTTACAAAATAAAAAATACATAAATTAAAAATGTTCTTAGTAAACACTGCTATTTTATTGCATTTTTTACTATTTTGACATACTTTTAATAAATATATAAAGAAATATGGACGCGTAGCATTTTGTTACATTTGATAGGCAATTTCACCAGGAACTTGTTCGCCAAGTAACTAAACCTTAGGAACTACCAATAGCTAAAACAGCCTGTTTGGATATTTGAGCTTAGAACCTTTGGCATATTTATAGTACAAAATCTGATGCTGATCTGATGATGGTAGGGAAAGGAAAGATAAACTGGATCTTAGAAAATGTAATACTTGGAGACGTCTTGTTTGCTCGTATATGTTTAGTACTCTGTGTAATTGCAGAAGTTAAAATCTTTCCACAACAGATGATAGCAATAGCAAAAATATTATCGGAGCTCGTGAACTACATTAGTTAAAAACGTCCCGTTTGGACATAAACGTTTAAAAACCTAGGCAAATACAGAAACACCCTACATACGTGGTGCAACACGACCGCCATTCATAGCATGGATGTCATGAATACTTTTTAGTACTTTGTTTTTACAAATATCAAAAGAGATTTAAAATAAAGATTGTCTTATGAAAAACCTATTCATTTATGGTTGTTCTTATTTTTTGCATATATTTTTAAAATAAGGATATCAGACGAATTAATACTATTTTATTATAATATTTACTAACGACCCCCCGGGTTTGCACGATTGTTGTCAACCTTTGGAGACAGGTACATGTCTGAACTCTTTCTAGATCATTTTAAAATCATAGTGCATTATTTTGATTTAGCCCTTATGGTTTAGCCGGAGTAAGTTTTTTTTTGGCGCGGCAATGTGACCACACTGCACCTGATGGTAAGCGCAGTGCCGTCCAGATAGAGAATCAAGTAGCGAGAGACAGTAATGTAATCACCCGAAAATATAATTAGACGATACGATTATCAAACGTTGACTTTACTGTACATTCTACAAATATAATATGTAAGTATGAGGTATACATTTAAACCTTCGGGAAAAATATACAAACGATAATTATCATGTCGAGGCTGTCGAGAGGGCTTATACATCCCTCTCCGATCATCAGATATAGTATCACAATGCAATCGTGTGATAGTTCAGTAGAAATAACACAAGTTATTTAACAGAGTTACAAGAGTTGAATAACTTGTAATAACGGGCTCAGTGGCGCATCTTGGGAGAGGCCTACGTCCAACAGTGGACTGACACCGGCTGATGATGATGATGATGAGTTCCGAATGCAGTCATCCTATGGAGAAGAACTGGCCAGAAACTCCATGGTCGCGTTTTCGTGCAAGAAATCCCCGTTTTCTGCCATCCCCGTTCTTCAGAGTGGTCCACTCGCAATGCGGAATGACCTTAGTGTCCTAGGTATGGATATCCGCTGCGATCTTAATCCAAGGAGACACATCGAGGGTGTAATATCCGCCACCTCCCGCAGGGTCGGAATCCTGAACAGGGTGCGGCGGTTTTTCACGCCCGGTCAGCTCTACCGCTTATATAAAGCGCAGGTGCGGCCGGGAATGGAATACTACTCGCACCTCTGGGTGCTACTGGCACCTCGCACCTTTACGGTTCCCAAAATACCTTCTTGATGCCTTGGGTGGGTTGCAGCGGCGGGCCATCCGCATTGTGAATGATCAGACGTGAGTATCAGTCTGGAGCCGCTACAGCTGCGTAGGGATATTTCCTCGCTTAGCGTGTTCTACCGTCTGTATCATGGCGAATGCTCTGAAGAATTGTTTGATCTTATCCCATCCTCTCCCTTCCATACCAGAACCACGCATACTGGATTGAAAGAAAGAAAAGATTTTTTACTGTCGGAACGTTAATACACATTAAAAAAATGCAAAAATTACAATAATAATAATTGATCCGACAATAGGGGTCCCTATTCAGCTGCATGCGGCAGTACAGGCTAACCCATACTGCAGCGCTGGTTTTCGATAGAACTCAACCAGTGACGTACACATGTTATACAAAATAAAAACTCTTAAAAACTAGCCAGTATTAAATATAACCTAGTAACAAAAATGAATTAAGCGTAATATTGCGGAGCGACAGCCTCGTGGTATCTACTACCCCGGCCCGAACCAAGAGGTTCGCAAACTCATATTTTTGCCGCACCATCAAGCTGTGGAACAGTTTGCCAGTTACCGTGTTCCCTCCTACCTATGATCCTGGGTCCTTTAGGCGTAGTGTGAAGAAGCAAAACAGCAGACTGACATGATTATGTTGAGTAGCGATGGATAGACTGTCTCTTGCTACTCTATCTGGAGCTGAAGTGTGGTCACTTTGCCGCGCCAGTATAAAAAAAAAGTTGACGAAGCATTCGTTAGCTCCCCCGCTGTCTCGTTGAGAACGCGAGTCGCTACCGCAAAACTGCAACCTTGACGGTTTTATGTAAGACAGCGGTAACATACCATTGAGGTAGGCCATTCAAGCTGTAGAAAAAAAATGATTATAATGTAGCTCTACCACCTATATACTATGTTATAGCACGGCATAATATAGTTGAATCAGCAAAAAATAAATTTTCTATATAAAACAAAAATGTGAATTAAAAAAAAACTCAATACTTTTCGTTGTTGTCGTCATACCAAAAAATCATCACCTTGCTAAGATTAATCGATTGAGACCAATTTCAAACCTGTTGACGGGTGGGGACACTTGACCCATTGTCCTTTAATTAATATAGATCAGAGCAGCTCATTGCAGTATGTTCCATATGGTAAAAAAGGAAATTACAAAAAAGTTCCTTATGTTTACACGAATATTACACATTGAAATATTACTCGCGGGACCAAAACATAAAAATAAATCGCGATAAAATCCATTAAATTAGTTTTATTTTAAAGTAAATTACACAAGTTCGATTTTGCCGATTGCGAAGGCGATTGCTTTTTGCCACAGACAGTTTGCCAGCCACCGTGTTCCCTCCTTTCTATGATCCTGGGCCTTTAGGCGTAGTGAGAAGAAGCTACACAGCAGGCCGGCATGATTGTGTTGAGTATCGAGGGATAGATAGTCTTTCGCCACTTGATAGTCTATTGGACGGCACTGCGTTACCATCAGATGCAGTGTGGTAACTTTGCAGTGCCAGAATAAAAAAAAGTTGTTGCCTCACAATACCCTCACGATCACGGTCGTAAGGGGATGTGAGGCAACAACGTTTATTGGTCACATCAATTGAATCAATTGAACATGTTTTCTTGCTCTACTAGTGATATGACTAATGGTTCTTATTTGTTTAGATAACAAACAAAGGTCTGCCTAATTGGGTGGACGTGGCTTGCGAACTGGAATTACCCAAGTTGCCGTACATCAAATTTAATGAAAACTCTGTTGTCGTAAGTTTAGCTGTTCATATTGTGCAGCCTAGAAATTACAGAAGAGAAAACATATATTTACGGATAAAACATTTTAACCTCATTTGGTTTGATAGCCTCCGTGGCTCAGCCGAGTAGCCGGCTGTGAAACGAGAGCCCGTGGGTTCGATCCCCGCACACAGACAAATGTTACAACGGTACTGCTTTTACTACGCTATGAATGCTGTCAAATTATAGGTTCAATGTATAACTAGCACTGGTAAAGTCTACGCCCATAGTTCACCGAAACTAATGTACCTAACATTGTGTTGTGTTGTGTTACTGAACACAAACTACAACTGGGTAACTCAAAAATATCACTGAAGACTGTATGTGTACATTGTCCCACAGCTGGGCATGGGCCTCCTCTACTAATGATAGGGGTTAAGGCCTTAGTCCACCGCGCTGGCCTAATGCGGGTTTGTAGACTTCATATACCTTTGAAATTCTTATGAGAATTCTCAAACAAACAGGATTCTAGATGTTTTCCTTCGCCGTAAAAACAAGCGGTAATTAGCAATGAATAAACACGTAAATTTAGAAAAGTCAGATGAATGCTGTTTGGGTTGGTTTCGGACCAACTTACGCCTCGACAGTCCGTACCACACCCGAATATGTTGCCGCTGCTTTTTTCATTCACAATTATAATAAACTAAATGTTGCCCGCGGCTTCGCCCGTTTATTTATAGTTTATTTTTTGAAGAAAAGGTATACAATCCCTGCAGGCATCTTAAGCTTTTACACCTTTCTATATTTTGCTATCCCATAGGGATAAAAAGTGGCTCATGTCATTTTCTGATCCCTAAACTAACACTATCCAAACAATCATGTCGATGCTTATAAATTGCTTTGCTTTGTAAAACTAAACTATCCCACGGGAACTGTATATTTTTCCGGGATAAAAGTAGCCTATGTGCTATTCCAGACTATAATCTAAATTTCAACCAGATCCGTCCAGCCGTTGTAGCGTGATTGAGTAACAATCATCCATCTATCTAAACATTCGCATTTATAATATTAGTAGGATTTACACTTTCCGTCCAGGTGGTAGCGGATTCATCTTTATCTATGTGTACCATAACTGAGAGCGAAGACACAGATAAAATTAAGGCAAATTGCATTCTCAATAGCATCAACGAAAAAAGTACTACTTATATACACGTGGTTATAGTAGTGACGCCGAATACACTGGGTGAGTTTTTTATTTTTTTTAATGCCTGAATAGGCAGACGAACAGACGGGCCACCTGATGGTAAGTAGTCACCGCCGCCCATAGACTTCTGCAATGGCAGGGCACAGCAGTGCCGCTTACTGCCGTTTTTTTACTCAAAAAAATTTAATATCACTGTGTAAAATGTATTTACTAATTCTGTGAATTATTTACTAAGTACGATTTGAATTATAAATGAAGATAATTTTAGAACCATTGATTTGTTCATCCTCAAATTATTTTTTGTTTACACTATTTGTAACTGGTTTTTGCAATTTTTATAGCTAATTCAAAACGTAGTAAGAGATTAATTAAGTGATAAGAGAGGTGACGCCGCATCATGTTTACAAAAATATGTATGAAAACCCGTACAGCGCCCCTGGCGGATCTTATCGAAAACATATTTGTTTGAATGGATCCGTAAAACTCGCACTAGGGGCACAGTTTAAAAACTCATTCATTTAATCTCTCATGTGTCAATAGGATACAGGTGTTTGGAAAAAAGTAATAAGTATTGAGTGAAAAACAAGCCAATATCAATTTTATTTCCCTAATATTAAAGTTAAATTCGCACATTAGAACGGGAGTATTGCCAGTATTTGTCCGCCAGCCGGCTAGCGAATGATTGTTTAACTTAAAATAAAATAATAAATTACTTTTTCAGACGATATACTTTATAACCAAAATGTTACGATAACGACAAAATTAAAAGTTTTCTTCGATGATGATATTAAAACACAAAGGTGAGTAAAACTGATTAATTGTCATTGCCATTCTACACGGCAAAAGTGGGTTTACTGGTTACACCTCTGCCTACCCCTTCGGGGATTACAGGTGTGAGTGTTTATGAATCTGATGAAAATCATCTGTCTGCTTTATACTTTAGTATTCCGTCACTGCTCTAAAAAAAGGAATAATAATGAAATTTATAATTTAATTTAAATAAATATTTATTTATTTATTTAATTAATTTTTTAGTTTTGAGTTGGACATTTGTTATAAAATTAACGTAACTAATGTAATAACAGACTGTTTACACGGCATTTATTTTTAAGTCGACAGCAACAATTGATACTACGCTAACTCGTTTTTTTTTATTTATCCTGGCACGACAAAGTGACCAAACTGCACCTGATGGTAAGCGCAGTGCGGTCCAATTAGAGTATCGAGTAGCGAGAGACAATCTATCCCCCGCTACTCAACACAATCATGCCGGCCTGCTTCTTCACACTACGCCATCGGCAAGAAGGTGAAAAAGCGGTCGAGGGTCTATTGTCATCCGAGAGGGAAAGGGAGCGGACTGTTAGAGTACCCTCCCTAAATCGACGCTCTCGACGCCAGAGAGATGATCTCCGGCCTCCATAAACTGGCCTGCAGGTGACGGTTGCACAGACCGGCCCGTCACCATGCAAATAAAGGCCTGAGATGATAGCGTGAAAAAACAGTGCTCTGTCTGAGGGGTCTATTCCTCAGACCGTGATTGGCCCTGTATAAGGGCCGACTCCTGCGGAAGTTGCGGCTGCATGCAATTGCGTACCCCGTTACTTTCGACATAAAGGAGAGAGTGGAACATCGCGGGTTTTAGTCGGTAGGACGGTCTAGGCCGGTGAGTCCGACATACTTCTTTGGAAGATCCGTAAATGGATTCCCCGTGAAAAAAAAGGGTCTATTGTCATAGTAGGTACTCAAAAGAGGATTTTAGGTAAATTAGTTTGTTTATGCCAAGTTGCTTAAAATGTGGTAAAAGTAACGAAGTTTTAAATCTATATTTTGTTCATGTTTTTTTTATTACTTAAAATAAACCACATTTTAAGCAATTAAGCATTAAAAACGAATTCACCTAAATTTCGAGTTAGCCGTAGTATAAATTGGTGGTGTCGAAATATTCTGATACAACCATTTTCTCCACAGGGTGAACACAGTAGTGGTGCTACGGGATATAGATACTCCATGGTGGATAATTTTGATAGCGGCAATAATTGGCCTCTTAATACTAATAATAATCATCCTTATTCTTCGTCAGGTAATTATTTTTTAAGATTCATTTCCTAATGATGCGGTTATATTAGTCACGTGATTATCATAGCCGCTTATACTTATAATTATCTTTGTAAATAAAACTGACCATAAACATATGTGGAGTTAAGAGGGCGCTGCTATAGCTAGAGGGTAAAATCCGGATCTAATAGGGTATTTGACAATTTTTGAAAATTGATGAACATCGATAGAGGCCTCTTCACTTATAGCCCCCGTTATATTTTTATTATTGAAATATACTCAAATTATATAAAATCCGTGATTTAATTTTTTTATATATAATTTCGCGCTTAAACGCGTTGTCACGTGACATTATCTCTTTGTGACGTCATCGCACATATACAAACATTCGTGACACCTAACAACATAACAAATTATTTGCATTTATCTGTTAGTTTTTCCACAAAAATGAATGAGCCAGCATATAAATATTGATCAATGCCTTTGTGTAAAAACTCGACACTAAATCCCGATAAATTGTTCATCCATGTGCCAAAATCAAAAGTTTTAAGAAAGAAGTGGCAGATTTCGACTATCAGCCCTTGTAATGCCTTCTGCCATTCTTATAGAAGACTTGAAGACGAAATTAACACGTTTCCACATCGAAAAATATGTTCTTCCTTTCAATTTTATTTGTCGTAGGATGCAATATTTATGTGCGATGTCGTCACGAGTAATGGCGGCCGGTATTGCTACGTTTTTGGCACCGAGTGATACAGATTAAAAATTTTAAACTTTAATGACGAAAATAAAATGTTTATAATACATTTAAAATAGAAAAATGAATTTAATAAATATGTTTGCCCACTATCCTTTCTCCTAGTGCAGTTTTATATTTTTTGGTTACACCAGTCAAACACCCTATTGTTTAGATTTGATAGAACTCGGCCTATGCTACCCAACTCAAATGACTACTTTCTCTGGACTTGGTGTGTTGTTTTCTTATTACCAATGAATGTTCCTGATAGCATACTATAAAAATTTAATACTGACAATGTTGAAATACCCACAACATGAAATTACTTTTTATTTTACTATACTAATTATTTTATATATAATAAACCCTCTGTGAATACTGTTAGTCCAAATAGATGGTAAATGGCACAGATTTAGTAAGAAAACCACAAGGATATAGCAATGGCTAAAGAATCCAAAGGGTATTTGCTTTGAACTACACATGAATGACGTTTAGTTTTTTACTGTACCTAATCTATCTTAACTGTAGCAATAGGGTAGTTCGAAACGATATTTTTGAAGTCATACTTCTTTCTTTCTTTAGGTATCTTTTTATTTTAAGATGCGCGCGCATACCGTGACACAGAAGTAACACTCTGAAGTTGCCCGCTAAACCAGTTATTAAGTCTCGAAAAATGCGAAAAACAGCTACCAACAAAATAGAAATAGAACCTCTAAGTTACTTATAGTTATCTATAAGTTATATTTAGTAGTGATTTAAATTGAATATTATTTACTATTCGTAAATATTAGTGAAAAAAAATGTGCAAATTCACTATTTCGATATGCAAAAATTTACAGGCATTAGCCTGTAATTGGGAAAGCAGTAATTCTAATTCTTTATTTGCATTTTTCAGTTTGGTTTTCTCCAAAGGAAACAAAAGAAAAACCTAAAGGCTTTAAGATCGAGCGTAAGGAGGCAAACCATAGTAAGTAAAATACGCTGATCAGTGATCATTAAAAGTTGACATTGACCCTGATACTTTTTAGTTTACGTAGCCGTATGAAGTAATAACATGGCGGCTACTATTTCATGTTGTTAAGAATAAAATAAAAAAACTTTAAATTGAATTTTGAAATTTATTTTGTCTTTTTATGATCTAAAACTCACACTTTCTGACTGCTTTTTCCTAAGCTATCTCAATATTATATTTTTAGACTATTTTCTTATAGAGTAAAATAACCTATTGTCATTGGCCTTTGGCTAATTTACAAGGCGTTAGGTCACATTGATGGTGTCACTATAATGGTGACGTGTACTGTAAATACCATAGATGCAACAATACTTCAAATCTACATAATTGTAATTTTCAGAGACGTTCCATGATGCAGCAACATTCAGAGGACCGTCGAAGATTAACTGAAGTGCCGTTAGAAGCAGAAGTAACGCCACCATGCAGTCAAGGAGAAGATAATAGAATACACGTTGATTAAGTTAAATAAATATGTAATATAAAATAGAATATTTTCGTATGTTTAATATTTGATTATTATTATTTAATATGCAACACCAAAAAGATAAAAAAGAAACGTTAAAACAGCATCAAAATTGGTTGTAAAATGAGGCAGTAGTCATGTTTCAAAAAATATATTTATTTATTTATCTCCATCATAAAGAAATGATACAACGCGTGATGTCACGCCTTGCGTCGTGCATCCTTTTTTGTCTGTGGAGTATTGTACGATATACTTATTATTGATTAGAGGGTAGATAAATAAAATGTCAGTTGTGTCGCAGACTCGGTCTTGTTATTTGCGTTCCTTATAAAAATCCTTTACATATTTTACTTAGTCATTTGACAAATAGTCCAATCAAATGATATAATATGTATAATGCCAATTTTATACGTATAATTGAAAAAAAAATAGGCTTAACCATAAAGTAAGATTATCTTGCGTTATGGGCGTAAGGAAGCGAGCAAGCGATGGCCGAGATGTAAGTGGTACGGACTTCCAAGACAAAAGTCACTGGTTCGATACCAACCCAAATGGCATACATCTCTGACTTTTTACTGCCTCGATAGGCAGGCGAGCAGACGGGCCAACTGATGGTAAGTGGTCACCCCGCCCATAGACTTCTGCAATGCCAGGGCACAGCAAAGCCGCTGCCTACCGTTTTCTTTACTTTTCGAAGTCTCTTGTATATTCATTGTCAATTGTAGCTTGCTTAAAAAAGGTGACGGAAAACATCTTGTGAAAACCTCCATGCTTGAGAATTCTAAATGGTGAAAGCATGTGAAGTCTGCCAAGCCTCATTAGGCCAGCGTGGTGGACTAAAGCCCTACCACACCTATTAGTAGAAGTAGCCCGTGGCCAGCAGTGGGACTATCTATAATACAGCTTGGTATTATATGGGCGTAAAGAACTACGAGAGACTTTTGGTATCATAGTACCTAGATCAGAAATAATACTAGTGGTACAAACATTGTGTCTTGAGGTCATAATTATAAAACACTTAGGTATTCAAAATGGAGGAGGCAATATATAAAAAATGGTTAAATTTTGCTTACTTCTTTTAATTTCTAAAAAGGGTAAAAGCACACATCCTTGTATGTCTGGTGGCCTTCCGTAACCGCCTATTAAATCCTTCAATATTGATAATTTTTTTTATTGATTGAATCAATAAAAGTAGTAAAGTAAAAGAAAACTTTGACAAACATATATTTATAATTATTAATACATTTATAACTAATCAATATCTAAAATACAATATATCTTAAATACAATTTCGAAATTGAGCTTCCCTATTCATAATAGTTACTGGTGAAATAAAAAGAAACTCCTACTTGCTATGTCTTATGATAAATTAGATCAACTACACATCAATTCCTCAGAAACTTTCAAAATGTTCACCCTGGATAGCTCTGTATGTATGGGTATCTGGGACCTCTCAAAACAAATTTGTAGTTTGGCAGAGTGTCCTAAGCGTTAAAAAATTTCTTTTAGCCTAGTATACACTATAGTTATTAGTTAATATAATTTGTACATTTAGAGATAAGGTACGATGAGTTTGGTATATCTTTGTGGATAAAAAAACTCCAAAATAATAAATGGTCCGTCTGCTCGTCTGCCTTTTCAGGCAGTACTCAAAATAATAAACCTGATTATTTTGCTTGGGGAGAGAATGATTATATTTCACCAAGGGTGTACTGGATAGAAGGAGTTTCAAAAATCAAAGATTACAAGACGTAGTCGGGACATTAACGTCGGTCATTTAAGATCGTGTTAAACATTTGAGACCCTCTTATTTGTCATAATTGTATGGTGTGTTACAAAATACGTTAGACGGTGGGCCAGTTGAGTAGCGTTTGAGTATTTGGGCAGATTCTTCTACACATGAACTTCCTTTTCGCATATAAACGCGTATGGGTCCACGCAATTGACGTAGGTTTAAAGAACTTTATTCCCATAAGAAATTTACATTTCACTTATAATGAGATACATAAGAAATTGAATACAATAAATTAGTCTCTGGTGCTCGTTGTACCAATATGTAATTTTAGCTTACTTTTAAAACTATTGACACTCTCACTGTTTTTTACATTGTTCGGTAGCTTGTTAAACAGTTGTGCTCCCTCAAACAGAATTGTCTTCTTTCCATAATTAGTCCTTGGCCTAATTACTTCAAGTTGGTTCTTGTTTCGAAGATAATGTTTAGTATTTCGGGTGTTTAGTTGTATGTTAGATCTAATGGTATTGGTAGTAATTTTCTTAATTAAAATGCATGTGTTATATTTGTACAATTGATTTAAGTTAAATAGTTTGGTTTTTTCGTAAATTTGTTTGGTTGGCGTATGAAAGGGATACTGATATAAGACCTTAATAATTTTGTTTTGTGTTCTCTGTAACGGATTTAAGTTAGACAATGCGGCGGATCCCCAGATTTCAATCAGGTATTCAAGATGCGACTTTACTAATGAGTTATATATAATAGGTCGAATTAGTTTAGGTACACAATGTGCTATCTTTCGAAGTGCACCTAGTAAAGATATTAATTTAGATTTAAGGTGATCAATGTGTGGTTTCCATGTAAGTTTATCATCTACAAGTAAGCCTAAATATTTTTCTTGATGTGACCTTTTAATGATTTCGTTATTTATTTTTAGTGGTTGAAATTCAGGTATTGGTTTATTTTTTGCAGCTAGAATCATATACGATGTTTTACACGTGTTAATTGTTAACAAGTTATGGAGTAACCATTCATTAAGTAAATCCAGGTCCTTTTGTGCATCCGTTATAATATCATGGATAGATTGGTCAAAGTAAAACAGACATGTATCGTCAGCGTATAGTGTGAGATGTCCAGTTAGTCCAATTTTATCTATGTTATTGACGTAGATTAAAAATAACAACGGACCGAGTACCGAACCTTGTGGTATACCACACGAGACATTTTGAGAAGAACTTGAATAATCGCCGATTTTTACAACTTGTCGTCTATTTTGTAAATAACATTTGAACATATTTAGAGCTGTGTCATTGATACCGATATCATTTAGTTTTAAAAGTAACTTTTGGTGACTTACAGTGTCGAATGCTTTTTTTAGATCAATAAATATACCCAATGCAATATTCTTTTTGTCAATTTGAATTTTAATTTTTGTTATTAAATCTAGGGCAGCTGTAACTGTACTGGATTTTGGACGAAAACCATACTGTTGGTCTATTAAAAATTTTTTTTCAGTTAGGTAGTCGCTAAGTCGATTACACAAAATTCTCTCAAATATCTTTGATATCACAGGCAACACTGATATTGGTCTATAATTGCTAGGATCACTTTTAGAGCCAGATTTATATATAGGACTTACTTTGGCAATCTTCAATGAATCCGGAAATACACCCAGCCTCAAACATTTGTTTATTGAGTGAACAAGTTTTTCAACAATGACATTTTTTACGCATTTAATTGCTTTCGTAGAGATTCCATCCAATCCAGTACTGGTGCTAGTATCAAGGTCATTTATAATTTTATTTACTTCATCTACACTACAAGGTCTAAATTCGTTTAATGTGATATCATGTGAGTAATTGTGTCCGTATATCAAAATTTTACTTGGGTCTGTATGATATATTTTAGGTATTTTATGAGCTAGGTCTAAACCAATTGACGAGAAATACGAGTTAAATAAGTTACAGATTTCATAACCATCAGTAGTCAGGCCATTTTCAGACATTAGTTTGGGGGGAGCAACACTGTTTTTTATTTTGTTAACTGCTAAGCTATTAATCAATTCCCACATTTTTTTAGGCTGATTGTATGTATTATGAAATAAAGAATGATAGTAATTTTTTTTATATGTCTTAATCATCAATTTAACTCTTTCTTGTTTTTCTGTGAAATACTCCTGCAATTTTTTGTCTTCGGGATTTATTTTAATTTCTCTCCATAAATTGTTTCTCATATTTATTGCATTAATTATATTCTTGTTAATCCAATCTTTCTGGGGTAGATTTAGTATTTTCGTTTTTTCTATTTTATTACTTTCAATTTTTTCTATTAACATTGTTTCTAGACAGCTGTAATCATTGCCTTCATATTTTTGTACTACTTCGGAGACGCATTCATGAAATTTTTCATAATTAATTGCTTTATACTTCGTTTTTTTATTTATTACAGGTGACAGCTTTCCGATTTCAAGATATAGTTGTTTGTGGTCGGAAAGAAATGACTCAATAATAGAAAGACTAAAAGAATGATTGTTTATGTTTGTACTAACATGGTCTATTATAGTTCTTGATGTGCTTGTCTCTCGTGTGCAGTATTTTGAATCAATTCTGTTTAGTATTTCATATCCTGATCCTGTAGTCTCATTTACGTATTTCGAAACGTAACTATCCTTGTTGAGCAAATCGATGTTAAAATCGCCAAAGACTATTGCTCTTTTTCGCTGTTCCAATTGAGATGAATAGATGTCCAAGAAATTATCGATGTCAGCATCGCCATCAGGTTTGTATATGACTCCAATATTCAGTGATAATTTGTCAATGTGTATCCATAAATAGTGGTTTCCATTTTCAAATAAGTTTTCTGTTAATTCAAATTGTATTGTGTTATGAACGTAAATTGAAACACCACCGCCTTTGCTGTTTTTCCTATAGTTGTATATATGTGTGTAGTTAGGTAGCTGGTATAGTTTAACATCATCTTCAGATACAAACCATGTTTCTGTAAATATTAGTAAATGGGTCATCTTTGGTATGGCTCTCAGTATACATTTAATTTCATCAAATTTGCCTTTGCTTCGCATACTACGTAGGTTGGCATAGAAGAATCGTAGTGATGATGGTGTAAGTGGAATATCTTCATATTTACCAACTAAATGATGACATAACCGTTCTGTATATTTTTCATTTTGTAAAGGACTAGTAATTAGTTTTTTTGGTTATTATATTTTAGAATCTGAGGTATTCCTTTAATATATTTGATATACAAATCGTTTTCGCCGTTTTCTAAACGTTTATGTAGTTCTTCTTTAACAGAATTAAGATACTGCTTTTGAGCGGGAGTTTTATCCGAAAAAATCTTAATATTATCTGGTAACGTTGCCCTGCTCCGGAGTAAAATTTTAGGTGTAGTAGTATTATCAAAACAGATTTTTAATAGTCGATCTTTGCCAGGAACATATTTACCTAATCGTAACGTTTTAATTGGCTTAGTGCAGTTTTCAAACAGACATATAATCTTCGTGGACTCATTCATGTCGTGAGTTTGTCTAACTTTAATGTTTTTATCATTTGTTTCTGATATACCCGCAATTACGACGTTTTTTTCGCGTTCCGATCGCTCCTTAAGTTCTAGGATGAGGTCTTCGTTGTTAAGAGAAGGCGATTTAGCCCTATTATTATGAAAACTTTCTGGTGTTTTTAACTGTGTTATTTCTTTTTCTATGTTCTTAATTTTATCTTGTGTTTTTGTGTTATTACATTTTATATTTTCTATATCATCATTAATATGTTTTATCTGTTCTGTAAAATTTGCCGTTGTTGATTTTATATTTTTTATTTCATTCTTAATTTCCCGTATCTCTTCTCGTATCAATGATAAATTTTCGTTTTGAGTTTTAGCAAAATCTTTTAAAACCATCATTATATCTGCTCGGAACTCTGCAAAATCTTTTTTATATTCAATGTCCTCGCTACGTACCTTCCGCTTTCTGTAGTTTATGTTATAACAGGAGTCATCACTTGTTAGGTTTGGTAATGACCCACTACCGTCGCCGCTTCCGCTCATCAATGTAACATGCGGCGGCGTTCTTTGCAAACTCATTATTTTGCCGTGCGGGCCTATGCGCAGAATTAAAAGTCTTAAGTCACCTTGATTGCTATTTTTATAATAAGCCTTGAAACTATCACTATACTTTATAAATTTGAATGTCTGGAGAAATTAATAATTTGCACAAAATTGACAACACGTCTACTTCGAACGAGCACCAACTCGCAATTTTTGACGTCGTTGAATTTCCCATCATTACTGAACACGGTTCCACAATCCTCGTTGGTGAGATGGTTGTTCGGTTCGTTCGGTGACCATTCGCTGTATCCCGCCTGCTCCAGCGTCTCGTCTATGGATAAGAGTATTAAACGTATTACTTGGTTTAATAAATTAATAAATAACACCCAACAGTCACACACATAGCCCCGATCCCACACTAAGATACGAGTCTTGTTTCGTGGGTATCAGGGACTACGAGAGACTATAGGTCGCACAACACCCAGACCCCGGACACAAATATCTGTCTGTCACACAAACATTTGTCCCGGTGTGGGAATCGAACCCACGGCCTCTCGTTTTACAGCCAGCTACTCGTCCGCGGCGCAAAGGAGGCTGTCAATTTTAAGAACAGCTTAAGTACCGATTATAAATTAGTTTGTGTAAATGTTCTATGTTTCCTTTACATCGATTAAGGAAAACATAATACATAATTTTTACCAATAAAATTCATATTTTGTAAGATATATCCAGAAATTTTTAAAAATATTTTTGTCAATGGGATTTCTGTCTCCTATTTTAAACGTAATACTTCGGATAAGCAGCGATAACCTAGTTGGTTGCGGTACGGGCTGTGAAGACGAAAATCGTATGTTCGAAACATCAGTGGCTTACACCTCTGACTTTTCTAAAGTTATGATGAAGAAAAACATCGTGAGGAAATCGCATACCTGAGAATTCTCACAGAATTTCGAAGGTATGTAAAGTCTACCAACCCGCAATAGGCTACCGTGGTGGACTAAGGCCTAACCCCTCTCATCAATATAGGAAGTGTGGGACAATGTTTAATAAAGGGCTAGTATAATTATTTTATTATTATACTTCGGACAAAAGCAAGTACTCACTGAAAATAGTTTTAAAGACTCTCGGCTTGTTATCCTGAGCATGTTCAGTTCGAAAACCAGCGTAAAAGAAGTATGTGGTAGTAGCTCCAGGAACTTTAGGTTTCGAATTCGTAATATTCTTTACAGCCAGCATCTCCGCCTCCGAGTTGATAACGACCAAATGAGCGCCCTCGGCTTGACACTCCGCATACGCTTGATTCCAGGAAAACACAGTTCGAGGAATCTTGTAACAGCTGCCGACACCAGCGACATACTCATAATCTGCAAAATATTTACAAATTTGATAATAAGCGAGGTTATCTACGCTGTGTACATATTCACATGTTTGTTGGGCATTGGACGATGACTAGGCGTAATGTTTAAATCAATGTCCAACGACTAATACCTATCCACAGATATAATTAGCTCCAATAAATTACATTGGTGCAAATACGTCCAATGTTGGACCATGGCATTATATGATACCAACCCTGTACCTACCTATAATTTATGCCTAATATATTATACCTATCTTTAATAAGAGGTTTAGGTGTTTTGTCTACTATGCTGGTCTAATACGAATTGATAAACATGGGGATATGGGCAGTTCGTTAAGGAATGTCTCTAGTCGGAGCTCGAAGGATAGAGACCCATAGAGTAAGCTTTGCAGTGGATCAGTTTCTCCCGTAAATTGAAGGTCATCTTGAGTACGGGAATCACGCACGTGTCGAAGGCCTCGCATAGTAGATGAGGAACCTTTAGCACACACATACACTCACGCCTGTAATCCCCGAAGGGGTAGGCAGAGGTGTAACTAGTACATCCACTTTTCGCCGAATTTCGGTCCCATAATGTGATAGAGGGCGAGCTTATCGCCATACCGGGCACATTTACCAGACTCCGGGCTAATACTGAGGAATTTCTAGATAGAAAAACCCAATATCACTTTACCCGACCCGGGGATCGAACCCGAGACCTCAGCACAGCAGTCGTAACGCATGCGCAATTACAACTGCGCCACCGTGGCAGGAACCTTTAGATATGCATTATTCTGCGTCGTGTTTTGTTTGATTTACAGCGAGTGATAATTATCGAATGGGTAACTTCTAAAAGCCAAAGGTGAGCTGGCCTGGTGTCGAAACCGTGACATCCGTGGTCAAGATTAGGCCACGCTGGGCTATCGTTGATTTAATATATAAATAGGAACAGGAGCTATGTTTATAGATTACACACGTCTGAAGCTGTGCAATTACACAGTTAAGGAGGCTGTAAATGTTATGTGTATTTTAAATATATTCGGGATATTGACAATATTTTTTTTCAATTTCAACCCTAAATGAAGCGTAATATGGTAGTTTTCTGTGTTCAATTTTGTACATTAACTATTTAATATATGACAAAATATTCCAAATAAATAAATAATTAATAACACCCAACAGTCGTCAGTCACACACATAGCCCCGACCCCACACTAAGATACGAGTCTTGTGTCGTGGGTATTATGGATTACGAGACTTTCAGTCTCACTACACCCAGAGCCGACACAAATATCTATTTGTCACACAAACATTTGTCCCGGTGTGGGAACCGAACCCACGGCCTCTGATTTCACAGCCGGCTACTCGCCTACTGCGCCATTGAGGCTGTCAAACTGTTAAATATTACGACGACTACACTGTAATAGCTAATCTGGGAAGTGATTCTATTACCGTTAGCTAGATATACGCGCTTACTTTGAGCAAAAACTCCGCAGTGGCTGTCATAGGGAGCGGCCTTTGCCTCAACTTTGCAGATAAAAGGTAGTCCTCTATAACATGGATATGTGTCGATTTCTCCATTCCTCGTCACTACGTCACATTGCGCATTCCATCGAGCCGATGGGACATCCTCTTCAGCTGGTGTTACTGAAATATGTTAAATAATCAAGTAAAACGGAGGTAAGATTGCATAATGTATGTTATTTTATTTCTGTAATGTGGTATATAACATTCTAACGTACCAACGTTAGAATAGTTTATGTTACTCATCTTATTTGTTTTTTCTAAAGCCCAAAAACTCAAACGTAATTCAAACATCGTGTTTTTTTAGATAACCTAACCTTATTTTTATACTGGCACGGCAGAGTGACCTAACTACAATTGGTGGTAAGCGCAGTGTCATCCAGTAATATTATCAAGTAGCGAAAGATAACTATATCTCGCTACTCGACACAATCATGCCTACTGAGTAGCCGCTTCACACTACGTCTAAAGGACCAAAGATCAAATGAAAGAGGGAACACGGTTGTTGACTAATGGTTCTACAGCTTGATGGTGCTCAAAAGACACGAATTTGCGAACCTCTTGGTTGGGGCTAGGGTAGAAGACATCACGAAGACAGCTTCGTGGTGTCACAGGGCTCAGCAAGCCAGTACGCGTTCTTGTGGAGTGGAAGAGAGAGGATGGGATAAGTTTAAAGTTTATCTGTAGAGATTGCATAACAGCTTCTAGTTGGTTTTCTGTGAAACGGTGGTATTTTGTCTACTGCGTCTATTAAAAAACTATCAATAAAAAAAACCTTAGGAATTATCTTTCTGAATGCAGCAGACCAGCATAATTGTGTCTAGTAGCGAGGGATGGCTTTCTCACGCTACTTGATACTCCATCAGGCCGACACTGCGCTTGCCATCAGGTGCAGTGTGGTCACTATGCCGTGCCAGGATAAAAAATCAGATCAATAGCTCTGGAGATTACCGCTATACAAGCGTAGGAATTTAACCTCTTTTATATTGTAAATATAGATAAGCATATACTTCTTACATAGAGGGTAATTCCAGGGAACAGTTCTAGGAACTTACCTGATAACGATATATAATATTTACAGCATTGATACAAAGTTGGAAAAACACAATAATTAACGTATTCTGATAAATATTTATCAAAAATTTAATAACATCTCTTATATTTATTATTTAGCTGGTCTGGCTTAAGATCCAGATCTTTTGAGTCTTTATGTAGAATAAGACGTTTATATAAGTATACTGCAACTTTTTAAACATAATAGTGAAATCTACATGAAAAACTGTACGTTCTATTTTACGTTAAAAATATTAAAACCTTAGTAATCAAAATCTGCTTACAATTTATCAGAGGCTGTTCCTCGGCAGATTCGTGGCTCTTCCCATCGTAGCCCACCCAAACATAGTTTCCCAAATCTGGAAACCTTTTGAACATCGTATGCAGTTGCACTATGTCATCTTTGGACTCTGGCACCATTAGATTCGCGCCTTCCACCTCGCAGAGGCTTTGTATATCCCAACCTCTCTTAGATTCTATGTGTAGTTTGTAGAATGCATCTGTTTTCCTGTTGTACACGTAGTCTGAGCGGTATTGTTTCGTCTGAGTTGGAGGTGGGGCGGTAACAAACCCTGTTACATAAGTAATCGTTTTGATATATAGATTTAATGGAATATTAGCAACGAAGTGTGCCAATCAAGCCGGTTAGGTTCGATAATCAAGCAAATCAACCAAATTGCATCTTTTGGATCAAAACACATGCGTTGGCTTGTATTTGAATTAGTCCTCAGCATGGTGATAATAGTCTTGATTTACTAGTTGTGCCTTTGTCAACTTATTTGGTACAACCGTAATTTATGTTACAACTATACCAATTTTTTTTAGTGCACCGATAGGCAGACGAGCAGACGGGCCACCTGATGGTAAGTAGAAAGTAGTATGAAATAAGTAAGATTTCATAAATATGTTTAAAATTGTGTTTAGTCTAGTGTACGCATTGGTAGACAATTATAAGAATGAAATTGGTGATTTATTTGAATATAATAATAATAATACTAGCCCTGTATTAAACATTGTCTCACTGCTGGGCACGGGCCTCTACTAATAAGAGGGGTTAGGCCTTAGTCCACCACGCTGGCCTAATGCAGACTTCTCATACCTTCGAAAAATTCTCAGATATGCAGGTTTCCTCACGATGTTTTCCTTCACCTTGCTTTACAAGCGATAATTAACATTTTAATACACACATAACTTTAGAAAATTCAGAGGTGTATGCCACTTGGGTTTCGAACCTACGACTTTCGTCTTGGCAGTCCGTACCGCAACCAACTAGGCTATCGCTGCTTTTTAATATAGTAGATCTTAATATCTAGGATCTAAAAACAACGATACGGTTAGAAGCACCAATAGCTTAGGCTATTGGTGCTTCTAACCTGTTAATTTGGGAGTGGTACGAACTGCCGAGTAAGTACGAAACAACTCAAATGGCATACAGCTCCGATTTTTCTAATGTAACCTATGTCATACTAACCCCATATTAAACATTGTCTTACTGCTGGATACGGGCCTCCTCTACTAACGAGGGGGTTAGGACTTAGTCCATTACGCTGGCCTCAGGACTGTATCCCTGAACTCGGCACTGCTGCTGGCCGGGATGATACCGCTAGATATAAGAGTGAGAGAAGCAGCACTCTTATACAAGAGCAAAAAGGATTGTCCCGGCGAGTAGTAGGTGACCGGGAGATGGAGGTGCCGGAGGCCTTTGCCAGCCTGGATCACCAGGCTGAACGAAGGAGCTGGAGTTACAAAAGCTTGGTGGACGGTGTGGAGTTGGCCCGACACGTCCGCGGGAGTGCTTGCATTTTCACGGACGGGAGTAAAATAGACGGTAAAGTTGGAGCGGTATTATCCATTTGGAATAATGCTGCCGAGACCAAAGCCATAAAGCTCAAGTTGGAAAAATACTGCACCGTTTTCCAGGCAGAACTACTGGCCCTCAAAAGAGCGACGGACGAAGTCCTCAAGGGGAAGGCTGCATCCTACTGTATTTTCAGCGACGCCAGGTCAGCCCTCAATCTCATCGCAAGTGGCGAGTCTCTCCATCCACTAGCGTTTCAGATTATAAAAAACCTAAAGCTGATAAGTAAACGCGGCCAGAAAATTGAACTTTTCTGGATAAAGGCCCACATTGGATTGGAGGGAAACGAGAGGGCAGACGAACTCGCGAAGGCGGCAGCCCAAACCTTGAAGACAAAGCCAGCTTATGACAGATGCTCAGTATCGTACGCCAAAAGTCTTATACGCAGCGACTCGATTGCTGAATGGAACGCACGCTACAAATTGGGTGAAACAGCATCGGTAACGAAGTTGTTTTTCCCAGACGTTGAACAAGCGTACCGCGTACAGAAAAAGATCGATATAAATCCTGTGTTGACGCAGGTTTTGACGGGGCATGGTGGATTCTCCGAATACTTGAATCGCTTCAAGTGTAAGGAGAGCCCATCGTGCATCTGCGACCCTGCTGAAAGTGAAAGTGTCACACATGTACTGGTGAAATGCCCGGTTTTCGGAAAACAACGAATGGAACTAGAATTATAATTAGATGATAAGTTAGCTGTAGATAACCTACACGAATGGCTAGTAAATAAGAAGACAAGGTACACATTTTTAGACTACTGCATAAAATTAACTAGCGTAGTAGTAAATAGGAACAAGTGAGCAAAGGACACTAGATTAAGATCACAATGTTATAGTTTTAGTCCAAATGTATATACTTTTAATTTGACTGAAATAAAGAATTTTATAAATATTTTTACCATATACATGACAAACCGAACAGACGTCGGTACATTATTAAAGTAGATTTTATACTACTATTTTATGTTGTGTATATTATTATATAACCCAAGATTTTTATTTTTCCTTGTATGTCACGTCCCTGACTATCCTGCACGTTAGGGGGAAAACTGAGCGGGCCTACCCCGCCAAAAAAAAAAAGTATATCTCGCATGCCTTTGAAATTCATATAAGAATTCTCAGGTATGCAGGTTTCCTCACGATGTTTTCCTTCGCCGTTAAAGGAAGCGATAATTAAGAATGAATATACACGTAACTTTAGTAAAGTCAAAGGTGGCATACCTACACCTTTGACTTTTCTAAAGTTACGTTTAGTTAGGCTGGTTTTTAATTAACCGACTTCAAAAAAGGGAAGAGGTTCTCAATTCGTCGGAATCTTTTTTTTTGTATGTTCCCCGATTACTCGAAGACGCCTGGACCGATTCTTTTTTTGTTTAAAAGAGTTTCTCAGGTGGTCCCATTGGCACCAAGTCAGGATCTCATGATCTCAGAAAAATCGAGGTCAACCCTCAAAATTTTATAGGGACGTATAATTTGTTTTTTATTGAAGTCGGTGTACTTTTTATGAATTAAAAAACTTTTGAACATACGACTTTAGTCTCGACAGTCCACTACAACTAGGCTATCACTGCTAAGTAGCCAATGTAACCATAGTTAACTATCGCTTGCTTTAACGGTGAAGGGTAATATCGCAATGAAACCTGCATACCTGAGAATACTCAATAAGTATTTTAAAAGGAGTGTTCCACGAACCGGCATTAGGCCAGAGTGGTGGACTAAGGCCTAACCCCTCTCGTTAGTAAAGGATACCCGTATCCAGCAGTGAGACAATGTTTAATACAGGGCAGGTATTAATTCTTTATATTAACTAGACACATCTTTATGATTGATATTGGCTTAAATAAAAAATAAATAAATAAAATATATTTATTTCAGGTAACTAATGACCCATATGATTTTATAACATTTTACAAATTATCAATAAGTATTATAATTTTTTTTTAGAATAGAATGTTTCTTATTAAATAGGCGTATCAGCATAAATTATACTAGAAAAAACAAACAGTTTTAAACAAATAAGTTTGTATGTGTGTCAAGCTATATAATTGGACGTATATATATTCTCTCTGAAATTGAGTCTACATTATTGTATAAACTGTGAAAGTGTTAATAAATTGTTTGTCAAATATATTTATGAATATAACTTACCACATAAAATAAAAAACACAAACGATTCGTAAATTTCCATATTGCCGCAGATAATTCTCGATGTATGTCCACACAACTCAAGATCACTTCACAAACAAAAAGTTATAATTAAGTCTCGGCAAGACCCCGGCCGATGATAATGCCCTGTTTATTACAATTATCTTAGCTTTTACGATAAACTATAAATCAAAGTGTACGACTGTTTATATTAAATATTCACGATAATCTGGGTTTTCCTTTGCGTCATGAATCATCTGTTTCGGCGTTAATATTATCTGAAAATAATATTAGGTAAAGTTAATCTAGGTAAACCTATAAATGGCTTATGTATTCTTAAAAATGAATTGTACTTTATATATTGTTAAGACAGCTGTTGGTTTTCTCAATAAATAAAAAAAACTGAGTAATTAATGATTCAGATTTATATAATCTTAGTCGAATAATGACCGCAATGCTATTTGATAGAAATAATATTACGGATATATCTGCATTACACTGGTTTTATATTCGCTACGTCTGGCAAAAATATCGAAATTATTTTGTAGAAATAATGAGCATAAAGGATAGCCTAAAAAAATAAGAACAACACAATTAAAAATATAATATTCAGTTTTTTTTAATAAAACGTTGATTGGTTAATAATACAATATAATAATAATACTAGCCCTGTATTAAACATTGTCCCACTGCTGGGCACGGGCCTCCTCTACTAATGAGGGGGGTTAGGCCTTAGTCCACCACGCTGGCCTAATGCGGGTTGGTAGACTTCACATACCATCGAAATTCTTATGAGAATTGTCAGGTATGCAGGTTTCCTCACGATGTTTTCCTTCACCGTTAAAGCAAGCCTGAGAATTCTCATACTAATTTCGAAGGTATGTGATGTCTACCAACCCGCATTAGGCCAGCGTGGTGGACTAAGGCCTCACTCTCAAAAGTAGAGGAGGCCCGTGCCCAGCAGTGGGACAATGTTTATTTTAATTTAGGGCTAGTATTATTATTATTACTATAATACAAAAGTTTTAAGCAATAATTGTTTATGACCTAAAATTTACTCTGCCCCTCATACTCCACTCAATTCTTTTAATCAGTGACTTCTGTCATCACCATACCGTATTATTGCTCGTTCACGTTAACTCGCGGGTGCAGTGGCGGGCGCGGTCGCGAAATATCAAACACAAAGCATTATATGCAAGTGTTCACGTACAAAGCGCTAGTACGGTGGAAGTCGCGGGCAAGCTAGCGACTGGCGCGTACTGCGCGCGCGCGGCCTTTTTAAACGTATCACATTGTTTTATTTATTAATTTTTTTTTTTTTTAGTGCCTCGATAGGCAGACGAGCAGACGGGCCACCTGATGGTAAGTAGTCACCGCCGCCCATAGACTTCTGCAATACCAGGGCACAGCAAAGCCGCTGCCTACCGTTCCTTCCCTATTCAAGGTCAGCGTACCCAGTATGTTTTTTCGATAATCGTAAAGTCTTTCGGTATGAATGCATATGTTCTAGGGTCGCTGTATAGATTCGGTATATCTGTATATATTATATTCCGTCATATACGAGTATATTCGACGCGGCAGGTATCGAACTTGCACTAGGGCACAGTTACTGGGGTGAATAAATAAAACTCGTGTAATTATGCAGTAGTTTATTGTTTGATACAGTGTCGCGGCTCGCTCTACGCATGCTCCATTACACGAACAATTCACACAAGTACGGTTCCGTTAACCTCTCTGGAATTACAAGGACACTGATAATAGAGTGACATTGACAATAGTCTGTAAAATACAAGCCAAAATTACTTTTATTTCCATTGTATTAAAGTTAAAAATGACATGTGGGAGCGGCGAGTGTTGCATACGTTGGAATTTCAAACATGGTAAAATGCTGATCCTGGGTCCTAGCGTAGTGTGACACACAGCAGGCATGATTGTGTTGAATAGCGAGGGATAGGATTCTCGCTACTGAACGGCACTGCGCTTATCAGGTGCAGTGTTTTGCCGTGCCAGAATAATAAAAAAAACTTTCTATATAAATTTTAATATTTAGCAATTTCTCAATCACAAAAATGTATAAATAGGGTCTGGAAATGAAATGAAATAGACCTACTGATACAATGAACCAGAATGGTCTTTTTAAATAAAGAACTGCTGCCAATATTAGTTATATACATTTTATTAATACTAGTTAGACCTAACCACACCTTGGGTGGAACAAAATGCTTTCATACGTATTTGATTGAAATTTCCCCATGCCTTTGGAACTCCGGGATACACTCTTGTAAAAAATACAACGACCTGTCAAAAAGTCCAAGTCAATCCATCGACTACTTTTCGAGTTTTGCCACAAACATACAGATGCTATGTTTTCTATATATATATACTAATATATAAAGAGGTTTGGATGTTCAGGGTAATCTCAGGTAGGTACTACTAATCCAATTTACTGTTAGAAAGGTATATTATCCCTGACTGATTACTGTTTATTTTGGTAAATTTATATTTGGTAAAAATAACCCCCACGCGGGCAGAGCCGCGGGCAACAGCTATTATATATATACATGTATTACTTGAAGCAGGTCATGTGTTAGATCATTGTCCGTGTAGTGGAACCATACGTTACAATATTACGACAGTTTTGGCAGTTCGCAACAATGGTAAAATGCAACTAACTCGGTGCCGACAGATGCATGTATTATATTTACATTGCGTTTTGATTGTCGTGTGACATACGCCATGTCTGCTTTAGACAGGCTTCGAGGAAACCTCCCTACCTACCGTCCTACGTTACAAGAATCAATACAGCCATTTTTTACAACTAACATTAAACAAGTAACTTAAAAACGACTATCAGTGCACAGAATATCTACTATATACATTTACAATTGGTATATTAAAATTAATCATTGTAGTAAACACGAAGATTACAATTCTCATTATTTATATTTATCATTTTTTTTTTTACTTTTTTGTATATAATCATATGATACAAAATTTTGGATATTATTGAACACAAACTAAGAACAGAGGCAACTAACGTCACAACACGAAATCTAAGTCTTACTATTTAATATTTACACGAAAAAAACTAATGCATGGGAACCCTTTGCCTCCTAAGAAATCGAGTGTGCGATAAAAAACTTAAAATTAAAAGAAAAGCATTGGCTGACTGCAGTGTTGCCAACAATAATTTTTCAATCCCGTCAACTTAAGTAAGAATTTCCGTCAAAAACTGGGGGGTTGAGGGTTAACTCGTACCTTGATATTAACATCATCTTTAATTTTTACATATTTAGTATGACAATCGAGTACCGAATTCCCAAATTATGAATCCCGTCAAAAAATCCGTCAGCCGTCAGACCATATTGTTTCCCGTTTTCCATTCGTCCAACCCGTCAGAACTGGCGGGAAATCCGTCAAGTTGGCAACACTGGCTGACTGGCCATACAATAAGTATACAGTGGCGTAATTAAACTAAACACCCCGTGTGCTAGAACAGTCGTGTACTTACAACTTAAAAAAATATTACGAGATCTCTGAAAGTTTGGAAACGCAATTTACATTAAAAATGCGTAGGCTTTGCAATACTGTGCTCGCTCACTACTGCCGATGACGTCAGCGCAGTACAGTCGCCATGAAAATACATATTTACAGAACCTAACTTAGAGATCAAAGCAATTTGCAGACGTATTCGATTGCAAAAAGCAAAGCCAAGTGCGATGTTTAAAATTACCTACCAACTTTAAGAAATTAAATTTATTTTTCGCTGAGCCATTTTCGGCTGCGATTTTAGCGTTACCCACATGAAGTTACTATGCATACACTTATTTACAAACATCTAAGATTCAGCTATCATTGAGGGAGTTTTGTTACAATTGAGCTAACGTCTTAAATTAAGTCTAGATGAGACAATTCCAAATCTCTTAGCGGGTTTTTGTATTCGACCTTGAATTTAATTAAAACAATTTGATAAATTAACCCCTCAAGTATCATATAAACACCGGTGTTCGGAAAACGGTAATAAGTAATGAGTAAAAATACAAGCCAAAATTAACTTTATTTCCATAATATTAACGCTACAAATACGCGATAAGCAAGTCAATAATGGCAAGTATTGACAGTTTTTGTCCGGACACCGGTGACCGAATGATCCGAACTGGTTAAATAATTATAGAGGAGGTTATAAGGATTTGTACTAATTTAGACTTAATTTAAGAACGAATTGTCTAACCGTTTTTACAACACGTAACATTATAAACGCACACCCTGTAAGTAGTTTAAGAATGGACAACCTATTTCAGTATTAATTAAGGCAAGTAATTTTTTCATGAATATAGTTTTAATAGCTAAAACAGTCAAAACAATCGAATTTCAAACATAAATCCAGGTGATAAGGCTTTAAATGCAAAAGTAAACGAAATCCATATATAAAATAAACTTTTAAGGGATATAATGGCTTTTAATAGTTTCAAATATGTAAGCAATACTTAAGTTGGTCACGGTATAATTTCAGTGTATGTATTTTCAATATATTCTCAGCATTCTCAATATATACCCCCCCATACAATGTTTTAATTGGGGTGTCAGAGGGTGTGCGTTATTTTTGTGACATGCTGTATACATATTAGGGGGGGGGGAGAAGGAGTGAGGACATTACGCCTAACGGATCACAGTGACAGTTATCTGAGATAAGGCAAGGTGGGGTCTGTCGCGGCTTGCTAAGTGCTTATATCACTCAACATACTATATTTTGAAATTAAAAAAATAGTAGCGAATAGTCACACACATAGTCCAGACCAATAAGTAAGAGTCTTGTGTCGTGAGAACTGGGTACTATGAGATACTTGCGGTCTTAACACCCAGACCCCATACATGTTACAAAGTCTCAAGGACACCGGTGTTCGGAAAAAGGTAATAAGTAGCGAGTCAAAATACAAGCCAAAATCAACTTTATTTCCATAACGTTAACATTCAAAATCTCTTAATAAGCACGTCAATAAGGGAGATTATCGTCTGTTTTGACCGGTATCCGAATAATACATGACTGGTTATGTGATATAAGCACGGACAAGCACGCCTCCTTTGTACATACAAAACCTTATTAGTATACCATTGCGCGATTAATATTTTTATGTAAAACCTGTATAAGAGATTAGTTTATTTACAGTAACTACATCAAACATTTACATTATCCAAAAAATCTAAAAATGTATATAAAAATTATGATTGGTGTTTTCGTAGAATTTCGCAATGGCACACCAACAGGCTACGTGTTGAATATTCCGCATCACTACATCCCCATACCGAACTAAACTAACATTAATACTTAGAATTTTGTTTTATTTACATTTTTTTTATCTTTTATAGTTTTGAACTAATTTTAAGGCTACGGCGTATCTTGACACTCACACAAAGTCTTCCTACGCTATTATTACATTTTAGCAGCGTACCTACAAACTAAAATTGGAAACGTCCATTTTGGAAAATATACCATAGCAATGCCAATATAGTTCACCACGCTCAATAACACACGTCCAGTATATAAATGTCAAACGTCTAATACTATTAAATGCTTCAAATATCGTATCGTTCACATTTGGACGCTGTTATGCAGAAAAGATCCAACCAACATTATGAAATCAATACATAGCTATAACCTCCTAAAAGTTTCATATATGCACTAAAGATCCAGGCAGTTTGATGACATTCACCTAAAAAATCGTTCTTGTTTCATTACGCAACTAATTTTCAATTAGTTACTGCATAGTACTGATTTTAAATTCGCTGTCAAACTTTAAACTGAATTTACTCAAAAGTATGAAATGTCAGTTGGGTCTTTTCTTAACAGGGTCCATTTACCCTCCGCATACGTCACTACGACGATGTGAGAATGACTCAACATTTATAATTTCGAGTAAATTAGTACTTTTAATAATCCTAACGCTATATCTATACTAAATACGTAGAAATGTTCAGTCAATGTTACATACAATGGAAAGGATTAGTTCTATATGTTACAAGGAACGCGAAGGGCGTGCAGACATTCGTTTGGATATTGACCCTCAAGCCTTCATACCAAAAATGATTTTATTCATAAAAAGTACACCGACTTCAATAAAAAAACAAATTATGCATCTCTACAAAATTTGAAGGTTTCCCTCGATTATCTTAGATACCATCATCAGATCCTGACTTGGTGCCAATTGGACCACCAGTATACGCTTTTAAACAAAAAAAGAATTTCTCGAATCGGTCCAGGCGTCTTCGAATAATCGGGGAACATACATAAGAAAAAATCAACGAATTGACAACCTCCTCCTTTTTTTGAAGTCGGTTAAAAACTTACGAACAAAACGAACCACTGCACGCCCATCACGTCGAAAAGACAAATTAAAAATACTTAATAATAAAATCAAACTGAAAATGTTTATTGTATATTGCAACGATAACTGCTTGCACACAATCAGGCATTAAACCCCTACGATCACATAGACACAGTTCAGTAAACATGGAATCCCAATACAAAAGAAATAACCTATACCTATGTACCTACACGAAGCATTTTCATGTCTTATAAGCACATCGAGATTTACAATCGTCTAATTCGCACTGTTTATTGGCGAGTACATATACTAAACCACTTCCTTATGACGTCATGTTAAAAGTTTCAGATTGCCACATTGATCCAAGAGCATTAATATTTCGTTGTATACTGTGTTGCTCTGGCAACATTCATACAAGTATTCCCTAAATCTGTTATCCAATTCCCTAGTCTTACAACGAATATATTCACATTTAAACCATACCGACTATACTATTCTATAATTTGCTACACGCTACGCTATACGTAAATAACCGAAAATAATAGATTTTTGGTAATGACGTCGCAAATAGCTTCACCGCCGTTTTTGCGTCGTTAGAAACGCGATTATTTTGTGGAAGAAACAAATGCCTCATATTTCTCACAGTGCTAAATATTACATGAAATTGTGCCGCCATCTTGTTTTACACTATTCTAAAATGGCGGATAAGTGGCACACAGAAGTTTCTTCACAAAATATTCGTGTGAACAAAATACGTGCACGATTTTATCAAAAAATTGTTATGACAATGAGGTATGGTGCGGTATTTTTTACATTACAATTTATTGCATTTTCATTAAATCAATAACGCCTATTACGAGGAAAGGAAACTATAGAACGCATCCCATTTCTGTGCCCGTTGAAATGTATTTATAAATAATCATACGATTGCTCTACAGGGAATATGGAAGAATGCTATAACACGGCATCGCATATAGTTCAATTGTATATTTGTAAATGAACGAAGGCTATCAAAACAATTGTTGCGGCCTTAATACATTTAAATTTGACAGCGGCTGTCAATTGTCACAACTGTCACAACTGTCACAACTGTCACAAGGGGCACAGAGATAGGGTAAGGGGCCTCGGTGACGGATGACGGCCTACCGAGTGTCTGTGTATAACGGCGCGGCGCGTCGCTTGTCTATGCCGCGCTTGGTCTCGCGTCATTCCCACTGGTGCGGCGACGGCGGCAGCTCGGACGGGTGCGCCACGGTCGAGCTGCAATGTCGCCAAGTGTCGCACCAGGTTACTCAGGTCACTCAGCTCAGACAGCTCGACAAGTGCAAGTACCCACACCCACGCCACAATGCTTGCTGGACTTACCATGTATTTTTTTTTTATTCTGGCACGGCAAAGTGACCACACTGCACCTGATGGTAAGCGCAGTGCTGTCCAATTAGAGTATCGAGTAGCGAGAGACAATCAATCCCCCGCTACTCAACACAATCATGCCGGCCTGCTTCCTCACACTACGCCATGGGCAAGGTGAAGAAGCAGTAGAGGGTCTAGTATCAGAGGACTTAAAAGGCCGCAACACGACCGAACATCGTACCCCAACTCTAGAACCCCGACAAAAATGATATAAGTAAATATATTGTATAAAAATTATATCATATTATTTGTAGTTATAAATCCAGCAAACGTCGTATCATGCATATAAAATTCGTTATTATAAGATTCATTTGACAATGTTGAATTGTCTATGATAATAAAAGAGAACTTGAATAGCAAAACTGCATCACAAATCAAACTACACTTTATCTACTTGTATATAAAAACAACAAAAATCACCACAACCATGTGCACGGCACTGTGCTCTCATATCTACTCATGCACTACGAAGCGATCCTATGTAGGTACAGTAGTAGGTACTAGGTACAAACACAAATGCAAGGGGCCCACTCTAACGTACATTGCAAATTTTACTTTTATTTTCCCCTAATAATCCTAGAAAACTTGCCAAAACTTTTTTTACTTTTATATTGTATAAAAATGCTGCCAAAGTGCATACACTGTTGGACAAAATGTATAACCTCAAAATTCATTACTCAAAATAATAAATATACATTACAGATATAGATTTTTTTTTCAATTAAATAGAAATGCTAAATATTATTACGCTATTGCAAAAACCACGCATTGTACGTGACATGTTCGCAGTACGCGTAACAAATCGTCAACATTTAATGTCAACTAATTTGTTCGTTTATTCTATAAAGTTTACAATAACACTGATATATAGTACCATAATATTTGTAATCAACCAATGCATGCACTTGAACCCACAAACGAACAGAACGGACGAGCAAAATCTAACAATCAACCCTTTTGAAATAACGACGATCGACCGTATAGGCGAAGTAACCATTTGATTACCGCCTCGTCGAACATCGTACGCGCATACCACAAAACCTTTACTGCGAAACGTTGCTATAAGTTTATGAAACAGTCTCCACATTTCCATCACATTCTATAGAATTCTAATCCTTTAAAAAAATAATAGTAACTGGTTTTAACCAGAATAAAGTGGCTTTATTGCTAGTAAACTGCATAAAATAGATTTACAATATTCTTTTTAATTTATACAAATTGAAACCCGTTTTTATGTTTCAATACTGTAAAAAATTCTTTTTTAATTTTTTACAGGATGTTTCAACTGCTTCAAACTGGTTTGTTTTGGTTTACTGAAACAACGTTTACGAGTAAGGGGACTGAATGGATGGACATGACAAGTGTATAGCGTGCGGATTGGGCTCTTACTGGGACGGACTCGGGCTCACGCCGCGCACAGAAATATCACTGGCGACAGTAGTAGTATTTTTGCCGCCGTCTTGAAAGGGGAACATACTTTTGCTTTCGTACCCGCTCTAGAGCTGTCGCAAAACACACAGAAAAAAGCCGTTACTACTAGAGTCAGACGGAATAGTGTCGACTATTAATGTAAAATCATACTTATATTACTTTTTTGAAACAAAAATGTTTGTCGATAATAAATTCTAAAATGAGGTGTTTTTTGGCCAACATTATATACATTTTAGGGTTAATAATTTGGTAAAAAAAATAAACAATCTGAATTTATATTCAATCAGACTCTAGTATAATCAAACTAAAGATGTTAAACAGCAGCGCTGCACTATACGAAAGCTTTATAAACAAAACACCACTATTTCAAGAGGGTTGATTTTGCTTGAAAACGGAGTTTCGTTAAAATATTATGAAAGAAAGGACTATCGCTCGGGAAGCGTCGAAAAAAATAAAAGTAAAATCCCATGCACAATTCGGGCTATCGCAAAATCGACCCGATCTTACTGTTAACTGTATAAAAGGCACAAAGTCAACCTACACTGCAGAACTACATGGTGGGAGAGGGACGGACGGATGGGGACGACAGGGATGGCGATATATCTCGCGACCACCGGATTGACATATAAAGTGCCTGAAGTTCTGTCATTAGCGACATTTAGACACATGTAAACATTATGTACACGGTGATGACACAGCGTGCACACAAACAGATCGACAGATCGCACCGTGCCACACCTAGTTGTGATGACCGTTTGCTTTCTCTGATTTATTATCTTTGCTTACATTTAGCCATGGAGACAACACTGTTATTTAACTCCATATAAAACGCGGTTTTAAAAAGTCTCAATGCATCAAAAACAATGGGAGAAGGTTCTTTATCGTCAAACTATGACTCGTCTAGAACATTCTATGGAATACTAGTATCTATTACGATAGGCAGCGTTGTCTACACGTCTGGGGGTATGGGGGGACGGCGTGGCCATCATGGGTGCGGGTGGTCGCTGTATTGAGTGTTAGGCCATTAGCGGACGAGTGAAGACTTACTTCAGGCCGGTATATTCCTTGACACAACATCGTATGTTGCTTATTCCTCAATAGATCGCGTGTTTGTGTCGCGCTTTATAACAGCGCCATCTAGTTTGATATTAATGAAACTTTGAGGTGTATTAAACACAAATACGCGTAAAATTGAGTAATACGCTTTCAAAGATGTACCATCAAAGTATATAGGGGCCGAAGCGGTGTCGTCATTTGTCGATAATGTTAGGTTACGTATCGCAAAGAAATCACCTAGTGTCGGTTGGTGTCGGTTGGTGGCGGTTGGTGGCGGTTGGTGGTTGGTTGCGGCGCCTTACCTTGCGAAGCTCTTGAACGCGGCGGACTGCGGGTTGATGCACAGCGGCACGCGCGACGTCTGCAGCTGCTCCGCTATGAACTTGTGGATCTCCTCTGTGGATGTTATACGCGGAATTGGATATCAACAGATATTTTTCAACATATTTCAGCTTACAACCGATAAATATTGGTTGTAAAGTGGTAGTGGCACTGCCACACTTCATAAATTCGGAAATACTTATTATATTTATTGATCATGTAATATCGTGTTTCCATAAATAAATACACAGATTATTGAAAATAGTCATTAAAATGATTTTATAAAAGTACTATTTTATGATGATCAAAAATCAGCTGACGTTCGGGTCAACAACCACGCGAGAGAGCATGCAGCAGGTGATGTGAGGTGGTGTTAGGTCTTGTTTTTTTAATTCCTCGATAGGCAGACGAGCAGACGGGCCACCTGATGGTAAGTAGTCACCGCCGCCCATAGACTTCTGCAATGCCAGGGCACACCAAAGCCGCTGCCTACTGTTATGGTGATGTGTGTGGGTGATGTGTGGTGATGATGTGTGGTGGTGATGTGTGGTGGTGGTGATGTGTGGTGGTGATGATGTGTGGTGTGTGATGCTATGTCATGGTGTGTGGTGGGTACCTTTGACTTGGTGCACGGAGGTGAGCTTGCGCTCCCAGCCGTCGTGGAAGGGATGCGTGGCGACCGGCTCGAGGTCGGGCGAGTAGTGCCGCGCGGCCGGCGGTGCGCTGTAGCAACACTTGCACATGCACGAGTGGTACCGCAGCCGACCCTCCTCCAAGTACGGGTGCGCCAGCGCGTCCACCACAGAGATGCGCTTCGCCGGGTCGAACACGAGCATCTGAGAACGAGCACAATCCCTCTACTGTCTAAAGATTCATCACTCATCAGCATACACAACAAAAACATTCAATTTTATATTTTTTTGTTTTAGTGACCACACTGCAAATGTCGTCCAGTTAGAGTATCAAGTAGCAAGAGACAGTCTATCCCTAGCTACTCGACACAATCATGCCGGCCTGCTATTTAGCTTCTTCACACTACGCCTAAAGGAACCAGGATCATGGGAAGGAGGGAAGACGGTATTTGTACACTTCATTTATATGGTACTAGCTGTTGCTCGCGGCTCCGCCCGCGTGGAGGTCATGTTTGTTTTCATACAAACTTTCTTCCCCTATTTTACCCCGTTAGGGGTGGAATTTCCAAAAATCCTGAAACCTATATTTTTTATTTTTAACTGAGAGCAACAATACCAATATTCATGCGTTAAACTTCAGAAATGACGGATTTTCATACAAACTATCTTCCCCTATTTTACCCCGTTAGGGGTGGAATTTCCAAAAATCCTGAAACCTATATTTTTTATTTTTAACTGAGAGGCACAATACCAATATTCATGCGTTTAACTTCAAAAGTGACGGATTTTCCATACAAACTTTCTTCCCCTATTTTACCCCCTTAGGGGTGCAATTTCCAAAAATCCTGAAATATTTATTTTTAACTAAAAGGCCAAATACCAAATTTCATGTGTTTAACTTCAGAAATGACGGATTTTCATACAAACTATCATCCCCTATTTTACCCCCTTAGGGGTCGTATTTCCGAAAACCCTTCCGTAGTGGATGCCTACGTGATAAGAGGTACCTACTGTCAAAATTTCAAGTCTCTAACCCCAGCCGTTTAGGCTGTGCGTTGATCGATCAGTCAGTCAGTCAGTCAGTTTCTTCTTTTATATATACAGATTTAACATAGCATGGTATTGTAATATTTGCCAGCGTCAAACAAGATCCAACACATTCTCGGTAGCATGCAATTATAAACAGAGTATATGATTTACATTATTAATATATACATATACACTCACGCCTATAATCCCCGAAGGGGTAGGCAGAGGTGTAACCAGTACACCCACTTTTCGCCGAATTTCAGTCCCATAATGTGATATAGGGCGAGCCTATCGCCATACCGAGCACAAGTTCCGGACTCCGGGCTAATACTGAGAATTTCTAGATAGAAAAACCCAATATCACTTTACCCGACCCGGGGATCGAACCCGAGACCTAAGCACAGCGGTTGTAACGCATGCGCAATTACAACTGCGCCACCAAGGCAAAGCAGATTATTTCATTAACAATGACATGTGTCAGTCACTCTACCCATGGTTGGCATGCTACATGAGAATGACCATAATGAAAAAATCAGTTCAGTAGGTCCACAGATTACGCTTTACAAACAACTTAGTAATTTCACATCCATGTGTATATTTTGATTATATTATATGTATAGTACGTAACTGTGCCGTTATCGCGGAGGTAGTTCGACATGATTACAAGGGTCGGGTTGTGACGAGGCGACTGACCTGCGCGAGCAGATGCACGGCCTCGTGCGTGGCCTGCACGGAGAGCGTGTAGAGCGCGGCGAGCGCGGGCGGGCGCGGCGCGCGGCGCAGCATGTGGGCGCGGGCGCCGGCGCACGCGTGCCGCATGTCCTCCAGCGACGGCGTGCCCAGCAGCTCCGTGATCAGCTCCAGCTGCACCGACACACCATACCACACATCACACATTACATCACAACCACCCATTGAACTACGTTTATTATTACTTTGATAACATAATAATAATGACTTTTTTTAATATCCTTATAGACACGAGTGAATAATAACACCCAATAGCACACACATAGCTCCGATCCCACACTAAGATACGAGTCTTGTGTCGCGGGTATCAGGAACTACGAGACATTCGGTCTCACAACACCTAGACCCCGGACACAAATATCTGTCTGTCAAACAAACATTTGTCCCGGTGTAGGAATCGAACCCACGGTCTCTCGTTTCACAGCCAGCTATTCGCCTACTGCGCCACGGAGGCTGTCATAGATTATGATCACATGATTTTGACAGCCTCAGTGTTTAACTGTTGGATGTATTGTTTTTTTTTTAAATACCTTTCCAGCAAAAGACTTCAAAATTCCGCGAGTATTAAAGTTGTTCTTGAGCAAAGATCCGTCAAGTAACCCAATTACTTGTTTTCTTGTCTCTGTCATGAAAAGGCAAAGTTTCATACCTGTTGTACTGGACTCTGAGCCTGGAACAGGATCCGCCTGCCGAGTAGCTCCCCGAATATGCAGCCGACGGACCACACGTCCACCGCGGCGGTGTAATGGTTCGCCCCCATCAGTATCTCAGGCGCTCTGTAAACAACAGCAACAAAAATTACTAAACCTTCTTAAGTCACAAAAAGAGAAGAGACAAATACAATTTTCTGTATTATTCAAGGTTAATTTTTTATCTCCTTAGTAACTTTTGAAATTAGTAAATTGAAATCCCGTATTTTTTCCCATTTAAACAATTGTCTCTTATAGGCTGAAAAGAAATCTGGCAACCCTATTAGTAACACTCTTGAGTCTTGACAGAACAGATTCACTGGTTATCATGTTGTGTGTCATCAAGTATTTTTATCAGGAGCTGATGTGATTCGCTCCATGATATCTATCATTTCCCAACTAGAGTTTCTGGTGGATCTGTGCAATCGCCGATAGCAGACTTGATTTGATCGGTCCATTGCATATGCGACACATCTTCACCTTCTTGTACCTTTTACTCTGCTTTGCATAACATATGCTGTATGAAGTTATCGCGCCTTAAGAGGTGAATTCAAACGTTGTTTTAAATGTTTAATCGTTTTTGGAGCTCCAGTTAACATGAACGCCCAAATACTCAAAGGCAACTCATCTTTTTTTTTACTGCCTGGATAGACAGACGTGCAGACGGGCCACGTGATGGTAAGTAGACTCCGCCGCCCATAAACTTCTGCAAGGACAGGGCACGGCAAAGCCGCTGTCTACTGTTAAAGTCAACTGTCTAACCTACTTATTTTGTAACACCCCATTCAATTATGACAATGGTATTAAATATTTAACACTGTCTTAAATGTTTGAGTGGTTCAGTATTCGGGCGTAATTGCTACTTAATTGATTAGGATAGGCTTACAACTTATTACCCAAAGACGACAGACAGTTTGAGAACATCTAACGCAGATATGCCAAGTTTACGTCTTTAATATTTTTTTCTACGATACGTTTCTAGAATTATTTTACGCTATTACCGCCTAACAACATTATGCGATATGTTTTATACGTAAGGAAAAATATTTCACTGAATATCCTGAAAACTCGCCAGTATGTTTAAAAATTGATGTGTCTACGTATTCTGGTCTCGAGCATCTTTGTAATAGTAATACCTGGGAAATCAGGATAAAAGATTTGTCCGCAGTATTTTTACTAATATTATCAATGCTAGTAGTATATGAATGCACAAGAAAAATACATTGCAAATATGTTATGTCCAATTTTCATACGATCAACAATTCGTCTACATGTTTAATGGCTAAATACGATTAAGAAATGTGCAGAGTCGTCACAAGTGTACGATTTGTAGTCCATTTTAGTCAAGCACTAAAACACACAAATGAAAATTTAATTAAACTTAAATACAAATAACCAAAAAACTCTACAATACACAGTATCCCAAAACACGAATAAAAAACGCTCGCATTTCACGGCTTATAGATAAAAACTCAATACAGTTACGCAGAATAAATTTTGATTTTAAAATTTAATCTGTTTGCCGCCGGTCCGTTGCGTAGATAAATAAAAAAAACGACCACTAAACGAAAGGTCATGGATTTATTCACATTTACATACATTGATGCCTGATCCCGGGCGCAGGCGAGCCTTTTAAATTGAAAAACAAAACTCTCAAGTGAACCGTAATGGAAGGAAAAATATTCCGACAGCGTTTACAAAAACAAGATCCGGCATAGAGAAAGGAGGGAATTCGCGAATGTGGTTCGACCTCAATGGGAATGAAAAATGAGCCACGTGTATGACAGTTAGTTAGGGTTGCCAGATTTTTTTTCAGCCTATAAGCTATGCCTATAAGGGACAAATGCATAAATGGGCATAAAATACGGGATTTCAGTTATTCACCCGGGACAAATAAAAACAAAATTATTTAGTTTTTTTTTTTTATATTTGTCTTAGGATTGACAGACTTAACATATTTTTATTCGTTTTGACATATTTGCAAAAGTGCATAAGTACTTGTAAATTGTAGATCGATTAATTTACAGGACAGAGCCTGAGCCACATGTCATTTTAAATTATGCCTCAAATACGGGACGTCCTGGGAAATACGGGACGTCTGGCAACGCTACTGACAGTACGTGGTTGTAGAAGATAATTTCGCTGATTGAGAGCGGGAGCAACGCATTTGGATATGTTTAGGTTGGCAGCTAGGCGACCGCGCGTCGCGCCCTACTTTCCAAACGGTGGCTTACGGATCAAAGGTCAGTCATTCATTCACTTTTTGCCCATTCAGACTCATAAAAGGCTTAACTGCATTTACTTGGATACAGTTGTTTTGATAAGTCATGCAATGGAGTAATTATTTATTTTTTGTCGAGTCTTAAGAAAATTAAACATTATGAAGGATATAACGGCTTATAATAGATTACTGTGAAGCCAAGATCTTGTTCGTCATGTCATAGTATCTTCATGTCCTGGGAAAACAGGACGGTTGGCAACTTTACCCCACGGAGACTTAACTACGCATGTTCATTACGCAAAAAAATAACAGATATTAATTTGTTTTACACTACGTAGACGACATTGAAGTAGGTGTGTCCTCGTTTTTAACAGCTCAGGGTCGAGGTCGGCGCTTCACTAATGACTTGTTTCACACGTTTTTTTATTTCGAAACACGGAGGACATCACTCCCCACGTAAATTAGTCATTATCACCAAAATAAGTCTGAGACGAAAACTGGTATTATGTTGCCGGCGCTAACAGTTCGTATAACGTGTTTTCCGAATAATCCAATGCATGATTATTCAATTGTAACCTCAAAAAATATACTGTGAAAAAGAATATATTAAACCCCATGACCCGTGCGAATACTACGCACCGATAGTGGTCAGTTACCTAATATAATAAAGTAGAAATAAGTAAATGTAATGTAATGGCGTATCCTAAAATCGTCTATGCACGTTATCCTAAATTAATAATACAACATATTATTTAATTACACGTTTCTAATATAGGCGAACTACAATGCTTGGTATGTAAATGTGCACGACTCTTGGCTTACGAAGTCACAGTTGTGAGTGGAGGATCCTGCGCTTCTGGTCAGAGCTAGGCTGGCTAGACTACTAGCCGGCACATACACGCACAATGGCCCGACGTTCAACGGGCTAAGTGCGGAGAAAGGACAACCAATACCAATACAGATGTGAGTGCAGGCGGTATAATCTACATTCTCACCTATAGTACTGCGTGACGACCTCCTGCGTCATGTTCTTGCTGGAGTCAGGCTCCTCGACGCGCGCCAGGCCGAAGTCGCAAATCTTCAGGACGCAGTTGCTGTTCACGAGCAGGTTGCCGGGCTTGATATCACGATGCAGGATGCGCGCTGAGTGCAAGTATTTCAAACCTGGAATCGTACATTATGTATTATTAACAATATGGTAAAGAAATGAGTTCTAATTAATGATATTCATAGGTCACAAGTTATGCGATCTATGGTGTATATTATCTACATTTTGCTATTATTTATGATTCGGTTTATAGACGACACTTCTTTATACTCGATCCCATAGCCGAGAAACAGTTATGTTTTCCAAGTTTCCCTAACGATATGTCACTTTCTTCCTCTCACCGTTGGCATTTGCAAATATTATTAAACACAATGGACAAACTACTTCTAATCCGTATGTGATATGTAAACTGAAAATACCACGTTTTCCGTTTATTCGACTATCTTGTTGCTACGGTAACATCAAGAAAGTAATAATAACAGTGAAGGAATCGTTGGTGAAGTGCAATTCTCCACAAAATTTGAAACCAATTACCAATCTGCATTAAGCTAGCCTGATGAGCCTCTACTTAGTATATTCGAACTAGCCAAGGCAGACCTTAGGCTTCAATATATTATTATCTTTAGTTATAAGAAGAAATGATATTCTAAGTTGTTATTAAATATGTTATGTTGTTATTTAAATAAATTTCAGGACTGATAATTGAACTTGGCACCCATTTAGATCTCACTTCTTTTGTCGTTGAAGTTAACAGCCAAGGCATATATCATAATATTGAACTTGGCTCTCATTTCACATTTATGTTTTGATGGGATCTAATCTACATAAATTGTTCCGCATCGTACGTATGTGGTACCCAATGTAAACATAATTGAAAACGGATAGCGCACCGATAGATAAATTAATTTATTGTTCGTTGTATAGACATGTGAGAAGTCATGACGATGTGAACATTATATCTAGACGAAACCGAACCGGCGCCGATTCCAGCCAGTTCTAATAATCCGGTTTTGTCAATTCCAAAGCTGATTCGTTCCGGTTCATGTGTGTCGAGTTTTCTATTTTCAGCTTCATGATGCCAAGACATCGGTCACACGTACGGCTCAAATGACATCGTCATTCGCACGTCTCTCATAGATTGAGTATTGGAAGGGTCTAACGATGAGTTTATAATGTGTTATCGGTTATCCAGAGATCATTAGTTAGCACGTACATGCTTTCAATAAACTACACATGTCAAATCTATTAAGCCCTTGCTTGTCTTATTGAAGTGAAAACATCTTTAGGCGCGTTGGGCACTTTTGGGACGAGGAAAAGCACTGAATTCGCGTGAATGTCTTTTATAAGCAATCATTAATTTTTTATTAAAAATTACTACTTCATGGACGCTATTTCAAAACCAGAATATTGTAATTCAAAAGTTTTAAGTTTTCACTTCGGTTGGTAGTCCCCGTGACTGCTTTTACGTTTTTTCTCGACTTCCAAGTTTTAAAGTTATGTTAGTTTTGTTACCAGCGTGAGCTATGTTGCATGGTGTGTTCACTTAAGGAGGTACACTCTTTTAGTATTAATATTGACATACATCTGAAATTTTGATATTTCTAAGTACAACAACCAGTGTAGTGAACCAAATAAAATTGAAAAAAAATAAAAAACTGGTACAAAAATTAAACCTTGTCCAACCTCAGTGAATTATATTTACAAATTTCGTTACAATTATCTCAATATAATCTAAACACAAGATTTTATTATAGAAGTAAATCTTACGAGTAAAATTTAGCTGTAATAAAAACAGAATGTGCGTTGAAAGTAATGTCGTTTTGTACAAAATGTACTATCGAAGCTTTTTCCGTAACCAAGTTATAGATTAATAGGGACGGGAGATTGTAAATTATAGATACGTAGTTACGTACCATGGATTTTAGGGATATGGAATTTCGGATCTGGATGTGGATGTCACAAGAATATTTAATCTGTTTTTGGTATGGATACAGATATGACATTATTTCGGATATCCGATAGTTTAGATTGCAGATAGTAGGTTTTTCAAAAAATTTATATATTTAGTTGACTGACTGATATGTAGAATGTTTATATTCAGAGCGTGATTAAAATGGTCTGAATCTGTACCTATCGAGGTTGCATAACCCAAGCGTAAATAAACACTTTGCTCGTTCGATTCCGTCCCTATCCGAATTTTTATACGGTTACGGATATTTCATTATTTCGGATGTCCGATAGTTAGATTCGGAGCTCCATAACATCCCTAATGCGTACATCTGAAAAATACTGAGAGATACCGACATTTATTTAGTTACGTATTGCAATTCAATTTATAAAGAGGGAATCGAAATGCTTACTTAGATTACTCATCGTGTATTTTTATTGCTTCAGTTTTTTTTATCGGTCATTAGCCGATTGATAAGGCTTTTGATAACCTTACATAGTATTACAGAAAGTTAAACGTTCATCAGAGATATGCATTGTAAGGGATCATCCATAGATAAAGTCACACAAATTTAATGACGTCCTTGTCACAAGTGGTGTCACGTCACATATTTTGCAAAAATTATTAACTTTATCTTTATCAAATTATTATGCAATTAAATTTGTCAAATTATAACAGGATTTAAGTATTGATTTATCCAAATATGAAATAAATCAATAAATAGTGACTAGAAAAATAGTATAGTTGCTATATTTTTACAATTTTGGATACAGTCGAAGTTAGGAGAATTAATAATTTAGATTTAAACATGTGACGTCACAAATCTTGGGAGCAGTCCTACCCTTTGTCACATGACGTTGCATTTATTAAACCGCTCCCGGCCCCTTAACGTGCAACGTCATTTATGGAAGGCCCCTAAAATGTATTTCATGTTAGCCATACATCCAGTTCGGCTACAATAAATCCATACAAAAAAACTACACAAAATTTCTTGATGCAAATGAAATTCTCTCTATCAAATACAGTTAAATCCTTCAAAAAACACTATGTCTAAACTACAACATTTCCCATTTCAGCAAAGTACTACATTTAAATTGTTCAAGCGTGGCTTAGCTTGACATTGGAGTATTATCATTGACCTTAGCAGATGCGCCAGTGTTCAACGCCAAATGTTTGTGATATTAAGCAATTCAACTAAGAATAACTAGAGAAAGATGGAGGGCATATGTAACGTTTAGGCTGGATAGCGAAAGACGCCAGTATTATAGGCACGCTGTCTGTGACGCCAAACAAATTAACGCCACCTCAGCGAGTCGCGTCTAGTTTAATTTCCCAACGGGTGTACCGCAGTTTTAACCCGCACGCAACTCCAGTTTAGTTTCGTTATAAAACACCGTAACATTCAACATTTGAAGGTGAAACGCTTTGGGAGGTAACTTAGTAATATTCACGATAATTTATTATATGGACCGGGTGTCGTGTATTCGATATATCTCTAGAGAATATTTGCTATTCGCGTCCAATCATAAAGGTGAACCCTCGTTATATTTTACTTCTGTTTACGTATGTGTGTTTATAATATGTTGTTTGTAATATGTTTATAAATGAATTGTATTTTATTACACGCTTGATATTAGCTAATCTATCTATGTAACAGAATGTTTCAACGTAGTTTTTAACCACCTTTATATTAGAGTATTTCCTATTAATAGAAATACCGAAGGTATAACGGAGGTATTTAGGAGACTAGTAGGGGGTAGATTAATAATGACAACCAAAGTGGGAGTAGTAAATGTTTAATATAAAACGGAGTGCCTGCCGCGCTCCGGTGTTCAGTTCAGTTGGTTCAGTTGTTTTGTGAAGTAGACTAGATGATAGCCAGGATATTCGTGGTCCGATCGCGGGGCAGTAAGTAATTGTAAACAGTTCAATGTCCGCGTAGTTCAGCTTAGAGGGTAATGCTGGTAGATTAATTATAAAGAGAATCCTGACATGCGTGTGTGTTAATATTAAGCACTGAGATGTGTAACAGTGTCGTGTAAATCAATCAATAAAATGTAAACATTGTATTTGTGCCTTTTAAATGTCCATCTTGCATAGTTTTGTTGATGTTCCTAACATTTAAGACGTCCAATTTACTTGAAAATTTTCTCGAACGACCGAGGACAATACAATATTTTATATACTGATTATTTCATAACTTTGACCTTGTATTCTAACCAGGATCAACAGGATGGTAAAAAAAGGATAATTTCAGGTTTTTTTTTCATGTGGTCTTCATTTTAAATAGAGCTAGAAAAATGTTCCACAGCTTGATGGTGCGGCAAAAATACGATTTTGCGAACCTCTTGGTTCGGGCCGGGTTAAAATACTTTCTACTTTTTAGTTTGGCTAACTATTGAAGCGTCTTTTTTTAGTTGTTGTACTCCTCAACATATTTATTTCCTGTTCATTATGTCCCATTTATGACATTCTCCCTAATGTTGCCTGTCGTTTAAATTTAAACTGTCTCTTAACTTTGAATTCTCTTTCATTTGTAAATGTATTAAACAGATTTAAATCGATAATATTGTTTATTTATAGTCTTGTAACTCTTTTCCGACTATATTCTGTTAGTTAAAACACATCGTCGTTAGTTATAGTAGTTAGTATATTAGTCGTTAGTAATAGTTTATATTTGTATATTTTAAGTACTCCACCGTTATTATAAAAAATATTCTAAATACCTATAGCTTTTCCGATTTCTTTCCTAAACCTTGCTGTGAACCAACATTGACACTGGCAGAATCAAACGCATGTGTGGAAGCCATACATTTCAAAAAAGGAGAAGCAATTTTAAAAGTAAGTAAAAACTAACTAGTAAGTAAAAATGCCAGTGTCTACTTTAATTCTCTAATTGATCGTAGGTATGGGAATATCCGAATTCTATTCTAATCCAACACATTCGTGTAAACAGGTTCTCAGTTCTCGACATTTTCGCAATATATCCAGTCACCTTTGTGAGTAATCCCATGTAAATATTTACAATCCTTTGCAGATTACACAAGTAATTTATGTTGACGATCCCTTAATACTCAAATTCGGCTGTTATTTTATGTAACTTTTTGTAAACACAATACATAATAAAAACATATATATTGAATATATATTATAAAGAATCGTGACTGTTAGACAAAGTCACTATTCCCTTCTTATTAAGAAAACAAATACACCTGACAGTCACACACATGGTCCAGACCCCACACTAGGTCAAACCTGTATCGTGGGTATCGACAACTACGAGACACAAACTCTTACAAACTAACACAAACAAACTCGAGACAAATATTGTCTGTCACACAAACATTTGCCTCGGTTCGGGGTTCGAACCTGCAGGATCTCGTATCAGCCCGGAGTCTGGAATTGTGTCCGGTATGGCGATAGGCTCACCCCTCAACCCCCTATCACATTATGGGATCGTAATAAATTCGGCAAAAGTGGGTGTACTGGTACCTACACCTTTGCCTACCCCTTCAAAGATAACAGGGGTGAGTGTTTATGTATGTATATTTATATAAATCACGAATCCACTTCAATTAGAAAATATATATTTGCAAGTTAAACTATGCCAATGCCTCTTTCATCGAGTGCTGAGAATATATGAAGTCTCATTGTTCCCGTCCTTTCTTAGCGTCTTTTATTTCACGAATTTCCGGCCTCTACATTCCGCGGCTTATTTCCAAATACCACTTTTCACCCTGCACTAATTTCGAATATAAGGTCAGCTAGATAGAGCACCGTTTGTATTTTGGACTTGTTTCGTTACTGCTTTAAATTTAAAATTGTTCTCAAATAAAAGAACTTTGTTTGAGAACAAGCTTTTCATGAAGCAATTTATGATCAATGAGGTGTTATTTATTACTTTAAAAAGAAAATAAACTTTCTAAAGAAAATATCCAACTACAGTGTAAACTCCATGTAACGTCACTCTATTTAACGACAAACTCTCTTAAGCGTCGAAATCAATTGGCTTTGGTTGGTTTAGCTTGTTTTTCATACAATGTTTCACTCTATATAGCATTACACCCACTCTCAATAACGACAACAATTAAGTTGCTAAAATTAGTAAAAACTGCGCAGCTGTGTACGATCTATTGTCGCTTTATTATCCTAGCCCGCAATAAACTCGACTGTCGGCATCATGCATACCGAACTTTCTAAGAAATTCATTCTTTTGTTTACAAATTGGGATTGCTTGCACGTGTAGACTGTTATTGACCATGATTCATAACTAGGAGTCATGGATTATCTATACCTTATCATATTCTTAGTTGCTCACAAACTTGCAAACTGTAAACATGGCTACTAAAAGAAAATCACTGTGTATTGACGAAAAAGTTTTACTGATACGCGCAATAGAAACGGGAGAGAAGATAAGTGATGTTGGCAAACGCTTTGGATTTAGTCGCTCTACCGTGTCCACAATATGGAAAAATAAAGAAAAAATCCTCCACGCTGCGGGCGAGGGAAAATCTTCGAAAAAATTAAAGAAACCTATATACGAAGATTTGGATAAAGCTGTACTATCATGGTTTCATCGACAGCGCCAGAATAATATGCCTATCTCGGGGCCGCTCGTGAAAGCTAAGGCGGAGAATTTTGCTGCTGAACTTGGTTTAACTTCTTTCAAAGCATCAGAAGGATGGCTCGGAAAATTCAAGCAGCGTCATCATATCAACTATGGTAAAATAAGTGGGGAAGCACGAAGTGTTGATACAAATGTGAATCATGATTGGATCAACAGAGTGTGGTCAAAATTCATAGAAAAATACGCCCCAAGTGACATTTTCAATGCTGATGAAGCAGGAATTTTCTATAAGTTGACTCCAGATAAAACTCTGAAATTTAAAGGGGAAAAGTGTGTGGGAGGAAAGCTTTCCAAGGAACGTATTACGGTGCTTGTGGTGGTGATGTTTCTTCTCTCCATTTAACGACAACTCTCTATAACGCCATAAAATGCACAGTCCCTTCAGTGTCGCTATATAGAGTTTACACTGTATTTTCTTATATATGATATAATTCTATGTTATGAAATGGCTACTTATTTACAATCAGATTCTTATATAAAATATCTGAACATGTTAAAAATTTTATATTTTGCATTTTATCAACTTTAATCCTATTATAATATATAAAAATAACAAAACAACGTCTGTAAGGATTACGGTGCAGTTTTCACTAATATATTTCAAAAAACATATAAATATATGTATACGCAAGTATTATTTATACCAGAAAAAGTTTGTCGAGGTGGCGGAGTGTGAGTAAAGGGTATCATTACAATCATAATAAAGCTAAGTATCCAACCCTCTTAGAATTCCATAAAAGTAACAAAGTACGACATCGCAAAGGCCACAACCGTAACTGTATCCACACCGTAATGTTTGCTGACGCGCATGGCTACTGCACGAACAGGGTCGCTACTCCGAAAACCGAATCCACGAATGAAATTTTAAGTTAATAAGATCAAATAGATAATCGGATGGTCTTTTAATTTATCAATATCGTTCAAATACAGCCACTATTTAAAGACTCGTAAATCCATATACATGATTTGTAAATCCGCGAACACAGAGAAGACAATTTGTGTCAGGAAGTTACACGAAACGAACCTCAGAACTGCGGTTTTCGGAATAGCCACCCAGTTACGGGCGCAAGTCTATACTTCGATCCCACGCTCCCGGCCGGTGGCGATGATGCTTTCTCAATTAACGCTTTACTTCAGACCGTTAGCTAACAGTTCATCTGACAGGTAATACATTGTATTTTTGCCTTCACCTTCTTGCCCATGGCGTAATGTGAAGCAGGCCGGCATGATTGTGTTGAGTAGCGGGCATAGACTGTCTCTCGCTACTCGATATTCTAATTGGACTGCGGTTACCATCAGATGCAGTGCGGTCATTTTGCCGTGCCAGGATAAAAAAAAAACCAGTCGTATTAAACTTTTCCATACACGAAGTCTATCTTCTACTTCACCCGAATTAATGAACGATAAACCATTCAATTAGCTTTATTAATTGATAGATTTGTCGCACAATCGAGAACACGCGTCGTGAAGTACATCCAATATAGGACGGCCGGTTATTGCTTATTTCTCGTGAGGGCTTCGGATAATCGAAATTTAATATTATCTTTTAGTGGTCACAATATATCGTGTACAAGCAACATCATTAGTTGGTGGAGTTTATTGTCTTTGATCATAATCATTCAATATCAGATAGATTGAGGACATAATCTTTTTTGTATTCTATACTACATTATAATGAATAGTTTATCTAATTACTGGAGATATTTCAGGTTCTACACATACTTAGACCTTAGTCAGTGGATAATGTATATAGTATAGTAATGAAATAATTAATATCTTATCCCGTACCCGTTTTACTATCTATGACCTAGATTCTACCTACATTGTCCTAGATTGTTTAGTATTTATATCAAGATCTGTCTTGCAAGAAAATATTCCATATAAATTGGCAACAAATTTAATACGCGCATCCGCTTTCGTGAGACCTTTTTTTGGATAAAAAGTAGTTTCTTAAAACCCATTTTAACAGGCAAAATAAACTGTTGTTTTGAAATATATAATAAATAATATTTATATATTATATAAAGATGATTATAAATAATAACTATAATAGTAACTTAGCCCAAATCTTTATTTCAACCGCCATGACCGCCTTATTAAAACTAATAATAAAATAGTTTCACCACCTGTGCATTTCAATCGTTGCCAAATATGCATTATATTTTTCTTAAAACCACCGATCTGCTACACAGAAAATAAAGCTGCCCCATAAATAAACATTCTTATATCATATAGTTCACATTATTAACAAAAAAATAGAATTGAAAGGCTAGAAAACGCAACATCAATTTGTCCTAGTAATTAATTACTGCGTGATTTGTATGACAGGTTTTGTGTACCCATCACGATACGCAATAGCAATAAAAAACAGCTGTAATGTTGGTGACCTCATTCCACACCCGCCAACATTGTCTAGAGTAGTATAGTTGGCTGTTTATGACGCCATGGCCGTGTCGCCGCGCAACACCGTGCGAAAGGCATATTGTTGTAATCAAGCTCTGTCAAGTTCCCCTACATAGGCTTCGGGAAGTTGACGTGGGGATTTCTGAATGTACATTTGACATTGGCAGTACGAACGTATGTAGTGAAGTTATATTTAATTTAATGTATATGTAACACATATCTTAATATAAAAGAAACCTGCGAAACCGCCCAAACGATTTCAATAAAATTTTGTGAATGTGTATAGTTGCTTCCAGCTTGAATGATATAGATAAATACATCCAACAGTCACACCCATAGTCCTGACTCCACTATATTAAACCTGTATCGTGGGTATCAAGAGCCACGATGGACTACGGTCCCACAATACCCAGAACCGGTGCGGGGATCTCGGTGCAGGAATCGAACCTACGGTCTCTTGTTTCACAGCCGGGTATTCACCCGCTGCGCCACGGAGGTCAAAATATGATAGTTTTCGACTCGATAGGTGGCGATGTTCTAGAAACATATTTATTTTATTTTCAAATAAAGTATGACTGTCATGACGGCGACTCGAGCAACAGCTAGTTTTATAAAACTTAAACTTAAATTAAACAAAAAGCTACCTTTCTATGGTCCTTTTTAATATTAACTTTAAGTATGCTAAATCTCACACTCCGTGCGCGCAATATGATTAAAAAGGAATACAAAGTTTTCTCTTCACGTATTAATATATGTACCTTCATCATTTATCTACATGGGAGGTATGTTTGACATTGATGACTGTGTTCCAGTATAGCTATAAAACAAAACAATACAAACATAATATTTCCCGATGGCATTCCCTACCCTAAAATCGTCAGTTAATTAAAAATGACAAAAACCAAGTTATCATAAACACATGTTATCTAGACACGCGGAAGCGTGTGTATTTGAAGTTGTTATAAAATATTTTATGTTGTTATAAATAAATTTCAGGACTGACCATTGAATTTGGTACCCATTTAGATCTCACTTCTGTTGTCGCTGAAGTCAACAACTGAGGCATATATCATAATATTGGACTTGGCTCTCATTTCACATTTGTTTTGATGGGATCGAATATACCATGTGCTATGTTTTTTTTTCAGTATCGTCTTCGTTTAATTTGTTTTGCTCTACATATGGAATTATTCAATCCCATAGCTCGTTCTTGGCTAAATACATTGAAGTTAATTACATAAGTAATTAATTAATATAAACTAATTTGCAATAACCCTGAAAGTCGTTTGAAAGTAAATCAAACAACAAACAAATGAGAATACATACAAAATCAACCTTAAAGATTTTGTTCGAAACAAACTTTTTGTTGTTTTCAGCCAGTTTTATTTATTGTGGGTATCGTCACCACCTCTATTTATGCCTGATTATTTATGGGTAAATGTTTCGAGACTAGCCCGTCTGCACTAGTCTTTGAAAACGCCAAGGTCACGTCTAACACGCACTTTGCCATAAGAATGCATTGCACTAATAGGCATCAGCCAAAATGGTTAGAGCTATACACCAAATGACTATAATTTAGGATAGAAGGGCTTACAAATTTCTTAGACCGTGTTGTTTAAACCGTAATCAACTTATGACTATTGTTAAAGTCGTTTTTTACAGGTATATATAACGCTATCGCATAAATCCAGATATAGTCACACTTATTGTTACTTCTTAGAACAGTAGAGAACAATCAAGTCTGAAACAGTCTTGCTGAAATAGCGCGATGACCTTATATCTTATGACCTCAGGTTTTTTTAAGACAGTAGAAAGAGATTTAAAAATAGTTATAACTTGACTACAGTTGAAACAAGGCGGTCTTAGAGAGAGGTCATCCGGACGAGGGGAATGCTGGGTCGTAAGACTGGATAGATAGATTCCGTTTCCCCCCGGAGCGGGCGGCAGTAATAAAACGCTTTCCCCACGACAACAAAAAAAGGTGGACTTAGAGAAGCACTGACTTAGCATTAGTGTTGACGATCATTTGTCTCTAGGGGTAAATAAAAACAATACTGCTGCTACCAACAGTAGCATTCCTAATCAAAGCAAATATAAGAAGTGAAGAAGTAAATTATATTTTAATGTCGATCCTGGTACATGACTACATAAATACAGATAAAAAAAGAAAAAAAATCCATCAATCTAAATGGTTTTATGTATTATTGTAGATTGTCGCTCTAACCGTAAAGGATATACCAAAATAAGGCTGTCTACTGAACCTCGCAATATAAACAGTGTATTTATAAAGTGAGGGCAATATAGAGTATACGATATTCGGCGGAAGGCGACAAGATGTCCCGGCTCCCGGAGTAAATTCCATTAGCAGCGACGAAGGAGACACGGCCAGACCTCTTCACTTAGCGGTTCAGAGCTACACGAGCTCGTTCACTTAATAAATTATTTACTTATACAGATGCTCTACTGGTTTTTTATATTGCTATGTGGATATAACTAGAAATTAACTTATTTTCATTTGAGGACGGCTGGACTGATAAAGCTAATTTGTTTTTAATTTTTTGTTGAAGTCCGAATAAAGCTTTTAAAAAAAGAAAAATTGGAAAAGTTGCCTTTGAAAATCGTAAACTCGAGACAATTTGTTTTTTTATGAGATTCCAGTTTCGTACAGTATCGATAAACATAATAACGCATGCAAAGGTGTGACTAAAGATAGTTTTTAAAAATAAATTATATGTTAACTAACAATCTGCTAATTAAATTATTTTAAATATTACTATATGTACTAACGTAGAATCTAATCAAAATGATACCTATCACCAAATATTTTATACATTGAAACACTTTAAAATCAAACAAAGCAAAGAGATTATCAACATAAAACTTTCGAAACTTGAAACAATAAACGTTACACAAAAATGTCAAACATTCAAGCATTAAAACGCTTCCGAAGACATTAAATGTGGCAACCAAATAACAACACCACATCGTTCAGAAGGGTCGATCGAGTGAAAGCAAAACATAATATCATTTATGAAAACAAATCCCGGGCAGGCATCTGAGCGGTGCGGTGCCTCGCGACGCGATGGCTCGGACGAAATACCTCTCGTTCGCTCCACGAAATTCTTCTCACATAAATATAAACGATGCAGTAAGGCACAGGCAGGCTATATTACCATAATTCTCATCGTTACCATTGCTGACGAGCCCGTGTTGCGTACTAAACTTGCACTACTCTTACATTTTAATTAATTGTGGCGTGCTCCGACACTTTGTGTATTATATTCTTGTTATAGCTAATTGCTGGAGTATTAATAATCCTTGTTCTATTAAATCCATGTGATTGAACAGCAATGTAACATTTACAAATAAATTATATTCACGTAATTCACGTAACTAATATCAGTAAAATAATTAGATTACTTTAATCAAACTAGTCATAACTTCATTACTAAGTCTTTACAAAAAACTCTATTCAAGTAATTTCCGAACCAATTCTAAATAGTAATCGTAAAATTATTTACATCTTCAATAAACACTTCCAAGATCTGAAATCGAAAATTTCTTCGTAACTGCTCAAGTTATTTGGGCGTGAAATGAGGTGTCAATTTGTCCTCTTTAATGGTGTCTAAAACGGGAATGCTTACATATTTCCAGAAATAAAAAAACAGATAATACTGTATAATATAATCTTTAAAAAGTTTTTGGGATAAATTATTTTTATAAATTTAATGAATTCCGATTCTTACAGCGGATCTAAAGTTTGTTTTATCTAAAAAGTTCCAAATCGAGTTGATGATTATTACGTTTAGATGCACACCAAACAGAACTAGAACACGAAAATAAACTATCGATTAAAATATCAGAAGAAATTGGTAAAACTATTACTTAAATTGAGCACACAGAATTGTTTAAATCATCAAACAAACAGCACATTATGATAGAACAATCTTTAAAACAAACAATATTACGAATACAGCTAGGTATGCTAATCCAAATACAACTTAAATACACAAACTCAACTACACTTTGTTTTAAAAATGCAAAATCATAAGGAAAAATGTGCAAAAAAAAATATTATAACCTTAATGAAGGTAGTCAACAATATAGGAATAAAGAAAGAAATCATGGGATAAAAACGGCTGGTAGCAGATGGAGTTTGCATCTATCCCTTTATTATTGAAGTCGTCAAAGTGTAACGTCTCACGAGTGGAGATTATAGGAAGCGTGTTTACGATCTCAGGTGTCTACCAGCGGTCATATTAGTGACGCGAGCCGAACACACGTCAACTAGCTCACAATGTTGTAGACCAGTCGAGTTGCATTCTCCAGAATCCATTGCCTTTTTGTCAGTCACAAGATATGTGTCTCGGCTTCTGTACCTTCCTGGGTAGTGCGTAATACGCATTTGTCATCCGCTGTGAATTGACTTAGAATGTGCAAGTATTTTTCAACTTACGCATTCATTGTGTAGCTGTCGGTTATAGATTTTTCATTACGCTCCCCCGACGGTTGGTAGCTCAAGCGAGACAAAGGCAACAGCCAAGTTTAATGTTTAATCTAAAAGAACGTTTCGATTATTAAAATGGGCGAGTCTCGCGTGTCACCCCTAATCGCAATGCATTCACTTCCACGTAGAGAATGCTTATTAGCGACATTATATGTACACTGTCGCTGGCAATTCACGTGGTGCAATTAAAAAAGGAACTTATTTTTACAAATAGGTACGTTAGAAATTCGGAATAGTTCAGTAAATATGTGATTTCAGTACTGAGCGGAGAGATATCCAGCCAGTGCAAGTATAAAGTTTTTAATTAAAAGCGGCAGGCAGAGCGGTCGGAACTTAACGACCGCATTTTTCTAGATCCCCTTCGCGCGTTCGCTCCCGGGAAATCTCTTGGCGGTGTAGAAATAATTGCGCAAATTAATATTACGAAATCAGTAGACGCGGCTGGAGGGGAGACCTTTTCGTGTACATACTTCAACTTGTTTACTCACGAATAAGTTGATAAAACTTTTTGTTTCGTTGTGAAATGGCGACAGGTGACCTGTGAAAGCCACGTGCAGTAGTTAGTAGTGAAATGACCGCGGGTTAGATTCCCACTGGGAGACCAAGGTTTATATGATCCTCAAATATATGTAGCTCCTGATAACGACGACACAAGACTTTTGAAGTCTATAACTGGTGGGGGTATTTATTTATTAAAAGTACTATCTTTCCATGTATCCTCTTTGCGCAGAACAATCTAGAATTTAGCGGTTTCAACATCACGTAAAAGGGTTTCATGAAAACAATATACAACACAATTACATTAAATCACACTCGAAAGATTCCTATGAAAAATTAGGTAATTAAAACTTTCGGTATGGGGGGGAAAGATAGCGTGAAGAGTACGCAGGGGTGAGTCGTGACATGGCCGATCATTACGACTTAATAATACTTTAAGATAATACTAATATACAATAGTTACAAATACTTATTTCTTAAACATTGCACTATACTTTTGTGATGTTATACAACTCAGGCCCGCCCGTCACCACGAAGGTTGTAAATTAAGCCTAACATAATTAAGAAAAGTAGATTAAACCGCGATTAAATCCGTAAAATCAGTAAATACTTTATTCAAACGTTCAACATCAACATGTAAGCATGTCACATGAGAAAACACACCTTCAGACACCACAATTGAAATATAATGTGAAATTATACTGTGTTGACTTAAGTATTATATGTGTATTATTTATAAAAAACCTCAATTTCTCTGGGCATCAGGTAGTTCCTCTTTTAAACTAATTTCGGTGCCTGTTGTTCTTAAAAAGGCCGTATCACCTAGATTTATATTCCAATTTCGCTTGACATTTTCATTTAATTATTTTCCATTTCCATTATTTTCATTTAATTTTCATTCGACAGCCTCCGTGGCGCAGCGTGCGAGTAGCCGGCTGTGAAACGAGAGGCCGTGGGTTCGATTCTATTATTGAGACAGATGTTTGTGTCACAGACAGATTATTTATTTCGGGTCCGGGTGTGATACAGGTTTTACCTAGTTTGGGTCAGAACTATGTGTATGACTGTTGGGTGTATATATTGATTTATTAATAATAAATTTCTTTCAGGGTGTGCGTTTATTAAGTTACATGTTGTATACTTTTAAATTTCGAACGTTTGCGAGTTTTAATTCATTTACGGGTGGGAGTGGCGAGAGTCCGCCGTGAATCACATCGAGGACAAACGGCGCGACCGTGCGCTGTCACCGCCGGACTTGACGCCAGTATTACCAACTCTGTTTGTTTTATACTTGAATATATTCATGTCTATTTTCTAAAGTTAAGTGTGCTTTAACGGTGAAGGAACATCGTGAGGAAACCTACATACCTGAGAATTCTCATAAAAATTTCGATGTGTGAAGTCTACCAACCCGCATTAGGCCAGCGTGGTGGACTAAGGCCTAACCCCTCTCATTAGTAGAGGAGGCCTGTGCCCAGCAGTGGGACAATGTTTAATACAGGGCTAGTATTATTATATTCATGTCTAAATGAGACATATTAACTATTGCATTGCAAACTCCGCGATCGTATATTGAATTAGTGGACGTTTAACATAGATAATAATGTAATGCATTTAAACTCTAATTACATGTATACATATTCGGATGGATATCATGAATTAAGCAAAATGTTAATTCTTTACATAGGCTACGGTAACCGCCGTAACCGTTAGCTTGTTTGCCACCATCGTAGCATAAAAAATAGGGTAGTTGACTCGTTTTTTTTTATTAATTTAATCAACAAGTTACATTACCTAAACCCCATTATCGAAAGAATTTTATGAATCCGAACAAAAATAAGTAAATTAGACACCACTCAAATCTGCTGGAAGGGGTAATTGTCAAATAACAGTACAAGGATGCATATCTGATACCGTGACGTCACGGTACTATGAATCGACTGTACTATACCGTTGTGCGAGGGAGATAGCGATATGTTCCCAATACGCCATCGTTTTCGCTTATGCCTGTAGGTATTTGCTCATACCAATATTTAAAATAAATATTGTGACCTCATTTTTCCAGCAATTTGGATTCGGTTTTCGCAAAAGAGTTTCTTTTGCGTATTATATTCGATTGCGTAGAGAATAATGTACAAAATTAAACACAGGAAACTACCCTATTGTATTCAATTTAAAGTTGATTTATCAAACTTTGTTGTTTGTACATTTGTCGAATGTTGGACAAAAAGTACGGTCCGCATTTCTTTCTTTTAAGGTCTGCGACACACGCTAAATTCTTCTGATATTCAATGGCCTATTTAATTAAAAAGACTAGAGTAATAAACATTTAATGCAAAAATCTAACAATTGACGTCATATTTTGAATAGTAACTAAAAATTCCATAACTTAAAGCGAAATTGAATCATTGGTAAACAAGTTTTAATACTCGTAGTGCTACAAAAGGCAGGAATATTCGCTGACTTCCGACACCGAATAGCAATAACAGTTTACATTTGAAACTCTAAAGCCGCTACGCAAACACGCTTTGAACAATTCTCCCTTACAGCTATTACGAAAAGTGCTTCTTTTTTCCATAGGTAACGTTATGTACAATTTGTTATATTTATGATTATATGAAGTTTCAACAACTTTATAAAATACTTTCAAAGTATGTCAATTGTCCAAAGTTGTAAATCTGTATGTATTAATTAGTTTTTGAACTTATTTTTTATTTAAAATATACTGGTGTTTTTCCAGAGCCACATCACATTTTTTTCTGTTTAGGGTTTTTGTCAAATTACGATAATATAGAAGTTATGAGGCAATAAACGACCATAAATGCATACATACAAATGCACATAATATTACACACATACCAATCAACAAACAGTTTGCGACGCGCGCCGTTTTTGGGTAAAAATTACTTTTCATGACTTTGACGGGATATATCTCGCAAATGGTACGCTTGACAATAATATGATGTACCAAGCCCTACCACTAATTTAAAATCTCTGTTCAATGATACCAAACATGATGGAGTGGGGCGAAAAAATATTTTTGTTCTCGACTTCGGCCTCCCTAGAGGGTGACATATTCAATTTAATATGACGTCACAAAGCCTATAACCAGCGGACAAACAAGACGCTTCCAACAACACCTCATTTGTCAAATTCTAATAAGTAGTTTAGAAGTTATGAGGGAACAGATGAACATACATACATACCGGTGAAAACATAACCTTCCGTTTTGCTTCGCCGTAGTCAGGTAATAATTTTCATAAGTATCTGGGTACATGTATTATGTTACTTAATATCATCAGATATCAAAATAAGTATGGATTATAAGATACTTTATTTATTATTCATGTGTACTTTAGTTTGTAGTAATGAATAAATTAGATGGAAATTTTATACTTATAAAATTAGATAGACACAGACTCTCATTGTACAAACATCAGAGAAGTTTCAGAGAATATTTTTAAAAGAATATATTTGGGTTTACATATTACAGAGGCCCATTTGGGTGATATCATCCGGAAAATGTACAACATCCCTTACCTAATTGGCTCAAATAACAACTATGTATATACAAATGTAGAAAGCAGCGATAGCCTAGTTGGTTGCGGTACGGTCTGTCAAGACGAAAGTCGTATGTTCGAAACCCAAGTGACATACACCTCTGATTTTTCTAAAGTTATGTGTGTATTAAATATTAATTATCGCTTGCTTTAACGGTGAAGGAAAACATCGTGAGGAAACCTGTATACCTGAGAATTCTCATAAGAATTTTGAACGTATGTGAAGTCCAACCCGCATTAGGCCAGCATGGTGGACTAAGGCCTAACCCCTCTCATTAGTAGAGGAGGCCCATGCCCAGCAGGGGGACAATGCATGCAATTTAATGCAGGACCTAGTATTATTATTATATACAAATGTTATGTTAAAGTTTCCAAAATATAAGGTTTCCAAGAGACTTACCCCTGAGTATCTGATAGAGGAAGACTTTGATGTGGTCGGCGGAGAGATGTTGCGGCGACACGATGATCTTGTGCAGGTCGCTCTGTAGCAGCTCAGTGATCACGTAACTGTTGTGTCATGGTCAAGGAAATTATGGAGGCGTCTCCAACCGCGATTAAATTAACGCAGCGGTTGGAGAAACTTTCAGAATATTGTTATAATTAACTATATAAAATGAAAATTCATAGACGCAAATCTTACACTATAAGAAGTTGGCGTCAAAATGATAATGAGTTAAATTGCGTCATTTAAAATGAATAAATATAACTATTTGTAGATTTATAGCTGCAAATGCATAATATTTTACTTGTGGCATGTTCTATTATTTCATAGTGAAACATAGTTTCATCTAAAATTAATTTGCAAGTACATGACTATATCATACAAGAGTCGTAATGTTGGAAATAATCACGCAAATTTTAAATTCACTGTAATTCAAAAGAGTTTAACGTCCCGTGGAAGATGACAATGGGGAATATTTACCCCTTTCACAAATACCATACAAAATACGCCACCTACAACCATAAAAAGGAAGCCTTCATCTCATTGAGCTGTATGGGTGCGTGACAGACACAGGCCGTAATTTAACCGCCCACGCACGGGGTGGTTTCATTTGGAGCGTCTAACGGAGGGGTGGGGGAAGGCCCTCGGGCCTGCCAGCCAGCTCGCCCGTTATCTCTTATCTACAGCACGCGCTCACGGCCCCTGGTGGCCATTATCAAAATTACAGGACACGGACGCTGCGCCGGCTCACTTGTTGCGAGGCTGCGGCATACGACTCAATTCTCTGAAGGGCCGGCTGTCTGCTGGCGAGTTTCAAGGAATTTATAATTCGAATAACGAAGCCTTGTTAGCGTCACGTGTTTGTTTTACCGTACCAACTGTGTGGTAATTCATCACGAGCATCTGTTGGATAAATAACGGGATGCTTTAGAACGCAATATAAAAGATCACATATAATCCAACAGTATAAACATGTTTATTAATTATTTATGATAATAGGTATGCTATAATACAAAATTAAATACCTAATTTCTTTTTATACTTACGCAAGTAATCTGACATAGAATTATAACATAATTTGTATCTAAAGAACAACACATTTAACAAAGAGTATGCATTGCAACGGTACGTAAAACCATTTTCAATTTTCAGAGAACGCATTACTATTGTAATAATAGTAATACAGTTATATATTACATATTGATATAAAAATGAGTTCTTTCATTCGTAAGGAAAGATATTTTATTTGGTGATATATAGCAGCGATAGCCTAGTTGGTTGCCGTACGGAGTGCCAAGGCGAAAGTCGTATGTTCGAAACCCAAATGGCATACACCTCAGACTTTTCTAAAGTTATGTGTGTATTAAATGTTAATTATCGCTTGCTTAACGGTGAAGGAAAACATCGTGAGGAAACCTGTATATCTGAGAATTCTTATACGAATTTCGAAGGTATGTGAAGTCTACCAACCCGCATTAGGCCAGCGTGGTGGACTAAGGCTTAACCCCTCTCACTAGTAGAGAAGGCCCGTGCTCAGCAGTGGGACAATGTTTAATACAGGGCTAGTATTATTATTATTATTATATGTAAAGCGGCCCCGGTACACCTTTGAATGCTATCCTGTCCAATATAGAAAAGGTTGATCAATAGATATATGAATAAAAACAAAATTCTGTACGTTTGTAAGCGCATCATCTGAGAACGACTGAACCGTTTTCTTAAATGATCCCAGTCTGAATAAAATGTTTAGGGAAAGAAAAATTGGAAAAGTTACCCGAAAAATTTGGTAACAACTGGAAGTAGATTTTCCTATGGGATTTCAGACTTCTCTGACACTGATAAACGTAATCTTTTATCGGCCAAGATATAATACAATTTAATTTAAAATATTTAATTCATATTTTAAGATGCTTATTGCCCGTAATCTATTAATGGTATGTAGAATATGACATACCTTTTAGTACTACTTGCTTTATAAGTAATACCTGATTAAGGAAGTGTTCAAACCATCTATGGGAGTAAGATGACTCGCGATTAATATAGTGACAAAGAGAACTCAATGGTTGCTTATGATTACGCGAACATTACAAACTGATATAAAACTATTATTACGGATTTTATTGAAATCATTACTCGTTTCTTAATTATACTTTAAATAGGTTTTAAAATAAGTATGTATTCATTCTTGTCAGCCTCAGTGGCCGAAGTTGCCGAATGTGAAACGAGAGGCCGTGGGTTCGATTCTCGCACCACGACAAATGTTTGTGTGACAGACAGATATTTGTTTCGGGTCTGGGTGTTATGGGACTACGTCCGGGAGTTGTGAGACCGTAGTCCCTCGTAGTTGTTGATACCCACGATACAGGTTTGACGTAGTGTGGGGTCAGAACTATGTGTGTGACTGTTGGGTGTATTTATTGTTTATTTTTATTCTATATTACTAGACATTTAAGTATAGCGTACCTATGCCAGACCATCTTACACAATTCACATATAATCCTATCAATTATATCAGAAAGTACTTGCACGAGTTCAATAAATTCACGGTACATAAAATTTATAAAAAAAAAACAAATAAAAACACAAAAAAAAAACAAGATACAATATACTTTTGAGGTTGACACCACGTTGGTAGATCCCAAGGCGCATAATCTACTCACTGTTGACTTAACACTCAAGTCCAAACACCTTGTAAGATTACTCCCACATTAAAACCATAATAATGTTGGCGAGGCAAGTATTGTATTTATAATTTATTTTATTTATACGTCTTTGTTTAAGGCGAAAAATTGCAACATGAAATTTACATTTGGACATTGCCAGTTATTTGTAAAAATGTATGAGTAAATCTGATTTTATATCTATATTAAATAAATATTAAATACTGTTAGTTGCGAAGAAAATCATTTAAGAACGGCTGGATCGATTCGGATATTTTTTAAATGTTCGTAATAATCCGAATAAGATTATTAGGGAAATATAAATTATCTCATATATCGTCAGAGGTAGGCTCCGGTCAATGAGTTGTGTAATTCACAAATCTATCGTTATTGTCAGAAAAAATAGTTCTTAGAATAAGATTATATTCGATCATATTTCTGTTTGACTAATAAGTAAAAAACAGACTAAGAGTTGTATTTAAAGTAAAAACTTTATTACGACAATTATTAGATTCAAATTTATTTAATGTTGTGTTTATTCGGATCTGTCCATTGTCTTGATATTATATCTTTTTTTTTTCGTAAGCAAGTACGTCTTACGTCCACTGACCAAGTGCAGTCATATATAATGAAACTTCAAAATATTCAGAAGTAGGCATAAAGTCAGCACATAGCAATTATATACAGACAAGTAAAATAATCTTTGATTTAAATTTCAAGTCAGCAAGAAAACTAAATCATAGACAATGGAAAAGTTACACGTCATTTTACACTGTTCTGTATTAAAAACATTAACATCTCACGGATTATAAGGACCCTGGTGTTCGGATAAAGGTAATAAGTAATGAGTAAAATACAAGCCAAAATCAACTATATGTCCATAGTATTAACGTCACAAAACGCTGAATACGTCAATAAGGGACACTCTTTGGCAATAAGGCACAGTGTAACTAACACACGATACAGTAACCAACATGCCTCTGGTGACTTGTGTTCTCATCTTACCAACGGTAACCGCATGTAACAGTAGTCTGCAATAAACCAAACACGATATTCGCTCGATGCCCGTTATTATTCTCGCGATTTTAGCCGATATTCGAAAATAACGGTTTCACAAAATTAAAGTTTAATTTTGAAACCGTTATTTTACGGCGCACTCATTTCGTACTTTAATAATGACGAGAGAACACTGAACGGGTAATGAGAACATGTAATTGCAAAAATCTCGTATCGTTGGTGTTAAAACAATACCAACCACAGCCTCAGCCTCCGTGGCTCAGCGGGAGAGTAGCCGGCTGTGAATGAGAGGCCGTGGGTTCGATTCCCACACAGAGACAAATGTTTGTGTGACAGATAGATATTTGTTTCGGGTCTGGGTGTTGTGGGACCGTAGTCCCTCGTAGTTGTTGATACCCACGATACAGGTTTAAACTAATATGGGGTCAGAATTATATGTGTGACTGTTGGGTATATTTATTTGAGTGTGATAAAATAGTGACTTTTTAACGGATTAAAAAGAACACATATAAGATGTGTAACAGTGTCGTGTAAATCAATTAATAAATCATAAACATTGTATTTGTGCCTTTTTAAATATCCATCTTGCATAGTTTTGTCGATGTTGCTAACACTATGTTCTAGTTTATGTTTGTAGTGTTACATGTTCTTCATTATTTATATACAATAATATAACTCTAAGGCCCACTTGCACGCAAATTAGGGTTAAATAAATAAATTTAGAGTTTATTTACCCAGGTTAGAATGTTAAAATGTTAACTCTCATTTCACCTTGCACCACTAAAAACTGACACTGGGTTAGCTAACCCGATATTTCTTTTATTTCAGCTGGGAACACTGAAATGTCGATGCACATCTGTTGTAGTCCGTCCAAGGATGAATGAATATACATAAAAACGAAACAATATTTCTGTCTCTTTTACACTACAGCACACTATATAGAGATGCGTATTTGTGTGTCCTTCATTCTATGACGGTTGATAACTTTTTAATTTGTTTGTCTTAAGATTGTCAAATTCGTGTTATTTGATATTTTGTGGTGTTTTATTTATTTGTTGAATTCAGTGTAATGAAGAAGAACCCTCGATTATGTGCTCCCTATTTCACGATAAATGATAATATGCTTTTATGTAAATAGTTGAAAAATTCAAACATTGCCCCTTTATGTGTATTATAATATTCTGACCGTTTTGTAACCCTTTTGTCATAAAAATTTGAGCTTAAATATTCAATGACTTCATCTTCATCGTCAGAGAATAACAATTCATGATCATTGTAGTAATATTTTAACTATAAACCACAAAATAGAATACACAATACCTACAACAAAAAGACTAACCGCAGGGTTAGCGGCTTAACCTTCCCAAATCGGTGGGTTAAATATTTAGAAGTTAAACCCTAGGTTTGCTCGAAAATGTTGATGGCGCAGGATAAATTATTTATTTAACCCTGTGTTAGCTGTTAACACCGAGTTAAATACGTTAACCCATGATCGCACAAGTGGGCCTAACAAGGGTGTTATTTCAGGATAAGATAACATAATATTTTAAAAATGGAACACATGTGTAGGTGGCATAGAAAGAATCCCCTAGATCGGTCCTTGAGCTGAATACGTTCGTACAACGAACTACCGTCCTTGTTCTAGAAATTTCCATTTTAATCTATTTATTAACAAGCGCTATACCACGCACCTGTCCAACAGGGATCACTATCGAATAAAACGGGTAGTTGACATTTTTAATCAGTTACTTTACCTAAAATTATTATTAAAATGTCATACAGCTTAGCAACTTTAGTGCAAACAGGTATGAGAAGTGTTAATTGTGAGCCATTCGAACAAAGTACGCCAAACCTCACATCCTTAACAACAACAAGCTATTTTGAATGATAAGAAGGTCAAATGACAAGCCTTTCTAGGCACTAAGAATTTTGCAATATGATGTAAGGTTAGTAACGAAATACATTTTTTTTATTTTTTTTTTTATTTTTTATCGTGGCTCGGCAAAGTGACCACACTGCACCTGATGGTAAGTGCAGTGCCGTCCAGTTATAGTATCAAGTAGCGAGTGATAATCTATCCCTCGCTACTCAATACAATCATGCCGGCCTGCTGTGTAGCTTCTTCACACTACGCCTAAAGGACCCAGGATCATAGGAAGGAGGGAACACGGTAGCTGGCAAACTGTTCCACAGTTTGATGGTGCGGCAAAAGTACGAGTTTGCGAACCTCTTATGAATAGACTTAGTTTATATTATTAAATATTTAATGGCGATATATTTACCCCTATCTCATTATAGTCCAGAATTAAGCTCGGGGAATCGTGAAATCGCTATTTGTAATCCTGCTTACCCTTGGGGATTCATGTCAGTACTACGAATATAAAAAAAGACAGTCGAGGGGATTACAGACTAAAGTGAAAACTTAATTTTTTTTTAATTAGTGTTATTTTTTGAAACTGCGTCCATGAAGTAGATATTTTTGTTTATGATTGCTTGTCAATAATTATAGAACTTCATAGGCGTGTTTATGTCAAAAGTAAAATAATCTGAGCGTGATGGTCACGCGAGTTCAGTGCTTTTTCCCCATCCCAAAAGTGCCCAACGTGTCTAAAGAAGTTTTCACTTAATAATAATAAGCAGTTCATTACGTATGTGAAACGTGAAATACAACGTGTGCTTCAATAATGGTTAGTGTCAGAACTCCGGCCTTTTGCAATGAATGATGGCATTCAAATATAATGAAACATGACTCAATATATTTCGTAAAGTAGTGTGTCAATGTGTTTATCAGACTTTTTTATCTTCGCATATCACAATTTAATATAATACCAGCCCTGTATTGAACATTGTCCCATCGCTGGGCACAGGCGTCTTACATCACTGAGAGTGGCTAGGTCTTAGTCTACCGCCATGTACACATCCCATCTTCGTAATTCTTATTTAGATTTCTCAGGCGTACAGGTATGCATACCATAATTAACAATGAATGCACATAAAACTTAGAAAAGAGGTGTATGCCATTTGGGCTGGTTTCTAACCCGCGACCTTTCGTCTCAGAACTCTGTATAACTTCCAACTAGGCTATAGCTGCTTCTTACATAATTTCATATGTTAATAATAAATAGAGGCATATTTTACGCGAATTTTGAAGGTATGTGAAGTCCACCAACCCGCATTAGTCCAGCATGGTGTACTAAGGCCTAACCCCTCTCATTAGCAGAGGAGGCCCGTGCCCAGCAGTGGGACAATGTTTAATACAGGGCTAGTATTAAATTGTGATATATTTTTGCACAGTTGTACTGCCACATACATACCTAACATTAAACCATGCCCTCGGTCCTAACAAAGCAAACGCCGACGACTTGTCTCATGATTCCTTTATAAACTTTTCTATGGGCGCCTAGCTAGACGTGAGGAACAAAAAGAACCTGTAACATTCGAGTAATCCGCGTCGCAAAGCTCGCCAGGGCCGGTTTTAGGGAGGGCGCACCCCACGCGGCGCGGTAATTATTTACCAAGGCGCCGAGATTCCGCCCCCGACCGCTGGCTGTCAAACCCCCTCGGCCGGCGGCTCCCATCTAACGCGGTAATATAAAACGGCCGATGATTTGATCCCCTGACATACAGAGTTTGTAAATATTAGGTTCCTTTATATCTGGTTGCCGTAATAGATGTTCAAATAAAACGCGTGAGACACGGCGAGCTTCTCAACGAAAATAAACAATTTTGTGTTAAGTTGATACAGCAGTATAGAAAAGATTAAAACAAAAGATAAACTATTCATCTAAATAAATACATTTACTATAGAAATTTATCGCATGAAAGACTATCTGCTTAAGTTGTTGGTGGCAGGATATTCATATCTGCCCGGATAGCGACCTCGTACACAGGGTGTAAAACCCGCCATAGTGGCACACGGAGGTGTGTCGCGTTCAGGGGTCAGCCAGTGTACATCCGGATTTTGTCGGGGGTTTAGAGTTGGTGTACGGTGTTTGGTCTTGTTGTGGCCGTGTGAGTACTCCGACACTAGACCCTCGACCGCTTCTTCACCTTCTTCATCGTAGTGTGAAGAAGCTACCGGCACGATTGTATTGAGTAGCGAGGGATAGATTTTGTCTCGCTACTTGATACTCTAACTTGACGGCACTGCGGTTACCAGCAGGTGAGGTGTGGTCACTTCGCAATACCAGGATAAAAATATCTATAGTTATATACATTGATGGCAAACAACTAACATCTTAAACCGAACAGCGACAGGCATATAAGGAGACAAAGAAGTCTTAATACCTTTTATTATGTAGCATGCATAAGTGTCCCCTATAACTTGGCTTACTCACACAGTCGCAATGCGGGTAGCAAACACCCCAAAGCTGGTACCTTATTATGTAAAGAAGTCCCTCACAAGAATCTGTTATCGTGGCCCTTTACCCGCATGTGTCCATAATCCCAACGGTGATGGACAGCCGCGACACATCCACGTCGAGATCATAATGGTGCCATAAGTGCTGACTCACTCTGACGTCACAAATTTAAATGCCTAATCAATAGCACATTGATGTTAGTAAGTGATATTATAATTTTATAAAGATTAATGAGAATTCTATAATGGCAAAAGACAACATTTTTAAAATATCACATGGAATAGCAGCGATAGCTTGGAAACTAGCCCAGATAGCTTATACCTGACTTCAAAACTACAGATTTTTTTGTAATGCCTGAATAGGCAGACGAGCAAACAGGCCACCTGATGGTAAGTAATCACCGCTGCCCATAGACTTCTGCAATGCCAGGGCACAGCAGAGCTGCTGCCTACCGGTGTACATAGTTAATTTATCGCTAGCTTTAACAGCGAAGGAAAACATTAAGAGGAATTACAAAGGTATGTGAAGTCTGTCAACCCGCACTAGATCAGCGTAGTTAACAAAGGCCTAACATCAGTCATGAGTAGTGGAGGCCCGTAATAAATAAAATAATATAATTTCTCTCTCCATCCCTCCAAGGAGGGTAGTATTTAAACAACGGTTAATGTCAAGTCCTGTTAAAACAAGACATTCCAGTACATAATTAACATTATTCCAGTATCTGTTTGTCCTCGACCGCAAAACTCGACTCGAGAAGATTAGGACAAAATTAAATTATACGGGAACAAATCCAATATAGATGAAAAAGTACTTATTTTCACATTTACTACATATTATTTTATACCGTGTGAGCATATTGAAATAAGATTTATATTATCAGGTCTAACCGTAGCCATAACATTATGTATTTGAAATAGCCCCTAAAGCCCATCACACATTGGATACGCACGATATGTTGTAAAGATCCCGACCTTCTTTTGGATATGAATGAGTCGTGTGTAGTCTTAAAAAAAATGTAACATCACAGGGTGTTTCATGCGAAAACGGATCCAAAGTGCATTCGGTTTAAAAGCATCTCATCAGCCGTACGTGGTACTTGTCAAGATAAACTATGAACCACTGAATAAAATGTAGTTTTCATCTCAATCTATAACGTGTTATGGGACAACAAACTATTTATAAAGTAACTCCTTTCAAAATACAGTTCATAACATAACGAGATACAATTTGGAACGAATGCTTCAAACAATCCTTGTTCAGAGAATCCATACGCTCGCAAGCCACGAATATGGAATAGATAAAGCGAACCCGCCGGATGTTGTGCAGCTGCGGGTCCGTCACGGTTTCGGTTTGTTTAACAAAAAAATCCTTTACTGCCCATAAACCGAGCACCGATTTAGAAACAATAAGGGCCAGCGAACAGCTTATCAGAATTTCGATTAGTTAAGCGTTATCGTTTTTTTTTCTCCGATAAATTGTTTGACAACCTTATTTTGTATTATGCTGAGTAAATAAAGGACTCTTCTTTTATAAGGTTATTTTATAATTAATGACTATATACGCGATTAACAATAATTTACTTTTCAACGTTATCAATTTTTTTTAAATATTCTGTTAAAAAAAATTGCAAATTAATTTAATTTTTATATAACTGTATTGTTTTACAAGGTATTTGAACCACTGTTAGCACCTGAGCTATCTACAACACACGACACAAAATAATGTATAATATTTTACATAAATTAGGGGAACGATAAGCGTTAAGGCAACAAATTAAAATATAGAATCGTTTGTATTTGAAAATATGGCCGTTCAAACAATAATCCCAAAGGAAATGAACTCCACAAGTGTGCGAATGTACAAACAAGATAAATTATGAACAACGGAAAGCTTATTTCAAAAGTTTATCAAACTTGAAATACGAAATCCAGTGAACAGCGACAATTATGCGTTCTCACAAGTAACATTGCCACTTGTTCCATTATACCACCTGCTCTTGCAGATTCGCCTTCTGCTTTACGAAACCTTTGAAATCGCAAAGTTGAACGTGCATCAATTCACGTCAACTTACACAAAGACGGCATTGCCGAGTGATTGTTAAACAAATACGTGTATACAAAGTTGTTGCTGCCCTTAAAGAATGGCTTTAAGACTTAGACGCTATATCGACGGCGAAGTACTAATAGCTCGTAACTATCGATGTCAAGAATTTACGCATAATGAAAAAATCGTTTATTTTCTAGGCAATTTGATAATATTTTTATTTATTTTGAATGATTAAATAAATAATAATTAATAATTATAATTATTTAATTAATTAAACTTTATTAATTTTAATAATCATTAATGTTGTTGCAACTAAAATAACACATAAGATTTTACTGTATGGGAATCTCGCTTACAGTAAAATAATATAAAAGTTAATTTGCAAAATGAAAAATTTCAGTTAGGAGGTATTGGGTACTTCACCGACGATATATGACTTATCTCCTAACCAGGTCAAAAATAGACCATAAGCTTATTCTCCACAAGTCATACATATAAAATGATTCGCCGAAAGTGTATAAACCCTTCGATAAATCTAGCTGATGAAATTCTGGGAAACTAAACGATGCGTCATAGATATCTATATGCATTGTTTCGTAATCGGTGAGACGAAACCCTACACAGTAGGCGCACACAAGAGTTTAATTTCAATCATCGTGGCCGATATATTTTACAGTCGCGATGTGTGACGAAAAAATATCGATAAAAGGTTGACAGCCTCGCTATGTAATGACCATGAATTTTAAACTAAGGAAATATAATAAAACAAAAATTAGGGAAAGTTGGTGAGACTCTGTAAATTATAAACTTCAGCCTGCCTGAAAATATGATGACGATGTTGAAATATTTAGATTTAAAAAACAACTCAATTCAATATCGAGAATCATTTATGCAGTCAGTAAAGTAGTAAAAAACAGATGTTACAGATTTTGTCACTTGATCAAAAAGTTAGGAATCCAAAAAAAATGCTGCAAAACTAATATAAAGACGTATGCATGTGGGTTTGAGATAAGCCGAAAGACTGCTAAGAACAAAAACAATGTTACGTTTTCCAGCGGAGTGAATACACATGTTTACCACGTAACCCAAGTCCATAAAACGTGGTGTTTCCTTAATATTCATTATACACTAATCTCGGCTTACGTTTTATGTCATTCTCCAAGGATGTCAACGAAATCTCTAGTTTTGTCGTCGTTACCTTGTATCTTGTAACACAGTGTCTGATTACAAAACAATTTTGCTTTCTTTTATGTACAACTGAATAACGAGACGAGAATGCTACATTATTAACAGTTACTACTGTTGCCTACTTGTTGGTGTTGCTACACCACTTAAAACTTTGTATTCAAAATTGCACTACTATAGCACTGAACTCATTATCCAGAGATATAAGATTACTCTTATAATTCTTAGTCGTTTCACCGTCTTTAATAATAAAAATATTTTCAATGAATGATTGAGATCCATTAAACAGTTACTACAGATTGGTATTATACCAATATTGTTCATTATGTATAGTGTTATTTTTTGCTTTTGTGGCCATGTCATTAATTTCCCGTCAGGTTTGGACAATACCCTTAGCACATTATCTATTGCTGAAACTAAAAAGCGTAGATTTAAAATTTGCATCACAAGTCATTCGGCCACTTTCCACGTCGCGCTCTTTTCAACTTTTCTATAGATCCAAGACAAGAAGTTGACGTTGATGGATCTACGACAGAGTCGACACTACGCTACTCATAAGTCAAATTTGAATTGAACGAACATGATATAAATGGAATGTTTGAAGTTATTTGAAACTAAAACGTGGTATGTTTTGTAAAATAATTTGAAGGTTATAAGGAATTGTTTTGATATGTACATCACACAAAAGAGATGCATTGTAGTAGTTTAATGATTAAGCAATATGACGTGATGCATAAATTGATTTTAAAAAATCACAGTCACCTAAGTAATTCAGCATTTAAGGCATAAATTACTTGTAGAACTAGTATAATTCGTGTCCAAAACAAATTATATAAATCATTATCTTAAATGGTGTATAGACGCCAAATTCATAGGAATTTAGAGATATAAATGATCCCACATGATAAAGTTATCCAAAGACATAAATAGAAGGTAAGTCCGTTAATACGTCGCGTTGCGGTAAATCAGAAATATTTAGCAGGCGATAAAAGATATTCCACAAAGGCAGTACAAATGAGTGCGTTTGAAGAGGAGGCACGCAGAAGGGCGACATTGATAAATCGTCCACTAGCCCGACGACCGCTGCCGCACTGGACAAACATAAAGGAAACGGGAATAAGTCCAAGATATATGATAATATGTTTACGAAACGGCATGGCAACTAAATTACTTCGCGAAAATATGTACACAACAAGAATTCGTGTCGTGTCAATTCTGTTTTATTTGAAGTGTTTTGTATCACAAATTGAACTTTCGTATACATTGCTTGATATAACAAAGCAATTCACGAAAATCATCGATGTCATTGATTCTACGCACACCATAAAATTTTGGATACTTTACACCACAAAGATGAACTAGTTTCATTAGTGTCACCGACATAGTTGGCGCCTAAGCGAAGGCTGCCACGTTTCAACCAGCTATGTCAGGATTGTAGCGAGATGATTCGTCAATGTCCGATGGGTCAAAACGGTCCGACAGGGATTACTTTTGTTGTAACCTTGATGCAATGATATTTGTCAGAGAAATAATAATATAACACTATGTCATTAACTTAGTAAGTTTATTAAGTTATTTATCATTAGTTTATTAAGTAAGTGGTAGAGCCACGCTGTAGACATATTTGTCTACAGCATGAATGGGCCGGCTCGACCGGGGTAGTACCACTGTCTCACAGAAAACCAACGTAAAGTGACAGTTTACTGTCGCGTTTCGTATGGTAAGTGAGATATCCGGAGGCCCAGATTCCCCCTTCCCTTCCCTAATCCCTATTCCTGTCCTTTAAGGCCGACAGCGCATACATGATACTTTCGGTATTGTGGATGTTCATGGGCGGTGGAGATTACTTAACATCAGGTGACCCACAGGCTCGATTGTCGGACTATGAAATAAAAAAAATAAAAAAAACTATATTGTTGCACCACAACATACAAAACGGTAGTATCAACTTATTTAGGTGTTACAAATTTGACGGTCTTATCGTTAAGAGTGATCTCTTCCAGAAATGTTAGTTAGATACTGTCAATTGTGACTAACCTGCCTTGCCTAAACCCTACTTGGATAAACGAATAATCATCAGGATGAAAGGAGTGAAGGTGCCAGTTAGCGGCGGGTAGCGTAACTGTACGATAACGTTAAAATACAAAGTAAAATAAGTCAAAGTTTGACGAATTTAAGCTTATCCTTATACTTTATTCATAGATCAACTTTGACAAAGTAAAGTTCAGTCAGCGCTTGTTCTTATTAAACTGAAGCAAATCGCCAGTACACATATTTTAAAAAAAATTTAATATCGCAGACAAGCTTTTTTCGATTGAAATGCCGTCCTGCATAACTTCCTCATATTATATTCAATATTTTCTTCCTCGCAGTTTTTCCATGCGATGTCGAGTCGTAATAAGGGTATAAATATGTAGTTTTAAAATAGTTTTTGTATTTATTTTGTATACGATAACTTCTAACAATAGCACGATAAGCGGCCACGTTCGCAGGATATGTTTTCTATATATAAATTATGTGCGATAATATGTATCGGTCTATTGAATTCATCTACGTGTTAGGTCAGAAGTACAAAATATTCTGTGTCTATAGTTGCAAACTAAAAATTGCCATGTTGTTACTAAATATAACTGGTAAATAATGTTCATATATATTTGAATTACAGAAGATGTAGCATGTAGAAGTAAATACACAATATACTTTATTTGTGAATTTGATATCATTTAAACATGAAACCCGCAACTCTAATATTTATATTGTTCTAAAAATATTTAGTATTCTCATTTATGTATATACCTGACTGAATCCCCTTGAACCCTGTATCGATAACGCTGTACGACGCCGACCAATGTTATCAAGTTTTCATATTTTTATCAATTATTTTGATACTTGGTAGTTGTATATTTAAGTTTGTTTTTTATTTATTTTGGAAATACATACATTAGGTTTTTTTAAATAATCATACATTGTTAATCATCGCAGTAACCAGTACACCCAATTTTGACCGAATTTCGTTCCCATAATGTGATAGGGGATCCATGGTATCGCATATGGCCTATCGCCATACCGGGCACAGATTTCAGACTCCGGGCTGAAACGGAGTATTTCTAGATAGAAAAACCCAATATCACACGTTCTAATATTGAATGTAAAAATAAGTCTACTCGTTGGTAAAATATTCAATAAAAGATATCTAAGAGCAGGAACGGTGAGGTAAGGGGTACGGGGTGCGGGGCTCGACGTTGATGAATCGTGGCTTACTCGCGATGCTCGCCCCTGCCTCTCCGAGCACGCGGACGGATTATGCTGTTCGTTTGAGGTAAAACCACGATTATTTGTTTTTGCTTACAGAAGTAACTATGCCCTATGAATTTTAGGTTAGGCTGGTAATCGAATTGATATACGTTCTGACCCACTCAAATGCCATACCTTTTTAGTTTTGCATAAAGATATGAAAACTAAAGAAAAAATTACTAATTATTACATCCCAATTACTATGATTATGGGTATGTTTTTTTCACACAAAGCAGGGACGCCTGACACTTGATGTGGTAAGCAGGAATGCAGTGGCAGCTAATTATCGAGATTCATTACCATCACTCAACTTTGAAATTGATTAGATAAGGAGAGGTTAGAAAGACATTGGTTTGATTACTCAAAAACCTAAAACGCTACACTGGAAGAACCGAAACAAGATAATATTCCTGGCTGAAGTCAGCCAAAAAAAATACTAAATTACACATTATCATACACATCAATCTACACATTAGTACGATGATTCTTTGTCACATGGAATTGTTATTGGATCATCTTTACGCTTATATAAATTGCCATCCATGAAGGGATCGAATCCGCGTTACAAAACCAGCTACTAGACAGCTGCACCACGAAGGCTGCCGAAGTTTACATATTTACATTAAAGAGGACTCATTCTAGAACAAAAACAATTTAACGAGGGCTCGTGATCAAACTGAAAGAATTGCACCGACTCGACGTACAATGAGTGGTAATAAGCAAAGTTCTAATAGAATCTGTAATGAAGCACAGCCATTAGCCGCCGGGAGGCGAACGGCTGAAGGCGATTCGCCGATCGACCAGCCAGGCAAATTTCCGTTTGCTTTTCTTTCTTCCTCTCGCTAAGACATTTTCAACAGAATGCTAATCTACACAATGGAAATTAACCGGAGAAAGAAAGCCACTCGCATTCTGGAAAACATTTACATTTATAAACACAGATTAACTTCTATGTGATGAGAAAGCTGGTAACAAACTTGAACTTAAAAGTTTTCTTTGGAAACTTTTACGAATGACGCGGAATAAGATTACCATTTCTCCAACACGGCGTTCCGCCCGAACAATATCTCCAGGCCCGCTCCCTGAATACCCATCAAAGTAATTTGGAAGTCTACAACAAATATCTTATCCTCTGACTCAAAATATTCAAAAGATGATAACGATTACCTAAATGTTCAACAAAGCGCGACTCAATGTTTCGAAATATATTAAGTCTACTTTAATTACGTATATTCAGCATTGAAATTTATTTCCATTGCCTCAACCACAATTCAGAGAATTGGATTGCTCATGAACCGTCTTTACACTGCTTGATAACAAAAATAATACACATATTTTATTCGACACATATAGTCTGATGCCGAGAAACTGCCACAAAATTCTCGTATAAATTGCCTCCAACAGCTAGCAAACACTGGCAAATATGAACCAAGTATTATACAGCAGACTTATACATCGAACTTTGTCAAGCCGCAATAATCCCGGATGCCGCAATCCACGCCCGGCCTAGGCTGAAACATCCTGCTTAACATTTCAAATATAACTTTATCGACTTATCATTTCATTACTCAGTGTAAGAAAATGTATTCATGTTTAACAAATATATAGAAATTACTGGGTTTTCTGAATCATGATCCTGAATCATCAAAGAATAAAATAACAAATGACCTTCAATTTACAATATTTATATTTTCTAGACCCGAAAACCTCGGTAACGCCACCCACTTTACAGGAAATGCAAGAGGATTTTTTTATCCTGGCACGATAAAGTGACCACACAGCTCTTGATGATAGGCGCAGTGCCGTCTAGGTACAGTATCAATTAGTGAGAGGTAACTATTCTTCGTTATTCGACAGAATCATGCCATCCTACTGAGTAGAATCTTCACACTACTCTCCATATAACGGAGTAGGAGGGTGAAAGATTTTCCCGAGGAAATCTCAAATCTCACTCGCCGTACGTATTACAGCAGTAAGCTATAACTTTAAAGACAGTGACCCCAGTGAAGCCGGCTTATGAGTTGATTGATATATGCTAATCAATGTGCGATACTTTCTGTGTTCCATAATACATGATACTATCACACATTGATGATCCTATTGCAACCATGTTGCGTGAATGTACAGTTGTAAATGCTTAAATTGTTTGTATAACTCTATGTAAATTATTAGATGACTACGGAGCACTCTAATTCGTGCATTACTTTACTATGTCATGATATATGAATACTTATTTTAGTGTGAGGTTACAACTAAATGTTTGATTGTTGAGTGTTATTTGTCTATTAAGAAAGCATCTGGTAAATGCACTTCTATAATAAACAAAGAACCATAATTCCAAAGGATTTCAACTGCCAGCGATAAAAAACTTTAATTCGGCAGCCGCAATACGGTAAAGTTTATCTGAAGCGTATCGGGCAAGCTTCCAAGCAGTCATCGAGACTGGCGGAGGGACACAAGGGCCCACGCCAGCAGTCTCGAGCCCCCGAGCCAAGAAACCCCTCGGCCACCTCTTGGCAAGAGCCTTCACTTCATGGGTTTCGCTCTCTAGACTTCATACCTAAGTATGCTAAAAAATCAGAAGCCTGTGCAATTTAACTTTTATAAATGTAGTACCTACACATGGGAGCTGTGTATGAACAAAATAAAATGTTTGATATAACTGGTGAATAATGGCATGACAAGAACTCATGTCTGGATAAGCAGAGTTAAGCAGAGTTGCATGTAGTACCTACACCCAGGATTCCTACAGTCTTTTCCATCTCATGATGAGAATGAGAGCCTTACTCCATACGGGGCATAAATACCCATTCTGTGTTAATGTTTGAACATTTTGAAGTCCCAAACACAACACAAATCTGCATATCTCTTTGAAAATCGAAGACAAGATCTCATTGCACCGGTTTCACAGCCTACGTAAAGGAATAACTACGGTTAGAAAAGCAAACCTCTTTTGTTGTAATGACCAAGAATTATAATTAAACAACAGCATAAAGAGGCCAACATGTAGTGAAAACACTGTTTCAAGGCTTCGTTTACCTATAGGTACTATTTCGTGGCTTAAGACCATATTATATAAAAGAAGCAAATTTTAACGTAATTTTAAACGGAAATGACAAAGCCGAGCGTGAATAAAAAAAAACACGGCAACTTAGGCGTATGGCCGCGCCGTATAAGACATACAAAAAAAAATATAAACTTGTTCTTACTTTCTTTACAAATAATATTTTAAATGTTTATTACAACATTTTATTTATTATCGCAAAATGAACGTTCTTAAGTCGACTTTGCAAAATTGTCTTTGATAGTTCATTTCGAAGTTTGTTTCACAGACACTTTCTAGAAAACTCGGGTTTCTAGAACTCAGTCTTACACTTTAACTTCGACTAACACCGTTACACGGCTTAAGTAACTTTTTAATGCACATATTATTTTTCGTTTTTAATAAAAATCTGAACGCCCGTAATCTTTTAAATGTAAATTCTCATCCGGTTTACAACCTTAGTCACGTTTGCAGCAGAGACCGGTTTATTCCAGCAAGATAAGTGCCGTGAATAATGGCCAATATAATTTATATGTAGGTCCTTAAAGAGTTAAAGCGTTGTTGCCGTTTTGTCATAAATGCACAGAATACAAGACCCCAGCCCCCTAACAATGGCCATTTGCATTTCTAGCCTACTTTTTAAGTATGTAATTTACGTATTTCTCAAGTGAGTTTGAAGTTAAATGGCATCGATCATAAAAGTATGTTCTGTTTGCAAAGTCAAGTCGATTCCGACTTGGAATAAACATTTGCACAACCTTCAAGTATTTGCACCCAGTCTGTAGGATTACAATGTAGCACTTAAAGAATCTTGCTGAAGGTCTCATGGGACGTTCTTTGCTTCTTTAATATTTTATAAAATACCAAAACTTTACGAAACAAAGTTTTCACAGGAAAGTAATGTAAAAAATACGAACATGTGCTTAAAAAATTAGTAATTAAGTCGATATTGAAGTTATTTTCACATGTTCAGAAGAAGAAGCTAGTTTTTCGATGCCTGTAAAATATGGAAAGACTACGATGTGTCTCATCGCGCAATATAGACTGTCCAGAACAAAGCTTACGCACTAATTAACAATTGCGAGTTAGTTTGACGGTTATTGCCAAATATAGCATAACACATAAACGAATTGTCATGGACACAAATGATTCCGTCTGCCTACTTATGGACACTATTTTTGGCAGAATTCATACAATAGCTTTGGCTAATAGCAGCCGACAATGCGCGTCATTCCTAATTCTAGGACAGGGCCTTTCGAACAAAAATGGACATTTGATAACTGCATTACTTATTATACTATTATTTATGTTAGTTGTCCGGAACAGCGATGGCTATTTATAACTGAATGTTTAACAGAATATTTGTTAACATTACTTGTAAAATTAAAAGCACCGATCGCATTTGGGTTACTAGGTAGTTACAGTAATATAAGGAAACAATCAAATCAGTAGTGTATACTACTTGGGGAATTTTAAGTGTAATCATAGTTGAGATTACCATTTCATGACTGTCTTGAATTTTGTTGGATTTTTAAATAGTCAAAGGAGTTTAGATGTTTTATAAATAAATTGTTAACAGCTTTTTTAAAACAAGTTTTTATTGCAATGTTCTAAAACAAGAAATAAATTTTAATATATGAATATAGTTTTAGGATGTAATGTATGTTATTGTTTTATGTTATGTTATTATTATAATTCATGTTATTCAAGTATACAGAAAAAAAGTGGACAATTACTTTCCACACAGATTAAATACGTCATCAACAGAACCCTTAGCATATTTCATTAGACTACACGCATTTGCAAGAACGGTTTTTAATATGGAAAATATAGAGGTCCTTATAAAACATAGATTAAGCTTCCACTGAGTTGACCATGTTACTATAGATGTTTCAGCAATTAATTTATATAAGTAGAGATAATAATAATTGTGTTATGTTGTTGGCAGAAATAATTTAATACAATATACAGTATAAAATCTTATAATCAGTGTTTAAACTAATGGAAAAGAAATACTAATGGATTCAAAACGTTTATTGACTTCATGAAAACATAAAAGCTATTTAATGAAGAAATCAATCGATTCTAGAGTTCAGAGTTAGCTCGGTGAATTTCTTCATAAAATTCACGGCGTGGCGCGGCGAGGCTATTTAGTTTTATAATAATTGAGATACTATACACACTACACAGGTACACATTTGCAGACATCGTTTGTCCAAACGATGCTTCGGACACGGATGGCTGGGGTGCATAAGTATGCCTGGGGACCTTCTTTTGTGTAGTATTTAAGTTATTATTTGTTTTATGTATTAGGTAATAAATATCCCCATATTTATTAATTTTACGTGTTATATGTACTCACTGCCACCTCCCCGGAGACAATGGCCAAATAAATAATTTTCTTTCTTTCAAACTGTACATCGGGATGCGGGATCAACGCCCTAAATCACGCTAAAGCATGAACCAGTGTATTGTGACATGAGGTACTCGTGTCAAATTAGACATCTCTATACCAAGAACTACAAGAAATACAGTTCCACAATACCCAGACTCGAAAAAATATTTATGAATCACACCAACATTTATTGTGGTGCTGGAATCGAACCAGCTGCCTCTCATAGCCGGCAACTAGCCCGCTGTAACTTAATATCTAATAAGTAATGTAGACAATTTTAAGGTTTTATCAATAGTGAAGTGTACAGAGAAATTCAAAATCAAATTCATTCTAAATAAGAAATCTAATAAAAAATGAGAGCAAGTTCATTTCGAGGATAGTATTTTCGTTTTAAAGTGTTTTTGGAGAGATTGTTGTTGTGCAATTGTGTCTTCATAATATTCTAATTACATATCGACGTTTGGCGGGCTATTTGATGGCTAAGGGCCAAGGGCTAAGCGACATTTTTTGCAATATCAAGTTTTATACATATTCGGAATATGGATTTTTTGGGCGCTCAAATTTACTGGTAAAGCAGGACATTTATTTTATAAAAATGCTCATAAATGCACGAAAATAAGTCATAAAGATGCAGTACGTGCTTACAAAAGTAATGTATTAATTCTACTAAAATCCCAGCTACATTTTTTTAGTGATTTTTTTTCCGAAAAACAAAAAACTTTATACCTCTCTCCTGTAAATTTTCGAAAAGGTTACATAAATAAGAATAAACAAGTTGTATACCATGATAAGATACATACTCTAAAATCATATTACCCAGGTAGCCGGGAAAGCAGAACCTATGTCAATCGATTCGGAACCGATGGCCTGAAAAGACAAGTAACAAAAAGTAATGATAAACGGATGGCTACTAATCTAGGGCCGGGCTTGGGCTCAAGTTCCCGGGGAGAGAGCGGCGCGCGGGTGGAAGGGGTGGCGTTAGCAAAATTGCCGGAATACATTAACGGGAACGCGGGAAGGGTCGGTCCCCGCCCTATCTCAACAGCCTGTGTCCTGAGCTATGGGTTAAACTGTACTCAAATGTAATTTTATGTCTTCAAAAGTTTTTAAATTTATTATTTTTTTATTACATTAAATAGTAGACTGGCGGGTGTGGTAAAACTATCAACACGAGAACCAGCCATATCTTCGGATGTTTAAAAGTTACGTTAAGTTACTTTAGTTTATACACTCTTAAAGTAAAATCATATTATTTTAATGACGATATAAAAATAAAATTATAATTTAGTTACACAACAAAGTTTCTCAAGAAACCCTTTAAAAACTAATCCCGTCATAACAAATTTACTATCACGCATATTAAAAATCACGTCATTTTCATATACACGTACATGTATTGTTAGTCGTTATGCTTTGTAATATCATTGAAACACTTAATGAAGTCGTGGAAGTATCATAAAAGCGGTATATTTACGGCGAGATTCTTCTGTCTTAAACGGGCAGTAAACAAAGCCAAGGTTTAACGTCACACGAAGGCCTCGGAGTGATGTTGTGCGCTGAACGTCATATTAGCATGCCATTATTGGCATTTCTTATGGTTCATTGTGCTCCGATAGCTTAGAATAGTATATCCTCCTATAGTAACGGTAGGCAGCAGTTTTGCTGTGCCCTGGCATTGCATAAGTCTATGGGCGGCGGTGACTACTTACCATCAGGTGGCCCGTCTGCTCGTCTGCCTATCGAGGCACTAAAAAAAAAAGAATGTCTCGGGCTGTTGTGTCAAACGTACATTTGGAATAAGATTGGTATTGTACGAGTAGACATAAACCCAACAATCACATATTCTGACCCACACTAGGTCAAACCTGCATCGTGGGTATCAAGAACTACCAGGGACTACGACACCCAGACCAGTAACAAATATGTGGATAAAATAAACGTTTGTCTCGGTGCGGGGATCGAACGCGCGGTCTCTCGTTATGTAAATAGAGATTTATGAAAATATGTGTGTATTTCATAGACACAGATCTAAACAGACAAAGCAAGTACTTCAGTTTGTATGAAACCAAACGCGCTACATTGTTGGTACATATGTAGAGCCACACGAGAAACTTACTGACGCCAAAGAATGCTGAAACACTTTTGAAGGATTTGTCAGACAATTCTCGTGTGTTCGGTTGACGTCTAACTGTGGCAATAACGAATACAAATTAAATCAAGAGTAGGTACGAGTGCTCAAGATTTTGAATCAAGTTCGGCTTTCAACACTTGCGGCATTTCAGATATCTATGTCCGCAGCAGTTACAAACGTGCCAACTTGTTTATTCAACGCCATAAATTATGTTGTATATTTCCTCCTTTTAAACCATAAATGTATTAACTGTTTTTTTTTCGTCTAGAGAAAATAAATATACTTTCAACCCACGTTCGGTTCAGATTACACTTAAGTTTTACAACCGTTAGCAACGTCGATTTTTTACGATATCTGGCGTATGCCTCGAGCGTCTCATTTCAGGTCTCCGACCTTATATTAAACGCTTCCAAATCCATGTAAATATGAAACGCGTAAATACCCAGACGCGGCAGAGGCGCCATAAACATAAAACTGCGTGCTGTATATTACACCTAGAGAATTCGATCCCGGGATCCCGGTCGTTTTTCAGACGTGAAAATTTCAGGATTAAATTTGACCAGTCTCAGGATTTTCTTATAAAAATATTGCATGGAAGGAAACGCACTTGCTTGACTTAACATTTTGTCAGCCATCTTGTTATGCCAGCTGATATGCTGCAACGAATAATACTACAGCTGTACTGTGCTGGTGGTAGGATATTCATATCCGCCCGGATAGCGACCACCGTACACAGGGTGAAAAACCCGCGATAGTGGCACACGCAAGTGTGTCGCGTTCCGGGATCAGCCAGTGTACATCCGGTTTTTGGGGGTCTAGAGTTGGGGTACAATGTTTGGCCATTTTGCGGCCTTCTGAGTACTCTGACAATAGACCCTCGACCGCTTCTTCACCTTCTTGCCCATGGCGTAGTGTGGAGGAGCAGGCCGGCATGATTGTGTTAAGTAGTGGGGGATAGATCGTCTCTCGCTACTCGATACTCTAATTGGACCGTACTGCGCTTACCATCAGGTGAAGTGCGGTCACTTTGCCGTGCTAGGATAAAAAAAAAAATCTGAGTAAATTTGAGTTTATAAATTTTTATTTTACAATACATTAAATTTTATTTTGGTGAAATTGAACTTTGTGTATGTGATTATTTTTAATTCAGTTATTTCGTCATTGACAATAATTTAAACAACTGACTAATATAATACACTCTGGTTTTTGTTACCTGTCTATAATCCCGGGACTGTTCCGGAATCCCGAATCCCGGGATTAGAAAAAGGGCCGGGATCGAATTCTCTAATTACACCCCACTAGTCCAATCTAAGGGCAGATAGACTCGTACTACAAATAACATTTGGATGTACCAACTTTCGGTATATATTGGTACATACAGGAATGCAAACACCCGGGCAGCATTTATTTGATTAGGTGCCTCCGCTCTTCCTACTTACATCACGAACTACAGTTGTGGAAATGAATTCCAAATATTCTTTTGTGTATAACCCTTTCTATTTATTAATTGTTATAAAACAACGGTTACGAGTACCTAACGGTAAATTGGTTATTGTTATGGAAATCTTAACAGTCTGAATAACATTTATAATCTTAAAATTATTCCATGAAATATTTGAAAAACAAATTTGATGATACCGTAGAAACATTTAATTCATTCTTCGAATTCGGCTTAATATTCATAAATAACATTCTGTGTTGAGACTTAATCCATTACCAACCAATACACAAAAACATTCAAATGTAGGCATCTATTCTCTAAACCAATGAATACAGATTCGTAGGTGATATGTAGAGTACTTACTTTAGTTTAATACACTTAGGACTGTGTCTTAGAAAAAGAAAAACAAACACGGAATTTGCATCCAAGCGCGGTTCAGCAGAGAAAAACAAAGAAACCGTTTGTAGTGTTATCTTAATTGGGTTATAAATGTTGCAAAAAGCGACGTTTACTAGAGGCAATTAAAATGGTCGCGATCTATATCGGAAGCTGTACAAATACTAAGTCTAATTTACTTAATTCTAGTTCGGAGAAAACGGTCGCCAAGTCATTCCAGACTATCTAAACGAGATCAGAGTTTTGGCAGAAAGTTGGGAGCGCACAAATTATATTACCTGTCTACCTTTTATGGGCCCGTGATAGGCTGGCTCACTTGGAACAAACAGATTCCAATAAATACATTATGTCTGCTCTTACCTACATTTGTGATTATTTATTTTATTTGTATCAATTGTCAACATACGTATATTTCTACCTTACGAAATACCTCGGCAAAATTATACAAAATTGTTGATTCTTAGTTGTTTAACTATTACGTAAAAACACGGGATTCAGGTCAGTCTCTAATTACTAACTAGGCCGAACGTAGGAATAATACAATGTAAGTTGCACAAATTGGCGTAAACAAACCTAGAACATATTTTGAACAAGCAAACAAAACCTATTTTACAACACATTTTCGACGTAAACAACACAAACAAGACAGCTGTTGTCCGTGAATGGTACAACAGTATAGAACTGGCAATTGATTAGCAGGGGTAACTCAAACGGGTCGTTCGAAATAGACACAATTAGCGCTGAAAACGATTATTTCCGATTTGAGCTTGATGAATTTTTAATGACACAGCTAATCTGAGCATTATAAGCGGCCTTTGGGCCAGCCAATCGATCGATGGTAATTAAAGCTGGCCGGCGGAGCGTAATGGCGTCCAGGGGACCGTCGCTCGGTGACACCATAAGCTGTTATCTCGAAAGCGCAATAAATTCTTGAATGCCGACCCGGATTCACGTATGGCCGTGTGAAAAGCAATGCATATTGGAATCGAATATACATTACTCCCGACGTAGATATTAGGTAATGAATCACATTTTGCAATGGGAAATAATATGTTACTGTAATAAAATTGGACCATTTAACGCTATCAAAGATTTAGGCGACATATCTATAACCTGACAACCTATTATCTTTATCGGTATACAGATTAGTATATTATATTTCTTTATACTACATATCGTGCTTTTATATTTTGAAATGTATCACAAATAGAAATGTATTTAACTATAAAGACAGTTATGGCTGCGACGCAACTCACTAAAATTGACAAACTAGCCATTACTTATAAGCATGTTTAAGTGTATTTAATATTACCAAAAAATATATATGTTAAGTCTTACGGTTACTAATAAGGAAAAGTGTAACAGCAAACATCGGTGCTTTGTATGTCCTTATTTGTAAATAATGTAAGAACTGTGTTTAAAATGCTCCTCACTCATTCGGCAAGGTCGACCCTTGAAAAAGACGCGGTGACGAAGCAACTTTTGGGTATAGCAACGCAATCATAATTGTGTTAAATGTTAGATATGGAAAGTACAGCTCGCGTATGGTGTGTTAATTTATATGCCTATATTCATATGTGGTTAGAATCGATATTGGGTTTAGAAATATATTGACTAAAGTTGTAAGGTCTTTAAAGCCAAATAAATTTTGGCTAGTAGTAACTACGCTGGCTCTTGTAATTCATACTGGTTGACATATTGTTTTTACTGCGGGTTCTGGATGTGTGTGTGACTTTTAGGTATCATTTATTTATTACTTTATGACTGCCTCGGTGGCGTAATTGTAATTGCATATGCGTTACGGCTGTGCTGAGGTCTCGGATCGGATCCCTGGGTCGGGTAAATTGATTGGGTTTTTCTATCTAGAAATTCTCAGTATTAGTCCGGAGTCTGGAACCTGTGCCCGGTAAGACGATAGGCTCGCCACCTATCACATTATGGGACCGAAATTCGGCGAAAAGTGGGTGTACTCGTTACACCTCTGCCTATCTCTTTGGGGATTACAGGCGTGAGTGAATATGTATGTATTTATTTATTACTGTAACGACACTAGTGAGTATGATCGATCAGCGACATTTTCTTTATTCCGGCACGCCAAAGTGACTACTTTTCACCTGATGGTAAGCGCAGTGCCGTCCAGATAAGTATCAAGTAGCAAGAGACAACTAAAACCTTGCGATCTCGAGATATCACATTATGCATAAACTTGCATTAGACCATAAAGACGGTGTCGCCCAAATTTTGTTTTTGTCTAGGTACATTTTTAATCTCCACATAATTCCGTACCTAATTCTGATGTTAAAACACAATTTTTATAAGATGAATGAACTTTACTGAATTGGACTTAACAATTTAACTTTGGCGATAATGTTGTTTTAGGTGACGGTGTAAAGTGTGGATAAACAAATTAAAATTTTGGAGGACTAACAAGAGACACAAAAACAAATCATATCAAGTGAAATAGCTTATTATGACACACAAATTATTTTAGATGTAAAGTTTAAGCACTTCCAAAAATACGGGATTGGTAAAAATTTGGAAAAAAACCTGTATATAAACTCTATGAAAGTGACGGTGTAAAGTGTGGATGAACGAAATAAAATTTAAAAAGACTAACTAGAAACATAAAAACAAATCATATCAAGTGAAATAGCTTAACACATATTATTTTAGACGTAAAGTTTAAGTCTCCATTTCAAAAATACAAAATTGAAAAATTAGAAAAAAACACCTTTTCGCTGTTACGGTGCATGTTGCCTTACGATGTTGATAAAGTGGTTTCTTCGCTACATAAAACAACGGAATCCACTTCTACAAAGTAAATAGCTTAGTAAATAATTCAATATCAAAGAACAAAAACTTCGGCATAGTTCACTTTGTACGAGTTTCGTTTCAATGGGTCCTATAGTTACAGCATTATGGAGTGACACTCTCTTGTGTATAAACTCACCGACTTATTTGGTATTATTAACTACAATATTTCAATAACATCATTTATTGTAACATAACATAAGCTCATAGTAGCGATAGCCTAGTTGGTTGCGGTACGGACTGCCAAGAAGACGAAAGTCGTATGTTCGAAACCCAAGTGGCATACACCTCTGACTTTTCTAAAGTTATGTGTGTATTAAATGTTAATTATCGCTTGCTTTAACGGTGAAGGAAAACATCGTGAGGAAACCTGCATACCTGAGAATTCTTATAAGAATTTCCAAGGTATGTGAAGTAAGTTTGTAAGTGGTAGAGCCACACTGTAGACATATTATTGTCTGCAGCATGAATGGGCCGGCTCGACCGGGGTTGTACCACTGTCTCACAGAAAACCAACGTAAAGTGACAGTTTACTGTCGCGTTTCGTATGGTAAGTGAGATATCCGGAGGCCCAGATTCCCCCTTCCCTTCCCTAATCCCTATTCCTGTCCTTTAAGACCGACAGCACATTCATGATATTTCGGTATTGTGGATGTTCATGGGCGGTGGAGATCACTTAACATCAGGTGACCCACTGGCTCGTTTGTCGGACTATGAAAAAAAAAAAAAAAAAAAAAAAAAAAAAAAAAAAAAAAAAAAAAAAAAGTCTACCATCCCGCATTAGGCCACCGTGGTGGACTAAGGACTAAGACTAACCCCCCTCATTAGTAGAGGAGGCCTGTGCCCAGCAGTGGGACAATGTTTAATACAGGGCTAGTATTATAACATAAGCTCAAGGGATACCCATGAAACGATAGGCAGAGATGCAACTAGTGCACCCACGTATATTCAAAACTTATTTGCGCCCCATGTGATGCGACTAAGCGAGTGTATCGTCATATTAGCCGGATATCGCCATAGTAATAACATTTCGATATACATATGTAATAACTTAAAAAAGGCCTAACCCCTCCCATCATTCGAGGCCCGTGCCCAGGAGTGGGACAATGCTATAGGGCTGGTATTACTATTTTTTGACATATAAATAAATAAAATAAGTAGTAACACATATAATGCTAACCCCACCCCACACTAGGTTAAAGTTGTATCGTGGGTATCAAGAACTACGAGGGAATACGGACGCACAACACGCAGAGCCGAAACAAATATTTATGGATCACATTTGACTACCGTCACACAAATATTTGTCTCGGTGGAAGAATTGAACCTATGGCCTCTCGTTTCACAACCAGCCACTCGCCACGGAGGCTATATATTATAATGAGCCTTATAACTAATAAAAGGCCAGATGTAAGTACCAGGGAAAGCCATTTTTCATAGTGGTACTGAAATCAATATTCCAATGTAATTTATTCTATCATGATGTTTAAAAATTGACCGACTTATCCATACTTCTAATATATTTTTACTTCAATATATCAATTTATAATTTTTTAATTAATAATGACAGCTGTACGCCGCAACTAATAAACATATTTCACATAGTGGCTGTAAAGTTATAATAGAAAATCGTCATAAAATAATTTATATGTAACGTACATTCAAGCAAAACATCAAATACATAAAAGTAGTACTAGTAACGTTCACATTTTAAGGACCCTTGTCAACATCCGAATATTTATGTCCACGAGTGTACCGGAGATGTTGGACACATTACACGCTGAAAGCACTGCCAACTTCCTAGAGCTGCTATAAATTGTAAAAGTAACGTTATAATCCCACGCGTATGTGGATTTTCTACAAAAACCATTTTGTAATGTAAATGTAATTGTAATTTATATGCGTCAAGAAACCCGCAATATTTATATTTTTTTAGCGCATTGCCGTCCAAGAAGCAAAAGACAATCATCCCTTGCTACTTGAAAGAATCATGCCGGCTTGCTGAACTGATCTTTACTCTACCCTCAATGTACCCAGGATTATAGGAAGGACCCATAATGTTAGCAAGTGCCATAGTAAAACCACACGTCAATTATAGATTCTATGATCTATTTACATTTGATACAATTTAATTAATACGTGAGTAACAGCCTGGAGCCGCTACAGCTGCGTAGGGATATTTCCTCGCTTAGCGTGTTCTATAAGAATTGTTTGATCTTGTCCCATCCTCTCCCTTCCATACCAGAACCACGCGTACTGGCTTACGGAGCCACAGCTTCCTGGTGTCTACTACCCCGGCCCGAACCAAGAGGTTCGCAAATTCGTATTTTTGCCGCACCATCAAGCTGTGGAACAGTTTGCCAGCTACCGTGTTCCCTCCCTCCTGTGATCCTGGGTCCTTTAGGCGTAACGTGAAGAAGCTAAACAGCAGGCCGGCATGATTGTGTTGAGTAGCGGGGGATAGACTGTCTCTCGCTACTTGATACTCTATCTGGACGGAACTGCGCTTACCATCAGGTGCAGTGTGGTCACTTAGCCGCGCCAGAATAAAAAAAAAATATCTGAATTTACAGGTGTAATGTTTGTATATATCTAAACTTGCAAAGTATAGAAACATTGAGATATAATACAACTTCTACTGTACTGGTTACGGGGAGTATAATATAACAGGATGTTCTAACATGTAGTTTTACTACTTCATTTCAAGGATACCAAGCCAATATGAAATTAGCATTTGAAGTGGACACAAAACTCTTCGGTTATCACAATTCATATAACAAAGAATAAGTTGCGATTACAGTACAGCGCAAAAGTGGCCTAAGCTGCAAACCCCATTATTTTCATACTCATTGTCTCACAATGAGTATGAAAATAATGGGGTTTGTATATTCATGAATTTTAAATCAATGTACATAAATGCAATTTTTGCAATGCCATCTTGTTGTCATCATATTGGCAATTGGTGAAACTAGAGATAGGCCAGTTTTGCATTATATTATATGACCTATGATTATAATTATATGACCAAATATTGTTAACCGATGTGAAAAGAGCAACGCTATAGTTTCTTGCCCGTTCTTCTCTAGCGAGACTGCATTCCGAACTGGCGGTAGAGTGAAAAAATTGACTGAATCTAAATGATGTATAACATTTTATGGATTCAATAAATATTTGATTTTGATTAAATTTTCGCACATTTTAAATCATTTGTATTAAATAGGTCAGATTATGAAAAATTGAGGGTTAGGCCACTCTGACAGCCTCATATATAAATGAAGCACATTAAAGTATGTTCTGCTGACATTTTTTAATATTAGTTGTTGAGCGAGGCAAAATAATGAGCAAATTCATGAAATTTATGTCAAGGTACTTTTACAGTACAATTTATTTCACTAAAACAAAGACTGTACCGAGTCAGAAGCAACTAATTGACGATACGTTTCGAGTAAAAAGGAAAACAGGGCGCACACGTCTAATTTTAAACTTTCGTTCACAAATACTTCAAAGGAGAAGACAAGGCAATGACTGTGGCATACCTACATGGAACGCCCCAAGGGTACTTGGACGCGTGACGTCACAAATGTCAATGTTTCATCATATCGAGCGAGTGGCGCATGTGAATCACGGCCGGCAAATAACCGTCAACCGTCTCGTGTTGTCAATAAAAATTACGGAAAAGTGACAATTCTTCACAGACCGCCCGAGAAAATGTCAACCAGACGTTCGTCGAATGTTACGTAATGGTAAATTGTTTCAGACAAAGTGCTGTAATTTCCCAACCATTTGCGAATATGTGCGAGCATGTGCGTTAAGAAAATTAGTCTGCTGCGCGACCGTGTGGCGGATTTATACACTTTAGTACAGTAATGCTCTCAGTTGGAACACGAAATAATACTTTAGAGTAGAGTTGCCAACCGTCCTGTTTTCCCAGGACATGTCCTGGTTTTTAGAGTGTCCTGGACAGTTTTTAAGCGGCGTCCTGGGTTTTTAAAGCGCCCTGATAAGGCCCTGTGTTTTAAAATTCGCCCACCACTTTTGCAATCATCTTTAGGGGCGGCGTCACGGCTCGCAAGTGTTTACGCTATATTAAAAACATTAAAACAAAGATGCGTCCTCTTTTTAAACCGAATTGTCCTGGTTTATCTAACTTCAAATCCTAGTATTTGAATTCGGGGGTTGGTAACCCTACTTTATAGAATCAAAACTATATACTACTAGCTGTTGGCTGCGGCTCCGCCTGCGTGGAAGTTATCTTATACTTTTTATAAAATCATTTCATCTCTCACAACTACTCTTTGCATAATACAGATATTCGATCAAACATGTATAACTTTTGATTGTTTGCACCGATTTAAATGAAATAAAGACTAAATGTTACCTCAAGATACACTCTGTGATTTTATTGATTTTCTTTTGACGTAAAAAAGTACTGTACTTTGGACGTGATGCCTTGACAGACAGACAGACAATAATTCCAAAAACAATTGTTTTGGGTATATCGATAACATGTTACAATCAAAATTTTGCAAAAATATTTAATGTACAAAGTGTCTCTTCAGCTTTATTATAGTATAGATAGATTAACGTCAGAGGAAGCAATACAAGACACTATACCACTGTGTTTGACATTCCCCGTGGCGCAGCGAGCAAGTCTGTGAAATGAGAGGCCTGGATGCAACGTGCGCACAAATGTTTTTACTATCCACAATTGTTTCAGGGTGAAATCTTAATCCCTCGTATTTCTTTATAAGTCAGGATAGTTTTTTTTATAGTATAATCCGACAAACGAGCCAGTGGGTCACCTGATGTTAAGTGGTCTCCACCGCCCATGAACATCCACAATACCGAAAGTATCATGTATGCGTTGTCGGCCTTAAAGGACAGGAATAGGGATTAGGGAAGGGAAGGGGGAATCTGGGCCTCCGGTTATCTCACTTACCATACGAAACGCGACAGTAAACTGTCACTTTACGTTGGTTTACTGTGAGACAGTGGTACTACCCTGGTCGAGCCGGCCCATTCATGCTGTAGACAAATATGTCTACAGCGTGGCTCTACCACTTCCAAAAGTGTTTTAGTGTGTGACTGTTGGGTGGATTATTACTATGATAGGTTTATACAACGTTAATTTTCAAATTAATAAGCATATAAAATAATGCAAGGCGTTTAAACATTTTAAAGATAATGTACATATGACTACGTTCAACTTTTATAACAGCGTCTTTCCACTTAGTAAGTAAAGTACAATTTCTAATCCATTATCAATTCTACTCAGTTTTATGCGTCTGGTATTCAATCTAAAAGCGGAGTATTGTTTTATTGACCAAGATAAAAAAGATACAATGACGAATGGAATTATTGTGAATGCTATTAAGAGATACTACGGCAACGGTATATCGCACAAAGCCGCAAATAAAGTTTGAGTAAGTTGAGCATATAAAAGTATTAAAAGTTTATAAAACGATCCGTCAGTATTATGTTGAAAGAACGGCCTTTAGAACAGAGGTCATATATTATAAAAAGGTCATAATGTGACCCTTAATTTAATAATTAATCAAATATGCTAGTCAACGGAATTTCATAATATTAAATGCAATGTTCATCCACATTTGGAAAGTGTTACTAAGCATTGGTGAAGTATATGGGTCAATAAGACAGTTAGATACATAATATAATGTAGACAGATATATTATGAGTGGTAATTGAAACTGAACTTTGAGTTTTTAAGTATTTTTTTACATTTTATCTTTTATTTTCGCTGTTCTTCCAATGTAATGTAATTGAGGATATACTTGTATCACGCTAGTAGTCCCGGGCAGACGTTGTCCTGCCATAAAACGCCTTCTCTGTGGACCGAATTAACGTTAAAAAATTTGAAATTCAGATCTCAACAACAGCGCCACCGATCATCACCATCGGGTCTAACACTATCCTATCTTTTAAGTTGGACCAAACCACACACACTTACAAAATTTCATTGAAATCGGTTGAGTGATTTCATAGTCTATAACGGACATAGGCAGAAACTATTTTTATGTTTTATTTTTTATTCCTAACGAGTTTCTAAGTATACTACGGAGCATTTTGGACAGTATACCGATACTCAAGTAAAGAAAGAGCTCCAGGCACTCACATACACCTGGATGTCAGTGTCTTGATCCCTTTCTAGTAGACAAATACCAAGATGCTTTTAAAATTAGCAAAAGTGGTGATAAGTCGTACATTACATTAGTTTACCCAAAGTGTAGATAGAGAGCGACATAGTCTAAGATAAATTAAGCTCTTTAACTTAAGAATAAAAAAAAATATATAATTACCTACTTACTTAACCTACTTATGTCCTAGCGTAATGTATAGTTATCAGTACTCGGTGTAGGTACAACATATGTTACTTATCTTTAATGTAGAATTTATTTGATTTTATTTAAACCTTTGTGTGTCATCGCGTGACGAGATCCGACCTATTGACTTTCAATCAATTCTCTTTCGCCTACGTTCTGTGTCGCCAGGGACTTCGCATCCATACACACACACACATACATAGATTTCTTTCGATAGATATGCAAAAACTCGTATTCATATTTGAGAGCCTTCGTAGTTTCTACGCTTTGTCAAACAGATAGTATGCTCAGAATAAGTTATATTATTCTCCGCTACTATTGCATTAACCTTATTCAAACTGTTTAGATTAAAAAATATTTACGTTTAACTTGTGCGAAGAATTTGTGATTTTAAGTAAATATTTGACTCAGACACGACTTGTTAATATGGACTGCAATAAGTAGCAGAATACGTCAAATTATGTCTTATACACAACATGCACTATACAATAGTTCCTTAATAAAGTAAAAAAACCTTAATTCGTGCTATAGAGGTTCATTTTGATTCACGATGCATAAAGCTAAAACTCGATTCAAAAATAGTAATACGAGACTGGCGGAAACGACTAACGGTCTTGGAGATACTTATTCATCCAGCTGGACATTTCCTAATACTATATTTTATTTCTACTTGTATCAAAGACTGCGTTTGGAGCGGTGTTATGTGGCGAGGTTACAACCGGCCAGACAGCCCACGCAAAACCGCTAATTAGGAAGCGCACGCGCAAGGGCGGTGCACCGCGCATGCGCAAGACCAACTCCCTTGCCCCTCACTCCCTACCCCCTTGAACAAAGACATCGCTACTGGACAAAAGAAACAAGCATCGAGACAAAAGAAATGGCCAAGAGAACAAAAACAATGGCGCGCCAGCCGGAGAAGCGGCGGAGCGTTGTCTCACCCACAAAGGGTGTTGTGTGAAATTATGTTTTGTTAGTTGTGACGTATCCGAGAATTGCGAGGAGTGCCAAGGATATGTTTGTTCGCCGTTCGTGATGCGATATAAATGTATATGCACCTAATTGGATACAGTGCATTTCCGCGAAAACGCAAACACGCTATTCCAAATACTGCTTTGGTTGCCTTAAACAGTAAAATGGCCACGATTTTCATTTAAACAAAATTAATTTCATAACGAAGAATTTTTCAGGAAGTCTTTGCCGCGTGATACAAATGCGCGCTTTTTGTTAAAAATACAAAGATTATATTTTTAAAACGCGCGACTGCGGTAGCTTTCTTTGCTTTTTGTTGCAAACACTGCATTATTACAGAAAGTTTTCTCATTTGTCTTAATGTACTTCATATCTCAGAAGAGTATCGGTCTAATTACTGCACTTATTACACTCATTTATTCACACAATGATAATAAAGAGAGCTTGTACAAAAATGTACTTGTGCAGAAAAAGCTTTTGTTCAATTTGATAAATATTTCGTTATATCATACTTTCGTCGCAATTACGAAGTTTGAGATCCAAAATACGAGATTTTACTAGCTCCTATACGGGGAAATCCTACGGTTAAAACCCGGACGTTTTTATATCTCTGTCTCTGAGTCTCTGAGACTCTGAGTTCCGTCTGGGCGCTAGAGACTCCTTAAGAATTAGCAATACTAAAGTGAGGGTATACATAATGGCATTAACGGAACTTAACTTCATTATACAATTATTTATATATTTCCAACTCCTCACTATATTTCTATTTGATTAATTTCGGTGCGGGATAAAAGACAGTTAAGCATTCCCAGAGACTCGCCGAATTTCATTAATATGTGTCGAAAAAATTCGTGCCATTGTCGATCCTGGCTAAACAAGAGTGTTACAATGACGGGTATGTGGACGGGATAGTATCTATACAAATATTGTTTGATTGCTATTGTGCGTTATTGTATGTGATTGGATCGATAAAAGTATATATAGATGTATATATTTTGGGTGTAAATCTTTTCAACAGACTTTAATTAGACGATGTTACCAATTTGTCTGTATTTTATGAAATGTATGTTATGCGATGTCGCCACCAAATGTGGACTAACTTAGATGATTCTATTTTTAATCGATAAGATTTACATTGAAGATGGTTCTAAATAAATTTAGATAAAATAAAAGGTTTTAGAGAAAAATGGGGAATCCCCTCAATCGAGTTTTGACAAAACACATAGTGATTCGTTTTTTTTAAGTACATAATGATGGTCGCTATCCTGCCGTCTTTCCATTTTTCTAGCTATCTATATCCCAAATATGATATATCAACACCAGCATTATTAATATGTAAAAACGTCATGGAGTGAACACAAAGAGAGTCCAATCATTTTATTTGGCGGAAGCACTTAGTTCTATTTCTGTTGCGGCGCTGGTGTGAAAACTCCAGTCCACGAACATAACGCTTCGGGGAATTTTAACTGATCAACAAACGCTAACTTTTTAACAGGACTCGGCTTTTCTCTTTCGACTGTCAAAAGGACACGTCTGACTAAATCAGATAAATTGTGCTGATGCTTTCGTTGATTGGACTATTGGTTATATTTCGAGCTTAATATGATAAATTAATCATAGTGAACCAACACACTAATGCTCGCTCGTCTGCACTAAACTTTGAACATGGCGATGTTTACATATAACCGGAACATAATTACATATAAATGACAGCCTCCGTGGCGCGGCGGGCGAGTAGCCGGCTGTGAAATGAGAGCCCGTGGGTTCGATTCCCACACCGAGACAAATGTTTGTGTGACACAGAGATAGTTGTTTCGGGTCTGGGTGTTGTGGGACCGTAGTCTCTGGTAGTTCTTGATACCCACGATACAGGTTTTACCTAGTGTGGGGTCAGAACTATGTGTGCAACTGTTAGGTGTATTTATTATAACTAGATGCACTTAACCATAATAATACACCAGCCATAAGCCGGTACATCACTCACTTAGTACTGAACAGCATATGCAGCGTAGCCCACATGCAGTGTGATGGACTTGGTTTATTGAAATACGTCATCTGAGTGATCAATTAACCTGCCACGAATCGTGCTATCCGCAGTGGCCGTGGTCTTTGTGTTGAAAAGTTCATAATGATAAGTTCTTCAAGGTTGTTGGCTTAAGATCAAATTAGAAACGTTTGTATATAATACCAAACCATTTACATTAATCCAAAACCTTGAATATTTGAAGAATATATCGTAATTTTAATATTTTTACCAAATCCAACAAAATAACAGTTTAAAATTTAGGTGTTATATAATATCTACACCTAAAATGGTACAAAAAGGTATATTTTATATAACGGAAGCCACACGCAAGCGAAATTAATTGACCTATTCCCAAACGATCTTAGTACTCAAACAGCTATATAAAAAGCCATCGCTTTCAAATAATGCCTCAAAACTATATTTATATAAAACCCGCAGACATTAGATTTAAACATATATAACTAATTGCCTTCAATTACCAATGATAGAAAACAAATGAATACGAGACAAAGTATATCTTGCTGTGAGTGTGCTGGGTGTTTTTCTTTTACTCTTGATCTCGTTTTAGTTGGCCGGGCGCGGACGAGTGCCATTCCGTTTTCAATAAAACTTGAAGGGGAATAAATCGTCGACGGGGCAGCGCGGCGGGGTATTGTGTTGGGAGCAGCTGACGTCGTCCTACCCTCGTATCGGGTACTATCGATGCGGTGATTCATCCTAATTCACAATAAACCCCGGTGCAATCGCAAAAAGTATTGAATGAACAACCCTCAAAGTAAATAAATGTATGCATTTTATCAATTACAGAAAACTTTATATATAAAAATCACGCAAAATGTTCATACCCGCTAATGTTTGGAACCGCACAACCGATTTAAAAATTTTGTATATGGTAGGTTCAAGCTTGAAGGATAAGATAGTTTTGGACCGATCAATAAGCGTGAGTGAAATTTGCAGTTTTATCGGTTTTAATAAACATAATGTGATGCATGATATCCTAATAAAATTGTGGGCACCAAAAGTGCACCGACTAAAATAAAAAACACAGTATGCGTCCCTGTAAAATTTGAGAGTTGACCTCGATTTTTCTAAGATCCCATTATCAGATCCTGACTTGGTGCCAATGGGACCACCTGGGAAGTATACCCTGTTAAACAAAAAATTGTCTCGAATCGGTCCAGGCGTCTTCGAGTAATCGGGGAACATACATAAAAAAGAATCCGACGAATTGAGAACCTCCTCCTTTTTTAGAAGTCAGTTAAAAAACAAACCACAAGTTTCCTTCTCCAAAAATGATTACAAAAATCGAACGTGGCGCATGTCACGAACATCGATATATAAAATAAACATTATTATACTAATTGTATGAAAATCGAAATTGTCATTCACACATCTAACCACTCAGAAATTAGCTATTAAAATAAATCGAAATATGTATTAATATAATTGCTGGTAATCTTACTGCTATTATAAATGCGAATGTTTGGATGGATGTTTGTTACTCAATCACGCCAAAACGGCTGAACGGATTTGTTTGAAATTTAGCACAGAGATAGTTTATAGACTGGAATAGCACATAGACTAGGAAAAATGTACGGTTCCTGTGGGATAGTTTTGTTTTTATTTTACGCAGAACAAGGGATCGACATGAATTTTTGGCAAAGTGTTAGTTAGGTGTCTGAGAATGATAGGCAATTTTTTTGTCCCGGAAATGGACGTTTCCTATGGTATAGCATAATATAGAAAGATGTTATAGTTTAAGATGCCTCCAAGGAATTTATTACTTTCTTCTTACTGCGGGCAAATGCTAGTTAATCAATAACATTCGAAATCGTAGTGAGTTTAACATACACGTGTATTCTACACACGGCACACAACGCGTTCGATTTTATTTCACCGGTTATGTGATTTCAAATAAATCAATCAAACTCTCACGCTTCTAGACGGCGAGGCGGTATTGTTGTATTTTTTTTGGTTTGACAACAGTCAGACATAATATTTTACAGTAACGGAATGGATAAAATGATTTTACAGTTTACTTTTATTTTCTAGTTAATTATAAATTGATATTATAAAACCTTAAATATACGTCAGTTGTTAACATTAATGACTTTAACAATAAATAGATCAATATAAAAGATAAATATCACATTCTAGCCATAATATTTATGAAAAATCACAAGGATAAACATAAAATATCACATATCCCATTCATGAAGTTCTTGAACAAATCAAATTACGTCCAATACGAATAAAAAATCAATTGATTTATATGCCCAAATCAATTTTTAAGCCATATTAAAACATACAGGGTTTTTATACGTAGAAAAACTTTAGTCTTTTAAGTCAACAATATCGGTTGCCATAGCAACCAGTTGATAGCCCGGCTAGAAGTCCGGCGGAACGTTATTATTTTTATAATAAAGCCAACAGAGCCGTAAAGACAGCAAAAACACAATAGCTCGAGCTAAATAAATTTGTTACATGAAACCGTCTGTTATTCCATGCATATTTATGCGACACGACGATCGAAAAGATAAATTGCCAGCGACGTTGATGCGCCGGTGTCACAAAATCGGTCGAACGTCGAGGACCGTTGAAAATGTTGGGAAACTTAGCGAGATCACACTCGGCCGTCATTCGATCGGACAGCGTGAAATTGAAGGACTATTAAACGTGTTCGAAATATAATAAAAATGTATTTCCAGATACATACGATGCCACCACTGTGTACTGTAAATTTACGCTCGACGGATAGGTCCTCATTAGATCTTGAAAATTATTCAAATATCGTTGGCCCAATTATCAAAATTCCTAACTGCTTTTCGGAAAATTCTACAAGAGAGAGAATAAACTCTTTGTTTATTTTAGATATTCTACTAGAAAATGTATTCACGTGTTTTGATTATATAGAAATAGTCAATATTGTGTTATTTTGCGGGAAATAAGGACTAATAGATTCGAACAGTTGAAGAAATGTGCACTGATGGCATTAAAAAGCAATATAATTTTTTTTGGAGTTAGGAATTTTGATAATCAGGCTAAAGGTATATCGAAATCTTGAAACTGGATAAGTTTAATAAATTTATTAGGTACTAATATACCTACAAAGCATGCGATGGACACGTTATTCACACGTATGTAAAATACCTTTCAGCGAAAGTATCATCAAAATTTTAATAATACCGTTGTTTTAGTATCTCATTCCAGTATCATCCCATGAAAAAATAATTGACTTTAAATGGGGCCAACACTGATAAATACCACATTAAAGGAAAAATAATCACCAAATGGAATATTAAGGTTGAGTGGGAGAGTATGCCTTTGACATTAAGTCCACCAACCGTGTATAGGAAGTGTATAAATAAACATAAATAATATTCGTATATAAAAAAATAAGTCATACATAAAATGTTTAAAAGGAACAAATACCTTGTTTTGAATCGGTTAAAAATGATATATTGTACAAAAGATATATTCGCAAAAGTAATATACCAATATTTAATTATAAATTCACCGCTATAAATCTTAAAACCAGACATAAATCCAATAAGTATCAAAGAGCCTGAGAGTTGAACGAAGCTAAATTCAATAACGCTGTAGTTAAAATAATATTACTCGCCAACCCGTTTAGAGCTTAACAGTTCTGTTGACTGTAAGCAGAAATGTTATCGTGGTTAGCTCTCAGCTCATGTGTGATAAAGCCGTGCTCTGCGGAGGTCAACGCGCCATCCGTGCACCGTTAAAACAACCAACCGCAGTATCCGTTCACAACTCATTTGGAAACATTCAACATCAAAAGGATACATTTCCTGGAAGAAGTCGAGGCTAGGCGGCTGCAGGATGTCTAATGCCGATAGTACCTGCAAAGACAAAAGATAACTTTAAAAGACCAGCAGGAGGGTCACTCTTGACACTCGATTACAATTTAAAATTAGGATTGGGTTCGAAAACTGTACAATCTTGAACGCAACACCAGCGTACAATTTAACTGAATACGGCAGAATTTTTAGTAACCAACTAGCGATATTTACGATCGCTACTTCGTAAATATTCTATTTCATTTAGTTGAGTGAGTTAGAGTTCGAGATTGGAATTGATTTCAAGAGTAGACTTACAGCTGTAGACGAAAGCCGCACTTATGTTTATGAATGTCAGTTAGACAGGTTATTAACATCACCACAATGAGTGAACCTCAATTTGGGAATTTCGATGAAAATCTGTATTTAAACGAGGCAACAAATGCGCACAAACCGCAAACAATACGTTAATCGATAAAACACAGTGAAAATGAATAAATGATTATGAGAGCCGCATGTTGCCTTATAATTAATTTGTGATAATATACAATCCAAACCTTATTAACATAATAAATAGGTTTCCGATATAAATTTATGTGTACCGAAAGGAATCGAATTATTATAAACTAGCCGTTGGTCGTGGTTTCGACCCCGTGCGTCGTAACGAGATGTTAAATAGCCGATCACCTTCCTCAATCTATACTAATATTATAAAGAGGAAAGATTTGTATGTATGTTTGTAACGAATTAGCTCAAAAAGTACTGGACCGATTTCAAAAATTCTTTCACCATTTGAATGCTACATTATCACTGATTAATATAGGCTATTTTAATTGCAAGAAAAAATAAGGATTGAAAGTTGTGCCTCCATGGATTGTACACCTTTTACACCAAAAATTAGCTACACGCGGGCGGAGCTGCGAGCAAAATCTAGTAGGCTGTAAAACACAAAATAGTTTTTCAAATCTGATAGTTCCAGACATTTGAGCGTTCAAACAAACAAAAAATCTGTTTTAATAGACGTGGTAGGCAGCTTGAGGTCAATTGCGGAAGTCTACTGAACGCGCCTAATTAAAATGTATACAGTTAATTAACGTTTTTTGCAGTAAGCTTATCAGATTTAGCTTTACTGTTAAAATGATTTATCTCATTTTTGCGGAACATTAATAATAAACAGGGTCGCATAAATAACGAATCAATTAATTTAATGCAAATAATATCAACTTTGTCAGAGAAATTAAACAAATCAACCATTAAGTATAATTATGTAAAAGCAAATGTTAACCCAATTTAAAAGCTTTGAATGTGCTTCTGACACGAGAATACTCACTGTTATGACTACTCGAAGTATTACTATTCTGTACTGTTTTGATATTTATCGAAACCTATTATTAGCCTTATGTTTGTTATAATATTTTCTTTGTTTCTTAATAAATAAATTACATTCTTGTCGAATCAATTGTTGGCACGATACGAGACTATTCCGCCCACACACCCTCCATTGTAACTCCTGTTTAGCCAGGATCAACAGTGGCACACATTTTTTCGACACCGAGTAATGAAACTCGGCGAGTCTCTGGGAATGCTTTATAACTGTCTTTTATAATAGGCGGGATAGTTTAAATCACTCAAGGACTCCCATTCTCAATACATCATTCCAGATTCTCTATTATCAGAATCGGTGACGGACGGAACTAGACTTTTTGTGTATTCATGTATAATGTTTACGCGAATATTTTACGGATATTAGCACGGTTTATTTTAATTTTTACTCCCGACGTTTAGAAAACTTTACTTTTTCGGACTAAGTTGTATGTCCGCACGAAAATAGACCAAGTTTTCTACCATCAATTAATTTCATTTGCATAGTAATTAAGGCTGTAGCGTTTTCGAAACGTCTGGACTAAAAAGCACAATAAGCCGCGATAAAATCCGCAAAATTAGTTTTATTTCAATATGACTTTGAAACTTGGTGTTCTTTACTGTGGAATACTTACGTTTTCATGTTTGAAGAAGCAGAGCATCTTGAGCTCGCGGAAGACGCGCTTGGAGGAGACGAGCGACTGAAACACGTTGGGCAGTTTCTTGAGTGCCACACGCCGGCCATCGCGCGGGTCCGTCACAGCCCTGGAGACAACATCGTTCATAAATAACATATTCACTTACAGCCGGTTTCAATAAACAATCTTGGTCTACAGATCGTTTCCAGAAATGAGATAGTACGAATAAAGTTTCAATGCCGCGCCATTATTTGATTGGTTTATTTTCGGGATCGATCTGTACTTGTGGTTTGCGATTGTTTATTGAAATTGTTGTTAATAGACAGTACGATGCATAAACACCATCAACATACTGCTGGGATCTACACAACAGGATAACGGTCATTGGTGAAAACCCCGCCATATTGGTTAGATTGAGACGCATTCCGTGGTTAGCTGGTATACATCCAGGCATATATTTTAAGCGGGCATAATCACAATATCATATTCGGACTGCACTTTACTTACGGTGGTAAGTGCAAGTTTAAACTAGGTTAGGCATTTTGAGCAAAATCTATTATAGAGTGTCACCATGACTTGACAGACAGTAAACTTAAAAATTTTGTTAATTCTTAAACTTTACTTTAAACTGAATACACACAAAAATGAAAGAAGGTTATGACTAAATTGTTGAACAATGAAACACGAAAAGTGAAATCACAATTTATTACATACATATACACTCACGCCTGTAATCCCCGAAGGGGTAAGCAGATATGTAATCAGTACACCCAGTGTCCGAATTTATTACGGTCCCATAATGTGATAGGGGCGGGCCTATCGTCTTACCGGGCTCAATTCTTGACTCCGGGCTGATACTGAGTATTTCTAAATGAAAAACCGAATATCACCTACCCGACTCGGGGATCGAACCGGAGACCTCAGCACAGCAGTCGTAACGCATGCGCAATTACAACTTCGCCACCGAGGCAGTCATAATTTATTACTGACTTATTATTAATACATTTGGAATTAATAATATTCACTTTTTATATATGTTAAATCACCGTATTAAGACGTCACGCGTTATATTGCGTAATAAATTAAACACAAAATGCTTTTTAAATATCACGTTTATTGCTTACGCTACGGACTATATGCGTGTCTGTCGTTAATTTGCATTAACTTAGAACGAGAAAAAAGGGACTGTGTTCATTAATATTCCGATATTGCATTAGTGCGTGTATCGTGTTGTCTCCAACGAGTCTAACAATGGCCCATTACCATCACAATATAGCGGGGTTACACTACAGCGCAAGTTCAATGGGTGCTTCGTGACGTCGCATCGCCGCATCGAAATCTAACTTCAGTAACGTAGATCGTGGTTACTCAATAGGGTAGTTTCCTGTGTTTAATTTTGTACATTATTCGATATGCAACCGAAAATAATACGCAAAAGAAACCCTTTAGCGAAAACAGAAAAAATTGCATTAAAATTGAACTCGAACAACGGAACATTCTGAGAACCGTGACGTCATGGGACATATCATGCATCCTTTTACTGTCATTTGACAATTGCCCCTTCCAGCAGATTTGAATGGCGTCTAATTTACTTATTTTTGTTCGGATTCATTTTAATTTATAAAAAAACGTGCCAACTACCCTTTTATTGTTATTTTTGCTTGCGGCCTTGACTGCTTGGAATATTTACCCCGTGATCATCATGTTATATGCTCCATACCATTGCGAGATCCGCATCGAAATCCGATCGACCAGTTTTACGTGATATGCGAACAATTCAACAGAAAGATAGTAGATAGACTAGACTATATTTTTATTAAACATTGCATCTATATGTATATATATTTAATATGAGGATAAAATGTGAGGATTATTTGAAACAATCAAATCTAATGACAGTCTAGCTCTAAGTTCCCATGAAGCAGAATTACTTTTAACACATTAATTTGTGCAAAGACCAACAGAGTACCACATTGCTAGCATTTATATAAAGAACCTTTTTATAGATTTGAATAAAGCAAAAAACTTGTCCAACCCACAAAAACACTTGGATAATGCATTCAGGCATTGTGAAGTCTCCGGAGCGACGTACCGCTCCCTTGTATTAAAAGGACCGTTAGGTTTGCCCTTGCGATTATTATCGTGCCGACGAGCGCAGGAACGATAATATCCATCTCAAAGGGAAACGGGGATGCCAACTGGGCCCTCGGAGCAATGCGAGAGCAACGACCGAAGCAGCCGACGTGACACGCGGCGAACCTGCCGGGGGAACAAGGGGGGAACATTTGGGATACTTCGAATTAGGGATGTTCATAATACATTATTCACGGCATTATATTGTATACAATGCTTGGAAAACGGAATTATTATTCAGCTCATATTTTCACCTACATCAATGTCGCGATTTACCTTGGAAGTGTTCGACCTACGTTAAATGCCGTTTGCATAAAATGTTAACAAAAGTAAATTATTTTTCAATAAGAAAGTGTGGTTTTTTGTTTCCTTTCGATCAGCTCAACCATGAGTTTTTCTCACGTATATTCGCTAGCGACAACGTAAAATATTTATATGACAAAATACACAGCGGCTCTAGAGGTTATGTGGTAAACTAAATTTGGTACGATAAGAACGAAACCCTTCATACATACAAAACGCTAGCGACTTCGTTTACCTATCGTAACTTTTTAACAAAACCTCATGGTTGAGCTACAATTAATGAATGCCACTGTCCATTCAAACCATTCAAACTGCTAATACAAAGTATCCTCAACACAATCGATAAACTTCATCGCGTTAGTGACGCAGCATTCTACTACTGTATTTACAGCTACTTCACAAACAGGGCGATAGTGTTAACGCCATCAATAAATGTACGACTATACGTACAATGTGTCTTGAATTATAAAAGGCTGTCAGATTAGTTTTTACTGGCAAATATGTTTCTTACGCAATATGAACAACTAGATGTAGCCCGCAGCTCCGCCCGCGTGGATATTATTTTTGGAAGAAAAGGTATATATAATCCATGGAGGCGTCTTAAGTTACTATACCTTTCTATATTTTGCTATCCCATAGGAAGCGTGCATTTTTCCGGGATAAAAAGTGGCCTATGTCATTTTCTTATCCCTAAAATCCTTTACATTTTTTCGGGAATAAAAGTAGCCTAAGTGCTATTCCTATATAATAGATAGACTACAATCTATCTCTGTGCCAAATTTCAACCAGTTCAGTCCAGCCGTTGTAGCGTGATTGAGTAACAAACATCCATCCATCCATCCAAACATTCGCATTTATAACATGAGTAGGATTATAACAATCGCAACATAAAGATCATAGTATACATAATTAAACTAGAAATAATGAACATCAACGCAATTTATTCATTATGTAACGCGAGGTTAATTCTGGTCGTAAGCTTACCCAAACACGTATCGATACGCATTAAATACTAATTACGCCTTAATCGCAGATATAAATCGTCAGCACCTGAAACTGACTACGGTTCTTTCGGCCCCGTTTCGCTAAACTAATTAATTTTTTAACACAAACGCGATTAACAATGACGTTCCCATTTCGGCAGGCTGAATAAGCGACTCAAATAAGCAAACAATGGCAGGAAATATCCTTGATTAATGTACGGTTGGTCATTAAATGTTCTTTATTCAAACTGTGACATTTCTCTTGGGTCAACAAATTCTTGGGAACTGACACTTTGGCACTAAGCGGTGTTACACTTGGCTCTAATTGTTGGTGATTCACTAATAAGCCATTTAACTTGTCGCCTTTTTGTGTGCTCGGTAGATGGCCATTAAAATAATACAATTTGGACATGACACTTGACGTTTACAATGTGTCATTTGGGTAACTGGTTGATGTTCCCTCGCTGGGTGTCACGCGGCTCCACTAAATAATACTTTATTCAAGGTAATTGCGAATGTTCACGGTGTATGTATTAATCTCTGTCTATGTATGTAGCTCCGGTACTTGATGGACAATTAAATTGTATGTTTACAGTTATGCAAATTGAATACTTTATGCTCACTGTACACATTGGGCCAAGGTGCTGGGCCAGCATGTTGGGCCAAGGTGCTGGGCCAGCTTGTTGGGCCAAGGTGCTGGGCCAGCTTGCTGGTCCAACGTGTAGAGCACTCGTTGGCGTATGTTGGTAGGTAGTTGGTAATTACCAATATACACCAAGTAGTGCTCTACACGTTGGTCCAACATGCTGACCCAACTTGGCCCAATGTGTACAGCGGGCATTAGCATTGGTCTGGGTCATAAAACTCACCGTGAAATAAATTGTAAAACAAAAATGTCGGTGCCGTGACATTTTTAAAACTAACTACTTGTATGTACAGGTACCCGCAATAAAGATTATCTTCGGCAATATTTAAACTTAAGTAGATTATGCTGCTTATAGAAGCACATCTGAATTATTTTAAACTGAATATTAACATGATCGCAACTAAATAGCAAAAATATTTCTTGGTAATTATATATTTTTTCAAATACCTCGCTCTTTGCATGTATTGCAATAATTAACTGCATGCCGTTATAAATATGGTATTTTATAGCATAACTAATAACAAGACATGTTCTAATGCGCGGAGTGTTAATAAGTCCTACTAATATAGAGTTCCGTATCGACAAATGAATTAAAACAAAGAAATTACACAGAAAAGTGTTCTGAACTATTTTAATAAGTGTACCACAGGGTTAATAAAATACCATATGAAACTATACAGGACTAATATTATGTTAATAAAATCTTACTTTTAAATACACGGGTCCGGATCACTTTTTTAAAATAGCATATCAATGACGTGATGCATCCCAGGTATATTTCCGATACTATTAAACTCCTGATAAAATCCTAAGATCCTGATAAAAGTCACCGTATATTTCAGTACAATTAATAATCAAATGCTTGTAAATTATAAAGATTATACCAAGAAGTTTTGGCTACGCCAAAAGATAATTTAACAAGAAAGGTTATCGCTTTTAATAACGAATTAGTAGACTGAAATTAATTAAGTTACACAAAAAATGCCTCCAGAGAATAAGAATTAAACTGCTAAATATATTTTAAATATTACATTTTATTTATAGGGCAACATTAAATTTACTCAGAAATTTAAACTCAGCACGCACTGACGTATACATTAATAAATATACCCGAGACCTTTAGCTTTATAAACTCAAGGGACCTTTGAATGTTTAATTTTATTAATAGTCTATAAGTTTTACAACTACTGACTCACCTTGTAGCCGACTAAAAATGTATTACGGTAAATTGAAATTAAACAAATATTAAAAAGAATTATACATGACTATTTAACTGCCTCGGTGGCGCAGTTGTAATTGCGCCTGCGTTATGACTGCTGTGCTGAGGTCTCGGGTTCGATCCCCGAGTCGGGTAAAGTGATATTGGGTTATTCTATCTAGAACTCTCAGTATTAGCCCGGAGTCTGGAACCTGTGCCGGTATGGCGATAGGCTCGCCCCCTATCACATTATGGGACCGAAATTCGGCGAAAAGTGGGTGTACTGGTTACCCCTCTGCCTACCCCTTCGGGGATTACAGGCGTGAGTGTATATATACATGACTATTTAGTATTGTATTCTCTATATATTGTCTGAATTATTATTCAATTGGAACGAGGCTACGCACAACTTTAGAAATACAATTATTCACAAGTCAAAGTTTAACATACATACTTATTCATCTGCACTTTGAATGTTTAATGTATTACAACCTTTCATATTATGCACCAGTTGTAACCAGCGGTAGTCTAGTTGGATGATGTACGGACTATTGAGACGAAAGTCGCTGGTTCCAACAGACTATATGGCATACACCTTTTGACTTATCGAAGTTACCTGTGTATTCATTGTGAATTATCGCCTGCTTTACGGTCAAGGAAACATCGTGAAAATTGAAAGGTATTTAAATTCTACCCACCCGCATTAAGCGAGCGTGGTAGACCTAGAAAGCCTAACTCCTCTCATTAGTAGACGAGGCCCGTGCCCAGCAGTATACATATAATAAAAGGCAAGTATTATTAATGCATCAGTTGAGAATTTTGAGGATTCACACGTTAACTATATTTTATAGTTTACCGTATTCTTCATCGGAAAAGAAACTCTATGTGTAATATCATTGCAATAAAAATAAATTATTTATTTTATCGCTGTTCATTCTCTCATGTGGCTGCAGAATAGATAGAGAAGAAGTAGTAGACAAGTCGAGCCACTTAATCGTGCACTGCGTTAATCAAATAAAAAAAACATAGGCACTCATGGCGACTACCGACAGAAGTGAAAACTTAAAATTTGGAAATAACTGTGTTCTTTTTTGAAACAGCGTCCATGAAGTAGTAACTTTTTTGTTTATGATTGCTAGTAATTAATTATAGAACTTCATAGACATGCTTATGTCAAAAGTAAAATAATCTGAGCGTGATGTACACGCGAGTTCAGTGCTTTATCCCCAGCCCAAAAGTGCTCAACGTGTCTAAAGAAGTTCTCACTTCAATAATATATCGCGAATGGATTAAAGATAGATAACGATTACATAAAAAATGTCAAGACAACATAAACTGTATTTATCGAGTGCTTGTACCTCTAAAATCATAGCCTCCAGTCAAAGAAAAACCTATAAAAATAAACGTTTTTTCATTTCACTCGACGTTTATGGAAAGATTGATCAAGAGTGCCGTGGTTGTTTACACAGCAAAAGGTCACGCCTTTGATCCCTTTGATTCATATTATATTTTTCCTATTCATAGTTATTGAAGTGATGTTGATACAAGAAAAGCGAACGTTATTTGTTCTTATAAATAGCATAGTAATAGGGTTATTGAACGATATAACAAAAATAAATGTAGTTATGTTGTACCTAAAACCTATTATAGAAAGATTTTATTCTAAATCCACTGGCTGGTGGTATGATATGATATACGTCCTGATAGCGACCACCGTACACAGGTTGTAAAACCCGCCACAGTGGCACACGCAACTGTGTCGCGTTCCGGGATCAGTCATGTACACCTGCTTTTTGTTGGGGGTCTAGAGTCCGGGTACTATGTTTTTCTGTATAGTCGGACAATAGACCCTCGACCGTTTTTCACCTTCTTGCCCATGGCGTAGTGTGAAGAAGCACGCTGGCATGATTGTGTTGAGTAGCGGGGGATAGATTGTGTCTCGCTACCTGATACTCTAACTGCACGGCACTGCGCTTACCATCAGGTGCAGTGTGGTCACTTTGCCGTGCCAAGATGAAAAAAAACATCGTAATCGCATGGCCGGTATATCTCGGAATGCCAAAGTCAATGTTAATGTAGTTAATTGATTCCATGAAACTAGCAATGGCATTCCTTATAAATTCCAAGTGCCAGAACCTATCTTCCTACGCAAGCTTACAGCTGCATAATGCACTTAATAAGATTCCAACTGAGTGACTATCACAAATTAGATAAATACGGGTCGAAGGCAGTTATGTAAAAGAGCTGACTATTATAGACATCATCCGATATCACCTTTCATAAGTAGCAATATAAAAGTAATCAATAGTGATTAATGCGGCTCCCTATTAGAGGAACGATGTAATCATAGAGAGCCGATTGACGCAAACGACTTTGAAACGCAAGGTGTATATTAGTTCTGGGAGTTCGTCTTTCTGACGCGGAACGCCTGCTGGGTTTCCAGGGTTGGGTAAAGATATTGGGTTTTTCTATCAAGAAATACTTAGTGTCAGCCCAAAGTCTGGAATTGTGCCCGGTATGGTAATAGGCTATCACATCATGGGACGGTAATAAGCTCAACGAAATGCGAGTATACTTTTACACCTCTGCCTACCCTTTTGGAGATTAGTCATGAATGCGTATGTATGTATGTTTGTTTTGCCCGACCAATTACGCTACTATGGACAGGGCTCCTAGGTCTTGCTATGCAAAAGTTTGGAGTATTTTTTTAAACGAAATGTATTTTTATATAATTATTCTTTGATAAACAGTACTGCACCTACATATTTATAATTAAATTAAGTTCATTAATTAAATTCGAAATAACTTTCAACCTAAAACAGGAGACCCAACTAGGACGATATTTTAGGTCTAACTATCGACACATTCTAATGACCCACTAACACAGAAATACATTCTTACGGGCCACCCACCTATATCCGTATTACCGGAAACTGTTCACGGAGTAGAATTAAATTAGGGCCAAGCACACACGCGGAGTTTTATCAAATTCTCGAGCTTATTAGATGCCACACAAGGTGTACACGAAGCAATGTAACTCCTGCACAGGTGGCGACTATAATGTCGGGTTGATGAGTACCATTACTGAATAGAACTGACGGTCTTCAGTATAACATGTACTATAATAACACTACGCGGCTTTAAATATGGAGATAATTTTTTTTTACTGCCCTGATGACAAACGAGCAGACGGGCCACCTGATGGTAAGTAGACACCGCCGCCGATAGACTTCTGCAATGCCAGGACACAGCAAAGCCGCTGCCTACCATGTTCAACATATATACATATACCCTCAAGCCCGAAGGGGTAGCCAGAGATGTAACCAGTACACCCGCTTTTTGTCGAATGTATTATGGTCCCATAATGTGATAATGAGCGAGCCTATCGCCATACCAGGCACAATTCCAGACTCAGGGATCAAACTGAATATTTCTAAATAGACAACCCAATATCACCTTACCCGACCCGGGCATCGAACCAGAGACCTCAGCACAGCAATCATAACACATGCGCAATTACAACTGCGCCACTCAGGCAGTAAGGTGTTCAAATGAAAATTATTTAAAAAAAATACTACTGTAAATAGTAGAGATTGAATGTTTTATATCAACTTTAAAGTGAAATAAATATACCTATTTCGTACCTTAAAAACTCCATTTAATTTTAAGTTTTGAAACATGCTAAAATACAAAGTTATTGGACAGTCTGTTATCAAGCTGTAATTGAGTTTTTGAACACAATTTAGTGTTACGTGTCCTTTCAGTAACCCTCATAGCATAACGCCCCTCTTACTGAAAAGGTTATCTGGGGCAAATAACTTGTAGCGATAAGGCGCACAACCCGTCCGGTGGACTTTTATCCTTTAATCTTTTGACCACTGGTATTATATACCATCAAATTTACGAATATTGCAAAATGATTTAAAAAAAAATCTTTATATAATTTGTGTTCAATGTTTTTCATAATAAATTCATTTTACATGTTTTTCATAACAAATTAATTATACATGTTAATTTTAGTTTCTTTTCATGAAATAAACATTTATTAACCACCATAAATAACTTTAGGAACTTAATAAATGTAGTATACAGGCATTCAATTCTATGAAAACTACCTGCCTGATGAAAAAGTAGTCTGACCAAAAACCGTAGCAAAACCATCAACAGCAATATTTATCTATATATTTTCATACAAGTTCACATAATAATATAGACAGATATTTAATTTTAATCAGTAAACAATTTCGAATAAGCTTTTTCGTTTTATATATTTTCCTTGAACTGTACAGTACAGTAAGGTATTGCTAGCTTACAGCTTGTAATAACAGTATCCTACGTTTAAATGGCGATGTAACATGAAGAAAGTGAGCCATCATAATTTACTCGGACTCCCATAAATATGTCAATTAAAATGTGTTCATGCGTGTCCACGTAGGTTTCCGACAAAAAATGCGTCAAGTCTCCGGGTGTGCCAAACCATGCAAATTGAACTCAATTTTGTAATAAAAATAATAGCCAACTGAAAACTAATTATAAATATGTTTTGTGTTGTGTGTGTGCTCCGTGGCGCAGCTGGCGAGTAGCCGGCTGGGAAACGAAAAGCCGTGGGTTCAATTCCTGCACAGAGACAAATGTTTGTGTGACAGACAAATATTTGTTTCAGGTCTGGGTGTTGTGGAACCGTAGTCCCCTCATGGTTATTGATACCCACGATACAGGCTTAACCTAGTGGGGTCAGAACAATGTGTGTGACTGTTAGGTGTAAAAAAATAATAATTGCTCAATCAACGATGCTCTGTATGTGTTTTATATACATAAGTGTTAGCAACTGACACCCGGCGCTAGTGATAGTGCAAATACTTAACACGTCACATTCTCTTGTCTCCTGCTTCTGGTTGATTTTCTTGATTGATTCATAGTTAATTAGTTAATTATTAATAGCTAAGTTATTCAAATATTTAGTATTAATAAATAATAATAATAATAAAGCTTTTTTTATTTCCATAACCTTCACCAATATTTTACAAAATAAATGCGTGTTAGTGTTTTTCTTATATTCTACGGGTTAGTTTTCAATGATTTATTTGATTTTTACATATTGTATTGGGTATGGATCCCTTAAGGGTAAAAGCCTCCTCCAATTTTCGCCAGTTTTCTCTGTCTTGTGCAATGGTTGTCCAGTTGCACCCGACAATTTCTACTATATCATCGGACCACCGTTTTTTGGGTCTACCGATGTTTCGTTTCCCCCTTGGTCCTTTCCACTTAGTTATTTGCAATGTCCATCTGTTGTCAGTGTATCTCGAGATGTGTCCAGCCCATTGCCATTTTAGTTTCAAGGCATAGTTGAGAGCATCTACTACATTTGTTTTTGTTCTGATCTCTTCACTGCTAATTCTTTGTATTTTCTTAATATTTAAAATACTCCGCTCCATAGCTCGTTGGCATGTCCTTAGTTTATTTTTTATCATATTCGTGTATATCCAGGTTTGGCATGCATACGTCACACTTGGTAAGATAGACACATCCATTACTGTCTTTTTAATTTTTATATTGTAGCCTCCTTTTAGAATCTCCTTGAGTGCCCAGTATTTATTCCATGCACAATGTATTCTTCTATCAACTTCTTGTTCATTGCTATTTGGATTGAAAGAAACTTGTTTTCCAAGATATATGTATTCATTGACATACTGTATTTTGTTACCATTGCTAGTTATTGGTTTTTGTTCGCTATTTGTTATTATTTTTGTTTTATTGATGTTCATCAGAAGGCCTACTTTTCTGCTTTCGTGGTCTAAGCTATGTATCATATGTTCTAGTTCTCTTACTGTTTCTGCAAAAAGGGCTATATCGTCAGCGAATCTTAGATGACTTAAGTAATTACTGCCAATTCGAAGTCCTTTATTCTTCCACTTAAGTTTTTGGAATACCGTTTCTAAAACCGCTATGAACAGTTTCGGTGACAATGGATCTCCTTGTCTTACCCCTCTGCATATTGCTATCTCCTGGCCTTTGTTTTCTAATTGTATTCTGCTAACACTTTCACTATAAATATTTTTTAGTAAATTAATATATTTTTTATTTATGTTACATGTCTTAAGTGCTTTCCAAATTGAGTTGTGTGATATACTGTCAAATGCCTTTGTGTAATCTATGAATGCTATGTATAATGGTTTATTATATTCTTTATATTTTTCTATGATTTGTTCTACTGTGTAAATGTGGTCAGTTGTAGAGAAGCCGGACCTGAACCCTGCTTGCTCTATTGGTTGCATACTATCTATAGTGGGTGTTAATCTACTTTGTAGTATAGATGTAAAAAGTTTGTAAAGGCTTGATAATAGACTTATTGGTCTATAGTTTCCAATATCTAGTGGATTTCCTTTTTTGTATATCAAAATAATATCAGAGTGGAACCATTGGCTGGGAGGTTTCTCACATTCAAGAACGTTGTTGAATAAACGGGCTAAGATACTGATTAGCATGGGTGCGCCTATTTTTATTAATTCGTTACTTATATTATCCGGTCCTGGGCTCCTTTGTGATTTTAGTTTGCACATATGTTTATGTACTTCATGTTCGGTTATGACAGAGATTGGATCATTATTATCTTTTATTATTTCGAGTTCCTCATCACTTTCGCTGGCCTCGTCGAGAGGATTTCTATATAATTCTCTGTAGAATTCTGTTACATGTTCGATCATTTCTTGCCTTGTTTTCATTTGTCTTTGACCATTAGTTAAATTTGCTATCCAATCTTTATGTGTTCTCAATTCTTTAAATGCTCGCTTTGAGCTTTGGTATCTTACTATATTTTCTTCTATTATGAGCTTTCTGTAATTTTTATAGTCATTTCTTATTGCTTTATTTGTTGTTTTAAATAAGTTCTTTAGTTCAGCCTTCATATTGCTGTTTTTATTCTTAGATTTAATTAAATCTGACCGTTTCTTCATTAACTCTAGTGTGGTTTCACTCAATATTTTATATTTTTTAATTACTTTGTCTGCCTGAGCTGTTTTATGACTCTTTGAGATAATTCCTTCTAATATTTTATATTGACTTTGGACATCTTCTCCGCTCTCTAGTTCTACGTGATGGTTACTAATATTGCTACTTAGGTTATTTAAATATTTAGATATTTCAATGCTTGTTTTGGGTGGCTTTGGTGACGATTTAAATGATTGTCTATGTATTTTTGGTTTTCTCATTGACAAAGAAGCTCTGACTAATCTGTGATCTGATGAGAAATTTAATGTATTAATTATTTCCATGTTTTTTATCCATTTCAAGTTATTGCTCATAATAAAATCTATTTCATTTTTAGTTTTTTGATTGGGGGAGAGCCAAGTCCATCGACGGCTCTGTTTTTTCTTGAAATAAGTGTTCATAATATGAAGTTTGTGTTCATAAGCATATTGGATAAGTCTCTCTCCTCTCTTACTCCGTTTTCCATAACCGAAGTTGCCCATAATGAGATTCTCGTGAGGTCTTGGATGCCCGATCTTTGCATTAAAGTCCCCGAACACTAAAATATTTTTATCTGTAGTTTCGTGAGCTTTCTCTAGGTCTTCATAAAATTTCTCGATTTCATCTTCGCCCGAGGTTTCCGTTGGCGCGTAAGCTTGTATTAATGATAAAGATGTATCTCCAAATTTCATACGTAGTAAAGCAACTCTTTCTGATATACCTGTAAAATTTACAATGTTTGCTTTGTGTTTATGCTTAATTAGATAGCCTACTCCATGATGTCCAGCTGTTTCACCTACGTAGCAGAATATATACTGTTGATGTTCCTCGATGTTACATCCGAGCCTTCTCACTTCTGCAAGTCCTAGGATGTCAAAGTCAATATTTTCCAAGGCATATGTCAACTCAAGGAGACGTTCTGTAGATGATAATGATCTTGCATTAAATGTGCATATCTTTAGAGTATTCAGGTCGCTTTTCCTTTTTCTAGAACTTATACTTGAGGGGTTTTTATTGTTTATTGTTTTTATATTAATTTTAAATGGAGGGTGGTGGTCTAATTCCCCACGAGGACCAGTCGGCTTGGGGAATGTTTTCTTGTTGTGCTGATTTAAAAATTGTTGTTGTTTTGTCCGGTGGCCGATGATTAAATCCTATGACTGGTTTGGCGTACAGGGTAATGAGGAGAAAGAGTTACTTCTACCCCTCATCATGTCGAATGCATTTATTCTGTTTGTTTTTATTGTTGGTTGTGCTGTGTACTGCTTGCGTGATTTTGATGTACCTACTGGGGAGGCAGAGTTGTCTCTTTTCCTTTTTTCTTTGTATGAGTTATCGTCTTTTATTACAAGTTTATCATATATCATTATTGCGAATTTTCCTTTATTCCTTTCTTCAATTAATTGCTCTTTTAACTGTTTTCTTTTGTTTAGCACATCTTTAGGGAAGTCTTCTGTGACGTATACACCTTCGAATTTCTTTTTGTTTTTCATTATTTCATTTCTTCTCCAGTTGTTTACAAAGGATATGATAGTCGGCCGTGGTTTTTGGCGGTTTTGGTCTTTTTTACCTATGCGATGAATCTGGTTTATTTCGTTGTAATTCAAAGAAATACCTAAATCTTTATGAATTTTGCTCTTTATCATTTCCGTAAGTTCCATTTGTGATTGTTCAATTTCGTTTAAACCAAAAAGTAATAAATTATTTGCTCTTCCGTTTTTTTCTAGATACGCAACTTTTTCTTTTAACTTTGTATTTTCCATCCTCAATTCTTGTATTTCACGAGTTATAGGTAATAGCTTTTCGTCCATTGACAACATTATTTCTTCCGTTTGTTTTTTCATTTCAGTTTTTATGTTGTCTAATAATTGTTGAAAATGGTTATCCATGTTATATATTTTACAGAATATGTTTAAGGAGTAATAAAACGTAATTATGCTGTTTTCGAACGAAACTTTTTTTTTTTTTTTTCTTAGGTTGGCAGTATTGTTTATAAATTGACGTTTGATTATTCACTCCAATGACTCCAATTCACATTTGACATTTCAAATAACCTCAATTCCAATATTAATGTACTCACTATTTTTATTGAAATCTTTCACTATAATGTGGCTGTTATTCGTATGCTGGTGTATTTCTTGCAGGTAACAATGTTTTTCCAATAGTAAGTGTTATTTGTGACTTTTTATATTTTTACGATATTAAAAGACGAGATGATTTCGATTTGCTCTTAACTGTCAACAAATATTTAGTATTACAGTATACTAAATATTTTATGTTTAAGGAAATAGTGTAATAAAATAATTTAAATTACATGTATCAGAACGATTTAGAATTCCTACATACTGGTTGTTTTATAATCAAAAATGGTGACTGAACTCTATAAAAATCGGAGCATGACAGTAACGAATATTCATTTGTTTTGTAATTATAATAACCGAAACGCCTGCCAGTAAATATAGAGATTGTGAACTGAGGGACCATTGGAGTCCCTCGTAGTTCTTCATACCCACGATACAGGTTTAGGTTGGGTCCATGTGTGACTGTTCGGTGTGATTATTATTATTATCACTATAGGTTCTAACTATATAAACCTACGAGAATATTCTGCTAACATATAAAAACGTGATATATTTCTATACATACCATAAACCTATGTTTATCGTAACATAGGCTCAGACTTTATATGGCGTGAAGAAACGAGTCTTCAAACAAACGTGCGACGTGAAAAGTTTAATATTCGACGGTAACACCTGCGAGCAAACATATGCTGGTGGTAGGATATTCGTATCCGCCCGGATAGCGACCACCGTACACACGGCGAAAAACCCGCCATAGTGGCACACGCAAGTGTGTCGCGTTCCGGGATCAGCCAGTGTATTTCCGGTTATCGTCGGGGGGCTAGAGTTGGGGTACGATGTTTGGCCGTGCCGGTATTAGCCGGTTCACAGTCGGTTGGAGGCGTGTTGATCCGTCGGCCAGGGAGACCTGTAGAAACGGTTGTACCGCTGGCCGCCCGCGGTACAGTACAGGGGCCCAATCGTGGCTAACCACCACGAGAGGCTGCCCCACCATGCCGCGCATAATCTTGGGTGGGTCCGTCGTGCCGGTTGGTGACCGGATGTGGGGTCCCGGCGGCCTATCCCGGGAGGGTACGGGGGCCCTTCCGTCCGGCGGATCAGCTCACCTCCTCCTGGCTCTTTTAGTGGACCGGCGCTTGTTGCGGCCTTCTGATTACTCTGACACTAGACCCTCGACCGCTTCTTCACCTCCTCCCCCCATAACTCCATGACAGTGCCTATAAAGAGAACAGGACCTACAGCGGTGCGTAACCCCACCACCGCTTTCACAATGGAGTTCGCTAACATCCGCGGACTCCATTCGAACCTTAATGCCGTCCACCACCATCTTGAGACGGCCCGGCCTGCTCTTCTCTTCCTGACGGAGACGCAGATTTGTAGTCCGACCGATACCACATACTTGCTTTACCCCGGCTACTCACTTGAAGAAAGCTTCAGGCCGAGGGCCGGGGTATGCCTGTATGTTCGGTCGGACGTCTGCTGTCGCCGTCTGCGCTGCATGGAGGACCCCTCCTTTTCCACCCTGTGGGTACACGTCGACCTCGGCTCTCAGAGTCGGGTTTACGTGTGCCTTTACAGGTCACACGACGGGGACGTTGAGACAACTCGGCTATTTGATTACATTAGCCAGGCGACAGACGACGCGCAGGAGCAGTTCCCAACAGCGGAATTGCTAGTTCTGGGGGACTTCAACGCACACCGTGAGTTGTGGTTGGGCTCCTCCAGAACTGACCATGCTGGCAGAACTGCTCATGCATTCGCCTTGACTCATGGCTTGACACAGCTGGTGAACCAGCCTACCAGGATCCCAGATGTGGCGAGTCATGAGCCCTCTTTGCTGGACCTTCTGTTGACGAGTCACCCGACCGGGTATGCGGTGTCGGTTGGTGCTCCTCTGGGGACCTCCGATCACTGTCTGGTTGGGACGTCAGTACCTCGCGCTTTGCCTCCACGTCCCGTGAAGGTCAAGCGCAGGGTCTGGCACTAGTCGTCGGCAGATTGGGATGGTATGCGGGATTATTTCGCATCCATCCCTTGGCAGCAGCGCTGCTTTGAGGGAAAGGATCCTTCTGCGAGTGCCGACGCTGTTGCCTGCGAGATCAGACTAGGAATGGAATATTACATTCCTTCCTCTGAGATCGCGGGCAACGGCCGAGGACGCTCCTGGTTCAATCGTGCATGCGCCGATGCTGTTGGTAGAAAACAGACGGCGTATCGCGCTTGGATCAGGGGTCGCGCTAAGAAGGATCCCAATCTCAAGTCGCTGAAAGCAGCCTACAACCGTGCTGCCAAGGCTTGCAAGAGGGAGTATGTTAGAGCGGATGCCCAGCGCGTCTCCAAGATTGGATGTGCTTTGGCCGATCACCCGACAAGCAGTCGTGCTTATTGGAGCTTGGCTAAAGCGGTCCAATCTAATTTCTGTCGCCCTTCGCTGCCACCGCTGAGATATCGTAATGGAACACTGGCCCATAGCTCGCAAGAGAAGGCCGATTTACTGGCAAACCTCTTCGCGGCTAATTCGAGACTCGAGGACTGCAATGCTCCTTTAACACCTACGCTGCCCGGTTGCGGTCACACAATGCCTGATATCCGTATCAGGCATTGTGATGTGCGGCGTGAGCTGCAGTCTCTCGACGTCCGGAAGGCCAGTGGTCCGGATGGTATCCCGGCGCTTGTTCTCAAAAAGTGTGCAGCGGAGTTGTCTCCTGCACTGACGCGCCTATACCGATCGTCCTACCTCTCAGGTGTTGTGCCTGAATCGTGGAGGGAGGCCAATGTGCAGCCGATCCCCAAAAAGGGTGATCGGTCAGACCCTAACAATTACCGCCCAATCGCCATCACCTCAGTGATCTGTAAAGTCATGGAGCGACTAATTAACAGCCAATTAGTTCGTTACCTGGAGGATCACTCGTTGATCAGTGACAGACAATATGGTTTCCGCCATAACCGATCAACGGGTGATCTTCTAGCGTTTGTATTGCATCACTGGGGCGAGGCGATTGACCGGCATGGCGAGGCTCTGGCTGTGAGTCTCGACATAGCCAAGGCGTTTGATAGGGTCTGGCACCGTGGCCTTCTCTCCAAGCTCCCGGCATACGGTCTGCCCGACAACCTGTGTAAGTGGATTTCCGGCTTTCTGCATGAGCGTAGAATGCGTGTCCTAGTTGATGGACACGCTTCGCAGTTCATGTCAGTAAATGCCGGAGTACCACAAGGTTCTGTGATTTCGCCCACCTTGTTTCTTCTGCATATTAATGATATGTTGTCGCTTGGCAACATTCATTGCTATGCAGACGACAGCACGGTTCATGGGCGTTATTGCAGCAAGCCTCCTGGTTGCCGGGCGGATACTGAGAGGAGACGCGAGGATCTTGTCGTTGAGCTCAACCAGACCTTGGATCTCATCTCATCATGGGGTACCAAGAATCGGGTTGAGTTTAATGCCAAGAAAACCCAGGTGTGCGCGTTCTCGTGCAAGAAGTCTCCGTTTTCTCCAATCCCCGTTCTTCAGGGTGTTCCACTCGCAATGCGGAATGACCTTAGTGTCCTTGGTATGGATATCCGCTGCGATCTTAATCCAAGGAGTCACATCGAGGGCGTAATATCCGCCACTTCACGCAGGGTCGGAATCCTGAACAGGGTGCGGCGGTTTTTCACGCCCGGTCAGCTCTACCGCTTATATAAAGCACAGGTGCGGCCGGGAATGGAATACTGCTCGCACCTCTGGGACGGTTCCGCAAAATACCTCCTCGATGCCTTGGACGGGTTGCAGCGGCGGGCCATCCGCGTTGTGAATGATGCAGACGTGAGTAACAGCCTGGAGCCGCTACAGCTGCGTAGGGATATTTCCTCGCTTAGCGTGTTCTACCGTCTGTATCATGGTGAATGCTCTGAAGAATTGTTTGATCTTATCCCATCCTCTCCCTTCCATACCAGAACCACGCGTACTGGATTGCGGAGCCACAGCTTTGTGGTGTCTACTACCCCGGCCCGAACTAAGAGGTTCGCAAACTCGTACTTTTGCCGCACCATCAAGCTGTGGAACAGTTTGCCAGCTACCGTGTTCCCTCCTTCCTATGATCCTGGGTCCTTTAGGCGTAGTGTGAAGAAGCTACACAGCAGGCCGGCATGATTGTATTGAGTAGCGAGGGATGGATTACCACTCGCTACTTGATACTATAACTGGACGGCACTGCACTTACCATCAGGTGCAGTGTGGTCACTTTGCCGAGCCACGATAAAAAAAAAAAAAAAAAAAAAAAATTACGCGAAGAACCGTGGACGGGGCGCGCGTGGGATAATGCGGCGGTGTGACTAATATAACAATATTTAACATCACAATATAAACCCCGTGTATAGTAACATAATAGTGGAAGAAACCCTACTATATATCCTACTAATATTATAAATGCGAATGTTTGGATGGATGGATGTTTGTTACTCAATCACTCTACAACGGCTGGACGGATCTGGTTGAAATTTTGCACTGAGATAGATTATAGTATGGAATAGCACATAGGCTACTTTTTATCCCGGAAAAGTGTACAGTTCCCGTGGGATAGTTTAGTTTCTTACATAGCAAGGGATCGATATGATTTTTTGTATAGTGGCAGTTTAGAAATCAGAAAATGACATAGGACTTTTTAACCCGGAAAAATGCACGCATCTTATGGGATAGCAAAATATAGAAAGGTATAATAGCTTTAAAATTCCTCAATGGATTGGAAACTCTAATAGTAGTGAGTTATACGACAGAACGGTATCAGAATAGAATAACACAAAAGCAATTAAGATATTACAAATTTAATTAGATTACACTTTTCTTTGTTATTGATAGTGGGAAGAATTGAAGATAATTGAAATCAAAGGAATTTCGAGTGGTCATTTGTCATTATACATCCATACATTCATATACGCTCACGTCTGTAACTTCCGATGGGGTAAGCAGAGGTGTAACCAATACACACACTTTTTGCCGAATTTATTAGGGTCCCATAATGTGATAGGAGGCGAGCCTATCGCCATAACGGGTACAATTCCAGACTCCAGGCTGATACTGAGTATTTCTAAATAATCATAAGTATCTAAGTAATCGAACCCGAAACCTCGAACCATCGAGGCAGTTATATCTTAGGAAAGTAATATTTGGCACATCTACATACATGGAAAGTAAATAAATACTTTATGTATAACATGTCAATATTTATTTACATTTTTATTTAGATAAAATAATAACGAAACGTGCCTACTTCTTGCTCAGCACAAGACCTTTAAATATTATACAGGAAAATAAATAGTATTTGAGAATGAATGACATACATATACACGTATAACATGGTTGTCAGTCCGACGTTCGCTGTCGAATTTGAATGTGTTATGGAACATAATGACACCAGACTTGATGGATGTGTTGCCGAAATAAAATAAAAAGGATGTTATACATTTAATACAATCTAAGATTTTTTGTATATAATACAAGAACTATGAAAGCGGTGAGATCTATAGCTTGCACTAAAAAGTACTGAGTCAAATAATAATTCCAACTCTGTATTTATACTGTCTCACTGGGCACAAATCTAATGAGACGTTAGGCCTTAGTCCACCACTTTGCCTAACTCCGAATGTTAGAACATAACTTTAAAATTATTCAATTAAATTTAATTATTAAAATTAGTATTTGGATTTGTTAGGTTTGCAGGTTTCCGGGCGATGTTTTGCTTCATCGTAAAGCTAGAGAAAATATTGCGTCACGTATTAATGAAAAATCAATTTATTTGTGAATCATATTTTTCTTCTATACGCACCAATTTTAAGTCAATCCAACGAAAGTCATGTAATGTTTATGTTATAAGTAGTTCTGGCTATAATTGAAATCATAGTAAAGAGTGTTGTTGTAAATAATAATTATTTTAATATACGTAAAAAACGCAGTCTTATATGGTTATTTTAATAATAAAACTAGCGGGCCCGGCAGACGTCGTCCCGCCCGGAAAAGCTGCACTTACCGGGTCCAATTATGTTTTCAAACCATCCAGGAACCCATTGAAATATACACTCAATATCTCATCCTAATCAGTCCAGCCGTTAAGGAGGAGTTAGGTGACAAGGACATGTACAAAAGAATTATATGTATAAAGATATAATATCTTTACAAACAGCATCAACATATCATATTTGCTCTCAAAACCTTTTCCTATTAATTTAGACGAGTGATCTATACTGTGACTTCTGAAGCGTAAATTTAATTAATCAAATTTTACAGTTAGCGGTATTATCCACCACAGAGCAAATGGTACCGAAGTATAGCATAAATCATCTAACACTCAGAGTGAAACTTTTAAAATAGTATTAATTCTTATCCTCTCATTAGTAGAGGAGGCCCGTGCCCAGCAGTGGGACAATGTTTAATACAGGGCTAGTATTATTATTATTAATTCTTAACGTCAGAGACTGCCCTAGGGCATGAGCTGCTGTGAAACAAAAACTTCAGCTACCAAAGAAATGGAAATATACCGTATTTTTATATAAAAATATATGCCGCGAAAGCTTAATTTAAAGAAGCGGGCCTAGCGCGTTAGTTCACCACGCAGTACCCACAGTGTAGCAGACAGTGTTGAATGCGTTCATTCATTTTTGCGGGCACATCCTGTGCTTAGAGACTGCGAGATAAGTCTAGTCGGCTCGTGTGCACGTTACGTTAATGCTACTCTGGTGCAGCCAGACGGAAAATACTACGCTATTACGATATCTACGTAATGCAGCTGTGCACTTACAAGCATGTTTTCTGTTCGAATGTTTTTTATGTATCACTAAAGAATATATCTTGCTAGATAACATTGTGATTATAATGACATTTTAAATGTAGCGCCGATGAATATTTTCAATGTAGATTTATTTGAGTACTAGTTTTTTCCCGAATTTTGCATGTATGACGTGAATCGGTAGCTATCGTAGGAGACTGAATCCCGTAGATAAAGGCACTATAATTTTTTCGACTTTTCTGTTATTTTTTCTCTATAAACCTTATTAGGATTACGAACATTTACAAAATTGCCAATCGTTCCAGCCATTAGGAAGTAGTAAACCTTGTAGGTGAAATTAATTTCATCTATATAGACCTTCAATGGAATTTCATTACTTCTAATCACTTTATAATAACCACAAAAATTAAGATGCAAATTCGTGCATTAAATCTTGATAAAGTATTTAGTTTTACATCAATGTTAGGGCATCGTAAACCTCTTTACAAATTAATTTCAAAATAACTATATTCGTATGAACATGATTCATCCATAAAGAAGATAGATATATGTTACTACATGTTTTGCATTAAAAAACCACTAGCAATTATCGTTATTGCATATAATAGGCACTTTGAGATATGATACTATATCACACTCACATACACTCACGCCTGTAATCCCCGAAGGGGTAGGCAGAGGTGTAACTAGTACACCCACTTTTCGCCAAATTTCGGTCCCATAGGGGATAGGGGGCGAGCCTATCGCCATACCGGGCACATTTATCAGACTCCTGGCTAATACTGAGGAATTTCTAGATAGAAAAACCCAATATCACTTTACCCGACCCGGGGATCGAACCCGAGACCTCAGCACAGCAGTCATGCAACGCATGCGCAATTAGGCACCCACCACGCCACCTGCGCCACCGAGGCAGATGATGAATGATACTATCATGTTTTTTTTAAACCGCATTAGAAATTATAATTCACATACATTAGTACAGTTTTGTTTATAAACCCCACTAAATCAAAATAGCTTAGTTACAAGATTTCGAGAAAGCTATTATGTTGCATCGGATTAAATTTTGACTTAAAAGCACTAAATTCGATACTGATGTTACTAAATTGAGACTGTGCTACAAGTACTTGAATAATTTAAAAATGTTTAAATTAATAAAAAAAAATCATAAAATAAGTAACTTAATTTGTGTTAACTAAATACTTAGCCCTGTAATTTTCAACAATTTTAGAACACGATTTCCTTTGACAGGAGCAAACCTAATTTTAGTCTACTTAAAGACAAATTTCGCAACCAAATCGGCAACATTACCTTACATTATTATACTTTACATTGAGAAATCAAGAGGTGCAAATACAGATTGCGTTTGATAAAGTACGGTTTACATATAGTTTCAGTTTGCTTTGCCACTTGGGAAAGGCAGAGGTGCAATTAGAAAAGACACGTACAACTCAAATGTGACTTCGAGTCTTAAAACTCACACAAGTTTATATCAAAGGATTGAACCCAGCACATTACCAGGTTCACGGTTGAAGAATACTATACGCAATCAACGAGGAGTTTTAATTTGACAGTAACCTTTTAGCAATGCAGTAAATCATATTCATATACGTTGTATGTTATTGTTGACCGCTACGTATACTAGACATGTATGAACGGAATATTAACTAAAATAAGATCACATTACTCAAGCCATATAAAAGCCTCTGCCGATAAACGACCCCGACAGTCACATACATGTATCGGGGGTGTCACGAATTACGAGGGACTACGGTCACAAAACGCCCAGACCCGAAAGAAATATCTATCTATCACAGAAACATTTGTCTTGGTGCGGGAATCGAACCCACGGCCTTCCGTTTCGCAACCGACTACTCGCCCGCTGCGCGACGGAGACTGTCAAACTGTATAAAGAAAAAACATAATAGGGAATCATTTTTAATACTAATGCAATCTATAAGGAGATATGTAGACGGCATGCTTTTCCCGTACGATTAAAACTGGAGAGATATAAGGCCCTCATCGACCGAGGTATAGAAAGGTGCCTCAAGTAAACAAAATATATAAATGTTTTCGTTTTTATATACATGATGTTAACAACTGTACGCGAATGTTTTGGAGCAACGACAAACCACAGTGATATACTAAAGGCATTTATTGCTCGAAAAAATACAAATTCAGTGAGACTAACGCGGAAGCCGTAACGTGTCGCTCGCATCAGAGTTGTATCGGACGACTGCCGGTGGTTAGCAATAATTGTGAGCCGCTCGTGTCAGATTGACATACGTTTCGGCTACCGCGTCACTCTTTACATTTCACCGCTAACATACCCCACCCCTAGTGCTGCATTAGCATCACTCAATATCTACAGGAATACGGGCGATTTTTGACGCTGATCGTACCAGCTCTCCGGACTGAGTCCTGATTCTCACCATTCTCACTCGGCCATCCTTGCCAGGCAAAACCTCGCCAATTCTTCCTCTAGGCCATATATTTCTGGGCGCTTCAGGGTCGACTACTAACACTAAGTCACCCACCTCTAGTGGAGTCGTCTCTGTATTCCATTTTTTTCTTGGCAACATTTGAGGGAGTACCTCCTTTAACCACCTTCTCCAGTACTGATCAGCAAGACTTTGAGATATACGCCATTGCTTACGCAGGTATAGATCAGTATTGTCAAATTTGCCCATCTGCGATAAATTTGATGAGGTACCAAGGAGAAAATGATTGGGGGTTAACGCAGCATCGCTGTTCGGCTCCACCGAAACGTGTACTAAAGGCCTGCTGTTGACAATATTCTCGACCTCCGCCAATAAAGTGCTTAGCACTTCCATCTTAGGAGCTCTTTCTTTCAGGATGATGGCGAGAGAAGTTTTCACGCTGCGTATAAGCCTCTCCCAAGCGCCACCCCAATGGGGACTGGCAGGCGGTATGAAATTCCATTTTAAGGAGTTGTTTAGGGCTTCATTCTTCAAGGCATCCTGATCTAATTCCTTAATCGCTTTTTTCAGCTCATTATCTGCTCCTCTTAAATTAGTACCATTATCAGAAAACAACTGCTGCGGCCAACCTCTTCGTGCGGCCATTCTACGAAGAGCCATAATAAGTGAATCTGTTGTAAGTGAATTCACTATTTCAATATGAATTGCCCTGATAGTCAAACAAGTAAACAATACACAATATCGTTTTTCTCTCCGTCTTCCAACTGTAATTTCCAGGGGTCCAAATAAATCCACACCACAAAATGAAAATGGTCGCTGATGGTGAGCCATTCTGGCAGCAGGTAAGTCACCCATTCTAGGGATCACCGGCTTGGTTTTTCTTATCCTGCAGAACATGCATTGCGCTGCCACATATTTTACCGTTGGACGTAATTTAATTATGTAATACTTTTGTTTCAGTTCATTAACGACCAACTCCTGGTTTCCATGAGCTGCCCGTATATGGTAAAATCGAACTATCAAACGGGTAACGTAGTCTTTCCCATCTAATATTATAGGTCTTTTCATTTCAGGTGAAACATCAGCAGCAGCGTCGATGCGGCCTCCGACGCGCAACACGTCGTGACAATCCAGGTAAGGTGACAATGTAATTAATCTGCTTGTTTTATTTATAGTTCCTTTATTTTTGATTACAGATATCTCTGCATTAAATGATTGATTTTGTGAATATTTTGTCAACATATTTTCAGCCATCCTCATCGCAGAATCATCAATATCTTCGGTATTCTTTCTACATTTTAAAATAAATTTCCAAACGACTGCTGTAGCGCGAAGTAATCGTAACCAGGAGGAAAATCTATCTGGATTTGGAATAGATTCAGCGCTCATGTGCTCACTAGTTGCTTGCATAGTATTTACACTCTCAAGATCTTGTTCATTAACTTTAAAATTAGTTAATCTCTTCGGCCATAAACTTTCTTCCCAGGACAAGAACAACGGCCCGCTGAACCATGGTGCAGGTAAGGTTGAACAGTTCATTTCTCTAGTCGCGATATCAGCGATATTCATCTTGGTTGGAACATATCTCCATTCGCCTCCACGCGACAGTTCATCGATCTCACCTAACCGGTGCGCAACATACGCTTTGTAGCCTCGGGCGTCGTTATGAATCCAATGCAATACTGTGGTGGAGTCACTCCAATAATACGTTTTTGTTGGCTGTAGTCTATGCTCTTTAATCAACGTATCAGCTAACCGCGCTGCCAACAGCGCCGCCTGTAGCTCCAGTCTAGGTACCGATACATGCTTTACGGGTGCGACCCGGCCTTTACTACATACAAACGCAACTTGTATGCATCTATTATTATTTATCCATCGCCAGTAAGCCACTGCGCACATCGCTTTTGTCGACGCATCACAAAATATATGTAACTGTAGATCTGTATAAGTCGGCGTAGCGAGAGGTCGTTGAACCCGCACTGCGCGGACGCCGCCGCTGTTTGTTGGTGTATTCGTAGCCGTAGCACACATCGTAGCACTCGTAGCCGAAGGCGGGGACTCGCTATTCGGTGCAGCTGTACTCGGTTCTATTGGTGTCTCACTCGCTCGACTTTCAACTGCCGTTATCATTCGCACGCTGTTTGTCTCGCTCACACCGGCGCTCGCTAAGTAGCACCTGGGTAGTGATATTGAGTTTATTGTTTTCATTGCGCTTAGCCACGCACGCCATTTATTAAAAATTGAATCGGGTATTACATCGTCCCAATCAATATTTGATCTCCACGTATCCTGCAAGAGTATCCTTCCATTAATGGTAAATGGCAAAATAAATCCGTAGACATCAAAAATTGACATAATTAAACGTAACATTTCTCGTTTTGTTGGTTTTTGTACTCCATTAACTATTTTCTCAGGAATCCGTTTAAAAAAAGTATCAAAACCAAATGTGTCACTATTAGGATGCCAAATCAATCCGAGGGTTCGTTCGGCGCATTGTTGATCGAATTTGAACCTTACAGCAGCTGGTCCTAGTGCCTCTTTTGGCACGCTATTCAGTACTTTCTCGCTATTACTTGTCCAATTTCGCATATCGAAACCACCTTGTTTATGTATATACGTAATGTTACTGACCATTTCTATTGCAGTATCGTCGTCCGGGAGTGAGTCTATATAGTCATCCATATAGTGCTGTGTGTATATCGCGTCAACAGCTGTTTTCATCGTAGACTCAAATCGTTCAGCATTCTTGTTCTTTACAAATTGGGCAATGAATGGTGAACAGCTGGCTCCAAATATTAAGGACGTCATATTAAAGGTTCTGACAGGTTCGCTAGGGTTGTCTCGCCATAAAAATCGAAATGCATCTTGATCTTGGGGTTTAATTTTTACTCTTAGAAACATATCTCGTATATCTCCGGTTACAGCGATTCTGTTCTCTCTGAAGCGTAGCATGATTCCCAACAGTGACATCAACAAATCTGGACCCGTCAGCAAATAATTGTTTAAACATTGATTATTTGTGCAAGCAGCTGCATCAAAAACTAGCCGCAGTTTACTCTTGTTTGGGTTGTCAATACCAAAATGAGGTATGTACCAAGTTTTATTTGTGATCTGAGGATTAATAATTTCTTTTGCGTAATCGTTATCGAATAAATGATTAATCCTGTCTCTATAACGGCAACTAAATTGATCATTTGCTTTCATTTTCTTTTCTAGGTTTAGTAGTCTAGAAAATGCCATGTGGAAGGAGCTGGTCATCTTACAGTCCTTATCGCGCCAAGGTAAGCCAACATACCATCTTCCGTTGACGAGACTAGAAGTTTCTTCCAGATACTTCAAAGCACGTACTTCATCCGCGTTCCGTCTCGGTTTAGCGCAAACTCCCATTGAATCAATAGAATATGATTTGCGCACTTCTTCGTTAATTTCTCTCAACAAGCGCTCGGTTTCGGTCTCGGGTAGCATCTTCGTTATTATGTCGTCACTGATGAACAAAGTTGCATGCCGTTGGCGCGGCCGTGACATAATATTTCTGGGCACTTGACCATGTAGACACCAGCCCAGCGGAGTGCGAGTGGCGCAGGGCTCAGTCGGCTTCCCTGCTAGCACTTCAAGGGGTAACATCAAGTGGTAATTATCTTGACCTATCAACACTTCGGGTTTCATCTGTCCGTTGCACATAATATTGTAGTTTTTAATTTTATTTAAATGGTCGTATGTATCATATTTCACCGAAGAAAAATCTTGTTCTGGCAGGTTTAAATCATTCACGCTCCGGGCGCGAATAGTAAACAAAGTTCCATCTCTGTTTGACACCGACAAATCGATCAGTTGAACAGTACACTGCAGTTCGCTGTGGTCCCAGGCTCCGCGCACACGCATGCATTCTTTACGCCCGCGCACTCCGACCCGAGTAGCTAACTCGGAACTTATTAACGACACAGTAGAACCGTCGTCTAACAGCGCGTTCGCACTAATAACACCGTTAGGTCCGTGAATGTATATAGGTACACATTTTAACAATACTCTCGCACAGTTTATGTTTATATAATTTACAGTCTCAGTTGCCGGCGCCGCTGCCGTTAATGTTTCGGAGTGTTCGGTCACTGGCACATTATTATCCATATTATTCTGACGCGAATGTCCACTACACACATAATGCAACAACCGGTGGTGTGACTGTCCACAGTTATCTATATCGCACGGGCTTGCCGAACAGCTCTCGCGTGCATGATTAGACTCTAAACACTTAAAACAAATACCATTGCGTTTCACGAAGTACCACCTGTCCTTGCGCATAGACTTTTTAAACTGTTTGCAATCCGGTAAATTATGTTTTGATTTTCTGCAAAATTTACACTTATCAACAGTTTGTAGTAGTAAATTGTGATTCTGAGCTCTTGGTTTATCATATATTTTCTTGGAATAACCAGTATTTTGTAGATTTAATAAATTCACGCTTGTGTGAGATACTTTGACCGCTTCATTATACAAAAATTCAGACAAAATGATCAGCTGTGACTTCGCTTCTTGGGAAATAAGCGGATAACTATAGTCGGTCCATTTTGAAAGTAATATTGTTGGCAGTTTTGATAGTATTACTTTAATAATACTGACTCCGTTCATATAGTCTTCCCGGCCAAGGGCCTGAACAGCTGCTACATAGTTTTTTACCTTAGTAGAAAACTGTACAATATCCTTATGATATTCATTAGACATTGCTTGCATTTTCTTTATATCCAACAGGATTCTTGACAGGATAATGTCCGGGTTGCCAAATTGTAACTCCAGCGTGGACATCACTATATCAGGTGACGACGCACTCAATAACAGAGCTGTGACTGCTTCCTTAGCAGGTCCCCGAAGACATTTTCTTAAGCGCCACAGATTTTCCGTTGGGCTAAAATTGCACACTTGTGTAGACTCATTATACGCTTGTTTGAACTCCAGCCATTCCATAGCGTCACCCGAGAAAATTGGAAGTTCTCGCGGTGTACTTAAGCGACTGAGAAGTTTAGCGTTGTGTCCACTTGAAACAGAGGTATTAGCGAACTCCTTAAGTGCATTAACCAGCAGTTGAACTGACGTTCCTTCAGTGCCGATATTACATGAGATCGGCGGACATGGCTCGTCCTTTTTATCCATTCCATAATCGTGGACGCGCCGCTGCGACTCCAGTTCCTGCTGGTTACGCTCCAGCCACTCCTCTATTTCTGTACCATCGGTACACTTATCCTCTTCGATACTATTTCGTGGACTGTAATTCGTTTCCAACTCAGCTAAATCAGCTTGTAATTTCAACTCAATTAAATCCGTTTGAATGCGAGCCTTGGCTTCTGCTGCTTGGTACTCCAGGTGTTTTCTACGCGCTAATTTTGTAGATGATGCCGTAGACTGCTGCTTTCTGGACCCTTCTGACCTTCTTTTGGATTCAGTACGTACATTTACTTGATCGACGTGCTTTGGTAAATCCGATTTTCTTGATTTTGTTTCGTCTCTGGCCATTTCTGAAGTAATATTTCTGCTTCCAGAAGGTTGTGGATCACTAATCGTCTGACTTACGACAACTTCGCATTTTTCGACCTTTAGACCTTGATCGGTTCGCGCTCCAGAACGTGTGGCAACCATTTTGTCGCGTGGTGGTGGCGTGATAAACATTTAATTTCACTCGATTCGGCTCGAAGACCACTGTTAACAACTGTACGCGAATGTTTTGGAGCAACGACAAACCACAGTGATATACTAAAGGCATTTATTGCTCGAAAAAATACAAATTCAGTGAGACTAACGCGGAAGCCGTAACGTGTCGCTCGCATCAGAGTTGTATCGGACGACTGCCGGTGGTTAGCAATAATTGTGAGCCGCTCGTGTCAGATTGACATACGTTTCGGCTACCGCGTCACTCTTTACATTTCACCGCTAACACATGAAATGACTTAAACAACCCAACATTAATTAAAAACGACTACAATACGTTTAAAAATACGAACAAACTGAAGGTGCATAACTATGAAACTATGGACGATTTAAAAATATATTCATAGAAACTAAATTCCGACAAAGACGACGGATATTATGTTCCCGCTGTTTTATTACGTTCGGATACACATCAAAATTCATGAAGTCGGACTGCACAAAAAGTAGTGAACAGATAGGTATGTACATCGGGTGATGGCGTCAGGCGTGGGGTGTCGGGGCGCCGAAACTTTCGTTTCCGCCCTATAACTCGTACCTCCGGCTTCAACACATCCTCCGTAGTACCTACCACCACGGCTTCGGCGATAGGTGAATATAGATTTTGTATCTTTTTCTTTTCAATTTCAGCATTCTATTTCTTTGAATATGTTATTTCAAAGTTGTATTAGAGATTTTTCAACGAATCAAACAAATAAAAATAATAATTAAGAAATAGTCAGTTTTAATAATGTGATAAAAATATATCACACATATCCATTATGAATAAATCACATACTAATAAATAATACTAACCCTGTATTAAACATTGTCCCACTACTGGGCACTCTACTAATAAGAGGGGTTAGGCCTTAGTCCACCACGCTGGTTTAATGTGGGTTGGTAGACTTCAGATACCTTCGAAATTCTTATGAGAATTCTCAGGTATGCAGGTTTCCTCACGATGTTTTCCTTCACCGTAAAAGTAACTTTAGAAAAGTCAGAGGTGTATGGTATTTGAGTTTCGAACATACGACTTCCGTCTCGACGGTCCGTACCACAACCAACAAGGCAATCGCTGCTATATACTACTGTTCAAGAATATAATTTAATAGTATTCGCGTTTACAAGGTTTGAATATTTTAGTTTACATAAGAAACATGTTGCACAAGTCGTAAATAACGGGACCACGTGATCGGCACAAGTAATGAAACATTGAATGGTGTAAGGAAGTATATTATAAGGCGCGGGGAGGACCTAATTTCCCGTGGGCGGCTTGATGATCAGGCCTGCAATATTTATAGCCGCAGTAGAAACCTGTAAACCGACATAAAACTGCACACGCGGGCCTACGCCTTATCTCATACGTCCGTTACAAACGCTGCACCTTAATTGGCGACATGGATATTCCACATACATACATATACACTCACGCCTGTAATCTCCGAAGGGATAGGCAGAGATGTAACCAGTACACCTACTTTTCACCAAATTTCGCCCCCATAATGAGAAAGGGGGCGAGCCTGTCGCCATACCGGGCACAATTCTAGACTCGGTGTTGATACTGAGTATTTCTAAATAGAAAAACCCAATATCACTTTATCCGACCCGGGGATCAAACCCGAGACCTCAGAACAGCAGTCGTAACGCAATTACAACTGCGCCACTGAGGCATCATGGATATTCTACGAAAAAATATATTCAAAACACCAAACGTGACTGCTCGCGAAAAGAATTAAACGGTATGAAGAGAGCTAAAAAAGGACAAAAAATATCCTATTACGAAGTGTAAAAACACGCGAATGTAAACAGCAAAACATTTTTCAATCTGTGAATTGTAGACCAAACATAAACTTGAAAACGGCATCGTTACAAATGTGCCGATGGATCGACAAATAAAACATAAAAACGAATATAGGAAAGACCACAAAATGCTACCAAAACAGGATCGGACGCGGGCCGGGCTAGGCAACGAAATAAAAACAAATTGTATTTAGAGGGTGAGCGCGGGATGTGTGCGCGGGCAAGTATGTCAATGTCAGCATATTGGCGGTTTAGGGTTCCGCGGCTAAATCAGAAATCCCTAGTGACCACCCTAATGTAATTAACAACTCTTATGGGCAACTATTATACGCTAACAAGTATATATTGAGAAACTGTTTTAGAAACTGCTGGTCTTAATATACATATTTTATATTCTAAAGTATTTAAAAAAACCTTTATTGATCATGTAGGCATATAAAAGGCACTTATAACAGGTCAAAACACAAATGGACATTCTCCATACGGAATGAGTAATTATGGTTAACGGCGTAGGAACTTGGAATCCTATTATATATCCTACTAGCTGTTGCTCGCGGCTCCGCCCCCATGGAGGTTATTTTCGGGACCAGAAGTCAATGCAAGGAGTTGTCTTCTGCACTGAGACACCTATAGTGATCGTCCTGAATCTCAAGTGTTGTGGCTGTCTAGATGGCTAGACAGGCACAACTCCTAACTTAAACTTCTAGCATTCCTTATAATACCCCGGGATCACTCCGTAAGTGTCGAAGAAGGCCACCGCGGGGTTTTAGCTGGTAGTGTCCCGTTGGGTGTACATAAGTAGTAGGAACTCGGCCCAGCCGCAGCCCGGATAGCCATCATCCGGGCGAGGGGGTGCTGGGTCGTAAGACCGGCTAGTCCAGCATAACCGTTTTATTCTCATTCCGCTTCCCCCCAAAGCGGACGGCAGTAATAAAATGCTTTCCCCGCGACAAAAAAAAAGTGTTGTGCCTGAAGCTTGAGATTACATTTAAAGAATACCTCATAAGTTAACTCCTCACTTCGCACTTTAAGGGATGATTTGGTAAAAACGTTGAAACACGTATTTCTTTATTTTTTACCAAAAACCTAAACATGAATTTTCAGATCCCTAAGTTGAAGTATTACGGATTGCCCATACAAACTTTTAACCTCTATTTCACCCCTTTCAAGATAATTTTTTGAGACAAAAGATACCTTATGTCCTTCCCTAGGATATAATCTATCCCTCTACTGAATTTCATTAGGATTCGTTCACCCGTTTAGTCATGAAAAGGTAAGAAACAGACATACAAACAACAATATTAATTTTGCTGTGGAGATATTTTAAAACTGTTATATCTCCTAAGATATTCATTGAAATCAAATGACGTAAAGGGCAACTTTGTTCAAAATTAAATACTTGTGATGAATAAAGTATTTATTTGGATAAGGATTAATAATCATGTTTATAAAAACCCCTTTCCAAATAATGCATTGTTTCAGAACAAATTCGATAACCATTAAAAAGGTTATAGTGAGCCAACCGAAATAGATAGACATATGCTATCCCGGACTTTTTTTTAGAACTTTTTAAGAGGATCAATTTCGTCGTACATGATTGTTATATAACTTTAACCGTTAACGCAGCGTACGCAACGGAAGCTCACAAAAGGAATCAATTTTCCCCGTTTTTGAAACATTTTTCATTGCTGCTCCGCTCCTATTGGTCATAGCGTGATGTTATATAGCCTATAGCGCTCCTCGATAAATGGGCTTTCCAACACTAAAAAAAATTTTCACTTCGAACCAGTAGTTCCTTAGATTAGCCCGTTCAAATAAACAAACAAACAAACAAACTCTTCAGCTTTATATAATAGTATAGATTGGAATTAATTTTAACTACATCATATTGATTTAAGTATTCTGAAAATTTCTGACTAATTTCTATTGGAATACAGATTATTAACGAAGCATACACATTATAAAATTCAAGTTAACACAATCTTTATTCACATAAAAACTTCTTGGCAATAATTATTATAAATATAAGATTCATGTCTCAATTACATGAAACCTTCGGCGTAATCCCGTGGCCGGTTTTAACACTGGCCGTGTAAAGTGAATAATTGTCAACATTGAGCCCTGGGCAATGCCAGACATAAAGTACAGTAAGTTATGTCGGCACCAGAAGCGAGGCTGGTTCCACGCGGCGTGTGACCTCAATGTAAAAATGTAAAGTACATAAGGCCGAATTTAAGATAACTATTCGGAAATTGAAGTGATATTGGGTTTTTCTATGCAGAAATTCTCAGTATTAGCCCGGAGTCTGGAACCTGTGCCCGATATGGCGATAGGCTCACGCCCTATCATATTATGGGACCGAAACTCGGCGAAAAGTGGGTGTACTGGTTACAACTCTGCCTACCCCTTCGGGGATTACAGGCGTGAATGTATATGTATGTATATATTCAGAAACGCACGGCGTGGTTCATAAAGGCTGCGTATGGACCTTATTATTTCATATCGTGTGTAAATATCTGCGATGAAATAATTGAATACACTGTTAACTGGTGTGGACACTAATCAAACACAATAACAATTTTAGCCTCACTGACGCAATTTTAATGCGTACGCGCCATGACTGTTGTGCTTTTGGGTTCGATCCCCAGTTAGAGTAAAAATGGTATTGAATTTTTATAACATCAAATACAACAAAAAAAATGCACGTTTAGTGTGTTTGAGTGCTAAAAAAATTAAAGTTAACAAATCTAGATTAAGAAATAAAGTCGCGTGTACTGTTTCAATTATAATATTAAAAATAAATAACATTAACCGTGTAACTAGTATACTCTTAAACGTAAATATACAAAATACTACCTTGTATTAAACATTTGAGGTCACAACAAGTAAGACTGAACAATCTCTACAAGTAATTTTGACAGCCTATTCAAAAAGAAAACATGCATCGAAATCTGTTTAGCCGTTTTACATGATGTGCACAGACTAATGTTTTCGTATATTTGTATTTATACGTGAAAAAACCTCGTAGATTTGGCGTTGTTAAATGAAACAAATTTTTTAACAAAAGAATCATAATAACGGCCAAACTTGAAAGTTTTATGAATCACGGTCGTATTTCGAGTACTAGTACGAATAAATAAGTTATACGCTGCTTTGTCATTGACAAAACAAATTTTGCAAGACGACTTCCGATACAAATAACATTCGACAGTACTAGCCGCACAAACTCAATCCAATGTAAAATATTAAAAACATCACCGCGCTATAAAAGTTTATGTAACGGCCAAGAGACGGAAAGTGTACGTACTTTATGACAGAAACATAAAACTGGCCAAAGGGAGGTCTTAAAATATCTTGGCGCTTATCTTCGGACGTGTGGCCGAATTAAGGTTTTATTTGGCGATCGGCAAACTCTTTCATATTACTGTAATAAACATGGCTTGAGAATACATACTCCTAGTCATATTTAAATTAATAAATAAAAAATACACCCAACAGTCACACACATAGTACTGACCCCACACCACGTCAAACCTGTATCGTGGGTATCAAGAACTACTAGGGACTACGGTCCCACAACACCCAGACCCGAAACAAATATCTGTATGTCACACAAAGACTGTCGCACTGTCTCTGTGGGGAAATCGAACCCACGGCCTCTCGTTTCACAGCCGGCTTCTCGCCCACTGCGCCACGGAGGCTGTCAAATGCTTCTTTTCATACCAAATAATGTGGTAAGTCTAAAAAAAATATTTGTCGAATAGGTCGTGCAGGCCCGGGCGGTAATTTGTAGCAGTGAAACGGCTAACTGTATAAAATATATACCAGAATTTAACTTTCATATCCTCTCCTGTAATGTTTTGTTTTTTTACTTTAGCCCTTCTACGTAGGACTCAATTTAGTTATATTTGGTTATTTTTTCTACTTTATCATCATCATGGTCAATGTTAAGTCTGATAAGTGAAACCGGTTGTGTGACTATTGATTTTATTATTTTCCTTAAGGACAAAATATAATTTTTCAATTACGACTAAGTGCATAATAAAATCCTTTTATTAGTCTAAAAAGAAATCAATAAATACATATTAATTGTTAAATCCACTCAACGAAACCAAACAACGATTTATATATGGAGAAAGCAACTCAGCACTCGAACCTGGTACCGGAAGTCATTAGGCCGTCGGTACTTGACCTATAATGCAGAAATTAATTGCATGAAAACAATGATCGAGCTAATAAATTCACTCTTCGATAATACAAGTCAGTTAATTGTGCCTCAGGAAAGCAGTTTTTGTTGTACAGTTATTTATGTTGCTGGCAATGTTTATTTATTCATACTATTGCGTGCTAGCATTTGATAAAAAAGAAACTATTGTTTCATATTTAAATGGAATAAAATTTAAAACCAGTTCTATTTAACACGGTTTGACGCAAATAGCCGTTGGTAACGTTTTTCGGATTTAACTATTGCAAAGTCATTGAGTTTGGTTTTAATATTTAAAATGTTATTTTTAATGTTAAACAAATGCTGACAAATTACAACAATTATTAAATATATTTTTTTAATTCAAGGACTACTGAGTAATAACTAGTAAACAGATACTTTGGAGTTAAACACATAATGGGTTTATAAAGTTACGACGAAAACAGATTATTTCATTTGTTCATCATACGTGACACATGATATCAAGGATACAGTATGACGTAAATAAACAGTAACAAATCTGTGAGTTACATATTATTAAATATAATTATACTTGGGGCGAATTGTACAAGTGTAATCTATAATACATTATATTAATACCTTGAAGAGGTAACGTGCAGTTCAATATTTTGCGAAATTACAATTTTGGGTATTAATGAATAAGTAATTTAGGACTACATTCACTTAAAATCTATCCATTCAGTTTATTTTAAGACAGAAATACAGCAGCAGTTCCTACTCACCAATCTTCCTCTCTACTTCGTACATAAAATTAAGAAACAAAACACCATTTCCCTAGCCTTAAACATTGTTTTAATGCAGACAGTTTGAAAACGCAATTTATTTTATATACATCACCGGGAGAAAAGTTAGCGCAAATAGCTGCGACTGGGGATCCCGGCACGGCCTCAATTCGCCTCTACGTGGGGCTTCGCAAACGAGCCGACTTTGTACGAAGCACAAGTAGTCGAGCTATACACACGCTATACATGTGCGTACAGCGGGATATTGAATGTGTACGCGTCGCTTTAGTGCTGCATTACTTTAGCTTTTGTTTGCAAAAATAATATACTTTTTTTTTGTGCCTGGATAGATAGACGATCAGACGGGCCACCTGATGGTAAGTAGTCACTGCCGCCGATAGAGTTCTGCAATGCCAGGGCACAGCAAAGCCGCTGCCTACCGTTGCATACATGTCACCCATCCGTTTCATCATCACCCAACAATACGTATAATGCGTTTCACTTGCCCTGATATAAAATATAAATAAACATTTCACTCTGTTACTTATATATTTTTTCCACAATTTTATATTTTCAAGACTTCTTATATTATTATAATATGTGTATACTATATAAGCAGTGAGTGCAAAAATAACGAATTACAGTCATTTTTATGACCTTATTTGATTTTGATTTGATTGAAACTTAATTTCTTAGATACATAGTTTAAAAATAAGGATGAACAATAAATATATGTCGATCATACTGCTAGCCACAGTATTACTGCTGTGATTTCGAGAGCATTGTGTAATGTATGGACGCGGCTGGTATAGTGCACTTTTTTTTTATCCTGGCACGGCAAAGTGGCCGCACTGTACCTGATAGTAAGCGCAGTGCGGTCCAAATAGAGTACTGAGTAGCGAGAGACGATCTATCCCCGCTACTCAACACACTCATGCCGGCCTGCTTCTTCACACTACGCCATGGGCAAGAAGGTGAAGAAGGGGTCGAGGGTCTAGTGTCAGAGTACTAAGAAGGCCGCAAAATGGCCATTGTACCCCAACTCCAGACCCCCGAGAAAAAAGGCCTAAGTCTAAAGTCTAAGGCATAAAACCTTAGAGCCCGTGCCCAGGAGTAGGACAAGTTAAATTACAGGGCTAGTATTATATTTTAGCAGCCTTAGCAGTATATAGCCGAGATACGGCTGACATTCAGGATTAATATCATATTCAAGGTGTTGATACTGATACTGCAAAATGTATTTGATATTATCGCACAAGTTCACATGTACATGCGCTTGCAACCAGTAGTTACTTCCATTTGAATTCAATTCAAATCTGCTGGTGGTAGGATATTCATATCCGCCCGGATAGCGACCACCGTACACGTACCGTAGGGTTTACACCCGCCATAGTTGCACACGCAAGTGTGGCGCGTTCCGGGATCAGCCAGGGTACATCCGATTTTTTCAGGGGTCTAGAGTTGAGATACGATGTTTGACCGTTTTGCGCCCTTCTGAGTACTCTGACACTAGACCCTCGACCGCTTCTTCACCTTCTTGCCCATGGTGTAGTGTGAAGAAGCAGGCCGGCATGATTGTGTTGAGTAGCGGGGATAGATTGTCTCTCGCTACTCGATACTCTAATTGGTAGTCACATTGCCGTGACCCCTGTAAAAAAAAGTTTAATCTTTCTACTATGTTTGTAAACCGGTTACAAACAAAATTAAGTAATTCCTTTTTTTGTATCGGTTAAAATTCTACAATTTGATCATTGCTACAGGAGTTAATGGACCATTGATCCTTTTATTTTTAATTGCTTGTTTATTTCTAACTTTCAAATTGAGCAGCCATTTTTTTCTATCACAACCAATCAACCAGGACTAGATGATCGGCGAGGCAGAAATACTCGAAATGACGTCCGAGCACCGGAAGGAGTATTGAACGGTCATACTACGTGAATGAATAGATGGAGGGAAATGTTTAATAAAGAAATGACCTTCGGGACATGTTTCGAGAGCTCTTTATCCACTGACCATATTATCCGATGTGAGATAGATTTAATCTCGGCAATATTATAAATAAAGCCACCAAGCTTATAAATAGCCGGAGAATTCTTTTTCTGAAAAAGATATGAATTGCGAATATTTTCGGTAACAGGTATTTCTCAGTAGTCTTGTTTACCTTTCTCAAAATAAATTAAGCCACATGACGAGGTTAGCGACTCCATGTCGTGAATAACTTAATTTTGTTTTTGTTATTAATTTGGGAATAAGAACGTGTATGAATGAAAAAGTTATGTTTGCTTAATAAATATTCTTCGTGCATTTTTATATTTTAAAATAAAAAGGTAACGCTAAAAATGTCGAACCAAAAGTAATTTATTGAGTACCTTGGAAAAAAATACAATTTACATAAAGTATTATTTTAATTCCATTTTTAAAATTATGAGAGTATCCATGATGAGATGATATGAGAGGACCAAAAACACATTACCGGCATGTAACGTTTATAGGTAAGATGGTGAGGCAATAATTTTGTTTCGTTTTATCCTGGCATGGCAAAGGAACCACACTGCACCTGGTGGTAAGCGCAGTGGTGTCCGATTAGAGTATCTAGTGGCGAGATACAAATATTCCTACTAGACACTATCATGCCGGCCTGCTCAGTACCGTCTTCACACTTCTTCAATGGTAGGGAACATTTCTTTTTGGAACATGATAGCTGGCATACTGAAAAGCTTTATTAGAAAGGGCCACTTTATAATGGATGTAAGTAAGGCCATCGTTTAAGTATGACACATTAGCTATATTGAGTATCCCTTATGAGTTAAGCCAAATTGTTCTATGACTCACCGTTCGCCGAAATCGGCTCGCATGTTTGTAATTAGCTAACTAAGTAGTCGATATCGTATATCGAGTAAAGAGGCAGTTATTGATATCGCAGATTCAACTATAATACCGTATAAGTATTAGCGCTCCGCAATTATTTAAAATTGGTACGATTGATATTCTAACTTTTACGCACGTATCTTCGCTGATTCAATCTGACATTGTGTGGTTTTTCGAAAATATTTTTGCTTATTATAAAAATGATATTTTCATTTCATAGGATTAGCCATTGTGTTTTTGTGTGAATTTGATAAAACACGTTTCGTGCATTATCTTCTCGCATAGACCAGTAACAGCGAACGAGAACCAATGTCAACAAATCTTAAATTTAAAGCTCCTTTAAATTTACTTGATTGTAATGAAAGTGTTCAGTGACAACAAGGTCCTGACTCGGTGAGTTCAATCTTAAATAATATTAAGCATAACATTAATTCGGTATATTATGCACAGTATAGAAATATAATTCATTTATTATATCAGCAAGAAGATAAGCTGGTTATCTTTACACATTAAATAAAAAACAAAACATATCAAAAGATGACAACCTTAGCCGTATTAGAATAGCAAGTCGCGACACAAATTTATTATATCAGCAACAAACAATGCTGGTCTTCTTTACACATAAAATAAATAACAAAACGTATCAAAATATGACAACCCTAGCCGTATTAGAAGAGAAAGTCGCGACGCAATTTTTTTTATAGTATAGTCTGACAAACGAGCCAGTGGGTCACCTGATGTTAAGTGATCTCCGCCGCCCATGAACATCCACAACACCGAAAGTGCCATGTATGCGCTGTCGGCCTTAAAGGACAGGAATAGGGATTAGGGAAGGGAAGGAGAAATCTGGGCCTCCAGAAATCTCACTTACCTACCATACGAAACGCGACAGTAAACTATCACTTTACGTTGGTTTTCTGTGAGAATTATTATATCAGCAAGAAATAAAGCTGGTCTTCTTTACACATAAAATTAAAAACAAAACGCATCAAAGTATGTCACAACCCTAGCCGTATTGGAGACAAGTCGCGACGCTCTATCTCAATAGAGCGGTGCGCGTCACGTCACAATGACGCGGAGTGCGCACGCGCACGCCCAGCTCCGCGTCACGCGCACAGCTGATCGTCCGTCTCCGCCGCGGCGTCGTGTAAACAAATCATAGTAACGCTCCCACGCTCGCTCACGACTACACTACTATAGCACACGTCTCGTTTGATAAACGACTTTGTGATTTAGAAGTGTTATAGGCACAACGGGGCTTTGGCGTTAGATCAAATAACAAAAAAAACTCAATACTTGAAATTACAATTTCTGATATGATATTGAAACACCTCGGCATCTTTGAATCAGTTATAGTGCTTTAATTTTATGAAAAGACAATTTATTTCTAATAATGCTGCGATCATAGTAAATGATAACACGTGTCTATTATATCAACCTTTTGAATTGTACTCACTCCATTTTGTCTTACTAGCTTGTGTATGCGTTTCAAACATATAAAACAGTACGATTTAGTTAATTATCTATATGTAAAATCGATAGTGTAGGCATGTTTGTTATGAACTCCAAAACGGCAGGAGCGACTTTGGTGAAATTGTCAGACAATCTTCAGATTAACCCGGGTGATCCTGAAGTTTGTAGCGATCGGATCAACTGTTTTTTGCCTTTTTTGTGTCATATTTTCTTGATCAGTAATAAATATTGTTTCGGTTCCACGGAACAAACTCATTCAACGCAGACGCGGACAAATATAGTTGCTAAATAATCACGAAAAGATAATTTAGTACTGAAAGCCCTAATACTCCCCTACGTCTGTTTACTGCATTTTGAACGCGGCCACGTATCTTCGTTAATATATACATTAACATTTATCAACATTAACACTCACATATTAGAAGGTATTAGCCAGGCTCGGTGTTTTGATAAGCACATGTGAACGTGTGGTTCCCACGAGTACATTTACGTTTCGTGTGTAACTTTCAAAACTATTTTACATGTTTAAATAATTAGGTACAAAAACTGTGAGATTATTCTAATTCTAAAAACTTTACATACACGGCCGCGGTGTATACCACTGTAACGGTTAAAAGATCTTATGTGAATCTCCTAGCGATTTAGACTTAAATTACTTTTTAGAATTCGTTTATGTAGACTACTATAATTAAAGTGAAAATATATTATTAAAAATAAACAAAATCTGTATATATAAAAGAAGAAGCTGACTCACTGACTGACTGACTGACTGATCGATCAACGCACAGCCTAAACGGCTGGGTTTAGAGACTTGAAATTTTGACAGTAGGTACCTATTATGACGTAGGCATCCACTAAGGAAGGGTTTTTGGAAATACCCTAAAGGGGTAAAATAGAGGATGAAAGTTTGTATGAAAATCCGTCATTTTTTAAGTTAAATTCATGAAAATTAGTATTTGGCATTTTAGTTAAAAATAAAAAATATATGTTTCAGGATTTTTGGAAATTCCGCCTCTAAGGGGGTAAAATAGGGGATGAAAGTTTGTATGAAAATCCATATTTTTTTAAGTTAAACGCATGAAAATTGGTATTGTATACTTTTCTCCCAAACATGACCTCCACGCGGGCGGAGCCGCGAGCAACAGCTAGTCTGTATATATAAAAGAAGAAACTGACTGACTGACTGACTGACTGACTGATCGATCAACGCACAGCCTAAACGGCTGGGGTTAGAGACTTGAAATTTTGACAGTAGGTACTTTTTATCACGTAGGCATCCACTAAGGAAGGGTTTTTGGAAATACCACCCCTAAGGGGGTAAAATAGGGGATGAAAGTTTGTATGAAAATCCGTCATTTTTGAAGTTAAATTCATGAAAATTAGTATTTGGCATTTTAGTTAAAAATAAAAAATATATGTTTCAGGATTTTTGGAAATTCCGCCCCTAAGGGTGTAAAATAGGGAATGAAAGTTTGTATGAAAATTGGTATTTTGTATTGTATACTTTTCTCCCAAACATGACCTCCACGCGGGCGGAGCCGCGAGCAACAGCTAGTAAAAAATAAATGTTTATTGCCTTATTATGCCACTTAAATTGTTAATCATAGTTAATTGTTAATTTTCATTGTTAATTAATCATATTCTATTTACTAGTTATCATTAGCCGCATTGATGCTCGAATGTGTTAGCTGACTTAAATTCTACGTGTTCGGTGTTACACAGCCATTCAGATAAATAATGTTCATGTTTCATTTTTCATAGCCAACTAGTTTAACCGTATAACTTTACTAGCTAGTAGTTCTAGGGTTAGAATTAGGTATTTCAATGTAATTTGACTCGTATATTTCTTCTGTATGTTGCACGATAAAACTGTTGGAAATTGAAAACATCAAATCAACTCACTGGCTACTTTTATTGTCTCTGAGGTATTACTTTACGCACAAAATGCTAGGCGTCCGGTAAGACAGTCAACACATCTTGTTCTTTTACAAGTGATAGTTGTCTTAAATTTCATCATTGGAGATCGCTTAAAGCCCACATGACGCATTTATCACAAACCGATAGTCGAAACCGGTCATGGCCTCTTCAATTACCGGGTGGCCGGAAAAAATGTCGTCATTAGCGTCATTAAAAACGGGGTCAAAGTAGCTTGCTGGTCGCGATCGAACAATACGGACGAGTGTCAACAAAACAAAGCAATATATGAACGTTCGAATCGAACAGATAGTTTTCGTGTCATCATTATAATACGACGCAAATTTTGTGAATCACTTTATTGAAGTAAAAACTTTTTTCTATATGGTCTAAGAGCCCGTGAACCCCAGACCTACGTTATTTTATAAAAGCTGAAAGTTTGTCAGCGCATGCTCCCAACACAGGTAAGAACGATGGACCATTATGAAGTTTGGGTTACAGTGGCTTTGGCAGGTAAGAGTCACTAAAGGTGTGTAAAATACCGATCTAAATACATCAAATAATAAAGTGCGATTTTTTGGTATTACCTTTAGAATATTATTAAAAATCACGTTATTCATCGCCAGACACTTAGCATCGTGGCAACCCCTTGCCAGACACCCTTAATGGTCATGAAATTATAATTTTACTTACGTTATAGTATAAAAGCTGATTTTTATAAATAATACTTGGGTAATAAATAGATGATGTTTCCTCATTAGCCAGACACTTTTGATAGTTCCAACCCCTTGCCAGACAAGCATGTAGGGTAGCTGTAGGAGAGCGCGAGGCAGTATGCATATGGGTGAGATAGCGAGTTAAGTCTACCGCGGTCCCTCACTGCGCAGTTGTTATTTCTACTGATAGTCTATGTAAATTTTAAAAACATTTTAAGAAAATACATTCGATGCTACAACTACCTTAAATTGTTAAAAAAAAAATTATTATGTCAATAACAGGTTAAAATACAATGTAAATAATACAATGTAAAAATATTATTATTGAAGGCCGGTTGTCGTTTTTGTTAATTATTGGACTGAATAAGTAAAAAGTGTAATTGTCAACTGATGTAAAAGTGATATGTTTAAAAGAGCAACTACAGGTTTTATTGCCGGCTGCTTTCCTAGTGGATAACTGCATTCCGAACCGGTGTAGCTTAATAAACAATGAACAGAAAGTGTGTTATTTCTACTGAACTATCGTACGCTATGCATCCTGGTTATCTGAAGATCAAAGAAGGATGAATAACTCTCATAGTCATGACTTATGATGACGTCATGACCTCAGCCATTCTGACCACAACACATAGAACCCGGATATCAGAAGTGGGATTGAACTCGACATCCACTATCGTAAATCAGGTGATGTAAATCCTACAGGCTCGTAACATGTTATTTTTGTTGTTTGAGAGTTCGGAAAACATTAATCATTAGTTTTATGCACTTTTTTGGGTTGTGCAAAAAACTGCATAAAACAAAAGGTTGTGCAAAAATTTATATATTATTGAAATTCTATCATCCGAAATAAAATAGTGATGGTAAAGTGTAATATGCTACCGCTTTACAAGTGGTAAAATGTGCTCAATGGTACTGTAAATTTGCTAGTCTCCAGTAAATTTCTAGGTTGCGAATGTTGAGAATCATTTGGATGTGCTATGTTTATAAATTATAGTAAGTCCCTTAAGTTTTGTAAATCATTTTGATTTATTTTATGTTCCAAACTAAATCGTTTAAACGATAATCAAAATTAAGTGTCAATGTTTACTGTGTTAATGATTTTGGTGTTAAAATTCCATTTGCTGTCGATGGTGTCCCCTGGCGCTGTTGAGTTGTTGAGGCGGTTCTCTGGTAGTGCAAGTACTGAGATAGCTGGTTGTTTGCCTGCCTACCTACATAGGTCATGTTCTTATGGATATATTTAAAATTTGGTCAGTCGCTTCTGGTTTTAAAATTTACAGGATGAGTTTTAATTTTGTTCATTCTGATAAACTAAACAATTCGTTAAGTTAAAAATACCATGTTCTATTTCCTACCTTATTGATTTTTGTTTTAATTTCTGGTGTTAAAATCTGATGGTAATTCATCTTTTAGTTTTATTAAAACTGATGGTACTTTAATTAATATTTGAAGTTTTTGTTTAACTGCTAATTAGGCAGTGATATTATGGTAAGAGATTAAGTGTTGCTGTAAACAAAAAAGTTTAAAATTTTCTAAAATTTACAATTTAAAACAAATCTTAATATCTACTCTTAGTCAATACAGAAAGTTAATCATGTTGTAACACTTTGTAAATTATATTGCAGTTTAAATAATAGTTTATTTCAATAACATTGTGATTGTTAGTACTTATGTGTTCCTAGATCGTAAACTGACAATTAATAATTAAACTGAAAATAATTGTGAATTTTAAATCAGTTATTGGCCTGTCTTTGTTGACTGGTTGATACCATCATAAACTACAAAATAGTAAGACTGTACAATCCATACTCGCGCTCTCCTACAGCTACCCTACATGCTTGTCTGGCAAGGGGTTGGAACTATCAAAAGTGTCTGGCTAATGAGGAAACATCATCTATTTATTACCCAAGTATTATTTATAAAAATCAGCTTTTATACTATAACGTAAGTAAAATTATAATTTCATGACCATTAAGGGTGTCTGGCAAGGGGTTGCCACGATGTTAAGTGTCTGGCGATGAATAACGTGATTTTTAATAATATTCTAAAGGTAATACCAAAAAATCGCACTTTATTATTTGATGTATTTAGATCAGTATTTTACACACCTTTAGTGACTCTTACCTGCCAAAGCCACTGTAACCCAAACTTCATAATGGTCCATCGTTCTTACCTGTGTTGGGAGCATGCGCTGACAAACTTTCAGCTTTTATAAAATAACGTAGGTCTGGGGTTCACGGGCTCTTCCTCTAAGGCACGTTGCGCACTTTTGGGATGGGGAAAAAGCACTGAACTCGTGTGACCGTCACGCTCAGACGATTTTACTTTTGACATAAGCAGGCCTATGAAGTTCTATAATTATTTACAAGCAATCATAAACAAAAAAACTTCTACTTCATGGACGCTGTTTTAAAAAGGACAATAATTGCAAAGTTTTAAGTTTTCACTTGACTGCCAATGTTTTTTTTTCTGTAAGTAATTGTTTACGTGTAAAACATTTATGGCGCTTAATCGAGAATAATAAATATGATAGATAATAATTGTATGTAGTCTATATTCTACTATGGGCTCTATACTGTTGTCACGAACTAAACTAAAAAAAATATTTTATTTTATTTAGCAATATAAAAATGAATTACTCCTTTCCAATGGGAATGCTACGTTAGTTATTTTAGTTTACCAGGACAAACGGTAACGGTCTAACGGTAGGCAGCGGTTTTGCTGTGCCCAGGCATTGCAGAGGTCTATGGGCGGCGGTGACTACTTACCATCAGGTGGCCCATCTGCTCGTCTGTCTAACGAGACACTAATTAAAAAAACATGTTAATCAGTAATAATATATTAAAATTAAGACATTTAATATACTGTAAATCAAATCAAATCAAATCAAATCAAATCAAATCTTTATTGGTGTAATTTTTGGTGTGCAATAGGTGTTCGCAAATAACAAAAGTTCTCAAAAATCTACCCAATGGGTGTACACCTGTTTACATTGTCGAGAAAACTACAAAATACAACAGTATACATTGTTTCCGTACTTAATATGTTTTTCATTAGTTAATTTATATTTTATTATTATAATTCATACAATCAAATTATATATATTTATAATTACTACAATCAAAAAAAATAAATGTCATATATTTAGAAATTGTCAAGAAAGTAATGTAAGTGTATAAAAACTTTATAAATTATAATAATTGGCATAAATTATTGGGATATTTTCATGTTTATATACATTGACCAACTTTTTTATTTATAATCTGGGTAGTTTAATTAGTTGAGGGTTATTAGCGACAACTCAATATTAATTAAGTTTCTTGTGAAATTAGCTTTACTTAGAACTTAAACTGGGTTTTATAAAATTACTTATTTTCGTTTTAGTTTAATCGGACAGCTTCATGACAGTCGACACATTAACAAGTCAATACCACTTACCATATTTCATTTCATTTATTTAAAAAATAAACTAGTTATATACGATCCCATTTTTACCATCGTCTTAAAAGGTGATATAGTAAAGACGTATAGTTACCTTAATTAGAAACTAAAATTTAGCACTAACAACTAAGTTTAGCTACTCCAGACCTCATTACACAAAAACAAACAAGAAAATTATATGAATAACTTTATAAATGGAGTAGTCGGCTGTGAAACGAGAGGCCGCGGGTTTGATTCCAGCACCGAGACAAATTTTAAAAAAATATTGTAAATTGGGTGTATTTCTTTATATGCATAATATATTCATATAAGATACATAACTTAAGACAACCAAAACCGTATCAAAATAATGATGTAAAGATCGAACATCGATTGAAAAGATGGCCGAGTGAATTGATTTCAATATGTTAATAAAAATACCATAAACTTCCAGATAATCACGATCAAAAGATAAGAATTTAACAGAGCAGGTCGCGGGAGGGAAAACACACCTGTCGTTTTAGTCACTCGTCGGCACACCTGCGACCACGTAACTAGCACAAATTAGGGTGTGCGATCAAATGAAACTACATAAAAATATGATTCCAATTACATACCAAAATGTAACCCGAGCGAGCGAGTAAATTGGTGAACGCCTGTCTGGAGAATTTCACCGTAATATTTCATAATCAAAATCATATTTCAGCGTGGGCGGATAGTAGCGTCCGGGTAAGGCGAGGCGACAAGCTCGCAAGAAATATTGGCCGTTCATCGCGGCGCGGCGAGCTACGCAAGATATCTGCCATCTCCAGGGCCCTGCGTCTGCCGCATGAGCCTTGTGCGGTTTATCTCACCGCCCGTCGCTCGGCGCCGCTCTTTGGGAAATTGCGTGTATAGCAAACAAAGAAATTGCACGTCCAGATAAGGTACCGGAGCGTATCGCGTTTATGAACGCCCCTAGGCGTCATTCGCCCGCTTCACCGTAATAATCTACAAACATCGCATCGTTAGTCCCCTCTTGCGTAAAGTGTGCATCGCGTGGCTTTCCAACAAGCGTAAACAAAAATAACGAAACAAATATAAGCATGTATTGCGGCAAATGGAAATAACTCATGGCGTTAACATCTGATATGTTCGGGTAAGGATGACGGATTTTCTATTATTTTGGGCAGTGTTCGTGACTCTAAATAATGAGTAAGCAGTTAATTAAATCAACACGCACCAGTAACTGAGGTAATGGAACTCCTGTCCACGAAGGCAATTAAATACATTCTTATTTTTCATATAAGTAATGCGAGAGGGAGTCCGATTCAAGTTTGATAATCCGCAAGCCGTTGCCCGTCAGAGATAGGGTAGTTTTCGACGAGGGTCGCAGTCCGGACGGATGCTCTTTGCGATTCGGCTCAAAGTGGGGCTTAGGCCTAGTTGGCACAAAAGAATAGCGCGGGCGAGCTTCGGGGGACGAGTTTAAATTTCAAACGGTCTGGGCATGCGCAAGCCGGGACACAACCAAGCGTGGCTAGCCGATATGTATTTATTTTGCTAATATTTCATCGATTACAAGCGCAAAGCACGCTCTCGCTCTCATTGTGTGTAAATCTGTACGAGTACATTGACCTTAACATATTTATTTAAGACGTTATGTACTGTGGCAAATGGCGATCGATGCTCATGCAAATAGCTTAATGATTGAAACAGGGCGAAATTAATAATAACGAGGACCCCGTACATCACGGGCGCAGTCAACTGTATTTCCCAAGGGCGTGAATTCTCGGTAAAATTGCTCGAGTCAAATGCTATGTCTTTCGAGACGTGCCCTCTTTCTGAAATATAAGGGAGCGAGGAATTTTAGGGCTTTGAGTGACATGGCTCGCTCGACGCCTTTTAGAGGGACACTTTATACAACACCTACCAACCTACCTATTTGTAACACGTTAACTGTATAAGTAGTGCGTCTTACGTAGAGTTGCCAACCGTGTTTTCCTGTCCTGGGTTTTTAAAGTGTCCTGATAACGTCCTGTATATAAAAATTCGCACACCACTCTTGCAATCATTACTTTAGGAGCGCCGTCTCGGCTCGCAAGTGTACGCTATTTTAAAACAAAGATGCGTCCTGTTTTTAAACTGAATTGTCCTGTTTTTTTTTTAATTCAAACCCAGTATTTGAATTCTGGGGTTGGTAACCTTAGTCTTACGTAACCCTATGCCGCACGACTCCCATTACCGCGCGGCCATAAAGTGGTCCTTTATAAATTTGACTATATTACGTATCAAGAGCGATCCCTACTGACGAAATGAAAAAATGTCATATCCATAAAAAGTTAATGGCGACGAAACGCTGCAGCCGATGATGTTAATGTTTACGACGAGGACGATGCCATTGAGATGGCAGAAGTAAAGTTTGTAGCACACGTACACAGTCTCAACTCTCAAAGCGGAGTCGAGTTACCAACAGAAGAAAACGTTGCGGAGCGCGCGGGCGACGGCAGCGACGCAGGGGCGAGGTGGTGGAGGGCGCAAGAGGGGTCAAACTCTCAGCGACGTGACATTTTCGCAAACAAGCCACGAGGAACGAAGCTGGGGCGCTGTGAAATTTGCAACCTCAGCGCTATAGCCATCCAACCAACTGAGACGCACGCCACCTAATCAGGGAAATCAATAAATAAATTTCATGATCCTGTTTCAGCTTTGAAAGTAAATTACCGACCGAATTCGTCCATAATACGCGTGTGAGTATTTGCATTTACACTGTCGGAACTACAATACAACGTTATTACCTTGGAATTAGATCCGACGCCAGCGGGTGCTAAGCTCTCCATAATGAAAGTCATTACGTTAATATGAGAGCGTGGAACTGGTTTGATTCGCTTAAAATTGATCTCAAACAAATATTATATAAATTGTATATTTTTATATATTATCAGAGGGGGTATGCTTTTTATCGCAATAATTATTATAAACAGGATTTCAAATCATTTATACGCGGATAACTTCTTATCCAAAATGTTAAAAAGCCGTAAGTATCTACCAAATTTTACCTTTTTTAGACTTTGAATGAAAGGTTATAAAACGAACTTCACTTATATAATATTTATAAATTTCTTGAAACACTTTTGATGAAAGTTATATAATGGATCAATTATTTCTTCGAAACCGTTAAAGCTTAGCGAACTATAAATTATAATAGTCATTAGAATTTAGTAAACGAATCTGATAATTTCGTTCAACCAATTTATTCTTTGATATGTTAGAAATGTAAATACTAAGAGAAAAAGTGTAATTGTATTGATTTGATTGGAATGATACGTGAGTAGTAAAGAAATTGTAAAAGTAAATGTATTCACTTTATTAACTCACGTTTTATTAATGCTAAATATGTTTGTTTAATGTTAATAGTATTTTTAGAATTATTCAATATTTCATTTTATAGCTTTAGCCTTTAAATAATTATATTGCTGTATTGACTTATTGGAAAGTAAAATGAAGGAAGAGGAACAGTCATTGAATTGTTTAAAAAGTGAGTAGAAGATGGCTCTTGTGTCATTACCCTTTCAATAGAGTAAGAGATAAAAGCAATAAAACTTATACAATCAAGAATCAGTTATTTCAATAAGACTCTGCTGGATTTTGAAGAAATAACACCCCCGAAGCTTTCAGATATAAAAAAATTACAAACAGTAAATACATATTGTAATTATGACATAACATACCAGAAAAGGAGCAATAGTTTCCTCTTTGAAACCAAGCCCTTTATTTGTCCTAGAGAGAAATTAAGCGTTTCCTTGAAGATAACGAGGTCGTGTAGTCGTGCCCGGCGCGGGATGATAAGGGCGAACCGTAGGACAGAGATAAAAACAGTTTTATAATTAAGACAAAAGATCAAGGGAGCCAGTGCCGTGACACGCTGACATCATGTAAAGGTTTCATGTAAATGAACGCCGAGATTACGTTTTAAGGACGGAATTTTTATATCCGAAAATGCGGACATAGCTATGAATAAAATAATATGCAAGGTAATGTATTACGCAATGCACTACGTTTACTGCTATGGTGTTTTTTATTACGGAAAAGTGACCACACTGCACCTGATGGTAAGCGCACTGCCGTCCACTTAGAGTATCAAGTAGCGAGAAACAATCTGTCCCTTGCTACTGAACACAATCATGCTGGCCTGCTGTTAGGTTCTATAATTTGGTATGTGTATCCATTTATATAGATGATGGGTCAATCTAAATTAGGCCAGGCGTCTGCACTAATTTTGATAATGTTCATTTTATGCCTAACTAAGATGCACTTAGTGATAAAATGCGTTGCACTGTCCATAAGCAGCTGCAAAGGTCTCATCTTTGACTTCGTAGAAGTTTCCAAGATAAGCTCTTACCAACATTAGTGCATAGTAGGCGTGAATTAACTGTTCTATACCTAAATGCTAACTCAAATGCAGGACCATAATTAATTTCGCCAAACATGATTAATATACCAAACCATTTCCGAGAAAATTATATTAGGCTTTCCGAATCAACATCGGAAACTTTTTATAAATAAGCATTTAAAGGCAAGGATATTTATAATCGCGTTCAAAACGAGGAAATACCAGTACCTATAGGCAAAACAAGTTCAAATCAAGTATATCGAAAGGAAAAATTTCGAGGCAATAGCAAATAAAGTCTCCGTATATACCAATATAATATTATACCTAGGAAAAGCGTACAGACAATGTTGGAAACCGATTTAGAATTCTGTGGATACACTTTCACTTAACATTACGTAAATAGTTTCCATTGTATCCTATCCCATATTTTCCATTATTATATTTTTGGAATAAACAGTATTCCCAGTACGTAGACATAGCGCAACTTTAGCGACACTTAATAAACCGCTTGTCTTGTCGCTTGTCCACCAAACAATATGTTCAATATCTAAGCTATTAAGAAATAATTCGTAGTTGGAAAGATCTTTACCCACAGTAGGAAGTGTCACATTATAATGTAATTTAAAGTATAACCTTGGAAGAAACGTTTTTGCATACTTCACTTATTCTCAATTAAGGAAGCACAGTAAAAGGTAAAGTAGAACAGACTACCGAGACAGTATTCGAAAGTGCGTTTACAAGCATGTTTGCGTATATATACACTAACGCCTGTAATCCCCGAAGGGGTAGGCAGAGGTGTAACCACTACACCCACATTTCACCGAATTTATTACGGCAATGTGACAGGGGGCGAGCCGATTGCCATATCGGGCTCAATTCCAGAGTCCGGGCCGACCCGGGACTCGAACTAGAGACCTCAGCACAGCAGTCATAACGCATGCGCAATTACAACTGCGTACAAAGCAACTGAGGCAGTATATAAATAAAGTTGTGACAAAACAGAAAACCGAAAAGTTTGTATAGTATTCCAAACGGCATCAGTTTAGCGTGGTTGTTATGTCTTAAACCCTGTCATTAGCGAATCTGTGAGTACGGAACTGACTTTATGTATACAGCACAGTAGTTTTGTGTACAGCAAGGAAGCACATCCGTCAAGGTAAAATGAACTGTTATGTTACAGAGCAATTAATGGAGTTTTTGTGCTCGTAACGGACCGCCAATCACTGCCACCGATCACCGTCGAAAAACTACAACATTGACCGTCGCCTGCCGTCATCACGTTTGCTGAGGTCAACGGAGCAAACTGTTCTTTTTTTAAACTCTAAGCGCCGCTCGAAATGTACAAAATTTTGCACCGATATTTCGATTTCTTTTCGCGCAGAAGTTTTTCATTATTTCAAATGGCGGAGATGATAAACAACTATACCAACAAAAGGAAATAAAATTGTATAAAGTAGACAAGAATATCTCTAAAAGTAAAATCAACCTCGATTGTTATATTAACTTTCCTTACCGTTAAAAATAAATAGAAGTTTTGTCAAAACTATTCCGTAGCAACACTTCAATATCACAGAAGGCAAGACGTTTTACCAACTCCAATATTAATATAACGCTCGAAACGTTTCTGCGCGGCAAATCAAAACTCTGCGAAGGGGAAAATGGAACTTCGATTTAGCTGAAGGAACTAAAAAATAGCATCTAGCGTTTTTCGTTAGTTTTGCCGCGTTATTTCTCGATATACGAAATCCAGCTGGGGCATGATTTTCTATGTCCTTGCAAACGCGTAACGAGGTGCGTTACGTTGACCGCGTGTAGTTCGTATGTTATGGTATTCGGTAATGTCATTACATGCGAATTATATGGGAATAACATGCATTTAACTTAACGTGCCTCGTTACGCGTTTGTAAGGACATAGAAAATAATGCTCCTGTTTTGTGACACAGACAGGACAGTGACGCCCAACACCTATGCGACTGCACATAAACGGTTAAAACAGCTTTACGTAACGGGATTGTTATGTGTTACATGTCCACACAGCATGTTGATTACACCGGCCTGTTATTGATTCATAACACCTACTCACTTCTGTATTTCTAATGGGGTTAGGGAGTAGTTTTGTAGTTCTTATTTTCGTCCCATGTTATAGGTTTTTTTATAATAAAACACTCCACAGTCACATAGTCCTCACTATTGCTATCGGGATCTACATCCTAACCCAAAACAATATTTTCAAATCAAAAAATTCGATCACTAATTACACCCGACATGGGAGTGTATCCAAGACATTTCCTGGTATAAGTACACTACCACTTAGACCAATGAGGCAAGATTGTTTGTTTCGGGTCTGGGTGTTGTGGGACCGTAGTCCCTCGTAGTTCTTGATACTCACGATACAGGTTTTACCTAGCGTGGGGTTAGAAGTAAGTATGTGACTGTTGGGTGTATATATTTGTTTATTATTCAAAAAGCAGCGATAGCCTAGTTGGTTGCGATACGGACTGCCAAGACGAAAGTCGTAGGTTCGAAACCAATGTGGCATACACCTCTGACTTTTCTAAAGTTATGTGTGTATTAAAATGTTAATTATCGCTTGCTTTAACGGTGAAGGAAAACATCGTGAGGAAACCTGCATATCTGAGAATTTTTCGAAGGTATGAGAAGTCTGCCAACCCTCATTAGGCCAGCGTGGTGGACTACGGCCTAACCCCTCTCATTAGTAGAGGAGGCCCAGCAGTGGGACAATGTTTAATACAGGGCTAGTATTATTATTATTATTCAAATTGTATCTATGCAAACGAAATGCCATTTTATATTGAGCACATTTCCTCGAGTCGTAATGGCACGCATCCGGAGTAGACTTAATGAAGTCGCGATGCATGCTTCATTCTTGAGAATTTTAACTTCCTGCTTTAGCCACCTCGAGCATTTAAATTCATGTTTACATTCGATTCGATTTTAATGTAATCGTGTTTTATTCATTAGTTTTTACGCGATCCTAACAGCGGAAGGGAGTGTGGTTAAATCTTGTCTGAGCCTTGAAGTAAAACGATCGTTAAAAAAGCTTTTATTAAGCCCAGTTTCCTTGCGAACTTCAATTCTTTTCTTTGTAAAAATAATAAACGTCGACCACCGATAATAACCCCTATAAGCAAATTTTGACGAAATAGCATCAATTTTATATAGTGGAAGGCTTTTTTATCTTTTTTCCCACGGGTCTTTAGAGTCTACGGGTGCTTTGTACACAGACTCGTCAGTAAGTCACCGAAACTGAATTCCAAGTTCGTGCCTTGGACTAAATGGCACGAAAAGGGGATCGTCTGCATTTCACCGACAAAAACAAATCAGGAATAAATCAATACATCCATAATATACTTTAAGCAATTTTTGAAAACCATTAAATTAAGTAACAACCAAATACAATTCGCGGAACAATGGCGATATCAATATTTACCCGTATAGTATATTTCCTCACGCAAAACTCAACTTTACATACATTTTCGATAGGGGAACGTTGTCGGCGCCGCTACAAGTTATTCTTGTTTGTCGGCGCACGCGGTTCAACACTGAACTTTGTTTGTAATGTGATAAGACACAATTTGCAATAGAAGCCGAACAATGGAGCTCGGCCAAGAAGCACCGAACATAATGTAGGCAAATCCGCAAATCCCGATTGTCGTGTGGGTGGCCATAAGAACCCGTGAGAACGTCAAGTCAGGCGTGTCCCGCTGGCGTTAGATACCGTGGCGAAATAACCGCTTCAAAATACACTTGGATGCTTGCGAAACAGCCGCTGCAGCGCTAACTGGACAGTTATTAACATTGAAATTGAATCGAGACTCGGATGGCAACAAAAATATTTCCCTAGTATAAGCAGCCGTTAAATACTCGACATTCAGAAGCTCAGTTAGAAAAATATCAAAAAGAAATTAAGCAAACAAGATACTACGATACAAAAATATGCAAACTAAAATCAGTTTTGTTCAATTATTTTTGGTCAGTGATTAGAATACATTACATGTTACAACGTTACATAATAGTGTTCTAGAAAATAATCATAAAGACAACATTTTACATAGTTAAATATTCCGAAAAGTGCTGAAGAATCTAAAACTTTCAGCGGAAGGTGTTTTTTCTCTAGGTTACGGTGTTTTACGAGCAAACTAAGTGAAAGTTAAGTCACCTTTGACGTGATGTTACATTTTACATATTTCGGCGACTGGCAAGAACGTATAACTAGACGGCCCAAAACTGGCTGAATTTACATAGTTAACTATTCGGTAAATTATTTAAATATTTATTTTAAATACCAATGTTGTGACGCAATACGAAAAACAGTAGGCAGCGGCTTTGCTGTGCCCTGGCATTGCAGAAGTCTATGAGCGGCGGTGACTACTTACCATCAGGTGGCCCGTCTGCTGGTCTGCCTATCCAGGCACAAAAAAAAATATTTTTTTATTAATTACCAACACGTGGAAATAACTTACACCATTAAAAAGGACTCATAACTAGTAAGTAACTCCAGTGGACTGATGTATCAACAACATAAATTAAAAAGTTCCGACAAGAATATTTTCATGTTTAACATTTTTACGACATTATTCTATTAATTCTTTTATGCTCATGAGGGTAGAATTGCGGTACGAAGTCACTCCACTAGGCGGTCACCGTGCGACCGCACCCAGTCCACACAGGATGCATTAACCGAGGGCCGATGCCAGATGCGCAGGTGCTACGCGTGCCAGCTGTCCGTTCTCGCCAGTGCATCACCTGTGCCACTGCCTCCGTTCAATTATACTCAGCGCAATACATCTACGGCATATGGTTTAAATTCCACAATGTCTATACGATGGTTGTTTATTGCTTAGTTATTCGCTCCATTTTACGCATAGCTTAAAGCATCTGCGCTGTTAGTAAACATCAAAATGTCTTAATTATATAAATACAATTTATTTAATTCCGTCTAATTTGCTAAAACGTTTATAGAAAACTAAATAGCAATGTTATTACATTTTTTATATTATTTTATTATGCAAATAATTATAATCAATGTAAAATTTATAAATCATTATGACACCTCGTAATGAGAATTAACCGTGATCCGTGAAATTACAATACATATTAAAATAATATGCATAAACACCATCAAATTATTTTTATTAACTTACTGCGAAAATTAATATGCATTGTTGCGTTGAAATATGCAGAAATCCAATATTACCTGTAACAAGAATACATTCATTAGACAATTATGTCAGATAATTAGATGAACGGAATTAGACAAAATAATATAAACTAATTTTATATATAAACTAGCTGTTGCTCGCGGCTCCGCCCGCGTGGAGGTCATATTTGGGAGAAAAAGTATACAATACAAAATAGAAATTTTCATGCGTATAACTTCAAAAATAACGGATTTTCATCCCTATTTTACCCAACTTAGGGATGGAATTTCCAAAAAGCCTTAAACATATATTCTTTATTTTTAAATAAAAGGCCAAATACCAATTTTTATGAATTTAACTTCAAAAATGACGAATTTTCATACAAACTACCATACCCTATTTTACCCCCTTAGGGGTGGTATTTCCAAAAACCCTTCCTTAGTGGATGTCTACGTCATAAAAGGTACCTACTGTCAAAATTTCAAGTCTCTAATCCCTGTCTGCCGTTTAGGCTGTGCGTTGATCGATCAGTCAGTCAGTTTCTTCTTTTATATATACAGATATTTGTAAAGCAATTTTATATAATCCGCAATTTTTATTTTATTAATAAAATAATGTTTTATACCAACGCACTTAATTTTAATTCAAAATGGATATTTAAGAATAATAAACTTGAGCATGTTAATACCCTTAATATGTCTAGTTATCATATTAGTTATTTATGAAGAAACGCTTATTGTAATAAAGGGATGACAGACACTTTGAAAACAGTATGTAAAAGGTCAACGCGGGTCGAAACTAACAATCCATTTTTGTTTTCATTACAATAACAATTTACTTTTAAATGCAAAAATTTTACGTATGCGATATTTGTATGAATAGAGGATTATACCAAAAGTCTAAGATAATACAAAAAATAACTATCAAACACAAAACTAAACATTTTTTGAAACATACGAGTATGTACTAAATAGACAGCCTCCAGTGTGGGTGGTATGGTACTTTACCACACCACACTGCGGTTAACCTTCTATGAAATGGGAGGCCGTGGATTCGATTCTCGCACTTTTTGTGTGATCCACAAATTATTGTATCAAATCTGTGTTTTATGGGACCATAAATTCCTTGTAGCACCCACGATACAAGCTATCCCAGTGTGGGGTCAAAAAATATCCAACATACATAATGTTACATATGATATATTTTATTTATAAATTGCATACCACCCTTGTCGGCATAGCGTATTCATTTGTTAATAAGGTAATTAATAGTGGCGATACAATAGCGAAAGCGCGCGAGGGAGCTTAGGGTTCAACGCACCCGCGACGGAAACACGCTGGGGGCGGACTCCGTACTGTGCACTGCACATGCCACATTGAACAAACAAAAAAAATCTAGTATATGCAAATCTTTTTTTTTTATTTTGGCGCGGCAAAGTGAGCACACTGCATCTGATGGTAAGCGCAGTGCCGTCCAGATAGAGTATCAAGTAGCGTGAGACAGTCTGTCCCTCGCTACTCAACACAGATGATTGTGTGATGATACCACCACTGAGGCAAAGATGCAATGAATACAGCTACACTTTACGATATTTTCCATAATAATTTCATGAGAGGCGAGCCTATCACTATAATCCGCCAGCAAAATTACGGAGAAAAAGCGCACATAAGATACATTTGGAAAATAAAACATTGCACTGAAGCAATGAGATCCGTCCGCTTAATTTTTTTCCCAATGGTCCTTTGCTCTTAGCCTCTGATGGGTTTTACGGCTTTGCCGGATAAGTTGGCAAGCACTTTGAGCGCTCTAGCTAGAATACATATTCTCAACGAGTACCTAACGGGTGCCTTTTAGATAGCTCGGACCTTGGCTGGAGCCGTTGCTGGAGATTGGATAATATTTGGGTGTGTGACGCTCCGATCGGCAATTGCTCAAAGAAAATTGCAAAGTAAACTGCTGATATTTCAGGTTCGATCCCCAGGTCGGTAAAAGTGATATTGGGTTTTTGTATCACAAAAGAATCAGTATTAGTTCGGAGTCTGGAATTGTGCCCGGTATGAAGATAGATACGGCCCCTAATGCATCATGGGACAGTAACAAGCTCGGCAAAAAGTTGGTGTATTGGTTACATATCTGCCTACCCCTTCGGAGATTACAGGCGTGAGCGCGTACACAACAACACAGTGCTTGTGTAGTAACATAATTTCGTTTCTCGTAATATCATTCATTAATAAATTCCTACGAATGAAATACACTGAATGAAAGTAAATTGAAACGTACGTACATAATTGATGAATACATGTAGAAATCTCGTTATGAATTCTCTGCCATTAAATCACAAGACTCTTCGGCCGGAGTCGGTATTACTTCGCATTTCTTTGTCCGCTATCTTTCAAAGAGAGACCGACAGCACTTTACCGGAATTTTTATAGACCGATATCGAGTATGAAGTACTAAAAACAACACTTAAAACATATGGAAATATGTATCACGTTTTGAACAAAGTGATACGAATATTGGGCACATTTCTTTTTAAAATTTAGCGGTTGTATCGAGGTTACGTAATTCGACATTTCCATAATAATATATTTGTGAGTTGTGCTGTAGCTGATTGGAGGATTGCTGCTTATAGCCTTATTATTTAAACTGTAGTCAAATAAGATATTATTTTTTATATTATTTCTGGTCACCTACGATACAGGCAACGCCTAGTCTAGGGACCAAGGAATAGGGTAGTTGACTCAGTTTTTTTTATTAATTTAATCAACAAGTTACATTACCTTAAACCTATTATCGAAAGAATTTTATGAATCCGATCAAAAATAAGTAAATTAGACACCACTCAAATCTGCTAGAAGGGGTAGTTGTCAAATAACAGTACAAGGATGCATATCTGATACCGTGACGTCACGGTACTATGAATCGCCTGTACTGTACCGTTGTGCGAGGGAGATAGCGACATGTTCCCAATACGCCATCGTTTTTGCTTATGCCTGTGAGTATTTGCTCATACCAATATTTAAAATAAATATTGTGAGCTCATTTTTCAAGCAATTTGGATTCTGTTTTCGCAAAAGAGTTTCTTTTGCGTATTATATTCGATTGCGTAGAGAATAGTGTACTTAAATTAACACAGGAAACTACCCTATTAAAGTTGCATATTGTGTATTTCTTTCTCACAATACATTGTACTTATTACTAATTCTTCGATTTCATTTAGTATTGTACTATGCATATTTACTAATTTTAGTAGTTCATAAGTATAAGTTTCAGTGTATTTCTGGCGATGACAATAAAGATTTATTATTATTATTATTTAAAGTATGTGTCCATAATTAAACAAACGTGATTATTAACTTGTTACTGTACTATGCATGTTTATATAAAATAAACAAATTTTCCCATAAATCCAATGTACAAGGGAGTTTAGCTGGAAGACCACAATCGCTAAAGTTTCCTATAAATATAGTGACAGCCTCCGTGGCGCAGTTGGCGAGTAGCCGGCTGTGAAACGCGAGGCCGTAGGTTCGATTCCTACACCGGGACAAATGTTTGTGTGACAAACACAGATACCTATTAGTGTCCGGGATCTGGGTGTTGTGAGACCGAAAGTCACTCGTAGTCCCTGATAACCACAACACAAGACTCGTATCTTAGTCTGGGATCGGGTCTATGTGTGTAACTGTTGGGTGTTATTTATTTATAGTTAACAAACTGCGCCGAGCTTCACCCAGACCCGAATGTTTAACCAATATGCAGAAAACCGGTCCGTAATAATCATTCCGTCAATTAAAACTCAATTCAATTGTAATTAATCTACTTCAATGAATTGACATATCAAAGATAACTTGTCATTCGCTTTCATCATTTCCACAAATACGTGCTTAGCTAAGAAATTCTTCTCGTTGGTAGTTGGCACAATTTAGGCACGCGACCCTAAATAATGCCGCCATTTTACATAATATATGAGTAGAATACCTAGCTGGAACGCACATCGCTAAAGTGGAATATGTCTGATCAAAGAAGCAAATTGTATTGTATTGAAAGCACTTATCCTCCATAGAAATATAAATATAATTGAACATCTTGCTTCAATCAAACCTTTCTGTTCAAGACAATCAAGCGGAAAACAATAAAAATGGTCATATGGATTACGTCATTTATGAAATAAATGCCATCAATTCATGATTTGACATTTACTTAATGTACAGAAATGTCAAAATTATAGTCTTATTCTTCTTATACGGTACACCGATTAAAAATTAAGTTGCGTAACATTTTTCTATAGAATAATTGCCTCGTTTTGAATATAGCTCTTTGAAACTTCATTCTAAAGTGAAGGCAAGGTTAAAATTAACGAAGCCGTGGAGGCTTTTTCAGTACGCGTCTGATTAATTACTTATGAAAACGAAGCTATTTATAAGACGAAATACAATTATGCAGCATCACGAACCTAGGCAACTATTCCTTAGGTATTTTTAACCTATATAAAATTGATGGCTTGTAATGACGTGACTAATTTACATAGTGGGTCGTTGGTCACTAATAACTAATTTAATATTTCCATTCCTCACTATATCTTTAATTGATTAATTTCGTTACGGGATAAAAGACAGTTAAGCATTTCCAGATATTCGCTGAGTTTCATTACTCAGTATAGAAAAAATGCGTGCCATTGTCGATCCTGGCTAAACTAACCTAACTTAGATTTATTAACTTCTACTTATGGAATTTAACTTAACAGTAACGTTTTTATTGCTCAGGTCGGCAAACGAGCAAGTCATATGATGGCAAATGATCATCACCCATTAACAGTGCGTTGCTGAGTTTATATGATAGGAACGGGGACTAGACCCTCCAGAAATCTCACTCGCTTCATATAACGCGTTTTCTCTGTTTTTCTGCGAGACTATTGTTTAGAGTACTATTGTACTAATCCAGTCGAGCCGATTTATGCTGTGCTTAAAACTGTCAACATCGTAGCTCTGCCAGTTCAAATACTTCCAATACAAACTTAATAACCAATACTTATACAACTTGGAGATAAAAGTTCGAAAGTCACTTTTAAGACTGCGTTAAAAAAGATCGCTGTATTTCTCAGACAATATAACGAATAAAATTGACGATTTCAGTGTTGTTCGAAGAAGCGATGACCGACACGAGAGCAAAGTCACAATAAACAATACGGGTCAAACTGTTGCAAAATACACGCAAAACTTTTATCACAACATACACTCTTGAGCCTATATCACCAAAGGGTGGTAGAAAGTAACTAGTTTTCCCACAATCTGTCAAGTTTATGTCAGTTCAATGATACGATATGAAAGCCTATCGCCATTCCAATTTCCAGCTATTTAAAATTTCCAAATCATAACTCAACTAATTCCCGACTTGAAAACTAAACCCAGGACCTTACCGGTTTCACAGTCTAAGTGCGCTGTCACTGACCATGTTACACATAAAGAATATTTTCTTATACTTCAAGTGGATCTACCGACGCGTCGCGGTCGGGTGTTATCCATCATCGTTCCCCTGCCTTGTCCCGCGCACCCCCGCCCCACACCAGAGAATGCTAGAGATATTTTCAAGAGCCCGTTCCACTCCCTCCCGGGTCCGTTTGTTTGCTAATCTCGTGCAGATGTTCGCAACTTTAATTTTCATATTCAGTTAATTAGATTTTGCTACACCGTTATAAATAAGGCGCGACTTGCGATGATACTAATTCTATTTTCAAACAATTCACAATCACAATATATTTTGAAATAAATTAATTTCGTATCCGTCAAACTAGTTTACCTTTTTGAATCCAAAAAACCCACCTTCACTTAAACCACATTTCAACCAAGTCCGTGCGAAATCAAGCGGATAATCGCATAAATCCGTATTAAAACGATCACGTTCTGCGAATAGTTTTCGATAGGAACATGTCAACACTTTCTCCTTCTGCGATGTTCGAAAACTTGACAACATCGAAGCGAATCGCGAGTCCGTATTTTCACCGAGCTAATGCTCTAAAGTAAAACGTTCCACTTATAAACTGTAAAGCGAAACAACACAACAGCCTAATTCTGTCCCCGTGTTTCGAAATACCACTTATAAGGTCCATATTGAAAACAAACTACAAGCCGTCTCGTGTTAGTTAGTTTAACGTTCGTTTGACGTTTACATGCGCCACGGTTTGGAATAATAACATAAATCTTTGATGTTTTAAAGGATTTGCTTATTCGTGTTTACCGATACTTGCGACCGCAAACCGGATTTGTGTTTTTTGGTCGTATTTTAAACCTGGTCAGATAAAATTCGCATAACCACAAAACCTTAGGGTAAATTCAACGCATTCAAAAAACAATGAAGATGAACAGATATTGTTGACTAGTTCATCTCTACATCACCCTAAGGTTGACTGGGAGAGAATGCCTTTGGCATTAAGTCCGCCTATATACAAATACATTGTATATGAAGTGTATAAATAAATAAAAGATATCTATAATTGGTGGAAATCTCTTGGCTTCAATATTTCTAGAAAAGTTATAGAAGCAGAGTATTAAAAACGATTCATCCAGAGGAATCCTCGAACCAAGTTTGACTGATAGTAACAATGTGCCCCGATTAAGAAACGGTAAAAATTGAGGCAACCGCTACACAGTGCTTCAGATGTAACGAAAAGGAAGCGTTAGGTAAACGTGTGCGTGTAATTAAATATGCAATGGTGGCTTGGTGAACGATTAACCCAGAGACCTTTGCGCACGGTATCGCGATCAGCTGAGCCGGACGGCGTACTTGGCGCCCTGACAGCGCCGCAGTCGTGTAGTCGCTGCGACCTACTTCACACCACTTCGGTGAAGCACCAACCGAGGACACTATGCCTTCTATTACTGATGACATGGAAAACCTTCCCACTTATAAAGTTAGATCCACTATTTATCGATATTTTTTATTGATTAATCATGATACAAGCAGGGTCGTTCACCTGGTGGTAAGCATTACGCTTGCCCATAAAAATTGATACGACCCAAAACCTTGAATATAAATTAGGCACCTACTGCATGACACTGCACAGCTCTCGCCACCCCGAGACAGTATGATAAGTGTTGAGACGCCTAGAAGTTCACTGGATTCAATGTCCTTTGAACATAACAATGCGTGCATACTGCTGTTTCGTGGTAGAAATAGACTAAGCAATGACATCTACCCAGGCGGTCTTCCGCATATGAGACCATACTACCTTCAAGTAATACAATTACTAAAATAACCTCCCACTTTTTATAATCTCTCTCAATAATTTGTTATTCTTCTATAATAGTAGCTAATAAAAACGCTTCTCTTTACCATGAATTCGAAACGAATATTAAACTTAATATTATTGGTATTTAGTTTTAAGCGTCTTATCAATTAACGATGTGTAGATCTTTAAATATTATAGTGTCTTGAATTGAAATGTTGAATAACACTCAAAGCCAGAGACACCAATACAAAGCCATGTTCTTCTAGCATATTGTTATATATTTATTGTTTTACTACTACTTAATGCTGCACAAATTATAAAAATAGGTAGTTTTCATGTTCACAATCCTAATAAAACTTCCAAGAAATTTTAAAGGTCACGAAATCTATTGTTCGAAACTAGAATCACTCCATTAAAGCAGGTAATAACGTCCGAGGTAAAGGATCTGCACTGGCACGCCTCTTGAAGGTTATTGAAACTTTTTGCCTCTAGATCCCAAACCCTACCTACCTGCCAAGGGATACTCGACGGTGCAGTGCCACGAAATAACTTCGACTTGGGAACAAAATTCTACGTAGACATGAATTTTGTAACATATTTCAAATAAAACGTTTACTGCCGAGACATTTTATCGCAGTGCAAAACGAATCTTATACCTAATTCAAAAGAACCATTGAATATTCCCAGTATTTCAATATTGTATATTTTAAGGTTTTAATTACTATTCCAATGCAAAACTAATGCTTTCACATGTTAAAACGCAAACGCTTGCAATTATGAAAATGTTACATGTTAACGATGTTAATCATTTTACCCAATTCCAGTCTATAATCAAAAGCACAATAATAGTAAACAACATCATTTAATCCTCACAAATTACAGCGCTAAGAATTTTGTTAAATTAACAGCAAATCTTAATGCTTTACTTTGAAACCTGAACAGCAGCGGGCATGGAAGCTAAAAACACACGCCCAAATGACATTGTAAGCTAACACTCATCGATGCTAGGCTGGATAACAGTTAACCTAAATAATGCTGCCAGCTTCTTGTGCGGAAGTCATGGCAAACAATCGGACGCGTGTGCGTGCATCGATAAACAGATCAATTATAATGCAGGATAATTGTTGAATAACAATAACGCTGGAAAGCCTATCTAACACTCGTATGTTGTGAATACAGAGAAGTCTTTATTCAAATTATTAAATTAGATTTGTACAGTTCCGACACCATTCTTAAATTTAAAATGCCAATGTATAAATAAATATAAACCACGAAGCTTACTAACAGGAAATTACCGACAATCGTTAAGCCAATAGTTTAAATCATCATAAACCCAAACGATCTCAACGTGATAATCCATGACCTCGAAGTAAGCGCGACGGAAGGACGTATACAGTCGCCCACATCAAATGCTTTTACCCGTTTATAGGAATAGCAATACGACGGAGACGGCTGTTGTAGTGAGCAATAATATATGAAGCTATCGATCAATTAAGCCATCAATGCGCTAGTAGGGCAAAGGTCCCCCGTTCCTTACTCGGTGTTATTTTTAGCTCCGTGGACCAATTCTTGTAGAGTGAGCAGTGACGATATTGACACGGTCTAAATTAAGGCCCTAGTGATAATGTCACAACGATAAAATCGGTATTTATTGATAGCTAGAGATACATTTTAAGATACATGTAGTTGAGGAGCGTTAGACTAATCATGAGTTATAATTCATACATTTTATTTTGATTAAAAAGATATAATGGAACAAGAAAAATAGTTTCATATTATTACGTATAAACATATGGATGTGATTATTGGGTATTTCGGTGTATTTAGTAGTTATGTACAACTTCTTATTACAATTCATACAGCACAATGTCAGTAAGTATTCTGTTTGAAATTCAGATTGAATTCCTCATGTGAATAATCTCACATCAATTACTTGAGTGTTGAAACTAGTAAAATATGAAAGAGTAAAAATTTATACAAATCGAATCTGTTGAAAATTAATGAAGCTAATTTACGTTTCACATTTCAAAATGCATAATATAAATATTTTACGATTCCGTCTAGCACGGTTCGTTTCCAGCGTTCATTTTTACCACGTACGTGCAAGCTCTGGAATTAACTCCCTGCTGCGGTGTTCCCTGAGCGCTATGACATGTCCTTCTTTAAACGAGGCTTGAAAAGAGTAGTCCTTCAACGGTAGGCAGCGGCTTTGCTGTGCCCTGGCATTGCAGAAGTCTATGGGCGGCGGTGACTACTTACCATCAGGTGGCCCGTCTGCTCGTCTGCCTATCAAGGCGCTAAAAAAAAAAATTTTAGTACTACCAAATATATAGACGAGCAAACAAGCTATACTAAGTAAGAATTTAATATTCATTTTTAAACGTGGTATGAGTATTTTAATTTCAGGAAATATCATTCAGTGTTTATTTATAAATTACAGTCTTTATGGATAAATGATAGACTAAACTAACTATGAACCCAACGACAAAACAATCAAAAAATATGCACTTCATGAGTTTCTTTGCGTTACTTTGGAGGACTTAGTTTTGATATCAAATTGTTTAAGTTTTACACACAGGTCACAGTAATTGGCAAATCAAACAATATCTAAGGGCAGAACTAAAACAGTAATACCCATTGTAGGTACATATTGCATTTCGTAAGCTAAACTAGTAAGTTTGTTAACTTATTGTTACCGTACCGTTGATGCCATGACTCACTTCGAATATAGTTTAATTGGTACAGAACCGGCTACCATACATCTTTGGAAACAAACTGTGATCAATATTCAAAATTATATAAAACTAGAACTTTATGAAAGAGGAAAATTGCTATACGCAGACGTCCGTCAAGCAAAAGTGAGACTTAAGTAAAGTTAAAAGAAAATTTCAATATTATTCATCATACTTACGTTCGCTAAGTTTGTAGAACGATTTTAGATAACTTAGTCACGAATAAAGTTCAAGTACGGCCGTTCGACTTTGAAGACAACGTAACAATTATACTGACGTCATATCGTAACGAGAATTTTAAACATTTCTTATAGTATAATTACTAATACTTAATTCACATCAATATTCAACTATGCCAGTAACCATAAGGAAAGAATGCCACCAAGAAACAGACAAAAGTTAGTTAGTTTCGTTTAGATACGAATCTTAATCAAGACCACCCAATTCGGCTGTTAATATAGGTTAACTTCTCGATACGTCAGAAACTCATTTCGCATGATTAGAGGCCGTTGACCAGGCGTTTGTTGGACTGTTCAATTTTGACCTATTTACGCTCATGTATAATTATTGCCGTCAAATAACAGCCTTGTTTAGGTTAGGTGAATGGTTAGTACCATTATTAAATGATAGATTTTATATAAAACCATAATTTGTGCCAATTTTGATATATTTCCAAAACGTTACAACTAAGAGTAAAACCTTTTCACGTAAATTTATTGCTGTATAATATTCACTTTCCGTTATTTATAGGTTCCTTGTGGACGGCGTTGTTAGCAATTTGGCGATATTGATTCTTAAATCCTGAATGAATTGGATACATTTAATCTAAATATAATGTAAAATCTGAATATAAATTTATCATAGCAGATCGAAAATATTGAAAATTAAAACCAAAGACGCTGAAAAACTGATAATATAAATCAATTTAAAAAAATCGTAGAATCGTGTAAGTCGATTAAATTTTTGGTCTCAATTAGGAACATGTCCGACTTTTAATGTGCCACAGATCGTTAAAAATTAAAAGTCGTACCGGAAATTTTATAACTTCCTTTAACGGCACAATTGGGGCTTCGCATCCAAGGTTTACAAAGGTCCAGAGATGTTTTAAGTCTATAAAACGTATATTTAATTTGGAAAATTCTCTAATAGTAAGCAGATACATAATTAACTATGAATAAGGAGTAAAATAGTAAATGAGTTTTTGCAAATGATGTTCCAAATAATCTAAAACTCAACATTAGAAATAATATGATTCATTTGATTAACAGCAGCGATAGCCTAGTTGGCAGTGGACGGAGCTAAGATGAAAGTTGGAGGTTCGAAACATTAGAGGGAACTGGAAACCTAAGAATTCTCATCAAGTTCAAGCTAAAAAAATGGCGAGCGGTACCGTGTGTAAATATTACACGATCCATTTGGAGCAACTTTTGACCCCTTCATAACTCAATAACTATGTCACATAAACATGTCAAATTTGGCTCATATATCGAGATTTGCGAGATACACATATGCTCCAAATTTCATAAACACACCTCAAACAGTTCTTTATATATTAACATCCAAAAATCGTAATTTTTATCACTGACTGACCCATAGATCAAAACTCTAACCCAGTTCCAGATGACCTAGGAAGTTCAAATTTGGCATCCAGATAGATAGTTGGCTGAATACAAAGAAATAAATCAGAAACTAGATTTTTTTTATCATTTTATTATAATTTTTCTGACCATTGAACTTGGCACCCATTTAGATCTCACTTCTTTTGTCTTTTGAATTCAACAACTGAGACATATATCTTAATATTGAACTTGGCTATCATTTCACTTTCACATTTATGTTTTGATGGGACAAGAATTTCTAAAGTATGTGAAGTTTACCTAGTAAACGAGGCCCGTGCCAAGTAGTGTGACAATGTTTACTACAGGGTTAGTATTATTTGATTAAACGCTTATTTACAAAAACATTATCCAGAATAGAAACTGCGAATATATTAATAATTTTAAAAATATATTATGAGTAACAAAAACTACATATAAGTGATTTGACTAATCATTTATTACAAAGACAACGAATATACGACAGAATACGTAATCGAATTCCATTACAAGCTTTATAAGTCTTCAGCGACTAAAATTTACTACATAATTCAATTTTCAGATTAAACTCTCAGAACGAGTTCTGGCTAAACCCTATTTGTTTCTTATAAACAAATATCGTTTTTCTTTACGAACATGATTAACTTTCTATCCCGAGGTAAAATTCGGTGAACAACGCAATAAATAAAATCATCTGAAAAACAAAATATTAAATTAGAAAACATGAAAGAGACAGCAGCATTATTGTCAGGCTTAATGCAAACAACATCGTTTCTGGAAAATAATACTAAATAGAACATTATTAATAGGATAAAAAACGTTACAAAAGGGTGATAATGGAACATAACATATTCGAGAAAAAAGAAATGAGATATAACATGCCAGTCTTGCAGAGCTCTATGAAATATTTTTTTCACATCAGTTTATTTTTTCTGTATCACACTCGGTCGTGCTATCTATTTATGACTTTCATATTATAGTTTTAAGATATGGTATTTCAGAAAGAGTACAAGAGAAGGGTAGTATATTTTTGGACCACCATTGTGTCGAAATTTTAAGTTTGTTATGGCAATTACCTTTATGTTTTGACGATCCATACAGGAATCAAATAAAAAAAACAAGGTTTCATATCAAATTTCTCTGCAACTACTGTAGACAGTGGTTTTGAAAAGGGTAAAGTGGACGGTGAAGGTAACATGTTGGATATCGTTTTGTTGACGACTTTAGTGTGCTGGCTACAGCAGGCAGTTACAACTTAATAACAGAAAACAAATTGAACATTCATACTTTGTATGCTTTATACTTTATATGTATCCCCTTATTAATAAAACAGTCTGGCAACGCTATCTCGAACTGAGGTAATGAGAGTATTAAATTTAACGCGAAGCAGTTCGGGTAAAGAATACTTTGCCGAGTCTCTTGCTTTGGTACCATGCACCGCCGCGCATCCAAATTTCTAAACAATATAAATAACTAAACAATAGAAAAAAGGCCTGCGATAAATATTTGTGCCTGTTCAACATTGAAGGAACATCTGCCTTCCATTCTTACTTAAAGGTCGCGAACTTGAAGGGCGCAGTTAACATGAATGAAGAGAAGCTATCCCGGGCGGGGGATGAGGACAGGGACGAGCGGGGTGAAAGTGGAGGGAGGACACTTATACCCCACTTCGCAGATCAACAACCCCGAAACCTTAATCAAGATAAGCTGAGCGGACGCCGAATAACGTTTGCAAGCGAACAAATTTTAATTAGAAAATGTTGTCCGATGGAATATAAAATCCACATATTTGCTAACCAGGATATTTGCACTGTTAAAAATCATATCGTTAAATCTGGTTGACTTCAAGGCATACATCTTCAGTGCGGCACTTATCGTGTGCTCAAACAAGTCGAGCGGGCAAAAACCTCTACATGTCAGTGTCATTAACAACGTCGTCGGCACCGTGACGGTAAATCTCGCTTCCGTTCTGTAAACATAAAATTTATCCGTCGCCGCGCGGTGTGTGCGTATCTATATTAATTGCACCAGACTGTATCCCCAGAATAAAATAAAACCGGACGCGCCAGTTCGTCATCATTTTCGGTTAATTTATTCTAATGTGCGTTTTTCGCAGCGCACCAACGAGACGAACGACAGTGGCGTCGTGTGAACACACCTTTAAATGTTTGGGTTCATCGAATCGTTTTACCTGATACGGTTTCCGGTACGCATTCCGATCGATCCTTGTAACAGCCAGATCCTTAAGGTTTTTACTTAAGTCAATAACCTTGGTCATGTGAGCCGTGTGCGCCAATACAACGCTTGGGAACACAACAACAAATCCTATGTCTAATTTGAATTGCTTGCAATTGAATTTGTGTCCGATAAGGCAATACTCCATGTATATGTCTGTACACTAGCACTAGTTGCATTCTGTTTACTATTCTAGGATATCGGCATAATTTCCGTCACTATTGATCGCATGTTTTCGCAAAAGCAGTGACATTTCCTATTTTATAAGGCTTAAGAACGGTACACATTCGGTCACAAGCGCAGTATATTCGTTTAAACTCTAAAAGATCGTCAAATCGACAGCGGCCTGGAATCAATGTACAAGCAAGCAAATCAATGTACAAGCAAGCATATCTTCTCTATTTGGAAATTAGAAAACATCTTTATAAACATCCTTACGTTGAGGCGAGATTTTATCACGCGCATGGGATTCTGACTGAACATAAGTTTGGACATTAAGTCGGGGAGTGCTTAGCCCTTATCTTACTTTTAAAACTTAATGTGGACTACCGTTATTTGTAACAAACTTTACACGTTAACTATGCGACTGGAGGAAGTAAAAAATAAACCAAAGTTAGAAAAGAGCATTGTAGGCACAGTGAGGCGTGACTCGCAGGACACGACGAGTGTTATCGATTCCTGGACCCAAGCACAATGGAAGAAATGTTCAACCACGCTATGTATACAATCCTATTTGTATAAGCTTACAAAAAAGATCGCAATATAAGACAATATCGTCCTTATTTCCTCAGAATAAAGCACGAATGTCCTATCCCAAATTCGGCATAAGGCTCGAGGCAGTCGTGCGGCATTATTATTACTAACACATACCAATCTTCTTTCTATCAATTCAAAGGCAGACGGAATGCGCCTTTGTCAAAGGACTATTCTGCGGTATCGAAATTTGGGTTCGGGTTTCGTCTACGTATAATTTTTAGCCGGGTACCTGTGGTAAACCAGTTTGTAGGCTCACCTTTCGAAGAAGATGTCGTAGTGTCGAAGTTTTTTTTTATTCGAACATTCCGTGATCGTACCAACACAATCTAAGTTTCTAATATGAAATAATTACCACAAATTAAAGTACACAATAGGCGTTCACACCTCTGATATCTTGTACCGTCGCGTCGGATCGATGAGTAAGCAATTTCGGGGACCATTAAATTATGTTGCACGCGAGTGTTGAAAAGGAAATTTAGTAAGCGGCCGGTGTGGCGTGACGGTACGCACTTACCGTGTTATATACTACGATTCGAAACCACAAGTTGATCGAGAATAACGCGCTGCATGTGTGGAGTGTGGGAAAACGTCAGTGAAAACTATTTCACACCAATCACTTAACGGAGCCGGATATATAAATTCATTTTAAATTGTTTATAAACGCGTTCGTGCTACATGGTCTTTAGGAGCGATTAGGACGAAAGGCGCGTATAAGTGCATGGTCACGGTTGATAGCGACAAACCCCTTGCTCCGGGAATACGAACGAAAACACTCAGTTAGGTGGGTCTTTGTACTCGCATAGCCTGGGGTCGGGCATCGATCGCACGGCTGCGGTGAACGCACCCCAAACTCCAAACTCCCGACACCCGGCGAGCCGCGTAGGGGCACGTTTTACGCCTCGCAAAAAATCTTTAGAACATCAACTTGGGGAACATTAGAAACGTTTGAAGTGTTCAAAAAAGGTTTTTATCATGGCGATCGCTCTCGTAATGAAGTTTTAGAGTCGTTCGGCGCAAACACTCCGACCCTGGTATGGTTAATGGCCGTGAGACAAAATCCTGTCCCTGTGGAACTAATGACCACTCGAAACGAGAAAATTACTGCGCGCCGTCGACCGCATACACTGGACGAGTCACGAAGCAACCGTGAAACATGAAAACCAAAGCATTTAGACATTTTTAATTCGTTAAACATGTCGCAGACACGTGACTGCCGAACGGCGCGTCCTTTACTAATATCGGTTGCATATGTGCGTTACAATTGTTTTTCTGAGAACACGTTATCGTAGAGAGCAGGTATAAAGTAAAATTCATGGCATTCCCGGAGGAGAGCGCGAACAGCACAAAAAGCGAGTGTCGGAGTTAATACCCAGCTGCGTCGGTCCCGGGTGCGGTGACCTCGGCCGCATCTGCCGCGCCGCTGCTGCCTGGCTTCACTTCACTCGTAACAACCACAAATCTACCGACGTGTATCTTTGTTACAATCATGCCTATTTTTATACGCTACGATAAAACAGAAAAATTAAATAAAGTTACTCGTGATCTGTTAAAATAACACGAAACAATTCTAATGAGTATGCATAATAACCAATGACGAAAAAACCGAAAGAATTTATAGGTTTCTTTCGTCATTGATAATAACGTATACTTGCCACATTAAAATGACATATACCATATAGTACGTCCGTATCGATGGTCATTAATAGGATATTGTCGATGCACGTGATTGGTTACATTTAAATTTCACAAAGCATGGCTTATCAATTACAATTTTAGATCTCAAGCGACCCCCTTTGGTTGACGTGTTTCTGCATCGATCAATCATACATGTTCGGGGCGGCGGCAGATGATGAGCATCTCAGCTCTATTGTTATTACAAATGACTGCCACAGCGGCTTCTATCAAAACAATTTTACGGCTGGATCATTTGCGGCGGAATGTAACGTGTACCTTGGCCATATGTATAATAAAGAAAAAAATCTACCTTCATATTTGGAATGACATGAATGACATTTAAGAATAACATGAACAACCGTCGATTTTTATGTCAATAATGCCCATGTTGGAGAAACGTAGCACCGACACGGCGGTTAGGTGGTATGTAAGCAGGCGTCATGAATTTCACAATGGTACTTTATAGTATGCGTATACATTTCATCCAGTACGACAAGAATGTTATAATTTTCATTGTGTGGCGCGGCGTGCAGACGCCGAAACCTTACACCCTTAGTAACCGGACACTAAGGTGGCAGGGCACCGAGGGCCGGAATTGATCAGGCCGGTTCTACAATTCCCTAGGCGACGCGGCACAATCTCGTTGGACCTGATTTTAAGATACGAGTACTGCGCAATTTCACAGGGCGACCTGGAGGGTTACACGATTCCAATTTAAAATTGGGATTGGGTTCAAAAACTGTACAATTGGCACTCTTGAACGCAACACCAGCGCACGATTTAACTGAATACGGCGGGATTTTAGTAACCAAATTAAATAGAGTATTTACGATCGCTAGTTCATTTAGTTTAGTGAGTTATAGTTCCAATATCTTCTACATTGGAATTGAAACTGTATCGAGATCGAGATTGGAATTGATTTCAAGAGTAGGCCTACTGTTCAGATGGTACTATTAATTAAGCCGCCCTAATGTTAAATTAGGTTGAGTTAAATTAAATTCCTTATGGCTGGATAATAAAAACGCGCCTTTAGTGATTATTCCGTGCGTGGGACGATTTGGATGTATAAAGTATCAGTTAATTAAGGTTTTATGCTCTTAGTTGAGCACAAACAGAGAGCAAAGGCTTCACAGTCGTTGCCTCCCTATGTAGGCCGTGATTGTAACAAACCCATTTCCTTTACCTATACAAATATAATTTTATGAGATCGTTCGCTTTTATTCACATTCGTCTTTTACGTTTTATTTTTGCATAAGTAGTTAATTTCCGTTCGTTACTTGTATTTTTGTAACAGAAACTTTATTAAATAATTATGTTTAATTATATATCAAAGTTTTCTCTGTTTACGCGAATTTTACACACGTGAAGAAAACTAATTGTACGGATTTTATCGCGGTAAACTAAAATAAACCTCGATAAAATGCGTAAAGTTTGATACATAATCACTTCATAAACATCACCCTTATATTATACATAATATAAATAAAAGAAGAAACTGACTGACTGACTGACTGACTGATCGATCAACGCACAGCCTAAACGGCTGGGGTTAGAGACTTGAAATTTTGACAGGAGGTACCTTTTATCACGTAGGCATCCACTAAGGAAGGGTTTTTGGAAATACCACCCCTAAGGGTGTAAAATAGGGGATGAAAGTTTGTATGAAAATCCGTCATTTTTTAAGTTAAATTCATGAAAATTAGTATTTGGCATTTTAGTTAAAAATAAAAAATATATGTTTCAGGATTTTTGGAAATTCCGCCCCTAAGGGGGTAAAATAGGGAATGAAAGTTTGTATGACAATCCGTCATTATACATAATATATTTACCTAATTCGGTCTCATCACGATTCGTAGGCATTGAGAGTTTCATTAAACATAATAAAATTTATTTGAGTATTGACTATCGCATCCGGTCAATAAGACACAGTTTTAAGAATTATGTTTTAGTGAACCAAAACATAACGTGGATTTCCTTTTCCAGTTTGAGGAAATACTAACAAGCTAAAATAAAGCATAAACAGCTAACTTAAGTACAAATAGTATTGTTTACCTTTGGAGCGACTGAACACTGTCTCCCAAGATACAGGCTTCTGGCCTAGTTTGGGAACCAGTAATCAGTACATCTTATAATAAATATTTAAAAACTATGCCTAATACCAAATGTTTATCTAATTTACGTGTCAATAACAATTTTTATTTTATTAACTAGGATGTCGCCGTATAAAGTCATAGGGGCCGTTTTTGAAAATAATCAGTCCCTACAATAATAACATAAACAATTTCCATATCAATACTTCAAAGAACAAACAAATAATAAGTAACACAAATCATACATTGATATCAATTGAATAAAAATGTTACCTAAATAAAAAGTACACCGACTTCAATAAAAAACAAATTATGCGTCCCTATAAAATTTGAGGGTTGCCCTCGATTTTTCTGAGATACCATCATCAGATCCTGACTTGGTGCCAATGGGACCACCTGGGAAGTATACCCTTTTAAACAAAAAAAGAATTTCTCGAACTGGTCTAGGCGTCTTCGAGTAATCGGGTAACATACATAAAAAAAAGATTCCGACGAATTGTTAACCTCTCCTTTTTTGAAGTCGGTTAAAAAATACTCATAAATCATGGACCCGATCAGACAATTGATCATAGGCCATATTTATTTAAGAAAAATGCCAAGTATAAACCCGACTCTACACCAAGGGTTCCGTAATATGAAAATGTTATTTCTTGCCACTTCCTGCGTGTGATTTATATTATCAGGCCGAGATAAAAAACATCGCTAGTATAAGCAATTTCTTTTTATATTCGAGTCTTCTGCGACTCACCGAGTGAATTGAACTTGAAAAACAAGTCGCAGATTCGATATCCGCCGCGAGATAAACTTTTATGTGGTCTACATATTTTTGTTTGCATAGAAATTTGCTAGTATAAAAAGTTATTGGTTATTTCGAAAACATTAGCACCCAACAGCACCCCCACACACATAGCCCCGACCCCACACTATGAAACGAGTCTTGTGTTGTGGGTATCAGGGACTACGAGAGACTTTCGGTCTCACAACACCCAGACCCCGGACACAAATATCTGTCTGTCACACAATCATTTTTCCCGGTATGGCAATCGATCCCACGGCCTCTCGTTTCACAGCCGGCTACTCGCTATCTGCGCCACGGAGGCTGGCTTTTACATTATTTTAGGTAGAAAATGAGATACTAAAAACATTATATTACCCGAAACAAACAAATGTTATAAAGGTCGTTACTTTGCGAGCTTGAAGAGTAGGTAGTTAGGTACAGAGTAGGGGAAATCAAAACTTACTAATTATGTTCCAAAATAAATTCTCAGTAACATCTAGAGAAGCCTTGCCTAATATAGATGAGTGGTATCAGGGAATAGCTGTAGGCAGTGTAATAGAGGCGCAGGCGTAAGACGTGACATTAATTTGGAGGCACGAAGCGGGGCGCGAATGCAATCACAGGCGGGAAGCTCATTCCGGGTGCATCTCCGGGAGCGCCGGGCATCGAGAGCAGTTAAATTAAGGATTCCGAACGTACTGCGAGTATACGACTGTACGACGCATCGGAACGTGCCGCTATACTTAGCCGGGGTTCCACTGTGTCGGCGAGAGTAGAGCCCGCCGCACATGCTCCCAACTAGCTCGTACTCTTCATCTACTCCGCATTTGTACATAATATATAATTTAAAATCAAAATTTATTTGTTTATTTAAAATCCGGAACAATCCTTCTAATCCTACTAATATTATAAATTCGAATGTTTGGATGGATGGATGGACGCTTGTTACTCAATCACGCTACAACCCGTCAGACCCGTCTAGCAGACGGATCTGGTTGAATTTAGGCACTAAGATAAATTATAGTCTGGAAAAAAGGACAGTTCCCGTGGGATAGTTTAGTTTTTCACAGAGCATGGGATCGACATGATTTTTGGCCAATTTTTATCCCGGAAAAATTCAAGCTTCCTACGGTATAGCAAAATATAAAAAGGTGTAATAGCTTAAGATGCCTCCGTGGATTGTATACCTTTTATTCCAAAAATTACCTCCACGCGAGCGGAGCCGTGGGCATCATCTAGTTATCTTATAACTTCGACTCGACTCATTTAAATTCAATTCCGCAAATCATAGCCGTCTCATTGATTCAGGCACAAATAAATCAAGTTGATTACGTCGCACGGCACCTTAATACCTACAAATGAAGTGAATTATTGGAGCGAATTATAGCTTCCATTTCATAATATCAACACACTATGAGTAATATTAATTGCGCTAAGTAATGAAAGCCGCAGTGAAGCTATAAAACGCGGATAAAATCACTTTTATAGTCGTCTCAGGCGAGAAAAAGAGAGCAAAGCGATGGTGCGCGTAGAATATTCAATCAACGGCGACGCTGGCCTTTTCCTGCTTTTAATGCATTTCATTATACAAACCAGTCTGTATTATCCGTTCACGTTCTAAAATCATCCAATAGAACCTTTAATTCCGAGGAAAATCTCGAAAAGACAAGATTACACTCGATTCGGTTACGCAATCTATACTATATTTTGTTATACCATCGCGATCGAACCGGAGAGTGCGAGAGGCCGTGGATAGATCTAATTCACCTAATTCAGACCCGGAGCGAAACCCTGGGAGGTAGCCCGATGTGGGTCAACGGCCTAATCACTATAATTTGTAGTGATGAGTTAGAATTAGTTCATTGTATACCATTACCGCAATGACCAAGTTCCGGCTAAGTATATTGAAGTTACGGGAAACCTGTTTCTAAGCAAAATCACGGTTTAATTAAACTATTCAGGTGGAAGCAAAATAACGGCCCGCAATTTGAGTTACTTTAGAATAAATATTAGTTAGGTCTTGAACTATAAAATTCATAAGTTACTTTATTTTGTTTAACTGAGCATTAAATGATCGATCACAGACACCTGCAAAATAGATTAGTTCGTCCAAAATCTGTGAATTGTAGATTTATAACTCATTGGGGGGTTAGCAAAAAAGAGACTGCTAAGCCGCAGGTGACCGATGTGAATAGTTTTCAAAATACCCTCCTAATCTGCAATATCTTGTAATTGAGTCACACAGTCAGTATAACACTTGCTCATATCTTTACAGTATTTTAAATATTTAATTGTAATATAGTTGTTTTTTATCAACTAGTATGTATACTCGAAGGTTTTGGCAACTAGATTTCTTTAGATCAAAAGTGTTAGACAAATATTTAGTTATACCCAAGAACCACACACATAGTCATTTCCATCCTGTAATTATCTATGTTGTGGGTATCAGGAACTTTGTGGATTTACGGTCCCACAAAATCAAGCCAGAGAGAATCAAACAAAACAGGGCTGGGGGTCAGTAGCGTGGGGGAAGCCAGTGTACCAAGCTGGTCTAATTTGGGAATAAGGGTGTATTCCTACTAAGATTAACCCACAGGTTTATTGTTTTACAGTCGGTTACTCGTGCACTAGCAAGATGGTCGATGGATCAGACATGTTTGGGAGTGGAGACCACCTTTAGGCAAACGTACTATGGGACGCTCTGTTGCACGATGGACCGACGACTTGAAGAAAGTGGCGGGTAGCGGATGGATACGGGCTACCCAAGACCGGTATGGTTGGCGTTTACTTGCCGAAGCCTACGTCCAACAGTGGACGGCAATAGGCTGAGTATATACTCGTGCACTGTGACTGTATCACGTAGGCTGTCAAACACCACTATCAATGTGGTGAACTCTAAAACATTTGAATCAAAACAGCTGTGTGAATATACGCGTTCTGTTACCAAACATGCGGGTGATATCGCTTATTCATTACTAGCTGTTGCTCGCGGCTCCGCCCGCGTGGTGGTCATGTTTGGGAGAAAAAGTATACAATACAAAATACCAATATTCATGCGTTTAACTTAAAAATGACTGATTTCCATACAAACTTTCATTCCCTATTTTACCCCCTTAGGGGCAGAATTTCCAAAAATCCTGAAACATATATTTTTTATTTTTAACTAAAATGCCAAATACTAATTTTCATGAATTTATCTTCAAAAATGACGGAGTTTCATACAAACTTTCATCCCCTTTTTTACCCCCTTAGGGGTGGTATTTCCAAAAACCCTTCCTTAGTGGATGCCTACGTGATAAAAGGTACCTACTGTCAAAATTTCAAGTCTCTAACCCCAGCCGTTTAGGCTGTGCGTTGATCGATCAGTCAGTTTCTTCTTTTATATATACAGATTACGGTGAATTTTAAACCGTAACAAATTTACGGTCACTAAATACAGTTATCTGCGATATTCATAGCGAATGTCGAATTGGCGACGGGCAACGCGGTAAGGTCGTATTTTGCAACGTTGCAAGTAGACAATTTGTCATTGTGTAAACGTTTTCACATGAGGGCCCAAAACGGAAACATGGGGCACGCGCCTTGCATACTAAACTGACATGCCAGAGAACGGTCGCCACGCAAAGGCCCTACTGGGTTAGGGCTCTAACGCGCGTCGGTACATTTCAACCACCATTATTTAAAGTTCATAATAACATTTGTTTGGCCGGTCACATAGGATTAACGCTTGAATATTTAATTTTTGTTGGAAATATGTTTACAGCATCGATAGCCTACTTGGAAGTGGTGCGAACTCTCGGGATGAAAATGGAATGTACATCTAACTTTTCGATGTTACTTGTGCATTCAGTATCATTAGTATTATCGCTTGCCTCATTCAAGAAAACCTTTACCCGAGAATGGTAAAACATAAAAAAGCAGAATATTTTTTCAGCATAAAATGTTCATTGTATGTTAAGTTCACCAACCAACACTAGGCCAGCTACCTAAAGTCTCAATTCTATTAATTTGTGGAGAAGGTCCGTGCCCAGCAGTGAAATGAAATGAAATGAAATCGTTTATTGATCATGTAGGCAATTACATAGCTCTTATGACAAGTCAGTACATTAAAAAAAAGTAAAGAAATTTAAGAGAAGGATATCAGCTTATGTATACATTGCATACATAGCATCATCAATACACTAGCAATCACTTTATTCATTTATAAGGTGTTTATAATTTTTATTTTTAATGTTATTCAAAGAAATATCAGTCAAATATACATATTTTTAAATGGGTCTGATATGGACCATGGGTATTTCCGAGACGTCGCACGTTTTAAAAGCTACCACCGGATCCAAACGCGACCCAGCCTGAGAAGACCCGGCGAAACAAACTCAGCGGGCTTATATTACCGCCGGATACTACGCGGCGCGACCCAGTCCTGAGACAATCCAGCGAATTAAACTCAGCGGGCTTGTTTTTGGTCCGGTTCATTATTTCTAGTAGATGACCTGTCACATATTAATTGCCAATTTATTGTTTTATATTTTATACGCGATCGGTCGTCATAGTTTATTATTTGTTATATTTTAAGTGTATTCAATATTACGACATGTAATTTATTAATATTTTATAAATTTAGTTAATATTTTATTTTATTTCTTCAACTAACATTGTGTAAGCTACGTAAGTGGTGAAGGCTCGTAGAGATAATTAAATAAATAATAATCATAAATACACCCAATAGTCACATAAAGTTCTGATCCCACACTAGATAAAACCTATATCGAGGGTATCAAGAACTACGAGGAGCTACGGACCCAGACCCGAAAGAAATATCTATCTACCACACAAATATTTGTCTCGGTGTGGGAATCGAACCCACGGCCTCTTGTTTCACAGCCGGCTACTCGCCCGCTGCGCTACGGAGGCTGTCAAATTAAATGAAATATGTTTGTTGTAAATGAAACATGGCCATGTATGTCGTATCTAGTAAGATACCCATGAAAGTAAAAAAATGGAGAGTAAATTTGGTTTAATATCCGAAAGTGTCCTTAACGGGCACGTCCCCAGACAAGGAGACGTGTGTTTATGACACTCGCATAATGCGTAGATAAGACCTATAATACTTTATCATTGCTATAAATTTTAAAATTTTGATACCAATTAACTTACTATGACCAAAAAATCCATATTGAACTAATTTATGATCTTTATGTACAGGATCTATTATGTTCAATAGAACGCAATAAGTTTAATGCCATACTGCCAATGATGAACAAATTAAATAACTTGCAGTCAAATTAATTCTATTACCCACTTAACGTACGCAGTGTATGAATACTAAATAGGATCCGGATTTTCTCTTTTAATAGTATATTTCACACGGATGGTAATGAAACTATTTTTTACTCAACTTTCCCCAACGAAAAGATAATTATTTTATCGTAATAAATACCGCCGAGTGCTTACGTAAATCCGACACTCGCAATAGCGATCGCATTTTCCACTTTCCTTTTTCAATTAATTCTCGAAACTGGAGTTTTTTCGTCGTCAATTTGTGGAACTGTGAGTAACTTGGTAAATGTTTTTAAGGAACACGTTTTATGAACTTGATTTTTTGTTTTCCCGTGATTATGGTTGTTATGGTATTTTGTAACATGGAGTAATACATTCAAGAACATTGTATGTGTATACACTTGGATTATACCTACTGAATATGACAGCCGTGGCGCAGCGGGCAAGTAGCCGGCTGTGAAACCAGAGGCCGTGGGTTCGGTTCCCACACCGAGACAAATATTTGTGTGACAGATAGATATTTGTTTCGGGTCTGGGTGTTGTGGGACCGTAGTTCCTCGTAGTTTTTGATACCCTACAGGTTTCACCTAGTGTGGGGTCAGAACTGTGTGTGACTGTTGGGTGTACTTATTAAAAAAAAATGTTGTGTGTAGGAAGTTAATAACTGACTACTAATGTCTACTTTAATTGAGGAAATAATACGAAAAATTTCGTTCATATTTAATACCCAACGGGTGTTTTCTAATCTTTCCCCTTTCGCCTACTCCCATTATCATCAAACTTTCAATAATTTCATCAATAACAGCAAACAGAAGTGCAACGGACAGCAATCAGTGTGCGAACGTTCAAACGTTCATACATAAATTCGATTAGGAAGTGATTGATGGAACGAAGGACGGAGGACACTGGGGAGTCCCGGCCGCGCCACTGCGCCGTGTGGGGTCCCCTGTATCTACGTCACAATAGGCGCGGTTTGTACATAAATGACGTATGGTACGAACAAGACAACAACGTTTATTTATTATATGTAAAAAATACGTTTCAATAATCCTTACTAGCAAGTAACAATAATTTCTTACGTCATCATCGTCATCTACCGGCCCTTATGCCCCACACTAAGTGGGGTCGCTACAAATGGTTGTCAAATCTGCATTCATCTTTCATGCACATGTCCTGATTCACGCAATTCATCCATCTCTTTTTAGGTCTCCAACGACACTTTCGTCCTTTCGTCACATTCATATTGTCAACCAGTCTACATGTCCAGTACATGCCTTTCATCCCTCTTCATCACATTTCCATACCAAGCTAATCTAGCACTCCTCATCTTTCTACGATTGCTACTTTCAGGCTTACATATTCATTCCTTATCCTATCTTACTTTGTAACCCCATTTAAATCATTCATTTCTTAGATGAAAATTTAAAATAATTACATGCTCATTAATATGTGTGATGTATTGTGTAAATTGAAAATACACAGTCTAGTATTACAACCCATATAAGTATACAGTTACATGGGTTGTATAATAATACTAGATGTTGCTCGGGGCAAGAACCAAAAACGATACTATCCCACGGGAACCGTACCTTTTTCCGGGATAAAAAGTAGCCTATGTGCTATGCCAGACTATAATCTATCTCTGTGCCAAATTTCAACCAGATCCGTTCTGGCTTGATTGAGTAAAAAACATCCATCCATTCATCCAAACATTCGCATTTATAATAGGGTTACCAAGCCCGGAATTCAAATACTAAGATATGAAGTTAGAAAAACCAGGACAATTCAGTTTAAAAACAGGACGCATCTTTGTTTTAAAACAGCGTGAACACTTGCGAGCCGAGAGGCCGGCACTAAAGTAAGGATTGCAAAAGTGGTGTGCGAATTTTATAACACGGGACGTTATCAGGGCGCTTTAAAAACCAGGATATTGCTTAAAAACTATCCAGGACACCCCAGGTCACTCTAAAAACCAGGACATGTTCTGGGAAAACAGGACGTTTGGCAACTCTAATTTATAATATTAGTAGGATAAACAACACAATATATATAAATTTTCCCTAAAGAACCGCGCGTGTAGCGCCGTGCCGCGCTGCCGTGTGCCCATCAACGTGCCCGGCGCACCTTCCGACACGTGAGCCACAATCATTTATCTGGTACTGACACAATGTCACGTGATAACGTTTCTGTATACAATCAATTTCCTCATTATTTCCTTACCCTACAATTCTCTAAAAAATATTGCTACAATTTTTTTTTTATTCTGGCGCGGCAAATTGACCACTCTGCACCTGATGGTAAGCGCAGTGCCGTCCAGATAGAGTATCAAGTAGCGAGAGACAGTCTATCCCCCGCTACTCAACACAATCATGCCGGACTGCTGTTTAGCTTATTTACATTACGCCTAAAGGACCCGGATTTTATTTTAAAAGCAATATAATATTCAAGTCACATTGATTTAATTAAACTGGTAAACATACGAAATCAATTGGTAACAACAACACCAAACAACTCTCAACCGCAAGCCATACCCGTGGGAATCTAGTGACATCTTTAGAAGGAGTATCGAATAAACACAACCATAAAGATTACAATCTAGAGATCAGCCAGTAGTGTGGTCGTGGAGTGTAATCTCCCATACGTGATAGACGAGCGATCACAGAATTGGATATAAATTGCTCACGTGTTACTGTGAAATGACACTCTCCGGACTTATCTGTTACCTTCGTATTTTTAACCGACTTCAAAAAAGGAGGAGGTTAACAATTCGTCGGAATCTTTTTTTTATGTATGTTACCTGATAACTCGAAGACGCCTGGACCGATTCGAGTTCGAATTCTTTTTTTGTTTAAAAGGGTATACTTCCCAGGTGGTCCCATTGGCACAAAGTCAGGATCTGATGATGGGATCTCAGACAAATTATATAATAATTTGTTTTTCTTTGAAGTCGGTGTACTTTTTATGAATAAAAAAACTTTTTATTATCTCCCACTCAGAAGTACATTGTATGACGGCGCAATATTTTAATGTATTTCGTGTAAGTAGCGACAGCTAAGGGGCAAGTGGAAAATACATTCGCGACATTTATCGCAGGTTCGAGGCTTCAGTGAATAAACGAATTTTTCAGTTTCGATTCGAAATAATAATTCAGTCTCAATTATATCTCGCTTGAATCGGGAAGGAAAACATTGTAAAGAAACCTGCTTATCTGAGTACTCTTACAAAGAGTAAGTTATGTAAATTTTATTAATCAGCATCGAGCCAATGAATTAGTAAGGCAATCTCATGGGAGGCATTTTGAAAGAATAAAACAGGACCATTTGTCGTTTTTGTACTGCATTTTATGTTATTTGCATATGAACCTCATACCTGCTGTTAATACCTTTTGAAAATAAATTTCAATCTAACTTCACCCTTGCTACCATATACTTTCGGAGTGGAAGTTGCGGCGGAAGTCACGGCCCATTACTAGTTAGCACATAAACTCTAGTCTAAAGGGCATAAACCGACGGCACAATTCCGGGCACGGGTGTTAAAAACCCCCAGGGTGTCACTCGAAACAAAAATTGTAGCAGTGTCTCCTCACAGCACAACCTGAGTGCCTCCTTTTCGTAGCGATGCGAGAAATTCAGGGTGGTAAACGCTAAATTTGACATTAAATTTTACTTTATTTAGGAACTTAGTACACTCCAACGCGAGAAGCGTTTTAAGTTTTGTTTGAAATTTGCAACTGAAAATGCTCGTGACGAGATTTTCAATTAGACAAACCAATTTAGAAAACAAAGGATCACTGGAATAGTAAAACTAAATATTTTGTGCCATTTTTCCATCACTTTATTATACAGTTTAAATATTTATTTATACCTTTTATATACAAGGTATATAGGCGGACTTAATACCAAAAGCATTCTCTCCCAGTCAACCTCAGGGTGATGCAGAGATGAATAAATCAAGTGCATGAGATATAGAGGAAAAGAGGTAAACAAAAAAAAAACGAATAAAACACAATATATCAATAACATATCTATACAAAATACGATGAATTAAAAGGACAAAAACAAATGTACCTACAATTCGATGTTCATCTCCCTCGTATAGGTCAAGTATCACGAGACAAAGTCATGCGTATTTTTAAAGTAGGTGAATATTTTAGAACAAAACTAAGTTATTTTCGTGTATCGAACACATAGTAAAAAATAACTTTTCAGATATCCTAGCGACGAGTGGAGCGCACTGCCAGACGGTTGTCGCGGGTTCGACGATGTGAAGGTACTATCAGTTATCATTAATTAACGGACTTCAAAAAAAGGAGTAGGTTCTCTATACTTCCCAGGTGGTCCCATTGGCACCAAGACAGGATCTGACCGATCTCAGAAAAATCGAGGGCAATCCTCAAATTTTATAGAGATTGTTTGTTTTTTATTGAAGTTGGTGTACTTTTTATGAATTAAAATAAATTTAATTCATCAATCATTAGAAACCCTGTTAGCTGAGAATTCCCTAACAAGTACTTCGACGGAAACTGAGTCTACAAACTTGGATTATACCAGTATAGTTGACTAAGGCCTAAAAACCCCTGTCATTACAGGTGGTCCATGCTCATTAATAGGGCGGTAAATAAAGAAGGGCTATTATTATAATCTAACCCTGATTCTACCATACGTTATTAGAACAGTACAACATTGGGTTCTAGTCGGAATCATACGAATAAATAAATAAAAGCATTTATTTTAATTAACATACCTGATGAAACGATTTTCACATAAATTACTTTTCAAGCAGTTGTCCATTCAAAAATAGTTAGCCGGTGTTTAAATCGAAACGAATACTCGACAAAGCTATTATCGGTGTCAAGCATCGACAAATTATTTGAAAATCTTCACAGCAGACAATAGTGTGAATTCCATTGTTACGAGTTAACCTAATATACTTTAGACCTGTCAAATAGGTGGTAACGAATTATATTGACAAGATAGAACAGAACAGCAGGCCTGCATGATTATTGCCAGTACACCTGCTTTTTGCAGAATTTATTACGGGCCCATAATGTGACAGGGGGCGAGACCATCGCCATGCCGGGCTCAATTCCAGACTCCGGGCTGATACTAAGTATATCTAAATAGAAAAATGCAATATCACTTTACTCGACCTGGGGATCGAACCTGAGACCTCAGCACAGCAGTCGTAATGCATGCGCAATTACAACTACGCCACCGAGGCCGTCTAAAAATCCACAAAATATTAAATAATAATACTAGCCCTGTATTAAACATTGTCCTACTGCTGGGCACGGGCCTCCTCTACTAATGAGAGGGGGTTAGGCCTTAATCTACCACGCTGGCCTAATGCGGGTTGGCAGACTTCTCATACCTTCGAAAAATTCTCAGATATGCAGGTTTCCTCACGATGTTTTCCTTCACCGTTAAAGCAAGCGATAATTAACATTTTAATACACACATAACTTTTAGAAATGTCAGAGGTGTATGCCACTTGGGTTTCGAACCTACGACTTTCGTCTTGGCAGTCCGTACCGCAACCAACTAGGCTATCGCTGCTGTTACTGTTAAAATATTACTTTATTAATTTATTCTTTGCACTATGTATTAAGACATTAACAATATAGAACGATAAAGTATAGTCACCGATCGATATGTGTGCTACCTACAGGTGTACACAGCATTCACCACAAACATTACAAAATTACGTCAAAAAAGAAATAATTTCATTTAAGTGTAGTCAGACAGCAACAAAATGAACAGTGAACTAAAGAAACACCAAAATTGGTCACGACACGCGCGTACGCGTTATCTTATCAAACAACACACCGCGAAAATAGCTTAGTGCGACTTCAGTGTCAACAACCTGAATCGAAAGCTGACTATAAAAAAAATTATGTTTGTACATTGATAGAGCGCCAGAACGAGACCGCGGGAAGCGTTAAAAATATTTAAAGGCAATTCTAATCGGAACATTGCGCGTTTCACAGCTTGTAATAAAGCATGTGTGAATGTGGCACAAAAGCGAGACTACTGCATTGTTCACTATTTCGGTACTCTACGCGTACTCAAAGTGTGCTATAAATACAAAATAACGCATTTTGAAATTATGTTTGGCGCGCTATATTTCGAAGCCACTACGTTGCAAATCTGAATGTCAATGGCACGATAACGAGTTCGAATGCGTCTGTACGTTTGTACGCGTGCGGAACGCCTGTTCGTACAGACAAACGGAATCGTGAAGCTGATTCAACGCATTGATGCGAGTTATCGCTGTGGATCCTTTACTTATATGTTGCCTTGTTAATACCATATTCGCTTCCATGTACCTTATAAATTTTACTCGATGTTACTATATATAAAATATGTCACGGATGTGTCTATTTGTCCAAAGTTAACAAAATAATCATCTATTTAAACAGAAATTGAGTAACCAATTAAAAAAATAACAATTAAATAGTTTTGATTTGAAAAGGTAAAGGTATTATTTTCTATTTAGTCAATATCAACTATGTGCATTTACCCATACATAGTTGCTCCCATATAATCAAACTAGTAATCCCGGGCAGACGTTGTCCTGCCATAAACCGCTTTCTCTGTGGATCGAATTTTCGTTGAAAAAATAAGAAATTCAGATCTCGATAACACCGCCAGCTGATCTGATCTAAAACTATCCTATCTCTTAAGTTGGACCCAACCACACACATACACAACATTTCATTGAAATCGGTTAAGTGGTTCCAAAGACTATAACGGACATAGGTAACACATTTTGTGTTTTATAACGATACAATCAATTTATAATTTACAGTTCCGAGTTCCATCGAAATCATTTAAGGCATAATGGCGTGTTGCAACAATGGACAAAAATCGTTTACGCATTTCTTATCTTTCTTGGATAGAACGCAACTAATAAGTATTTGTTAGTCTATGTTAATAGCTGCTGTCTATGGCTAGCGGTTGCGTTTAAGTACAGCTTCGTGGTATCTACTACCCCGGCCCGAACCAAGAGGTTCGCAAACTCGTATTTTTGCCGCAACATCAAGCTGTGGAACAGTTTGCCAGCTACCGTGTTCCCTCCTTCCTATGATCCTGGGTCCTTTAGGCGTAATGTGAAGAAGCTAAACAGCAGGCCGGCATGATTGTGTTGAGTAGCGGGGGATAGACTGTCTCTCGCTACTCTATCTGGACGGCACTGCGCTTACCATCAGGCGCAGTGTGGTCACTCGCCGCGCCAGAATAAAAAAAAAAAACAAAAAAAAAGTTGGCTGTTACAGGTTGTTTTGGCTTTGAAAAGTCATACCAAGATTTTACTTATGCGTAAATAATACGAAAGTGTAGGTCACAGTAGTTTTAACCCTGCGTTGCATCTCTGTAAAAGTGCGGTTGGTCTGGGAGATTTTTTTGATGTAATAGCTATGTATACTACGAACCACGCGAGAATTGATATATTTTTATTTGTCAATAGCTTTTAATAATAAACACACAAAATGTAGGTCAATCTTACGCATCACTAAAACCACATTTGTATTGATTCAGCTATTGCGGAGCGTGCATAAATTGAGAAACAGGCAATTTTGTTTAGAATTTTGTTCCATAAGTATTCAGAATCTGAAGTTTTTTTTCGCTACAATAAACAACAACGATGCTAATAATAAACAAAAACGCACTAACAATGGTTGGTCTGTGTCAATAAAATAATAAAGAAATTTCATAATATATTTCTGCTACGTGTGTTATAAATTATTCGGTAACTCAAAATATAGGTACTCATGTATCCATAGTAAATAGGTATTATACTGCCCCCGAGAGGCTCTCTCCACCTCCAGTTTAAACTCCGAAATAAAATGAACTTGTAGAGTACAGCGGTAATGTGAGTTCGGAACTTCACCAGCGTGTAACAACTTCATATAACTTTTCTTTGTAACGATAAGCAATAGTTGTTGGGATTTATGTTCAGTTTTGTCATTTCAGAACGTTTGCAACTGTCGGCTAAACGACGAAAGTTATCGCCTCAATTCTTTAGAAAAATATTCGTATATTATCCAACATTTATTTTTGTTTATTTGGGCATTTTATTAAATCAACTAGAAATTTGCACACAAAAGTATACAAAGAATTAAAACAATTCTTGTTATCCGTCAGTATCAATAAAAAATGAATGAACAAATTACAGATAATAAAAAGCAGTAAGCAATTCGTATACAACAGCTGCTTTATAAAGGGCGATTCAGCAACGTGGCCAATACATTATGTACGCACAGAAATGGAAGTTTGCCGTGAAACGTGACTTCGAATGTGAACATTCACACGTGTCTTTCACCGATTTGGTCAACACAATCCATTGTTTTATACTGATAACTCCACATATACCTGAATCAAACAATACGCCTATTCATTTATTCATTAATGATTGATAATACCCCATTAGATAAATAAATAAATAACACCCAACAGTCACACACATAGCCCCGATCCCACACTAAGATACGAGTCTTGTGTTGTTGGTATCAGGGACTACGAGAGACGCACGGTCTCACAACACCCAGACCCTGGACGCAAATGTCTGTCTGTCACACAAATGTTTGTCTCGGTATGGGAATCGAACCCACGACCTCTCGTTTCACAGCCGGCTACTGCGCCACGAAGGCTGTCAAAATGACATGGGCTTGATTAATAATAATAATAATAATAAATCAGTTTATTGCCTTATTATTACATTAACAATTATAATAACAGAAATAATTATGCTTAGCCTATAATAATAAGACAAAGGAGGCGGCTCAGCTTGTGTTGACCGGGACATTAGTTCCGGGCAGCGCTGGTTTTCAGCCTCTCCCATTTCCTATGATGTTGTGTGGAATTTTTTTGGCGTTGGCCTACCAAGCGACAAGTAATGTAAATTAAAGTATTAGAAGCAAAATAATAAAAAAAAAATATATCAAATAACTATAACGGAACTCTAGTGTGTGTGTGTGTGTGTGTGTGTGTGTGTGTGTGTGTACGTACATAAGTATACAAGATGGGCTATTAATTAAAATAGTCACATAGGCTCAAAAATTGCCAGTGGGAGTGAGTCAAGTTTTCTGCTGCAAGCTGTCTTTTAAGTAAAGCCTCTTTGTACTTGAGTTTAAATGTCGGTAAACTCATCTTTTTCCTTAGAGGAGGGGGGAGGTCGTTCCAAATTCTTGCTGCAGTAAACTTGAAACACGTTCGGTACCGTGTGGAGCTATGCACTGGAGTAACAAGAGAGTTACAAGTAGCTGACCGTAGATTTCTGTGAGTTATGTCTTTTACCCAGGTGAGTTTTTCAAATAAATATTCTGGATTTTTATTCCAAATCACTCTTTGAACTGTGCACGCGTATTGTAATTCCCTTCTTGCAGACATATTGAGGATTTTTTTCCTATTCAAATATGGTGTGATGAATTCTCTCCGGGGTATGTTGTAACAATATCGTATACAGGCATTTTGTACTCTTTGAATTAATCTTTCTGTTTTGGAATTTAACCTGGGCCCGAACACCGTGCTGCAATAATTAAATTGAGATAACACTAGTGAATCAGTTAAAAGAATCCGGATGTTTTCATTAACGTATGGTCTTATTTTGTATAGGGTTTTTAATTTGAAAAAGGCGTTTCTAACTTTACTGTTTATATGATCTATATATTTTTGTTCCCCATCTATAATAAGACCCAGATTTCGTGCAGAGTTTACATGTTCAAGTTCTGTGTCGTTAATTTTTACATGTTCTCCACAATTCAGCGTATTTTTTATTTGATGTTTTGTTCCTAGCACTAGCATTTGAGATTTTGATTAAGACCGCATATGCAGCAAAATATGTTAATTAACATACATTATATACCTAGAGGTCAACCACCCATTAGTGGTCTATAGTCACATCATTACTTGTTAATTTATTAAAAAAAAACACATTACAAAACAAATTAAAAATAATCAGTTCGATAAAGCAGGTGGCAATCAAGCGCTCGAATAAACATAAAGCAAAACAAAACACACTACAGAAAACGAAAAGAACATACAAAAACGTGTTTAAGTAAACTAAGACTTGGTCAGTTTGAAGTTATTTTCCCCGCTAGTATAACAGAACGAATTAAAACGAAATGATCGACAAAAAATTCTTTGTATTCGGACAATGAGAAATTTCGGCCAAAATTTGGTACCTGATAACTTATTTCGTTTCTTTTAAAGTATTTGACGTTAAGATTTGGATACAGCTTCAAATTTTATGTTGTGCCTTTTTGGGGTGTGAAAAAATTAAAAGTTCATGTAGGTACGGAGAGGACTTATAATAGGAGTAACACGATCAGAAATATCATCATTGTGAATTACATTGGGTCATTAAGACCCAATAATTCACAAAATCTGCACATCAAATCGTTTGGCATACCAATCATGCGAATCGACTTATTCTAGTTGTTTTTCTGGCCCAACACCATTCACTTGATCTTACGGACTAAATATAAGAGAATCGTGCATAATATTAAAGTATCAATTCAGAACTGAGAAGTAATAGTTACAAATAATAACATAATGTGATTGCCTAGTTTCGACTAACTAACCTATATGTTTCATTTTGTTAATCTGATGTGAATTTTTTAATATTATATAGCATCACTACAAACCTCAGCGGTTTTTAATGCATGTATTACCAATTATTGTATACAACACAAATAAACAAATAAATAAAAAAAAAACTAGATATTCAAACGGAACAGATATGTAGGATTTTTTAAATATGAAAACGCACCTGCAAACTCAATATATATACATATGCACTACGCCTGTAATCGCCGAAGGGGTAGGCAGAGGTGTAATCAGTACCCCCAGTTTTCGTCGAATTTATTATGGTCCCATAATGTGATGGGGCGAGCCTATCGCTCATGGGGCGAGCCTATACCGGGCTCAATTCCAGACTCCGGGTTGATAATCAGATTTCTAAACATACAGCTTGTATCTAATTTTATCTCGAGAACTAAGACACGTATCAATGCTACATTAACTGGGATTATACTATGTTGATAAAGGAAATAGTGCGATTACGTATTAAAATTATAGCTTACACAAAATAATTGTAGTAGTAAACCGGACCTTTAAAAATTTTATAATTGCAGTTTCTCAAAACCTCTAGGTCTGGGTGCATCCAATGTCCATCACAGACTATCTCTTAGATTAATATAGCTGACCCATCCAACTTCTGGGCGGTAACATGATCCGGATGTACTGATCCGACAAAAGCTCTACTTCCTCTCAGACTTCCCAGCCGTGGACAGAGCGAATGATAGCAGTACTGGCAAACGCAGTATCTCTATAGATATCCTATATGGATCCACCCTGCAGCATACACATATTGACTGAGCCCTAGCCAGTCTTATTTGCAAAGCTCACTCCTTCAAACTCTCGTGGGCGCATTAATCAACGGTGTGATTGCTGAACTAGTGAGATTCCAACTTCAATTCATCAGAAGTGTAGAAGTGGATTAATAGGAAGACAAAATGATTTAAAATTAACTTGTAACAAGATGAAGTATTAAAGGTTAATTTTGTTTACTTTAACTATTATTATAATTTTTAATCATTAGCTACTGACATTGAAGTAAACAACACAATCTATTAACTAAATATCAATCATAAATAGAGAAATAAAATGTACGCAGAAAACGACCACAAGGCAATTGTGGCAACATATCAAATTAGGTCGTACGCCACACCGTGTGACCACTTCAACTTTTATCTACCTCACAAATCCAATAATTAAATTATGTCACGTCACAGGTACGCACGATAAGCGACTGGTGGACGCGCAAGCGGTACATACTGTGACCTGGTGGACGTTAACCGGGCCAGTCCGATCACTCACTCTCAGATGTATGAACGCGTTCGGCAATCGGTTTGCACCGCCCTTATCTCATACACTACGCACATCTGCAGGCAGCCACACGTGCGCCGATAATGGCCACATTTAGAGTTGCCAACCGTCCTGTTTTCCCAGGACATGTCCTAAGGTGTCCTGGATAATTTTTAAGCAGCGTCCTGGGTTTTTAAAGCGCCCTAATATCCTGTACGTCCTGGGGTCCTGTATTTTTTTTTTTTTTTTTTTTTAGTGCCTTGATAGGCAGACGAGCAGACGGGCCACCTGATGGTAAGTAGTCACCGCCGCCCATAGACTTCTGCAATGCCAGGGCACAGCAAAGCCGCTGCCTACCGTTGAAGGACTACTCTTTTTAAGCCTCGTTTAAAGAAGGACATGTCATAGCGCTCAGGGAACACCGCAGCAGGGAGTTCATTCCAGAGCTTGCACGTACGTGGTAAAAATGAACATGAAAATGAATGAATGGAATGATTTTAAAATTAGAACACCACTTTTGCAATCCTTACTGCTCGCAAGTGTTTCCGCTATTTTAAAACAAAGATGCGTCCTGTTTTTTCTAACTTCAAATCCTAGCATTTGAATTTCGGAGTTGGTAACCCTACACATATTGGAAGCGGATTTGACACAAACGAGATCGGTACAAATAATTAGCAGATCCACGTCAAGCTCATTAATATTGGATCACGCAACCGGTTGTGATGTAACTGGCGAACGGCACACGTATCTGCGTTGCCTTCAGTTGGAATGTTTCAGATTTCTATTGTGTATTGGTAACTCTCTCTAATGGCGTGATAGATAAGCCGTATGGTTATTCGTCAGCACAATCTTTGATAGATGAAATGTTTCTTTCTACGCTGATGTTTACAACAGGTTTGGTGAAATTAGCGTTAGGATTGCAATTAGCGTTAGGATCGCAATTAGCGTTAGGATTGCAATTAGCGTTAGGATTGCAATTTGCGTTCCAATAAAGCTTTTTATTGTTCGTTGTCGTTTGTGGGTTGCTCTAAACTTTTCTAAGCTTCATTATAGTCTATGGACTGTTCCATAGTCATCTAGTCAAACAATCTTTATAAAATTAAGTATATTTTATTCGTTGGCCACCACATAACTCAAGAACCGCTGGACCGATTTAACTATATTTTTTAAATGTTAGTCCGAATAAAGTATATGTAAAAATTGGAAATGGTGTCCGGAAATTTTATTTGAAAGTTTATTTTCAGGGTTTTGAACCAATTAAGATATAAACGTCATAGCGCATGCGAAGTTTTGCAGCTAGCCAACACTAATATTATAAAGAGCAGAAAATGAGAAATGGGCCAATTAAGGATCTTGCAAATTCTTACACCTTATTGGTGTAAGAAGCTTATCTTATTCATGTGTGCTTTATTTTATTACCTAAAAGTGTGCAGAATAGCAACACTAAATGTTATGAATCTCAGAACATATCTTACAGTATAGGTCAATTGTCTTGACTGGAGAAAGAGTAGTCTAGCTTACAATTTGCATTTAAAAATAACGTCGATTCATACAAAAGCAGTAGCATTATGACAACCATTTCTATAACAACTACCGACAGTGGTTTCGTCATGCTTTCCTGACCTAGGTAATACTCGACTACAGATAAACGTCTGTAATTACGTCAGAGTGTAAGAGCTCAGCCAGATAAAAGAATTATTTACGCTGAGAATACTTACAATGCCAACGCGAGGAACCTATACTTCACCCATTCAAATAGCAGGTAGAAAATTTAAATTTACATTCAAAGCCATCAAAGGTTTTTTTTATCACAATGACAATCCATCGTAAAGAATTCAGAGTCAATACAAAATCTTTTGAGTCGCTTCGGTTTAAAATGCATCAACAAGAATATTGGTGTGAAACTTTAGAGGCAGCTTTAATCAGTTGGCACAAAAAGCTTTTAAACACAACCCGACATCGGGCATAAAGACAGCTGGCGGATGGATCAAGTTTTTCAACATAGCTTCGAGCAATTAGATACGATCTGAGTGGAGACTGTAGGCATTGAGGTGCGCTGTAGGCCCGCGCAACTGTATCAATCAACCCACACCCTGCGATAATTAATTTAGACTATAGGGCGATCTAGGCCTATCTATGTCGAGTGACTATGCGATCACTTGAAAACTCCGTGTGATCGATTGTCCTGAATTAGCATGCAACATCAGGGAGCATTAATACGGACGGTTATACGTTTCAACTTGTCTAAGGTTATCGCAGCCTGACAAATTTGATCGTGTTGGTATTACGATATTCTTATCATTACCACAATTGTGCGATATCTATTCATACGCTGACACACCAATGACCACTCTATATTAGTCGTCACCCGTAACAATTATTTTTTATTGTATAAATCAATGGGAAACGCTAATCAATTGTGCAAAGTTACAAGATAAACAAAGATCTATTTTTTTTAATAACTTTCAAAATACGAATAGCTAATATTTATTATCTCACGTGATTGCCGCTCTCCCACGCATATTATCCCAGTATATTTGCACAAACAGTTTCAACATTAATTTCCGAAAAGAAATTTTAAAACGCACAATTAAATATCTCAGTCTAGCCAAAAGTGTCAGTTGGTGGATATATAGGTCTGTCTATTCCTAGTTATTTCACGTCAGGGTGATTGCACTTGCGCTCAACAGATGTTTTTCTCATTAACCGATACGTAACAGCTTATCACACCATCTATTCCAATTAAACATACATTTTATGATAATTGGGGTTTCAATTACGCTGCTAAGTATACACCATAGTTGCGTTTAAGTTTTACTGTTATTTGCATCGCAAGCGAGATGATGGCAGATGGTTATGACGGAAACGATATCATAATTGTATTCCTCGTGTCACAGTCAGGCAATGATGAAATCGTTATTATCCGCAGTAAAGAACACTGAGTGAAACTTTATTGTAAAGGAGGTCTAACAGATTTGTATCCATTGTTTAATATGAAAAGAAAGCAATGCATCGTAGCCGAACCAGAATAAGCTACTCGTTTGAAATTTAATAAAAAAAGTTAATGTTTAAAAACGTGCTTGTTTGCATTCAACCGTCGAGCAAACGAGGAAGAACTGCTGGAGCGGGGCAGGCTACGAGTTTAGGGCTCTCGACCTACGATCGACGCGGCCTCGGAATAATCAGGCGCGCCTCCCCTCGTCGCGGTCGTTCACACACAATCGACGCGGCAAGCGCCAGGAGGGCCCTACCTACGCACGACGAGTCGACACAAAGCATCCACCCATGATAAACCCCCCGCGTTCATGCACTACTTCAAGGCGCACACTGCAAAGTTTAAACCGTACACAGATATAGAACACGATATAGCTCACTATCAACGATCACGCACATGCATCATTTCAAAAGGGACGTGCTCGCCAAAACGAAATCGAACTAATTGTAAAGTGATAAAGAACAGTATTGGATGAGGTGTCTTGGGCTGACTACGCAATGTGCAGTAGATTGTTTAGTAGTTGAATATTGAAAGTAGTTCTTATGCCGTTTGCGGTGAATCGAATACGCGACGACAATGGAAGCTACCACCACGTGTTTACAGATGGCAACTAGTGCAGATTAGTCCTGTGAAATGCTGCCTAACTTAGGCACGTGTAGACTTTTAGCAATCCTCTCGTGACTTCAGTAGTTTTTAACGCACGCGCGTAAAACAAGAAGCTGTCTCGCAATAAAACATATACAGTTCAAAATTAAATAAAAACAGATAATAAAACGGTATCAAGGCTTTCTCTCAGTTTAACGAGCAACCCGCGTTCAGAGGTTGTAAAATTGCGCATTCGTGTGGCGGATCCTTTTAGCCCTAAATGCTCGTTTAGCTTTACTTATTTGAATTCAGTGGTATTAAAGTAAACTTCAATATTGACATAACAATATTTCTCTTCCCCGTACATGATCTAGGCAAAGATTGCTTGCTTATTTTACACAGCGGTTTTTATCATATTATTGAACGCCGATGGTAAGAATAACGTTTCCTATGTTTTCTTTGACTATTGCTATCTAAATAAATCTAAGCGTAGCTAAGGTAGGAAGAATATTTTTCTTGACTGCTTAAAAAGGAAGATTACCATACTTTTTATAGTGCTTCCAATGTAAATGCAACATTATCTAACATAATTACATTGCAGTTTACATCGGGATATGGTAGTTTTTGCGCCATTTCCATTCTGGCGCGCGACTAGCTCGTAAAATGTTACCAGTTCGATAAGAACGACATTGTGTTTCAGTTATTGCAAAATGTGGCTGTGCGCGACGAGAGGTGCTACGTTAATTGTTCCCGGTCTTAGAACTGACACCATACTAATAGCGTTCTTTCCAAATATATAAATACATAATACATCACATAAGCTTTAACTCTACACTTAGATACATGTTTTGTTTTGGATATTTTTTTATACTCGCACAGGAATTGACCACACTGCACTGCATAAGCGCAGTACTATCCAGTTAGAGTAGGCACCTATACATCTATACCTCGCTACTCATCATGCCGGCCTGCTGAGTAGCTTCTTCACACTACGCATAAAGGACCCAGGATCATAAGGTGGGAACACGGCTGACAAACTGTTCCACAGCTTGATGGTGTGGCAAAGATACGAAATTGCAAACCTCTTGGTTCGGGTCGGGTATGGGGAACTAAGAGACTAAAACTAATAACAGCGAGATCGTAACCAATACTTGTGGATCACACACTTTTTTTTTTGTTACGGCGATTGAACCGACTACTCGGCCACTGTGTCACAAGACAACTTTTGCCGATTTGGCCGGTAATGTGTAGAACTATATAGTCCATGAACATTAGTTAAAATATATTCGCAGTTCGTAGTTAGATACAAAATTTTAAATAACTTACGCGATCAGTTACTAATATTTTAGGTATATGCGAAACATTTTTTAAGTCAAGTCCCCCCTCCAGTCAGGAAGGATATTAAAAAAAAAGTCGGGAGTAAAGCAACAAGCTTTTATTTCCATAGCATTAAAGTTAAAAATTGCATGCAAGAACGGCGAGTGTTGCTAGTGTACGCGCCGCCGGCGTGTCTATCCGTCATGACAGTTTAACTTCATTGAAAAAGCAATTTGAAATTGCTAAGTATCGTACAATTACAAGTTACAAAATTTTGCGTACAGTAAGCAAAAAAATATTGTCTCAAAAAACAATATGAATAACTGATTAATATCATTGTCTAAACCAACGAGACGTATACCTATAAACATCTTGAAATAAATTTGGTTTCAGAACGCGTCACCGCCAAAAACTGTTCAAAAGTTCCTGCATTTAGAACTGTCATGACGGATAGACACGCCGGCGGCGCGTACACTAGCAACACTCGCCGTTCTTGCATGCAATTTTTAACTTTAATGCTATGGAAATAAAAGCTTGTTGCTTTACTCCCGACTTTTTTTTTAATATCCTTCCTGACTGGAGGGGTTAATATTTGTACAATTCAATTACGATCGAAATAGTTTTAACGTTTCACTACAGTTAAAAGACTTTAGTGTTGCTTGCTCGCTTGCTATTATCTGTTAAGTAATTTTCCTTTTGTTCTTAATATCCTGTAATCACATTTAGGCGAAAATACATATAAAACATAAAATAAAAATTCGTCCACGAAGATGGCGCATAACAAACCAATAAAATACAGGAAATAAGAAAAAACCATTACCTTTTTTTAAGTTGGTCAAAAAAGGAAACAAACAGAAACCATATTTTATATTTACTTTGTAGATGTTTAACTATTTGTTAAGTATTAATACCTCTAGGTTTAGCATGTTTAAGCATTTTTAATACAAAATGCACTATAGTCAAGAGTATTTTTCAATAGGACTTTCAATTGTGAATATTGAACTCAATACTCTGACAGCCTCCGTGGTGCAGCCGGCTGTGAAACAAAAGGCTGTGGGTTCAATTCCCACACTGAGACAAATGTGATATGAGTGTATAGACAAATATTTGTTTCGGGTTTGGGTGTTGTGGGACCGTAGTCTCTCATCGTTTTTGTTACCCACAATACGATTTGACTTAGTATGGGACTGATCCCATACTAGATAATACCTGTATAGTTCTGAAACTACATGTGTGATTGTTGTGTGTATTAGTTTAATAACATTGCAATGTCAACCTTACAATTCTAAATTTGTTTATTTCTTAGGCAAACAAGTAGATGAGTTGCTATTTTGGTTTGACTGCTATAGAACTAATGTGATGCCATTAAAACTGTCTAACACCTAATTATACAAACTCTTATTATAATCATTATAAATGTTTTCATAATTCTTACAACATCAAATTTAACAAAACCTCATTATTCCTACAAAAATGTTCTATAACTCATTCAGAACTGTTGAATAATTTATAGTACTTAGTACTTGACCATAATAATTGAAGATCTTATGTCCAGCAGAGCTTCTTTTATTACTAATAGGGATCATTGTACACAGGTGAAACTGGTTTTGTTGTTACAATTTGATTCAACTTACTCACTTCTATACATGTTTCAGAACACTGTACATTTGAATGCTATGCAAATTAAATTGTTAAAATGTGCAATTTAACTTTATTGTTATCGTTTGCTTTTAAAACAATACACATTCTTTCTAATAGCATAGTTTCTCCTTTATAAAGTAAAGTATTCATTTTTTATTCAATTATCAATTTGCTTTTAATACTTACTTAGCTATTTTATGTTGTTCAAAATTTTGTACTTTACATATAGTTTTCAACTTCTATCTATGCTTAATTATAATTAACACCAACAATAAATATCGTCCAATACAGCACCTAGTAACATCGAATAACTTATGCGAGAAAAGTTTTAAAAGTATCCACGCGGTAAAAGTTATTAATTCGAAGTTCATATTTACGTTAAAATAGAAAAGGCATAAATATTAAGTTGCAATAGAATCTGATGCCTCTGCCAAACAGAGGTTGTTTTGTAATACCACAAACAACAATAAAATTACTTATTACTCACCACACAACACCGAAGGCACCGTATCCGATGGGACGGTCCGGCTGCACGTCAGTGGGGATGGCCGGCGTCTGGTAGTAGGGCGCCGCTGCCGCCAGGATGGCGCCCTGCGGTGCGCTCTGCGTACCGCCCTGCATCAGCGACATGGACACACTCATGGAAACGCGAGAGTGCCGCGCGGGGCCGCTTACTGCCGCCATCCAACCGCTCAGCGGCGAGCTGTCACCGCAGACTCATCACACGGTGAACACCACGGCCTCGACAGCTGGCACGGTCACCACACCTCGCGTCCCGGTAGACACACGACAATATCACCAGTTACTTCTTTATTATTCATGCTCGGACGACTGCGGGAATCACTTCCAAACACACGGAACGTCGGATACACGAGTCGAATTCACCAGCTATGCCACGAATTTTCAGTCTTTGATTGCTATAGTTAAAAAGTTATGTTTGGTTGTTTCTTCGGCCTTTGCTTCTTCCTGGACAAAGGATGAGACCGTGAAATTTATTACCGCAGCACGTACAACGATCCGTCCGCACGCCACGGAAATCGAGCGAAACTGGCAAAGCAGCGGGACGGGGGAGGGAAGCCCGGAGGACGCGATGCTAGAAAGAGACGACAAATAACAATGGCGGCAATGCCTTAAACAGCTGTGCTCTGGATTTATAGATAAATTGTGAGAAGCATTTTAAACAACTGAAGCGTCGCAAAAAATATAATCTCGAAATTTTGGTACAATATCCAAAAATATAATTTCAAACGTGTTACACATAAATTATACCTATTAATATTTGTTTCATTTTCCAAACTTCCGCCATCTAGCGTAAGGCAAGTTATAATCTTTGAATCAAAAAGTTTTTAAAATACGAAGGACTCTGCATACTAGATAGTACATACCGTACATATTCTATATATTTTAGACATTAGACCATTAACTTAGATTATTTATTCATAAATAATAATAGCATCCAAGGCATAAAGTATTAGTAGAAATATTTTTATCTTTGTTTTATAATATAACAGTACCTTTCAAGCCAGTTCATCCGACTTCATTCTATCCACTAAAAGGACTCACGCAAAATTATTTTACAAGTACGATCGGTCAATTATAGAAAACTAAGTATTTACGACTGGGCGCCTAAGGCTGAGTAGGCTCAATCTATTTAAAAAAAACTTAATCGATCTCAGAATTCGCGAGGCACAGTGCATTTTGTTAATACTAATAATAAGTAAAAGTTTTTTTATTCATAAAAAGTACACCGACTTCAATAAAAAACAAATTATGCGTCACTATAAAATTTGAGGGTTGCCCTTGATTTGTCTGAGATCCCATCATCAGATTCTGACTTGGTGCCAATGGGACCACCTGGGAAGTATACCCTTTTAAAACAAAAAAAGAATTTCTCGAATCGGTCCAGGCGTCTTCGAGTTACCAGGTAACATAAATAAAAAAAAAAGATTCCGACGAATTGTTAACCTCCTCCTTTTTTGAAGTCGGTTAAAAAGGTTGTCTTTACTATGAAATAATAATTTGCAGAAAATAAATAAAACACATAAGTAATAAATATCAATTATATTATCACAGAGAATCACATTGTGTTATACAACATATTTACGTGGCTAGTACAAAATATTTTTACATTCATCCGTTTAGACATTGTTATATTTGTTTAGTAAAAGTTTACAATTAAAATGAAAACACTACTACGAAATACTATCTTTGTTCAAAATTAAAATGTATGTAGATGATATATTAGGTAGAAACAGGCGTGATAAAAATTGCACTAAATTAACAACAAAATAAAAATTTACCAATAAAATATTGCGTATATAAACTATAGGAAGATAACAATGACAATGGAACACAAAACCGGATCACTATTATGCCCTTACGAATAATTTGCGTAAACACGTAATATAATATAATACAGATAAATATATTAAAATTACCTGTTTGGAACATCATGTGGGAACCTGAGTATAGCACAGATTTAAAATAGCATGTACTAATGTTAACATGATTATAGTACCATACCAGTATGGCAACTATTTCTTTGAAATATCTATGGTCCATCATTGAATATTGCAGGAAGTCTCAGGTCAAATTAGTTGATTTATGAATACATAACATACAACCCACAATAATCACGAATGGCGAACACAAATTAAAAAAAAGTTATAAAAAATTCTAGGAGCGAGCATTGTTCCATTCAACCTACTTATGATAATTACCTGTTCTACGTTTTGAGTATGAAGTATATTTTTAAGACCCGGATAATGAAGAGTCTGTTACAATTATTGTATATATTTCCATCCAACATTATTATAGATATATGCAAGTATATGAAAAAGTACTTAAGTAGTTGTGGACATAAATATAATAAACTAGCTGTTGCTCGCGGCTCCGCCTGCGTGGAGGTTATATTCGGGAGCAGAAGTATACAATCCAAGGAGTTGCCTTCTGCACTAAGGCACCTGCAGCGATTGTCCAGCCTCTCAGGTGTTGAGTCACTTTGCCCCTTTTAGGGATGATTTTTCAAAAACGTTGAAACACCTTTTTTTTATTTCCTACCAAAAGCCTTAATATGAATTTTCAGATCCGTAAGTCGAGGAATTATGGATATCCCATACCATTTTTGAGCTCCTATTTGACCTCTTTCAAGATTGTTTTTTTTTTTTGGAAAAAAGGTAGCCTATGTCCTTCTCCAGGATATAATCTATCATCTCCTTGCCAAATTTCACCACAATCCGGTCAGCCGTTTAGTCATGAAAAGGTAACAAACAAACAAACAAACAGAGTTACTTTCGCATTTATAGTATTGGTATGATTTTTGAGAATGAATTCTCGAAGAGATGATATTGAGTTTGCACACAACACTAACAATAGAGTAAGAACGTGACGCGACGGGTTCTACACCTACATACATACATATATTACAACAAACATATATACTTACAAAACGATTATAATGACGGTGCAAATATTTTCCACCTCACATATAGAGGACAAAATATATTCAATGTTTATATACTAACACATTATTGTCTATGTACACGTATGTATAAGTTGGACAGGTTTAATTATTTAGAATTCGTTTCGGATACATTTACATGATACATAACGACAGTATTATATTCTTTGGACATATCATAAGGGGCGAGAATGATGCTAACATTACCTACTAACAACAAAAAATACTCTTTTTTGAAATAAAACGAAATTTACGGATTATATCGCGGTTTATTTTACTTTTTTAACCCGATGTTTCGAAGTAGAGTTGCCTATCGATAGTTGACTATCGCTAAACTATCGATAGTCTATCGATATTTGACGTCATATCAATAGTATCGATAGCATATCGATAGTATCGATACTATTGATAGTATGATACAGGGCAATAGTATTGATATACAAAAATAGTATCTATAGTATTAGCTCGGATAGTATCAATACTATCGATAGTATCGATACTATCGAAGACCGGTATATGTTTTGAAGTAATACTATCGATAGTATTGATAGTATCGATAGCACACACTATTCCAATAATCAATTACATAGCTAGTAAATATCTATTACGATAGTATTGATAGTTTTTTGATTTAATACAATGATACTATCGATAGTATCAATAGTATCGATAGTATTACATAAATAAATCGATACTATCGATACTATTGATAGTATTATCATTTAATAGTATCGATTCTATCGATACTGTTGCTTCCAATCAATAGTATCAGTTAGTTCGTGATATCGATAGTATCGATACTATCGATATTGTTACTAGTTTTCGAGGTCAACTATCGATAGCCAAACTATCGATAGTTAGGCAACTCTATTTCGAAGGGTTTACAGTCTTCATGGTCACGGGGGAGACTGAGTTGTATGTCGTCACGAAAGTATAGTGCAATGTTTCTACCCTCCATATAGTTGATATTAAATTTTAATTTGTTGTAGTCCGATCTACGCAGAAGGAGCTCACAATGTCTTGAAATTTATGTAAATTTCGTTTTATTTCAATGTATAATATTCGCGTAAACATAAGAAACTACATTTTACTGACAAATGAATTGTGCCACTAATGAGTGCCCTAAATGAGTCATTTTTGAGTTTTATGTATTGACGTCATAGAAACCTTGAATATGAATATACAAAGTAAATGATGTAATATTGGCAGAGTGTCAGAATTTTGCACGTTAAGAACAAAGGGCACCAAATAAGAACCAAATATATTTTAGAAATAGCTGACAAAGAAGTTGAAATCTTTACACAAAGAAACTTAGTATTAAGAAAACATACATACATATACACTCACGCCTGTAATCCCCGAAGGGGTAGGCTGAGGTTTAACCAGTACACTCACTTTTTCATATCACTTTCCCGACCCGGGGATCGAACCCGAGACCTCAGCACAGCAGTCGTGACACATATGCAATCACAACTGCGCCACTGAGGCAGTAGTAATAAGAATTGAGAATCAAATTCGTTTTTAAGTATATAATACTTGGTGGAAAACAGCTCTCTTGTCATTGCGATACATCCTAAACAGACGATGAGATCTAATGTACTAATTATACATTCCTACGCGTTAATATAATATAGATGATATATAATTCGTATCAGTATTATGTTTCTTTAACTGTTATTGTTTATATACTTTTTACATGTCATGGCCTAGAAAGAAAGGGATTAAAATTTGTTTTTTTAATCAATAAAATAAAAATAGTAAAAAATATACTTGATAGTGCTAAATTGGCAACATTTAAAAATAGTTTTCATTTGTCTTCAGAAGTAAAATAAGTATAAATAACATATAAATATAATAGATAAAACAGTAGTTGCATTAAGTTACTGGCCATTACTGATTTATAAACCTATTTATTTTATTACTTGAAAACTTACTAAATTCAGATTTTATATAATCAGTATTCATCAAACACTATTTCGTAACAGAAAACGAATGTAATATGTGAGTATTGTTGAACCATTTCCATTTCTATCGTAATCGATGTGAAGTTAGGCCGAGATCTATATACTTGATTTAGGTTTTTTTTATAGTATAGTCTGACAAACGAGTCAGTGGATCACTTGATGTTAAGTGATCTCCACCGCCCATGAACATCCACAATACCGAAAGTATCATGTATGCGTTGTCGGCCTTAAAGGACAGGAATAGGGATTAGGGAAGGGGAGGGGGAATCTGGGCCTCCGGATATCTCACTTACCATACGAAACGCGACAGTAAACTGTCACTTTACGTTGGTTTTCTGTGAGACAGTGGTACTACCCCGGTCGAGCCGGCCCATTCATGCTGTAGACAAATATGTCTACAGCGTGGCTCTACCACTACAAACTATTTATAATTATGACTATGAAAAGTAAATTTTAACATCAACTCACTAAATTCAACGTCGTGAGTAACTATAAAGTAATTAATTTTTTGATCAGATACAATATTTTATAAAAAACCTATATACATACCCACGCTTGTAATCCCCGAAGGGTCAGGCAGATGTATAACCAGTAGACCAACATTTTGCGGAGCTTATTATCATCCCATGATGTAACAGGGAGCGAGCTTATCGCCATACAGGATACAATTTAAGACTCCGGGCTGGTGCGTAATAATCTAATATTCGGTGAGAGAAAAACCCAATATCACTTTTACCCGACCCGGGTATCGAACCCGAAAACTCTTTGCTGTTTAAAATTACTAAGTGGATTTTTTTTTATAGACCTCGACCTTAGTTATTTCTCTACATATATGTATCCATCATGTATGTGTTATTAATGGGTTGTTTTAATTGTAAGTTATGGATTTATCGACATCTAATGTGTTATTTCACTGGCTAATCAAATGTATACTATGTTGTTAAAAATAATTTTCAGTCCATCATCCCGCTATGCGGCAGTTAAGTATTTTAACTAAAACTTAATGCATCTCGGGATACAATCATTTGGAATCATCCCACCTTAACTGTATGGCAAATTACGGTTACATTACATATTAATTTACCTGCTTTCCATTTATATAACAATTTAGATAAAAATAGACAATAAAAAATATGAAAGTAAATTCGAAAAAAAAACGTAAATTTTATCGATATTTGATGACATTTACAAATCGATTTTGGTAAATACTGCTATAAAACAATGCTTGTATACGTGATACATTATTAGTGATGTTAATAATTTCCAGATTAAGTCGACGATGACAGGACGTCGACCAAATTAATATTCATTTCACATTTTATACCATGTTAATATTGTACCACCCCAACAGCCATTTAGTCTCAAGCTTTAAAACCAATGTAGGTGTTTTTACCATATTTTACGGCACAAAAAGGTGCTTTTCGTGTTGGGCTGATGTCTTGTCGTGATTACATCCAGTGCAGGCTATATCGGATTAAATGTGCACAAGTTCTCATATATGGTAACGTCACGCGTAATTTTTTTTTTCATCCTGACACGGCAATGTGACCACACAGCACCTGATGGTAAGCACAGTGCCGTCCAATTAGAGTATCAAGTAGCGAGAGACAATCTGTCCCCCGCTACAACACAATCATGCCCGTAGCTTCTTCATACTACGCCATGAGCAAGAAGGTGAAGCGGTCGAGGGTCTAGTGTCAGAGTACTCAGAAGGCCAAAAACGCAAAACGGCCAAACATCGTACAACGCCCCAACACTAGACTCCCGACAAAACCGGATGTACACTGGCTGACCCCGGAACGCGACACACTTGCGTGTGCCACTATGGCGGGTTTTACACCTTGTGTACGATGGTCGCCATCCAGGCGGATATGAATATCCACCAGCAATGTACGTTTAGAATTTTGAATATACATTTGCGTTGGGTTTTTAGTTCTATAAGTTGTACGTTTTGAACCCAAGAATCATTAGTACTCTCCCACGATAGGAAAGAATATTTGTCCGTGGACCATAATGGTCGAATCCGTTCCGAATTAATTTAAGACAGTTCAAAACCGGTGTTGCTGTTGACAGCGTATCGTAACTTGTCACGCAGCGTGCTTCGTTTTTGGTAATTCGGCAACTTGAGCAAGTTGAAACATGTGGAGGACGTCGGCAGACGGTTCAGAGGATCCTTCTTCCTGATTGTGAAGAAACCTCGAATCACGCTACCTGAAAAGGAAAATTATATAAATGTAAATTTTTTAACTGCCTCGGTGGCGCAGTTGTAATTGCGCATGCGTTACGACGGCTGTGTTGAGGTCTCGGGTTCTATCCCCGGGTTGGGTAAAGTGATATTTTTCTATTTAGAAATACTCAGTATCAGCCCGGAGCCTGGAATTGAGCCCGGTATGGCAATAGGCTCGCCCCCTATCACATTATGAGAGCGTAACAAATTCGGCGAAACGTCGGTGTACTGGTTACACCTCTGCCTACCCCTTCGGGGATTTCATGCGTGAGTTTTTGAAGAAATGTGAAATTTTTCAAGTGAACACTCCTTTAGACACCTTTTGAATCATTTTACTTTTGACTAAGCACGACTATAAAGTTCTATAATTATTGACGAGCAATCTTAACAAAATAGTTACTACTTCATGGACGCTGTTTAAAGAACACAGTAACCTTGTGTATGAAGTGTATAAATAAAAAAAATGGGTGTGTGTCCTTATGCACGCGCGTGACAAGTTATACTTCTTTGGCCTCATTAAAAAATATGATATAATAAATATATATGTATATTTTATAATATAAATATATATAGGGCAGGAGGCTCACTTGATAGAAAGTGATCACCGCCGCCCAAGATACAACACCGGAGGGCTTGCATATGCGTTGCCGATGTGATGTAAAATATTAAATATGTTACCAATAGTGTCTCCAGTGTCTTCGTCGTCGCCAACTTCGACGCAGCGTATCGAGAAGGGTGGTTTCAAGTGAGCAAAACCCAGCACTGGCGGTTTGGAGCACGACGTCACGAACTAAAAATAATAATATATTCAAAAAATATACATCAAAAAGGAAAATAATCAATTTGTAAAGACGAGCGCCTGTAGAAAGGAATATTTATTCAACATACTTTATACAATATATGTACAGGCGGACTTAATGCCTAAGGCAGTATTTTCTTTTTACCATTAATAAAAAACATTGTTCTGTCACTAGTTTAGACTACAGCATGAACAGTCAGACTTCACCAAAGTGATACCGCAGTAAACCGACGTTTACCGGAGTCACCTGATCACTTCCACTATCCTCTCACTATATACCTCTTGTAATATAAGGGGTGTTCGTAAAAGTGATGACTCGTTAATTAATAAAGCGCAGGTGTGCCAGGAATGGAATACTGCTCGCACCTCTGGGACGGTTCCGCTAAATACCTACTCGATGCCTTGGATGGGTTGCAGCGGCGGGCCATCCGCATTGTGAATGAGACGTGACTAACAGCATAGAACCGCTACAGCTGCGAAGTGATATTCTCCGAAGAATTGTTTAATCTTATCCCATCCTCTCCCTCCACACCAGAACCACGCGTACTGGCTTGCGGAGCCACAGGTTCGTGGTGTCTCCTACCACGGCCTGAACCAAGAGCAGAGCAAATTCGTATTTTTGCCGCAGCATCAAGCTGTGGAATAGTTAACCAAACAGTTAACTACCGCGTTTCCTCCTTCCTATGATCCTGAATCGTTTAGGCATGGGAAGAAGCTACTCAGCAGGCCTCACTATTACTCTCTCAGTACTCACCCTGGTACTCAGTATTAGAATGCCGCAAACCGGCCCAAAATCGTACCCCAACTCTAGACCCCCGACAAAAACCGGATGTACACTGGCTGATCCCGGAACGTGACACACTTGCGCGTGCCACTATGGCGGGTTTTACACCCTGTGTAAGGTGGTCGCCATCTGGGCGGATTTGTAAATTCTACTACCAGGTTTAAGCGTAGTATGAAGAAGCTATTCAGCAGGCCGGTATGATTGTGTCTGGTAGCGATGAATAGTTGTGTCTCGTTACCTGAAACTCTAACCGGACGGCACTGCACTTACCATCAGGTGCGGTGTGATCACTCTGCCGTGCCAGGACAGTAATAAAAAAAGCATGTAAGCACATGGAAGTAAATTGAAGCATCAGATGGTGGTACCTTGAGGAACATGGCGCGCTCGTTTTCGGTGAAGTCTCTCTGCAGCACGTCCCAGAGCCAGCACACGACGCGGTGCGAGTCGTGGAAGCCGCCGTAGTACTGCGTGTGGCGGCGCAGGTCGCGCAGGTCCAGCGGCACGTTGTCTCCGCTGATCAGACGCTGCAGCTGTTCGACACATAGTACACAAGTACCACGTCAACAACCAGTAAGGCAAAAAGGTCATGTATACAGATACCGTTAAAGTCAATTCGCCAGTTAGGCAAAAAAATCTTTATATATATAATACTGTACGTGTGTATGTCACTGAACTCCTCTTAAACGGCTGGACCGATTTCAATTATTTTTTTTGTATGCGTTTGGGTGGCACCGTCAGCACGGCAGATGGCGCTGCAGTCGGTGTGGCACTGCTTTTACGTGCAGGACGACGTCTGCCGGGCCCGCTAGTTTAATATAAAATTCGAATTTCTATAGTATAGAAACTATACTGTCTATTTTTGTTCCCGTTTACCAGTAAAATACGAATTGTCATTAGGTACTATTATTTATTGTTCTGAATTTCTGAAACAACCTGCATAAAATAATAAAAGATTTTATACTTTTTATGGCTACTTTTAACCAACAAAAATGTATGAAAAGATTGTGTAAATGTAGAATCGACGAAAAAATCTGTCAGGATCCTAACTTGTGACACTTAACAGTACATACTACCAGCAGAGGCCTGCCCTCATAGAATGCAGGCGGGAGTGTATGTATGTACAAATTTCTATGTCCAATAGTTTAGAAACGACATCTTCACACTTAATCGTTTAACTAGTACATTACAAATTATTATCTTTGTATATAGCAAAATTATGATACCTGCTTTCTGAAACATCCTGTATAATAAACACATAAGTGGTATTAAAAAATATATATTTAATTACGAACCTCAGGTGTAGAAAACAATGACAGCCATTCTGGATTTATAATAGTCCTAAAGCCTTTAATAAATGCGTTTGTCTGGTCTTTGATCTGCATATGCATTCGGAAGTGGGCCATCAAATGAATGTAATTTATTCTGAAATCAGTTACAAATTTTGGACCATATCAATACATTTATCATCAATAAATTCACTATTCTACAGTTAACCAGTGCTATGAAAATCTGTTACATATTTATTATCAAATACAAGTTGTTATAAAGTTTTGTACAACTACTTTATTTTGATTTATGTACACTAAATGTACTACTCACCTATTTTCGTTAGTGACCGGTATCACCTTGCCACCCGGCACCAGTTCATGCGTGACTATTTCACCTAACCTCTCCTCGTCCACTGAAAATGTTAGCTCTAAAGTGGATATGTCACCCTGAAAACAAAACAATGTTATACTTTAAACTTAAATATGCCAGTGCGAGACGCGATACATGAAAGTTTTTTTAACATTAAGCGTCAACCAAACTCAAGCATTGGTATAGAAAACGAGTATAATTATCTGAATTACATTTATTGTGAAATTAAAAATACAAGTTATACCGAGTAGAACATAATAACTGATTTTGTATTGTATTTTAATAACTGATTTTGTTTAATAAAACCTTTTATACCGAAAAATTATAACACCTTTTATATTGATAATTGAATAGTACATTAAACTCACCTGAAAATGTTTAATATACGTAAGACTTCGGTAGAGATCTCTGTCCAATGAGGGCAACTCATCGATCCAGCTGTAGAGGGCTTGCTGAGTCTGCCCGAGCACCTGGCTCAGGAAGAACGAAGCGAATGGCACGTCTACCACGATACCCTGCCCAACATTATTATAGCTAGATCTTACATAATATGTGCTACAGCTGTATAGTGTTGACTGGAATAGGGATACTTGCTAATAGTTCTTACCGATTTTTAGGACTTATTTTTTTTTACTTTATTTAGGGATAAACAAAGGTGTTTAATAATTATGTGTTTTAAATTAAAAACCTTTACCTCTGCAATATTATAATATTAATTTACCTCTGTAACTTTACACAAATCTTTTGATACGTTAGAATTTACTTGTATAATTTAGAGGTATTATATATTAAATACTACCATATTATCAAGACACACTTAGTGTCTCATTCTGACGCCTTTTTAGGTATAACATAGTGATATTATAGCAATTAATTTTGAGCTACAAGTGTCACTAACCTCATAGACGGCTTTACCGAGCATTCTGCCAATGAATTCGAACAACTGTAGATGATTCTCCTGCAGACAGGACGTGGGTGATGGGTACAAGCGCTCCTCGCTCGTCACTCGGAACAGATTCAATGACGGGTCGAAAACGCGTTTGATTGTCTCTTCAAGAAATTCTGCAATAAGGTAATAAGGACTTATTATATTATATTTATATTTCTAGAAATGTTGCTAAGTTAAATTTATTTTAATCGTTGTTTTTATCGTTAGTTGCTGCTGAAGTAACTCATTCTCATGCACAGATGATGCTAAAAACGACGTTATACAATTATATCGTGCGTTTAATTTTTTTTTAACATTTATTTTAAATTCGGTTTATTTTGAAATATATATAATGCGATTATTTCGATTAATTCTGGTTTAATCAAGTAATTTCAATTTAAATCATACTACAATTTTTCAGTCCTTCGCGAATTAATTTTTACTTTAATTACTCTCTTACTAGCAATATTTAATATATGAGCATTTTAATTTGCCATTGACAGTTCATTTGGAAGTTTACTGCGCAGTCACTGTTAAGAAGACATAAATGGTGTTCATAGACAACAGTCTGCCAGTTGTTTATTTATTTATTTTTATTTTTATTTTATTTATTACACACAAAACAGGTTACAATCGGGTACAAATAGTATACAAAATTGTTTAAAGTTTTTTAACATAATTATAACCCACAAATTTGTGTTCCGGAATTAATATTAAGTGTTAACGAGATAACAAAGTGAAAAACATCTAATACAATGCTAATTTCAACTAGTTAATTTTTAAATATGTTAGTGGAGTGGAATACGAATGAGAAAAAAAAAAAAAAAACACTTAGTGTATGACATACATAGTTAAATTGACATTAAACTTAGCTTAAGATAAATCGTTAAGGACATTACGGATCAGATTCTTGTATGTACTGACCCTTGAAGACACCGTCCTGGTCGATGCCGGCCTCGTCGAGCCCCTGTTCGTTGACGAAGCGCACGCGCACGCAGCCCTTGAGCGCGCGCGGCGGCAGTGCTGCGAGCTGCCGGTACCCGTCCTCCACGAGCCGCGCGCGCCGCACCGTCACCAGCGTCGACCGACCCACGCACACGCGCTCCGTCAGACCGAGCACCACCTGCGCAGTACGCACCAACACGATAGATGATGAAGATGTTTTAAATGTACTATTAAGCGAAAACTAAGTAATAAAGCCTATTACAAAATTTCTGAATATATTTTTTTTTATTCTGTCACGGCAAAGTGACTACATTGCACCTGATGGTAAGTGCGCAGTGCCGTCCAGATAGAGTATCAAATAGCGAGAGATAGTCTATCCCTCGCTACTCAACACAATCACGCCGTTCTGCTGTTTGGCTTCTTCACACTACGCCTAAAGATGACCGAAAGGCTTGGGAATAAGTTATCCTATTACTTAGAAGCGTAGACATTCAATTATTATTGGGAACTTGGGGTATACATTAAGTAATGCAAATATATTATATTTTATTTCTTTAACATTGCGAACTTATATGCCTTACATGACTTTACTTGATATTTTGTGTCTAGTATTTAAATTATTGTATTCAGTCTGTGCATGTCATGCCCGCTAAAGTGTCTGTGCTTGCTGCGGCGCCATGTGCCAGGTCGGTCTCTTCCCTGTAACATGGTTGAGGAGGCCGATGGCTGACACATGCGTCACTACTCGTGACCGGGTGCAGCTCGTGTGGACTGGTCTGCTCAGACTGTTTCAGTAAGGACCAACTGCTTTAAGAAATCGAGATTTTCATCACTCTCACGATGGTCATGTGCGGCACTAGGTCTTGAAATGATTTTTATTTCACAATATTGCAATAAGGCAACTTAACATGCATTGAGCTGCTCTAATATAATGTAATCAAACCGAAATCGTATATTAATTATATGACCAAATATTGTTAACCGGTGTGAAAAGAGCAACGCTAGAGTTTCTTGCCCGTTCTTCTCTAGCGACACTGCATTCTGAACTGGCGGTAAAAATTGTCTGAATCTAAATGATGTATAACATTTCATGGATCAATAAATATTTGATTTTGATACACTAGTAACGCCCGTGTCAACAACACTTAACAAAACGAAACTTTGGTGGTAGGATATTCGTATCCGCCCGGATATTGGTGGTAGGATATTCGTATCCGCCCGGATAGCGACTGCTGGTGGTAGGATATTCGTATTCGCCCGGATAGCGACCACCGTACACAGGGCGAAAAACCCGCCATAGTGGCACACGCAAGTGTGTCGCGTTCCGGGATCAGCCAGTGTATGTCCGGTTATCGTCGGGGGCTAGAGTTGGGGTACGATGTTTGGCCGTGCAGGTATAAGCCGGTTCACAGTCGGTTGGAGGCGTGTTGATCCGTCGGCCAGGGAGACCTGTAGAAACGGTGGTACCGCTGGCCGCCCGCGGTACAGTACAGGGGCCCAATCGTGGCTAACCACCACGAGAGGCTGCCCCACCATGCCGCGCATAATCTTGGGTGGGTCCGTCGTGCCGGTTGGTGACCGGATGTGGGGTCCCGGCGGCCTATCCCGGGAGGGTACGGGGGCCCTTCCGTCCGGCGGATCAGCTCACCTCCTCTTGGCTCTATTAGTGGACCGGCGCTTGTTGCGGCCTTCTGATTACTCTGACACTAGACCCTCGACCGCTTCTTCACATCCTCCCCCCATAACTCCATGACAGTGCCTATAAAGAGAACAGGACCTACAGCGGTGCGTAACCCCACCACCGCTTTCACAATGGAGTTCGCTAACATCCGCGGACTCCATTCGAACCTTAATGCCGTCCACCACCATCTTGAGACGGCCCGGCCTGCTCTTCTCTTCCTGACGGAGACGCAGATTTGTAGTCCGACCGATACCACATACTTGCTTTACCCCGGCTACTCACTTGAAGAAAACTTCAGGCCGAGGGCCGGGGTATGCCTGTATGTTCGGTCGGACGTCTGCTGTCGCCGTCTGCGCTGCATGGAGGACCCCTCCTTCTCCACCTTGTGGGTACACGTCGACCTCGGCTCTCAGAGTCGGGTTTACGTGTGCCTTTACAGGTCACACGACGGGGACGTTGAGACAACTCGGCTATTTGATTACATTAGCCAGGCGACAGACGACGCGCAGGAGCAGTTCCCAACAGCGGAATTGGTAGTTCTGGGGGACTTCAACGCACACCATGAGTTGTGGTTGGGCTCCTCCAGAACTGACCATGCTGGCAGAACTGCTCATGCATTCGCCTTGACTCATGGCTTGACACAGCTGGTGAACCAGCCTACCAGGATCCCAGATGTGGCGAGTCATGCGCCCTCTCTGCTGGACCTTCTGTTGACGAGTCACCCGACCGGGTATACGGTGTCGGTTGGTGCTCCTCTGGGGACCTCCGATCACTGTCTGGTTGGGACGTCAGTACCTCGCGCTTTGCCTCCACGTCCCGTGAAGGTCAAGCGCAGGGTCTGGCACTACTCGTCGGCAGATTGGGATGGTATGCGGGATTATTTCGCATCCATCCCTTGGCAGCAGCGCTGCTTTGAGGGAAAGGATCCTTCTGCGAGTGCCGACGCCGTTGCCTGCGAGATCAGACTAGGAATGGAATATTACATTCCTTCCTCTGAGATCGCGGGCAACGGCCGAGGACGCTCCTGGTTCAATCGTGCATGCGCCGATGCTGTTGGTAAAAAACAGACGGCGTATCGCGCTTGGATCAGGGGTCGCGCTAAGAAGGATCCCAATCTCAAGTCCCTCTAAGCAGCCTACAACCGTGCTGCCAAGGCTTGCAAGAGGGAGTATGTTAGAGCGGATGCCCAGCGCGTCTCCAAGATTGGATGTGCTTTGGCCGATCACCCGACAAGCAGTCGTGCTTATTGGAGCTTGGCTAAGGCGGTCCAATCTAATTTCTGTCGCCCTTCGCTACCACCGCTGAGATATCGTAATCGAACACTGGCCCATAGCTCGCAAGAGAAGGCCGATTTACTGGCAAACCTCTTCGCGGCTAATTCGAGACTCGAGGACTGCAATGCTCCTTTACCACCTACGCTGCCCGGTTGCGGTCACACAATGCCTGATATCCGTATCAGGCATTGTGATGTGCGGCGTGAGCTGCAGTCTCTCGACGTCCGGAAGGCCAGTGGTCCGGATGGTATCCCAGCGCTTGTTCTCAAAAAGTGTGCAGCGGAGTTGTCTCCTGCACTGACGCGCCTATACCGATCGTCCTACCTCTCAGGTGTTGTGCCTGAATCGTGGAGGGAGGCCAATGTGCAGCCGATCCCCAAAAAGGGTGATCGGTCAGACCCTAACAATTACCGCCCAATCGCCATCACCTCAGTGATCTGTAAAGTCATGGAGCGACTAATTAACAGCCAATTAGTTCGTTACCTGGAGGATCACTCGTTGATCAGTGACAGACAATATGGTTTCCGCCATAACCGATAACGGGTGATCTTCTAGCGTTTGTATTGCATCACTGGGGCGAGGCGATTGACAGGCATGGCGAGGCTCTGGCTGTGAGTCTCGACATAGCTAAGGCGTTTGATAGGGTCTGGCACCGTGGCCTTCTCTCCAAGCTCCCGGCATACGGTCTGCCCGACAACCTGTGCAAGTGGATTTCCGGCTTTCTGCATGAGCGTAGAATGCGTGTCCTCGTTGATGGACACGCTTCGCAGTTCATGTCAGTAAATGCCGGAGTACCACAAGGTTCTGTGATTTCGCCCACCTTGTTTCTTCTGCATATCAATGATATGTTGTCGCTTGGCAACATTCATTGCTATGCAGACGACAGCACGGTTCATGGGCGTTATTGCAGCAAGCCTCCTGGTTGCCGGGTGGATACTGAGAGGAGACGCGAGGATCTTGTCATGGAGCTCAACCAGGCCTTGGATCTCATATCATCATGGGGTACCAGGAATCGGGTTGAGTTTAATGCCAAGAAAACCCAGGTGTGCGCGTTCTCGTGCAAGAAGTCTCCGTTTTCTCCAATCCCCGTTCTTCAGGGTGTTCCACTCGCAATGCGGAATGACCTTAGTGTCCTAGGTATGGATATCCGCTGCGATCTTAATCCAAGGAGTCACATCGAGGGCGTAATATCCGCCACTTCCCGCAGGGTCGGAATCCTGAACAGGGTGCGGCGGTTTTTCACGCCCGGTCAGCTCTACCGCTTATATAAAGCACAGGTGCGGCCGGGAATGGAATACTGCCCGCACCTCTGGGTCGGTTCCGCAAAATACCTCCTCGATGCCTTGGACGGGTTGCAGCGGCGGGCCATCCACATTGTGAATGATGCAGACGTGAGTAACAGCCTGGAGCCGCTACAGCTGCGTAGGGATATTTCCTCGCTTAGCGTGTTCTACCGTCTGTATCATGGTGAATGCTCTGAAGAATTGTTTGATCTTATCCCATCCTCTCCCTTCCATACTAGAACCACGCGTACTGGATTGCGGAGCCACAGCTTTGTGGTGTCTACTACCCCGGCCCGAACTAAGAGGTTCGCAAACTCGTACTTTTGCCGCACCATTAAGCTGTGGAACAGTTTGCCAGCTACCGTGTTCCCTCCTTCCTATGATCCTGGGTCCTTTAGGCGTAGTGTGAAGAAGCTACACAGCAGGCCGGCATGATTGTATTGAGTAGCGAGTGATAATCTATCCCTCGCTACTTGATACTATAACTGGACGGCACTGCACTTACCATCAGGTGCAGTGTGGTCACTTTGCCGAGCCACGATAAAAAAAAAAAAAAACTATCGTTATTAATCCGTTAATTAATAACGATTATAATACAACGGCCACCGGGGCGTCAAACGGGCGTCATCATCGTTAACTAACATAACGATGACGACACCCGTTCCCGAAATGTTGAAAAACGGATGCAAGCCACGCGATAAACATATTCCGAACAATACCGATATTATTGACTACTACCGATATGTCGTTGCAACATTTTTATAACTTTTACCGGTGTTTACACGGGACAATCAGCCTTCATCATCAAGGTCATCGAAGGGTACGGTCATAATATAAAAATTGTTTTATTGGTTTGTAATATTGCGATAAGGGATGAAAACTCAAAACAATTCTAAGTTATTATGGTTCTTGAATAGGTACATTACCTCTAAGCAATATAATATTTTTTCTAATTTCTAAAATTAATTACGCATAATATATAATCTGATAAGGCTCCTCACTACTTTGACGTCTCAGTCCTATTATTTTATGCAACTATGTACATATGGAATATACTTGTGATTTTAAAATCAATTAACACATAGACATAGACATCTGCATTGTTATCATATATGTATGTGCTGTGTATTACCTAATGGTACTTCAAAATAAAATAAATAAACACAATAACAATTTACTTGACAATAGGTCTATGGTATGCAATATTCTATTCGGGTAGGTACTTAAGTTTATCCATTTCTACTATTAAGCGAAAGTATGCTAACGCTGCTGTACTCAGAATCCAATTTGTAAGAAAATACATACATACATATACACTCACGCCTGTAATCCCCGAAGGGGTAGGCAGAGGTGTAACCAGTACACCCACTTTTCGCCGAATTTCAGTACCATAATGTGATAGGGGGCGAGCCTATCGCCATACCGGGCACAGATTCCAGATTCCGGGCTAATACTGAGAATTTCTAGATAGAAAAACCCAATATTACTTTACCCGACCCGGGGATTGAACCCGAGACCTCAGCACAGCAGCGGTCGTAACGCATTCGCAATTACAACTGCGCCATCGAGGCAGTCTTGTAAGAAAATATGGCCTGGATATTATGAAATTTAACATTTTATGTCTCATATGTGGATCGACGAGTGCTGTGCAATTCCAAAAATTACTTTGCAATAGTAGCTACTGTTTATAGACAGATGAGGCTAATACCATCATATTTATTTTTATTATTTTACACACTACACCTGTAAGCTCATCGCCGTCCACTTAGAGTATCATGTAGCGAGAGCCGGTCTGTTAAATGCTAAACTTGCTCGTATCATTAATCAGAGATAATAATAATATTGAAGTATAATCTACCTTCTCATCGGCAACAGCTCGCCTGAACAGTCTTACTCGCTCACCGTGGGCTATCATGTGAGGCGTCTTCTGTACTAGCACCTGATGGAATACAAAATATATTACTACCATTACAAGTGCCAGTATTATAATATATTTCAAATGATAGAGACATGCGGAGTAATTGCCTAATATAAACTCATGTAACAAAATGTCACTATTATTTAATACTAATATATTCATTTAATGAAATTTCATCAAATTTTGTCTTTTGATGTTGAGTTTGTGTCTATGACGTTCACTGACAGTTGTGATTTTCAACGATCACCATCTTATGTTCCTGAGCTGATCAGCGACTTTTGATGATATAGAATACTATTTGTGGAACATTGTTTGTGTTCAGTAACTTTTGTCGCTGACTGTACCACTGTGAAATGGCAACTTGCAGTTACGTTTAATACGAATTATATCCCCCTGTCTTCTCTTCCCACTCTGCCCCTCCTCAAACTCTCATACTCATTGTTTTGGACTTCCCAATTTCCTTAACCTCTGATGTCTCAAAAGGATACCGGTGTTCGGAAAAGGGTAATAAGTAGGGAGTAAATACAAGCAAAAAATTATTTTATTTCCATAATATTAAAGTTAAAAATCGCATATAAGAACGGCGAGTGTTGCCAGTATTTGTCCACAAGCTGGCAAGCGAATGATAAATGACTGGATAATACCTGTTGTGGTTTCTTGCCTTTCTCCAAATCAGCCATGAACTGTCCTTCGCGTATTTCTTTCACGAGCCAGTGGTTCTGCGGCGTGTACGAACGTCGGCAGTCTCGTCTGTACAACACTAGTAGTAACGTGTGTAAAGAGCTAAAAAGCTCATTGCTTTGGATTACTCTGAGATCTGAAAAAAACTTATTTGTTTCTATCCTGGCTTGGCAAACCCTATGTCACCTGATGGCACAGTGCTGTCCAGGTAGAGTATGAAGTAGCGAGAGAAAATCATGCCGGTATGCTATTTTATAGATTGTACTTGTATACTTTTAACTTTAACTCGCATTTTCAGAAGCATGCAAGCATGGCATTTAGTCGTCAACGTATAATATCGCTAAGACTTTGAGAGAGAGAGAAAAAAAAACAAATGTTTTAGGTTATTTTTCTTCTAAAACATTTCAGATCGGTTGCGTATTTGGTCCAGTTGGAGCGAACTTAGTCTAAGAAAGCGGTGTCACTGGGCTCAAATTCTATGCCCCACAATCATAATTTGTGTTTCGAATTTATCGATTCCAAAATAATCACATAAATTGCCAAGATTATTCCCAAAGCAGTGGGACAGTGTTTAACATTGGGGTGGTATTATTATAATTTGCGACAGTTTCGCCCTGCCACATAGTATGATCCGATTCGATATTTGGTATTTTATATAAAATATTTTTTTAGAACTTACCAAACAACTGTCCCATGATGGACTTGTACACGAACATGTTGAGAAACTGTGACATATTTATAAAGTCCTGCAGTCTAAATGGTTCTTGTTTCTCATACATTTCCATGTCGTCCAATATACTGAAAAAAAACTCAGCAAATTGAACTTCAACCACAGACGACTTTTATAAGCTAGCACAATGAAAAGTAAATTTATTCCATTCTCCCATACTGTAAATAATTTGAGAGTAAAAAAGATAAAACACCGTTAGGTTAAGCAAATGATTTTTTAAGTATTGCCTAAACACAACTCGCAATAAAAAATAATAAAAATATATACATATAAGTAAACAATATTAAAATTTGCCTATATTTGTATTGAGTTCTTTATAGTGTCTATTGTATAGTAAATTTAGGGACAATGGTGTGGGTAGTACAATAATGTATAAATATGTATTGACACTTTTAGATAATATATATTCATTTTACTTCACTGCTGATATTTGTTCCAAATAAAGAGAAAAATAAGAGTATTAAAAGTTTCTACATTGATCCGTTTTAATTATTTTATTAGTAATGGATAATTTTCCACTAGCATGTCAAGTATGAACTCTTATCGTCTCCCTTAATTTACCTTCCTCAATGAGTATTAACAATAACTCACGTGACATAATGCGTCATACAATCAGCAAACAGGATGAGCATCTGAAACTCTGGCGCGGAAGTCTTCGTGTTAACAGCTAAGAGATCGAGGAAAGATTTCAGTCCACAGTTTGGTCCCAACGTGCAAAGGAATTGCCACAGCGAGTAAAGTATGTTTTCTTGATTGCTTAGTCCTGGTATAAGGTACATAAAAACAATGTTATGATTATTGTCCATATTCTTACACCTAATTCAGCAACAGGGTCGTGGTCATTTTTTTTATTTATTAAGTTACGTTGCCTAAAACTCATTATCAATAGAATTTTATAAATGCGCTCAAAGATAAGTAGGTAGAAGGCAATCTAATCGTGTGAAAGGGAAAAATCGTGTCCTGTCATTTGACAACTACTTCAAAAAGAGGCACGGTATAACGTGACGACAGCCCCCAGAATAGCTATTATAGTGCAGTCATGTGAAGGAGGTACTGTGATATAAATCAGTTATAATAGGCTATTTGACTAATTTTCGAAAATGATTTAAAACTATTCTTTATTACATAATAAGCACACTACATTGATATTTCAGGAAAATATACAGTATTTTTAATAAAAATCAATGTTAAGTTTAAATCTCCAAAACCGCGGCAAAAACACTATTTCTGTAATGGCGCTGGTGTGACGTCACATGCTAAACAACATGTAAACAAGCTAATAACTAGGGATGTTGATATTTTTAAAACTATCGGATTTTCGATATATCGATATTTTTAAATACAGTGTAAACTCCATGTAACGTCACTCTATTTAACGACAAACTCTCTTAAGCGTCGAAATCAATTGGCTTTGGTTGGTTTAGCTTGTTTTTCATACAATGTTTCACTCTATATAGCATTACACCCACTCTCAATAACGACAACAATTAAGTTGCTAAAATTAGTAAAAACTGCGCAGCTGTGTACGATCTATTGTCGCTTTATTATCCTAGCCCGCAATAAACTCGACTGTCGGCATCATGCATACCGAACTTTCTAAGAAATTCATTCTTTTGTTTACAAATTGGGATTGCTTGCACGTGTAGACTGTTATTGACCATGATTCATAACTAGGAGTCATGGATTATCTATACCTTATCATATTCTTAGTTGCTCACAAACTTGCAAACTGTAAACATGGCTACTAAAAGAAAATCACTGTGTATTGACGAAAAAGTTTTACTGATACGCGCAATAGAAACGGGAGAGAAGATAAGTGATGTTGGCAAACGCTTTGGATTTAGTCGCTCTACCGTGTCCACAATATGGAAAAATAAAGAAAAAATCCTCCACGCTGCGGGCGAGGGAAAATCTTCCAAAAAATTAAAGAAACCTATATACGAAGATTTGGATAAAGCTGTACTATCATGGTTTCATCGACAGCGCCAGAATAATATGCCTATCTCGGGGCCGCTCGTGAAAGCTAAGGCGGAGAATTTTGCTGCTGAACTTGGTTTAACTTCTTTCAAAGCATCAGAAGGATGGCTCGGAAAATTCAAGCAGCGTCATCATATCAACTATGGTAAAATAAGTGGGGAAGCACGAAGTGTTGATACAAATGTGGCAGGAAATACGGTAAATCTTCAAACCTACATTGAAGTGGACGACCGCCTGCTTACAACGGCTTCACTCACAGACGAAGAAATTTTGGATTCAGTGAGAAAAACTGAGGATCAAGAACAAGGTGATGAAGAAGATGAGACGGATGAGCCTGAGCTTCCGCCGAGCATTAAAGAAGCTCTGGAAGCAGCAAAATTATTGGAAAAATATTTCCTTTATAACCAAGATGCCTCAGTATTGCTAGATATTAATAAAATAACTAAAAAAATACAACAAAATTACTGGTGCAGCAAAAGACGTCAGACAAAAATAACAGACTATACTCAATAGCGTTCAAATAACATTCTTTTTTATGCACATAACTACTAACAATAGTCAGAAATAAACTTTTTATTTTTCTAATTCTGATGTTTCTTCTCTCCATTTAACGACAACTCTCTATAACGCCATAAAATGCACAGTCCCTTCAGTGTCGCTATATAGAGTTTACACTGTATATCAATATCGGAGTTTGATATATCGAAACAAAATGTCGATATTTTGTAGACGTGCATGTGTATATATTATGCAAATTCACCTCACTACCAGTGACTTACCCGTAAGTATGTCAAGTTTGACTTGCGTCATGGTCTGCAGGGCGGTGTGATACATGGAACATATTAGAGCGGCCTTAGTGCAGTCCGGAGATCCCAACTTCCTATAATTTTTGCTTGTGTTTGACCTGAAACAACTTTCACAATTATATAAGTACAACATATTCTTAAAAAAATATTTTTGAAAAAGCTCTGTTACCTTTACAATAAAAAATGGTCAAGTGCGAGTTGGACTAGTGTGGAAAAGGTTCCATAGTATTTTCGTTATGATTCCGGATTTTCTATAAACTATATTATACCAAACTCAGTAGTATCCACCAACACACGGAAAAGAAATTATAAAATTTCACATAAATTATAAAAATTATAATTTGTTTTTTTCATCATTAACCCTTTAATTTGAAACGTTTATAATGTTCCCACTTGTTCACATTTATGAAATCTTTAAATGTATTTTAGCTAAATATAATACATACCTATTGGTCCTAGCCTCTATAGCTCTCCGTATGATGGCGGCAGGGTTGTTACTCTGCACTGGAGTGGACGGCTGCGAGGGTCCCGCTCCCACCCCTTCCTCCCCCGTCACCCCCGCCTCTATCATCTCCCTCAAAGGATTGGCCAACAGTTTCTTCAACAAGAGACTTCCCCACAATAAAGCTAATTGGGTCCGCAGGTTTCCCATGGCAGGGGGGAGATAAGAATCAAAACTCTGCGAGAACCATCCGAGGACCGGATGCCAGTTACTCAGGTTTCCTTTCTTGCATACGACGTATTGTTGACACGAGTCCAAGAAGCGGGTGACTACCAACTGTTATAGAAAAAAACTATATAACCTGATATTTGTAGCCAAAATGTTACTATTTTTTTATGTAAGGAATGATTCGTTCTTACAGTCAACGACAAACAAGATTTTTAACACAAACAAGATGCCACAAATAGTGAACACTTTAAGCATCAAAGTCGCTGATCAACTTTCACAACATAAAGCGGTTAGCACCTAAAATTCACAAATGTTGTGATGAACATCATAAAAACGAAATATGTTGAACACGCTCGTAGGACAAAATTCGTTGAACTTTTATAAAATGTGAATTTCTATTTCTGGTACCTTCTGTTGTGAGTTGATCAGCAACTTTTGATGCTTAAAGTGGAATTGTGGAATCTTGTCTGTGTTAAGCAACTTTTGTCGTTGACTGTACGAAATTTAGATTCTCACGTAGCCGCTGGAGGCACTGTATGTTTTGTAATATAAATATTTTACGCTGCCGCTAGCGAATATACGTGAGGAAAACTCATGGTTGAGCTACTGGCGCAGCAGGCCAGGAGCCGGCTACAAAACGAATGGACGCGGGTTTGATCCCCGCACAAAGACAAATGTTTGTCTGATCCACAAACAATATATCAGATATGGCTGTTGGGAGACCGTAAGCCTCTCGTAATTCCCGTCACCCATGACATAAGATAATTGTATGTTACTGTGAGATCGGGACTGTGCGTATACTATTGGGTGTTAGTTATTATCATTATCAGCAGTCCGGCATGATTGTGTTGATTAGCGAGGGTTAGATTTTATCTCGCTACTTGATACTCTACCTGGACGGCACTGCGCTCATCATCAGGTGTAGTATGGTTACTTTACCGTAAAAAAATAATTACTATGTGATTGACATCAATCTCAAATCGCCAGCTGTTACATACAAAAAATATGCTTAAAGAGTTCTCACCACGAATGTCGGATAGAACGTGTCATTCATGGCATGTTCTCGTTCCAGATGCGCCATCTGTATGAGGTTGCCGAGGAGACACAGCGCGTAGTTCCCCTCCAGCGTGTTGAACACTATGCGCATGTTCTGGTCGGTGCTCAGGAACTCTATGCATTTGTCGAACATCGAGTACGAACGGAATGCTGTTATCGACTGCAACAGACAAGAATAATCGATATATTATCGAAGTGTGTGTGTATAATAATAATGATAATTATGTGTCATATTTTCCCTACAGGGCGGGTCGTTTATAAAAATGAATATTTAAACTCAATTAACGCGAACGAAGTCGCGGGCAAAAGCTACTTTTGTATACCCATGAAAATTATTTACTTCATACATTTACGTTATAGTTACTAGTTTACGATTAATAGAAAAAACATTAAGTCGTTTTAGGCAATAAATGCCTACTCGAAATAAAAGTGAATAAGGATTTAAACAGAACGAAATTAAAACTGTAAAATAGATGTAAATAATAATAAATAACAGTGTAGGCAGACACATTTATAAATGTTGGCTTTATTACAGAACATACTAGTATTATTTTGATAGCCATAAATATACTAACTGGATATGTTATGCTCTTTTTGCATTGAAATAAAACGATTTTTACGGATTATATCGCGGTTTATTGGTTGTAAGGCTGTAACGTCGGGTTAAAAAAGTAAAATACACCGCGATATAATCCGTAACATTCGTTTTATTTCAATGTATAATATTCACGTAAATATTATTATAAGAAACCATTATGCTCTTTTTGCTTTATATTGTTATTAAAATTATTTAACACAAATGCATAAATGGAGTTACTTTCTTAATAAATAAGAAACACCTGAAATGTTTATCAACTCCTATGTCTTTTATACATACAATAAGGAAGTTTTTGTTACCTCAGGGGATATCTGCTGCATGTGGTAGACAAGCGTAGGCACCGACAGTATCTGTATAATATACATGGTGAGAAGCTTCTCTGAGAACTGGGCAGAGATCAGCGGACGCAGGGAGAGAGTCACCACCGCTGTCAGAGACACATTCTTCAAGAACACCTTCTCACGGCACAGACCTCGGAGGAACAGGGACTGTGGGAAATAAAAACATCCAACAGTCACACACATAGTTCTGTCCCCATATTAGGTAGAACCTGTATTGTGCGTATCAACAACTACGATGGACCACAACACCCAGTCCCGAAACAAATATCTGTCTGACACAAAAACAATTGTCTCAGTGCGGGAATCGAACCCACGGCTGTCATGTCATATGAGATAAAACTTGTTACAGAAATATTATCATTAGAATTTTCTCATTCCGAATTAAGACATTCATAAATTCCTGAGCTCACACCTGTATCATCAGGGGTTAGGCAGATGTGTATCTTCTGTGAGTTGCAACTCAGAGGAGCTTATTTCTATATCATATATAGGTATTTATATAACTATCCAATAAGGGACCAACTTACTCATTGATATCTGGTCTTTTGTCACCAAAAAATAAAATAACTTACTTTTAATGTCAAATAGTATCCCCTGTGGAACAACGAGCCCATGACATTAGCGCACAACTGCATCATACCGCCTCGCAACTTCTCAAAGTTTTTCAGCCGAGTCAGGGCCCATGTGTTAGTGGAAGTGAATGCTACGAGTGTGTGGAGATGGACCAAAATGCTCTGCATGTCTGTCGGAGATTCTGGTTTCAATTCTTCTAGATAGAGGCAGCATTTGTATAGAAGATCTTTTATGTGTGCTATCCATCGCAAACTGAAAAAAAACAGTAACATTTTAATATGGCTCATTTATGTTAATGTTTTTTAACAATTTCATTTGTGTGCAATTTAGCTATTAAATTTTCGATTGGCTATTTGATCTTGCAATGGCATTGTGTTGACAGTCTGTGATTGCACACTTCATTCATTCATTCCTCCTTTGGTAAAAATGTTGATGGCTGGTGCTTCTCAGACCCGTACGCATTATTAAAACAGAGGTACATTTTCTTTTGATGGTCTAAATTATGCATAGGCAAATAGAATTTTACATTTATAAGCAATTTATTATTTCAATGGCAATTTAACCATTTTGTTGTAAATAGTAGAGGGTCAAAGATGACGAGTTAAAAAGGGAACAGAATAGACTGGTGTGTCAATGGCATGCTCTCACGCCTCTCTCATCACATACTACAATAACAGACTTATATTTGTATAAGATATATAAAAACATTTACTAATCACCTGTATTCCTTGTTTAAGAAGACACCAACATAAGATAGTTTAACTGAATCTGAATGGAGACTCTGTACAATATATTTGCAGAGTTTCTCAAATCTTTTCCTGTCCCTTTGTTGATTGAATATAAGGAATAATCTGCATGTGACTCGGTACACATCTAGAGCTGGGATTAAAGGTGATTCCAGAGGTGGTGGGGGTTCTTCTTGAGAGCCATGGCCGGATGCTTCTGGTAGAATTTGATCAAATTCATCTCTAAAAAAAAATATTATTATTAATATCAAATCCTGTATCACTTATCAGTTGTCCCACTGCTGGGTACAGGCCAACTCTACTAATGAGAAAGATCTGGTGTTAGTCTACTTTACATACCAAAGATATTCTTATAATAAAATTTCAACCCAACTCTATATTTTATTTACCTAATAAAATCAATGCATTTGTAGAGATTAAATTAAGTGAATTAAAATAAATTATTAATAAACTTTCGTTTTATAACAAACAAGCATCAGCTTTACCTCAACCTACGCCACTGTAGAATGTAATGTTCTAATCTAAACCAAGTCTAGGTTCCATTTGAATCACATCAAACTATTGTTAACCAAAAGGGTGTATTTCCTTCATGTTTAATAGATATTATACGTAAAAGTTTTAACTTTCTAAGTGTCAACTCCTACACTTCTATTGCAGGTATTTAGTTGTTTACATCTAGACAGATCCAGTGATAAATTTTATAATGTCATGGAATCTGTTTACAATTTGTTATTAGGATTGTAATCTTGCCACTTGTTATACTCACTGATTGTAATAATGATAAAACAATCTGTTTACAAACATCATACAAGGCCAGATCTATTCAATGTAAGATTTTATTAAGAAATACTATGTTTCTCTAAGCATATATACATTTAGCTAATTATATTTCTAGGCATGTAATATCAACATTCTTTTAGATATGATAGTTTGATAGAAACTCCACAAAATAAACACTTCACAGTTTATTAAACTACTGGCAGTTCAGAATTTCGTTACCTATGGGAAAGAACTGGCAAGATAATCCATGGTTGCCCTTTCAAATCACAGCACACTCCATTACATAACTGATACACAATTACAAACAGTATTTCGGCATTACAACTACTAAGTTACTAGCTATTCAAGACTTATCATGGAATGATTTAACCATTGAGAAGACTCACGTATATTGTTTAATTTGCTATTGTGCTCCACTCTCTGAGCGAGATCACCTGATATACAACTCAAACCCACCCAAAAAATGAAAACCTTAACAAAAATCTACATAATGCTGAAAATTGTTTCAAAGTCTGTTACATGGTTTAGAGGAGTTAGAGATAAATAGAAAGATGTATAGATGTTTGTATGAGCCACAAAAAACTGTTTAGGGTATTAAAATTGTATCATCTGTATGTATAAAAGAAGAAGCTGACTGACTGACTGATCGATCAATGCTCAGCCTAAACGGCTGGGGTTAGAGACTTGAAATTTTGACAGTAGGTACCTATTATGACGTAGGCATCCACTAAGGAAGGGTTTTCGGAAATACCACCCCTAAAGGGGTAAAATAGGGGATGAAAGTTTGTATGAAAATCCGTAATTTTTTAAGTTAAATTCATGAAAATTAGTGTTTGGCATTTTAGTTAAAAGTAAAAAATATATGTTTTAGGATTTTTGGAAATTCCGCCTCAAAGGGGGTAAAATAGGGGATGAAAGTTTGTATGAAAATACATAATTTTTTTAAGTTAAACACATGAAAATTGGTATTTTGTATTGTATACTTTTTCTCCCAAACATGACCTCCACGCAGGCAGAGCCGCGAGCAACAACTAGTCTCAAATACAATTATATTTGTTTATAGATATTTGTTTTGCATCTGGGTGTTGTGGGACAGTAGTCCCTTGTAGTTTTTGATACCCACAATACAGATTTTACCTATTGTGGGACCAATACTATGTGTGTGACTGTTGGGTGTATTTATATATTTATTATAAATGTTCATACCTTTACTCACATTAATTTAGACATGATCAATAATATTCTAAGGTAACGGAATATACTAATTAGTTTGTGACAAAATAATACCTCGTACTTACTATATTTATATTCTAATTCTATGAATAGAAATTGTAATAATTGAAATAAAACAAAGACGGATTACAAAGACTTTACAGCCTCCATGGTTACGGGGGAGACTGAGTTGTATGTCATCTCGAAAGTATAGTGCAATGTTTCTACCCTCCATGTAGTTGATATAACATTTTTTATTTTAATGTAATAATTATTTATTTGAAAATTAAATTATTAATTTAACCTATGAAACAATTGAGCTCAAAGATCGTTTAAAGCACAAACACAGCTGTTCATGTATTACTATACATTAAAATTGTGTTGCACAATTTCCTTCAGTTAGTATTTTATCATTTTGTACAATCACATACGTACAGAGTTGCAGTTCCCTTATCAATTCCATCCGCTAGACGGGCACTGCGTGTATTGTTATAACAGTTTATACGCTGTACATTTATTAATAGGTCTCACTACTCACACAATTAGCTTAATGAAACTCTTTCTGGCGAGCCAACCACGGACGTATGCCTGTATTTGTATGGCAGACTGCTCACGCCTTTTCTCTAGGGCACGCTCCTCTCGGGCAGCCTTGGTCTGCTCCAGAAAAGTATCCTTACTCCTTATGCCTTTTGAAAACATTTTTGGGATATTTCGCTGCACTCTACACAGAATAACGCTTTGTTTTCATCGGCTGTCAGGTATATGCTCCTCGCTGAGTTTTCTACCGAATCTAACGTAGCAATATCATTGTCCACTTCTGAGAAACACTTTAATAACAAAATTAGTCCACATCACACATAATTAAATGATTAGGGCCATTTGTTTTATGAATTTTGTTAAGCCCTTTGCGTACAATTTTGTACAATTATTTTGACATTTTCTGTGTTACTAGTGAAGAAATTGCATACTACTATAGAATATAAAATTATTTCGATTGGTATTGCCATATTAAGGCTGCAAGGTGGAGAACCTTAGCCTACTCTAAAAAAAAGAGAGAATTGAACAAAATAGGTATTGCCATTAATTCAGACATGGCTTTGACCTTTTGAATTGTGACTATTGCATACATGGCTTTGGACTTTAGCATGGAAAAATATCGGGCATGGCTTTTAAATGGAGAAATACCGCAGACACTGGCTTTGGCTTTTTGTTAAACATTGGCCAAATTCCAAACACCTTGTCCGCCCACCAATGCCATCTATTAATTTTACTAAGAACTATTTGGTTTAAAATCGTTATAACTCCCGTCACTTTTTCCGCGCGCCAAAATGGGACAAACTACATAATGAACTTTGTTGCGAAATATAGACTTCCCGTATTCAGAATTGAAATTAATTAATATTTATATATCTAAACGTTATGAAATTATGTTATTTACCTTATATACTATTAACAGTTTCACTGTAAATCAATTTAGGGCAGATTTGTTCGGGAATGTCGCTACAAATAACTAAAATTAACTCGACACTGAAAGATGCAATGTGGTGTGCATACTTAGGTGGCATGAAGCAAACTAACGTTGATGCTGTGGTTCCACCGCAACTCGGTGGAACATAATGTTTGTTCTGGTCGCCGCCTCTGTATCTGCATCGTATGAGTACCTACTACGAGGTATTTCAAGATTCCACAACACCCAAATCCAAAACAAATATTTTTGTCACACACACAAACATTTGTTTCATTGAGGGATTGAATTCACAGCGACGGACCCGTTTCACAGCCGACTAATGAAAATAAAAAATGAAATCGTTCATTGGTCGTTTAGGCAATAGGGTGATTTCCTGTGTTTAATTTTGTACGATATTTGTTAAGAAACCGAATATAATCCGCAAAAGATTATTTTATGCGAAAACAGAATAAGTGCCATAATTAGAATAAGGAAATAGTCGTATATATCGTATATATACGTGTCTATATATTGTTAATTATTGCTTGCTGTAACGGTGAAGGGAAAAAACTGTGTGGAAACCTGCATGCCTGAGAATTTCAAAGGTATTTAAAAGCAACCAACCCGCCTTATACCAGCATGGGGGACTGAGACGCCATTCTGATTATTAGAAGAGGTACATACCCAGCAGTGGGACAGTGTGTAATACAGAGCTGGTATCATTATTTTTTTGTAGAGTTCGTAATAAATTCGATGTTGACGTCCGTTTTCGGTGTCTAGTATCATACTATTAATATACTGTCGCAGTAATATTTCTAGTAGCGGCAAGTTATTTGCAGTAGGTACTATGTTCATTCATTTTATAACATTTTGCATACACCATTTCTTTCAAAAAGTACACCGACTTCAATAAAAAAACACATTATGCGTCCCTATAAAATCTGAGGTTTGCCCTCGATTTTTATGATATTCCATCATCAGATCCTAATTTGGTGCCAATGGGACCACCTGGGAAGTATATCCTTTAAACAAAAAGAGAATTTCTCAAATCGGTCCAGGCGTCTTCGAGTAATCGGGTAACATACATAAAAAAAAGATTCCGACGAATTGAGAACCTCCTCCTTGTTTGAAGTCCGTTAAAAAAGGAATGATTTTTATATTACACAATAGTCATGTCGGATTACTACTCAAGTGCATATCAACGGACCTAGACATCATCATATAAGACAATTTTAAATTAGACTAGACTTCCTAAAAAAATCTAGCCTAACTTAACAGTGGTCGGAGGAGGAGAGCGAGTCACTACGTGTATATACAAATATATATTTATGTGAACTGTGACTACCTCAGTGGCGCAGTTGTAATTGCGCATACGTTACGACTGCTGTGCAGAGTCACGGGTTCGATCCCCGGGTCGGGTAAAGTGAGTTTGGGTTTTCTATCTAGAAATTCTCAGTATTTGCCCGGAGTCTGGAACCTGTGCCCAGTATGGAGATAGGCTCCCCCTCTATCACATTATGGGACCGAAATTCGGCGAAAAGTGGGTGTACTGGTTTACACCTCTGCCTACCCCTTCCGGGATTACAGGCGTGAGTGTATATATATTTATGTAAACTCTCGTGTCCATGTGAATCGAGGAGACTTGATATTTAAATGCAGATATTACCTCATCAAGCAAGCTTAGTTACAAATTAGCCTTTAAAATAGATTGCACGTTAAAGTTGTTTCTTTAATTTAACTGTTTAAATTGAGCAGCTATTTAGAACTAGAATATATTGATTGTCATTTTTGAATATTAAGTACGATTTAATAGGGTTTATTTTCAGTCTGTATTCAATTTGATATAGCCACAAAGCGTTGATTGTGGGTCCTCACCCTATAATTTTAGTATAATTTAGTAGTACATGTATTTTAATTTGTAGTATAAACATAAGTAATTTAAAAACAAACTTTCGGGCTCTAGAAATGTAACAAATATTTATGGATATTAATATATGTTTTGGTGAAAGAGTTAAACCTGTGGCCTATACTTTCATAGTAGAGTCATCCTCCATAAACACCAAGGAACTTTCTATTAGCCACAGATAAGTTACCTCTATTCTTACAACTCCCTAAATATAAGGTTGTTGTAACTAGGCCACATCCAAGGTTTAAAATTAATCTGTGCTTGAATAACCGGGTAGACTCCTCCCTCTGTAATAGAAGGCCTTCATGGCTCAGGGAGTGAGTAGCTGACTTTAAAACAAGAAGCCGCGATTCGATACCCAAGACAAATGTTTCTGTGACAAACATATTTATTTAGTGGTTTGGGTGTTGTGGGACCGTAATCCCTCGTAGTTGTTGATACCCTCGATACAGGTTTGACCTAGCGTGGGGACTATATGTGTGACTGTTGGGTATATTATGTTTGTCATATCAGAATCTCGGGACTTTGGAGTCCCGGGTCTTTGGAAGGCAATACGTAAAGCCCCGTTATGAGATCGAAAGTGTTTCGTAGTTCCTGATACGACACTAAACTGTCTAGAATCGTATCTTAGTGTGTTGTCAAGGGGTACACTATATAAATACGAAAAACTTTATTCCGAAAGTTACAAATACGAATTTTCATAATTCAGAATGGTTCAAAATTCCTAATGGAACAACTCCGATTTATCATTAATCCTATTTTTATAATTCCGGAATTTCAATATTCCTAACGTTCATAATTACTATTCTCAAAATACCCAGATTTTAAAGATCGAATAATAATTTCGATTGATAACCAACAATAGAGGTGATCTGGTTTAATGCTCACTGTTCTAACGTAACCTAACCCAAAGGATTCAATAACAGTAAATGTCGTTTTTCGGACCGAGAACCCATCGAGCATTTCATTCTTCAGCCTCATGAAAATAGGAAAATAAATAAATCGGATTTATGAGTTTTGGTGAAATTAATTTCGTGATTTTTAATAATAGACATTATAATTCTTAGGTATTGTGAAATTCGGAGTTTTGAAAAACGGAATAAAATATTTCGGAGTTTTTGGGTGTGCCCGTTGTCAGAACGATGTGACTGTTTCGTGTATAAAAAAGATCCTACTCCCACGATGTTAGTTCTTATTTCATGTGAACATAATTATGGCCCGTGTAAGCCACCTAATATATAGATTCCTCATAAGTAATTATGGCAGCATTGTATGCAAGTCATTAGCATCCGGTGATTAAGGTTGGCATGAGTAAGCTAATACCAACATTACCGAGCATTGTGCACTATGTACTGATAGTGATGGGAACATTTGGAGTTATGTTGTTAATGAAATAAATCCCTTAATTAAATTGCAGACATAATTTTTTAAATCCAAAAAGAATACTCATGCATATTATCTACTAACTTTTGCCCGCAGCTTTGTCCGCGTGGTAGTAGGTAAATTTTGGAAAGAAAAGGTATAAAATCCATGTTGACATCTTAAGCTTTTACATCTTTCGATATTATTATATCCCATAGGAACCGTGCATTTTTCGGAATAAAATGTAGCTTATGTGCGATTCCAGACTATAATCTATCTTTCTGCTAAATTTCAACCAGATCCGTTTAGCTATTCTGGCGTGATTGAGTAGCAAACATCCATCCATCCAAACATTTCCGTTTATAATATTAATAAGATATATAAAATATAATATTATCTGTAATATTTACGGAATAGAGAAATGAAATGTAAGAGAAGTTTAGGTTCTGTTCTTGATTGCCGATGGGCTTGCCTCTACGACGTCATGGGATAAAAATAATCTCTAGAATTTATGTGTTTACATGCTGCACCTCTGCTACACCTGTCTCGGAACATCGGCGTAAAGTTAAATTACGTGTCGTTATTACTTTTTAAACCAAATTGAAACCTATGAATATTTGAAGTAGGTTGAAATCAAGAGAGTTCATTTAAAATAAAAGTTTTTGGATGAAATTACTATTTTTTTAGTGCCTTGATAGGCAGACGAGCAGACGGGCCACCTGATGGTAAGTAGTCACCGCCGCCCATAGACTTCTACAATGGCAGGGCACAGCAAAAACCGCTGCCTACCGTCTATTTTTAAAGTTTTATATAATGTATATTAACTGCATATAGCATTATAATATAAAATTATGATGCCGTCTCGGTTATTAGCCAGTTAGAGGACACATCTAGGCCATTTATGAGTCGGGCCTGATATAGACGGACATCAGTTTGCAGTGAATATATATATAAATGAATACTTTTTTCACAGAGGGCAAATGCGTTGCCATGTAGAGTAAAATGAATGTACACCCGCTGACCAAGAATGTTCTAATAATAATACACCCAACAGTGTCACACATGGTTCTGATCCCACACGAGGTTAAACCTCTATCGTAGGTATCAATAACTACGAAAGACTACGGTCCCACAACACCCAGACCCAAAACAAATATCTGTCTGTCACACAAACAGTTGTCTGGGTACCCACAGCCGCCACGGAAGCTCTCGCTACTCAATACTCTAATTGGACTGCACTGCGCTTTCCATCAGGTCCAGTGTGGTCACTTTACCGTGTCAAGATAAAAAAAGGCTTTCAAATAATTATAATAATAATTTATACAGAACCCCCAACTCCAATGTGCAGATTATTTATTTTGTAGTGTTGATACCGCGTGACAATAGCCAGTTGCGCATTTCTAGTGATAACCTGATGATAAATGTGCAGTCGTGATGCGTAGGTATGTGAAAAATGAAGTTCCTATATTCTATACATCTTATCATTCTTTTACTGTGTATTGTGTTCTGCAATTGTTTTAAGTTCCTTTTAAGAACTAGTCACCATTCTGGTATTGTTAAGATACAAAATAAAAGATTATAGTTATTGCAAAAGAATGACACAGTCATGAAATAGTTTTGTAATGTTTAAATAGATTTTAACATAAATTATATTCTTATTAAGGTATATAGGCACATTTTTACTGCTGTAAGGTGCGTAAATAGGTAAATTAATTATAAAAACTAATAAATCTACATTATGAGTGTATAACATTTATATATATTATATGCACAATTTAATTTAATTAATTTATTAGTTACTACTATTATTAAACACACGTGTAAGTCAACAAAATACAATAGACAAAGATTAGAAAATAAGGTAACATTTGCTTTGAAATTGTAATCGAATCGTAATAACCATGAAAGTGCCGATATAAATCTAAACATTATTTGACAGGTGTGACGAAGGGTCACATTAAGCTGGAAGGCCCAAACCACGTAAAATTTCCGCTCAAGCTATCATTAGTTCAGAAGAGTTGTTTTACAAATAATAATTATTCTTCATGATTGTTTATTTATTATAAAATAGAAATTTCATCGACTCACTGACTTCTGTTCTGCAATTTAAAATACAAGCGGAATATTCGATAAATTGTTGCCGTAACTTTCCTGATCACGGGGTTTAGACACTTGACTTTTGATGGCGCTCCATGGGCTTACATAATATAATAAGGTATTGTAGTTCATTATTGATCCTAAAATCTTGTGTACCACTGAAACATAAGGTTGGTTGCACATTAGTCTATAAGTGCCGTACGCACAGCACATGTAGCCTTTATATTTATTTATTTGATGATTTTTAGTGTTAGGTGAACACTATTGAATATTTTTTTTGCATTACAACAGGTTCACACTTAGTCTACGTATAAAAAAACTTTAATATTTATATCAACGTCGAAATCAGAACTATTTCTTTCAATTAAAAAAGACTTTCAGGAATTCGGACATGGAATTAAATCAAACCAAATAAAATAATCGAGGCCGACGGCTTACCCAATTCCCCAAAGTGCCGGTCTTAAAATAAAATGTGCCTTAAATTCTAATTGACGTGATATGCTACTCAGTCGTAGTATTTTTTTAATTTTTATATTTGATATCCTCCATGGCGCAGTAGTCGAGTAGCCGGCTTTGAACGAGAGGCTGTGGGTTCGATTCCCGCACCGCGACAATTTTATTTGCATTTCTAAATATGAAAAAAAGGAATGTGAAAATGAGAAGGGGGGTTTTAGCCTCTGGAATTCTAACTCATCGTACAAATTGCTACAGCAAGCTGTACCTTCTAGTCAGTTTTGTGGAAGATAGTGATATGAGCCCGGTAGAGTCGACTCATTAATGCAATAATGCATCAATATGCATTTAAATAACTTAATTAAAGCTATAATAAAATGTATTGTTATATGACATGTATAATATTAAAAATAATAAACCTAAAAATACATTATAAATGAATAAGGAAATTGCTAGTGTATTGACATCAATTACACGGGTCAACATGAAATTTGACTTTGATTGCAAAGCATTAAATTTCGGTAGTTTAGGTCTTAATAAGACGGAAAAAAAATATATGGCATGAAAAACTTTGCTTTTGTGCTTAGAAGACTGATTGAACGAAATTTTTAAAAATCTCGGATTTTAAATTTTGATTGAAAATAAAACTATTGAAATAAAAATGTTTATTATTTTTATTAAGTTTTACTATCAAATTAGCTTACAGAAAAGTGGAAAATAACTTAAAAGTGCACACTTTTACTTTTTCTTTTATGTTCATAGCTACTTTCTCTCAATAAACCCCAAATATAGTCGCCCATCATGTTTTCATTGTATTGGCCTTGGTAGCGTTGTTCAAAATTCATGATGTCCTGATGGAAACGTTCTCCTTGCTCTTCGGAATAGGCTCCCATATTGTTTTTAAATTTATCCAAATGAGCATGCAGCATATGTACTTTTAATGACATCCTGCAGCCCATGGCCTTAAAATTTGTAAGCATATCCTCAACCAACTTTTCGTAGTTTTCAGCTTTATTATTTCCTAAAAATCCAGAAACTACTGCTTTAAAACTGTTCCAACTTGCTTTTTGAGTACGATTCAGCAACGTTGGAAATTTTTCATCGGCGAAAATCTGTCTTATTTGCGGACCAACAAAAACCCCAGCTTTAACCTTTGCTTCCGATAACTTCGGAAAAAAAAATTTAAGTATCCAAAAGCTTCTGAAGTTTCATCCTGATGGTTGTTTATCACTCGGGTGCCATCTAGCGGCACAGTGTAAACGTTAATACCCCACTCTCACCGCGCGGTCTTTTTAAAAATATTAAAATCAATTAAAATTTAAGAAAAAATTGAATAATGAGTATTATTATTATAACTATCACAAAAGCAAACTTTATACCGAAAAAAGGTATTTTCTTTTCGTTTTTGTGCATAACTAACTGGAAAATAATAGTATAAACTTTAGGACAAAGAACGAATTTTTTTTTGTAGAGTCGTGTTATTGCTATGTATAAGCTGATATGCTTTCTATTAAATTTGTTACTTTTTTAATATATTTATTTATTTTATGGGAAACTTACAGGTTTACCTAATATAGAAAATCATAACACTTTTTTATATTAATTCCCAAACCCTTTACAAAACAGACAACCAATTACAAGTCTTCACTTATAGCAACAGTTTAAAACAAATGTGAATAACTTTAGTATGTTGTTGGATTTACACGTCTATTTGGCTGCCTTGATATTATATAATATTCAAGTTTCTGATTAAAGAAATCAAGACTCAAATTTCTCCTCGCCGAGGTAACAGTGTTCAAAAATGGGTCCAAATCGTGCTGTTTATAAATCCTATTAAAGTTTGTACTCGCTCTTAGTGGATGTACTGACTTGTCGTAAGAGCTATATGCCTACATGATCAATAAAATCTTATTTTTATAATTTATTTTACTTACAAATGTATGTTTTTTTTTAGCTTTTGAATAATGGTATTGATTGTCCGGACCTGCTTAGTAAGATCTGCATCAATGTACCTAGTAGGATTCCACGTTACCCTTATCCATTGTTCAAACCACCTCGAACTCGGCCAACCTTGGTAAACATTCACCGATCGCTAGACTAACGCAAGAATATAATGAAGTTGTAGTCGTCCTGCCAGAAATAGATGTTTTCAACAATTCTTTAACCACTTTCAAACATCTTATTAAAGAAGCCAAATTGAATATGTAAACGTTGTGCACGTGTTTTCAATTTATTTTAATTTATTATTTGTCTTTTTTTTTAATTTATAATTTAATTTATTTTTCTATTTATAATTTAATTTTAAATTTATTTTTCAATTTATAATTTAATTTTTATTTATTTCTCAATTTATAATTTATTTTATTCTTAGTTTTTATTTTATTTTTAGAATGTTATTAACTTTATTATTTTTTTATTTTCAATTGTTTTAAATTTTAATTTTTAAAAAATATTTAAAAAAATACAATTAGGGATATTTATTTAATATTTTAGTATAGTTTTATTTAAGATAAAATTTTGAAATTGTTATTTTCGCATGCTGTGTCTCCTTAGATTTAAGATGCACAAGGTTCATTTATTACTGTACATTTTTTATACATGTAAAATGTGTTATCTTTGTTGGAGAACTTTAATAAATAAATAAATAAAGTACGCATTAGAGATACGTATCATTTTTAACTTAATTACCACATTGTAATAATCAATACATCATTATTAATTCTATATCATTAATAATGTCACTATGATGACTAAATATTTTTAAATTTAATTCCTTATTTGAAATGTTAATACGTTATTCTATTTATCATTCTCATAGCTATGTCCTCGTACACAGCTATGTACTCGTACACAGCTATGTTTTTTTTGTAGCGAGATAGGACAAACAAACTCATGGTTCACCTGGTGGTAAATGATTATGAAAACCGACTAAGTACCTACTCCCAGGAATCATGGGTACATTTCTGACCTTTAATAAAATGAAACGTTGGGGAAGGGGATATAATGTAGAACCTACGGCCGGTCATAGCTTTGTTATGTCATTGTTCTTCGTCCTTTTGTCGCGGCTTTTAGAATTTTTTAATCTATTTAATTGCATTCAAAAATTGTATTTGAAGAAAATGGAAGATTTAGAGAAAAGACTTAAATACATTAAAATATATGGTCCAAATACAAATAAAACAGTGCAATTGCTTAAATAATTAGAATCAAAGAACAAAAGTGATTATCGTCGAGTTTTTACGAACAAAATCAAATGCGTTTCTCTGAATGTTTGTATTGACATCGCTCATTGCTGGAGGCGTTGTTTAAAGCTGCTACTCCATGCATAATATATAAAGCATATTTCGTAACATCATTCTAACATACCAGGTTGTATTCGAGTGTAACAATAGGCTTTTATCGATACCTTCGCCTACGCGCCCAAATATAACGTCAATTGTAACAACGGGTCCGTCAAGAACGGAGGCGGACGGAAAGCTCGGGGAAAGCATCGCAGGCGCTTCGAGATACGCTGAACCCGCAAAGGCTCTGCCGCTCGCGGCCATTAGTCAAACACTACCCAATGGGAGCTTCGCACAGGTAAAGAGGCGTGGTCATGCGCACGCGCCGCCTGCAACGACAAACTGCTTCAGTGTAAACGCAGCTGTCGTACCGTTGTCACGTACATCACCACTTTTTCTTACGTTTGTTTTTAATTATGAGCTTATTGTGAACTTCGTGTTTTCTATAGTGTTGGACGATTTTGAACGTTGTATCCGAGGCGTTTCGTCGCAGTCTTGCCGCCGCGGCTGAATTATGTTGTAAAGTGACTCTAACTGTGGCTGGTATTTTGATTAGTTGTTTTCTTGAGAGAATATAAGGATGATGATGGACCAAGCGCATTTTGGCGAGTATCTGCTAAGGCAGCAAATGCTTCACGCCGCATCGCTTAGTGGAATACGTAAGTTGTATATTTGTTCTTAAAATTCTTTTCAATTGTCAAAGGCATGCAATAGGATTTCATGTAATAGCGTAATTAGCCATTGTATTTTTTTTATGTCAACTTTGTAGATTTTATATCGGATGTTGATTGTAAAGAGATATTAGTACGGGTATAAACATATTCAATTTCGCATTATAATATGTGCTGATTTGTTACGATTTTATAGAAACTGCTCAAACACAACAACTGAATTTCTGCACTGTAAGAATCAGTATCAAATTCTATCTAAATAAGTCAATATACAACAATCTCTACAATATATTTTTGTTTGTTTTATATTACTAAAAATACAAATTTTTATTTACTAGAAGCTAATTTTTGAGGTTAAGTTGGAAATAACTTGTTGAATTAGAAAAATTATTTAATAATGGAACGATAATTTTATGTCCATATTTACTATATATGACATAAATTTACCCAAAGTTATCACAACTTAGTAGAGTTCACTTATTTAATTACTTGTTAACTAACATCTTGACACACGTATGCACATATGACTTGTGGACTCGATACAGTCAGGAATTAGACTGTTTTAGGTACCTACCTAATTGAATCAATATACTTACCTTGTTCGTAGACAAAATATGTTATACAAATTCATAAAGAAAATTGTGTATTTTAGTAATTTATTTTTTCTGAATAACAAATCATATACAAAAAAGGGTATATAACCAAGTGGTTACTCCCGAGGTGAATTTGATCGTGGGTTCGATCTTAGTTTCCAGAACACACATAAAATTATAATAATACTAGCCCTATATTGTCTATATTGCCCTATATTGTCTATATAGCCCTATATTGTGTATAGACATTGTTCCACTGCTGGGCACGGGCCTTCTCTACTAATGAGAGGGGTTAGGCCTAAGTCCACCACGCTGGCCTAATGCGGGTTGGTAGACTTCACATACCTTCGAAATTCTTGGTACATGTATTTTCAAATATACTTTTATTTTAGTTTCTTCTTGTCTGTGTGATAATACTTAGCGGTATCTCGGAGAACTGTTCTAAACCAATAACTACATCTATTTCTATTTGTCAGTAACCTTCATTACTATTTAATTACATTATTATTTAATTTGTCAGTATTGTCTATAATAAAGTTTTAATTCAGTCGGATAAAAGGTGAATAAACGCATATTACATAAACACTTACATAGACTATTTTATAAATAATATAAAATACATCAATGAGTAACTAAATGCCCAGAAATAAATGGAAAAAGGCTTAGTATATATATTTATAATGACTCAGTTTCATCTTTTTTTAACATAAAGAATGTGATATTTATTTGAGCTTACTATATGTTATTGTTTATGCTTATATGCTGTATATTGCGATAAGACGGGTAATTATTGCTCACTATTTAAAGTAATAAGATAATGTCGTGAAATAGTAATCTTCTATAAAAACTGACTTTTCTGTATTATTTATAAAGTGAGATGAGAGTTGAGATGCATAATTAATAAATATTATTTAGACAATATATTTTGGAGTTAAAATAAAATATTATTTATATTAAAATTTTTGTAAAAGGAAACAAAAAATATTTTCATTTCCCTTTACCAAAAAATAATCATAATTAGAAGAAATTTAGAAGATCCATAACAGTGGTCAATGGTCTTAAATTCCATAAAGGAAGCTGACGTAACCACGATGATTTTTTTTTTAAATATATAATCAAATAAAATAATACTTTTTTTTAAATAAAGCTCAATGATCAATAATACAAATTAAATAACTGCAACTCATAAAATTTGAATTTTTATGTTTTGAAGCCCACAGAATCGTATTGTATGGACCCTTCGCTACTGAACCTTAGTAGTTAAACAACAGTAGAGCATTAATTTCGTTAGTAATTCATAGCACATGTAGGCAGTAACGTTTATACTTATTCTGATAGGACACGACACAGTAACATGATGGGCCTACACACCTGTTTGGCTGAGCAATCAACATTGTAGAGTTCATTGATATAAAAATACGATATTCAGTTAGTGTAAAACCTATGAGCGCGTTGAAGTCTTTTCAACGTGTGATCCGATTTACTTAATTTTCTATTTTTGTTGACGTTGAATAGTTCTTTGCGTGATATATTTGTAGTAAATTGACAGAGTTTTCCTAATGTACTGTGTTTTAAAATAACAAATTTATATTTATGTTTATTTATTTATATGGAAACATATAATTCTATATAATTACTTAATTGTTATTTTTCACCTGCAATGCGTTTCATATGAAAAATATTAATTAAGCATCTGCTACTACGAGAAGACGACGCATGCGACTTACTTATAGAGTCGACATGACATTTTATTTTATTAGACTAATTAAAGATATTTCCTTTTTCCATAAGAAAAATACAACAGTTACATTCAAATACAATTTAATTAGCGCAAGTTATTTTTTGTTGCATACAATGCATACGTACTAAATTCTTTGCAGATATTTTAAATATCGAATTATTTCTATTTATTATGTTTGTATTTGCTCCCTTTTTGAAGTTGATTAATTAAATTGAAAGACTGTAGTCTATTTGGATATAGAAGTACATAATAATAAAATTAGATTCCACTAGTTTTACCCACGACATTATATTTAAAAACACTCATCACATAACACATGGTCTTCACGAACCATGAATAGAATGAATATTAAAACAATTCAATTAATTATACAAATATAAGATTTTCCTTGTTATGATACAAAGCATGTTAATTATACAGGCGTTGATTTACAATTTAATCCATTATTTATCATTTTTCTATTAGCTTAATGTATATAATTTAATAATTTCCTACCAAAACCCACCACGTTCAAAACTCTTTAATTGGTACAATTATCTAAATAAATACATTGAATATAATTAATGACTTTTACGTGAAATGTTTAAGTATTAATAATTATTGGGCACCATGCAATGTTAATTATATTTCACTTTAATATGTCTCATTAAAAGTTCCGAGAAGTTCGTGAAAGCGTATAGATAGATATTTAACATCACATATTTGTTTAGTTTTTGTTTGAATTAAAAGTTACCTCCGTGGTCGTCCGTGGAACTGTACCAGATGGGGCATAACGTAACTTTAACTTTCGAGTAAAAAGCGAAGGATAAAAACGTTCATCAATTTGTCAATACCGTGACATTTGGCGTATGTATTACAGTAATTCTTGTAATTGGTTAAAAGCCGGCTCTCTGTACACGTAATTGGTAGCTTACGTTTTTGTGTATTAAAGTTGTGGGTGGTCGGGCAAATAAACATTATATCTATATTATTCTGCACTTTGTTAAGTGACATCGCGGGAATGCGGGAATGCTTGCGTAATAAGAGTTGATGTAAAAACTAGGAGTTTGTCCCCTTTGTATTGGCTGGGAACATTGATATACAACTCTTAGAACAATAACGTAATTCGCAGAACCTCCTATTTATAAACGTGCTAGAATCGCGAGAACGCGTACATGTGGGTGATCTTATTAAAAATAATGAGTAAAGAGGCAGGTTTTTAAATTGTTTGGATTTGGCTCAGTTACAGTAAAAAATTAGATGTGTTTATACAATTTATATTTAATTCAGGCAAGTTCTGCGTTGGTTCTTATTTAGCTGCAATTTTTTCTGTAATAAATAAAGCACAAAGCACGTACAAGTCTCCTTTTAAACTTTACTATTTAATAGAGCATTTGAGTTCTCTATATAACTTTGACTCTAGTTTTTTAATAATATCTTAATCATTTATTTTAATATATGAACGCTCTACCCAAGAGATTTGTTTTTTACTTTAAATTAATAATTTTGTTTCCATTAAAAAATATATATATGAATGTATGAGTACCTGGAACAGACTATAACAATCCTAAGAAACATCTAATTAATTACTTATCATAATACTATTCGTGGAGATACGGCACGACGACTCCAGTCTATAGAATTTATGGGACCAATTCAAGAAGTGTTCAAATATCTCATAAATTAAGCTATAATCAGCACAGGTGAAAGAACACTAAACTATACGTTTCTTATTACAAGTTATTATGTTGAGGACCATAAAACCTGGATATTGTGTGTCATTGTCTTGGTCAAATCACAGCAGGTCCTGCAATCACAATTGGAATTGGAAAAATCACATAAGAGCTAGTTATATTAATATTTTTTTATATAACGATAAGCGATTTGACTTTTGAAACTCAAATCGCAGACGTAGGGATGAAAGCCGTCACCCTGAAACGGAATTGGGCGGGATATGTGCTTCGAATGCATCCAGACTGCTGGGCAAAAATGGTTACGAACTGGATTCCGGCGGATGGTCATAGGAAATGTGGACGACCAAAGAAGAGATGGAGAGACGAGCTGGATGCATTCGATAGAGAATGGCAGAAGATGACGGTAGACAGAATGAAGTGGAAGAATAGAGGGGAGGCCTTTGCCCAGCAGTGGGACATAAAATAGGCTAGCTAAAAAAAATTACAATGAGCACCATCTATATCATGAGTATGATTTTAAAATTGGAATATTGAACACAAATTGAAGTAGCTTGAATCCGTCATCTCAGGTTCCTCATTCTTATCATAAGGTTTATAAAGATGATACAAAATTTACCACTAGATCTTGTAGTCGTTATTTAACAAGTGGTTCACGCATTTCTTCATTCAAGATGATTGTTATCATTGAAGGACAGGATTTAGATCAATAAGCCACCATGCTGGTCCAGTGTGAATGGGTTTGCCATATCCAGAGGTAGTAAAGGCACGTGAGGATATTTGTTAACGCCTTGTTATGTATACGTGAGCCTACAAATACATAGTTGCGATGTATGTGAGTGTAACGTGTCCCTCTCATCCTATACTTATCGATTCACACATTCAATTACGCGAGACACCACGCACATAGAATTGCGTGCAAACATTAAACTATGTATAAATATCAATTAGAACAAAGTTAATAAAAATTACAAGCGTCGTTGCGTGTCATTTGACATCTAATCGCAAATTGAGCGAAACAATCTTTGTACAATTTGTAATTAAAGTCCTTGACTCAATTCTACTCAATAAATATTTGACGTAGGTAAAGCGGCTCTGACGTGGTACATTTATTTAATAATAATATTAATTAATATTTATTATATATTTCTATTACAAATAACTAGTCCGTACGTTACTGTCATTAGTGTTTTACTGCTTTAAAATATTTACGCGAATTTACAATTGTTTTGACATTGTTGTTAAATATACCTATAACTTAACATAAACTTATTTGTACGTGGCTGTTTGTCGATTAAGCTATATAAAATTATGTCCAAAAGGGTAAACAGAAGTGTAATCAGAAGCCCAAGCCATATTGCGTTTATTATTCCGTGCCATGATGTGATATATCTTACACAAATTTCATCCGCAGTTACGTGTGTTACTTTTCCAATTGATACCTAGATACACGCATAAATTTTGATTGACTCAACTGGAATTTGAACCCAACACATCAGCGATTCCCTTATTTTCATTGGTCCACGAGTTTCAAGCATATTTGTTGGCTATTACATATGATGCATTCTTGAATAAAATTCGAAATGATGTTTCCTTATTTTCCTCTTATAACGTCCTCCTCTTAGAAATGGTTAGTTAAAATTCAATAGTAAAGAGCGCAGCAAACATTTTCACAATTAGTAACTTCTACAGTGTCAAGTACAAAAATGTATATGGGTTTACCGGTCACTACGCACGCGCGGCTTATAAAGGCTTCAACCGAGGACCTAAACACGTTTTATCATAATCAGTTTGGACATGACATGTGGCAGGACATAAGCAATACGTGTAATTGCATTTTAATTGCACACCAGTTTCCACACGACTTACGTTGTCAAAGCATATTAATTAAAAATATTATAGTGACACATAAACTGAAAATGGTAATTTACTTATTTAAAGTTCAAATATATTCGAAACTTAAAGAAATAAAGAAAGCATTTGTAGGCAGGCATTGGGTTGTATTACTATTACATAACTAGTAGTATTTTTATTGAGAGTAGATGGGTACCTAGACACCCATACAGACGGTATATATACCACCATAATCGTGCCAAAAGGATCCAAATCAGTATCTGCGAAACAGTACTTAATGATTTTCATCTTTTTTTTTTAATTCTGGCGCGTCAAAGTGACCACACTGCACCTGATGGTAAGCGCAGTGCCGTCCAGATAGAGTATCAAGTAGCGAGAGACAGTCTATCCCCCGCTACTCAACACCATCACGCCGGCCTGCTGTTTAGCTTCTTCACATTACGCCTAAAGGACCCAGGATCATAGGAGGGAGGGACATCTGAACACTTGATGACGTTTGATGCCAACCAGAAGCAGCACTCTTATCAATACTGTGGATATTTAGATTGGAATGTTGTCTACACACATATCCTGCTTTATTTTCTTTTATACAAGCGTTTGAAGATACAATTAAATAATTCGCTGGATGGTAAGCACTACGCCTGTCCATGATCAACATGGTACCTCTCAAGACATTAAACTTCCAAGTACTGCACGGTAACTGCATTGCTATCATCCCAAAACATACTGTCAAGTCTCATAATGCCTAATAATTGTGCTGGATTCGATATCCTGCAAATAAACAATATCCTTAATGCTAAATGCTACCTTTCCAACTTTTTTCACTTAAAATTAACATATTTTCCTTTATATGTTACTTTTAATCAAATACTTATCAATATATATTGAGACTGCCTCGGTGGCGCGGTTGTTATTGTGCATGTGTTACGACGGCTGTGCTGAGGTCTCGGGTCGATCGCCGGGTCGGGTAAAGTGATATTGGGTTTTTCTATCTAGAAATTCTCAGTATTAGCCCGGAGTCTGGAACCTCTGCCCGGTATGGTGATAGGCTCGCCCCTTATCACATTATGGGACCGGAATTTGACGTAAAGTGGGTGTACTGGTTACACCTCTGCCTACTCCTTCTGGGATTACAGGCGTGAGTGTATATGTGTCACCGTTCTGATACATTATCAGTATTTTTAGTTATGTTTTTTTCCTTTCTTGCTACTAATTTTAATGATAATTATGAACTATCATAGAGCATAGCTGGTAAAGTTAGTATATGTTTTGCCGTTCACAAAAAAATCTCAAACAAATCATTCCAGTTGATGGTATTTTGTAGGTTTACGTAAGAGCTGTTAGTGTAGTTATTAGTTGATTAAGCATATCCTGCGTGTTGAATTCCACACAGTGTACTCGAGTCTCGCGGCCGAGCGTACCCGAGCTAGATCACCGGCCGATCACCGATTCATGACTGATTGGATACGCACACCAATTATGTCCGAACTCGGTCGGATCCTATTAAATCTATTAGTTACACTATAATGTGCACTTTCTATTATACAGTAACTTTATACGACTCCGTGGTATATTGACTTCGTGTTCTTAAGGATTGGATGCCGTAACTTGCTCATAGTTTGCTAGAGCGATAAAATATTTTTCTGGTTTTTACTGTATCAGGTGCTTTGTCTGCCAATATTTTGCCTTGTTCAAACGAACGGTAGTTTTGTATTATCTCTTTAAATTGAATGATTAATTCGTTGAACAGTTATTATAATAATACTAGCCCTGTATTAAACATTGTTCCACTGCTGGGCACGGGCCTCCTCTACTAATGAGAGGGGTTAGGCCGTAGTCCACCACGCTGGCCTAATGCGGGTTGGCAGACTTCTCATACCTTCGAAAAATTCTCAGATATGCAGGTTTCCTCACGATGTTTTCCTTCACCGTTAAAGCAAGCGATAATTAACATTTTAATACACACATTACTTAAGAAAAGTCAGAGGTGTATGCCACGTTGGTTTCGAACCTACGACTTTCGTCTTGGCAGTCCGTACCGCAACCAACTAGGCTATCGCTGCTTCCTGAACAGTTATTACGTTTGATAAAACTTTTTATCCTCCACTTCGATAAGTTAGTCTAAAGAAATAGCCAATCAGCAGTTCTGAATAAAAAACCAAACAATTCCACACTAAAATCGCGCATTCATTGGCGTTTGTAGATGAACACTAATCCATCATCGATGCGCAATGCGTTGATTTGTTTGAAAATATATTTAATGTTTTTTGCGGTACCGCTGCGTCTAGATTGCGAGCAGAAACAAACGAAGAAGCTTGTCTAGATTCTAGATTACTTTTAAAATTAAATAACGGTATAAAATTGCCATGCATTCGCAATGTGTATTTATATAATGAGTTGTTATCTTCTCTTTTTATGGTTTTGCTTTGAGATATAAAATCATAATTGACTTTAATATTGAGTACAGTTAAGGAAAAAAGTAATTGGCTTAACTTCATTTTGGCACAATTTATAAATTTATAACGTTCCATTGATGATAAAATAACAGTTATTATAGAAATTAGAAAATCAATCAAATGTATATAAAATAAACAGACATTACCTATTTCTGTTTATTAAAGAAAGACATAAAGCAAATGTTTTTTACTCGGAATACACACGCAACGTGTAACAATAAACAGACTACATAAATAAATAATAAAAAAATATGTAATTAGATTATTGTGAAAAATTTAAAAACTGTGTTTTCTTAAAAAATGCAACTGTATCCTACCTCATTAAAATTGCATTACCTTACTTGATGTTATGTTATTATGCCATAATAACATCAAAATTATTAAATAAATGTTGTAACACTTCTACCATACAACATAAATATCCAAACATGATTTTCCTTAGCTGTGAGAGCGCAGGTTTTTATACGATCACATTACGTGCAATTAATTACAAAAAAGCCGTGCGCAATAATTTGCATGTATGCAAACAAGGCGCGCAATTACATCTAGTAGATGGTGTAATACATTAATTACTCTAACGTGTAATGCGTTTTGGCACAGATTGTACAAGGACAATCGAAGAAATCGGCGGTGCTTTGATCGCGGTCACGCCCGCCTCGCAAAACGCAACAACCTATAAAGTAACTAAATTATGCATCAAATCGACGGACAATATAGTCTCATTATCGTTTGCGGGCTCTAGTGAGAAATTCGACTAACGAGCGTCTGTAATTAATTCCTTTTAATATATTATTAGTGCCGCATTAACAGTTAGGTGTCCATCGGCGTGCGTAACGGTGTCTTCAACAGGAAATTAAATTTCATCAAAGCCATTATTTACCAGGTTACAGTAGATGTTTCGGTGCAGTCGATCGTGCAGTTTTGGAGATAAAATATTGATTTACGACTTAGCGAGCATGTGATTTTCGAATACTGTCTAATAGCAATTATCACGTTTTGATTCATTGATTTTTAGCTTCATTCAAAAACCTGATGACAAGTGTGCTATTGAATAAACGTTTCATGATACGCAACCGACACAGAAGACAGACGTCAGTGACATGTTCTCATTGTATGCAACTTTATGGAAACTGTCACGTGTCTCTAGCCTCAGTCACATACTTCAAAATACATACATACATATATATATACACTCAGGCCTATAATCCTAGACGGGGTAGGCAGAGGTGTAGCCAGTACACCCATAATTTGCCGAGCTAATTACCGTCCCATAATTTGATACGGGGCAAGCCTATCGCATTACCGGACAATTTCAGACTCAGGGTTAATACTGATTTCGTTATAGAAACACAATATCACTTTACCCGACCCGGGGATCGAACCCGAGACCTCAGCACAGCAGTCGTACCGCGTACGCAATTACAACTGCGCCACCGAAGCAGACTTCAAAATAAATATACTCAACAGTCACACACATAGTCCTGACCCCACACTAGGTCAAAACTGTATCGGGACTACGGCCCCAGATGTAGGTACCTATACAATCGTCTGTATACATATGGCTGTCATTTTTCAGTCTCGGTGGCGCACATCAGTATGTTTATCTTTAGACAGTAATTATATGATTCTGATTCTGATTCCATTCTGATGATTATCGCTCTACGAGTATCTTATCGGCCCTGACTTTTAAGCAGATTAATACTCGTTGTTCAACTATCGAGCACTGACTGCGATTTTTTATGTAATCATATATTTAGATATATGTTAGCGTTCACAAAATAATGCCTGGTAAGTTCGTATTTATATAGGGTTACACTATTGGTAGAGAGTTATAATAACACCCAACAGTCACATACATAGTCCTGACCCCCAAGATACGAGTCTTGTGTTGGGTTTTTCCCAGACCTAAAACAAATATTTGTGGGGTATGGGGATCAAACTCACAGCCTCTCGATTCTCAAACGGCTACTCACCCAGTGCGCTACAGAGGCTGAGATAGTTAGAGATATTTAGTATACATCACCCACATATCTGGGTTTAAGTGTATATATCAATGTATTTATTTTCATTACATAAATTGATGAAATGAATAAAAAAGAAGTGGATGGTAATCATGAATAATTTAAATTTAGGGTTTTCTTGGAAATGGGGAGAATTTTCTCTTTGCTTTTCAAGACCTTACATTCAAAGAGTTTATTGTTTAATTAGTGCGAAGTCTACCAACCGACATAAGGCCAGCGTGATGGACTAAGACCTAAGCCCTGTTCAGAGGAGGCCCGTATCCAGCGGTATTATGTATAACACAGAGATTATGTTATTATATGTGAAGTTCTATTCTACTACCTCGGTGGCGCAGTTGTAATTACGTATGCGTTACAACTGCTGTGCTGAGGTCTCGGGTTCGATCCCCGGGTCGGGTAAAGTGATATTGGGTTTTTCTATCTAGAAATTCCTCAGTATTAGCCCGGAGTATGGAATCTGCGCCCGGTATAGCGATAGGCTCGCCCCTATCACATTATGGGACCGAAATACGGCGAAAAGTGGGTGTACTGGTTACACCTCTGCCTACCCCTTCGGGGATCACAGGCGTCAGTGTATGTGTGTTCTATTCTACTATTATTTTTATTAATAATGAAAATATTTTTCAATATAACTTTCAAGCACTGTAAACAAACATATTTTATAGTTTTATGGATATTTTATTTACCATTTGTGTGTTTTTTCGAATAATATATCGCAAATCTATTTACAGAGCATCGAATGGGCGCAGACGCCGAGCCGCCGGCATGCGAGGCTCGACTCCTCAACGGAGACCTCTGGCGTCGGTTCCACGACATCGGCACTGAGATGATCATCACCAAGGGTGGACGGTAAGTACAGCCTTTTTTAGAGCCTCATCGCACTAGGATACCATGTACCAATACACAAACAATTATTGCATATGTCCCATAGGGGTAGGCGAAGACCGCTTGTACGTTATGTATATAAGTTATTTATATAATCTTTATATAATTGGAAAATACTTAAGCCAGGAATATGAAAGTGCATTTTATGTCTATGGCAGTTTAGTGATATACACTTGGCTATGTTCGTTGATATTGTATATATAGTCGGGCGTGATACTTGTCGTAAGAAAGCATTCCATTCGTCTCCTCATTTAAGTGTATTTAAAAACCAAATACATGAATATCTCAAACATAGTCATTGAATTTCCAGCAAATATGAGGCATTTTTATCTTGGCAGGATGACCATACTGCACCTTATGGTAAGCGCAATGCCGTCCAGGTAGAGTATCAAGTAGCGAGAGACAACTACACCTCGCTACTCGACACTATCATGCTACTTTTATTTGTATGGAAAAATAAGATCATTTAATAATTGTTGGGACTATAATTACCGTTGTAAAGTTGAAAATTAATACTGGGCCTTATTAATTAATAGAATATCACAAATATTCCTAAATTAATATAACTTTGAATACATAGAATTAGTATCAGATGAGACGATTTACAAACAGCATGATTTATTAACATTTTATACCAAGGCACCGTAATACAATGCCGTTTGTATGTTTCTGAGATTTTTTTTTATATCATAGTCCGACAAACGAGCCAGTGGGTCACCTGATGTTAAGTGATCTCCACCGCCCATGAACATCCACAATACAGAAAGTATCACGTATGCGCTGTCGGCCTTAAAGGACAGGAATAGGGATTACGTTAGGGAAGGGGGAATCTGGGCCTCCGGATATCTATCTCACTTACCATACGAAACGCGACAGTGAACTGTCACTTTACGTTGGTTTTCTGTGAGACAGTAGTACTACCCCGGTCGAGCCGGCCCATTCATGCTGCAGACAAATGTGTACAGCGTGGCTCTACCACTGAATGTTATAATTGTGATTAAAATAATTGTACATACATACATATACACTCTAGCCTATAATCCCCGAAGGGGTAGGCAGAGGTGTAACCAGTACACCCACTTTTCGCCGAATTTCGGTCCCATAATGTGATAGGGGGCGAGCCTATCGCCATACCGGGCACAGGTTCCAGACTCCAGGCTAATACTGAGAATTTCTAGATAGAAAAACCCAATATCACTTTACCCGACCCGGGGATCGAACCCGAGACCTTAGCACAGCGGTTGTAACGCATGCGCAATTACAACTGCGCCACCAAGGCAGTAAATAATTGTAGTTCATCAAATTTAGCATAGACGCATTCTGTTCATTCGAATATTAAAAAATCGTACATTTACGTTTTAACATAATCACACGTATCGTTGAAAATACCAATGAGGCATTTCCATGATTGGGGTCGTGATCTCGTTCATTGAAGTACACAGTTTTAATATTACGTTTCATACCTAGTGTATTATGTTCCAATATTTTATATTGGCCGAATTTGCTTGGAGATTAAGAAAGATTTGTAACTTTGTAATACTAGTAAAACATTTAAATTTAATTTCCATTTTAATAAAGATAAGTTTTGTTGACAAGGAATGTATGTAGTTCAAGTACTCTTTATGGAACAAAAAGGTAGAGAAGCTTATTACGTACATTAACAAGAAGACGTTTATGTCACACAAGCATTTTAAACACGTGTGTAATTACAAGTTTGATGTCTAAAAAGGTTTTACTCCAACCATCATTTCAATGAAATTGCGCAGCTGTCGGAATCCAGGAATCGATTTTTACAAAAACACATTACCCGTAATAAATTATAAAATAATAACAAAAAGTTAACGAAAACCCATTAGGGCTGCCGAATCTGACGCGGGGCTTGTTAACGGATAATTTGGAGACGGCCGGACCTCCGTCATAGACAAAACAAACAGCTGCCCCCACGGCAATTTGTGCATTTCTCTAAATGGCCGAGCACAAATTACACCTTATTATAAGCTTGTTTGCTTTACGACGGTACCCCTTCAATTATTTTTTTCGTGATCGGTAATGTGGGGCGAGCAGTGAAGAAATTACAGTGTGCCCGCGACGTCGGCGCCTCCGCCCTTATCGCGAGCGTTCGACAGAGGAGAGAGACCCACCGCGCGCTCGCCGCTTGTGCAACACGCCTCGCTATTAGCAGATGGCAGCCCGCGGGGCGTTCTTATTGCTCGACTTACCTTCGTACTTCATGTACTCAGGAAACATTCATCACATTATGTACAGATATTAAAGTAGATACTTCTGTTATAATACTTTAGCGGTAGGCTGCGGCTTTGCTGTGCGCTGGCATTACATAAGTCTATGGGCGGCGGTGTCTACTTACCATCAGGTGTCCCGTCTGCTCGTCTGTCTATCCAGGCAGTAAACAATTCATAAAAACTTTTAGGTATGTCTTACTACTAGGTGACAAAAAATATCCGTGTCCGTCTAGGTACAACTAGTTTGTCTATTTCGTTGTGTTTTGTACGACTTTGAAGTGAATAAAATGACAGTATTATGAATGTTAACCTCTTATTTGTCAGAGTGGAGAACGCAGTACTTTGTCATAAAGTACTTTATAAGCTTTGTAACTTAATGTTCAAGTTGATATTACTGTTACACAATCATCTTTTCTCCTCATTTAAGACGTATATATATATTCAGAATATTTATATTCTCCAAATTGTCACTATGTAGATTCATTTTACACTAAAGACATAAAATAAACTCATAGGAATTAGTATTGACATTTTGAACTATAGATTTAAAACGGATATGTTTATAAAATGGAATTAATCATATTAAATTCTGGAGTCCCATTTTACACAAAGAATTTGCTTAACGCAGGCTGGCGCCGGAAAAATATAACCGTGCTCCAAACACGAACAATTTACGAATAAGTATTAGAATCGTGAATTTGAAATAAGAAATCAAATTTATTTGAAAATTCATTAAAAAAATACATATCGATATCAATAAACTTTGTTCAAACTAGTCTCGCAGTGTTTTTGTAAAGATGCCCATTATGTGCCTTCGACTTGTACACTCATTAACGAATGATGTAAAATGTGATTCTCTGTCAGATTCAATCGCTAATTGCCCAAACGCATGAACATTTTGACAATGTGCAAACTGCCTTTTGAACAAAACCGACATGACGTCGTGTTACATTTTCACGGACAGTGCTTGGTGAAGTAAAGGTGATTGCTAATGTACATCACGTCCGTTCGAATTCTTTCGGAATTAAAAATGAGAATACTTCGTAATTAATGGCGTGTAATTAGCGTCGGGAGCTCATCGTGGCATCGTGTGGAGGCCACGCTCTCGTTAAAGCGCGCGCAAAAAGCGGGCGCGGACGTCGCCGACGCACGGTGCGGTGCAGCACAGTGCGGCACAGTGCGGCGCGGCGGATGACTGTCGTGCGCGATGGATGTAGCGGCGTGCTTGCGCAGTGTCCCTGTTTTTGCATCGGTTCGCGGGTAATTAGGCCGGTTCCTCCGCGCTCCTGTCATCTCCTACACGTTTTTTTGTCTCGGCCGCCGGCGCGGACCACCGCGCGCCTCTTCGACTTACATTCCGATAATTTACCGCTTTATCCGGCGTTTGGTGAATCTCGTTAGTTGGCCCGCGCGCTCGTCTACGGGTCACTTTTGTTTGTTTTGTATTAATGATGCGGCGGTAGAGGCCGGGGGCGCGCTGGCGCCGACCCCGGCGCCACACCGAACCAAATAGCTCAAAAATATTTCATGAATTTCTCATATTGAGCATGGCACGGCGAAGCTGTTCAGACTACAGAGCACAGCGCGGCGTGGGTACTGTAATAGGATCATAGTTTCAGGCGCAGCGAGCGCACGCTACAGCTCTAATAATTCAAATTAGTGAGTGTAACTGCAAGCTTTTAGTTGCAATTTAAACAGTGTTAAAAGCTATTGCTGGCTTTGTTCTTTATCCGGGCGTGTAGGAGTGGCCGCAGGTTTGGCGGGTGAATTGAATACGCAAACAGTAGATTTGGGCGGTACGTTTGTGTAAGCGGGCCGACCAGCGCGACCGCTCGGTGTTAACACCTGCGCAGCGGCGGCCATGCACTTGCTATATGTGTTAGCTAGGGATTTGTAGTAACACTCTTTCCAATTTTCCCACCTGTGCGTGGCCGTGTAAATTGCCCCTTATATAGGTAAGGTACACACTGACATGTGTTACGTGCCTACTCTAAACAGGTTCCCTTTGTTTGCATACACATGTGAACAACACAACGCTTTAAGTACATATTTTAATTGGCCGTACCACACAGTGCGTATTAAAAGGCTCTTCTTGCTGATTGATACATCCACTCTCCGTGGAGTACCTACCTACTTAACATAACAAATGTAAAGCAATTGATATGTCTACCACATAGATATAGGCATAAGTCAATTTATAGGTAAAGTGCGTACAAGTTAGTTAGTACGTTGTTTAATGCCGTGTACATTTCTGTGACGCGTCGACGCGCCCGCACCGTGCCAGTGTTCCAGTGTGTACAATAAAGCAAACAGCAACAAAACTGTGACACGTTCCATCTGTTCCATTCCGTGTTTCAAGATAATACTTAACCCTCAATAATCGACGTACAAACAAACAACGGTTAGAATAGAGTGCGTTATTTATTTTTTCTCAAAACCGAAATATGACAAATGGGCGCAGGTCGGCTGGCGCGGGGCGACGGGCGCAGGCGCAGCGCTCGCGTGTCGTCGCGCGGACCTCCCGCCATTTTAAAAACAAACATACTACACAAAAACTCGTTATTTATTTTCGTGTTATTCGATGGGAAGGGCGCGCCCGAATTCGCTTGAAAAAATCATAAGCTATAATTAAAAACGTCTGCGTCCGTACGGACTCTGGGCCAGGTACTAGTGCCGCGGCGCTACGTCAGGGAAACTCGGCTAGTACGAGTAAATCACGCATGACGAGAAACACGCGTGTGAGATGTTCACCCGGAGTGGAGCCCGCAGCCGCAGCTCACCGCTTGACGAGATAAGGAGCGCAATCACATGTCGAATCAGTCACGAGCACGATTCTAATAAACGCACGTAAGCCCATTCCGGCGCTTGTTTTAACAGAAATACCGATTAATTGATTCGATCTGTGTAGTAATTAAAATGGGTGATTAGAGCGCGGGGAGCGGCGGCCGGCGCCGGCGCCTCAAAGCGTCGCCGCCAACATTCCTTTTGTTTTACCACGGTTCGATTGTCGCCTGCGTGGTGCGCACGGTTGTCGCGCGTCCCTGTCTCTCGAGCGTGGGTCGCCGCCCGTGCGAGAGGGAGGCACGCGGGCGCCGACCTCCTGCGGTGCTGCCGGCCGCCCGCCGCGCGCCCCGCCCAGGCCACGCAGCACTAATAATCAGATTATGACAGCCGGACGTCTCCCGTACTCCAACCACTCCATCTAGTCCATGCACTCGTCACTCTTCAATGTCACATGCTACCTTGACATTAGAATTTCTCCACTGATCTGATCACGAGATACGAAAAGATCCTCAAATCCGCCTGACATAATGCCCTTTTTTGTTTAACAATTTGAGTACTACGTATTCTTAATGATGAACGTTAATTATCTTTCGAGGTTTATGTGTTTACCACACGTGCGTTTCTTAACAAACCCGATGACTGTATATCTCGTCGCGTATATTCGCTACGTCAATACGTTACTCGACACGCAATCGTCACTAGTCACTCGTCACTCGTCACCGACACTTGTACACGTACAGTGGGCGGTAGCATCCGTGGAACAAACAAACCTGTTTGTACAATTTGTAGTTGATAGAAAACGTTTAATTTAATGAAAGCTTAGATGAAATCTTTAATGTCATGTGTTTAAAAATGTAATGTCATCGATTGTAATGGGTAATTCCGGAGAGGAGGGTCCCGGGAATCCGAAGCACGCGCCGAATGGTCGCCGCTTCACCGCGCCGAACCGTGATCATATCGCAATATCTCCAGGGAATAGCCCGCAGCTAACACGCGATGTACGTAAGTACAATCTGTTCGCTGTTCATTGCAGCGCTTAAGTCTTGCACCTCTCCAGACTCTGCCAGCGAGCGTTCTATGTATTACCGGCAGTGTAAAACGGCCGTCCGTTGAGATCACAGGCTGAGTTGAGCGATCATCTGAACCGCACAGTCATCGGCGACTCCCGCGCCTTCGCGTCCCGCCCAAACTAAAACAATCGACGATCGTGGAAAAAACAAACACCGCCACGATAATTCCAATTCGGAGTATAAAAAATACGCGCTTGGCGCTGTGGAGTGGCGCACGACTGTTTTTTGCCGCACGACAGAGGTCTGATGATAATTTCTCATTTGGTTATAACATTTTTGTCGGTCTAAACGTCGTAAATTCCACGAATAATTTAGTAAAGAAAGTGGTCGTGTTGAAGATGTTTTGTTTTTATGGCGCCAACGAGCAGCTCGGGTTAGATCGGTATCTGCCGATACAAACGTTTAACCCATGTTACTCGGAACTCGGGAATTATTCTCACGGCCGCGTCTCCGGTTTGCCACATAACAAATTGTGATCGCAACTAATCGGTCATGCCTTACCGCATTTTTGTAATGTACAATATGTATCTGTGTAACATTTGCATTACAAACTATTCAACTTATTTTTTTAAATTACATAGACATAAAAAGACGTGGCGTAAAAAGCTTATAGCTCAGATGCCATCTCATAACTGCATTCAACGCGTACGTGCTCATATTCCCTGGTGCCCATGTCGAGTCTCCGGGAAGTGAGATCGTTAGTGGCGTCTAGAGAAGGGTGCGTCGTCTGTCACACAAGTCGTAAAGGCACGAGGCGGTAGCGTTAGAAAAAAACTAAACATTACATATTTCACGCACGTTCCTTACTAATTAACCGTGCACTCTTACTTTTATATTTCTTCTGTAATATGCTATGAAACGGCTGCTGCGCTGTTTTATACAAAGCAAGGTATAATTCGATGTTTCTGTGACATATTGACGGCTCTTACGCAAATTAAAGCATTGGCGATTTTGTTTTTTTTAACCTAATTATCGTGGATCGTTTAAAAACTCGTAATTTCGTCTTGAAAACACTATTTTATTGCAGTAAAACGGCTTTACTGAGTTAAAAAAAACTAGAATCAAACGTTGGGACCGTCTCTTGTAAAATTTTGTTTTTGCACTTTAGCCGTACATACGAACCATCTATATGCGGCACTATAGTATATTTTTAATACCAGCGACTAAAGTTGTCACTTATGATGCTTAGAAGTTTTCAAATATTTATTGATATATCTGGCCGCTAATCGTGTTTCTGTGCTTTAACCAAATTTTCCCCAAACTATGATTTATACGGCTATATAAAGTCATAAACCGACTTTAAAAGTGCTTAAGCCGTCTAAATTCTAAAATAAATATATGATGTCAATTGTGTAAAAATTGGCAATAACTCAACCTTGTGACTCTTTTTTTTCATTTTTGTAATGTAAGAACGGCTTTATTCAGCGAAAATATTAAAAAAAGACGAAGAGCACAATATAATAAGTATTTTTGTTTAATATTATAGTCAGTTTACAACGTGTGATGGGTTTATATCAATATTTTGCTAATAATAGTATTAGCCTTGTACTACACTGTGCCACTGCTGGGCACGGGCATCCTCTACTAGATGGGTGAGGCCTTAGTCCTAGGTCTAATGGGGGTTAATAGACTTCACATACCTTCGCAATTAGTGATGGGTAACACAATGCATACGCAGGTAATTTCAAGTCTGAGATCTATGCTTACTGGACTGGTTTTTGACCTATGACTTTCGTCATGGCATTTAGTACTACTCCCAACTAGACTATCGCTACTTTTTAAGTAATATTTAAGTCAAAGATTAAACATCTAATAGTTTTCAGTACTGCAACTTTAGCACTTCTCTTCAAATAACTCAATTACCTACAGGAATATTGGGATACGATGTTTGGCCATTTTGCGGCCTTATGAGTACTCTGACACTAGACCCTCGACCGCTTCTTCACCTTCTTGACCATGGCGTAGTGTGAAGAAGAAGAAGATTGTCTCTCGCAACTCGACACTTTAATTGGACGGCATTGCGCTTACCATCAGGTGCAGTGTAATCACTTTGCCGTGCCAGGATAAAAAAAATTAGTACTGATGACATTAAGGTGACAGTCACGTGCGAGTGCATGACCAGGCGTGGGCGCGGTGGCGAGCGCTGTCGGTCGCTGCACTCGCGCTCGTGTGTCGATACCATCGCGGTGCATCGCGACATCACGCGCCGATGGTATCGCACCAAGTCGCTACCGAACCGATGATAACCACTCCCGCACTCCCAGGGTGCCTCAGCCAGGCTCACGATTCTCTAATAAAACTGACCTTGTGACATGGTTTGCCGCTTGTGAGAAACATATTATTGTCTTCAACTTCCATAATAAGGTAAAATAAAAAGAAGGGAAAAATCAAGAGGTGGGCGCGATGTGTTGCATAGTCAGTATTCGTGAGATTACAACTTCAATCAAATGAAATACAGCGGTTTAGCACACTACATATTTGGGTTCAGAAACCATAAGTGCAGTCAATCACTTTTTGTGAATTTCAATAAAGCAAATATATAACGGTAGGCAGTGGCTTTGCTGTGCCCTGGTATTACAGAAGTCTGTGGGTGGCGGTGACTACTTACCATCCGGTGGCCCGTCTGCTCGTCTGCCTATCGAGGCACTAAAAAAAAATACGACTCCTGTACATTTTTTTATCCTGGCACGGCAGAGTGACCACACTGCACCTGATGATAAGTGCCGTGTCGTCCAGTTAGAGTATCAAGTAGCGAGAAATAATCTATCCCTCGCTACTCAACCCAATCATGCCGGCCTGCTGTGTAGTTTCTTCACACTACGCCTAAAGGACCCAGGTTCAAGAGTATTTTATATCTCATAAAGAAATTACAAAAAAATCATGCACTGAAAAATTATAACATTTACAATAGTTAAAAGCGTATTTGCAGACACTATAATTCATCTAAGTAAGCAAATAGTAAATTTCAACAATAATATATTTCAGATCCCCGACTTAATTCATTGAATGATACCATGACGATCTTCGTTTATATAACCGCCATATAAAAGCTTGTCAACAATAAAAACGATGCGACATTGATTAAAGAACACGCAAATAAGCGAAGACGCGGCGACGAGACATCAAAACACATTTCCTTGAAATATGTAACACCAGTTCAATGTCAATAGCGATGCGATGTCGCAAGCGTGGCAAGTGGCAACTGGTAACTCGCGACGCCCACTAATTGCGTTGATGTGGGTGACGGATGACGCGAGGCGGTACGGTGCGGCACGTTTGAAGTGCAATAAAGCTATGTATTCACTTGGCAACAATAGGCTAGTTGACTATTTTTGGGTATTATTTTATTCTTCATGGTCTATATTAATAAAATATTATCATTAATAAATATAAAACATAAGTTTTCAAGATTTAATTTACATTTTTATAAGCCAACTTTATTTTTCCCCCCAAAACGCTACCAACTGTCATGGCCTCTAGTGTGACGTGACCATCTGCAAAACTAATAGACGTTCGGCTCAGTGTTTAATAGATGTATTGTACGGTGACGTCATACATTTTGTGTTTCATGTCACGTGACAAAATGCTTTATTTTTACATATTTGTTTCTTGAAAATATTAAATAATCGCGTATAATTTTAGAAAATTGGTTTAATTTTCGATATTTTTAGATTAAAATCTATTATAAAAAACAAAATTCTCTCAGGTTTTCACTTACTGTCAACTACCCTATTGACGAAATGTTGCTCAACGTGTAGCCTAACATCACGGAGATTTTGATTATCAACTGATTGTCTGACAATATTTTTACTAGATTTATTATTATTATATTTTATATATCATTATATGAAAGCTACATTCAGCATTTACTAGCAAAAGTTATAGATAATGTTTTTGTTGATAAAATTGCTCTGAAAGAAAATGTGTTTGGATTTATAGTTTTCAAAATAAATCAATAAAACTTGGACGCAAGATTACGGCCAAATTAAGGGGCTCCCCACCACGAAAACTTAAATTTCTACTCTGCAAGAAATCCTCTATCAGATAAAAATGTAAAACCTACGGCTACTCAATTTACACAATTATTTAATTTTTTTCTTTGTATTGGATTGATTATTAACGGTCATTTTTTTTTTTTTTTTTTATTTATCATAGTCCGACAAACGAGCCAGTGGGTCACCTGATGTTAAGTGATCTCCACCGCCCATGAACATCCACAATACCGAAAGTATCACGTATGCGCTGTCGGCCTTAAAGGACAGGAATAGGCAATAGGGATTAGGGAAGGGAAGGGGGAATCTGGGCCTCCGGATATCTCATTTACCATACGAAACGCGACAGTGAACTGTCACTTTACGTTGGTTTTCTGTGAGACAGTGGTACTACCCCGGTCGAGCCGGCCCATTCATGCTGTAGACAAATATGTCTACAGCGTGGCTCTACCACTTTTAATGGTCATTTTTGTACTACATTGATAATTATAATTAGAACATATCTGCAAAATTAAAAACTATATTTTAGAGTAGTTCTTGGAAGGTGGCAATATATATAAAGTTTCTAGCAATTTCCGAACATGACATCGGAGTTTAAATATCTTAAATCGCGGTGGTATTAAGACCCATACTGTGCATACCTAGATAATTAAAGTCAAACTCGCGTTAATTCTAAGAACCAAAACACTGAGAAGTATTTTCGTGGAACCACGATACGGAGTCGTCATATGTTACAGTAAACAATGTACTATCACGTTCAGTGTACTGCAGTCAGCCCAAGCAACGCACGCTAGCGGTTCCTTCTTACACCACGCACAGAAAATTAATATCAATTAACACACGCGGGCTTAATTGTGAATCGGGCGCGGTTCGCGTGCGGCGGCCTCTTTGTCGGCACCACAGAGCCTCCTGCGTGCGCGCAGCTTTAATTCGCAGCCGTATCTTAACCCTTCCTCGAAAAGCTTCCTAAAATACAAGCGCCGTTCATTTCCCGCAGGCGCCCGATACTCAGCTATATTACCCCGACATACGTTTGCAATTACTTAGCTATATATACGATGATAGTCGCTAGGGATCGCGGCATCACGGTACGACGAGCGAATATCCTGTCCTTGATTGATCGAACGTTGGGAGTTTGCTACCAACTTCGATGTTTTGAGATGACGTGACGTAGCTATGTCGTGTCTTGCAGTACGGTCCGGAGCTTGCGAATATTTTACACAAGATCAATTACTTTCACAATAGTGCACGTCTTTAGCAAATCCTTACGTAAATATGTTAAGCAAACGACTGTTTATAAAGCTTTGTTATCTCGCCGCCGCTCAATTCATCGTATCTCTAAAGACAAATAAAAATATGACTTATTAAAATTCTACTGCTACTATCGACTCAATCTTTTATCTTAGATAAAAATCACCGCTTTTCAGACGATCATCAATTCTTTGCTTATGTCGCAGCTTTGACAGGATTATAATTAGAAACTGTCCGTCCTTATGGGTTGTCGTTTTTAATGTCGCTAGTCGGTCCCATACTGCGCTCGCATTTCATTAACTCAAATGTTAAAAAATTGGGAGTTTCTCATAAAACGGCGTGATTTATGCCGGGTCGGGAGCTAACGAGCGATAGCCACTGGTCGACCCTTACCGTCACCACCTCGCCGGCCACCGCTGCTCTTATCACATTTACATAAGATTTACATTAGCATGGCGGTATTCAAAGGAGTTTACTCATAGCGAGCCGATCGATCGGGCAATTAACTTCTTCACGCGATATAACACTATTATGTATCTTTACTTTTGAATCGATAAACGTTGCCTTACAATTTCGCAGACTTCGATGATACAATCAATAATGATCAATTGGTCGCGGTATGTGCAACGAGATCTGAATGTCGATCCGCTGAGATGAGAGCCCCTCTCATGTCGACGCAACAATGTTACTGAAATAAGACGTCGTTAATTTTTAATTATCGAGTTTCGCATTCGGCTAAATCTTGTGATCGGATGAGTGCGCAATGTTAACGATCTGTTGTTTTTGGCCGGCGTCAAGCTCATAATAGGGTGTAGATGCGGCCGGTAGATAAGCTTTGTGGTGGCCGCACAGGCTGTCGGGAGAGCGGGGACAGAGCGGCCCGGTCCCGGTCGCTGCACCAACTGTCAACTAAATTACACAACGTTAGTCGGACCCTCGGTTCGCAATTTACGAGCAACAAGCTTTGAGCCACGCGCAGTGCCGCGGCGCCGGCGCTTAAAAAGGCATTGAATTAATTTCACACTTTCTCCTTTAAGTACATTAGGGGATTGCACATTTACATATGAAAGCTTTTAGTTGAGTCGAAGTTTTGAATTTCGATTTTCGGTTTTTCGCCCTTTAGTCTTTTTGAAGTATTTATATTATTTTTCCTGTAATTTTAAGATAACAGCTTAATATTGGTAATATGTCGAATTTATGTATTACGCAAAACATTGAGAAAAATGTATAGGTATACGAAAGCAAAAAGATTCCGAGGTTGACTGGTAGTGTGTAAACAACATTTCCAATATAGCTCCCATTTGTAGATTGCGATCTGGTTTTTTTTTATGAACTGTGAACAAGATTTTATTTCAATTGATTAGTTTTTGAGTATAATAAAAAATACAAGAACGTAATAATTTATTTTAAAATTGCATAGAGTCTAAGATACATCTATTGAACATGAAATTAATAGCCCATTATTTAATCAATCGTAAAAAATCAAACGTGGATGAATATTGCAAAAAAACTACGTAATTACTCAACACATCCTGAACATAACGCTACAAGCGCAACTTTACATATTTATTTAAAGTTATTAATTCTTGTTTATAATTACGTGCTACTGTAATAACATCTACTAAATTTACGTAGCTATTAATGATACCAATCTGCGGGCATCGTAAGATCAGAAATTAATTGAGGCGGTTACCTTTAGAGATAGCTTACAATCTGCGAACTAACTTGTTAGACTTAATGCCACTGTTGCGGCTTCATTGCGTGACTTCAATTTCTGCAAAATAACTATGAACTAGACTCTATAAAAAAGTCAAAGATTTATTACAGTGGTTCGAACGCGGGATGAAATGATTTATAGAGCAATTAAATTTGTCATTTTGTACTAAATTGAAGTATGAATTTAAATTATACATTTTTTATACCACGATGGTGGCAAACAAGCTTACAGCCCACCTGATGGTAAGCGGTTACCGTAGCTTATGGAAGCTTGCAACACCAGGAGCATCACAGCATCACTGACGTTCATTCTCAACTAGTAATTATAGCACCCATAGTAACTTTACACTTTGACCAAATTTTTTACACGATCAGTCGTTATAGTGTTTATTATTTATCTATTTGATGTTTCATTTAGATGTATTAAGTTTTCATTATTCCATCTCATTTTAATTATATCCTCTAAAAAGAATATTTTTTTCATTTTATTCCATTACAATTCCCGATATGTAAACTACAGAGCCCCAGATCGCAGTGTTCAAGAAGGAACCGAATGCCAGACATCCCTATCCTCTAGATCATCGGATATTATAGGAACCCCTAGACATAAATATATGTGAGAGCCTTATAATTTGTATTTAAGGCCCACTTTAAACGTGTACTTGTGACAATTTAAAGGTCTATGTTTAAGGCCCCTTGAGTCGGTTAGAACAACAAACTAACTTACTAATATTTTATTGCAATTTCAAAGACTGATATTAAATGTTTTTAGAATCTCTCGATTTGAATACATATTATAAAATTAAAGAGCGGTTCTTATTCGCGCAATATTTTAATAGTATAAATACCACAATTATCTCGAGACGTTTCAATCGAGTTGCATCGCCCGCCGTGGTCACTATTCAATCGATCAAGTGAATATTGCGTGATTAAGACCCGTACCTTAATTTTATATGACTGATATTTTCAATACTAATTTAATAAACACACTAGAATTTTCTAACATCAGACATATCTGCATCCACAAGCGGTGCGCGCAATTGAAATGCAAATCTGTCTTTATTGCGTAAAGGGGCGCCGACACGGTGATTAAAAATTTCCAATTTCCGCAAGAGCGGGCGGCGTTGTTTGGGGCGGCTGTAAATTTGGCGATGCGCATAAACATGTCGTGCAGGTGCGCTCGCAGGTCTTGTCCTTTGTACGAGACGGCTGCCTCGCGGCGGCGCCTTTCTCTTAACTCTGGATGCTTTCACCAATACGCTTTTAGAGAACGACACCGCCTGCTTTGACTCTATCTAAGCTAGATCAACAAATGATACTTTTATATTGTGCAATTAATTATTACTAAGGTATAACATAAGATTTTGGACATGGAAGTCGCGTTTTTTTATTCTGGCGCGGCAAAGTGACCACACTGCACATGATGGTAAGCGCAGTGCCGTCCAGATAGAGTATCAAGTAGCGAGAGAGTCTATCCCTCGCTTCTCAATACAATCATGCCAGCCTAATATCCATGCCACTTATACTTGTACTAGTTTTAAAAAGATTTTAATAATCTAATATAACATCACCCATAGTGTTACATAACTGTTGTTATAAAAAATAAAGAGCAATGGATTGACTAACAACCACATTTGCTGAAATAACATAATGTAAGGTCATATTTGACTATTGAAAAATACTTTAACGAAAGTAATACTTGACTACGGTTGAAATAACAGGGCCTTAATATCTAATAACACAGGTCATAACGTGATTAATATTCGATGTAGATTGTTATCAATTAGTATTGCCTATAAAATTTTTCTTTGCCCATGAAAAAGTTGTACGCATTTTCCATTCATTACTTTTTGCATGTAGTTTTTTTGCTTGACACCCTTCGACGGACACAGGTTGCGCTGTTTTTGCCGCCACCTGCAGCTCGGGCAAAAACGATCCAATAAAATAAAACTTTTTGTGTCCATCGTTATGATTGAAGGCATTGTCGCTGATTTTAAACAAAGGACAACAGATACGGGCACCCATCAATATGCTAATACCAGTTTACATCTCAAGAGACGATTCCGAGGCGTTTTTTGTGCTCGTCGACCGAATCACCAAATTGGTTTATTTGTTTAGTTACGAGCATATCCCTTTATGAGTGTAGTTTGTTTGGTTTGCGGGGAAAGAACGGGAAGATTATGTTTGGTATGATTTAAGGACTGCCATATTTATTTAAAACATAAACATATTTTTTTGGTTATACTCTTTGTTAGCTGTTTTGTGCAACTGTTATTAAATTTATTTGATATACGCTGTAGAATTATGAAAACGTTTATATTTGTAAAAATCACACGGCTGTTTGAAAATGTTAAGAGATATATTATTCAAATTTTTTTTTATTGCCTGGGTAGGCAGACGAGCAGACATGCCCTGATGGTAAGTAGTCACCGCCGCCCATAGACTTCTGCAATGCCAGAGCACAGCAAAACCGCTGCCTACCGTAAAATTATCTATCTCTATTTATACATTTGATTATTTATACAATTGATCCGCTAGTTCTTGTTGAGTTTGAGTATCATTATCCAATAAGGCTTGCAATTCTTTGTCTGCGAACTTTTCTGATGGTTTCCCACGCTCTTCGTTTCTCATGTCAAAATCACCACTTTTGATTTTTTTTAACCACTTTGTTTTTCTTATATCATAGGCCGACAAACGAGCCACTGGGTCACCTGGTGGTAAGTGATCTCCACCGCCCATGAACATTCACAATACCGAAAGTATCACGTATGCGCTGTCGGCCTTAAAGGACAGGAATAGGGAAGGGAAGGGAAGGGGGAATCTGGGCCTCTGGATATCTCACTTACCTTACGAAACGCGACAGTGAACTGTCACTTTGCGTTGGTTTTCTGTAAGACAGTGGTACTACCCCGGTCGAGCCGACCCATTCATGCTGTAGACAAATATGTCTACAGCGTGGCTCTACCACTTTTGTTTTACCAAGGTCATGTTCATAAACTTCGACAAGCATTCAATGCTATACAGCAGCAGTTTTCTGTTTTCAGCTGTCCCAAATCGACATGTTTATGGTTATAGAAAAATATAACCGTGAATGGAACTTGGGTTTTTATGTTGAAAATCTCAGCTGTTAGATGATGGTGCTACAGAAGCGGTCTTAATGGTCCCTAAACTGATGGCTAGCACAATCTTTAAATTCCGGTTATACTTCTACACCTATATAAATATTCGGAGTATTTGACAGCCTCCGTGGCGCAGTTGGCGAGTAGCCGGCTGTGAAACGAGAGACCGTGGTTTGATTCCCACACCGGGACAAATGTTTGTGTGACAGACAGATATTTGTGTCCGGGGTCTGGGTGTTGTGAGACCGAAAGTCTCTCGTAGACCCTGATACCCACAACACAAGACTCGTTTCTTAGTGTGGGGTCGGAGCTATGTGTGTGACTGTTAGGTTTTATTTATTTAATATAATAATCTCAAATCTTAAGTTAATGTGTATTGAACGTTGCGTGCCGCGTGTGTAGTACGTTGTTTTAACCAGACACGGTTCGCATTCACAAGGCATGAACGATTAACTGTTTCCTAAAAGTTCAGCTATTAACATTCAACGCGGAAAGCGGAACCACGCAAAAATCATTCATGTATTCAATGAACTCCGAATTAACGAGATTCGATTCAGATTAGCGTAATATAATTGTGATACGCGTTGAGGTAAAACTTTAATTGGAATCGAGTCACGTTTTTTATCACTGTAAGGTCTGGTATCTGGTGAAACCTTTTAGATACGTATATAAACATACAAATATTTGTACGTCCGTAAGGACCGCGATTCTCACGGCCCGCTCTCACAGTCCGAGTGAACAATTTGACACTTACAGGTGTACGATTTTTTATGGAAGCAGACAATGGCGGCGGTGTTTACACTGGCCCACATCTGGGCGGAGGAAAAAACCGGCCGGACCTCTCGTGTGAGCGCTAATGAGAGCGGTACCCCGGCCGCGCCATCTCGTACAGCCTGGCGACTGGCCCTCATCTGTTTATCTAGCGAGTTACAACCCGCTTGTGTGAGGGAACGCAGATGTCACGGAGGACAAGGGCACGTCTGTCTCTTAACGACTGTCTCCTCACCGTTGAACTTGACGATAAAAAGCCCATGAAATTAGCAGTAAAGATAACTGGCCGTCTAGAGGGGTAGGTTATGTTACACGAGAACGTTAAACGGTACTAAATAACACTCATTATCTGTCATTCATGTTTATTTATGTGTGAAGTGTACCGAGATCATTTCTGCGTTCAGACGCTTTGGGAATGTACGAGCAAGCTCGCCCGCGGGCTGCGGCCGGTAAAGAACGCACACGATGAAAGGCGCCGATTCAATGAAAACTAATTCCGTGAGCGGAGCGTCTAATGTGTGCTCAGTGATTGCGAGCCGCGGTATTTACATAGCATTCTTGACAGGATGCAAAACGGTGCAAATATAAAACTGGTCGCGTATCGAATCGGTCCGTTTCAACATTTCGAGTGCGGATGCTAGAGCGGATATGACAGTTTCTTGCCTGGGTGTGTAGCTGTTAGCGCCTCCGTGCGGCAATTGGCGAGTTGTTACCGATTTATGACCCACTCTAAAGTTTATTCAACGCGATTTTGGTGGTCCCATTGTGTTCACTAAGTCCCTTCCCACCGTCGCGACCGAACACAGAGCATCAGCGGCTTACCGCGCTCTCGAGAGGCATTTTATGGCGGCGCATTTTTATTGTACCTTTATTTCATTTGCATTCTCGTTTAAACGATATCGTAAACAAAATTCTTTTACATCGAGTTAAAATGCCGATATTAAAGTTTTGACAGATTTTTGTGGTCAATATAATTTCAGAAAATTATACAAGGTACCGTTGGATGTTATTCTATTTGAAAGTATGCAGTTAAGTAACTGATCAAAGGGTCGGTAGTTGGTGCCGTATTTTGCACTATAATGTATTTTGCGCATTGATCGTCACCTCTTTGTCGGTCCGGACGGTGGAATCAAACGGGCCGATAAGTGGACGAGTGGTGATAACGGGCGCCGACCGAACGGTAGCTGAGTGAAGGGATTTGTCAAAGTACCGTCAGCACGTTAATCCCCAACGCACTGCAACGTCAATCGATTGAACGTGTACCATTCTAACACTTGTTGCGTTTGTGTACATATTTCATATTTACTCAGCCATTGATACGCTTAGGAGTATGTTTAGGTATTTACTTTGCTTTAAGCTTTGTAAATGTACTTTGTAAAAGATACATCTTTTTAAGAGATAATTATTTAATAACAACGAATTTCTCTTGTTCCATAAAACTAAATAGGGTTAATGGTTTATTACATAAATATTTTATCTTTATTGTATATTTAATTTTTATGTCTTATTTAAATTAGTTATAAAAACAAAGAAACTATAGATAATACTAATATAAACTTTCTAAATACATATTTTATTCGCACACCCACTCTTGTGTAGGTAAATGTATACTTTTATCTTATAATACATCAATGACTAAAACAGAATAATTTAAATAAACATTTTAATTACAAAATATAAAAAAATTAATTAAAATCCTTACACATATTTTTGTGTAATTTAAGTTTTTCAAAATTATTTGGTGATGTTCACCAGTTGAACAACGGTCTAGAATAATCAATTTGACAAAATCTATTTTTCTGTCGCTACATCATTCGCGGCGCACGTAAGGCGGTAGCGGTCATCGTAAACTTTAAATGGAGGCTAATTTAGTTTGTTGTTAATTGAGCTCCTGTCGGACGCCTTATCGGGAGGCTGCATTAGCGCCCTCCCGGTACCGCCCCCGCCCCCGCCGTCCCGCGCCCACCGCCGCTCTGATAACAACCTATTCTATTATGACTGATTGCCTACCTGACATTCTCTCGATACCACTGAGATTTATGCGTTGGCGTGTCTGCTATAATCCATGAGAAATTCCAGGCTGAAGTTGTATCAGTAGCGATTTTATGAAATGTTAAAACTAATGGACTAATTTAAACTGGACACAAACGTCAGTAAAATCGGTTTAAACACTCAAAGGTAAAATTGAATGACTTTGTACATTTTTGAGAAACAATTCGACGGTAGCGTCGCCTAATGCCGTTTGACGTTCGACCCTGCCATCGGATTACAATACTTCACAATGATAAAATGGATTTTTATGTTATTAAAATCAAAGGGATGAGATGTTAATACGATGGATGGATGCTCCACTCAGCTCTTTATTAAACTACTAGATGTTGCCCGCGGCTCCACCCGCGTTCAGGTAAATTTTGGAAGAAAATGTATACAATCCATTTTAAGCTATTACAACTTTCTATATTTTGCCATCCCATAGGAAGCGTGCATTTTTCCTATGTCATTTTTTGATCCCTAAACTGCCACTATGCAAAAAATTATGTCGAACAAAGACTCTGTGAAAAACTAAACTATCCCACAGGAACTGTATATTTTCCGGGATAAAAAGTAGCCTATGTGCTATTCCAGACTAATTTGTATCTCTGTACCAAATTTCAACCAGATCCGTCCAGCCGTTGTAGCGTGATTGAGTAACAAACATCCATCCATCGAAACATTAGCATTTATAATACTAGTAGGATACGATAAATTCAATACAATACTTAAACCCAATAAGAAATTCCATTCCAACAAAATTTTAAGTAACCTTTTAAAAAAAATACAAAGGCGTAAACTCAAGGCGACACTAAAGTCCCATGCGTAAAACCACGTCCTAATTGTATTAATCGACGTGAATTGTACAGAGGCGGCCGCGCCACCCGGCAGTCAGCGTCACACACGGTCACCCACAGTCACCACGATAAGCGACGCGGCGCCAGATGTATCTCATATTTACGACACTATCACCGCACTACCGCTCAGCGCACGGGTGCCAAAAGCCCCTCGTTGGTCGACACATTCCATCGCATTCTTTTATAATCACGATAAAACGAAAGAAACCAACCCGGCTCTATTGTACGTAATTTTATTATCACCTTCTTTGTTTCAACGTACATGTTTTTGTGAGCGACATTGTTAAGGCGCCCACCAAAACAGGAGTTGAGTGGAACGCAAACGATACAGTGGTATTCGTTTAATGCACCGGCGACAGCATTGCGATGTATTGCACCGATTTATTTATTAGCTGGTGTAATTTTCCACTTGTCTTCCCGTAGGTACGGTAAATGTTTCTGTTTTATGCACAAGCATAAAGGGTTTGCATCAATTCGATATGGCTAGATTATTATGATTAAAAATGTATGACATCGGTTTTTAGAGTAAAAAAAATACCAACGGGACATTGTTGACTTCGTTCACTGGTCGAGCGGACAGCAGTGGTGTCATGTATTCAACTAACAGTTTGTGTTTGAGATTGCTGATGATATTCATATCCACCCGGATAGCGATCACCGTAAACAGGGTGTAAAACTCGCCATAGGGCACACGCAAGTGTGTCGCGTTCCGGGGACAGCAAGTGTACATCCGGTTTTTGTCAGGGTCTAGAGTTGGGGTACGATGTTTGGCCGTATTACGGCCTTCTGAGTACTCTGACACTAAACCCTCGACCGCTTCTCCACCTCCTTGCCCCATGGCGTAGTGTGAAGAAGCTACACAGCAGGCCAGCATTGTGTTGAGTAGCGACGGATAGATTGTTTCTCGCTACTTGATGCTCTAACTAGACTGCACTACCATCAGGTGCGGTCACTTTGCCGTGACAGGATAAAAAAAAAAACTCGGCTGACAATAGATACACTTGCTGTACGTCTTCTGCCTATTCCTTCGAGGATATAGGCTCGAGCTTATGTATACACCTACTTAGTACATCCCATAGAAATATTTCAAAATATAAGTTGAACTAAATTCCTTTCTTATTTACAGGCGCATGTTCCCTTCGCTCCGGATCTCGCTGGCTGGGCTGGACCCTCGCGAGGAGTACTGCGTGCTCCTAGAGATGTCTCTAGTAGGGCGGCGTCGCTGGCGCTGGGCCGGCGGTGCTTGGGCGGCGGCAGGTGGTGCTGAACCCCAGTCACCCAGGAGGCTGATGCTGCATCCTGACTCACCGGCGCCAGGACACCACTGGACCGCTAACCCCGTGTCGTTTAGTAAACTCAAGCTGACCAATAACACTATGGATGCGCAGGGACATGTAAGTGTTTTTGATGCTGTTAAATCGACACTAGTAGTAGCAGGCGACACTAGTGAGTATTTCGTGATAGGAAAACCCATTATTACTTTATCCAATCCGGGTATCGAACCCAAAACCTCTTTACAACTGCGCTACCGAGGCAGGCTTCAGTCAACAAAGTTATATATTTACAGAAACCAAGCTTTCCATTTTTACCCGTCTTTCGGTGTTATTTTCCAAATAAGTCCAAAATGACTTTATTGAAGTAATGCAGCTAAAGGAACTAATATACCAAAAAAAAAATATATTTACCAAAAAATATATCGAAAAATAATCAGTTATAAGTAGATATCTTGTATACACGACTTTTTCGACAATAAAAATATATAACTTTTTAAATATTTTCCAAACTACACAGCTTTTCGTCATTACTAAAACAAATCTACAATAAAAATATGTGTATGTCGTAACTCGTACATGAAATGAACTATTACATTGTAAACAATAAATACACACGGCCAGTGATCATTATACTTGTTTCATTGGTTGTGTGATAGTTTTAGTATAGTGCAGTTCAGCGTTGCCAACTTGACGGATTTCCCGCCAGTCCTGACGGGTTGGATGAATAGAAAACGGGAAACAAAATGGTCTGAAGTTCTCCAACAAAGATAACACATTTTACATGTATAAAAAATTTACAGTAATAAATGAACCTTGTGCATCTTAAATCTAAGGAGACACAGCATGCGAAAATTACAATTTCAAAATTTTATCTTAAATAAAACTATACTAAAATATTAAATAAATATCCCTAATTGTATTTTTTATATATTTTGACGGATTCATATTTTGGGAATTCGGTACTCGATTTTCATACTAAATCATCATGTGATGTTGATATCGTGTAAAAATAACTGTTTTGACGGGTTTTTGACGGAATTTCTCACTTAAGTTGACGGGATTGAAAAAATATTGTTGGCAACACTGGTGCAGTTATTACTAGAATTCATATAAATTGCTGGCGGTGTAACTAACGTTTTATGTGTTCATCGATTAGACCATAATGAATGTGGGAAATCAAAACAATTATTGTATTTCCCATTGTACGTTGTTGATTGAGAGCGCCGATGAACGATGCGAGGTGTAATTGCTTTTATTTCTAACATGAATTAAATTCATTACACTTTTATAGTCTTTTAAAAAATCGTTTTCAACGTTTCGCTGTCGTAATGATAAAATTAAAAGTAACATAAAAATCTTTTGCAATAACTGACTTTTAAACATTATATTGTAAATATACGAGCCGTTGAAAATTTTATTGCAGTTTAGTCGGTCGTCTTTAAGGTTTTTGTGGCGAACACTACAGTCAAAATTATTGTCATAGTAATTAAAATTAACGTTATACATTTTGGGATGTTACACATAAATGAAAGGATTCAGTCAGGCTGATAAGCTGACTCAGAATGAGGATCCGCAAATTATATTTGAATGTTCGATTCGAAAAATTACATACTTGTTGCACTGGGTAGGATTAGTGCTCAATGTGGCGATAGATCTATCAATCACATCATGGATGAATAAACTAGGCAAACTGTGTATTTACTAGTTGCAACCTACCTTTTTGGTAAGCAGCCGTTAGGTTATGTATGTGCCCTAAACTGTGATAAATTATTAAATTTAACTCAACACAAACTACACGAGTCAGTAAATGCGTCTCTCAACTTTAAAAATACTTCAATCTGGACTCAGTGTAAGCCGAACACGCATGTTTAAAACACCTCAAAGATAAGGGTGATTTGCGACTTTGGCACGTCACGTCGGTATGTGACGAGTCGCCTTATCATGACTATTGTTTTAGATAAACACAAAGGATTTTAGTACTAAAAGGTATCAGTACGGGAAATGGTATCTATGTGTCACGAAAGTCAGTCACGTATTTGCGATTAAGCTTAGAGCAATTCCAAAATTGTCTATATTTAAGCATTAACTTAATTTTACTAAGATGAATACATGATGATTCATAAGTTAAAATAACTTTAAAAACATTAAAATATATGTATACAACAAAGTCTCTTTATATAGTGTAAATAGTTGCATAAAATCGTTTTAGAAAAAACACTATGTTACTGTACTGTAAAATAAATAAACCAAACAGTCACACATATAGTCCTGAACCCACACTAGGTGAAACTTTTATCGTGGGCATCAAGAAATATGAGGGACTAAAGTCGCACAACACCCAGACCCGAAACAAATATCTGTCTGTCACACAAACATTTGTCTCGGTGCGGGAATCGAACCCCGGTCACTGGTTTCACAGCCGGTACACGCACGTTGCGCCACAGTACACATGTATTTTATTTTGTATTAGAAAAAAATATTACAATAGTTAAGAGCTTTTCTCGTTTATTGATTGATATATTGTTGATTATTATCATAATAATATAATGTGGAAAAATAATGAAAACTTTTACACCGAAAAGATAATTAAAAATTAATATATACATTTCCAGCAGAGTTCTATTTGAGTTTATTTTCATACACTGTGTCCACACTAAGTGGGAAATAAGCAGTTATCTAAGTTTACATTCCCATCACCTTAGTGAGTACAAATTGATTATATCCGGCCGTTAGCGTGCTTTTTGACTGCTAATAACAATGCTTGTCAGAACTAAGAAACTGATGTTTAACTTTATTAAGCACTAGCTGTTGCTCGCGGCTCCGCCCGCGTGGAGACCATATTTGGGACAAAAATGACGGATGTTCATACAAACTTTCAACCCCTATTTTACCCCCTTTCGAGGAGAATTTCGAAAAATCCTGAAATATATATTTTTTGTTTTTAACAAAAAGGCCAAATACCAATTATCGTGCGTTTAACTTCAAAAATGACGAATTTTCATACAAACTTTCATCCCCTATTTTACAACCTTAGGGGTGGTATTTCCAAAAACCCTTCCTTAGTGGATGCCTACGTTATAAAAGGTACCTACTGTCAAATTTTCAAGTCTCTAACCCCAGCCGTTTAGGCTGTGCGTTGATCGATCAGTCAGTCAGTCAGCTTCTTCTTTTATATATACAGATTTTACTACGAATACGTGTAATTCATGGCATTTACAGTGTTTACTCATAATAATCATCTTTAGACACAAGGCTATAAAAACCTCATTGTTTAATATTTCAATATTTAAAACTGAACTGTAAAACATAAAAATAAATATATTTTAATTATTAAATTCTATTTCAGATATGCTAATATTACGATGAAGTACGATAACATCGATAGATATCAGAGATTCAAATAAAATCTATAATACATAAGATCTAATATTTTTAAAAGAATTTTTAGTCTATAATATATGGATCCATAGATAAAATATGGAAGTAAAAGTTATGTTATTATAATTTAAAATATCACATCGTGACTGTGCAGTATAATCGAACGGGAACGCCTACCTTGCAGAACATCCCATACACTTACAATAACCGAACATTCTATTATCAACACTATGTACTTAAATATAGAAATTAAATATAAATAACTTACAGGCGTAAAGCAATAGCTCCGATCTACTTTTCACTCAAAAATAAGCTGTAATAAGTTGATACAGAGATGAGTTTACATTAACGAGATCACGCGCGAGTATCGCGCCGCAGGAGTCTCGCGGGCACAAAGGCGATCACTCGACACTTGAACAAATACGCTGAAAGCATTGTATAAAGGCTTTGTGTCGGCATATAACTGTACTTCTTTAATCGGGCGGTATGTTTGGACAGGGCGGTTGACGCCTCGATTAATGGCGTTCACAAAAATCTATATTTTATATGTACGTACTGATTACCAATGCTACGCGGCCGGCTTTTACAAACTTTGACGGTTACAAAATATACAATTTGATTATTATTTAAATTTCAATAATATATTTGCAAGGACACATAAATCATGAGTTTAGACACCACAAAAAAATGTATTCTTTTACTACCATCAATTAAATCTTTGAACTCTACGTAACCTTTCATAGCAAGAGTCTGATTTTTAAGTCACATCATTCACCTATCAAAACAACGCTAGTTTACGGCTATCAGACATGTTACTAACGTCATAACATTTATTGTTACGATGGGTATGATGGGTAGAGAAGACAAAAACTGTCTGGTTGGTACGCTTCAGTGCGTAGGACAAGACGCAGGCTTCGAACAACGCGGCAGGCGGCACCTTTGTACACGCTCCTTAACAATACGCTGAGCTACCGGGATTTAGGGAGCGGGTCAATTCGCACGGAAAAAGTTCGTTTGTTGTACACTTGAGAGCTTCCCACCTACGATAAAAAGGCTGCATTCAGTGTTTTGTTCACCCTTTTTGAGGATTTTTAACATGGCATCAAAAGGGTGGCTAGAGATTTTCGTGTGAGAAAAGAACGAGTAATTAAGGAACGGATTAGTGAGTTAAGTGAAAGGCAATTACAGTGAAAGGATTACAAATATCTTTGTCGATTTGTAAGTGAGAAACGATTACGATAATTAAGAAAAGGATTACAGATATCTCATGCAATTAACAGGCATCAGAAATCCTAGAATAACATTGTTTATTAGCACGGCATTCCATCTAAGTTTCTAAGATGAAAGGAATGCCATCGCAGCATTATGCAGACATTATGCAAATTTCCTTAATTATATTTCTGTTATTCAGGTCAATTTGAGATAATTTAATAAGTGGAGAGAATTTTGCAATCAATATTATAACCGTATCTAAAGAAATACCTCCAATTAATGTTACATCATTATTCTAGCTTAATAGTACTTGTAAATTAACTCTCTGAAAATAACAGTTACGCAGATGAGTTTAAATAACAATAATAATATAATAGTTTAACTGGACCGTACTGCGCTTACCATCAGGTGAAGAGCGGTCACTTTGCCGTGCCAGGATAAAAAAAAATAGAACTAGCAGGCCTTAAACACACATTTTACCTAATATTTCACAACAAATAAATAACAATTTCGATTTCATTTATCTTGAAATTTACGCAATACCTGGATAATTCCTAAAATTTCAGATCACACCATCTGAAATTTACTTAAATGATTTACTACTATTCTTAATTATTATAAATATGAAAATGTTGTAATAACATCCTCATAACATAAGCCTACGCCTATATCCCCCTAGGGGTAGACCGAATCAAGAATATAATAATTAACATAAATCGAAAAACATTATCCAAAAATGCTTTGGAGTAAGAAATAAAATGAATATTATATCTACGGCACAGATAATATCGGCGACGCAAAAACGTTCGCAAAACCAAAGTCATTAAGCACAAGAACCTTTTAGCTTACAAAATAGAACCGTGTATATGTCAAAAAACACATGTATGCCAAGGCTTTACGACACATTAAAGTAATCGCTGATTTTGATCGGTAAGGCGCAGTGGCGCGGAAGGGCAGTACCCTTCCCTTGTGGCAATATGTGGCACAAGGCACCACTCTTATCTTACACATCTTGTCACGCCACTGTGATTGTTTTAGTATTAATTAAGGAATAAAAACGCGTGTAACATGAACCTTCAGTTGCTCCCGATCGTAGATAAACGCTGACGGACGCGTAACGACGGAAATGTGGACACATGAAATAATCATTACAATGTTTTACGTTCAACAATATCACAAGATAGTTGTAGATTAAAATATGCTCCATTGTAACTTCATATACGTATAAAATTAAAGGCATCTGAATAACCGATGTTATTGAAATAATAAATAACTAAAGTACTTTTATGAACAAGCTATATCTTTAGTTAAAGTTTAAATATGAAGCCGTGCAGTCACTGATTATCACATCAAACGAGACAAGGTAATAAGCAAGTTAATACCACCTGCAAAGATGCACATACATCTTGTCAACAACGGTCAGAAAAATTTGGTAGCCATTATTATAATTAAAAGTAATGGACATTGGAGAGCTCTACCGGCCGGTGAATTATGAGTATTTATTTTCATTCAACTTGTCAAATAAAATCGACTTTTGCACGGATATCTTGTAAAATGATTGGATATTGTTCTAGATTTTCATTCGCACTTGTTTTTAATGAGGTATATATTAATGCATTTTAATGGAATTTTCTATTATGCACGTGTTGCAATTATGATAATTGGATAAAGATATTTACAACCTCTCAAGAACACGACTTTCAGTAATGAAAAATGCGAACAAGAAGAAGGTACAATAAATAAATACATATACACTCACGCCTGTAATCCCCGAAGGGGTAGGCAGAGGTGTAACCAGTACACTTACTTTTCGCCGAATTTCGGTCCCATAATGTGATAGGGGTCGCCCCCTAAGGCTCGCGCCTATCGCCATACCGGGCACAGACTCCGGGCTGATACTAAACATTTCTAGATAGAAAAACCCAATCCAAACGCAACCCAAACAAAGCACTAGTAAACGAATTTCGAATTATGTCAAGTTGTTTAATAAAATATAGGAAAGAAATTGATCCAGGTCAGATATAAAACCATGCAAAAAACTTCAGCGCTATCTAATCGTTCAGCCACACAATCTGTAGGATCTCGTCAGCCCGGAGCGGGTGCGTGATTGATCGAGCTTCCGAACGCGCCGATACATTTGCCCTGTCTATCTGTCAAACTGTCCGTGTCACACACCTCTGAAACTAACGCACATGCCTTTATCGCTTTATAGCTGCATGGGATTTTTTATTTATTAAATATTAGGGTGCTATCTCTATCTTGAAGACTTGTCAGATCACGGAAATTATGTTACTACTCGTATAGCTTTTTATGTTAAGTTTTTTTGCCGCCAAACGTAATGAGAAAAATATTATGTGAAACACAGCCTCCGTGGCGCAGCGGGTGAGTAGCCGGCTATGTAATGAGAGGGTGGGTTCGATTCCCGCACTGAGATAGACAGATATTTGTTTCGGGTCTGGGTTTGTGGGAATGTAGTCCCTCGTAGTTTTTGATACCCACGATACATGTTTTACCTAGTGTGGGGTCAGAACAATGTATATGTCTGTTGGGTGTATTTATTTATGAAATGTAGTTCGAACGTTGAAACGCATCCTCCTATAAATATTTTTTTAACCGACTTCAAAAAAGGAGGAGGATTACTTGAAGACGCCTGGACCGATTCGAGAAATTCTTTTTTTGTTTAAAAGGGTATACTTCCCAGGTGGTCCTATTGGCACCAAGTCAGGATCTGATGATGGGATCTCAGATTTATAGTGTTTTATACCCTCAAATTTTATAGTGACGCATAATTTTTTCATTCATCGATAGGCTGCAAAATGTTTTACTAAAATGTATTTACATTTAATTAGCAGTATATACATTAATATATTAATAAATAATGTTGGGTTTGACTGATGCAAAGTGGTGTCCACACTTGTTGACAAAATGCGTATGTTAGCGATCGACTTGGACGAGACAAATCTCACAGTTGGCCAGTGTCTAGACGACTTTATCTTTCAACAAACATCTTGCTCATGTGTTTACGCTCCGGCGGGCAGCGTAGTGCGAAATGTCTCATAAGTTTTAACTAGTTAGAATTATTATCATTTTAGGTAAAGCATTATGTTTTAATCTTATATGTTAAAGATAAAACAAGATATTCCTCTCGTGGAATTTGCGTAAATTGAAAATATCACTGTTATTTATAAAGATATTTTGCAGTATCTAAACGTAATAATATTCATTTGCTAGACTGCTATTTTTTCGAAACAACTACATTCTTACGAATTACTCATAGTTAAGTGAATTCAAAGCTTACTGGAGATTAGTGAGGCAGTATTTGTATACGATAAAGACAACTAAAACAATAGTATCAAACCCCTTCACAGTTGAAGTGGTTGCACTTGTGCTTGGCGGCGCCCGTACTCCCGCGCGCCACCCCCTCGCAGGTAGCTTTAAGCTTGTATTCGCGCGTCAAGTACCACAGATAAGGGCTCTCGTACAATGCACACAGACCGCCGGCGGCACGCCAGAACGCCCGCCCGACGCGACGGTCTCCACAGCACCGCTACATTTATTTTTAACATATTTTTAACCGACTTCAAAAAAGGAGGAGGTTCTCAATTCGTCGGATTTTTTTTGTATGTATGTTCCCCGATTACTCGACGACGCCTGGACCGATTCGAGAAATTCTTTTTTGTTTAAAAGGATATACTGACTTGGTCCCATTGGCACCAAGTCAGGATCTGATTTTTGGATGTCAGAAAAATCGAGGAAAACCCTCTAATGTTATAGGGACGCATAATGTGTTTTTTACTATATCATTTGCCTTTTGGCAATTTTCCACTCTTTTGACGTGCCACTAAGAAATGTAGCTTATCTAAAACCAGTCGACTTATCAGCGAAGCGTAAATATCGATAATTATTTATAAGCTCTTTGTCAATTTCTACAAGCCGCTATATTTTTTATGGTGTAGCTAACTTTTGCTGTCGAATAATTTCTTTTTATTGGGCTTCATAAAATATTTTTGGGTAATAAAATTATGTTTTCTTGTCCTCATTATTTTATGATTAATGGTGATGCAAAACTATTTTACCAATCTACAACATTGAGCTCAAGACATACTGCTTTACTTGAAATTTGGAAGAATAAAACTATAAAAGTTATCTATAACATGACTAATAACAGATGTAGATATTTATCATTGCTATTTATAGAAAAAAATTATAATTAATCTAATAAATAAGTAAATACCCGTATTTATAGAAAATATGTAACATACGCCTATATTCCCCAGGGGATAGACAGAGGTGCAACCTGTTACGCCTTACTCACCCAGAGTTCACCTAACTTATTTCTGTCTAATGATTAAACAATTGCTATACCTAAAATAATACTAGCCCTGTATTATACACTGTCCAACTGCTGGGCACGGGCCTCCTCTACTAATGAGAGGGGCCTTCTCCATCACGCAGGCCTAATGCGGGTTGGCAGACTTCACATACCTTTAAAATACTAATATAGAATTTTCAAGCATGCAGGTTTCCTCACGATTATTTCCTTCACCATTTAAGCAAGCGATAATTAATAATGAATACACACGTAACCTCGAAAGTCAAAGGTGAATGTTCTTTGATTTGGTTTCAAACCAACTACTTTCGTCTTGACAGTCCATCCCACTTCCAACTAGGCTATCGCTACCTAGTTAGCTGTATTTCCAATTTTGGGCAGATCAATAAGTATTATTGATCTGCCCAAAATTGATGAATAAGTATTATTTTGCGAATCGAAAAACACGAATTGTGATCTGAACTGGAATTAAAGCAAGGCGCTCACCAGATTCCTAGTTTTTTTTATACTGGCACGGCAATGTGACCACACTGCACGTGATGGTAAGTGTAGTGCCGTCCAATTAGAGTATCGAGTAGCGAAAGACAATCTATCCCCCGCCACTCAACACAATCATGCCGGCCTGCTTCCTCACACTACGCCATGGGCAAGAAGGTGAAGAAGCGGTTGAGGGTCTTGTGTCAGAGTACTTAGAAGGCCGTAAAACGGCCAAACATCGTACCTCAACTCTAGACCCCGACAAAAACCGGACAAATGTCAAATGACGAACATGTTAAAAAACATCAATAAATGTCATCAAATATGCAGAGAAGTATTAAACATGGTTACTATGTAATTGTTCCAGATGGTATTAACCTCTATGCACAAATACCGACCCCGTGTGCTGATAGTGAGAGCGCGCGACGCTGCGGCGCTCGCATGGGGTGCGCCTCATGCCGCCTTCTCCTTCCCAGAAACTGAGTTTATCGCTGTCACCGCTTACCAGGTTTGTACACGCACTTAGTTTCTTATTTTATTTAGAGTAAACAGAGAGTACCCTGTGAACATACATACATACATATACATTTACACTCACGCCCGCATCCCATGGGGATAGGCAGAGACAATTGACTGCCACAAGCTACGATCCTGTAACACTTCTTTCGCCTCTTCCAGATTCATACATCTTCTCATACATTTTCGACGGTTGGAGGTACTCCTGATTTTCCCTTTTAGGAGAACATACTGCCAATATTCCCCAATATTACTGCCAGTATGCTAATATGTAGAGTAAGGAACCAAATAAAATAACCTATTATCACTACACTAATCTATACAAATATTTTAAATATGTTGGCGTTTGTCAAATGTGGTATAGAGTAGAACTTCTGTATGTGCCTCTCTTATTACTAAAGGTTGGTCATTAGTTTCGATATTCGATTTTGTTTCTCGCGAGACTGAAAAGCTCATCACTGCTCATTATAATCGTCCACATTTATATGTCTCTAAATTTCCCTAAATAACTAGAATCTCTAATTTAAATTTCGTACCTGAAAATTGTTACATAATAGACTGAGTTTTCAATAAGAAATCGACCATCACCTGCTAACAAACGCTATTCCAGTAGAAAGTAAATATCTACGTTGAAGCATGTAGCATTTGGACTAAATCATCGTTGTATGGATAGACCGCACTTTTTGTTTGAAAAAAAATCGATACCTTGATTTGTTTTTATAATCTCAATTAAAATGGAAGGCAATCCCGAAAGATGTAATCGAACTTTTAACACAACACCTTAAGTTCTCAGAAAACGTAGTACGTTTCCTGGAACAATCCGTGATTCGCTTTATGAAGTCTGTTTTTTTTCGCAATGACTCGAGACATCCAAGGCGCCAAAGCTTTTAGGAGCGTATGAGTAACGGACCCGCACAAAAAATGCACACAGCAACCAGCGGTGACACGAGTGGTCATTATGATTCCCTTTAACAAAACAATACCAAGTAATTTGATGTTTTTGTCCTAGCGGGATGTTTGTTCTCTTGTTATTCTATAAGTAAAAGGTTTTTAATACATAAAAAGTACACCGACTTCAATAAAAAACAAATGATGTGTCACTATAAAATTTGAGGGTTAACCTTGATTTTTCTAAGATCCCATCATCAGATCCTGACTTGGTGCCAGTGGGACCACCTGGAAAGTATACCCTTTTAAACAAAAAAATAATTTCTCGAATCGGTCCAGGCGTCTTCGAGTAATCGGGTAACATACATAAAAAAAAAGATTCCGACGAATTGTTAACCTTCTCCTTTTTTGAAGTCGGTTAAAAATGTTTGGCTGCCTCTCAAGCATACAGCAGATATAAATAACGGTTTTGTAATTTCCCAAATCTACGTACTCTGCTTATTTATCTTCATATTCGTAAAATTGTTCAAGTATCGTTAAAATACCGATAAGATAAATTTTAACGATTTATAAATCTTATTGCTGTAGTGGGTAATTAATTGAAATGAAAATATTTCTCCTCAGATGGTTTATAAATACCGGTTATCAATTTTATTCGTGGATTTCTTACTGTCTGTTCTCATAAATACGGATTTAACAACCTACACAACCTTTATGTACGTACAGCGGCTGGTGTGTGCCTACACATGTGGATAATAAATTATATAATTGTATTTCACGTAAATATAATCCTATGATTTAATTATTACTACATGGAGCAGGGCACTACATGAGCACTGCCGCCTATTACCCTCTAAATAGTCGGTTAGTAATGGAGCCCTCCCGCTGTTTGTTTTCCGATGTTATAATGTCTCTTTGACGGTCAGCGCAGCGTACGGTCCCCTTGCATAATCCACCCCGTCTATAATTAGGATGCAGCGGCTTCTTTGCTCCAGCGGCGTTTTTCATGTTGACTTCAGCGAGGCGCGAAAGTTTTCTCGCATCTATTTCATCGGAAGCTTTGTGGGATTATCTCTATATTGTCCGTCTAACGGGACTATTGTCTGCGCAGAGACCGGCGGTGTATCATTGCGCATTATCCCTGGTCAGGCGACCGCTCGCCGGCGCACCTATTGTCACGAATTATCAGCGAATTAGAAAATCTTTTGTGGACACTGCCGCCTATTACAGAGCGTAACTAGGTGGCACTCCAATTATAACAACACGGAGCTTAGAGACACATGCATTTCTAACAGTTACGTATTGTATTTCAGAAATCATGTTACTAGTTTACTGAGCCAAACTCTGCCCTGTGAAAAAGTCACGGTTGATAAGCTTTTATTTGCACCCTAATTACACAATTCCAAAAAAACCGGCGACAGTCTCAATTTGTGAAATAGTCATGCAAAAAGTAAAAGCGACGGCATGTTTGTCGCGTGACGTCACAGGCGACAGGGCGGGCTAAGGGCGGCGCCCGTCGCTTCTTGAACATAGAGCCCTTACTAACCGACTGACTCAAAATTCCACTTCGCGACACTAATAACAGGCTTTTAGCACTGGTTGTTATCTCTGTGCTGTCCGTTATCTGCTGTGGGGTGAGCAAACGGCACCCGCCGGCGCCGTCTTATCACCTCATGTAAACAGTCATTTACAAGTGACTTCACGTGTCACAACGGTAATATTTGCATTCTGCAATTTGCTGGAGTCTGTTAAAAAAACTTCTACTGTAAATACACCAGGCGAGCCCTATCTTATTGCAAGCGGAACGGCCACCCGACTAAGGGTCGGACCGGCGCCGAACAGAAAACAGTAGAGTCTTTTACATATTCGGGGGCTAGATGCACTATATTTAAATCTAGCTATTATTTAATTAAACAAGGGTTGAAATACTAAACTCAATTACCTTTCAACGACATATCAGCTACCAGGCATCTCTCAAAAATGTCACAGTCATTTACACAAACTATGGGCTAATAAGTATCGAATATCTTGTTACGGTGTGCCTTTAGAAGCACCCATAAGCGGTCGGATGGCGCCGCGATGTAGGGCAGAGGCTCACAGCGCGACGGGCGGCCGACGAAGCGACGACGTCGGCGACACGCATACATGCCCTGCTAATTGGCCTGTCGCCTACTTGCGACACACCACATGTGCAACAATTAGCCCTTAAAGCTATTAGCGACACGAGGGATACATGTGGAAACGGATGTTTAAATTGCAGTCTCAAAACGAGATAACAAAATTTCCGTTTTATTTACCTACCTACAAGACGGACATGTCTTTGTAAAAAGAAATCTTGAATCTACATTGTTTTTACATAATTTAATTAAAATCATGTTATGTATGATGAGTCAGAAACATTTATTTTTCTTTGTTTACAGAATGATCGCATCACAAAATTAAAGATCGACAACAATCCTTTCGCTAAAGGATTCCGGGCCTGCGGTCAATCGAAATGCAAACGAAAGAATATAGATAGCGACAACCCAGAGCCATCTAGCAGCGAATCTAGTGAAGCTAAACGGCCTTGTTCAGACGCGGCGTCATCTTGCTCGGAAGAAGGGAGTTTGCGTTCGTCGTCGCCGCGGTCGCCGCCGCTCGTGGAGTCTCCAGCACCGCTCGTGGCGCCGCCTGAGAACATCACACCACCACCGGCAGCCTTCTACCCTCCTGAACTGCCGTATCTAGGACCTTTACACATGCCGATACCCCTGGGAATATGGCCTAACAGTCCGATGCCAGGTGGTTTCACTTGGGGTCCAGTAGTACCTCCGCCACCACCCAAAATGCCTTCTCCTCCCGCCGCCGAGCCCGCTCCTTGTCGCCGCTTCAAAAGTTTCACAATCAGCGCTCTTTTAGGCGAAGGTTGATGACACATATTTAGTTAAGGATAAATATATTATACAGTTCTCATTGCATAAACGTATACCTACCCATCAAAAAAACTCATAATATTGTGATTTATGAACAGCTACTTATTATTATAATATTCTTCTAAACTAGGCATTGAATGAATGTTATAATTTGTAAATATTGTTTTAGTACTTAGGAATATGCTGTATTATACATATTTTATAAAACATAACTACCTCGTTACACAAGCATAGAATTTATTATTGTGATAGCTGTGCCTTAAGAGTAAAACATATTATATTTCTTGTAATTTTTTCTTTAGGATTAATATTATTTAATTTTCAAAGTCTCTTTAACTTTAATATGGTGCATGTATTTGCAGTAAAAATTATGTACTTTGTAAGAATTCAATGCTTAAGGGCACTCTCACGTCCCATTGTAAATATTGTAAATAATTTAAACCAGTTAAATACAAGTATTTTATTGGAAATAAATTTGTATGGTTACAAAACAAAGTTGTATTTAATCATTTCCTGCACATGTTGAACTAAAGGTATACTAAATTATACTTATAAAACTAAAAACATGCTTTAATAGATAACTACTAAGCTAACTACAAATTAGAAATTTTATAATGTGGGTAGTTCTTTCTATAGAGATATAAATTTCACAGGTCTATTAAAATTAAAGTTTCTTTTCAAATCCAATCCATCTAAAGGTTGTCTGGAAGAGATCGCAGTTAGCGATAAGACCGCCGTTTGTACATTATATTTTAAGTTTATTGCAATGTACTGTTACAATGTATTATTATTCTGGTGTACAATAAAGCATAAATAAAATAAATAAAAATAAAATAATTATATTGAACTTTATATAACCATAGAAAGAACTCTCCATATATATATTTATTTTATTTTTTAGTTTGGCTAGCTATTGAAACATGTTTTAAAATTTTTATGCTATAATTTTTTTTCTTTTTGATTTGATCTAAAATGATAATATTTTCTATTATCCTGGTAATTCTGGCTGGATATAAAGTTATGAAAATATTGTTTTGTTCTTGATACATGCAAATTTTCATAAATTGGATGTCTTGAAGACGATGAAAATTAAGTTGAGAGATTCCGTTAGATATATAGATAGTTTGATACAAATTAAGCCACAGGAATATAAAGTGTACAAAAAAACAAAATAACGATTCTTTACCACAACATTTAATTGGTGTCAAAATGTTTTAGAATTACATTAATTGTTGACAACTTACAAAATATATATAATAATGGATGAAAATGATAAGCTTACACTGATTACATAGAAATCCCTATCTTGATTGTTTTTCCATGACATTAACATTGTTCTTATACATTGAATTAAATAAAACATATCCATGACAAAATTCACATCTGGCAAATGTACAATTTATAAATTATCATTCTTATGGTATAAAGTTTGAACTAATACAGACATTACTGCACCAACACTTTAATTGGTCCACAAAACAAAAGCGTATTAGAAATTTGATATCACCTTAATAACACCAATACACAAGCATTCTACATCGTGAAGTTTTGAAAAACTATTGAGTGGAATTAATTTTGATGTTCATTATATTTATCTAAGGTATTTCTTTACCCAGCTATTAGGTTTTGGAGCTCAGAGCTCAGCTCATTAGCATCAATATTGACTTTAGCACTTGGGGTAGTTGCGGGTGCACTAGATTCTCTGTTGCATGCCTTTTTATGAACAAACCAATGGAGACGCTGGCACTCTCGGTCACAATACTGCACTGACTTACACTTGGAGCATTTCTTTGCAGGTTTTTCTTCCCCACATGTACTACAGTAGGGAATGGCATCAACAAACCCTCTCTGACCATTGATTGTGCAGTTTATAACAGTGAGGGCAGGAGGAGGGTCTTTACTAGTAAGGGACGTCACCATCTGGTGGAAAGTTGTGCATTCTCTATAAGGAAACTCCCTCACACAATCTTTTAGGAATGCATCCATCAGATCTAACGAAACACCATCTTTGCCAGGCTTTAAAAGTTTTTTAGAGAATATCTCAATTATGTCATGTTTCTTATCATCTTTCTCTACTGGTTTTTGCTTATCCTTAATGTTATTAATTTCTCTAAGTATGTAAGACAAGTAGTGATATTTGAATGCCATTACTTCATTAGTGTCACTACCTCTGGTCATCTCTTTCTTGGACAACATTTCTAGCACATTGCTGGCTTTCGCTGCATTGTCTAACAACCCAGTAATGTGCTGTAGATTGAGAGCTAACCTGACTGGATGAATGTTGACACCAAGCACAAACTTATGAAGAGGATCTACCAGGATGGGAGATAAGTAGGGTTCTGTTTGTTGACCTCGAGGCAGCGAATAGTAGGCTATCTCACTTCTCGGTATGTAATTGTTGATTGTGGCTACAGTGTTATGGTTACCAACAAAAGCAGCCATTTGTGAAGCAGTCCGTCCTACAGAATTGGTTGCTGTGGGTTTCGCTCCAGCGTCCAGCAGCAGCTTGCAGACTTCGGAGCTGCCTGACAACGCGCCGAAGTGTAATGCCGTGTAGTTGTACTCATGTTTGCCAGAATTTACGTCTGCTCCCTGTAAAATGGTAGTATTGCAACATTATGCTACGAACAATCACATATACGTGACAAAAGTACCAATAACACTTACCCTATCGAGGAGTAATTGCACCATATCCTTGTTCCCCTTATAAGCGGCGTGCTGGAGAGCGGTCATACCATTTTCATCAAAGAAATTCACATCGCCTTTGTGCTGGGCAAGAATATTCTTGAACTCAGCCAAATCCCCCTGGCCAATAGCGTCGAAAATTGTCCTTTCTGGGGCATTTTTGTCGTCACTTTTGTTTTCCATATCGATTTTTCTGTGTCCACTTATGAAAATATTGAACGAAAAGATGCGAAGCAAACAACCTCTAAACCGAAGTGTCAATGTCACATTGATGTCACAATCACAATGACGTACAAAGTTTTTAGTTTAGATCGATTAATAATCGCCTAAAATTTTATTTCAATAATTATTATACCCTCATTATTATGCAATAATATCCAGTATAATATGACTGAAAATATAACAACACTGTAAGATTCCAGTTGCAGAAGTTTCCAGGTAGTGCAGTAGTAATAATATTATACAGTAGTCCCTAGGTAGTACAGCAGCAGTAGTAATACTGTACGGTAGTTTTTACCTGGTATTTTATTGGTAATCGACATAAAAATAGAAAAGTCTTATACTGCGTATAAGCATATAATATCATGTTTACCGCCAACAGGAAAACGATACATTAAGCATCTTATACTTTTCTAATTATTGCTAATTTTTAACTTTCGCTAAAGATGGATTAAGGTACCATTTAAGATAATAGGTCTGTGAAATTGGACCTATGAAATTGCCGTTCTGCAGTACTGGGCATTTCAAATCAAAATAATTTTTGTTTGGCTAAGAATTCTCATTTCGAATAAATTTGATTTTAAAAACATGGAATTCTTTTTCCAAAAATAGTCACTTGTTTATTGGTTAGTACTATGTTTTTATTGCATTTGAATCTTTTTCGTCACCATGAATACGTTAAAAATTCGAGTAATTATGCAATATGAGTACCATCAAGGCAGTAACGGGGCACAAGCGACACGCAACATCAACGATGTTTATTTAGCTAACACTACAAACCAACGCACCGCCGCACAGTGGATCGAAAATCGGCTTTCGAAGACTTATGAATCCGATGTTTAAATTGTAATGTTTTCTACAAAAGAATAAATCACTGTAGCGTTCCATTGCGCCATTTGTTTGATGCCAGTGCCATTTAATTGAAAAATTTGATGAAAAAATCAAATTATTTCCCACGGGAGGGAATTCCCGGGATAAATGGTAGCCTATATGTAACTCCAGGACATGGTCTATAGTTGTACCAAAATTCATCCAAATCCGTACATCCGTTTTTGAGTTTACTTCTAACAATCATCCAACCGAAAACAAATTATGGAGCGGATGTATAATAAATTTAAGATATCTCGGGATTTACATGGATTTCCGTAATATCCTTGCATACAAACGGTTATAGTACTAAATATTCATGATTTTTTGGTATACTGGCTTCACGAACTCAATGATCGCCAGCGTGAAGTACGCGTTGAGACGTGCCTTGCACTGCTCAACAGGCACACAAACGAATGAATTTTTAACGTTATTGTTACCTAAGATGAAAAATGGATTCTGTTTGAGAATCGCAAGCGCTCAACAAGTTGGTTAAATCCTGGTTCAGCAGTTAAACAATGCCCTAAACGAAAACTTACTTCTAGAAAAGTGATAGTTTCTGTTTGGTGGTCTAGCGCTGGTGTGATTTTTCACAGCTTCTTACCAATGAGCATTGCTGCAGATGTGTACTGTGAAGAACTGAACGTTATGATAGCGAAGCTCGCACATCTCCAACCAGCTTTGGTCAATTGTTAGTCGTCAGCAGACGGTTTCCAAGTTGCAAGAGCTAGGGTTGGAAGCTCGCCATCATCCATCGTGTTCACCAGACCTTGCACCTACAGACTTTTTCTTTTTCCAGAATTTGGTTAACTTCTTGGCGGAAAAAAAATTCAATACCTGAGAAGCAGTACAAAATGCCTTTGAAAAATGTGTAGCCTCCCGTCCAGCTGATTTTTTAAATAAGGGCATCAATAAACTGCCATTGCATTGGCAAAGATGCATCGATTGCATGGGTGATTATTTTGATTAATAGAAATAAAATTTATTTGTTATTTTTCTATATACGTTTTATTTGATTCATATGAAACGGCAATTTCATAGGCAAATACCAAATATAATATAGTGCGCCCTACTTTTTTAACGCACTCGTTCAGCAAATGAACATCATAGACATCTCCCCCCAACGATAAAATATATAAATTATTACTTAAGCAGTTGAGATTCCTAAAGCAGCATCTAAGGACAGACAATTTAAATTATGAACCGTTAAATCTTTGGTCTAAATCCCGAATAATTGGTGCTAGAATTTGCGAAGCAAATTTTCATAATAGTAGAGTTCTTGATTTAACGTATTTAGTAAGTTAGTAAAAGACGGAACGTATTATAATAAGGATGTAACTTATACATTTAAATGAAACACACATATACATCAAGTATAAATTTATTCTAAAAAATCAACGGTCATAATGGCTGATATGACTATCGATTGCAAAACATCAACAGCTAATGAGATACATTTGGCACGACTACACAATTACCTAATACATAGAGATATATAGATAGTTGATTATTTATTACATTGGTGGTTATATAGATGTCTACATTAAATGTCTCTATAGAAGTATATTTGATTAATAGAAATTGAGAAACTTCTACGCTACACTAAACATTGATTGTAAGAATGGTTAGCATGTGCGGAGCGTACCAATCTTAGTTCAAATGGAAGATCGTTTGATGTTCTTTGTGTCGTAAACTTTCGTTGTACAATTCATCAGTCCGCATTGCCCTAGACGGAGTGATGAATAGTAGCACTAAATAAATTAGTAATTCATAAATAAAACGACATTTTTACGTTATTTATGGAGCACCCAAACATTAAATCTTACGACATTCAGATTAACGTTAATATTGAATATTAATATGCATATAAATAGACACACAAAGCCAAAAAGAGTAAGATGTAATTATGTGGGTATATGAACTTTCCTTTACATACATCAATAATAATATAGATAGGTAAATTATTCTCTAATGTTTCTATTATCTACACAGCATTTCTTTTGTCTTATTTTTTATAACATTATTATAACCTAATTTATTTTTAAACGCTACATGTAATATCATTGAAATATTTCGAAAATGCCAATAAATTTCATAAAAATATAGTTTATGACATATCCATATTATATTTTAAATAGTTAGAAGAAGCAATTTCTAATAAACAGTGGTATAGCATGTATATATTTTAGAGTATATAGATTTTAAAATATTCATGTTACTATACCTATTGCTCATTCAGAACAATCTATAGCTATATATATTATTATAACAATGAGAAATGTTATGAAAATGATCATAACAGTTTTCCGTTACTTTATAATATTTATTATGCTTAGATCTACTGCGTATTTAACTGAGGCAGTTTAAGAAATTTCTTACCCATAGAAAAATCGAGAAAACTATATAAGTTTAATAATTTGTTTTTATTACATTTTTGACAGTCTTGTGTTCACTACAATATTTTTGTTATATCAGAAAAAAAATTGAGTAATAGAAGCTGGTAACGTGTTATAAAATTAAATATGCCATATTGTATTTTGTAAAAATAGAACAAATGATTCCTCAGACAGATCTCCGTATTTTCTATAATTTAGATTGACATATATGTACTGCCCCGATTAAATCAAGTATATTAATAATATTATGAGGGAATAAACTACAATATTGATGGTATACATTTTTTTATCTATATAGATATATAACATATTAAAATTAAGAACTACTTAGTTTAAACATTTTAATAGCTCTAACCTTATATAATTTCTATATAACAAATCAAACTCGCCTAAGGATTACGAATTTTATTGCAAAAAAATACTATTAATAAATACCTAGTAATAAACATAACATGGGAGCTAATAACCAGGTGTTTGTGTAGCTTTACACTATGTGCATCATACATATGTATATAATTATAATTGTTCCTGCGTCAACCTTTAATGCTCAATGGTACAATTAGACTACAGCTAAAGAACATCGACGGTTTGCTGAATAGTACTTATACATTTAACGAACTTAATCGTTACAGAAATACTAGTATTAAATAGATTTATTAAGGTTATCAAGTTTGAATCTATATTTAACTTACAAATAAACTACAAAGAACGCTTAGACATAATCAACTAAAAGTATTCAGTATTGTAAAGTCAATACTAAACATAAATGTAAGGAATTTGTGTTTTCACCTATGGCTGAATGGTTATTATATAAAAAAAATGCCAGTAAAAGTAAAAGTGGGTTATAAATATAAAATGTTTCTTATTTTAATTATTATTAAATTTAGTACTTTAATTTATGAATAAGTATTCATACTACACGCTTAATAGTGTTTCTAAACTAACATCAACTATGATTAAAATACCTTCACACGGTTCCCAATCCATGCGAACCTTCATAAATCATTCATATAACATAACATTTATCAAAATTTAATATACTATACGCAAAAGTTATTTGCAGAATCTTCTAATTATCGACTAACTACCATAAAGCGCTAAGTTAAAAATATGGTTATCGATTAGTCGATTAAAAAACCATAGTATACTTTTACATATCGCTACATGTGACGTCATTTTTGCATTTTATGACATATTGCTATAACGTCATGACGTCATTTTTGTATTTTATGAAGATATTATAGTAGGACTAAATTATTTGAAAAATAAAAGATAATATAACATGACTCGGAGTGGCAGCCGATTACTGCGGATGAGACTATAGCCTGTCCTTTGGACGAATAAAAAAAAATGACTGCGGATGATTAGACGTAGTAGACGTCGAAGGAGAGTTGAGCTCAGACGAGCGCGGGAGCTGTTGCGGGTGGGAGGGGGTTTGCGTTACTCGCAGGGGGGGTGGTCGTGTTCGGTGCCTGGGGACTGGTCGGGGTCTGGGCCGCAGAGGTCAGCCGCACTCCTCCGCTCTCTGATACCACCATGCCGTTGTGGACTGTTCCGTTGGCCTCGCTGTCTGCGTATGGTGTGGTTAGGATTTGGAGACGCTGGAATATAATAATGTACAAAGGTTATTGGCAAGCAGTAGCAAATGAAATGAAGTTAGATAAAACATTGGTTGTTAAAAAACAAATCAAATTTTAACACCTTTTATACCCTGTAATTTTTGTTGCCACCTTATTAGACTAGTTATAGTGTTCTTAGACTGCGATACCAGCGAGATCCTGAATGCAAATCTGAAGTTCGATAATCGGAATTTGTCTCGATTTTTATATAAAATATTTTATTTTTAGTGCCTCGACAGGCAGACGAGCAGACGGGCCACCTGATGGTAAGTAGTCACCTCCGCCCATAGACTTCTGCAATGCCAGAGCACAGCAAAGCCGCTGCCTACCGTTGAACCTACATTTGAATTTTGAATTACCTACATTTGAATTCCCTAGGATTACAATTTGTATCCAATATGGCCATACCAATCACATAATTCAAATTCCATTTACGCTTAAAAATTGTGAATACATAAAATCGTGGACTTTGTCGTACATGGGACGGAATCATCGTATTTTGATACAGAAATAACCTTTAACAACTTTAAATAAAAATTTACTTCAATAAAAAATATTGAATAGATAAATCTATGAGTCTTGTCTTCTTGTCTCTTAGACATGAGGGTCGAAAATCATTGAAAGTTTGCTTACGTCATACTTAAACATCCACTAGTGTTCCAATCTCTTACCTCACAGAAAGTGCCTTTAGTCGTGATCAGTTTGTAGATAGCCACAGCTGGTATGCAGACGACGCTGGACCCTGCTATGGCCCAGCCCAGCGCGTTGGCCCAGCCTGGGTACACGTAGTCTTCGTATCTCAGCGGCTCGTAGTCCAGAAGTCCGTAAGCGATGATGAAGAGAAGGAAGGCGGGCGCCGCGAACCGCCAGCACACGCGCCAGTACAAGCCTGGACGGAAGCCGATCATGTCGCGAATGTCTTCGCAGAAACGTTCCGTGCCTTTAATGAAAAAATGCAGTATTGAGTAAACTACGTCGTGCAACCCCTCGCTCCCTTGTAGCTCTAGACTGGCACGGTTGCAATACAAATTGATCGTGATAGCAATGATCAGCCAGTGTACATCCGGTTTTTGTCGGGGGTCTAGAGTTGGGGTGCGATGTTTGGCCGTTTTGCGGCTTTCTGGGTACTCTGACACTAGTAGTTTCGACCGCATCTTCACCTTCTTGCCCATGGCGGAGTGTGAAGAAGCAGGCCGGCATGATTGTGTTTAGTAGCAGGGGTAGATATTCTCTCGCTACACCATACTCTAATTGGACGGCGCTGCACTTACCATCAGGTGCAGAGTGGTCAGGATAAAAAAAAACAATAGACGGTCTACAGTCCGTTTATCAATTTATTTGCGTGTCATCTGAGAACGGATGGTATAGGTTTCACTATTACGTTAAAAAAATCTCCTGGAAACATTTAGGCCAAAAATAATAATAAAAAAACACCTCATTAATCTTGTGACCTGGATGATTCTGGGTTAAAATTTCGATGTGCGCAATTTGCTTTTGAGTTTGATGCGAATAATAATTTCCTGCGATTGGAATGTTGTAGTGATTGACTAGCTACCTATCATAACATGGGACGGAAATATGCTCGGCGATATATGTGTAGACTTGTTCCACGTCTTCCTACCTCTTCGAGACTTCTGCCCCGGTATGATACACGTAAGCTCACAACACTTTGTGAAGATTGATTCAAAAGATTCTATAAATTGAGGCTAAGTATTCTAACAGCATAGAGCATTTGCTGTTGAACTAAAATAAACACTGGAAACAATTTTCCATCTTAAATACTAATAAAGCCATCCAACATCAAAATACCAACTTACCATAAATCCAAGACACAGCAATAGCCTCGAAGAACACGGCGATCAGTATGGAGTATCCGGCTGCGTAGCGGTCCAGCAGTTGGAAGAAGTAGAAGCCGCCCTTGGTGCAGGACGCGAGACCCACGAAGAAGTACAGCGTGAACAAACACGCCACGAACAACTCGCGGTGTCGCCCGATCGGAGGGAACTCGTCACTAAGCGCTGTTATTATTGCCTCTGATCCTCCGAACTGGATTATTGAGATGAAGAGAGATTTAGGTGTTTTTGAAGATAATAATAATCAATTGATTGATACAGAAGCTAAAATAATATGTATTCAAAAAATCCATTCAATGTCTATATATCCATACGTGAAGAGAAAACTTTTAAGCAAACTACGAACGAGTGTGAGAGTTGGCATAGTCAATATGGAGAAGGAAAGCTTAAATTTATGTATAAGAATGTACTTTACAAATACATCAAATAAAATATTTTTTTCAGTAAGAGTGATCGTGGGTTCGATTTCCGCACCAAGAGAATTTTCGTGTGATCTGCAAATATTGGTTTAAGGTCTGGATGTTATAAGACCAAAATTCTCTCGTAGTAAACAAACGAATTTACCTAAAAATCGAGTGAGCGTAGTATAAATTGTTGATGTTGAATACAAGTCTCACCGAGCTGTCGAGTCCGAGCGTGAGCAGCATCATGAAGAAGATGAGCGCCCAGAAGGTGGAGCCGGGCATGGTGGCGATGGCGGCGGGGTACACCACGAATACCAGCCCGGGGCCCTCCGCCGCCACGTCCCGCACGTGCTTCCCGGACGCGTGCGCCATGTACCCCAGCACGCTGAAGATCACGAACCCCGCCACGAATGATGTTCCAGAGTTGATCGCGCTCGTTAGTAGAGCATCCCTATGGGTTGATAATGTGGAATTTAATAACAAACAAATATATTACACATACATATATATATATATATATATATATATATATATATATATATATATATATTACAGTATTTTTAATATGTACTTAGCTTATATCTACATCTATAGTCATACGCACCTACGTATGTAATCCTCGAAGGGGAAGGCATGGATGTAACCAGTACTCACATTTCGCCGAGCCAATTACCTTCCCATGATGTAAGACAGCATGAGACGGTAATGGACGCGGCGATTCTAATCTTGCCAACTGACAGTAGTTTCTAAGCATTTTTTTTCTGAAACTTTTAGCGGAAATAAAATAATAATAGTCCCAGGCTAATAATCAGACAACGCAACTTACTTGTAAACATTATTGTGGTACTTGTTGTATGATGCATACGCCAAGAGCACACCGAAGCCAGGTCCGAGAGAGAAGAACACTTGAGTTGCCGCGTCCACCCACACCTACAACCCCATATTTAAAGAATATGGGTGTTATGTAAAAGGGGTACGGACAAGACTAGAGTCGCTTGTTCGCAAATGGCATACATCTCTGACTTTTCGAAGTTACATTCATTGGTAATTATCGCTTGCTTAAATGATAAAGGAAAACTTAAAATTCTTTGCTCTGTGAAAAACTAAACTATGCCACGGGAACTGTACATTTTCCGGAATAAAAAGTAGCCTATGTGCTATAATAATAATAATACTAGCCCTGTATTAAACATTGTGCCACTGCTGGGCACGGGCCTCCTCTACTATGAGAGGGGTTAGGCCGTAGTCCACCACGCTGGCCTAATGCGGGTTGGCAGACTTCTCATACCTTCGAAAAAAATCTCAGATATGCAGGTTTCCTCACGATTCCTACGACTTTCGTCTTGGCAGTCCGTACCGCAACCAACTAGGCTATCGCTGCTTCTATGTGCTATACCAGATTATCATCTGTCTCTGTGCCAATTTCAACCAGATCCGTTCAGCCGTTCTGGCGTGATTGAGTAACAAACATCCATCCATCCAAACATTCGCATTATAATATCAGTAGGATATAATATTAGTAACATACAAGTAAGCCGATATTATGCCTTGGTAAATTACCTGCGGTTGTGTGATCGCCTCAAAGTTAGGGCTGAGGTAGTACTGAATACCAGTAGCAGAGCCGGGGAGCGTAATGCCTCGCACCAATAATATCAGCAGCACGGCGTAAGGGAACAGAGCGGTGAACCAAACGACCTACAAATAATAGTACACAGCGCGAATGCAGTTAAAAGCAAAGTTTGTCTCCAAAAAATTCGTAGGTAGAATGCAATAAGGATTCTGTTTACACAAACAATGGATCAGAAACTTATTTTTCAGCGTTTTTATCTATTTGCCGTGCACCAATACACAATTGCTGTTGAAGAATATAAAGTTTTTATTTATATATTTCTTTTCACAAAAATGATCTACAAATTATATAACTAATTAGAGACCTTTGACCAAGACATAGTGAACTAAAAAGAATAAGTATCTAATAACTTTTACATCAGCTACAAAAGAGTTCATACTTTTCCAGAAGTACTGATCCCCTTCCAAAGCGAGAAGTAGCAGATGATGTAAACCGCGAGTAGACACAGCGCCATGTCCCACTTGATAGCTCCCAAGTCGTGCAACCCCTCGCTCCCTTGTAGCTCTAGAATGGCACGGCTGCAATACAAATTGATCATAATAGCAATGACATGGACAATAGTTCATAGATATTCTAGAAATAATCAAATAACAAAAAAATACAATGGGAAATCAAATATACAAACTTAATTGCAAAACCAAAATTAGACGTATTCAGCGCGTGAAACAATTTTGATTTCAAAATAAATGGTGTACATTGTCGCCATTATAAAACTGCTTTTATATGACGCGAAGAAGTCTCTATTTACTATAAAGTAAGCGTAATTAAGCAAAGACCTTAACTGGACAAAACTAAAAGTATTTTATATGTTATATTCTATGTTTTCTTAATTTAAACTTCAACTTGATATTTAAAAAAATTATAAAGATTAGTCATCGAAGATATTATAATGCACAAAACTCACTTGAAATATTCAGAGGCGGCCGAAGTGAATTGAGTTGAGTGAGAAAGCCCCAGCGACGTCGAGTTGTTCCGTGAACGGGATTGGTTGGTCGAGTTTGTTTCCCAAACGGTTTCGAACTGCAATCACATCATACTTCGGAAATACTACCTTCACGCATTCAACAACAGATAATTTAGTTATAGTTCATACTACCTGTTCCTAGTAGTAATTACCTAGTTCTAATAAAACCAATTTTCCCCGGAAAGTGTTTTTGGTCAGTTCTAGATAGATTAATATCATTTATTGGGATTTTATTGTTTTGTACAAATTTCCATACCTCTTCTACGTAATTATCATAGAAATACAAATTAAAACCAACCGGTCTACAAGCAGGGGTGTTCCATTCATTGTCGCAATTGGTCCAGGGGAGCATGGTGGTGAAGGAGGCGAAGAAGAAGCGAAGAGCCCAGGCGATGATCACGTTGTAGTAGAAGTCCACGTAGAATGCTATCAGAACCACGGCGTATCCGATACCTTTGCATAAGAGAATAAGTCTAAGGTGCTCTATAATCAAATCTCGTTTTAAATTATTGTTTCATTCGTCTCAAAAGTCATGGTACAGTTATAAGCATGGATCAGCTCACAGCTTATGAAGAAAATGCATGATGCTCCCTAATCATTAATAGCTGACAAGTGCGTACAACGTATAATGCTGTTTTCATGTAGCTTTAAACTTTAATTCAATTGACCATGACGGACACTGACTATGAAAGAAGTTACGAAAAATTATAGTCTTCACCAATGTTTCAATACACTCATAGTTTCCATTACTGGAGTATTATTCAGACTTAAATCTTCGACATCAATATAAATTCAGAAAAGTAGAGTCCGGCCCCAGTCGTTTCACCCGCAACCTTTCCATTCCATTACCAATTTTATTTCAGTTGAAAAAATCGCGGGCACTCAGCGGCGCGACGTGACAATCGAGTGAAATGAAATCAACGAGCATAAGCCTCGCAAATCTAGCGGAGCCTTTTGAGAGGATCCGCCGTATGGGGCGAGCACTTAAGGGGAACCTTCCAAATGGTGTCAATTATGGACGCTAAGTGAGCTCTGAGCCCGCGCGGCCGTCTTGTGAACACTCCACGTCTTTCTTAGTAGTTTCGATAAAAATATGTTAAGACATATCTTGCGAGACTATAGTGTGCGATTGCACGAATTGATGGAATAATAACATTGTTAAAAAAAAAATCTTTTACACGTTGAAACATAGAGTTTCGTGACTGATTAGGGAAACAGTAGATGCAAAGAAAAATTCAAGACCGCTAAGAATAAATTACGTCTGGATAGTTTTTACTTGACAAATCAAAATAATAATTTTAATATATCAACTGGTAACGGTACCCAATACTTCTTGCCATAAAAAATATTTTCTCTGTTAAACTATGTCATCGAGTATAGTATGTATAAAGTACGCTATGTTTTGATCCAGTTATATCGATATGGCTAAATAAACAACATTTGTAGGTTATGAATTAATTTTAATAAAATCTGAGATCTGTAAATGTAGCGCAGCAATAATTCAAGATCGCGAAGACATCGGCACTCAGCTGTGAGTATCCATTCCAGCTACATTAACATCGGCTACGTGACTGGCTAGGGCCCATAAATCTGCAGCGAGAGCTTACTACGTAAGCCACTCCACGTTTTAATACTCGAACTATTATTATAATGCATTTTTCCTTTTAAGTTTCGCTTTAATGTCATACATAAAGTAAATTCTAAAAAAGGTAGTTTCCTATGTGGACTTGATTATGATAGGCGTTTCATTACTCAAAATTAGACACCAATTTCGTCATAAAATCATGTATATTCTGATGGTCGCGCCAAATGACAAATGCGACAGTTCAGTATGGTGCTAAAGACGTCCTGCGCTAGTGCTGGTCGGATGGTCATCGGTCTCCCATATACGCGCTCCAGAAATCAGGTGAAACTTATACCCGGTGAGATAATATGACGCGTATACCAACGAAGCCACGCGAAACGAGACAAAGACTTCTTTCTTTCTTTTATTACGGTCCCATAATATATAAAGATAAGGGGCGAGCCTATTACCGGACTCAATTCCAGACGGCTTCAATTCAATTTCGGGCTGATACTGAGTATTTCTAATTAGAAAAACCCAATACAACTTTACCCTACTCGGGGATCGAATCTAAGACCTCAGAACAGCAGTCGTAACGCATGCGCAATTACCACTGGGCACCAAGGCAGTCACACTTCCAGTGCATGGAATTATAAAGAACACATTATTTATATAAGTCAATCAAGGTTGTGTATGTTTCTCGCAGCTGTCTACGTACCTTTGAAGAGCGGCACGAGTCTGCCCCAGCAGGTAATGGCGCCTTTCCGATGGTACTGTCCGAGAGCCAACTCCATGTAGAAAAGAGGAATGCCGCCCACCACCAGCATGATGCAATACGGTACCAGGAACGCACCTGTTCATATTAAAATCTTGTAACGTAGAAATAAATTGCATCGTATAAGGGAATCTCATTTATATTTCAGTTACTTACAAAATTTTGGCGAAGTATTGACATTGTATTGTATTTTCAATGTTTAAACACTTAATGAAGTGTTTAAACCTAATATTTTGCTCATCTAGGGATACTTTATCCTTGGGTAGGGACAAATCTTTTGAATATATGCCCATCGCGTTTAACAGGACAGTCAACCTCGATAAAGCTAAAGATGATGTAGGTATTGTGCAAGTTCTACCATCGCAATTGTGGTGTTTCGATGTAGCGCCTTTTCTTCGTATCCGTCTTGAAAAAGCGAGCTACAATTATTTTTTCGCTTAGGTCTTGGCTTCCCAGTTTGTTATTTGAAGACAATTGCTCATAAATAGTGACATCACCTAGAACCTTAATTTACAACCGTCGACTGTAAATTTTGTCATGGTTTACAAAATCAGTGAAAACCATGAGACAACCTTTAAATAATTTCATTACTTGTTACTAACACTTCAACTATTGCAGACGATTTGAAACAACACACATTTATACATCTCAAATGTTCGGATTTGCGGCGTAGTATCATGAAAATCTACCCTTGGTATATGGCAATTCTGATAAAGCATTTTTTTTATTCTGTCCTGTATTATACGTCTCACTACTCAGCACTTCTACTAAAGAGAGGTCTTAATACACCACGCTGGCCAAGGTGTGGATTGGTAGGCCTATATTTGTTTTTTTTTTTTATTCTGGCGCGGCAAAGTGACCACACTGCGCCTGATGGTAAGCGCAGTGCCGTCCAGATAGAGTATCAAGTAGCGAGAGACAGTCCATCCCCCGCTACTCAACACAATCATGCCGGCCTGCTGTTTAGCTTCTTCACATTACGCCTAAAGGACCCAGGATCATAGGAAGGAGGGAACACGGTAGCTGGCAAACTGTTCTACAGCTTGATGGTGCGGCAAAAATACGAGTTTGCGAACCTTTTGGTTCGGACCAGGGTAGTAGATACCATGAAGCTGTGGCTCCGCAATCCAGTACGCGTGGTTCTGGTATGGAAGGGAGAGGATGGGATAAGATCAAATTGTTTAAATTCTTAGGTCAATTCTCATATATATGCACTCGTATAATGCACGTTACCTTCTGTTTTCTTGTACTGTTAAACTTGCTAATGAATACTTATGTAACTTCTAAAAGTCATACGTTCCATTCGGTCTGGCTATCGCTGCACACCATTCATAAATACTTTACATACATTAAAATTAATTAATCGATGAAAGATTCAAAAATTTGAGAATAAGATTTTGTAGAATATTCTTTTTTCCGATGAAGAGTAGCATTATGACTTATAATCGTAGAGTAATTTTATATTAGCTCCCGAGGGTGCCGGTTGGCGTCGCAAATTGTACCCTAATTGGCCTTTTAAGTCGCTCGCATTTACTTTCGATATGCTTTTAGGAGTTGAGACAATGCTACGTATATTCGCAATATCCAATAGAAGATTTTAAGAGTAAGATTCCTTTTACAAAACACTTTTTAAGAATATAAGACTTGTATCTTTTGTTCTCGGCTCCGTCATGATGAATATCGATATTAAAGGATATCATATATCATAGCTTTCTATTAGTGAAATATTTTTTCGATGGCCTGAATAGTTTTCGAGATAACCCTACAAACTTATTAACTTTACCTATTAAGGTATAATATTATACTTTAACAGTGCCAATAGGCAGAAACTATGCCTTTTTGGGTTTTATAAGTCTATATCCTTCCCCAGACCTTGGGCATTCTCTATACCAAGAGCTGCGCTTACCATCAGGTTCAGTGTGGTCACTTTGCCGCGCCAGAATAAAAAAAAATATATCATAAAATCTTGTAGTGATGCTTGAGCGTTGTTCATAACTTATTAATTATAGTATTTTTTTTGTTTCTTTTTACTTTTAGGCAGCATGTCCCCTTTATTTGTATGAATTGTTCACTTTTTTATGTTGTGCACTACTTTATTTATGTAGTAAATGTATTTTGTATAGCAAATTAGCGTACCTAACAATTGTTTGTGAACCCATTAAAATAAATAAATATGTTCACAAGATATGATACTGTAATATTTTATATATGCTTATTGGGATTAAGGAACTTGCAATTTGTCCGGTTAGAGCTCCCACAACACAGTTCAAAGTAATTTAAGGACCAGCCTAACACCGCATTTGCCCCACGTCTACTTCAAGTAAACTTCATCGTAATGAATCTGACACAGTTGATAAACAAGACAGTTCCGTATAAGACATTAATTTTATAAACACTATAAAGATGTATGTTAAATGTCAATATCTACTACTGCTACTACTAATAATACTAGCCCTGTATTAGACATTGTCCCACTGCTGGGCACGGGCCTCCTCTACTAATGAGAGGGGTTAGGCCTTAGTCCACCACGCTGGCCTACTGCGGGTTGGTAGACTTCACATACCTTCAAAATTCTTATGAGAATTCTCAGGTGTGAAGGTTTCCTCACAATGTTTTCCTTCACCGTTAAAGCAAGCGATAATTAACAATTAATTAATACACACATAACTTTAGAAAAGTCAGAGGTGTATGCCACTTGGGTTTCGAACATACGACTTTCGTCTTGACAGTCCGCACCGCAACCTACAACCGCAATATCTACATTATTCAATAAATAATGTATTTAACGACGTAACGATACAAGTATAAGACGAACAATAGCTGATATAAAAACAATTTTTAGGGATTTTACTTTTATAGTCCCGATGTTTGAAAAAAATGACAGATTTGAATTAGCGGACCGAGTAATATGTCGTCACGAAAGGATAGTGTAGTTTCTCTATTAATTGTGTCCAATATTTGTCATGCAACAGAAGGTAATATTAAAAAAATACCTTTTGTGAAAACACAATCAAACTTTATTAAAAAATGAAAACATAATTATTATTTTAAATATTGGTATGAGCAAAAGTGGATGCGTGGTGGGAATATCTAACTATCTCTCTCGTACGACTGCGTTGTAATGACCATTCCGAGCGGTGACGTCATGGATCATATCTTGCATCCTTTTTCTGACATTTCACAGATACTCCTTCCATCAAAATTAAATGTTTTAATACTTTCGTTTACAGATTTAATTAAGGTAACATATTTCATTTGTTAAAATAATAAAATATGCCCACTAACCATCATAAAATATTATTAAAATTACTGCTACTACTGTAAAACTTTATATCAAATGCTATAAACGAAAATAAAAATCTTTCTACGAGAAAACTCTCTTAATGTGAGATGAAATACTTAACTCAAAAAGGAGAGAATGAAATGGCCGGGATTTATTTTATTGCCAGATGCAACAGGTCGGGGATAAAGCGAACAAGTCGATCCAAGAACTTCCCCTAAGTTGGCGGAAATGGCTAAGAGACTTGAGAGTTCGCGCTTCCTACATTATAATGAAGATATAGGCATTTATAAAATGTATAAAGAAATCATTCATTGTTTTTTGTCCCAGCACGATAAAGTAACGATACTGCACCTTATAGTAAGCGCAGTGCCGTCCAGGTAGAGTATTAGAGTTCGAGATACAGCTATATCTCCCTGCTCGGTATGGTACAGGCTGAGTGGTTTCTTCACATTACGCTTAAAGAACCCAGAATTATAGGAAGGACTGGCAAACTGTTCCACAGCTTGATAGTTAGGTAAAAATAAGAATTTGCGAATTTCTTGGTTTGGATCAAGATGGTAAACACTTTGAAGATGTAGCTCTGTAAGCCAGCGTGCGTGGTTATGGAAGGGAGAGAATGAGATAAGATTAAACAATTTTTCAGAGCAATCACCATGATACAGACGGTAGAATTAATAGCGACTTAAGTCTTCTAAGCGATTAAGAAATGAGAAGTTAATTAAAACAATCACTGGTAATCGGATTTATCAGTGCTACATAATTTTTTTTTAGTTCTAATATTGAAAACGGTATAGTGAGTTGGTAATCGAATCGCCTCAGTTCCCGATACGATCCTCTCCCGACGGACGGCCCGGATGATTGGGTATTACGAGATTACACGGTAGGTACGTATTAAATCATCGGCGAGCGGATCTTTACTAGAATTGTTTCGTTCAAATACGGGAAACGTATTTATAGCGTCGGGTATCGTGACAATTTATTGTATCTTGGAATATTTATGATATTATAAGGCTGTAAAGTTTGGTAACACTATATATTATGTGTACAGGTTATAATCAATTAATTGGATGGATCGAATATGTCTAAAAATGACACAAGAATTACTTTGTTATGTATTTTATTCAATGACTAAAGAAACATTTTTTCGTCATTGCTTTTATTGCTAAATATATCCTGCAAGTTTGGTGATACCATAGACTTAGAGAATGGACTGTGCAATACTTTTGCCACTTTGTAGAAAGAGAGAAAGCGACTGTGCGGCCAATACCTATTTCTTTTCGCTCCTGCAAGTCTGTGACGAAGACCAATCAAAATTTTGAAAAAGACAAGTACTGGCCGCACGTTCGCTTTATATCGCTCACATTTTCCACCCGTATTTACTTAACAGCTGGATACAGAACGCTCAGTCCATTATCAATGTCTATGTGTAATACCAGATAGGAATAAATATTTCTTGTTTTTTTGTGTATTATCAAAAATCAAATATTTATTGAATCCATGAAATGTTATAGATCATTTAGATTCAATTTTTTACTCTACCGCCAGTTCGGAATGCAGTTTCGCATCAGTATAATAATATCACCTTAAGGTTGACTGGGAGAAAATGCCTTTGGCATTAAGTCTGCCTATATACCCTGTACACAAAGTGTTAATAAATAAATATAGTAATAGTAAAGCGTTGCCATCCCATATCAACAATACATAGAATAGACACAGAATATGTCCAAAATATGTAAAAACGTTTTTAAATTCTATAAAAAAATTAAATGTCGGCCGCCCTATACCGCTTGCCGCAACCTTTGTAAAAGCTAATTCAACCATGAAATAATGTATGATTCCCAATATATATCTTATAATAGATGCCCAAATCAAATAAATTTTATATTGTTTATTTTATGCGTTTAACTTCAGAAATGACGGATTTTCATACAAACTATAATCCCCTATTTTACCCCCCATAGGAGTGGTATTTCCAAAAACCCTTCCTTAGTGGATGTCTACGTGATAAAAGGTACCTACTGTCAAAATTTCAAGTCTCTAACCCCAGCCGTTTAGGCTGTGCGTTGATCGATCAGTCAGTCAGTCAGTTTCTTCTTTTATATATACAGATTTTCAAATCTGTATAATTAACATCAATATATTACAGTAGATGTAAACATTTTCACACATTACCAAATTATTAACCCGCTACATTTGTCATACAGTACTTATAGGTAATAAACACGCGGAGGTCGGAACGTATGGCACGGGCCCTTCACGTCGCCAGCGTGATGGATGGCCGGGTCGTATGATGAAGTGGCGGCAAAATCAATTAGTTAGGGAAATCACGATTAACGCCGTGTTCTTGGCTAATGAATCAATTCGAGACACCCTCTATTATTTTTGGGAGAAATACATGTTGATTTTCGTGAGAGGTTTTATTTGTAAGATATGTTTTATATGTAAAATTGATTCTATTATTAGGGTATTTACTATTATTAGAAATACCGAAGGTATAACTGAGGTATTTAGGAGACTAGTTGGGGTTAGTTAATAATGACAACTAAAGTGGGAGTAGTAAATGTTTAATATAAAACAGAGTGCCTTCCGTGCTCCGGGTTTCAGTTCAGTTCAGTTCTTTTGTAAAGTAGACCCTATTACAAAGTTCAGTTTCACAGCCGGCTTCTACCCACTATCGATAATACAATATAGTCACCAAATATAATACGCAGACGGTAAAAAGTTAAAAGCCTCTCAGAGCTTGCGTTAAATAAATTTCCCGAAGCAATCTAGCATCACAGACGGTCCAAGGACAAGATCACATTTCAACAGTTCGCGAGAATTGCCATTTAATTAGATCAGAGGCAGACGCGATCGGTCTCTAGGGCCGGATGACCTCCCCTCTCCATTAGCTTATTACCCTCCCATTATTGCGTTACTAATTTTCCTGCACATCGAGCTAACGAAGTTTCTCACAGCGTAAAAGGCGCGTTTTGATTGTCAATTACTGGCTCTTGGACGGTAAAGGGTAGCTGAGGACGTTCAAAGCAAAGATCAGGATGCAATTAGCGTGTGGGTTAAACTTTATGTAGTACACATCACTACATAGAAGTACGGGGTATAGACGGGGCAACGACGCAACAAAGTTGTCACGACTACTTCGCTTGTTCATCAAGTCACATCTTCAAGTTTCCAAGACTCTGCTTACATCGTTTGAATTGTCATCAATGGCAGCAATGGAAGATAATATATTGTCACATATATTTAAATACAATCACTACATGGAACAATGGGGCTACAATATTTATTTAGAATTGTAGAGAGAAAATTTATAATTTAGAGGTAGAAAAATAGAACGAAAACTTTGATAAGGATTGTAATGACAACCTTTTCAAACCTTTACAAATTTTTAGTTTTTGACAGACAAAGATATTAATTTTACGTCAAAATGTATTAATGTCATCTTCATATTTTTGATTCGGGGTTTTGATATTAGACTTAGTATATATATTTTGATATTTTTTTGCTATTCACCTTAATATTTTTTTATTATTTGATACCCGACGACTTTTGGTGCCCTAGTTCAATATGTCGGACGAAAGCTCTGTGGAAGAAGAAGAAACGGAGGTGCTGTTTGTAGCAGAGGAACTCAGCTCATGCGAAGATCCTCCCATGAGCGAATGGTCTTCACTCGAAATGGAAATTCCCGAAGAAAATAAGAAGAAGTTACTATTTTCACAAAACCTATATTCTCCAGGTAGTGGTGAACTATGTGCCAAGTATGTGGCAATGTCTGATAGCGAAATCATCAAACATCCATACTACAGCTATCCAGCTGTCTCGGACCCGGGAATAAAGGCTGCACTTCTGGCGCCAGAGAAGCCTGTCATATACCCTGATGATGGACAAGACTTATATCTATTTCTATGTGAAGATATGAACACATGTCCAGTTAGGCTTTTTCACAGGAATTTGTTCAATGATGAAATTGATCTTAGTTATTACGGAATATATCCAGCAGGAGTGCGTCCTATGGCGATGGCATTACAATACAATAAGTATGTACAGAGATTCAACCTCACTGACAATTTCTTAAGCGATGATTCTTGTTATCATTTAGGGCAAATGCTCAACACAAACGTTACCTTAAAAGAGCTCAACCTAACAGGATGTCGTATAGGCGCATCAGGAATTCTTCGACTTGGGAATGCGTTAGCAGTCAATCGCACACTAACTACACTGAATCTAACCAGAAACTTGATAGGCGAAGCCGGTGGCTTACACTTCGCGAAACAGATCTTTAGTGCTACCATCAAGTGTGTTAATTTAAGTGACAACCAACTTGGTAAACAAACTGCTTTAGCTTTAACAGAGGTTTTTGAATACAATAATAAACTTACACACATAGATTTTTCGAGAAATAATTTCTTTCATGCTGCGACAATAGTTAAAATGTTGAATGCTCTAGCACAAAGTAAAGTGTTACAGGAACTAAATTTGGCTTGGAACTCGCTTGAAGGAGAACGGGTAGCAGATGGGATTAAAAATATTTTATTAGTTCATACGCTTACGACATTAGATCTGAGTAACAACAGGCTTCAAGGTGAGGCTGTGCTACTAATTTTGTCTTATCTATATAGAGCAAAGAAGTTAACAACGTTGCGCCTTTCTTTCAATCCAATGTCACCCGAGGATGCTCATGCCACGATTGAAAAAATGTTAAAGCCACGAGTTAAAATAGAAAATTTATATCTTGAAAATATTTGTGTCAATAAAAGTTTTTTGATCTGTTTAAACAGAGTAATGAGGATGAAATCCAGAAAAAACTTTATGGTAAAACACGGTAAAGTACTGCAGAACTGGTCTGTGAAGGGTCCAGATCCCAGGGAATTAATGCTGCAAAGAGCCGATTATCTCGGCAAATCGAGAAAGAAACATAAGGTAGACATAGCACAGTTCTTCTTGCGATTAAATAAGGAGTTTCCGAGGCCTATGACTATAAAAGAGTTGTTAGAGCGGATTGAGTTGGAGAATGTGCCGTTAGACGATGGTTTTGTTAACGAGTTGTGTGTAATATTCCCTGGGCCTAAATCTGTTAAGACAAAGTACGTAAACCTGCATTTGATCTGCGAATTCATGGAACGCATATGGCCAGACAGAAAGTTGCCGCCGACTCCGCCCCCGGAGCCAGATCCTGAACCCGTGGAAGAACCACCACCGCCGCCGCCACCGCCAAAAAAAAGCAAAGGAAAAAAATAATTAGGTATATTATAGTAAAGTTTATAGGCAGATATATTTTTGTATTTAAATGTTATTTCTTAGCGAATTTAAAGTTTTAGAATTATTTATATCGTAATTATTTCAAGAATATTATTATGCTTTTAATTTGAGAATTAAAGTCTTTACAAAGATTCTGGTATTTTTTATATGAATGTTTACGACTCAAAATATCTAAAAAATAATATTAGTCAAACAGAAAAGCTGGCACGGTAATGTATCTAGTGAAATAAATATATTTGTGTAAACATGCTATACATTTAAACAGTGAATCAAATCAAATCTAAATATTTATTGAATCCATGAAATGTTATACATTATTAAGATGCAGTTATTTTTTCTTACTATACGCCCGCGGCACTTCTGGATGCAGTTTCGCTAGAGAAGAACGTGCAATAAACTCTATAACCATATGCATAATGTAATGTACCAGCGTTACATTAATTAAATACGACAATACGTCAGTTGCTTCGCCATGAGTAGTAGAAAAGCTATAAAGCTGTAGGAGGAAATGCTATATATGCTTTAACGCATTCGTAACAAATAACGGTTCACGTTATTTAAAAGTGTTTAATTTGTGTGATTCCCAACCCTTAATTTGATCGAACATTTCAAAACAATACTTTGGTACTATTACGGAACGTAGGTAATTTGCTGTTTTATAAATAAAATAAAGAATCCACGAGGAATAGGTAGAGCTAAATAAGAATATTTCTTGTCAATGGATACTTTCTATATAAAAAATCACGACTGAAAATCATACTTCAAATATACCAAGGCTATCATAAACTAAGCTGGATCAAACAAATCTCATTTGAGCCGCTTCCGGTGGATTTCTCGAGAACGCCACAGCCATCCTCGCCTGAAGCTAGTCATTTCCGCTAGCAGTAAACACACTGGACTGCACGGACTGTCATACACATTACGTACACAAATTAACTATGTATACCAATAAAGTAAGTATTATGAAATTATAACCCGTCTCTGTAACTAAAAATATATTTAGAAATACTTGGCCTTTTTGAAAACAAAGATCGTCATTCGAGCAATTTGAACACATGATGGTAAATAATCTTGTTATAAGATTTTTATTCTTTGTTCATTCTATTGTCTCGTTGGGAAGTGGACAATTAATATTTCCCACTCCTCCCAATATTTTTATTTGACTAATTTCATAGCGGGATGAAGACAGTGAAGAATTTCCAGAGCCTCGCCAAGGTTTACTTTTCAAAAAATACAAAAACTAGCAAAATATAAAAAGGTGTAATAGGTTAAGATGCTTCCATGGATTGTTTACCTTTTCTTCCAAAAATAGCCTCCACGCGGGCGGAGCCACTGGCAAGTAATAATAATATGATAATTATTACTATAATAATAATAATAATACAAGGTATAATACAAGCCCTGTATTAAACATTGTCCCACTGCTGGGCACGGGCCTCCTCTACTAATGAGAGGGGTTAGGCCTTAGTCTACCACGCTGGCCTAATGCGGGTTGGTAGACTTCACATACCTTCGAAATTCCTATAAGAATTCTCAGATATGCAGGTTTCCTCACGATGTTTTCCTTCACCGTTAAAGCAAGCGATAATTAACAAAAAATACACACATAACTTTAGAAAAGTCAGAGGTGTATGCCACTTGGGTTTCGAACATACGACTTTCGTCTTGACAGACCGTACCGCAACCAACTAGGCTATCGCTGCTATCACGGGCAAGTACCACATAAAAATATATTTACGCAAATTCATACAGCTATAAGTTAGATGCATTTGTAACACAGCGGTATTCGATAGAGTACAATGTGCTTAATTAGTAAAGGGGTGTAAGCGCAGTGCAGCCACTTGAGCTTGCACGAAGCCCGGCCGCAAGGTGCACGATTGTTAACCGCCCATTATACCTCGAGGGCACTACACATGGAGTTAGCGCACATTCATGCCTCCACTGTACAGACGTACTGATCAATTGACCCGGTGCTTGAAGAAGTCTTGGATTTTCTCGAGCAAATTCAGCTGTTTTGGTATATTTGCTATAAATCTTGACATAACTGTTTGACAACATTAGACGTTGGTAAGCACGTGGATATCAAAACATACACCATTAATCCTCATACCAATAAATTTTGTGAGCAATACTGAAAATTTTGTGATGGAGTGTGTTGATTACATTTGAGTATAAGAATTCGAAAGTGATATGGTTTAATTACTGATTTCTACAGATGGTTGGAAATCGACATAGCTAAACATTTAAGTGAACCAGAGCCTAAACCAATCCAACTGTCGACTTATTCGATCGCCTACTTGGCGACAGTCAAGAATTAATGAACAAATGGTAAACAATTAAATACATGTAAACCTATACTACTTATAGCAGCGATAGCCTAGTTGGTTGCGGTACGGACTGTCAAGACGAAAGTCGTAGGTTCGAAACCCAAGTGGCATACACCTCTGACTTTTCTAAAGTTATGTGTGTATTAAAATGTTAATTATCGCTTGCTTTAACGGTGAAGGAAAACATCGTGAGGAAACCTGCATATCTGAGAGTTTTTCGAAGGTATGAGAAGTCTGCCAACCCGCATTAGGCCAGCGTGGTGGACTAAGGCATAACCCCTCTCATTAGTAGAGGAGGCCCGTGCCCAGCAGTGGGACAATGTTTAAAACAGGGCTAGTATTATTATTATATAAACCTATACTTTAAGTTTCTTTGGAAACTGAAGTATAGTTACACACACGTCAATGCGGGTTAAGTGTGGATTACAGATTTCTGCGCAACTCATATTCTTATTGTATCTTAATTGTGTATTAAACACGAATCAGAATGTTTTTATTCGACTAGAATGTATAAACGACAGTATTGGGTTCTTCAAGAAGGGAGTAAATAGGTTTATGAAGGGTCAGCAACGTGCTACTGGTTTTGCAAGCGTCCATAGGTTACGATAACAGCTTACCATCAGGCGGGTCGTAAACTTGTTTGCCACCATCGTGGTATAAAAAAACGAGCACAATTTCAACGAATACTCCTAATATGAATGGATTCGGTGTTGATTGACGATTAAGGATAAAAAAAGATAGAATTATGTTACTTGACACACGGACAATCGAATTTAATCTATTTCTCACACTATTACACGATATACAATACATGTGACGTTATGAATAAAATCCAACTTTAAGTAATACTCTGAAGTGTCAGCTGCATTTACCGTCTTTAGCGGTGCATGCGAGGCGGAAGCAGCAAGGCGAGGCGACAATTAGCGAGGCAAGAGGCACTTAGTGCTACCACAGGCGCCGACGACATGCCTCTCGCCAAATGTGATTAACCGCTATGAAGTTAGGCGATAGATGCACCCTTTGACGACAACGTTTAAACGTATTACGCGAGTTCATACCAATAACTGATTTTATAGGAAAAGATTCAATGGAATAGAGCGGTTAGTGCCGGATTCTTTTTGATTTTGATATGTCTTCATTGTTATGGTTACTCAAGTATAAGGTAGTATTAGGTATTAGTATCAAGGTATTTCCTATTGTTCAAAATACCGAAGGTATTTTGGAGAGTAGCTGCGGATACATTAATAATTACAACCTAAGTGGGGCGTAGTAAATGTTTGGGGAAAATGGGAGCGCTTCCGTGCTCCGGGGTCCAGTGGTGTAGCAGACGTTTGGCAGTAAGGATATTCTCGGTTCGTTCGTGTGTTAAGTGTGATCAGTTCAATGGTCATCTAGTTCAGCTTAAAGAATAATGCTGTCCGTATACTTAAGATATGAATTATTAAGATAAGCTTTTAGTAAATCCTGACATGCGGTTGTGTTAATATTAAGCACTGAGATGTGTAACAGTGATAATGGTAAACATTGTATTTGTGTCTTTTTAAATATCCATCTTGCATAGTTTTGTTGATGTTGCTAACAATAGAGACACAGTCCAAGTTTTATTTTTAATTTTATTTCACGTAAAGTCACATAATAAATAAATAACAGCCATCAGTCACACACATAGATCCAACCTGACAGTAAGATATCTTGTGTCATGAACTATTAGAGACTTTTGGGTTCCACACACCCAGTCCAAATATAAGTGAGTCACACATACATTTATGTAACCGCGGAATCGGATCCATGGACTTACGTTTCGCACGTACGTACGTAGGCCGTGTATTGTAAATTATAGCAATAAAAAGGTTGTATTCAGAAAGTCCTCTTAATGATATACATCAAATGCAATGACGAAAACAGAAATAAATTTAGGTTTTTTTACTGCCTGTATACAGACGAGCAGACGGGCCACTTTATGGTAAGTAGACACCGCCGCCCATAGACTTCTGCAATGCCAGGGCACATCAAAGCCGCTGCCTACCGTAGGATGTGTGAATGATGTGTGAACTTACCTCCTCCATTCTTGTAGCAGAGATAAGGGAACCGCCACACGTTAGCGAGGTCGACCGCGAACCCGATGACAGAGAGCAGGAAGTCCACCTTCTTGCCCCATGTCTCGCGCTCGCCGACGGCCGGCGTCGGGGTCTTCAGCGCCATCCTACTGCCTACCGACGCGAAGCCGCCACTCCCTAGTACAAAACGCACATTTGAAAGAGATATTTTATTGGTCACAAGCAGTTTCATCATCATCATCCATAGTCTGTAGAATCCCACTGCTGGGTATAGGCCTCTTTCATGTTATGCCACATGCCACGGTCCTCAGCCAGTCTCATCCAGATTCGACCTCCGATCTTAACGAGGTCAACCGATCTTGCTGCTGGACGACCTACGCTGCGCTACAAGCAGTTTAGCTGCAATAAATATAGATACCTATTTAATACTAACACTAAATTTAAATTAAACATTCTCCTCACACGTACGATAAACTCAGCACGAGCTGGTTTAAGGACCTATGCTGGTCTTCCGTTGCACCATTTGAAGCATTCCTCTATGTACTTTCTTCATGGCCTACATGCGTAATACTAATCTATTGCTAATCTTACGACAGACTTAGCCAGTCTTTTTTTTGTGAAAATAAATCCTGGAATTTTGGTTTCACCATTTAATTGGCTGCTCAATTCAAAGTTACTAGGTATTTTTAGAGAGATTCCAAACTCGAACGAAAATAAATTTACAGCCGCTTTTCTTTGAGGTCACTTGCAGGAACACATATCGGAGCTGAAGCTTCTGGCCATGGAAGTCTTTGGTAATTTATTTACTTTCAAAACACTTAAACAATACTGTCGTAGCTCACTAGTCATAAAGCTATAATTTTTTTGGATTGTTGTAGAAATATATTTAGTTAAAATTTACGCAGTGCAAACTTTGGATTAAATTTTTAGAATCGCCTAAACGACTACTGAAATACCTGTAAATATACAAAACCATAGAAATAATAAACCATCGAATTTATACTGGAAAATTCCACCTACAAACGTATTCTAACCTACGAATACGACTTGTATGAAGGGAAACATCAAACAACGAATAAATAAGTGCAATCACTTGACCTCTGCCCCGTTAATTAACCGGTGGAAAATAATCGCAGTGCTCTGGCTCTCGAGGACGGGCCGGACCGGTCGACAGCCGGCTCATATAATGAAGTGACAAATGTTATAACCGCTCGTCGTGACGGGGGACCACCTCTTCACATCATGCTGGACACTCAACCAATCGAGTAGAATAAGGGTTGTGCTAACTCGCTTTTGAACGGAATTATATCGATACAGGTTTTAGCATTTCGGAAAAATTTAAGATATTCATTTCGATGGATTGATAGTTTCAAAAGATATTATTGGGTGAATATTTACTGTACCTATTAACTGGTATTATATTGAAAAACAATAAATGCATTAATTTTACTAAGAAACTATTTATGATGTAATCTTCGCAGAAATGTAATAAGTGTTAATAAATCATGTATTCACAAGCTTTGTGTCAGTGTCTGAAATGAATGAAATTGGAACTTTTTTTTTAGTGCCTCGTTAAGTTTGCCACAATACTATTATAATAATTAACGATTAACTTTAACTCTGTTTATAATAGCATATGAATTGCGATTACGCAGAGACAACCCTACTCTGAGCTCTTGATCAGAGCCGGACCGGCGGAGTGGCTGTCAGGCCCAGCGCCGCGTGATTTCGTGGCGAAAAACCTCTACGTCATCGCTACACCACTCGCATACCAATTCCATTTGTCGATTTAAACCTATCACCACTGTACAGGCTGAACGTAAATGATGTGTAAAACTTTTTGAATTATTGAATTGTGATGTCACGGCTGATATCATGAATACTTTTGCAGTCATTTGAAAATTACCCCTTCCAGATTTGAATAGCGTCAATTTACTTATTTTTGTTCTGATTCGAAAAATTCTTTCGATAATAGGTTTAAGGTAATGTAATTTGCTGAACAATAAAAAAGTGTCAACTACCCTATTATGATATTCAAACATTGTTAAAACTGATTTAGTACACGTTTTTCGGTTTTACACAAATATATACGAAGATTTTTAAAAGAGAAAGGCTATTAAATTACTTTTTCGAAGTAAATAGTACCTGTAATCCTTAGTTAATGAATCTTAGTAAAGATTTAAGTATTGCAAAACACAGAGTTAGTTAATTCATTAATATCAGAAAGAAAAGCAAAATGATGAATTTTTTTGGTAATAATCGCGTTTATTCTGTGAGGTAAAAATAACTAGTAACTGATACAACTTGACAAGTACTATGAATCCATAAATATGTCGGAAATGAAGTAAAGCTCTAATTTTATATCTAAGGGTGACCGTTATTTAAAAGATTTGAGGACAGTCAAATAATTGTTAATTAAGGCTAATTTTAGGAAGCTCTAGGATTGCGGCAGTTAGAGTCCTAAACGTATTCATTTTCTTACTATTACGAGTCTTTCTTTTCTTTCTATTTATTTTTTTATTCTTTCCCAATTTAAGTTTTCATAAAACTCGAGAAGTGGAAAAGAGAATAAAAAGTTTGAAATAATGGACCGTCGGTGTACGTACCACTGCACTATCTCTTTTGCCAAGCAGCAGTGGGCAAAATCTGTTTCACATTGAAGGATTTTGAAATTAATGAAATTTAGGCTGAAGATCGCAGTGCAATACCACGCAAATAAGAACAAGATGATAAGATGTACTGGATGAATTTGGGATACAATGACTTGTTGAGGCGCTGAATATCGATACATAGAAAAAAAGGAAGGAGGCATGTGTCCAACAGAGATGAGTTAAAAAAAACAGGCACCGACTAAAACTGTTATGCGAGAGTATCATATAGGGTACGGAGTACCGTTACTCGGAACAAATGGTTTTAATAAACTTTTACTATCCCAGAATTTGGCGTGTACATTGTGGTGACGGTGAGTCAATGTTAATTCTGTTTTTATGAAATTCAGTAATAATGAATACAAATAAAAATGTACATCGTTGTTTGTTCGAAAATTTTCAATCCTTCTCCACTGAATACTTTTATAACGGTGTAATCGAATATGTACAAATTTTATTTATTTATTATATATAACTAAATTTTAATAAATATTCCTACAAGCCTTATGAAATTAAATATATTACGCTTTGCATTTTCTTTTTTTAATATATGTACACACTACTGACGCGCGACTCATATTCTCTTTTGCTTACATTTTTTTTCTATTAGTTTACATTGTACTTTAAAAAAGATAATTATTGAAGTTAATCTAAACTATTAGGTATGAACTTATTTCTCTTTTCAACTTTTTTCATTTAAATCATATGTAAGCGAGCTCCGTAAATATTTAAATAATTCTCATTTACATTTATAGGACGAAACAAACGGTGAAAAAATATTGTTTTGATTTTAAATCTACCTTTAATAATTTAGTTGGTTCTGTAGCTGAATAAGATTAATTTAAAAATATAATTTTCACATTATATTACTTATTTTTTATACATAAATTACATGCGAAGTTATTTAAAATTTTATTCACATATATTTGTCATAATTACAAAAATGGACAAAAGCTATTCTATACCCATCTATAAATATACAGAAAAATTAAAAGTTTTATCAGTGTAAAAATATGTATATGTAAAAATTTGATACATTACATAAAAGTAGAGTCAAACTCAAAAAATATTTATTAGTAAATTATTAACAGTAAAAAGTATTTATTAAACGATATAATATTTAAGAAAAAAAATACTTGTAAAAGTGTACCATAAAGAAAAGCTACTTACGTGCGGCTCGGCGGGCGCAGAAGTGGCGCCATGACCGCGCGGCGCGGTGCCCGGGAGAGAGTGAAGGAGCGCATCTCGAGTCAGGGCGGGCGGGTTACGCCAGCACACGCCACTCCCAGTAGAACCCTGCGCAGTGCGCAATGACATGGCAATTTTCTAGAACTCCATGAGTTTACTTATTATATATACTTTTTTTATACAGCCTAAGGCTAAGACGTAGCGACCACACCCTTTAGTACTTTTGATAGTAGTGAAATGTATCGGGATTTAATCGGTGCCTCCTAAAGAACGTCCTTTTTCCCTTTGGACATATCATTTTATGTAAATATTAGAGGTGGGTCGTTGACAGTTTTTGCGTTAACGAAATGAAACTGTTTCCTATAAACGGTCAACGAGTTGAAAAACCAGTTGACGTTTTTAACTGGTTTGCAACGTCCACAGATCTATACGTTAATTTCCCGTTTTGTTAGCGTCTGTCGTTGATTCAACGACGTTGAATGGAACAGGTTGATCAATTCAACTAGTTTTGCGGTAAAGAGACAGTTGACTCGTTAACAGTAGAAAAACAGTTAAAAAAAACGGTTCGTTGATTCAACGCCCACTCGTAATAAAACTTTGTTTCTTATATTTCAATAGCAGCGATAGCCAAGTTGGTTGCGGTACGGACTGTTAAGACGAAAAGTCGAATGTTCGAAACCCAAGTGGCATACATTTCTGACTTTTCTAAAGGTTTATGTGTGTATTAAATGTTAATTATCGCTTGCTTTAACGGTGAAGGAAAACATCGTGAGGAAATCTGCATATCTGAGAATTCTTATACGAATTTCGAAGGTATGTGAAGTCTACCAACCCGCATTAGGCCAGCGTGGTAGACTAAGACCTAACCCCTCTCGTTAGTAGAGGAGGCCCGTGCCCAGCAGTGGGACAATGTTTAATACAGGGCTTGTATTATTTTAATTTCACAATACACTGAGCCGACTTATTTCTCGCCCCCATTTCCATACGCTGTCTTTTTACTTATTTTATATAATAGAGCTCATTAAAATAACTCGTTCCTTATTCGTTTCTTGTGTTTGTTAAAAGAAATGTTATCCATATAACAAGCAAGCAACAAGCAAGAAAGCTATACAAGCTTGTATTATTTTTTAACTACAACATGATAGCCTTTTGTCAAGCTAAATAATAGTTTTATAGCGTACCTAAGTATATGTTTCGCTTATCAGAGATACTTACATAGAAATTCGTCCAATCATTTTTACACTATACTATACATTTTGATACTATAACTGGACGGCACTGCACTTACCATCAGGTGCAGTGTGGTCACTTTGCCGTGCCACGATAAAAAAAAACACAACACGCGATGATATTGTCAGACTGCAGAGACTCTACTGCTATATAATAGGTCTCTATATGCACAGTGTCTATCGGATCTAATTTAGTCGCAATAAGTCAAAATATTAGGTTGAATAAAAAAATACACACATAATAAAAAAATGCATTTTATTTGTGTAATAAAAACATGTGAAATTTTACGTTTAAAATATAACTAATAGCAAAGTATCGAATCTATCTAAATTGAATATATATTAAAATTAAATTATGCCTACCGACTGCCTTGGTGGCGCAGTTGTAATTGCGCATGCGTTACAACCGCTATGCTGAGGTCTCGGGTTCGATCCCGGGCCGGGTAAAGTGATATTGGGTTTTTCAATCTAGAAATTCTCAGTATTGGCCCGGAGTCTGAAACCTGTGCCCGGTATGGCGATAGGCTAGCCCCCTATCACATTATGGGACCGTAATAAATTCTGCGAAAAGTGTTTGTACTGGTTACACGTCTGCCTACCCCTTCGGGGATTACAGGCGTGAGTGTATATGTATGTAAATTATCAATAAGAACTTAAACCTTACATAGAAATAATAAAGACTTTAATATAATATAATATGCATGAATAGTATTGTCATTTTACATAACATTATATCATGTTTTAAGTGTGAGTTAGAATAATCAATTAACCATGGGCGGGCGGCTGTTCTGCGCAGTGGGCGGAGCAACGCCACGCCCCGTCGTGACCTCGTAGCTTCACTCACCGCAATTACTGGAATATCACCCACCGTGACTTTACCATCTACATACATATACACTCACGCCTGTAATGCCCGAAGGGGTAGGCAGAGGTGTAACCAGTACACACACTTTTTGCAGAATTTATTACGGTCCCATAATGTGATAGGGGGCTAGCCTATCGCCATACCGGGCCCAGTTCCAGAATCCGGGCTGATACTGAGTATTTCTATATAGAAAAACCCAAAATTACTTTACCCGACCCGGGGATCGAACCCGAGACCTCAGCTACAGCATTCGTAACGCATGCGTAATTACAACTGCGCCACCGAGGCAGTCGACCACCACAGTCACTTTACCATCTCTAAGAATAAAATTCTAATCACTCTACATAAACCACAAGTTGCCTATATCAATCCTAATAAAAAGAAATTACATCTTGTCTATGGCTATTGTTACTCTGATTTTTGGTTAGAGGTAATTCATAATATACATATGAACAAAATAATTATATTGTTATATAAAGTACCCTATATACAATACCCTTATACCCAACAGTCACACATGTACCTACGTAACACAGATCCTCCAGTAAGATTGTCCTCTAAAAAAATACAAGTTACATACACCCACAATCCAGTTTTTTTTCTTTCACACAAACAATTGTTTTAGCACAAGATTTGAAACTATGGTCTCTCTTTCCACAGCTAGCTTTACCAGGCCGTGTGGTATTAATCATACAAATGCTACAGTATTTCATTAATAGATGACTAAAACAATTGCTCCAGAATGTCATAACTTTGAATTACATCAAGATCCATGGGAAAAGATTCGACTAATATGAAATGATTGTTAGGACGGGCCAAATTTTTTTTGTAGGTGATTGGTTGATTGGCACTAGCTTGGGTATAAAAAAATATTAATTACTATGAAGTTAGTTTTATTTTAATAGTGGTAGAGCCACGCTGTAGACATATTTGTCTGCAGCATGAATGGGCCGGCTCGACCGGCGTAGTAGTACCATTGTCCGATTCGATTTTTTTTTTATTTAGGAGGGTATACTTCCCAGGTGGTCCCACTGGCACCGAGTTAGGATCTGATAATTGGATCTCAGAAAAATCGAGGGCAACCCTCAAATATTATAGTGGTAGAGCCACGCTGTAGACATATTTGTCTGCAGCATGAATGGGCCGGCTCGACCGGGGTAGTACCACTGTCTCACAGAAAACCAACGTAAAGTGACAGTTTGCTGTCGCGTTTCGTATGGTAAGTGAGATATCCGGAGGCCCAGATTCCCCCTTCCCTTCCCTAATCCCTATTCCTGTCCTTTAAGGCCGACAGCGCATGCATGATACTTTCGGTATTGTGGATGTTCATGGGCAGTGGAGATCACTTAACATCAGGTGACCCACATGCTCTTTTGTAGTACAATGCAAAAAAAACTATTTAAACAAACAAATCTATGTGCTCCGAGCACTTTATTTAAGCGCCATTCCTTTAAGTAATAACCGCAAAACAATTCGTGAGGAGAAACGATTCGTTTAATTTACAAATTTCAGATTTGTTTCGGGTCTAGATATGAGGGATCTGGTCCCACGTGGCTCTTGGTATCCACGATTCAGGTATGACCTAGTGGAGGGTCAGGACTCCATATGAGACTTTATTGAGATATTGACATGTGAGAGTATAGGTATTTACTATTACTATAAGTAAAGTAAGCCGCTGCTTATCGGGCCATCCGCAGTATGAATCATGCAGACGTGAGTAACAGCGTGGAGCCGCTACAGCTGCGTAGGGATATTTCCTCGCTTAGCGTATTCTATTATAGGGAATGCTCCGAAGAATTGTTTAATCTTATCCCATCCTCTCCCTTCCACACCAAAACCACGCGAACTGGCTTGCGGAGCCACAGCTTCGGATGGAAATGGGTTTTCTACTACCCCGGCCCGAACCAAAACGTTCCGAAATTCGTATTTTTGCGGCGCCAGCAAGCTGTGGAACAGTTTGCTACCTACCGAGTTGCCTCCTTCCTATGATCCTGGGTCCTTTAGGCGTAGTGTGAAGAAGCTCACAGCAGGCCGGCATGATTGTTATGAATAGCGAGGGACAGATTGTCTCTCGCTACTTGATACTCTTACCTACTGGACAGCACTGCACTCACCGTCAGGTGCAGTGTAAACACTTTGCCAGGATAAAAAACGTAGTTGCTTTATTTGTTTACAGTAGTACAAACTGTTAAAAATTATGGATTTCTTTAAGTAATGAACAATAGTATTTTTTATATTTGAAAATTTATATGGTCTTTATTACGGTGAAGGAAAAAATCGTGAGGAAACCTGCATATCTGAGAGTTTTTCGAAGGTATGAGAAGTCTGCCAACCCGCATTAGGCCAGCGTGGTGGACTAAGGCCTAACCCCTCTCATTAGTAGAGGAGGCCCGTGCCCAGCAGTGGGACAATGTTTAATACAGGGCTAGTACTATTTATTTTATTTTATTGTCTTTATTCATAGCGAACATCCGTACTATGGGTATTGTTATCTATATATCTATCTATATAAAGGCAAATTGTAGCTTTTTGGTTTAGTTTCGTGAGTAAACAATTTTTTTTTATTATAAAATATATCTGATATATCTTCTACATATCCTTAAGTGTTAACTAAAGCTATTTGTCACTAACAAGTAAAAGTATCGAAAATAATATTAAACAGTTACATACATAGCCCTGATCCCACTGTATATCCCTTGATATTATGTTTATCATACATACATATACACTCACGCTTGTAATCCCCGAATGGGTAGGCAGAGGTTTGTAACCAGTACACCCACTTTTCGCCGAATTGATTACAGTCCCATAATGTGACAGTGGGCGAGTCTATCGCCATACCAGGCTCAATTCCAGATTCCTGATACTGAGTATTTTAAAATAGAAAAACCTAATATCACTTTACCCGACCCGGGGATCGAACCCGCGACCTCAAAATTACTCAGGTTACGATACGCCTCACGATTTTATTTTTATGTATGATGAATGCCTTAGTTCGATGGACGTCTGAGGAAACATAATACAAATTTTATTGGAAGGTAAAATTTTTATATTATGTTGTCCGTTTGACGTCCAAAGTCCTTTTATGAGAGACTTGTTTGTTATCTCCTGGCGGCTTATGACATTTAAATGCAACAATGTGAGAATAGAAAGCATAATAATATATGTGCCACAATTGAATTCACATAATTATTTTCATAAGTAATATTACAACGATAGATATTTATTCGATAGATAGATAAAAGTTATTGAGAAAGAATTTTCTGAAATGCTATTAGTTTCAGATAGAATTTCCTAAAGATACATGCCTACTTCCAGTTGGCGTTGGTAAGGATTTCAGTATTAGGATAATTTGTACCCAGTTAAAGGTTGAAACGGCTGCTCTACTGTTACCAGGTAATGCATATATTCCAGCCACAACTAATAATCGTAATAAGTACGTAATCGACATTAATAGTTGGCATGGCTGTCCGAACTGGAACTTTAGACAAACTTTGATAGAACCTCATATATCTTTAGTTGTATTTACTATCGTCCTAAGCCAAAGTAGCTACTTTGGCCTAGTGTTCTCATCTGGATATCTATAAATCTACATCCTTAACTCATAAATTTCAACCCAGAATGTTGGTATTCAAATGATTGCCTTTGATCTAAAAACAGGATTAATAAAATGTTATGTAATGATATTGATAAAATTATCAGGATAACAATGCAACAAGGCTAAACCAAGTATCCTGCGGCCTGATTCTAATAAAATCAATGCCGTATATATTGAAATATAATTTTCGGTAAGTATTTTTTATGATAAATAATTTTTAACCAACTTTACCCTCATATTGGTTATGACGTAGCCAACGTTAATTAGCTAATTGTTAGTAATACGTTTTATAATAAAATTACTTGAAACTTTTACATCTGTAATAGTTTTACACCCTGACGCTTTTGTTGAAAAATGCATAAGAATTTTATGGCAATTTATTTAATGAAAACAAGTTTGCTAAGCACTTATCTCACTGTCAGAGTTCTGGTAATAAGACTGTTTAGTAGCATGATAGCAGATTCCTCCCTTCAGAATACCAAACAGCGGCTAACCAGTCTCAACCGAAAGTTACTTTATTGATGGGAATCAGGGAGCTGACCCGTGATAATAGGCGTTCGATAAGTGTTATGCGATATTGGTACGAAGAACAGGTCGCTACTTGGTGTTCCCATCGTTTCAAAAACTTTGACGTAGCCTTGTTTATAAGGTGTCACTCGGAGACCGTGCGTGAGAGTTTGCCGGCTTCCGTATTGTACAATCCCAGAAAGTAGTGAGGGATGAGTACAATATTGAGCTTGTCCATCAGAGCCGGTTAGTCCTTCAACAGCAACTTCGGTAGGAGATGGTAGTGATCTGTTCTACTGTTCTGTTTTCGCTCATTAAGACTCACTGGTGTGTGTGCGAGAGCTGCTGCTTCTTGAAGTTGTAGCAATCACCGTGCTAAAGGACAATGGCGAAATCGTAGTTACAAAAAAAAATTGCGTTTAGAAATTTCATACTTTGTAATCTAAATATTATTATTTTGCATGATTTTTCAGCATACTAATAATAGCTGTATAAGTATAGATAAGTTGTATAATTTATTAAAAATCTCAATTGATTTTTTTGTAACGTGTTATGGTCGTAAGATTTTTTTAATGAATGGCTTAAGGTCTTTTGGGCCAAAGAAAAATCTTTTTCATAAGAATTCTATAAGCCGTTAAAAAAAACTATAAAATCAATGCAAGTGTGTGTGTCCCTACAATTACAAATAAATCAGCTTTACTTTTTACCAACTTAGTGAATGACTATCGTCTGTTATTTGGCTGTATAGTTACGACCATAGCTTATCTTATTTAGGAAAAAAAACCACTACTTCCGTCATTTCATACTGACATATTGTGACATACTATGGTGAACATGTACGTTTCCATGGTAGTTCTATTATTGAAGTGTGCAAAGAAACTATTAGTCCATCTTAATTTAATTTAAGAGGCAGTTCAGATACCTTGTCGATAAGAGGTAAAATAAAATCACACCATGTTTCAAATAAAAAGTATTATGTTTAATTACTAATTGAAAATAATGTACCTGGTCCGACCAGGCTGGTCGAGCAGGCATTATAGAATACTATTGTAGTTGCTTGGTTGTGCGTCGTACAGTGGGCTGCTGCGCTCATACCATGATAGTAATCTGGTATTTGGGACGGGCTAGACTTCAAGACATATCTAATTATGAAGTTAAATAAACATTAAAAAAAACAGTGTTTTACTTTTATTTAGAACCCGTTTTTATTTTCTAATTTAATTTCTAAGTCCAGGATTTAGGGTCTGAAGATATTTTCTGCACAACTATTGACAAACTCTGTGTCTTCCATTCCAACTTAGCTTGTATTGAAATAAATTATATGTGGCTTATGTTACTTTTGGTATAAATCTAATGGTGAATTATTAAAAACGGTTCAGCAGTTTATAAGTTTAAAGGATTTCCAAAAAATAAACAAATTATTCCTATAATTAAGTATAATGTGTTCATATCTGAACATGTAAACGTAAACACGAATGTAAACACTTTGTGCAAGTACCTACGGTGTGGCGGATCATCCTTCCCCACAATAGTTATAAGTCAAGTTCAGTAGGTACATGTTTAATTCACGACCCTGCCTCAGGTGACAATAGCAGTAGTATTATAATGCTCTTTGGAAAATAGGCAAATAACATTTTTATCAGCTTCATAGATAAAAATATTTTATTCAGAAATGTCAAATAGATCATAACCTCAAAATCTTTAAATTGAAATATCTTTAGTATTAGACTTTTTCATCGGAAATCCCTAATACATTATTGTTTAGGAATTGCTGCTGAATTTTTTGATATTTTTTTCACTTCTAAACGCTACATATTTATGTCAACTAATTTCATGTATGGGAACCTGCCATTGTCCTTTGATGTTGCTCTTTTAGTACACTTCTTATTTAAATAAATCTGACTGGTTTTGTAATTTACTAAATGGCCCCATTGTCTATGCGAAGCATCTGTCATAATAGATGTCATAGGAAGCATCTATGTATGTATCAGACTCTAGAGCAATGTTTTCTAGCCACCATTTGAGATCTATCAAGGATATATTCCGAAATATACAGAAGGCTTGCGTGGTATTTTTTCAAATTGCTGACGCTGCAGAAATGGCAATGCAACCTTCCCCGGAGGGTGATGAAGGTCGCATAATTTAGGTACCCTAAGAGGCGTTGAGTCTGCTTGAGGGCCTAATTGCCGGCAGCGGGACGTGTTCGCAGAATCTGGTGTATCTTGTGGTAGAGGCTCTGACGCTGCAGAGAATGGCAAAGCAACCTTCCCCGGAGGGTGATGAAGGTCGCATAATTTAGGTACCCTTAGAGGCGTTGAGCCTGCTAGAGGGCCTAATTGCCGGCAGCGGGGCGTGTAGGCAGGCTCTGGTGTTTCTTCTTGTGGTAGAGGTTCTGACGCTGCAAAGAGTGGAAAAGCAACCTTCCCCAGAAGGTGATGAAGATTGCATCATTTAGGTACCCTAGAGGCGTTGAACCTGCTTAATTGCCAGCAGCGGGATGTGTTGACAGGCTCTGGTGTATCTTGTATCTTGCGGCAAGGATTCTGTTGTTTCCTGTGCCCCAATTGATACTCAGATATTCTATCGATCTCGTCGGGGCAGTGATCGATTTACCCAAATTTATAAACTAGCCCAGGCTGGCTAAAAAGTTTATTGCAGAATTTGCCTGTGACTGGAGTATATTCTGGTACCCTACATTGTCAATGAAGTGAACCACTTCGGTGCCGCTGCCTGGCCAAATGGCAGGTCGTAGTAGGTAGCATATCTGGCTCTGATATGACTCAGATTTTGTTACGCGATTTTGATGGAAAAGACGCAATTCCGCGGCGCCATAAATAGATATAAGGCCTTTAAGCTGAACATTACGCGATCGATTCAGTTATACGAGAGGTGCAATAGCAAACCCACACTTCATCGAACCCACAACCGTCGTACGTTGTGACAGAGGCGAGTCCCTGACCATACTGAACTGATACTGATATTTCGTAATAGAAAAACCCAATATTCAACAGCCTCCGCGGTGCAGTTGGCAAGCAGCCGGCTGTGAAACGGGAGGCCGTGGGTTCGATTCCCACACCGGGACAAATGTCTGTGCGACCGACAGACATCTGTGTCCGGGGCCTGGGTGGTGTGAGATCGAATGTCTTTCGCAGTCCCCGACACCCACAACACAAGAATCGCTTCTTAGTGTAACGGGGTCGGGGCCGTGTGTGTGTGACTGCTGTGTGTTACTTATTATTATTAATATCACTCTACCCGACCCGGGGTGAACCCAAAACCCCAGCACAGCAGTAGCAACGCGCACGTTTACATTACAACTGCGCCACAGAGTGCCACGAATTGTGTGTGCGCCTTGTGTAACATCACGCGATGTTCTCAGGCGGTCACCCATCCAAGTACTGACCGCGCCTAACGTTGCTTGACTTTGGTGATCGGACGAGAACCGGTGTATTCAAAGTGGAATGGACGTTGGCTGTGGTCGATGTGAAAACAAATCGCCCCCGGTGAATAGTTACAATATTATTTGAGCATAACCCCGGAGGGCGTTGCTTCCAGATGTCTTGCCACAAACTGTGTGTGTGTACGTGTGTTTCGTGTTTTTGTTGTCGAGGTGAACACAGATCGCCCCCGATGAATCGTTACAATATTATTTGAGCACGATCACGGAGGGTGTTTTGGTTATTAAAACAGCGCGCATATAAAAAAGGAGTCAGACAACCAGGCTATAAAATTATTAGATTATAATAATTTACCTTCTTTTAATTTCCAATTAATTAATTTTAAAAGACAGTCATGACATCTAATGTTGGTAAAATTAAAAGAAGTGTACAGTTGAATGCAATTCGAGACCCAGATATAATTTTCAAAACAGCTTTGTTTGGATAGAAACGTAACTTATGGTCTTTTTCGCATTTTGCCTGTTTACGGGCTCCCTGATTTTTATGCTCCCCTCCTCCTTTTTTGTCCTCAAAACTGTTGTTGCAAATATTTGCAAGTTTTGTGGATGAAATTATTTCAAAGATGGTGGTATGTGTAGACATACATGTAGATGTATACCCACTTTAAAAATAATAAATAATAATAACTAAATAATTAAAAGCAGCCATAGCCCAGCTAAAAGCGGTACCGATCGTCCAGACGAAAGTCGCGGGCTCGTTCAGCCCAAATTTAGTATACACCTCTGACTCCTCCAAATTACACGTGTATTCACCATATATACACTTGCTTCAACGATGCAGGTAAACCTCGCGAGGAGAGTCACACGCTCGAAATTTCCACATCAACATTTATGGTTTAATATTTTAATATTGCGCCACAGGGGCGTTAGACAGCGCCACAAAAATACGTCTTCTCCATCATATATCTGCATAAAGAGCACCTTTTCCAACCAGAAGAATTGAATCTTTGCATATTGTGACATGTCAAGAACAGCTAAAGTGACTTTCTTTAAAACACTCATATTGGCAAATATATCAATTCTTCCTGAAGGTGGATGTTTAATGAAAATCTTATATCGTACGTAAGAAAAATAGTCTTGTGATCAAATTAGATTTGGTAGTGACGGTAACAGAATAATTATTATTATAATGTTGTTAAGCTGACTTACCAGGTGCTGAGACAATTGAAACCTTTATTCCTTGTTATCTTACTGCAAGTCGTACGGTGCCGCGGTCTGGCACGCTGTTGCTACGGCCCGCATTTGGCGAAAACATATTTCGACCGTTTTCTTGCTGATATTTCTTGCATAACTCCAATAACAAAACGGACGGAAACTAACCACTTTTAAATATTACTAAGTAAATTTTCTACTTTAATCTCGAAAATTTTAAGAAAATTTTTCACACTATAATAATTTTATCCAACGGTGTGCACAGTTTGAACTTTGCAACAATGAGCAAAAGATGGCGGTTTCTGTCATTATTATAGTTTGAGTTAAGATACCTAGAGGGCGATCAAGGCGTATAGCGGGCGGAAACGAGTCAAATCTAGCGGCTGTGTAAGGAAAGAAAACTATGTACTCTCATAAAAGGACTTTGGACGTCAAACGGACAACATAATATGAATAAAAGTTTTTTTATTCTTAAAAAGTACACAGACTTCAACAAAAAACAAATTATGCGTCCCTATAAAATTTTGCGATCTGATCCCATCATCAGATCCTGACTTGGTGCCAATGGGAAAAAATAATTTCTCGAATCGGTCCAGGCGTCTTCGAGTAATCAGGTAACATACATAAAAAAAAATTGGTTGGCCTTGGTGATTCTTCATCAAACTGGTGCGATATTGACTCTGGAGTCCCTCAAGGCGGCATACTTTCCCCATTGCTATTTTCAATCTTTATTAACCTTATAACTCAAAACCTTCAGTGTGCGTACCATTTGTACGCTGATGACTTGCAAATATATTTTCAATCCAGAGTCGAATGCGTGGCCGACGCTGTGGAAAGGGTAAACTCGGACCTAGCACATATAAAAAGCTGGTCTGACAGTTTCGGTTTAGCTGTGAACCCCACGAAATGTCAGGCCATAATTTTGGGTAGTTCAAGGATTACAAGCAGATTGGGTTCTATGACAATTCCGACTGTTGTTTTCGATGGCTCAGTCATTCCTTGGTGCCCGAGTGTTAAGGACCTTGGGCTGCACATCGACTCCACTTTGAGCTGGCGGTCCCAGGTGAACTCTGTAAGTCAGAGAGTCACCGGTACCCTTCGTTCTCTTTATCGCCTGAAGAATTTTCTCCCTGTTAAAACTAAGACAATGCTCGTGCAAGCCTTAATCCTTCCGATAATCGACTATGGTGATGTGTGCTATTATGATCTGAATGCAGACCTACTCAACAAACTTGACCGTCTTCTTAACAACTGCATTCGATTCATTTTTAATCTTCGTAAATATGACCACGTTTCTGTCTATCGCTCGCAATTAAAATGGCTACCTTTGTGACCGTCACAGTAGAAATCTTCGCTCATCTAGCAATCTTCTCCTTAAGTGTCCCCCTCACAGCTCTGACTTCTTACACTCTTCTTTCACTATCCAATCAATACTTCTCTGGAATTCGCTCCCTCTCGATATCAGATCGTGCACCAGCCGGTCGACTTTTAAGCTGAGAGTTCGCCAATTATTGCTGAATGGAGTGGCAGAATCATCTCACAATTAATGTATATTATATATTATATATTATATATATTTATATACATAAGTATATATGTAGTTGAAATATATTTTATATTTATGTCTATATATGTATACATATGTTATGTATTTGGATTTATTTATGTATGTATTTACATATTATTGTGTTAATTAGTTTTTTTTGTTTACCATTTTCCTCTATATCTTATGCACCTACCTTGTTCATCTCTGCATCACCCTAAGGTTGACTGGGAGAGAATGCCTCTGGCATTAAGTCCGCCTATATACCTTGTATATGAAGTGTATAAATAAATAAATAAATAAATAAAAAAAAAAGATTCCGACGAATTGTTAACCTTCTCCTTTTTTGAAGTCGGTTAATGAGTGTAACTAAAACTTAAATACCGACTTCAAAAATAATTATTGAAATGCTTAGAGTAGGCAACCAAAAGGAGACGCCATTACGCTCGAATCTTGAACAAAAAATTCAGCAATGTCGGTGGGGGGCTTCGTACACCTACAAATAAACATGTGCACACAAATGCAAAATGTAATCACGTCGCTACGCACGCACACTACACCATTTCATACAACACTGGCAAATTTATGCACACAGTTACAAATTTATCTTGGTGTCTAATGTATTTATAGTGTCATATATTGACAACTGCGTAAACAACGTAGAGCGTGACAATGTCGACACGAGGTATAGGTTGCTTTGTCCTTATCTATCGATAGATAAAATAAAACAATTATAATTTATGAAATATTTTAAGATTATTTTTTATGTGTATCATCTTTTCTATCGCTTTCTTGCAATCTCTGGGTGTGATTTCGTGAAAGGGCAGTAGGGAGGTATAGTTAAAAAAGTGTAAATTAATATTTCTAATTTAATCGAAATGCTGTAAAGATAATAAAGGTAATAATAGTGAGAAAAATACAAGCCAAATAAGCAAAAATAAAAAAAAATGTTTAGAAAATGAATTTTAAATAATACGCCTTTAATTTATTTAAAATGGATATCCAGCTGTTTTTACATTACTTAGGACTAAGTTATAATGAGGTAACAATAATCTTACTATTAATGAACAACATTTTAAGAATCCGACTCCGCCTCCGCCCGCGTCGAAGTTGTTTTTGAGAGAAAAGGCATACAATCCATGAAGGCATATTATGCTATTACATCCCTCTAGCATCTGCCTAGTAGCCGTATGCGGTCACTATGCGGAGACGCGAGGATCTTGTATTTGAGCTCAACCAGACCCTAGATCTCATATTTTCGCAGGATATCAGGAATAGGATTTAATTCAATGGCAATTCAAATTCAGGCAAACATAGGTGTGCGCGTTTTCATGCCACAAATCCCCCTTTTCTCCAGTCTCCACTTTCAGGGTGTTCCAATGACACTGCAGAATGATGTTAGGATCTTAAGGTATAGATATCGGATTTCATTTTGCGGCGGCGATTTCTAACGCCCGGTTAGCGTATATTAGCGTGATGCTAATATAAAACGCAGGTACAGCCGGGAATGGAATACTGCTTCCACCTCTGTTATGGTTCCGATAATTGCTTGCTCGATGGTTGATCTGGATTGCAGTGACGGGCCATCCGCATTATGAATGATGCAGACGTGACCAACAGCTTAGAGCTGCTACAGCTGCCCAGGGACATTTCTTCGCTTAGCATTTTCTACCGTCTGTATCATGGCAAATGCTTCGAAGAATTGTTTGGTCTTATCCCATCCTCCTCTATACACGCCAGAACAACGCGTACCGGCTTGCGGAGCTACAACACCGTGGTTTCTATTACCCTGGCCTGAACCAAGAGCTTCGCGAATTTGTATCTTAGCCGCACCATCAAGTTGTGGAAAAGTTTGCCAGCGCACGTGTTCCCTACTACCTGTATTCCCGGGTTTATTAAGCGTACTGGGAAGAAGCTTCTGACTGACTGAAATGATTGTGTCACTTTGCGAGGGATGTTTGTCCTCGCTACTTGATAGTCTACTTGGACAGTACTGCGCTTACTATCGGATGCAATGCGGTCACTTTAACGTGCCAGGATAAAAAAATCGTTTTAGTTGTACTCGTATACAGCGAAATTATATTAAAAACATCGAATATTACGCAAGCACCCTAATGATAATAAAAATATTGTTGTCATGTATACGTACACTATGTACATTCATCGACCCACTGCTGGGCACGCGTGGCGTCCTCTATTGAAAACAACAATTCACATTAAGCGAGTGCTAATTTTACAGCTAAATCCTAAAATCTAATTTTGGCCTGCAACTGAGATCTAAATCTAAATGTATGATTTAGATTTTTTGTTATCCTGGCACCTTTAAGTGACCACACTGCACCCGATGGTATTATAATATTAAGATAGTATGCATACATAAGTAAGCACTCACACCTGTAACCTCCGAATCGGTGGGTAGAGGTGTAAGAGGTGTGTACATTTCGGAGAGTTTATTACCGTCCCATAAAGTGATGGAGGTGAATCTATCGCCACACCGGATACTATTCCAGACCGCGCCGGGCTGATACTGAGTATAAAGATGAAAAATCTATTATCATTTTACCCGACCGTGGTATCGAACCCGCGACCTCACGCACAGAGGTCATACCGCGTATGCAGATACAACTGAGCTACCGAGACAATCTTATCTTACACTAATTATAGATCTTGAATGTCCGAAAAGTCGACGTCAAGCCGGAACCGGGTGAAAAGGCAAGTCATACCGGTTACCAAAAAAATATAAAAAATCTAAGTTGCATGTTTTTAAAATTATAGGCATGGCCCGCGATTTTTCAAAGTATAATCCTAACTTTGCGCATTTGTGTGATCTTACGTAAGAACTATTGAGACTCCCTCCCACCCCTTGTAAGAAAAAGTTAGACATGATCGACTCCCCCCTACATCATCTTACGTAACAAATGAATGGCGCCAAAATTCATACCTAAATATTTTTTAAATATACCGAATACATTTTTAGGATCAAATTTTTTTGACAAATACTTTATTCTGGTTTTGGTATATTTTGTGACATTCCTAGTGTGTTAGAACTATTTACGTTAAAAGTATGTGTTTAGAAGACAGTCCATATGGATTAGTAATTTTATAGATAACCTTTATAAGTTTATCTACAACACTATTTGAGTCTTGCATAAACGACAGTGTTACCACATAAACCACCCAAAATGCCAGTGTAATAAAGTTTATGAAATTGTAAACTTAGTCAATATGTCAACCATCCTAATATTTTTAAATTAAAAATTAAGTTAAGGAAGCATAAATAAAGAAATCCCACTAATATTATAATTGCGTATGTTTGGATGGATGCATGGTTGTTTGATATCCAATCACGCTACAACGGCTGGACGGATCTACTTAAAATTAGGCACAGAGATAGATTATAGTCTGGAAAAGAGAAATGTACAGTTCCCATTGGATAGTTTAGTTTCTCACAGAGCAAGGGATCGATATGATTTTTTGCATAGTGGCAGTTTAGGGATCAGAAAATGACAAAGACCACTTTTATCTCGAAAAAATAGCAAAAGTGGGATGGCAAAATATAGAAGGTTAAAATGTTAAAATGCGCAGGCGGAGCTGCGGGCATCTAGTTAAAATAGAATATTAAAAAAACAACATGCTTAAGATATTGAATGCAAATAAATTTTGCACTACTGTGGCTAAAAGTTTAACCTGGCAACATTTATTACCCGATGATAATTTTTAGAAATTATATGTTTTGTTGCTTTTAAGGATAATATTACTTTAAAAAAATACGTCCAGGTGAAAAATAATGTTGTATTTTTGTAAGTTTGATGTGTCAGATCTATTTTTACATGTCAATACCGCTACATGCAGGCATTTTGACGGAGCTCAATTCGCTCGTGATGTCACTTTTTTAGTGGCGGATCACGAAGCGCAACTAGTTTTATAGAACGTGTATGAGCACCGTGCTCTTACATTTGTCAAACGGGGTAAGCGCTCAATGGCGTCTCCAGTGTTAAATACTCTAAGTTGAAATGTCACGATCCTAACATACTACTTCAGATTCATCTACTCTTATTATTATTGTCAATATCAGATAATGCATTCTTGCATTATTGCATATTCATCTTCATGCATTCCGGTCGATTTAGAGTATCCTAACGTCCTGTATTAGAAATATTGACAAAATTAGACCGCCATAATTTCGGCAAGGACTTCTCCTGCCAACTTTTCCACCCCCACTTGCCTTATGTAGCTGTTTCGTTAGTACAAATAACAATAAAGTTGTAGAAATAAGGTTTTACGCAGCATCAAGATTCTCTATGTAATGTTTTACTCTTAAAATATATCGAAATAAAAGTATGTGTCAAATCGTTCAAAATATAACGACAGTTAATTTTAATAAAAATATTATTTAATTGGTGAAATTCTTTATTGTGTGTTCCAAAAACAATAGGTTATGGGAAAATAGCCGTTACAAAAAATATGGCTGGAACATCATATAGGATAGAACCCTTAAATAAAACTAACTATGACACTTGGAAAATTCAGGCTCAAGCTATACTAATTAAAGCAGGACTTTGGAAATACATTGAAAATCCAAAGAAACCCAATGAAAACGATCAAATTGCAATTGACAAATACGAAGAATGCGAACTTATAGCAAGATCAGAACTGTTACTCATTATATCTCCACAAGAGCTTAAAAATATAAAAAACTGCTTAACAGCTCAAGAAATTTGGAAAAAGCTAAAAGATATTTACGAAAGTCAAAGACCAACAAAAAAGGCGCATCTTCTAAGAAAATTAATAATCTGTAGATTTAACGAAAATGATGATTTGAGAGAGCATTTAGACAATTTAACAGATACAGTTGACAAACTCGCAAGTATGGCTATTGAAATTAATAAAGATCTTTTCTCTATAATAATGCTATACTCTCTGACATCAAAATTCGATAGTTTTAGAATTGCAATAGAATCACGAGACATTTTACCCTCACCAGAGGAACTAAAAATTAAAATATTGGAAGAAGCAGAAGCCAGAAAATACAATAATGAAAATATTGAAAATAATGCAATGTATACGAAGAAAAACAATGGAAAAGATATAACATATTCTGCCAAATATGTAAAAAACCAGGACATAAAATTGAAAACTGTCGCTACAATAAAAATAGACCAGAAAAGTCTAACAATGTAGAAATATGCTTAGCTAGTGAAACAAGCGAAAATAAAAGGCAATGGTGCTTAGACAGTGGTTGCACATCTCATATGTGTCATGATTTAGAAGAATTCATATCTATGAACAAAACTGAAGGAAAATTGAAATTAGCAGGAAAAGACCATGAAATTTTTATTCAAGGAAAAGGAGATGTTAGTATTAAAGTAGAAAATAGAAAAGTCAAACTACAAGAGACATTATATGTACCAAACTTATCTACAAATCTATTATCAGTTGGAAAAATAACTGAAAAAGGAAAAACAGTACTATTTAATAGAAATTGCGCTACAGTAAAAGACATAAAAACAAATAAAATTGAATTAAAAGCTAAGAAAATAGACGGTCTATACTACATATTAGACAAAAAGAATAAAGACCATAAAAATGACAACCAATACCTAGAAGAAGCTACATTCAAAACAGAAATAGAAGAATGGCACAGGAAGCTTGGACATATTAATGAAACTAGTCTAAAAGAGGCTTTAAGAAATGAAACAATGAATGGATTAAAACTCAATATTAATGATAAAATAGATGATTGTGAAATATGCATAAAAGGAAAAATGAGCAGATTACCATTTCCGAAAAACAGTGATGTACAAAGAACAACAGAACATCTGGAAATTGTACACTCTGATGTATGTGGACCCATCAACGTAGAATCCATTGGTGGATCAAAATATTTTGTCACATTCATTGATGATTTTACAAGATATACCAGAGTATATATCATTCATAAAAAATATGAAGTAATAAAGAAATTCAAAGAATTTAAACAAGAAATGGAAAAGTCTACGGGACATAAAATAAAATATCTACAAACCGATAATGGTACTGAATATATAAATAGCGTTTTTAATAACTATCTCCAATCTTGCGGTATACAAAGAAGGTTAAGCTGTACATATACACCACAGCAAAATGGCATAGCTGAGAGAAAAAATAGAAGTCTACTAGAAAAAGCGAGATGCTTACTACTAGATGCTAAAATGCCAGAAAAATTTTGGGCAGAAGCCATATGCACTGCAAACTATATTGCAAATAGAACTCCATCAAGAGCGATTGATAATAAAACTCCATTCGAAAAATGGGTTGGGAGAAAACCGTCTGTAAATCATTTTAAAATCTTTGGCTCAAAAGCGTTTGTTTTGAACAAGAACAACAAAAGAAAGAGAAAGTTTATTTCAAAAACAACTGAAGGAATATTTATTGGATATTCAGAAATAAGTAAAGCATATAGAATCTGGATACCAGAACAAAAATATGTGATGGTTAGTAGAGATGTGAAGATAATGAACAAAATGTATAATGAAAATGAAGAAATAAATAAAAAACAAGAAGAAAATGATGAAATAGAAATATTTATACATAACAAAAAGGAGAGAAATGATGACGATGTTTCAAAACAATTTCAACTTATTGATCAAAATGAAACATTTTATGAAATTGATAATGATGAAGAGTTAGTTCGAGAAAATGAAGTAAACATTGAAAATGTTATACAAGAAAATGAAAAACATGCAACAATTATTGGTAACACGATTAATAACAATAATGTAGTAAATGAAAATGATGAACGAATAAATGGAACATCTCCATCAACAATTAATCAAAGACCTCAAAGAAATAAGCAGGCGCCTATTTGGTTAAAAGATTATACAATGTGTATAAAGAAAGAAGACGAAATTGATGAATGGACTGATGCAATCGTGGCAGAGATTACTGCACATTTGAAAAATGAAACTTGGTCGATTGTTAAGAAACCATCTGGTAGAAAACCAATTGATAGTAAAATGATATTGAAAGAAAAACTTGGACCAGATGGACAGGTAGAGCGAAAAAAGGCTCGTCTAGTAGCTAGAGGTTTTTCACAAATGCCAGGAATAGACTACCAAGAAGTTTTTGCACCAGTTACTCGACTCAGTTCAATAAGATTACTAGTTGCGTTAGCTGTACAAGAAAATATGCAAATACATCAAATAGATATCTGTACTGCATTCTTAAACGGTGATATAAAAGAAGAAATCTATATGAAAAAACCAGAAAAGCTGGAATTATATCTTGAAAAGATTATTGAGTCTACAAAAGATTTTAAAATTAAAGACATAGCAAGAAAAATGCTAAAAGATTTAATGAAAGATAAAGATAATACAATTTGTAAATTAAATAAAGCCGTTTATGGACTCAAACAGTCTGGTCGACAGTGGTATATGAAACTTGATACGGAATTGAAATCAATTGGATTCATTCCTACCAATGTTGATCCATGCATGTACATATATGCGAAAGGGGGAAAGAAGACCATTGTTAGCATATATGTAGACGACATCATAATAGCTAGTAAATCGCAGCACAGAATAAATGAAGTTAAACAAAACATAATGAAGAAGTTTGAAATGAGAGATCTGGGTAACCTCAACTATTGTTTGGGAATAAAATACGAAAAAGGGAATGATTTTATAAAACTCAGTCAAGAAAAATACATCGAAACTATACTTGAGAAGTTCGGTTGTCAAGACTGCAAACCAAGTTCTACTCCAATGGAAACAGGCTTAAAATTGGAAAAAGGCTTAAACCCAACAAAAGAAAAGGATATACCTTATCAAAGCCTAATAGGATCGCTAATGTATTTAGCAGTAGCTACTCGACCAGATATAATGTTTGCCGTGAGCTATTTAAGTCAATTCAACAATTGTTATACTGGCGAACATTTTAAAACAGCAAAAAGGGTCCTAAGATACTTAAAAGGTACTATAAACACAGGACTCATTTACAAGAAATGTAATGAAGGAACTTTACAAGGATTTTGTGATGCTGATTGGGCAGCATGCCAGATTGATAGACGATCATATACGGGATACATATTTACCTATGGATCGACACCAATATCGTGGGAGTCAAAGAAGCAACGAACCGTTGCACTATCGACGGCTGAAGCTGAATATATGGCACTTACAGAATCCGCGAAAGAAGCTATATATCTGAAAAATCTACTTAACGAGCTCCACGTTGAGATAGCAACAGTGACTGTTTGGAATGATAATCAGGCAGCACAAAAATTAGCAAATAATCCTATAATCAGTTCTAAATCAAAACATATCAACATAAAGGAACATTTTATCAGAAATACTATAAAAGAAAACCTGATAGAACTGAAGTTCAAAGGTACTGAAGAAATGGAAGCTGATATGTTAACTAAAGCTACGACAGCAATAAAAATGAACAGCATCAAGAAGAGCTTAAACATTTATTAGAAAATGCTTCGTAAGGGGGAGTGTAGAAATAAGGTTTTACGCAGCATCAAGATTCTCTATGTAAATGTTTTACTCTTAAAATATATCGAAATAAAAGTATGTGTCAAATCGTTCAAAATATAACGACAGTTAATTTTAATAAAAATATTATTTAATTGGTGAAATTCTTTATTGTGTGTTCCAAAAACAATAAAAGTCTTAAATGAAAATTACTCAGTGACATAGCGGTGACATTTTGAGAATATATTGATGTGATTTTTTGACTCTACAAACGTGACACATTTTCTGCTTAAGTTGTTTTAAAAAAATTTATAGAGATTTTTGTTTTATAGTAGATGTCTCGAAGGAGCAATTCAGTCAAGTAATAGTTATGTGATTATAACTGTTAGAGAACACCTCAATACCATAGAAATCAGTAGTGTGTAAGTAATCCATACTAATACTATAAATGCGAAAGTAACTCTGTTTGTTTGTTTGTTACCTCTTCACGACTAAGCGGCTGAACGGATTGTAATGAAATTTGGTAAGGGTATAGATTATATCTTGGAGAAGGACATAGGCTATATTTTTTCTCAAAAAACAACCTTGAAAGAATAAATTACGACATTAATTAATAATTGCCTTTAATTCGAACTCGACTGCTCGGTGGCGCAATTGTAATTGCGCATGCACTGCTGTGCTGAGGTCTCGGATTCGATCCCCGGTTCGGATAAAATGATATTGGGTTTATCTATCTAGAAATTCCTTGGTATTAGCCCGGAGTCTGGAATCTGCGCCCGGTATGGCGATAGGCTCGCCCCCTATCACTTAAGGGACCGAAATTCGGCGAAAAGTGGGTGTACTGGTAACACCTCTACCTACCCCTTCGGGAATTACAGGCGTGAATGTATGTGTGTGTGTGTGTGTGTTTAATTCAATTTAATAAGAACCAAAAAAGACTATAAGATATACAGAAAACTGTACCTACTACTTTGATTTCAGAATTATGATGCAGAGAGCTTTCCTGAAAACTATGATTTTTATTAACAGAGGCAGGCAAACGAGTAACTGGGTCACCTAATGGTAAATGATCTTAACTATCCACAACATCCACATATCCTAGAAGTAGGTATAATTGAATTAAAAATAAACAATAAAAATTTTAAACATTCACGTTGGAGGTAGAAACTTTACACAATACTATTGTGGCGACATACAACTCAGTCCACCCCTTGACCATGAAAGTTGTAAAGCTTTCGAAACTTCAGGACTAAAAAAAACAATAAACATTAGTTTTATTTCCCGGTATGTATATCCTGGCTGAACAGTTTCATATATTTCGCCGCCAAGCATTGACTTATATTCTATAGACACGAACTGTCGAAGAAAAAAGATGTGCCGAAAACCTTGTCCGCCCACTAATGCCATCTATCATTTTACTAAGAACTATTTGTTATAACTCCCGTCACTGTCTTTCGAACGAGACTTTCCGCGCGCTAAAACGGGACAAACTATATAATGTATTTTGTTTTGAAATCTAGACTTCCCGTATTCAAAATTGAAATTAATTAATGTTTATTGATATTACGTTCTAAACGTTATGAAATTATGTTATTTACCTTATATACTATTAACAGTTTCACTGTAAATCAATTTAAGGCAGATTTGTTCGGGAATGTCGCTACAAATAACTAAAATTAACTGGTGTACATTCGTAGGTGGCATGAAGCAAATTAACGTCGGTGCGGACTATACACCTCAACTCGGTGGAACATAATGTTGGTTCTGGTCGCCGCATCTAGTACGTAGTACATATAGATCGCTGGCGCCAAGATTATTATTTTTCTAAAGTAATTCTATATTGGTATTAAATTTATAACATTACGTGGTAATAAATTACAGCTATTTTAATTTTTTTTTATATTTTACCAACTGTTATCAAGTTGTAATAATAATAATTGTTCTTTGTTCATATACTTACTTATTTTTTATGCATAATTTTTGAGCCTAAATTTCTACTACAATTGATTTATAAACGCACTACCAAATAGAAGTTTTTTATTGTTATGGCCACCCCGACCGTTGATTGGCCATTGGCAGCCATTAAATTTATTGGATCCGCCAATCCCAGAGCTCCAAGCACACAGCCTAAAAATGTCGTCGCAAGTGTAGATAATTACTGAACGTTTTCCTTTTAATTTATCAAGTCAAACGCGAGTGCACTCGCTACAAGAAATATATATATTTGAGTTTTGACCGTTCTACATTTTTATATTATTCAAATTCAAAGGTGCGTTCCTATAAATAATCATATTCACTTTCCCCTCTTGTTATGTGTGACAGATGACCATTGTCCTGTTTTTTGTATTTGTAAATAAACACAAAAATAATACGCGAATCAACACGTATACAAAAGCAATTATAGTTAAGTGACGTGACCGCCTAGCTAAGTTTTTACTAATATTCAGTAACGAGAAATTAATTTATCGGTCAATCTGTGTCATTCGTTTGGAAAGTGAAGTCTACGAGATAGTGAGCAAAACTAAGGCTGTGGTTTTGCACCATTTGTTACAGAATATAGACATGGCCGACGAAATGGACCCGTGCGAGTGCCTGTGGAACCACGAGCTGGCGATGCGCCGCCTCATCTCGTTGGTGAGCACAGTTACTGAACAATTATCTGATGACCTTGCTTCATGTTTGATCAAGTGGGTGGATGCTGATACCACGTATACGTTTTATCGTCTATTTAGCGCACACAAAAACAAAAAATAGTGGCAATCATGTATTTATAAACTGATGACTAGAAAATTGTAGAGGATATATGTTTGTACATAATGCTTCTGCCTATATACAGAACATTATTTAAACACACTGGCCTACAGTTATGCAAAGTTATTTTATTTTGCCTGGCTAAAAATCCCTACTTGTTTATAAACAGAAGCAACACTATCAGGAATATTTAATAACAAGGGACCTGCTCTAAAAACCAGATATATATTAGGGCTCACATATTCAACAAATTTTAATCCTATAAAACACCTATAAGGACTCCAACCACTGTAACAATATGACACAAAAGTCAAAAAAGTGGTGCATTAGGATAGACTAACTGACTTGTGCATAAAATAAAAAGTAGTCTGTGGGCTTGCAAATCTATATTTGAAGAAACTTCCACTATTCAAAGAGAGTAATCAAAATTTCAGTAAGTAAGTTAATTTCAAAGTATGTCCTTAGTATACTATAATAATAAGAATGGTAAATACATTCTTACAAAGTATTTAAGGTGATCGGTATGGGATATGCCCTATTGTTTTATATCTGATTATTGATTGGAATATGACTTGTCTAAAAAAATGAAGTTAATTCCATATGCAAACAATTTAAGGCATCAATTAACATATAACATATAAGTTATCCTAATAACAATTAGGATAACTTGTAACACATTCTATCATATACAGCTACATTATTAGACCATTTATCATCTCTTCATTCGCAAAAAACCTAAATTGGACTGTTAATTTCTGTTTATGTTATACAGTCTGTATTTTTACGTATGATCAAAATATTTTGCATATTTTTAGTGTTAGTTTTTCCTAAATAAAGTTTGAATGTTTTTGAGACTGACCAAAATAGACTGTATCACAAATTATGGAAAAATAATCTGCTCTTTTAAATATTAACAAGACCATATGCTACAACATTCATCCTGAAGAACCTTTATCAATTACATTATGTAAACATAGTTCAGCATTATTGAATGGAAATAAAACCCGCAATAACAATTATAACTCAAAGTAAAATGTTATCAGTCACTGATATTCCAATTATTCCGCAGCTGTAATGGTATGCGATAGTTTTGTAGTTCAACATATAGCAAACGTATAAACTATCTGACGCTTTTGTTACATTGTTTTCAAAAATTCTAACTCCATTCATAATTTTCATTATTAATAATTTGACTGCCTCGATGGCGCAGTTGTAATTGCGCATGCGTTACGACTGCTGAGCTGAGGTCTCGGGTTCGATCCCCGGGTCGGGTAAAGTGATATTGGGTGACGCCTTCGGGGATTACAGGCGTGTATATATATTATGTAATAATTTGATTATAATTTGCGTTCATGCCGGGCCTATACAGATATATGTCATTGGCATAACATATATTGTAAGACGCAATTTAATTTGGCTGGTGTTAGGATTAGTCTAGAAACAGTTGGGTCGTCGCCTATATTGGTTTTAGAAACTAATGGGGAAAGAGCCACTAAAGGCAGGTGAAGTAACAATATTCAGGCCAGCCAAGATAAATTACGCGCCAAATATGAGCCAGATGCGTAAAATCTACAATCTCTCCTCTCTTGCCGCATCCATCAGGCATTAAAAATGAGTAGTGATTGCAAGGGTAATATAATATATACATTATGAAACATGTGATTAATAGAAGCAGCGATAGCCTATTTAGTTGTGGTACGGACTGTCAAGACGAAAGTCGTATTTCCGAATCCCAAATGGCATACACCGACGTTACTTTTCTAAAGTTACGTTTGTATTAAAAATGTTAACTATCGCTTCGCTATCGGTGAAGGTAAACATCGTGAGGAAACTTGTATACCTGAGAGTTCTCATACGAATTTTAAAGATATGTGAAGTCTACCAACCCGTATTAGGCCAGCGTGATAGTCTAAGCCCTTTTTTTTTCATGGGGAAAATCCTCTTGGATTCCCGTCTTAGCGACGGGGTATGCCGGATTTTTACCGGCTAAAAACCCCATGGTTTTCTCCATCAACACTACAGAAGGATTCCGGGACCTCCAAAAGAAACACGCCGGAGGTAGTCTAAGGCCTAACCCCTCTCATTAGTAGAGGAAGCCCGTGCCCAGCAGTGGGACATTGTTTAACACAGGGATAGTATTATTCCGAAAAATATATTTACCTTAGTAGCTAATCGCCATACTTATTTCCTTTGGCATAGTTTTTTGACTATCCCTTTCATTGAAAGAAAGTAAGCAATACAAAATTAAAATACCTCTTTGCTGTACATTGTTGTTAATTTGCACTAAAGTGAGCAGTTTATCAGAAAATACATTGCAGTACGTGTGTTTTGAAGGTAAATGCGTATTTATATTATCTTCTTAACAAAATTTAAGTATGTCAGCATCAGCATATAAATTTTTATTTCGTAACCGTTATTTAGCAAGTAAATTAATGTTTATTTCCATAAACATTTATGTGACTAAACAATGTTGCCAAAATGTTAATAATAATAGAGCAGCAGCTTTAATATTTAAAGATATATGAGATACGTACGACATTATTTCAGTTCAGCGACAATTTTATATCAAGGGGTGAAACACGCGACCTTCCGATCCAATAAACAAGGGGCGTCCCCATCACACTTGCGAAGCTGCTGATAAAAGTTATCTTACCTCCCGTTACCAAGAAATATGTTATTTCTTATATTATATTACTACTAAACCACAGACTATCACCAGGATCGGGCGTTTATCCAAAGAACGCGATCGTACAATCAATTTTTTTTCATCCTGGACACGGCAAAAGGGTCTAGTGTCAGAGTAGTCAAAAGGCGGTAACGCAGCCAAACATCGTACCCAAACTCTAGACCCCCAACAAAACCGGATGTACATTGGCTGACCCCAGAACGTGACACAATTGCGAGTGCCATTATGGCGAGTTTTAAACCCTGTGTACGGTGGTCGCTATCCGGGCGAATATGAATATCCTGCCGCCAGCAAAATCTCCAAAAGTTTTAAAATATTTTGATCAATTTCTGCTGGCATATTTTATCGTCGTTTTTACACGCGTTATCATATTAGTCACAATGTTTTGGTATATGTAAATAATAAATACTGCTAGTTTTAATATCTTTAAGCGTTCAATTTCCATTCAACTCGGAATGCGACTAACTTACATAAAAGAGGATTTTGAATGCCCGACTTGTAACACTTATATGCCAATAATTTAGGTTATTTTATATCCCTTATTTTTTTGGAATTAAAAATTATTTTTTGCTGGCGAACTTGCGTCTAGCCTAGCTAGTAGTTCGTCGTTATCTTAAAACTAAACGCTACGTCATTGTACATACCATACCATTGGTTTTGTGTGTTTATTAAAAAAGTACAAGAAACCGTGCGACGTGGAAAATGTATTGTTAAAATAACCTTAATTTAAAACAAGTTTTGATATAACGATCAAATTTCTAAAGCTTATAATTCTGGTTGCAACAGACATTCAGTAAAAACTAGTTTTGACTTAGTTCCTAATTATATAAAACTAAATCAAAATTATACTTAATAAAAACTAGTCTTATTAAGAACAGGTTTTTACTAGAACTCATTGTAGATGTAACTATTAATTCCTACATAGAAGATCAGAGTAATATTTGATCGAATCATATCCGATAAATAAATGGCTAGAAGTTAGTGCATTGTTAGGTATTGTCGCTGTAGTTTAGTCCGATACTGCAGCCTCCCACGCAGTGAGTCATCACGCGCGTAGCGATGATTATATTACTAATATATTGGTGCACAACGGTTCCATTTCGCACTCCTTCGCTATTATAAATGTTATAACATACATAAAAAAAAGATTTCGACGAATTGTTAACCTCCTCCTTTTTTGAAGTCGGTTAAAAAGTAGCACAATGCTAATGTTAGACTTTTTATTTATTAAGAATAATTTGCACTAGCAGATCTATGCTAAATACTGGTGTACGAAATGGTGTACCTCTATAACATTTTTGGTGCTTGATTGCGATATTTTTGGACAACAGCCTTACCAAGCCATTTGCTCTGTTTATCAGCTATCGAGGGAATGGCGACTTACCAGTCAGTATGAGGTCCCACCTCATTAGACTAATTCGGTGTCCACAGACTCTCAATTAACTATAGTAGTTTTTTATATTATTACCTATATAATTTTATAATATAAAAACAAAATTAATACAATAAGGAATGCCCGGTAATGGCCATTCCGGGCTGTGACGTTATGAATCATATCATGGATCCTTTTTTGTCATTTGGCAATACTCCTTCGTCAAATCGAAGTGGCATCTAACTTACTTATTTTAAAGCGATTTTATCAAATTGTTTCGATAATAGTCTTTAGGTGACGTGGATTATTGATTTGAATAATCATGTCAAATGCCATTTTGAAAGGCCGTTGCCCGGCAGTGGGGCATCTAGGCTGATTAAAAAAGGAGTCGAGACGAAAAATATGTACATTATATTACTGGAAAGTAGTGTAGAGTATTAAGAATATTATCTGATATCGGTTTCATGCATTCGTGTTACATGTGTTTATTACACAAAACAGCTGCTAATTTTTAAACTTGGTAAACATTACATCAGATGACAATATGAATATAATAATTAGCATTTAATTATACGTGAAAAGGTAAATTCATAAAAGTAAACAAACACGTCATCTAATACACAGATGAGCAAATTCCATTTTCGTATTTACTTATTGGGAACATCAATGTCATCGAACTTTGTTGCTTCAGTGTTGTTTGGTGTACATTTGAAATTAAGTTAGTTTAACATTATACGATAATTCATATCGATTTTTTCCATAAATTATCATAAGACAAAACTTTAACCTTTGTTATTTGCGAATACTGTCATGTCTTGAAAAACAACCAACGATTCATACAGCTTACATATGGCGTTTTGAGGTACGTTGCGTGATATATAATTCGGGTAGTATGCATCTTAAGAATGTAGGCTTCCTAATCAACAGTAAACGCAATAAATCTGACGATTGGGCTACAAATTACGTCAATTGTGTGATAATTTTGCAGTTGCGCCAAGGTCAGTCGTATTGCACTGACAGCGAGTGCCTGGAGCAGCTGCCGGGACTGTCGCCGCCCGAATCAGCCGGCAACAGCTTCCTGGTGATGTTCCTCATGATGGCGTTAGCTGTGGCCATGTATATGATGCGACCGAGGCGCAACCAGATCCAGGACGCCGCCAAGCCAGCAGCGCACGAGCCCCATGTGAGAACTTCCTATATAAATACTATTACATTTAAGAGGTTCTCGTACGCCTCTATAATGACACGAGTGACTTATCGATCCCTTATGAATGTAGATGCGTTTTTGTTTTTATTGTGAAACCTGACAGAAATGTTAACAGCGATAATTAGTACTGAAATCGATAATTAACTTTGCCAGACAGTCTCTTCAGCTTTCAAATAATTACGTAAGAAAAAATTACAAAATAACGCTTGGTTAAAATAGTGACAAAAACGTTTATAAGAGAGTAATTGGCCAAATGCATCAAAAATAGCCTACAAAAAGGATAAAAATAATAACATAACGTTTTATATGAGCGGCCAAACGAGAATCACATTTTTAACTTGGTAACATGATTAATCATCAAGTTTAGGACAAACATTATAATGAGTTTTTTAAGCCGCTACGAGCTTAATATGCGCCATTCAGGATTTTACACATTTTTGGCTATAATTATTTTTATTCTTCACTCGTGTGCAAAACAGATGGAGGAAAACAAACTCAGTCCCTGAAATAAAAGTACTCAATAAATATATATTTAAATAAAAATGTAATACTGGTTGGTAATAGTGATGTGCCGGATATCCGTATCCGCTTCGTCCCCCAAAAGTATGTTACGATGAGGATCATAAAAAAATCATTAAACCGTTTGCTAAGATTTTCCCGGCCGTGACATTATTTCGTCAGTACTCTTTTTTGCGGAGTCTTTTTTCAAGAATAAATCATAATCTTGAGGATGTTTGCTATGTAGATGCTTTTTTTTAGAAGTTGAACCTTTACCCTTACGTAAACACAAACGTTATTTAGATAACGTTTGTGTTTACGTAAGGGTAAAGGTTCTGTCCTGCTGCCCAGTGTCACTAAACTATAAACAAAACAAAAGAAAGACCCGCACTATGAAAGTCTAAACATGTCCTTCACACAAAGCTTCAACATACTATCATTACGAGGTCACGCGCACCAACACAGATTGTTAAGATCCGTATCCGCGGATATACATATTTAACGATCCGGCACATCACTAGTTGGTAAGCGCGTCACTTTTTTAAATGTTCGTAAAAATTATAATAGTTGCAGAACATTGGGAAAATCGGGAAAACTGAAAGTGCTTTATTATAATATACGGGCTAAATCGAGTAAACAAACAAACTCTAAAATAACATACACAATTTATGCAAAAAAATAAAAAAATGCATAGGAATATTTTCATATTATAAGATTAGAGAACGGGTCTTAATAGCGACTCTCAGCCCGTGACCACGGCCGATGCAACTGTGTTGTAATTCCGGGAAAGTAAATTGGTATAAAAACGCGAAAGTCTAACAACATTTATGGAAATGTTTTGTTTATATGTATACTAGCTGTTGCTCGCGGCTCCGCCCGCGTGGAGGTTATTTTCGGTAGCAGAAGTATACAATCCAAGGAGTTGTCCTCTGCACTGAGGCACCTGTAGCGATTGCCCAGCCTCTCAGTTGTTGTGCCTGAATCTTGAGATTGCATCTAAAGAATACCTCATAAGTTTAACCTCACTCTGCCCCTTTCAGGGATATTCGTATTTCTCTATTTCCTACCTAAAGCCTTATTATGAACTAGTTGTTGCTCGCGGCTCCGCCCGCGTGGAGGTCATGTTTGGGAGAAAAAGTATACAATACAAAATACCAATATTCATGCGCTTAACTTAAAAATGACGGATTTTCATACAAACTTTCATTCCCTATTTTACCCCCTTAGGGGTGGTATTTCGAAAAACCCTTCCTTAGTGGATGCCTACGTCATAAAAGGTACCTTCTGTCAAAATTTCAAGTCTCTAACCCCAGCCGTTTAGGCTGTGCGTTGATCGATCAGTCAGTCAGTCAGTCAGTTTCTTCTTTTATATATACAGATTTTCAGATCCCTAACTTGAGGAATGATAGATTTCCCATACAAATATTGAACTCTTATTTGACCCCTTTCAAAGTTGTGTTTTGAGAAAAAAGATAGCCTATGTCCTTTTCCAGGATATAATCTATTCCCTTACCAAATTTCATTACAATCCGTTCAGCCGTTTAGTCGTGAAGAGGTAACAAACAAACAAACAGAGTTACTTTCGCATTTATAGTATTAGTATGGATTAAACAATGCACTACAATATTTGTCATACGAACCATTTGATAATGTACTTTGTTTATACATATGTAGAATTGTTTTGGCGGTTATATTATCAGTCTGATATTCGACCTGCCATCACTGTCTTAATTTTTTTTATCCAAAGTAACTATCCAGGCATTAAAGAATATCCCTAACATGTATACAACTCTGTATATAGATATATTATCAGAAATACATTTTATTAGCCCAAGTCAATTAAGTTTACCACAATATTGACGATAACCATATTTTGTTGTGTTCCTGAAATATTTTCGTTTTCATTTAGTTTTATATACAATACTTACTTATTAAGTTTATTTTCATTGTCTGGTGTAATACTTAACACGTTCACTGCGGCGCACACACCTAGCATGATTTTGAAACCCGTTACGTGCGTACGCCGTTAAGGTTTTTTACTGCATATATAGACAGACGAGCAGACAGGCCACCTGATGGTAAGTAGACACCGCCACCCATAGACAAGGCTAGGGCACAGCAAAGCCGCTGCCCACCGTTGTTGGTTAGTTGTGGTTGCCTATAACTGGGTAATGTTATACAATAATTGTTTTTTATACTGTTATATCTATATCCTACTGGCGATCCAATTGAAGAAAAAAAATAGAAACCAAATAATATAAAGTACTATGATATAAAGCCGTAACCACGTCTACCATAGCCATCCTTGTACAAATAAAAACAATGTCTAGTCTACAAAACTGAGCTTTTTATCGATTCCAGGACCGCGACGGCGCGCCACCCACACCACCAAGAATTTAATCCGCACTGAAATGCAACCACTGCGAACTCAACGGCCATGCCAACTTTGAATTCCAGTAATTTGTATTATAAAAATTAAAGCAACGCGAATAATGCGAGTTGTGAACACCAATGCGACGACATTAGCGTCAGCGCCGACTGACGGAGTAACGGCGAAATGATTAAACATCAACGACAATGGAAACTCGACCTTATGTCATCTGTAATTATGATTCGTATTGATAAAACAAACTGGGGTTCGGCAGCTCAAAGTTACGATATGTACAACGAGATAAGGTCGAGTCTAAATATTGTAGAATTCAGCCTTTTCGCGACCACTCCGTCAATCAGAGCTGACCATTAGATGTGTAAGATCATGTGTATAGGTATTAAATATTTCTCATAAGTGGACGTGTGATATACCAACAATGCAACGTTGCGATACAAGTTTTAAATATGTATATGTTATAAATATGTTGGATCTTTAACTTTATTTATCCTTAAGGGCATGTTCCGACGGTTCGAACGCAGGTCTTATATGACGTAAGCGGGACGGTGTCCTCCTCCTTGCGTCGTGTTCCTCAATAATGAGGGTCGTGACCTCCCTTCTGCATCACCATCTCATGTGTGTACATACTTTTCTGTCTCTGGCGGCGTGGAGGGCGTTATAAACTGTGAAGTTAAGAGCGGTGCGGATTTGGTCAGACCAACGTATTGGGTTACGTCCACGAGGCCTTCTTCCATCTACTTTGCCGGTCATAATGAGTTTTTCGAGGTTGCCACCGTCTTTCCTTGCACCGTCTTTCCTTGCAATGGGACGGTGTAATATGAGATTTATTCATAAATCATAAGGCTCAAATTATATTGTAAACGCATAGGGCCATAGGTCGACGGAACACGCCCTGACGCTTCGCGGATATGTGGTAGATACAAGGTAGTGAAATATTCATTATATTTACGCCACTTTCGAACATTTTGAAACGCGTTACGATAAATTTGATGTAAATGAATTACTAATTAAGTACCCGATAAATATTGCACAATTATATTGGTTTTATATAGATAATCACAAATCCAATAATGTCAAAAAATCATAACATAAAGAAGTGTATGTTCTAGAAATAGAGAAAATTAACTACATTTTTCCATATAATGACCGTTACTAATTTGAATTTGGAGCATTAAAAATATTTAAATTACCTAAACTGACCTTTTGTATTATTGATGAGTAGTCCATTTTGCTTCTGAATCTTCCATGTACCATGATGAAGTGTAGATAAAATAGATCTGAGCCAATTTATACTCAGATCTTTTTCAATCAAGGAATCAATTTGCATAGTCATTTATTACAATGTTACTTTAGTCTCAACATTCTCACCCTCTTGTTATAAGATCTGTAGTGCAATACTGTATTAAATAGCAAAGATCTGAAATAAAAATGCCAAGTTAAATGAATTTGTATACAACTCGGCAGTAATATATTGTCATAGTTCACTCAACCTGGGATAAGGGCAGGTAGATGATGATGACTCAACCAATAACATGTCTATTTTTACTTTAGAGAAATCAAATTTCTCTTGAATATCTCAATATAACAATTCATTTTGCTCGTGACCGAGGGAAGACTTCTTATTGGTTGATATTTGCGCTGTATTTACTAGGTGCAGTGCCAGGATAAAATTTTGATCTTAAATAATATCTACTTTTTGTTTTGCATATATTTATAATTTATGTTTTTGCTCATATACACTTAGGTTATAGATGTGTGATTAGAAAAATAAGAATATATGATCGAATCTTATATAAAAATAACAGGCAGTCATAGGGACTACCGACAGAAGTGAAAACTTAAAACTTTGTAATGACTGTTCTTTGAAACAGCTTCTATGAAGTAGTAACTTTTTTGTTTATTATTGCTTGTCAATAATTATAGAACTTCATAGGCGTGCTATGTCAAAAGTAAATAAAATCTGAGAGTGACGGTCACACAAGTCCAGTGCTTTTACCAAACCCAAAAGTGGCAAATGTGCGTAAAGTTTTCACTTCAATAAACAGAAATACCATGTTGCGTCAAAATATGTATTTATTTTTCTGATCATAATTGATATTCCATTAGGATATAATTTCATTGCCTTGGGTTGGGTTTAATAATTTTATATTATATATTGTATCTTGTATAATATACATAGTAAAGACAACCATTCGAGATTGTATTTTATTTATGCAGACAAATAAATATTAATGTGATACTAAATTGTTTCATTGTCGTTTATTTATATTTATATAAATTTTAAGAAACATGTCCAACTAAATAGGACTCATTACAACCCAAACAAATAATAAACGTAACTATGTATGTAAATACCAAAAGTATTTTCATAATAAAAATTTGTATTCAAAAGTTAGTTTAATATACACATTCAAAAATACAATGTCACTGTTCAATGTCCTTTGTAATGTATTACAAAATGTCAACAATCACAAAACCTCTCCAAAGAGGTGAGTTCCGATCAGGTATCCTGTATCCTATCCACTTCACTTTTAACTTTCTTTAGTAGCGAACACATCTTTAGATAATTTCCTGTGGAATTCGGTAAGTTCTCAAAGTTGATGACGTCACAGATGTCCTTGGCGAATTTAACGTCACTCGGCAGTTTGTCATAAGGAGAGGCTACATTCATAACCGGGGTACCGTATTGCGTAGCTTTTACGCAGCCTGTAGCCTTCAAAGTTTTAGTAATTTCTGTGTTACTGATATTCTGTTCATCGTTATTATTTTCTGTCGAGTTTAGACTGATATTGTCTTCACTGATAGTTAATATACTATCAGTTATGTTAGAAACATTATGGATTTCTAGGACGTCACTGTCGTCCATGTTTTCAATGCGATCAATCGCCGAGTCATTTTCCTTTTCTGTGTCTTTATCAAGTTCATTTGCCTCCTCAGATGTGTCGCTATCGACCACAACTGCAATGTCTTCCGGTTCTCCGTCACCTAAGGCGTCCAATAGCAACCTTTTCTTAGCTTCAAGGTCATCAAGGCTTGGACTACCGCGAACACTACTTGATTGTGATTTTGTCTGTAAAATACAAAGAATATGGTAATACTAAAATAACATACTTTAGAAACGCAAATGCAGAAAAATTATTCTTAATTAACAAATTTGTATGACTCCCAGGTTCTTTTTATCTTGGCATGGCAAAGTGACAACACTTCACCTGATGGTAAGCGCAGTGCGGTCCAATTAGAGTATCGAGTAGCGAGAGACAATCTATCACCTGCTACTCAACACAATCATGCCGGCCTGCTTTTTCACACTACGCCATGGGCAAGCAGGTGAAGAAGTCACTGGGCGTTTATTGTCAGAGTACTCAGAAGGCCGCAAAACGACCAAACAACGTCCGACACTAGACCCCCGACAATACGACGTGTATGACAAGACATGTGTACATTTACTAGTAAACAAATAAGTATACTCACTGTTTCATCAACGATGACAAGTTTAGCTGAAGGTAACGGTATATCGTGAACTTGCATGACTTCTATTACTTCAATATCATCGTCCGCTGATTCATCGGTATTGTTTTGAGCTTTACTTATTCTAGTTTTAGAAGCTTGCTTAGCGGGTATGGCTGGAGAGCTCGACGCCTGAGACGGAACAGTGGCAGTAGGGGGGGACATGAGTGGAGGGAGCGGGGGTAGAGGCGGTGGGGGTGGGGACGACGGCGGCGGAGGAGGCGGGGGAGGGGGTGCTTCATCAGGCAACGGCGGCACAGAAGGAAAGTCTGCCATCTCTGTGAAACAAAACAGAACAATTAATATTATTACAAATACTAGTTGTATTCTTAATAAAATACAGTCTCGGCTGGCATTTACAAACATTTATTCTATTTTATTATCTATAGCACACCAACAGAATTGCTTGTTATACTTTACAATACAATGTAATCATACCAATCATAGGCAATCATGACAATTAATAATTTGAATAATTTAATGCTATGTTAGAAGAATCTTGAATAGTAAATTAAAAAGCATCTTTAGTTACATTTCAAGTCAGACTCAAAGTAATTTACTTGTAATTTCACTGGCTTCAGATCATTCAAACCATAATGTTGTATACTCATTGCTACTAGATGTCAAAAATTTGCTTAGCTAGAGAAGAGTACTAAACCACTAAAGACTTAGTTAGATTTGTTTGAAATGAATTATGTTAATTGAACTTTTTTATATGCTTGAAAGAAAATAAATTAGATACAGCTGTTTATTTACAGTGTACTGAAAGCAGTAGAAGTGCCAATTAAATTAGGAAATAAATTATCTTAAATTTCACATAGCACTTTGGATTGTAGCAAGATTAACATGCAAATATTCCCATACTTACCATCTTCATTGTCAAGATCCATTTCTGCTGGTTCTTCTATTGAAATTTTCATACCACCAGTTACAGATAGTGTGAGTTTCTTCCGCTTATATGCCTTCATGGCGTTGGGCGCAAGCATTTGCAACATCGCCAACTTACTGTCTTGTTCCGACATTGGTGGCAAATCATATAGATGGCCTTCCTAAAAACAGAAATGCTTGAAGAACACCACATTGGTCCCCAATAGGGTAGTTTCTTGTGTTAATTTATGTACATTATTCAATATACAACCGAATTTATTACGCAAAAGAATTTCTTTTGCAAAACCAGCGATCTATATGTACTACGTACTAGATGCTGCGACCAGAACAAATGTACAAGAAAGCTTAATAAATTAGTAATACCTCTCTGTATTGTGGGCTAGGTGGAACATTAAATCCTGGGAAATCTAATATCTTCTTGATGTCAAACTTATCTTTAGAACCTACTTCGCAAATCTCGCCCTCTTCCTCTTCTGGATCCAGAATCATTTTTCCCTAAAACAGTTTAAAATGTGTATTGAAGGTTCCAGTAATTTGTATTATGTTAGTAGTTGATGGTTATAGGGTTATCAAAGTAGGTAATGACCAATGCAAAATGGTTGAAACATCTGGATTTAAATACAGTGTAAACTCCATGTAACGTCACTCTATTTAACGACAAACTCTCTTAAGCGTCGAAATCAATTGGCTTTGGTTGGTTTAGCTTGTTTTTCATACAATGTTTCACTCTATATAGCATTACACCCACTCTCAATAACGACAACAATTAAGTTGCTAAAATTAGTAAAAACTGCGCAGCTGTGTACGATCTATTGTCGCTTTATTATCCTAGCCCGCAATAAACTCGACTGTCGGCATCATGCATACCGAACTTTCTAAGAAATTCATTCTTTTGTTTACAAATTGGGATTGCTTGCACGTGTAGACTGTTATTGACCATGATTCATAACTAGGAGTCATGGATTATCTATACCTTATCATATTCTTAGTTGCTCACAAACTTGCAAACTGTAAACATGGCTACTAAAAGAAAATCACTGTGTATTGACGAAAAAGTTTTACTGATACGCGCAATAGAAACGGGAGAGAAGATAAGTGATGTTGGCAAACGCTTTGGATTTAGTCGCTCTACCGTGTCCACAATATGGAAAAATAAAGAAAAAATCCTCCACGCTGCGGGCGAGGGAAAATCTTCCAAAAAATTAAAAGAATATAGGTTATATACGAAGATTTGGATAAAGCTGTACTATCATGGTTTCATCGACAGCGCCAGAATAATATGCCTATCTCGGGGCCGCTCGTGAAAGCTAAGGCGGAGAATTTTGCTGCTGAACTTGGTTTAACTTCTTTCAAAGCATCAGAAGGATGGCTCGGAAAATTCAAGCAGCGTCATCATATCAACTATGGTAAAATAAGTGGGGAAGCACGAAGTGTTGATACAAATGTGACTCATGATTGGATTAACAGAGTGTGGTCAAAATTCATAGAAAAATACGCCCCAAGTGACATTTTCAATGCTGATGAAGCAGGAATTTTCTATAAGTTGACTCCAGATAAAACTCTGAAATTTAAAGGGGAAAAGTGTGTGGGAGGAAAGCTTTCCAAGGAACGTATTACGGTGCTTGTGGCTGCTAATATGGATGGCACAGAGAAAAAAAAGCTACTAATAATAGGCAAATCGAAAAATCCGCGCTGTTTTAAGAACATCAAAAAATTGCCAGTGACGTATAAAGCTAATAAATCAGCTTGGATGACCAGTCAACTTTTTGAAGAAGAAGTGCGAAAGTGGGATGCAGAATTAAAGGGACGAAAAATTTTACTTCTTGTTGACAACTGCCCTGCCCACCCTTTTATATCAAACCTTCAAAACATAGAGTTGGCATTTCTTCCTCCAAATACGACTAGTGTCTTACAGCCAATGGACCAGAGTGTGATTAAAAGCCTCAAGGGTCACTACAGAAGGAAATTATTGATGGAGCTAGTCGAATCTGAGGGTAAAACTTCTGTTAATATGCTGCATGCAGTAAATTTTTTATCTAAAGCCTGGGAAGAAGTGACACCCACAACTATACAGCACTCTTTTCGACATGCTGGACTTTGTACCAATTCTACGAGTGATGAGGTGGAAACAGAATCTGAGTTTGAAAGCGACGACGACCTTCCATTAACTGAGTGGATTCAACAATTCAACATGGCAGGAAATACGGTAAATCTTCAAACCTACATTGAAGTGGACGACCGCCTGCTTACAACGGCTTCACTCACAGACGAAGAAATTTTGGATTCAGTGAGAAAAACTGAGGATCAAGAACAAGGTGATGAAGAAGATGAGACGGATGAGCCTGAGCTTCCGCCGAGCATTAAAGAAGCTCTGGAAGCAGCAAAATTATTGGAAAAATATTTCCTTTATAACCAAGATGCCTCAGTATTGCTAGATATTAATAAAATAACTAAAAAAATACAACAAAATTACTGGTGCAGCAAAAGACGTCAGACAAAAATAACAGACTATACTCAATAGCGTTCAAATAACATTCTTTTTTATGCACATAACTACTAACAATAGTCAGAAATAAACTTTTTATTTTTCTAATTCTGATGTTTCTTCTCTCCATTTAACGACAACTCTCTATAACGCCATAAAATGCACAGTCCCTTCAGTGTCGCTATATAGAGTTTACACTGTACGTATTTATAACATAGAATATTGCGCGATTACGACCCATCCCCTAATTTGATATGTGTTTTTTATTATCCTAGCATGGCAAAGTGACCGCACTGCACCTCATGGTTAGCGCAGTGCGGTCCAGTTAGAGTATCGAGTAGCGAGAGACAATCTATCCCCCGCTACTCAACACAATCATGCCGGCCTGTTCCTTCACACTACGCCATGGGCAAGAAGGTGAAAAAGCAGTTGAGGGTCTGTAGAAGAACGGGTGATAGTGTCCCTCTAGCGAAGGGGGGTATCTCCAGTCAGGCAGGTGTTATGCCCGACCGGCCGCGGCCCCTCCAACCGTTGATATTTGTATCTTGTATTTATACAATGTGCTGCGCAATTTTAACTACCGCGATCGAGCCTGGCGTCTTTGCTATCTCGTCGGTGTGAGGCGCTTGTGTGCCGCCACAGGTCTATTGGCAGAGTACTCAGAAGGCCGCAAAATGGCCAAACATTGTACCCCAATTCTAGACCCCCGACAAAACCGGATGTACACTAGCTGACCCCAGAACGTGACACAATTGCATGTGCCACTATGGCGGGTTTTTCACCCTGTGTACGATGGTTGCTATCCGGGCGGATATGAATATCCTACCACCAGCAAACAGCAGTATACAAATGATTGGTCTAAAACCGGATAGAGTAAAAGGAGGAAAAGTCTGCATCAATTGCATATTCCCCACTACATTCTACACATATCAAAGGTGTGAAGACTCTACAGACTCTAAGACACTACAGTGTAACTTGCACACAAGAAATGACCATAATTATTAATTAATCATTTTATTTGGTCATATTCAAACACTTCCTCCATCTTTAATGCTAATGTGATTTCTGTAATCAGGTATTTTATTTACATTATGTATTGGTAATTACTTGTCATAAATGATATTTTTGTTGATAGCATATCCATAGACACTGGCTGCCCCTACAAGATATAAATTAGATATTATATCTATACTATTATATAAAGCTGAAGAGTTTGTTTGCTTTGTTTGTTAGTTTGTTTATTTGAACGGGCTAATCTCAGGAACTACTGTTACGAATTGAAAAAATCTTTTATTGTTGGATAGCCCATTTATCGAGGAGCGCTATAGGCTATATAACATCACGCTATCACCAATAGGAGCGGAGCAGCAATGAAAAATGTTGCAAAAACGGGGAAAATTGATTCCTTTTGAGAGCTTCCGTTGCGTACGCTGCGTTAAAGGTTAAAGTTACATAACAATCATGTACGACGAAATTGTTCCTCTTAAAAAGTTCTAAAAAAAGTCCGTGATAGCATATGTCTATCTATTTCGGTTGGCTCACTATAACCTTTTTAATGGTTATCGAATTGGTTCTGAAACAATGCATTATTTGGAAAGGGGTTTTTATAAACATGGTATTAATCCTTATCCAAATAAATATTTTATTCATAACAAGTATTTAATTTTGAACAAAGTTGCCCTTACGTCATTTGATTTCAATGAATATCTTAGGAGATAAAACAGTTTTAAAATATATCCGCAGCAAAATTAATATTGTTGTTTGTATGTCTGTTTCTTACCTTTTCATGACTAAACGGGTGAACGAATCCCTAATGAAATTCAGTAGAGGGATAGATTATATCCTAGGGAAGGACATAGGGTATCTTTTGTCTCAAAAAATTATCTTGAAAGGGGTGAAATAGGGGTTAAAAATTTGTATGGGCAATCCGTAATACTTCAACTTAGGGATCTGAAAATTCATATTTCGGCTTTTGGGAAAAAATAAAGAAATACGTGTTTCAACGTTTTTACCAAATCATTCCTAAAAGGGCGAAGTAGGGAGTTAACTTATGAGGTATTCTTTAAATGTAATCTCAAGCTTCAGGCACAACACTTTTTTTTTGTCGCGGGGAAACATTTTATTACTGCCGTCCGCTCCGGGGGGAAGCGGAATGAGAATAAAACGGTTATGCTGGACTAGCCGGTCTTCCGACCCAGCACCCCCCTCGCCCGGATGATAGCTATACGGGCTGCCGCTGGGCCGAGTCCCTACCCCTTATGTACACCCAATCGGACACTACCAGCTAAAACCCCGCGGTGGCCTTCTTCGTCACTTACGGAGCGATCCCGGGGTATTATAAGGAGTGCTAGGAGTTGAAAGTTAGGAGTTGTGCCTGTCTAGCCATCTAGACAGGCACAACACCTGAGAGTCATGACGATCGCTATAGGTGCCTCAGTGCAAAAGACAACTCCTTGCATGGATACTTCTGCTCCCGAAAATAACCTCTACGGGGGCGGAGCCGCGAGCAACAGCTAGTATGTAATAATAGTTTATGCTATTGGAACTTTTTTAAACTTACTGTGGAATCAAACATTGATATCCCTGAGTGTGATATCCTGGCTTCCTCCAGCCAGCCAGGTGGGTAGCCTAGCATCCTCATGCGGTAAATATGTAGTGGTAACTCATGTCTGCTAAGTCCTAGCGCATGTCGCAACGCCCCAGATATCCTGCCAGGTACCAAATGACCATACTTCTGATCATCTTCAACATGATACCGCCTGCAACATAAACAATTAAACTTTGTTTCGTTAATATCAATCACACTTATCATATTGATAACTTAGACAGGCTCTGTGGCGCAGCGTACGAGTAGCCGGCTGTGAAACTAGAGGCGAGGGTTGGATTCCCGCACCGAGACAAAGGTTTGTGTAATAGACAGATATTTTTTTTCGTGTCCAGGTATTGTGGGACCGTAGTCTAGACCTCTTAGTTCTTGATACTCACAATACAGGTTACCTAGTGTGGGGTCAGAACTGTGTGACTGTTGGGTGTAATTATTTATTTTAGTGAAAAGTTTGTGGATATTTGTTTATATTTACAAATCCTGGCGATTACACTCTACAACTACTAAAACAAATGTGACAAACAAATGTTTTATGCCTAGGTGTTGTGGGATAAGAAGTCAGTACTATGTTTTTGACTGCTCAATAATAGTTAAAATAGTTAAAAGATATTATTAAGGCTTAATATGGAAATAAACTTGAAGATAGCACATACCCTGGTTTAATCATAAATTTTCTCTTTTCAGCTATTCTTGCACTGTTTCTAGGCAAAATACAATCTCTCAAATTGTGATTGCCATCACAATTGAAGCAGACAAATGGTCTTCTACCTGTTGGTGGTGGGGTCGGTATCTTTGAAGGTGCATTTGAAATTAATGTGGAAGCCTGAAATGTAAAAAATATAACACATTTCATTAATTTGCATACAATCGCCATACTTTTTTTTTATTTTGCCACGGCATGGTGACCACATTTTAACTGATGGTAAGCGCAGTGCCATTCATTTAGAGTATTGAGAGACAATCTATCCCTCACTACTCAACACAATCATGCCGGCCTGCTTCTTCACACCACTCTATGGGCAAGAAGGTGAAGAAGCGGTCAAGGATCCAGTGTCAGAGTACTCACAAGGCCACAAAACGACAAAAATCCTACTGCAACCCTGGATCCTCATAAAAAAATGGATGCACACTGGCTGATCCTGGAACGGACACACTTGCGTATGCCACTATGTTGGGTTTTACACCCTGTCTACAGTGGTTGCTATATGTGTGGAAATGAATATCCTACCACTACCAAATTTTATGGAAATGGTCCATGAAATGAGTTTTAGTTTTAGTAGTAATTCTTTTTGTAACTACTGTAAAATTATCCATCAACTTACTTGTCTGTATGTTGGTATATCATGATGAGAACTAGAAGACCCCGGATTAGTGTCCACAAAAAAGAAATTATCACTTGCTGTCTCTGCACTGTCTTCAGACTCGTCTTGAAGGTCTTCAGGCCAGATATCCAGCTCCAAATCAGTGTCATTGTCAAAATCATCAAGAGCTTCACTGTCATGCAGTTTTATTAAGTTCAATAAGAACTTTTTAATTTCTTTCTTATATCCAGCCAGTTTGCTGTCTCTAATATGCACTGTTAACAACGGAATCCTGTCACTACTTATTGCGGCACTCGCTTTACAATTCAAAGACTGGTCCTGAGTTATATCTTCCTTTGATTTTGTCCTTTTACTAACGGCAGTTACCTTCTTATCGTTTAATTCAGTCTGGTTTATCTCTATTACTTCATCATAAGTATCCAAGTCATCTGTGGTTTTCCCTCCATTATCTAAAATTTTATTTGGCGGCGTAACGGTCGCTTCGTCGAAGGAACTGTCAATATTAATGACATCTGTACAACTTTCTTCAATGACCAGATCACACTGGGGAGTTTTCGGAGTTACATCGGCTTCCAAGCGACTGATTTTGGGTTCTTTAACCTCATCCTCACTACTAGACTCGACGTCCTCATTATCTAATTCATATATAATATCGTTTACCCCAGTCTTTCGTTTAGACATTATAATAAAACTAACTCATTTGTGCCTTGTTTTATATCAAATTGTATAAACATTTATGTTTACCTCTCAATATTCTAAGAATAAAAGAATTTACAATAAACACAGACAAAAATATTCTGACATTGGCGATCCGCGATTAGAAATATTTTTTTAATTTGACCACAGGGAATCAGCTAAGGTCAGAGAACATGCAGCCAAGTCATAAGAAATAATATGTTTTTGTGTAAAAAACAATATATTGACGATTTTTCTCTTTTCAATATAAAATGAATGGGGAAAAAATTATTTACATAGAATATTTTTGTGAAATTTTTTATGGTTTTCTATTTATAGTAATAAAACTAAGAAATTTAATAGTTTATCAGAATAAAAAAAACGATCGAGCCTTAGAGTAGTCGCTTAAGATATTCATATGATTATATTCATATCCTGCACAAATTATAATATAATTTGTCACTTTTATTTTTCTGTACCAAGTTACATAGTCACAGAATAACAAAGTATAAAAATGGAAAGCATATGCTTCCAATCCCATCCTACTAATATTATAAATGCGAAAGTTTAGATGGATGGATGTTTGTTACTCGATCACGCTACAACGGCTGGACGGATCTGGTTGAAATTTGGCACAGAGATAGATTATAGTCTGGAATAGAACATAGGCATAGACATAGACAATTTTTATCCCGGAAAAATGTACAGTTCCCGTGGGATAGTTTAGTTTTTCACAGAGCAAGGGATCGACATGATTTTTTGAAAAGATCAATAATCAAATAAAATTATTAGTTTAAAATATAACTAAAACGACAATATTTGCTGTGATCAGTGCTGTGTTACAACAGCGAACACTGAACTGGTACCCCTTCCACCGCACATATTTATTTTTATTTTTTTTATTTATTTATTTGAAAAAGGTTCTCCAACAGTACACTTTTTTTTTTTATTACTATAAATAGGCTTGCGTTTGACCACTATCTCGCCTGATGGTAAGTGATGATGTGGTCTACGGTGGAGCACGCTTGCCTAGAAGATACCTATTCACTCTTGACTTAAAGATACCCAGATTATAACTTTCGGGAAATATAGACTCCGGCAAAGAGTTCCACTCTCTAGCGGTGCGCATGATAAATGTACTAGCAAAACGCTTCGTGCGCACTGGTGGAATATCAACCATGTATCGATGACGCTTCGCCGAGTCTCTTGTCGTCCGATGATAGAAAGGGGTTGGGGGAATTAAATTGTGTAATTCCAAGGCACACTCGCCGAAATGTATCCGGTAAAAAACCGATAAACTGGCAACTTTACGTCGATGATCAAGGCTTTGCAGCCTTGCCTCGACTATGGATTCGTTGCCTATAAGCCTCTTGGCGCGTCTCTTGATTGCCTCCAACGCCTCAAGGTGGTACTTGGCCGATCCATCCCAAAGATGAGAGCAGTACTCCATGCACGACCGGACTTGCGCTTGATACAGATCGAGCAGCTGTCCCGGCGTAAAGTACCGTCTCACCTTCGCAAGGATAGCCAGCTTTTTGGCAGCCAATTGAGCTTTATGCTCAATGTAGGAGCCAAAACTGAGAGTTGGAGACAAAGTTACGCCCAGAATATCTAGGTGGTCAGTTATCGGTACGGACACATTTCTGAAAGTAGGAGTCAGTTGGAAGGGACTCCGTTTAGCAGAGAATAGACAAGCCTGTGTTTTAGTGGCATTAAACTTGACCAGATTGGCATCGCCCCAATCGGAGACTGCCTGTAAGGACAAGTTCAAGCGTTCTACCAAGGCCTCCCTGAGGGACTGGACTTGGACTCCACTGGTTCGTGCATTAGATATATAACTTTCTACCACTGTGCTGTCGTCTGCGTACCCAAAAGTACCGGGCTTAAGCAGATCATTGATATGCAGCAGGAATAGAGTCGCAGAAAGTACCGACCCCTGAGGTACCCCGGCATTGATAGCCAATAGATCGGAGGAGCAGCCATCAATGACCACTCGAATCAATCGTTCCCTCAAGAAGTCCGATATCCATGCACATAACCCAGTGGGCAAGCCATATGAAGGAAGCTTGCTTAAGAGGCTATCGTGCCACACTCTGTCGAAGGCCTTCGAGATGTCGAGTGAAACGGCAAGCGCTTCCCCATGCCTCTCGACAGCCTCGCTCCAGATGTGAGTGGCATACGCTAGAAGGTCTCCAGTTGACCGGTTTCGGCGAAATCCGTATTGTCGGTCACTTAGGAGGTCATTCGCTTCTAGGTATGTCATGAGCCTGCCATTCAGTACACGTTCCATACTTTTGCAAAGTATGGACGTAACCGAGATGGGCCTATAATTGGCAGGCTCAGCACGACTACCTTTTTTGGGCACGGGTTGCACGTTAGCTTGCTTCCAGGCTTTAGGCACTTGCCCAGTGACCAGAGAGAGACGAAACAGGCGAGTCAAAATAGGAGAAAGCTCAGGTGCACAAGTTTTCAGTACAATTGCTGGAATCCCATCTGGGCCATTGGCTTTATTCACGTCCAGATTACGCAGCGTTCTTCTTACCTCAGTCTGACGAATGCGAATTTCTGACATATGTGTCTCGCAAACTGGTAGACTAGGAGGGACTTCGCCAGCAGTATCTAAACGTGAAGATTCAGCAAAGAGAGAAGCAAACAAGTTTGCTTTCTCTTCAGCAGAGTGAGCCAAAGACCCGTCGGGTCTCAGCAGTGGAGGCAGTGAGGGGCGACGGAAGTTCGATTCAACTGATTTTGCCAGGGACCAAAACGCTTTACTACCCGCTGGGTATGAAGCTAGTTTCTTCCCGATTTGGCTTATGTGGTCAAATCTAGCTTGCCGTAGAACCTTCTTGCTGGATTTGGCAGCCTTGTTAAATGCTCTCTTCTTTAAGCGCATGTCCCTTGCTTTGCGGTTTCGAGCATCAACCCATGCCAGGTATGCCGCATGCTTCCGCGCTTCAGCGCGTCCGCACTCAGCCCCGAACCATGGGCGAGTTCCGCCTGACATTGCTACGTCGGAGAATGGAATGTAGTACTCCATACCTTGACGCAGCACATCCGTCACAGCATCCGCGCAAGCAGAAGGGTCTTCAGAAGAGAAGCAAGTGGGGCGCCAAGGATAAGATGCAAAGAAAGCTCGCATCTCATCCCAATCTGCTGACTTGTATCGCCACACCCGCCGGGTGCCTCTAGGGCTGGGATCGGGCGGTGAGTAGGCAGATACAGATTTCACCAGACAATGGTCGGAGCTACCCAAGGGTGATGAAACCGACACTGAGTAGCGGTCTGGATCAGTTGTCAACAGAAGGTCCAAGCAATTGGCTGTGTGCGTGTCAACATCCGGGACCCTTGTTGCCACCTGAGTGAGATTTAGCGTCAGCGCTAGCTTCCGCGTTTCTCTCCCAGCATGGTCGGTACACTGGTATGGGAAAAGCCACTCTTGGTGGTGGGCATTAAAATCCCCCAGTAGTACTAATTGGGCACAAGGGTACCGCCTTTGTGCCGCATCCGCCGCCTCACTAAGGTATTCTGTGAGCCTAGTAGTCTCCTGATCTCCGCTGTGCGACCGGTATACATAGGAATAAAGAATTTTCTCAATTCCTGTATCCACCAGTACCCAAATAACAGAGAATCTGGGATCTTCAAGATAACGGAGACGCCGACAACAGATGTCATCACGGGCGTACAAGCACACACCCGCATGTGGCTTAAAATTGTGCTCCAGAGTGAACCCTGGGTAAGAAAGGTACGCCACGTCAGACGGACATCTTATCTGCGTCTCTGAGAGGAATAAGAGAGCGGGTCTTTCAGTCTCCAGGTGGTGATGGACCGCGACGAGATTTGAGTGCAATCCTCGGATGTTGGTAAGGTGCACTTTTAGTGAGAGGGAGTGCTGCCGCTGTGGAAACGTTCTCTTATTCTTGGCCATTTTCATAAAAGTTATTTTGGAAGAGCGAATGAAGGTAGGAAGACGGTAGTGGAATGAGACTTTATGCTTCTAGCCTTCAGACACAAGATGAAATACCACACAGTAGGGGGACTAGTCTGGAGACTGCGGGGACGCCCGAGCCCCCCCGGGAATGTCCATCGGGCCCTCTCAACCGGTCGCCGACCGGCACGATGGCGCAATCCCGGGATTTTTCGTCAGTTGTCGGGGCAGCCTTTCATGTGTGGCTAGCACACTACTTGGGCCCCCAACTACCTGCGGTCGGCCAGCGGTGCACCGTGCCTCGGATCCCGCTACCCTCCACGACTAGTCTCCCAATGCGGCGTTATCACCCTGCGTCAGATTAGCCCAACTGCACTAAGCAACTATTCCGACCCGTCTCCCTAAATGGCATCACCGGACATCGCGACGGAACACGGCAAGCCGTTTGGCGGCACGGCTTTGTCCGGTGGGTGGTTACTAGCCACGGCCGAAGCCTACCACCAGTAAGATGTGTCACTCATTTAGCACTACCCAGGGGTCACGTGTAGGGGAACTAGAGTAAAGCCTACGGACGCGAGTGACAATAACCCCTAAAATTATTTCTTAAATTAACACACATTATTTCTTAAATCTAATACAAAATTACATAAAATATATTCTGATGTGTATACCAATTACAGGAGTACACAACATTGGCAAATCACACGCATCTATACTAAATAATATTGCAGCGAATCGTATGTAAGTTGGATGCTTAATTTTATTTCTCTTTCTTCTGTAAATATGTGTACTGGATAAATAACTGGTTTTATGGTTGCAAGAACTAACTTACTTGAAAGTTGAACCACATATTATAACAATAAAAATTTAAGAGCCAATTTGGTTAGCATGGAAAGTTCCTTCAGAGCTTCTCCATACATAGAGACTATGCCGCAATACAGGTTCAGTATGTAATTTGATTTTATACAATATTTTTTTAAAAATCAATTGTTACTGCTAAAGAAATCGATCATATGAAAAAATTATTAATTAATATGTACTTCGATTATTTTTTCACATCCCTGCTGGGCAGCAGTATATTCTCTGACCTTAGCCGGTTTCCTGTGGAACGAATAAAAAAGACCTTGTCGAATGACAGCTGGAAGCAAATCTTTTAGGTTATACTTTTTACCACAATAACAATGTCGCTACTACTTCGAAAATTCTCGCCGAATTACTACAAAAACATAATTATAAGGCAAAATGAAATACAGTTTATAGTGGTTCCATGTCGGAAATTAAGTTTTGTACCATCTCTGTACGGTAAGTTAAATGAATTTTTTTGTGTTACATTGATATTTAATTTTGCTGGTAGTAGGATATTCATATCCGCCCGGATAGCGACAACCGTACACAGGGTGTAAAACCCGCCATAATGGCACACGCAAGTGTGTCGCGTTCCATGATTAGCCAGTGTACATCTGGTTTTTGTCTAGAGTTCAGTTCGGAGGTCTAGAGTTGGGGTACGATGTTTGGCCATTTTGCGGCCTTCTGAGTACTCTGACAATAGACCCTCGACCGCTTCTTCACCTTCTTGCCCATGGCGTAGTGTGAAGAAGCAGGCCGGCATGATTGTGTTGAGTGGCGGAGGAGAGATCGTCTCTCGGTACTCGATACTCTAATTGGACCATACTGCGCTTACCATCAGGTGCAGTGCGGTCACTGTACTGTGCCAGGATAAAAAAAATATATATAAACTATATCCTTATGAAACATTATTACTATCTTTTCAGCCATTTAGTCATGAAAAGGTAAAGATTCACCACCATGCAATCTTGTCATGATCACCCAGAACAAAAACTAAAGATATTTTTTTTTCAGATGGAGAACAAGACCCGGCTCCTAAATTCTTCTCATCCAATGTGCAAATGTTATTAAAAAGATTAACAAGGGTAGACTTCACAAAAGTATTCCGTAAAAGGACTACTCAAGGTTTGCATGTACTCAGAACTCCTACGTATAAATTCTTAACCAATGAGGAATTGGAATCAGAAATCAAACAAGCGAATGCAAATGCAGCCAGACTTTTGCAGATGCCACCTGTGGTCAAGGTAAGTTTATTCTTCAACCACAGCTCAATTGTGGTCTATGTTCTAAAACAAGGCAAGCAACTTGATATAATGCGTAAATTACTTTTTACTACCTAGATTCTGTATACTTACAAAATACAAAAATATACTGTTTATGAACTTGTCAAGTTTATCATTACTTTGCCTGAAAAACTTTCATCATCATCGTCATTGCCTGGCTGAGATTAATCTTAGTGATAAGACAGCTTTTTGTAACATATTATAGTTTTAAGGTTTCTTGTTAATTAACATCTTATGGTGTCCAATAAATCTATCTATCTATCAACTATCATCCACCCACTGCTGAGTTATAGGCTTCTTCTCTCATATGCCAAGCCAAATGAAAGCCTGTGCACTCCTTATCTACAAAAGTCCCGTTTACAATGTCTTATAATACTAGCCCTGTATTAAACATTGTCCCACTGCTGGGCACGGGCCTCCTCTACTAATGAGAGGGGTTAGGCCTTAGTCCACCACGCTGGCCTAATGCGGGTTGGTAGACTTCACATACCTTCAAAATTCTTATGAGAATTCTCAGGTGTGCAGGTTTCCTCTTGATGTTTTCCTTCACCGTTAAAGCAAGCGATAATTAACATTTTAATACACACATAACTTTAGAAAAGTCAGAGGTGTATGCCACTTGGGTTTTAAACCTACGACTTTCGTCTTGACAGTCCGTACCGCAACCAACTAGGCTATTGCTGCTACAATGTCTTGTTGAAGCATTATTATTTCTAATATTTACAAAATGTATACTAACAAATGATTAACTCATTTTAACTCACTTTAAACTTTACTTATTGAGTCAATGGTTCAATATGGAACCTGATTGCAATAGTAAATTTTTAATGTTCAAGAAATTAATTTTAAGGAATATATTTTCAGATACAAACACCAATCAATGATGTTTTATCAAGAGACCCAGCACTGTTGGGATATGACACAGCCAGATACCTATTCACAGATATCACATTCGGTGTCGCCAATGAACACAGACTTATTGTGGAGAGGTAGGCATGTGTATTTATGTAACTGGGCTCTGTTATGCAAAAAAATTGCATTATTAACTGGCTGCGGCTAAATACATAATATATGTATAACTGACAGGAGTTGAAGATTGCAGCAGCAAGCTACCACTTCACTGGTTTTTAGAAAACTGTACTGTCTATTTGAGGTGGCCCAATCATTCTGCAGGCAAAACTGTCCGCAGCATATACTATCACGTTATTTTGGAATCAGCAATATATAAGTGATTCATTAATTCATGAGTAGAACTTACTCTAATCTCACTATAAAAAAATTTGAGGAATGGACTGTTGTTCAGTACCTCATTGTTATTCAGCTGGCTCAGGGCTTTGATAAAAGCCTTGTCAAGTGGACTGTTTTGACAAAAACAGATTAAGCCAAGAAACAGTAATATAGGTAACAAAGTGGGAGAAAACAAAACACTGATTCACTTTGAACGCACTGAGGACTTATCTATCGGGAAACTGCCGTGCCAAATCCGATTTCGGCACCCTTTTTATACTGTTTTGAGCTCCATCTCGCTACAAGCTACAAGAGTGAAAGAGACAGTGCTAAGACAATCGCTGCGCTTAGGTGGTTCGTGGCTAAGCCGTAGGGACAAGTCCTCATATTATTTATTTATCAAAGTGTTTAGAAATTACCAATAACTATAAAGTATTTACATATAAAGACGTTTGTATGCTGCACAAAAATAAAAAAAAGATTCTCCATCAATCAATGTGTTATTCATGCAAATATATATAAAATATTACTTCCTGTAACTCTTTCCTATATGTAGTCCCACACGCCAGACCTGACAGTGGTACAGATTATATTATGAAATTTAAAAAATATTTTATTTTGTTATTCAGAGATCCAGATGGCACGTTGCGAAGCTGCGATCATGACGTTCGGAAGAGATTAAATCAGGTTATTATTATTTATTGTGTAGTTAAATATTTCATAACTAGTTTCAACAATTACATATATTTTTGAGCTAAGCTAACCAGCATGGTCTACTTAATGTATAAACAAGCTATAGTTACGGTATTAACCTAGATTGTGGTGAATTATTGATACAGACCTATAGAGGGACATAGGAAAAATAAATGAAAAACCAATGTTATAAATATGCTAGTTAATTTTTATTTGACACACTTAATTTTTTTTTAAATATTGACTACCCTCTACCAGTTTTAAACACAACAACTATCATATTATTTATCATAATCTACCTGAAACCAGTGAATATGGGGATTAAAACATATTAATCTTATTATATTTATGAAATTTGATATTTTTCCTGCATTCATCATAACAACAAAACTTAAATGAATAAAATACTGTTTTGGGATTGTTACTCTTTTTCCAGTTCTATTACAAAAAATAACTAATAAATACCTTAAAAATTACAGGTATACTTTCCGTTAAATGGTCGAAAATTGAGAGAACCACTTATGTTTACTGATCAGGAAAAATTCGACAGTCTGCTCGAGAGACAGAAGTACGAGTTCATTCTCGACAGAGCATGTGTTCAGTATGAACCAGACGAAGTGGCTTACCAGAAGATCACCAGCGTGACATACCAACACATTGATATGAATAAAGCCTATGATTTGTTAAGGTAAGTTTTGACTCTGTGGTGCAGTGGGTAACAAGCTATGAAATGGGAAGCTGGGGTTTGATTCCTGTACGGGGACAAATGATTGTGTGATCTATAAATATTTGTTTTGGGTATGGGTGTTGCCCATATACATAGAGAGTGGACTGAGGAATATTCTCAAAAAATTGACCACTTTGTAGAAAGAGATAGAAAGGGACTGTGCGACCGATACCTATTTCCTTTCGCTCCTACAAGTCTGTGACGTGGACCAATCAAAATTCTAGAAAAAGACAACTGTAGCGCATTCGCATTATCTCTCTCACATTTTTCTGCTTGTATTTACTTAATAACTGGAAAGAAAGTGCTCACACCATTCTCTATGTCTAAGGTTGACATAGAAAGTCTCTCATGGTTCCTGATGCAACACAAGATATGTATATCTTTCTCAGGGTTCTGGACTATGTGTGACTTGTGTTACTATTGGCTGTGTTGATAAGTTTAAAAGTTTTCTGAAGTGTCACTGTAACTTTGTTTTTTTTTCGCCCTTTATTATTTTTTTTTAATGTGACCCGAATGATCACTGGATGCAATATAGTTTAATCATGTCCCAGTACAATTTGGCCAATACCTGCTAATTATAACGATATTTGGGTAAGTTACCTGATAGTAACTGGTCTCTACCATCCATGTACTAAGATTGTCCCACTGCCGGACGCGGGCCTCCTCTACTAATGAGAGGGGTTAGGCCTTAGTTCACCACGCTGGCCTAATGCGGATGGGTAGAATTCAAATACCTTTGAAATTCGTATAAGAATTATCAGGTATGCAGGTTTCCTCACAATGATTTCTTTCACCATTAAAGTAAGCGATAATTAACTATGAATACAAAATCTAAATCAAATATTTATTGAATCCATGAAATGCTATACATTATTTAGATTCAGTCAACTAGACACGTAACTTTAGGTAAAGTTAGAGGTGTATGCCATTTCGGGCTGATATCGAACCACGAGTTTCGTCTCAGCAGTATGACTGACTGACCGTACATGAACCCCTACAATATCAAAAGCATCATGGATGCATTGGGAGAAAAATGGGAGATTGGAAACATCTGTGGATTAAGATCTACGGAAAATCTTACGCCCCATGCAAAACAAACCCATAAGCAAACTGTTACTCCACATTTTGTCTGTGAGGTAATAACGAACTCGAAAAACTACTTAAAAAGATAATATTACAATCGTATACATCAATTTATAGATCAACAAGACATTTCGGGCCAATGACGTTCTACCTGACCTGGCACCAGAATATGGACAACCTGATGGTGGATATCCTCCAGAGCGGCATCATCAGGGAGGCCGTGCTGTTGACGGCACTGAGACACGCCGTACACTCAGACGTGGTCGAAGGAGAAGCAGCACAACAATTGGCACAACAAGTAAGTCTTAAGCAGCGGCTTTGCTGTGCCCTGGCATTGCAGAAGTCTATGGGCGGCAGTGACTACTTACCATCAGGTGGCCCGTCTGCTCGTCTGCCTCTCAGGGCACTAAAAAGAAAGTCGTAGCTAAATTACGTAATACTAGGTGACCCGTGCAAACGATAGTGGTCAGTTAAGTAATATAAACAATGCAACAAATTAGTTGATTATACTGTCAACAGATGGCACTGTTCATTTTTCATCTGTTTTTGGCAAAACCTATAATTTTAGAATCATTTGCATATTTTTCGTCAATAGATGAAAACATAAGCTTTAAAACGATGTTTGAATCATTAAAATTGATGAAGAAATATAGAAGTTATGGCGTTCCGACAAACATTTTCGACTGCGACTGTTGGCGTGGCGACGCGTTCCTTCGTCATGCGTCGCCACGATTTATGAAACATCTATGGTGTGGTAGAGACAGAAGTCACTGATTAAAACGGCTCAATTTTTCTTATATCATATACTTAGTACGAACTGAAATAGACACAACTGATATACAAATGCGTTTCGTTAAAAATATAACCATACCACCTCCTGGTGATAAGTCGCAACAATGAATATTGTGGAAAAAACGAATACACCAATCATTTCCAAAAAGTTTTTTTTGTCTTTGAACTTAATTGTAATGAGGTAAATTATGTGTTTGCATTGATTGGTGTGCCTTAAAAAATAAATAAATGTGTAAACTCTATTTTAGATTCTACCAACGCCAGTACAACTAAGCAAACCTGAAACTATCACCGAAGAAGATGTACAGATCGACAACAAATGTATCCAATGCGTAGAGAAATACATCAAAAGCAACTCTGCGATGAAGAGTCAACAGGAACTTGCACTGCAAGGGTTCAGAGAAGAGTACCAGCAACTTGTAGAACTCAGCCGTGGACTGAAGATCGCACATGGACAGGCGTGAAGTGACTGTGCATTTTAAATTATAATTATTTAGACAAGGCATTTTTGTTTCATTTACTATTTTAATTTTGACATTATTCTAAGTAAATTAGTGTTCATCATGAATCATAGTAATACTAGCCCTTTATTATACACTGTCCCCCCACTGGGCACAAGACCTAATACAGTATGTACGTAATCTTTGTTGGTGGCGTGATAACAAAGCTAGTTACCAATATTATGTATAAAATATAAATCTACCTACGTCTACTTTTAGTGCGTTGAACTCTCCGTGGAGTATGTTCCTTGTTCGTTGAATTTCGTTTTTAAATTACCTACTTATTATTTTTTTATTTCATTCTCTCTTTATTAAATAAAAGAGAAGGCAAAGGTTCTCCACCATGCAATCTTGTCTGTCGTTATTTTTTCCAAATCTGGGTTGAACCAGTCCGTAGTTTTTATCCATTTAAAAGCCGAAGCCATGTCTGAAATAATCACAATTCAAAAGGCCAAACCCATGTCTGAAATAATCACAATTCAAAAGGCCCAAGCCATGTCTGAAATAGTCACAATTCAAAAATCCAAAGCCATGTCTGAAATAGTCACAATTTAAAAGGCCAAAGCCATGTCTGCCAAATAATTAATTCACTTAATGAAATCACAAATCAAACATAACATTCCCGCCATTTTTTTTTCTAAGGCTCTTGTTAATTATTTTCATTGGCGTTTTCATAAAGCGGTGAATCCCTAGGTACTTATTATTTATTTACGTGATTTCAATTTAAAGTTATGTATTAACAATAGGTAGGTACAAAAATTTTAGTTATTTCTTGTTAAAAATTTACTTGTAAGACTTGTTGAAGAGCCATTTATTTAAAGGAAAAAACAGGAAATAGTTCTATCTATCGTAGATTTAATATTGTTTCTATGCCGCCCTTAGAGTATTTAACACATGCCGCCACATTGCCACACATATTTCTGATCGGTATTATAATGCTCTTTGGGTATTATTATGGTCAAGTGTCAAGTATGACAGCAATTATGGCATTTTTGTATTTATCAATTTGTTTATAACGTATTTTATGTCGCCATGCCGTTTTATCAAAAACAACGAAATTTTACTCCACTCCTCATAGCTGCTGAGAAAAAGGCAATAAAAAATGGTGTACACCATTCAATATTCACCTCTAGGTTTGATAAATATATTGGGGACTGGAAAAACGACTTGAAAGAAGGTGAAATTTGCGTATATGGCAATTACTAGAAAATAAATTAATTTATAATACTCAGATACTAAGTAACAGATGTACACGCTATTATCAACAATAGCAGGTTGATCTTATCCCATCCTCTCCCTTCCATACCAGAACCACGCGTACTGGATTGCGGAGCCACAGCTTCGTGGTGTCTACTACCCCGGCCCGAACTAAGAGGTTCGCAAACTCGTATTTTTGCCGCACCATCAAGCTGTGGAACACTTTGCCAGCTACCGTGTTCCCTCCTTCCTATGATCCTGGGTCCTTTAGGCGTAACGTGAGGAAGCTAAACAGCAGGCCGGCATGATTGTGTTGAGTAGCGGGAGATAGACTGTCTCTCGCTACTTGATACTCTATCTGGACGGCACTGCGCTTACCATCAGATGCAGTGTGGTCACTTTGACGCGCCAGAATAAAAAAAAAGGTAGTCTAGCTATACACTCTCCTTAGCCATAAGGAAATTTTAACGCAGGTGTAACTCGGCAAAGACTATCAAGGAATAAAACTTCATTACCTTTTATAAAAGCATCTGTAGACAAAAGGCCGGACCCGCCGATCACGATACTCGGCCGTGAAAATACTTTCTTAAACTGTACCTATACTAGGGTTACCAACCCGGAATTCAAAAGCCAGGATTTGAAGTTAAATAAACCAGGTCAATTCAGTTTAAAAACAGGACGCAACCTTGTTATCAATAGTGTAAAACACTTGCGAGCCGAGGCGCCGCACAGTGGGCGGTAACGATCAAACTACGCGCGAGGCAGTAAATCTAATCCAAATGAAATCATTTTTTTAATACTCGTAATTATGTCTGCTTTCTTGTAGCACTGCGGAAATTAATTTTTTTAGGGGTAGAAACCACCCATATCAACCCCTAAGCAGGCTAAACCACTAGATTCTGCTTAAAACGAGTTCGATCAACTACATAATGCAATATATATTTTATACACACAGTGACGTAGCTATAGCTTTTACATGGGGGGGGGGGTCCGCGGGTAAAAGCTAAAAATCTAACCGCTCAAATCATAGTTATTTAGAAATTACTTAAACATAGAATGGAAAAACGCTAGTTAATAAAAAATTGCTACTTGCTATTTGGATTTGGACTTTGGATGGATGAAAATCTGCCGCAGATTTTAATTCATTTTTGTTTTATTGTTTACATAACAACTGTCAAAATATCAAATATCAAGTGAAGTCAATTTATTTTTGGTAAATAAATATTTTAATGTTGCTTATTACCAAGATGAGATGTTAGAACTCAGGGAGAAAATTCTCACGCACTCGAATCAACTTCGTATACGAAAAATAATTCAAATTCGAACTTTTTTCGAGTGAATGTAAATTTAAGCTATTATGGAAATGTCGAGTCCGGTGTTTCTCGGAGGTCTTGATGGTACGAATATAGGGGGCAATTCTCACGCACTCGAATCAACTTCGTATACGAAAAATAATTCAAATTCGACCGTTTTTCGAGTGAATGTAAAGTTAAGCTATTCTCGAAATGTCGAGTCCGGTGTTTCTCGAAGGTTTTGATTGTCAGTGTACAATGTCAAATATTCATAAATAAATTATTTTAAAAATAGAATTCGAAATCAAAATATTTGAGCTATTCTGAAAATTACCATTCGAACATTTCTCGAAGGTTATCGCTCGAACTGCTTCGACTGGCACAGACCGTCCGAGACGTACATCTCGAATTCGAACCAATCAATATTGTGTCCTAACTTGATGATGATGATGATGTCCTCCAAGAAGTATCCTTCGACGGCGAACCTTGCACTTTTGGAATAAGTTTTTTTCGCCAATGTGAGCATATGTGACTAGCTAGCCCTAATTTTGTTTTAAAAGCCCTGTCAGTTGAGAACAGTTGTCTAGAAGAGTAGCTGTAAGAGTCAACTCAAACTGGCGCAGATTCGAAACGTCGCGTCACTATTTTTCAACTACAGTGCATGGCGACGCGCGTCGTGTACACTTAGGGCCAACCCTAAGTGTACAAAGTTTTAGGTCTTATTTATTGCAGCTCACGCTGGGCGTCAAGGCATTGGATTCATACATGTTTCCTCAAAATGTGCACATGATTTTCGTACTGAGCCACGCCATTCGGTCTAGTGACACGAAAGTTCTTCCCAGCAGTCGCAGGGTACGTCGCAAAATGCTAAGTAACGCTTGATGATATTGTAGTAGGTAGAAAATGACATCCAGGCTTACGCCATTCTTGGCAGAGTTTGCCTTAAACCACTGAAACCTAATGGCGTCTAAACCATATGGCGTCATGACAAACTTCATATGAACTGTATTAGGTGAATTCTCCAGATAAAGTGGCAAGATTGTTTCCTTAACATTAATATTTTACGAAGTTTATAGCTAAGCGGCATAGAGTCTATGCTCTTGGAGGTGGTGCGGTAATGTTGTACGTATGAAGGCCTCTAGACACCCAAAGATATTGTTTTATTTTGGTCCTAACTTACTGCGTATATGATGCCATATGCTAATGTGTTTACCCATAAAAAGACTCAATCTCGTGTTTTTATTATGATTTAACTAAAAGTCTTAGAAAGATAAAATACTTGGAAGAGTCCAAAAACATGTCCAAGAACTGGAGAGTGGGTGCACATTTGATGAGGCTCGAGACACTATGGATATTAAAATACTTATAGATTTTTAGTTCGAAATTCAATTTTTTTAGTAGAATCTCATAGTAAAGACTCGAATTCAAATGGATATGGATGCAACATTCGAAAAAATAACTTCGTAGTTCGAAATTACGTAATAGAGAAATTATTCGAACTGTAGATTCGAGTACGAAATTATTTTGAATGAAAGGAAAATTTCCCTCCAGGTACTTATGGTACATCATATACTATCACACTCATCACTACTAAGTAGTCACTACTTAAGACTCGGTCGTATTTTTTTAAATAGATGTGCCCTGAAAAAAAAACAGTGTTGTTTTACCAGTTGATTTAAGAGCTAAAAAGTACACGAAAAAAATTAAACTAGGCTCAAAAGTCGTAGAAAAATCTGTTAATTCCAAATATGCATATAGCTGAATGCTGCAAAAATTGACACTTAAATCAAATAGCCTGCTAACCGTCTATATTATCCGCTATCAGTAGTCCGCGATTTTTTATTATGTCGTATGCTAAGGGGGGGGTCCGGACCCCCTGAACCCCCCCCTTATATACGCACATGTATACACAAATAAGACAGGGTTGTAAGGGTATGTGGAAACGAAGTATGTGAGGGTTAAGGTGAGTTAGCCTATCTGTAGTTGAAATCTCAATATATTTACAGAAAAGTAGTTGATTAAATTCTCTCTACCCACAGCTGTTTTAGCCTGCTTGGGGTTTGTTAGGGGTGGTTTATGAGGTTGTAAGGGTATGTGGGAATAAGGTGTATCGGGGTTGAGGTAAGCTAGCCTATCTGTGTATAAAATATATATCCTTATAAATATGTAGTTGATCGAACTCGTTTTACGCAGAATCTGGTGGTTTAGCCTGCTTAGGGGTTGATAGGGGTGGTTTCTACCCCTTAAAAGTGAATTTCCGCAGTGCTACAAGAAAGTAGACATAATTACGAGTAATAAAAAATATGATTTCATTTGGATTAGATTTATTGCCTCGCGCGTAGTTTAGATCGTTTCCGCCCACTGTGCGCCGCCCCTAAAGTAAGGATTGCAAAGTAGCACATTTTTAAATACAGGAGCTTATCAGGGCGCTTTAAAAACCTAGATCGCTGCTTAAAAACTATCCAGGACATTCCAGAACACTCTAAAAACCAGGACATGTCCTGGGAAAACAGGACGGTTAGCAACTCTAACCTATACCTATATTATTTACAATAATTCACTCACGGCCTGCCCCGTGCCACTAGTCCTACGGGGCCTTCAAACCTCAAAAATGTATAGGTACTTCAAAATAAAAATACATCGATTTTTCAATTACTTTCACCGTGCTGGGCCCTCAGACTTCATTTAGGCAGGCAGTTACCCAGGCAGTCCTTATCGCTAAGAAAAAAGTGTTAACATTGGTAGGGTAAGCAGGGGGAATGGCGTTCACTTATGGAAAACGCACAATATTTTTTATATTATTTGTTTTATTTTAAAATTTACAATATTAACATAAACTTTAACTATTAAATAATCAACTTTTTAAAAGAAATCGCATTTATCTTAGAATTATTAGCAGTAGTAAACATTAAAAAAAAGAAGGTTTGAGCGGCATTGCCCCTGTCATTGGGTAATGCCGCTCAGGCGAAAGAGAAATGAAGCCCAAACCGGTTTCTTTGCAATATAAAATGTAAGATCCATTATCATTAGGAAATAATCATGAGATCAAAGTATTCAATTAAAGTACAGTCTATAATCATAAAATGGCATCAAATATTTGTATTTGTACCTGAGATCTGCAGCCTTATGCAATAAACAAATATAGCAACGTATGCAACGATATACTTTCTTCCTTGTTGAAAGCAGAAACCCTATTCACGCTTGTTTGTCTTGCTTTAGCTTTGCGTACAGAAACTGAGGGGTTGCATGGCATGCAATACTTGTAATAATAATAATAAAAATACAATACAGCCGTGTACTTAATCCACTCTACCGGTTTTCATCGAAATTTTATTTGAAATTATTGAGCACAGCATATTTATAAACCACTTGACGCATGTCTGTGACACTGAGTCCATAATATAGCGAACCCGTTCTCGTTGCGGGGTGAAAATGGGCCTATGACCTAATCTTGGGTTGCTTATATTTTCGTTTAATAGTCGATCCCTTAAAGTAGTGAATGGGATGTTATATTATTTAGCAGCTTGTCTCTTGGCATCCCATTTTCAATCACAGTTTTAGCGGATTTAAGGTTTTCTTCGTCCCAAGCCGCTTTGGCGGTTATTCTTTGGCGATTTCTGAACATGTCTATAACAATTAAAAAAAACACTGAGGGGTAATGGCGCTCATGTGAGCGGGATAACCCCAAACGGTCGTTTTGAATTTAACTTTAAATAAAACAAACATTGAAAAGCAATTGTTGAAAATTTAATACTTTATCATAAAATAGAATGATCAAGTACCTAGGAAAGCTATATTAACAATTTAATAAATATCAAAATTCTGTACTTACCGAAGAAAAGATCACGACCAAAAATAAGTTCAGCGCAGCCGCATACAAACAAATACACTTCACCGTCGCTTGCCACGAGCTGACTCCCCCTGCGCGTCGCTACGTGTGAGAGGCCTTTCCCATTGCATTGCACCATTTTCATAGAAATATAGAGGTGCGCGCCATTCCCCCTGCTTACCCTACCTATATAGGTGGTATCGGGAATCCTTTTTAAGAAATGAATTGTGATTTTATGTTACAAACAAAACTGCGATGTCTAAAAAAACTGACTTCAGAGCAATCCTTGAAAAAAATATTCAATTAGCAGTCGACCCCTGATGAATTTTATTTTATTGCGGAACGTTGGTATGCTCTGCATCCGTAACTCTCATAGGTGATCTATGTACATATTTAAAAGCTTACTTCTCATTTAAAAGATAGATAATAATTGTTGTTCGTACGGTATTCTAAAAAAAGTTAACATTTATCTCTGTTCTTAAAAAAAACTTTTATAAAGTTAGGTAAAAAAATATTCTAAGTAAAATTATTTGACAGGGAAAGGTCTGTTCCAAACAATAACTGGAAAATTATATGAAGGGGATTGGTACAGAGGCTTCAGGTAAGCATTCGAACTATTTAAAAAAATAACTTTGTCGGTACCTATTGTTGCTCACTAGCTTCACACAGTGCTCATTAATATAATATATAATACCTATATGCAGGTTTGTGAATATGGCTTCTCATTTCGTCCAAAATTGGTCGCTGAATGCTTTTTTATTATTTATCATGTACGGCTATAATTAACCTAATCATGCGATGACCAAGTTCCTTGTTTGCCCACTTTTCATAGAAAGTACCTACATTATTTTTTATATGGCAGACAGTTTTGTTAACGTGATTTGGCCAGCTTGACTGAATTTACCACGATATCTGAAAACTGACTTGCTGTTATATTGCAATAGGTATCTACTGATTATTTTACTTTTAGGACCAACAACGCGCCCTTAATTCTTCTGTTATTTTAGCTATAGATGGCTATGCATATAATCACTTTCCATCAGTTGTCTCACTTGCCCGATTGTCGACTTCTGCTGTAAAGAACTTAAAAGCAGCCAGCCTACGGTAGGCGGCGGCTTTGCTGTGCCCTGGCATTGCAGAAGTCTATGGGCGGCGGTGTCTACTTACCATCAGGTGGCCCGTCTGCTCGACTGTCTATCCAGACAGTAAAAAAAAGGCATTTTTCATTTTGTGACCCAACGAAATTTTCTCAGGCATGGCTTCGGTACTCTCAGCAATCGACTGCCTAATGGTACATTCAGTTTAGAATACCGAGGTGAGTGGGTGAGGGGCAAGCCTGAAGGAGCCGGCTGGCGATACTATGATAATGGGGACATATATTTCGGCTTCTGGAAGAAGGGTCATCGACATGGATATGGCAAAATGTGGTACGCCGACAGAACATTCTACGTGGGGTACTGGAATATGAACAAGAAAGCAGGGCTGGGAATGTTGGTTCAGGGTGAGGTTTTTTCCTCCTACTGCGTTTGTGCACCGTTGCTATAGTTCGTCAGCAATGCGATATACTACATTTGAGCTTTAGTGTTTGGTCGTAAGATTCAAATTATATTATAATAAATAAATAACACCCAACAGTTACACACATAGCCCCAACCCCACACTAAGATACGTGTCTTGTGTTGTGGGTATCGGGGATTACGAGAGACTTTCGGTCTCACAACACCCAGACCCCGGGCACAAATATATGTCTGTCTCACAAACATATATCCCGGTGTGGGAATCGAACCAACGGCCTCTCGTTTCACAGCCAGCTACTCGCCAACTGAGCGGCTGTTAATTATGTATGGTGATCAGGCATAAATCCGAGCGTTGCTCGTACGCGGTTTGTTGAAACATGCCATAACAGTTCTATACCTTTACAACATTATAAATACAATTACTTACTCACATAATAAAATTAGGCTCAGTATATCGAATCATGTTGCATTATACTCCGGGAGGTAGTGTCAAAATTTCATGGGTCATTTCAGCATAAGGTACCTTTATTGAATATGGTAGATTTTACTTAATAAACAAAGAATAAAATTGTCAGCTGACGCGACTCTGTGGCGTTTGGGCGTGGCAGATCGAAAAACTCTTAAGAAAAACTTATTTTTGTAGTCATTACAGCAAAGCTGAAACTTCGTAGATTATTTATTTATATTATTTCTGTCATGATAAAATGTGTCAGCTGCACGGGATAGGTGGAAAACTTTGTCAGTTTCCCATGTTAAAATGTATGAAAAATAAGGAAAATCGGGTGATTTCAGCAAAGCTGAAAATCATTTGTAAAATAGTTTACGACCTAAATATTGTATTTATAAGTGTCAGCTGGTATTAAAATGTGGCAAAACCTGTTAGCTACCATTTCAAAGCGCAGCGTAGCGTTCAGGCCCGCGCGGTCCAATACATAATGTAACATCGCAGCTAACACATTTTTCCACTTTTTATTGGCAGCTGACAAATCGTTTCGTATTCTTTATATAATAAACTGGGGGTGTTATCATTTATATAGTTGCTGATATCACATTACTAACTAAATGTGGTTGAAATTGAATGCAGGAGTAAAACGGCACGAAACATGATATTATAATGTTACAAATAATGGATAACAGTATCTTTTATAATTTGAAAATGTATCTTATATGAAAATATGATTTCAAGCAGCAAAGACTATGTTTTCTAATGGTACACAGCTACCAATGAAGTATTTGTAACATATGATATCAAGCACTCCACGATCTTTTACAATCAAATTAAACGAATTCTTTTCTACTCTTTAGTTTTTTTTCTCAAGATGGCAACACTGAGCGGAGCATTGGCTCAGTTTCTTGACTATTCCCCAAACGAACAGTCATAAACGAAAATAATTTAAGGAAGTGTTGTATTATACGAAAATGACGAAGCCTTATTGTAATTTTTGTTTACTAAGTAAGCCAAAGTAGACGACACTCTCAGAAATTACTTTTAAAAAGTCTAAAATAGTTTTAGCAATTCGCTAGAAGAACAATTTATCCTTGAAAGATGTCGTATTACCATCAGCAACATTAACTAGCAACCATTTGTATCATCGCTCGTGCTACCAGCGTTTTACAGCATTGCCACAAAAACATAGATCATCTCTAGAATCATCAAATATTTCAACGTCATCCACAGAAAATTCAGAAGCTAAGTAATTATAGTTTGCCAATAAATTATAAAATATTTTCAGAAGTATGTTTTGTAGAATATCAAAGTAAAAATTACGCACGTTTATGATATGTTATTCAAATTCATTCAACATTTAATTAAATTTTTTTTTTCTAACAACAATAATAGCATAGTATTATTGTAGAAAGTTTAAAATAAGGTTTTATTATATAAATGTATAGTAAAGCTATTTTTTGTTTTTATTTTACGGTAATATGAAAGCTATAAAATATCATTTTTAAAGTGTGGATTGAAGCCTCGTTTCATACATTTGCATGAAGCAATACATTATAATTACATCTGTATTTTTTAGAAAAATATATTGTTCGAAAGATTTTCATATATATTTTTTTATTTTTAAATTGCACAAATACATATTTTATTTAAATCTTTTCTCGGAATTCTTTTTATACATTTATCGACTATTTTTCATCAGATGGACAATATCAGTGACTTTTATTTTATATAAATTACTTTAACAAGCAGTGATAGCCTAGTTGGTTGCGGTACAGACTGTGAATACGAAAGTCTTATGTTCGAAACCCTCTAACCCTAAACAGCTCTGACTTTTCTAAACTTATGTGTGTATTAAAATGTTAATTATCGCTCCCTTTATCGGTGAAGGAAAACATCGTTAGGAAATCTGGCATACCTGAGAATTCTCATACGAGTTTCGAAAGCTGCGAAGATACATTGTTCATTGTACCGCGCGCGCTTGATCGCTACGCTGCGCTTTGAAATGGTAGCTAACAGGTTTTGCCACATTTTAATACCAGCTGACACTTATAAATACAATATTTAGGTCGTAAACTATTTTACAAATGATTTTCAGCTTTGCTGAAATCACCCGATTTTCCTTATTTTTCATACATTTTAACATGGGAAACTGACAAAGTTTTCCACCTATTCCGTGCAGCTGACACATTTTTTCATGACATAAATAATATAAATAAATAATCTACGAAGTTTCAGCTTTGCTGAAATGACTACAAAAATAAGTTTTTCTTAAGAGTTTTCCGATCTACCACACCCAAACGCCACAGAGTTGGGTCAGCTGACAATTTTTTTCTTCGTTTATAAAGCAAAAACTATAATCTAAAATTGAAATAAATTGTGCTGAAATGGTCCGGGTAAATTTGACATTACCCCCCGGACCATTACCAAATGATAATGTACCTTCAACTCAAAACAATTTAATTATTACAATTTAGGTAACCGCCTCATTCCTCTAGAGACAGCTTATCTCTGTAGGGCGTAGGCCCAGAAAACGGCGCAGTCCTGAACTTAAATCCCAAGTCGACAATCACAATAGGCGTTTGTAATTCGTAACCGACATTGAAATAGAAGCGCCTCTTATCACAGATGGAATCAATCCGATAAAACAAGACCCTAGTTGCGGCCTTGCCACCCGACGGTGATACTCATAATGATATCATTCATCATCATAATGTTGCAGTAAATGGTAATCGATACGAAGGGCACTGGGAAAATGATGAGAAGAATGGCTTGGGACGGTTTTACCACATGCATACCGGTCAGCTGCAGGAAGGGTGCTGGGTACGCGACGTTTGCGTAAGGTCCAAAGTCACCGATATAATTATAAGACAATTCTGCGATTTACCGACACAGTACGCTTTGCCACCGGTGAGTGGAAGCACATTTATTATATATTTATTAAGAAATATCAACAGTAGACATATTTATACATGCATAGGTTTATAACCCAAACTATTGACTTATGACAGACGATAAAACATAACTTCTGAACTTCTTTCTGAGGCTAGGGACAAACCTAAGCGTGAAAACGTGGCTGTATTTCACTCGCATATTGTATAGAAAGTAATGGAAGGTGACTTATAACACTGAATGTTGCGCGCGGAGTGAGTGAGTGTATCTTGATAATTAGTAAATGATGATAAAAATATTATGTTTTAGCGAGTAGAATTTCTTGTAGAGCCAAAGAAGAAACACTATTCTTAACTTAATATTTTGATGGTTCGACATTCTCCATGTGTTATGGCTTTAACAAAAGAAATATAAATAAATTGATCAGCACATACAAAGACACGCTAAAAAACCTTCATAATATGGGCAATTAAACTGGCCTATGCTCAAGCTCCTACTGAGTATACAGCATGACACAATATTCTTGACGTGTGTTTTATGTATAAAATACCAATTTTAATATAGCATAACTGTAGTCCGAATTCTCCACAGACCACTAGTAAAATTTCCATATGATCTGTTTTGAGGCAGAATTCAGTTGGTGAAATTTCTCGCAGTAACATTCCACTAATTTCCTCACGTTAGATAATAATTTTCGTGTAAAGCTGACATCCTGGGTATCGTTAGGTGGAAAATTTTGATGTATGAATACAATGTGTACAAATTTTGAACATCATAAAAGTTAAAAAAAGTACTCCATGTCGTTTATTGAGGTTCTTTCTATCCTCATGCCAAATACATTTTAAATTAAATTCGATAAAACTCCTACATACAAGTAATTTTACTGAGGTTTAGTACATTTAGATTTAAAACAGAACAAGCTTAGATTAACCAAATGACTTATGTAATCATATTTATAAACCAAGTACCTAAGTTAAATGGATTGGCAATAATCTCCGTATTTATCAACCCTTATCACATCGGCCCTCGCTAATCCCGCGGGTCTGTTTTTGCCACTGTTGCAAGATATTTGGAGGATAAGTTTCCTTTTGTAACAAATGAGGTCATCCAAAGATTGCGATGGAAAAACACAAGATTATCCACGCACATTTTGGTAGCTTTTTAGAAAGTTTTGTTATTTATTGATCATTATTTTGAAAATATGTCCGTTGGTGTTAAAATCCTTTATGAGAAATTGATTAATGAATTTTATAAATTATAGTCTCAAGTCCAGAATGAGATCAATGCATGGGCTCACAGCATGAAACAGATTGAAGCTCACAATCGTAAGGATGTATATGCGAGTCTGAAGCAAAAAGTGTCCGGAATAAATGACTTCCTACTAAAGTCGACTTTAGTTAAAAAGCAGGTATGGATGACTGATGAAATTGTGGGTCTGCTGGAAGAACGTCGACTCTGCAAAAGTGTTGACAGAGAAACGTACGCTGCTCTCGATAAAGAAATACGACGTTAAGCTCGTGGGGCCCGATCGCATTGGTATGAGCAACGTTGCGAATACGCAGAGTCACTACTGAGGAAACATGATTCTTTTGGCCTCCATAAAGAAATCAAAGATATGGCAAACATACACAAGTGGAACCAGCATACCTTTTTAGTTGACGATAGTGGGAATGTCATTATGGATTTGAAAAAAAAAAGACACATGGCCTAATTACATCAAGGGGCTTTTCAGAGATGACTCCCGAAATCCTACGCAAGACATCTGTCAGGTAGTAGGCCCAAAGATACTGAAATCTGAAGTGCTTACTGCCCTGTTGAAGGCCAAGACAGGAAAAGCAACAGGACCAGATAACATCAATATAGAAATATTAGGGTTACTGGAGACTGACAATGTGGATGTTCTCGTAGATCTATATAACGAAATCTATGATTCTGGTACTCTACCCACTGACTGGTCGAAGTCAATGTTCGTCACATTGGCCAAAAAGAAAAATGCGAAAAAATGCCCAGAGTTCCGAACTATTATGAGTCACCTATTGAAATCTTTTCTGTCTATCATATACTTATCATACATAACCGCATAAGACTAAAATGCGAGATTCAGCTAAGTGAGACGTAGTTTTTTTATTCTGGCGCGGCAAAGTGACCACACTGCACCTGATGGTAAGCGCAGTGCCGTCCAGATAGAGTATCAAGTAGCGAGAGACAGTCTATCCCCCGCTACTCAACACAATCATGCCGGCCTGCTGTTTAGCTTCTTCACATTACGCCTAAAGGACCCAGGATCATAGGAAGGAGGGAACACGGTAGCTGGCAAACTGTTCCACTGCTTGATGGTGCGGCAAAAATACGAGTTTGCGAACCTCTTGGTTCGGGCCGGGGTAGTAGACACCACGAAGCTGTGGCTCCGCAAGCCAGTACGCGTGGTTCTGGTATGGAAGGGAGAGGATGGGATAAGATCAAACAATTCTTCAGAGCATTCGCCATGATACAGACGGTAGAACACGCTAAGCGAGGAAATATGCCTACGCAGCTGTAGCGGCTCCAGGCTGTTACTCACGTCTGCATCATTCACAATGCGGATCGGATGGCCCGCCGCTGCAACCCATCCAAGGCATCAAGAAGGTACCTTGCGGAACCGTCCCAGACGTGCGAGCAGTATTCCATTCCCGGCCGCACCTGCGCTTTATATAAGCGGTAGAGCTGACCAGGCGTGAAAAACCGCCGCACCCTGTTCAGGATTCCGACCCTGCGTGAAGTGGCGGATATTACGCCCTCGATGTGACTCCTTGGATTAAGATCGCAGCGGATATCCATACCAAGGACACTAAGGTCATTCCGCATTGCGAGTGGAACACCCTGAAGAACGGGGATTGGAGAAAACGGAGACTTCTTGCACGAGAACGCGCACACGTGGGTTTTCTTGGCATTAAACTCAACCCGATTCCTGGTACCCCATGATGAGATGAGATCCAAGGTCTGGTTGAGCTCAACGACAAGATCCTCTCGTCTCCTCTCAGTATCCGCCCGGCAACCAGGAGGCTTGCTGCTATAACGCCCATGAACCGTGCTGTCGTCTGCATAGCAATGAATGTTGCCAAGCGACAACATATCATTGATATGCAGAAGAAACAAGGTGGGCGAAATCACAGAACCTTGTGGTACTCCGGCATTTACTGACATGAGCTGCGAAGCGTGTCCATCAACGAGGACACGCATTCTACGCTCATGCAGAAAGCCGGAAATCCACTTGCACAGGTTGTCGGGCAGACCGTATGCCGGGAGCTTGGAGAGAAGGCCACGATGCCAGACCCTATCAAATGCCTTGGCTATGTCGAGACTCACAGCCAGAGCCTCGCCATGCTTGTCAATCGCTTCCCCCCAGTGATGTAATACAAACGTTGATCGGTTATGACGGAAACCGTATTGGCGGTCATTGATCAACGAGTGATCCTCTAGGTAGCGAACTAATTGGCTGTTTATCAGTCGCTCCATGACTTTACACATCACTGAGGTTATGGCGATTGGGCGATAATTGTTAGGGTCTGACCTATCACCCTTTTTGGGGATCGGCTGCACATTAGCCTCCCTCCAAGATTCAGGCACAATACCTGAGAGGTAGGACGATCGGTATAGGCGCGTCAGTACAGGAGACAACTCCGCTGCACACTTTTTAACCGACTTCAAAAAAAGGAGGAGGTTCTCAATTCGACTGTATGTTGCTTTTTTTTTTTTTTTTTTATGTTTGTTACCTCGTTTCTCTGTACTGTGTGAACCGATTTCGACCATTCTTTCTTTGATTGAAAGCTGGTGCTTGTCATTTGGTCCCATAAAAATATGGTGAAGATCTGATGAATATCTTCGGAGCTGGAGAGGGTAACTCCTTAAAATTAAGTAGTATTCCAGTGGTTCTTTTTGCATTACGTTCATTATAAAAGTTAAGTTTCAGTGAGAGAGGGTAAAAGGGGTGGGGGTGAGGGAGGGGGGTAATAAAATTAAAATACACGTAAATTCTAATATCTTCAGCAGCTTTTAACCGATTTTATATAATTTACCACTAAAAAGCAAAAAATAAATTATTACTTTTTAAATAAAAATTAAACCGCCTTCAAAAAAACCCAGACACAACTAAAAAGCAGAAAATAATTGGTTACATTTAAATCAATTAGTTATATGCAATTTAAATCAATTATTTGGAGTCGGTGCCAGCCAAAACATGGAAAAAACAGAATAATCAGGCATACAAAAAAATATAAAATAGATCCAGACTTGGTTTTTATAAATCTAAAAGTAAAGAAAACAACACCGGCACCTACTCCAAAAATAATTGATTTAAATTGCATATAACGAATTGATTTAAATGTAACCAATTATTTTTTGCTTTTTAGTTGTGTCTGGGTTTTTTTGAAGGCGGTTTAATTTTTATTTAAAAAGTAATAATTTATTTTTTGCTTTTTAGTGGTAATTAAGTACGTTTTTAAGTTCGGTTTCCGTGTCGGCATGGGTACAAGAGAGGCACAGTTTGCCCTAAGTGTTCTATTCCAAAAGTCCAGAGACATGCAACAACCAGTGTTCCTTTGCTTCATAGACTACGAGAAAGCTTTTGACCGTCTTAAACACGAGGTAGGTACTAATAAAAATACTCGGGGATACTGGACTAGATGGCAAGGACATTCGCATTATTAAACACCTGTACTGGGGCCAAAATGCCACGATTAGGGTAGATGATGAGGAAACAGAGCCTGTTGAGATCCAACGTGGCGTGCGACAAGGATGCATTTTATCTCCAACGCTATTCAACTTGTACTCCGAGGCAATTCTCCAGGAAGCGCTTGAAGATGTGAGTGAAGGTGTAAACGTCAATGGCGAAATTATAAATAACTTGCGATATGGAGACGATACCGTCCTCTTAGCCTCCTCGCATGAAGGCCTTCAGAAAGTTGTCAATAGAGTCTACGAGTTCAGTAAAAAAGCGGGATTGGATATGAATGTTGCAAAAACCAAGTTAATGGTGGTAGGCAGCACACATAAACTTCACCCCAAGCTTTATGTAGGTACAAACATCTTGGAGCAAGTCGGCAAGTATAGGTACCTGGGTTCATGGTTGACAGACACCTGGGAAAGCGATGCCGAAATCCGCACACGTATCGAGATTGCCCGGACGTCATTCATGACGATGAAGTAAGTCTTATGCTGTCGACAACTATCGCGAAAGCTCTGTACTAGGCTCTTACAATGCTACGTTTGGCCAATAGTCCTTTATGGGTGCGAGGCGTGGACAATCAAGTTGGACCTCCATAGAAAGATTGAGGCCTTTGAAATGTGGACCTATCGTCGCATGCTTCGCATCAGTTGGACCGATAATGTCACCAATACGGAAGTGCTTAGACGTATGTCCAAGAGCTTGGAACTGCTGCGCACCATCAAGCAGCGGAAAGTGGCATATCTGGGGCGTGTTCTCAGGCATGACAAATATAGGCTACTACAAACCATTATGATGGGCAAGATTGCAGGCAAAAGGAAAATGTCTTGGCTCCGTAACATCAGAGAGTGGACTGGCATCAAGTCTGTTGAAGAGCTATTCAGACTTGCACTAGACCGAGAAAAATTCAAGAAACTGACCGCCAACCTCCAGAAGTAGAGAGGCACGACAAGAAGAAGAAATTATAGATTTATTTTAATATTAACTTTGCTCTTTCTATCGTCTTTCATGGATTAATTATAGCTAGGTATATGTATAACGTTAAGTATCATAAACTTTTTTTGTATTAGTAATGTCCAACAGTTTGGTAAAAAGAAAAAGTAGCTACTATTCATTTAAATAAATATGTCCTCCAGTCATTCAAAATATTAATATCAATTCGAGACTCTGCTCATAGTCATATGTCTCATAGTTGGATTAGCATAGACATATGACTATGCTCATCCAAGCATTGAATCATTATAACAAAAATGTACATTTTCCCAAAAAAACACAAATTTGTTTTCCTAACCTTGGACTCGAACCCAGTATCCAAATGGTATCGTAACCTGAAAATCTTTGTTGCCGCTACAGACTAGCGAGAAAATTTGTTTTAGTTACTTTATAGCTTGCCTAAATAACTATGCCCCCATAATACATGGATATAACGGTCATGCATTTACACAACACTTTCAGAGCATGCGAATTAACGCATTAGTTAGATTAAACGCCACAATCATTTCCTCTCACTCAGCGTGCCAGATAAGGTATAATTTTCAACGTCATTCCCTGAGATAATGCTTTATTTGCATAAAACGATAAAAACGTGCCCCCATTCGTGCGACGTAAAATAGTTTATGTTTAACAACACAACGGTTTTATGATTACTACAAATATGTTGCACGATTTATTTTAAGGCCTGGATTACATGTGTAAGTTTTGGTTACGGGTTTGCATAACTTACGTAAGTGGCTTAAATATTCGTCTACACTAGATCAATAAAACTGTAGAATCGTGAAATCGTGAAAGATGCCTACCTCTAGACAAAATTATGCTTTTATTTATAAAAAAGCGAATAGATGTATTTTTTTAAATTTTTGAGTGAGAGAGAGAGGAAAGTCAAATACTGGCGTTTCATTGGTTGATTATTAAAATTCTCGGTAAACTTGTTATGCCATGACCATAAACAAAGCACTAGACGAGACGCTGCTGTACTTTACTAGACCATAGTGTTACTTGCTTTTCCGCCAACTCTACGTGGCTCTCTCCTTCTAGTGAAGCAAACAAATAATTTATTCATATCTCCAATAATACTGCCTCGGTGGCATAGTTGTAATTGTACATGCGTAACGACTGCTGTGCTGAGGTCTCGGGTTGATCTCCGGGTCGGGTAAAGTGATATTGGGGTTTTCTATCTAGAAATTCTCAGTACCAGCTCGGAGTCTGGAATCTGTGCCCGATATGGCGATAGGCTCGCCCCCTATCACATTATGTGACCGAAAAGTGGGTGTTCTGGTTACACCTCTGCCTACCCCTTCGGGAATTGCAGGCGTGAGTGTATATATAAATGTATGTAATAATACTATTTCTAATGTACACAAAGAAGCTTTTTATATCACAAATAAATTCGACGCGTATGAAGCCGCGGGCACAGCTATTACGATATAATATGCTTATAAACTAACTTACATCTTACGTAATTCCAATTACAGTAAGTAACTTCCAAAGCTATTTACATTAGGAATTTCTTCGTAAGTACATTAACGTAATTAATTTGCTTACGTTTGTAAATGTTACAAATTGTAATCATGGCTAAAGTGTTAAGGTGACAAATTGTAAGTAGGTACGCTCTACCAATTTGATTCAATTTCACATTAGTAGGTTTGAAAATCAATTGGAACCTGTTAAGCAGAAAGATCCAACTGACGTTTTCATACTTTTGAGTAAATGCAGTTTAAAGTTTGACAGTTAATTTAAAAATTGTACTGTGCAGTAACTAATTGAAAATTAATTGGGTAATAAAACATGAAAGTTTCTTTTACGAAATGTCATGAAACTGTCTTGATTTTTTGCGCGCATATGAGACTCAATTAGGAGATTATGGCTATGAATTTAACTCGATTTCCTAAAAAATGTTGGGATCTTATCTGCTACAGGGTCCAACTTCACTTCACAATTTTGTCACTTAACAATGGCAAATGAATTTTGATTCGCCATGAATTCGAATTAGTCGGTATATATATAAAGTATGATCCTAAGGCAGTCTGCCACCAGTTCCGATTGAACTATCTATGTCAGTAAAAAAAAGTTAGGTACCTTAAAATTAATATAAGAAAAAAAAAATTAATAAGACACGCCATTTTATTACAATGTTCGCAGAATTAGCAGCTGCTGTTAGTAGAAACTTACCATGATCCATTGCAAATTACCTACTTAATAACATTACGTCTACTGTACAATCATCATTGGGTATTAAAACGTACTTGCCTGCATGTTTCCTGAGAACTATTTTTTGAGAATTTATCCTGTTGGTGCAAATATGGACTTCCTCGTTATCAATAAAATGATCGAAGAAGCGAAACAATGCTCTTTGTAAATAAACCCTTACAAGGGCGCGCGCGTGATTTTGAACACACCTTGAAAATAGGCAGGAATTAAACAGGGAAAAGCATATGATTTCCAATGGTCACTTTTCTGTTTCCAATTCCAATTTACTGTTTGAACATTTGCAATCAATTTTGTTTTCCCAAGACCAATCGAATACACCTTTAAAAGTAAGTTTGTGGTAACTATACAGTATCTAAATTAGTTAGGTTCCAGCGGTAGGCAGCAGCTTTGCTATGCCCTGGCTTTGCAGAAATCTATGGGCGGCGGTGTTTGCTCGTCTGTTTATCCAGGCAGTAAAAAAAAAGTAAATTTTCTCATCAAACTCAGTTGGTATTTTACGCTACCCGTCAGCGGTAGTCATGTTTGCACAAACATAACTACCGCTTTGCTTGTAAACGTAAATATGTACATATTTTGATTGAATATTACGATTATTTAGTCGACCTTTATAAATATAATAAATACGATATATTATATGACCGTTTATGTGCCATTCATCCGTGACAGATGTCAACAAGTACTTCCGTTTCTACCTTGTTAATCAATCAAACGTATGGCAGTTATCAATCGGGTCTATTTGACAGGCTATTTGATATTAGATATTTTCCTGTTGTACCCCTTTTTAACCGACTTCAAAAAAGGAGGAGGTTCTCAATTAGACGTGTATTTTTTTATGTTTGTTACCTCAGAACTCCTTCATTTGTTGACCGATTTGGAATTCATTAATTCCGTAATTAATTGATGTGATATATTCACACTTCCTATACCTATTCTTTTTTGCTTTTTAGTTGTGTCTGGGTTTTTTGAAGGCGGTTTTATTTTTATTTAAAAAGATATAATTTATTGGCGACTGTGTTTAATCGCCGTATCGAAAACACGCGTTTTGCGATTGCTCCGCGTTTTCGTACTTCGTTTGAGCTTAGTGTTGAAATGTTTTTTTCAGCGTGTTTTGGCTAATAAGGAAACAACCATTTACCCAAACAAATAACCAATATTGGTTTTCCTCCTGCGAACGCTCCGAATGTGGAATGAGCTACAGAGGTTTTCCAATGGGACTACAGTATAGGGTTCTTCAAGAACGGAGTAAATAGGTTTTTGATTTGGCAACGCGCATGTGATGCTCCTGGTGTTGCAAGCGTCCATAGGCTACGGTATCCGCTTATCATCAGGCGGGCCGTAAGCTTGTTTGCCACCATAGTGGTATAAAAAAACCATTTACATATATTTCATATTTCAGGTGGAACTAAAAAGTTCAAAAAATGTTTTAGAGGACAGCAGGTTGTGGTTGGAACAGAAGATAGGCGAAATTGACAACAACTTGAAGTACTGTGTCGATCAAATGTATTAGCTGTTCTTATTATAACAAAACAAATATAACATTGTAAATTATTTTCTTTATACAAAATTCTACATGTTTTATTGTAAAATTCAATTATTAAATAATATGTCATTACGATATCACAGATTACTAATCTTATTTTATAGGTTAAGTAGACGCAGTCAATATTTTGCGTCTCATATTAAGGTTGAGCTCTTATATTTATGCATATTATCGGGTATATTTTATACTTGACTGCCTCGGTGGCGCAGTTGTAATTGCGCATGCGTTACGACTGCTGTGCTCAGGTCTCTGGTTCGATCCCAGGTGGGTGTGATATTGGGTTTTTCTATCTAGAAATTCTCAATATTAGACCGCAGTCTGAAATCTGTGCCCGGTATAGGGATAGGCTCGCCCCCTATCACATTATGAGATCGAAATAAATTCGGCGAAAAGTGGGTGTACTTGTTGCACCTTTGCCTACCCCTTCGGGAATTACAGGCGTGAGTGTATATGTATTTATTAATAATGGTAATGATTTTATATGTTTAAACGAATAATCCAAATTGAAACCAAACTAATTTTACGGATTTTATCGCGTTTTATTTTACGACTAGCTGTTGCTCGCGGCTCCGCCCGCGTGGAGGTCAGGTTTGGGAGAAAAAGTATACAATACAAAATACCAATATTCATGCGTTTAACTTAAAAATGACGTATTTTCATACAAACTTTCATTCCCTATTTTACCCCCTTAGGGGCGGAATTTCCAAAAATCCTGAAACGTATATTTTTTATTTTTAACTAAAATGCCAAATACAAATTTTCATGAATTTATCTTCAAAAATGACGGAGTTTCATACAAACTTTCATCCCCTATTTTACCCCCTTAGGGGTGGTATTTCCAAAAACCCTTCCTTAGTGGATGCCTACGTGATGAAAGGTACCTACTGTCAAAATTTCAAGTCTCTAACCCCAGCCGTTTTGGCTGTGCGTTGATCGATCAGTCAGTCAGTCAGTCAGTCAGTCAGTTTCTTCTTTTATATATACAGATTTCAAAAACTTACAGCCTTCATAGTCACAGGGCGGACTGTCGGTTATATTTCGCTACGAAAGGTTATTGTAAGGTTTCTACCTTCAAATTAGCTAATTTTCAATTTTACTTATTAACCGACTTCAAAAAAGGAGGAGTTTAACAATTCGTCGGAATCTTTTTTTTATATGTGTTTCCCGATTACACGAAGACGCCTGGACCGATTCGAGAAATTCTTTTTTGTTTAAAAGGGTATACTTCCCAGGTGGTCCCATTGGCACCAAGTCAGGATCTGATGATGGGATCTCAGAAAAATCGAGGGCAACCTTCAAATTTTATAGGGACGCATAATTTATTTTTTATTGAAGTCGGTGTAAATTAAAAAATCTTTTACTTATTCGATCTACAAAGAAGCAGCTGTTTCCTGAGGTCTGGCAGTTGGGAGTTTGGGTACCGATATAAAAAAAATTATAAATTTTAAAATCCGTAATATTTGTTTTTAAACAAGGGAATTTGAGAAAAAAGATAGTCGTACCTGTAATACATGCGACATATCGTATATTTGTGTTTTGAATACTTCATCTTACTTTTAGCTCTACTTTTTACACTCAAAAGTAAATCAGTAAGTTAACCCTTTCCGTGCGGGCATTTTATCGAAATATTATCGATAGCTATTATTATTATCATCATGAAGAACTGTTTAACCAGTCACGTATCAAATGGTATGCCGGCGCGCCAAAAATACTGGCACACTCACCGTTCTTACATGCTATTTTCAACTTTAATGTTTTGGCTTTAAAATTGATTTTGGCTTGTATTTACTACCTTACCTTTTAAATCTTTTTGATGTACGAGTTTAAAGGTATTCATACATTTAATTCTGTAAAAAAAACGCGCAGAAAGAGTTCACGTACTATAGTAGTCTCCAATATTACAGACACTGGCAGAAAAATGTGGACGAATTTTATTAACATTCCATATTCAAAAACCGATCATTAGAGGGCCAGAAGTAATTGACATTTTTCACACGCACACAATCTATTTAGAAATTAACCGCAAAGTACACATCGGCAACTTTATTACACAGTTTATTATATAAAAACTTATCAAATACAACGTAAAATTAAAAAAATATAAGTTCAATTATTAAACGAGAATCTTTGACCCGGTTGGATTTTCAGAGATTCATTAATCCATCATTTTAAGACGTGTCACAGATTATAATGAGATTTGATGTAATTTGAGCTGTAAGGGACAAATTCGCATAACACTGCAACCAACAAATTTTTTAGTTCAAAACAATTTACACACGCAACACAGTGTTCGTTCCTTAAAATCGCTATATTTTTAACATCTGCGTGTAATTCGCATGTATTGATATTCTGGGATGCCATTACATGCGAATAACATGCAGTTAACGTAACGCGCCTTGTTACGCAATTGTAGGACACAATGCCCCTGTTGAATTATGTAACGTGTATTGTAAACATGTCCAGATTCAGGTGCAGCACCATGCCATAAGATCAGTGACACCACGCGTCCAGTCTTGGCACTTAAGTACAAACTTACCACAACTAAGTACATTACGATAGGTACGCAAACATGAATTAAATATACCCACGTAGAAAATGAATTCAATCACACGATGCGACTCTGATCTAACAACGTTAAATTATGCATCCGCCCGTCCGCATCTCCCATCTCGATCTGTTCTTTGAGCAATTCTAATTCCTTGATGCCGGTGACGGTTACCTCGTACTTGTGCGTCGCCAATGACATGTAGAAATGTATAGCGAACGCTAGGAACACTATCATCACAGGTATCAGGACCACGCAGGCTGACCATGCGGCAGTCGGACTCAAGTCGTAAAACTTCACCCAACACAATATCGCTATCTCTATCAGGAACAATATTAAACCTAACAGGGTAGAGAAGGCCCACGCTATTTCTATGTACCAGTGCAGTCTCTCGTGCGGGGATTCGTGAACGAGCGCTATACTATGGAGGTTGCCGACGGCTTCTATATTGGGTAATATGCATGTGCTTATCATTAGTGCCAACATGTGGACCGCGACGAGCAACGTCGTGCAGACAGTGAAAGCGACCAGCATTTCGTTGGGCACTGCGGTCTGGTCTGGGGGGTTAAGTTGCACTTCTACCATGGCTACCTGTCGGCAAAAGGTTAATGTGATATTAATGTTAATACAAATTAATTACGTCATACTTAATGATCAATCATTATGTATGTAGTAACATACTTGTATTGCTGTTCTTGAGAACAGGTTACCAAAACGGTGAAGTGCAAGTATGACATGTGCCTTGAGACGGCTCCGTACTATTACGTACACGTCTTACAGTCACACATAAATATATTTTGTATTTCGACTGCCTCGGTGGCGCAATTGTAATTGCGCATGCGTTACGACTGCTGTGCTGAGGTCTCGGGTTCGATCCCCGGGTCGGGTAAAGTGATATTGGGTTTTTCTATCTAGAAATTCTCAGTATTAGCCCGAAGTCTGGAACCTGCGCCGGTATGGCGATAGGCTCGCCCCCTATCACATTATGGGACCGAAATTCGGCGAAAAGTGGGTGTACTGGTTACACCTCTGCCTACCCCTTCGGGGATTACAGGCGTGAGTGTATATGTATGTATGTATGTTCAATGGGTTTTGTCTGGCTTACTCAAATATGTACAAATATAGTTTGATTCGTTTGGTCGCTATGGGATTAGAAATTAATAATTATAGCGTCCACTAAACTACCTCGTTGCATAAAATATTATAATAGATCATGTTTTTTTATGACCAGAGTCGATTTAAATAATTACTTTTACTACGCGGTAGGTTCTATGCTAGAGGTCGTCTTTGTAAGTAGATATCATCGCTTTGTCTAATTTTACCGCGAAGCAGCGTGTAAGCATTGTGTTCCTATTTAAAAGACTGAAGCCAGACAAATTATAGGCATTGTGATTAATATCTCATGTCTCGCGGATGACAAGCGCAGTGTAGTCCCATTCATTACCTACTTTGTAATTTAGATTTCTTAGTGGTGTTCATTTTGAATAGGTGTGACGCATACCATCAGACGACAATATAGTACAGACAGACAGAGATCCTGAAATAAATAAATAACACCCCCAGCAGTCACACACATAGCTCCAACCCCACGCTAAGATACTAGTCTTGTGTTGTGGGTATCGGGGACTACGAGAGACTTTTTGGTCTCACCCAGACCCCGGACACAAATATCTGTGTCACATAAACATTTGTCCCGGTGTGGGAATCGAACCCACGGCCTCTCGTTTCACAGACGGCTACTCGCCAACTGCGCCACAGAGGCTGTCAAAGAAAGAATCGTGATTTATTATTCTGAACGGAACTCTGAAAACAATAGTACCTTAAAATAATAAAAAAAAAAACACTATTAATAGCTCACCATGGCAAAACCAGAGAGTAAGGCGGATGTTTTGCTGGACGCTTTCAGTTTGGCCCGGCTGAGTTGCAGCTTCCTCCAGGACAGGTAGGCGGGCGTGTGCAGCCCGTCGGCCGACTGGATCGGAGTCTCACCCGACATCACGCACTTGTGCTGGTGTAGAAAGTACAAATCTATCTACACTAATTGTCAGATACTGAACAATACGACCTACGATTATTAACATTGGGAATTGACACATAAGGGTCCATCCATTAATTACGTGAGGCTAGTTATTTGGGGTCGAGTCAGTTAGTTTTATGTACTTTATTACGTATACATATTTAAACGTCGGTATTACTATAAAATCCATCTTTCAGTAAGTATACATTACAAGGCACCGAGAATCCATTAAACCATGAGTCACATGTGTTATCTATCAATATAAATTACTTTTTTAGAAACCCATAAACAAGCAGTCGGTGTTATCTCTCTGAATAGTCACATACAAGCCATAAACACCAACACGAAAACAATAGTTTAAACAATAATACATACTTATTTACCCAAAACCAAAAAAGCTAATTCATGCTACGCAAATGAACTTTGCAAAGCATGAATCTATATTATCGGTAGACGTCATGGAACATTCATACCAAAAATGAGATAAATACTATTGAACAAATTACGTTTGAAGGAGAAAGTTCTGGAAAATCTAGTGAAACTGAGAGCAATGAACATAAGTCAGGGAGGAAATACATATGTTTTCAAAGCTGTATTACGTAAATATAATGCAGGCCATACACTACTTCGAGTGTATACCACGAGGCGAGGCGCAGCGAAGCATTTAGATTAGAAAACATGCCTGGAATATGTATACCCGCTCTAGTACTGAAATTGGAGATACTCCACACATCGGGCGAGACCCCTCGCCGAGATCTTCGGCAATATTTTTGGCATAATAATAAGTATTATGAAGAAAGTACCTACGAGACAAAACAAGACTGCCCTCCACGCTCCCATGTTTGGAAACTTTCGATGTGGCTCGCCCAATGTGTGGATGATATTATAATAGTACTCGTTGATTTCATGCCACCGACAGGTTCACTACGCGCATGCATATTACGAACCTCACACGCAGCGACGAGCAGTTGCAAGGTAAAGGATTGCACGTAATTTAGTGACCGTTACTGTAACAGTTGGTAGCCAACTCAATCCACGAATACATTTGTGAGGCATGTTCGCAAAAAAGGGCCCACATTAACGTGTGGCCTCAATAGAATCCAAGATTAAATTAGAGTAGAGTTGGTGGTTGATTACTTTGAGTTACAAATATGTGGAACATGCATCATGCTGCTATTTAACTATAGTTTTGTAAATACAAAACCGATCAATATGTTTTATGAGTAACAACAACCTAAATCCCTGCTCCTTGAACATATAGCTTTATAGAATAGAAGGATTAGCATTTACCATACCATAAGCTGACATATAATGGTAGAAATAATAAAATTACACAATAACAAAGAAAAAATGTCACTACATTGTAAAATGCAATAGCACATTCCCCTCTTAAATATTCCATTAACAGATGTACTTGATGGACAAGAAAAACTGATAGATTCTGAACATGTGCATAGCCAATGTGTATTCATTTATGCATAATTAAAACGAAACTTCTATTTATTCTTCTTCATATATAAAAACTTTATTTTCATTAAATCTAATATAAACATATGTTTTGTACATCTTGACTATGAACATGTAGTAGATATCAATACTAGCTAGTTACCTTCATGAAGCTTATTCAAATATTCTATTTAAAATGTCTTTGAAACAAAACATATTTTGTGAGCATAATGTAATTTGCTAGTATCAATATGAAACATAAATACCCACACCATTGCTACCATATGACATACTGAAGTGTACAATTATTGACAAGACCACAAGCCCCAAGTTGCAACCAATATTCAACTCACTGTTGTTAGAAAAGGACAGATGCAATATCTTCAGTCTCAGTGATCACAAAACCAAGTGAAATGGCTTTGCTACACTCATTGAGTCCTTAACAAATTAAAAAATTATAATTACTTATAAATCCAAAATAATTATACTAAACTTAGAATAAACCCATAGTTTTGTTTATTCTGTATATTACACTCAAAGAACAACATTATTAGTAAGTTTCAATAATATTGTAGTTCTCTGTAATTATCACCGAAGAACTCTGTATATATTATACTAAAATACATGAATATTTTTATTAATTACCTCAATAGATTGAGTAACCTATATTTTATGAATGATTTGTCAACTTTAAATGTTGATAATTTTCAGTGCATCTCTACATTAATTACATAAGGTTTTTTTTTCATATTTGAACACATAATTTTAGTTGTATTTAAATTTAAAACAAATCAAGTGTCTACATAGTGTAAGCTATGGATCTTTTGATGTGAAACAGCTAATGCGGCGGATCAGACCGACTGTTGGCGTGACGACGCGTCGCCACGTCATGCGTCGCCATGCTATATGATAGTATGAAACATCTAAAACGGTGTGCTGACAACAGAAGTCACTAAAAGAATTGAGTGGAGTGGGAGTGAGAGTCGATCATATGCTCATTATTTCTAGAAAATAATTTTGATGTTTCACATCTGCCAGACATCCCGCAACAGCATTATTTTTATTACAGTAAAAGAACTCCCTATAACAGTTGCTTTCTTAGAATGAAGTAATTTGCCGTAATAACATTTATGGATATACTCTGAACGGTCTAGTCAGTCTGCACAATACAAAATTTACTATTGTTAATGAGTCTCACACAAAATATCAAAAATGAATGAATTCATAACATTTGCATTGCTTATGATTATTGTTGGCCACAAAATTATGTACCAATTAGCCATCTAGCTTTGTTTCAGAAAATATTTATCTACATTAGCATATTTCAGATATTAATTATTATATTGTAATAATATGTTGTGAACCAATTGTCTGAAAATAGTAACTGTAATGATTCATTATTATTAAAAAAAAGATTTAAAAAGATTATAAATAATTTCAAATAAATAAACAATTTCCAGTATATTGATGATGCTATATATATTAAGTAATCATAAGTGGATATGTTGTCTGTGTTATTTCTCACTGTTTATTGGCACTAACATGTCATAAGTTAAGTGCTATGTAATTGCCTACAAGATCAATAAATTATAGCATTTTCATTCTCATATCGATGATTGGCAGCCCATTTGACTTTTGAGCGATTTTTTTGTGATATGGCCTTCTTGATATTATATTTGATAAATTTGTTTTGATGCTTCACACAATTAAAAGTCTCTAGAAAAAAAAAATATCTGGCCCTTGAGAATGGTTATAGTTTACAATGTATTTTGTTTTATCTACACATTTAAATATTACTATCTACCTACTATCTATCTAAGTCTTTATGGACTCATTAGATGTTTTAGGTAAATAAATTTGTACTTATATTTTATCATAAAATTTAAATACAGCAGCTTCAAACTGAACTAAAACAAAATGGTCTTATAAAGTTTATCAAGGTAGGTATATTTTAGCAAAAAATAATGAAAACTCATTCAAAATTTTTTCTTCCACACCTATTCACAGGTTGACGCCAGGTCAAGGAAAGTTTGTTAGTACACCAAGAAATCAAAATGATTATGAGAAAATCTTATGACAAAACATAATTTAAGAACACATTGTGAGTTGACTAACGCCTTCAAACTTTTTTCCTTATTATTAAAAGTAACCATCGATAATTTTATTATATGTCAATTTAAATAGTGCCAGCTTGAAGGCATCTCCTATACAAAAGGTTGCCAGAGTAAATGTCACTGCTCTGTCTATTTCTGCACTATGCAACAATGGTGCAGTTTGAAGGATATTGAAGCCTACTAAGCATTAGGATACTTGACATCATTTGATACATGCAAATTAGTATCATGGTTTGTGGAATAGAAACTTATATTGAAGGTTGGCAGGCTATTTGATAAAAAAAAAAGTTACAGGAGGTTGTCTTTAGTTTTTTTTAACTAAACTAGGCTCAAAAGATGCAGAAAAATTTCTAATACAAACTACTGTATAACTTATATCACAAAAAACTTTGCTTTATTCAAATAGTCTGCTAACCGTTGATATGTGGTAATTCAACTGTTCATGGGAAGTGTGTACTTACTATTAAGCAATTAATCTACTTATGGCATTCAGGTAAAAGAAAACAAAGATATAAAACATTTGCCTTTAAAAATAAAACTTCTTAATATGATGTCATAGTCAACCTGTTGTTATAGCAATTATGTATTCTTAATAATGGGTACATTTTTATTGATATTCTTCAATGAGCACTACAATGATAAAAAATAATTACTCACTAAGATGCGGTTGTCCTTCATGTCAACATAGAACAAATGAGAAATATTAATGGCGCAAAAAGTTAAGCTAGATAGAAAAAAAAAACTAAAAAAACGCAAGAACTATAAGACTTAGCAGTCATGAGCAAACAAAATGTGCATAACTAAATAATAATCAGCTCAATGCAATTTAAATACAATAATTCTTACTCGCAACTTGATAGTGTAATCTGCACAACGGATAAGTGAACACAATGCCGAGTGCCGACTGAGTAATTAATAATTAAACTTGACATTTGCAATTAAGGTGGCTGATGGCACAAACAAGTACTAGAAACGTGTTATGTTATGTCATACCTTGCTCAATTTTGGACACCAGTTACTAGAGGAGTTTCGGCCGCCTGGCAATACGCAGTGGTAATTATTGCCACCAGTACTGGCCGACCAAACCGACATACCTAATTGTGTTTGCACCACAGCCCCTCAGTTCGAAGCGTTGATGTCACTATTCGATCGAATTCGTTTAATAATCCATTAAATTCGAAAATGAAGGCTTATTGAGATCTCCTTTTCATTTATTAGTCTTAATTTTGTATCATCGCGGATATTACCAATTCCAAATCTTTAGAAATTCCACAGACCGAATGTATAATGTAAACGTCAACATCACCCAAAAATAGAGTTGCCGAGAAAAATAATATTATTATACGAACTCTTACAGAAATGTTAGAATATTTTGCGATTTTAGATACAAAAAAAGGCAAAACAAATATATTAACACTATAAACATTATTATAGAACTTAACCTACTAGTAGAATCAGTAAGGTGATGTAGTTTTAATTCATAAAAAGTACACCGACTTCAATGAAAAACAAATTATGCGCCTCTATAAAATTTTAAGGTTTCCCTCGATTTTTCTGAGATCCCATCATCAGATCCTGACTTGGTGCCAATGGGACCACCTGGGAAGTATACCCTTTTAAACAAAAAAAGAATTTCTCGAATCGGTCCAGGCGTCTTCGAGTAATCGGGTAACATACATAAAAAAAAAAGATTCCGACGAATTGTTAACCTTCTCCTTTTTTTGAAGTCGGTTAAAAATTAATTATATTTTAATTTATTTCCATAATTTGGAAGTGACTTTTTAAAATGCAGTTTGATTAACAAACCCAAAAATGCTGCAAGCAAATACTATGATGTTACTGCAAAACGCTAGTCACCTCACGAAAGTGTTATAATGCCCAGTAATTTCAAATTATATTTTTTTAAACAATTTTATACTTCGTTGCTTGGCGGCAACAATGAACAAGATGGTACCTACTACAATCTATCCAGTAGTGAGATAGAATCTTGAGACGAGAGATCTTCCACTTAGTAAATATACGCATACAGTATTGATTGACTAAATTCTAGGAGTGTATGTGTGATTACGGTTTTCTAGTTACCAATTACCAAAGACAATATGACGATGGTAACATAATAGCAATAGGTGCTAGCAGTTTCTGTATGAGGGTGTTAATAGTATTCTTCTAATAATTAATATAATTCAAACAAAACTATTTTTGCTAATTATGTTCATGCTACATCTTAAATACTTGCTTAACCATATTCAAATTTAAGAGTAATCAACTTTCCTTAAGATTTGGTTGATCTTGATTAATTCCTCAGTCGACGTTTATTGGGTGTCTACCTAAGAATACAGAAAAGGGTCTACGCGAGTTATGGGGTGCGAAGTGCTTTCAAAAACTGTTATAAAATCTTAATACCATCTTATGGTGTACAGTGTCTATAAAACTACTATTTCTATGTATCTGTGGCATCACGGCCACACACATACAGGACGTATGCCGGGATTACCAAGAAAATAAACGACGCATTTCTACTTTAACAAAGCCTAGTTATTAGATTCAATGTAAACTTTTACCTACGGAGAAATAGCTGTAAGAACCATTGTATTTTATGTTTATATTAATAAACACCACGACTGCTGACAGTAGATATTCATATGGCCAGAACGGGGGTGCCGCGCAGAGAGTATGACTATACAAAAGTCACGGCCGCGCTACGCTCCATACGAGTCTATCAAACAGAGCGACACAGCATACACCTATCACTGGCGGCATTCGAGTCAGATACAACGTTATTGTTTTATTCACAACCCTGCAATTTTATAAACTTCATTGAGTAGGGCAGAAGCAACCCCTACAATTGGTGACCCCGACGTGATTTGAACACGCAACCCCTACAAATGGTGACCCCGACGTGATTTGAACACGCAACCCCTACAATTGGTGATTCCGAAGAAAGAAAAATCTACTGTGTGAAGCTAAGAACTGTGACCGTCATCATGCCTGCGCAACAACGGCAGAAAATCGCCGCCGTGTCACTGCAAGCGCTCATTCCACCATTGTCGCGCCATAATCCGCGTCTATGGTTTGCGCAATTCAAAGCCGTCGTCGCTCCACAGAAGCTAGGCGAGGAACAGAAAATTGAGCTCGTCATCCCGTCGCTCCACCCAAGGGATATCGATCACATTGGCGACGTAATCCTCAACACGACGCCTAGCACCAAAAACAGCCAAATCTAGTTAAACCAAGCCGCAAAATGTACAAGATTTCTGGGAACATAAAATTTTTATCATGACTGTCTACCCCATCAAGTGGAACACCAATAGAAAAAAGAATGACAAGACCGCTATTGTTTGGACACCGGAAACCTTCGTCGCTTTCGAGAAATGCCGCCAAAGCATTCTCGAGGGCGCAACATAACTCACCCGGTAACAAACGCACTATTATGCCTTATGACCGTCGCCTCCGATAAGAGCATAGGATCCGTGCTGCAACAAAAGGTCGATAATGTATGGCAACCTCTCGCATTTTTCTCAAAGACAATGAGTGAAACTCCGCGATCACACCTACCGCTCACAAATCGTTTCGCAGCCGTCAAAGCGCAACACGATTTAAGCCACCCAGGTGTGAAAACGACGCGGAAAATCGTGACCTCAAAGTTTTTCTGGCCTTCGATGAACAAGGACATCGGTATATGGACTAAAGCCTGCAATGGTTGTCAGCGCGCGAAAATTCACCGAAACATCAACAGTCAAATAGACGAGTTCCCGCAACCACGCTCATGACACGAAGCGCCTGCACACGCTGGAACGCGGAATTGCCTACCGTATTACTCGGTCTCCGCACAGCCCTACGCGACAACATGAGCCCTGCACTTATGACATACGGATGCACACTAAAAGTGCCCTCTGACTTTTTCGTGCCTTCAACGCCGAAAATCGAAGACGCAGAATTCGTACGTCGACTCATCGAAACAATGGCATCGCTAACGCCCGTAATGAAAACACACTCGTCTACCAAAAACACATTTGTGTATAAAGACCTAGCCACATGCAGTCATGTTTTCATCCGAAACGACACCGTACGCAGCTCTCTCACTCCGCCGTACGACGGGCCATACCAAGTTGTTGAACGTAACAAAAAACATTTCAAGATACAGCTACCACTACGCACTACAGTCGTATCAATAGACAGACTGAAACCGGCACACTTATACAATGAAGATTACGTCATCAGTACCCCACCGAACATCGAACCCGCTACCTCAAGCCACACCGCACCAAGATTGCCAGAGGCAGCGCCGTCAACAGAGCAGCCCTACACCACGCGATCGGGTCGCCGGGTAAAGCCTTCCGTACGCTTCGCTAGGGGGGAGTACTGTGGCATCACGGCCACACACATACAGGACGTATGCCGGGATTACCAAGAAAATAAACGACGCATTTCTACTTTAACAAAGCCTAGTTATTAGATTCAATGTAAACTTTTACCTACGGAGAAATAGCTGTAAGAACCATTGTATTTTATGTTTATATTAATAAACACCACGACTGCTGACAGTAGATATTCATATGGCCAGAACGGGGGTGCCGCGCAGAGAGTATGACTATACAAAAGTCACGGCCGCGCTACGCTCCATACGAGTCTATCAAACAGAGCGACACAGCATACACCTATCACTGGCGGCATTCGAGTCAGATACAACGTTATTGTTTTATTCACAACCCTGCAATTTTATAAACTTCATTGAGTAGGGCAGAAGCAACCCCTACATATCCTTTACTAAAATAAGTGTTGTGGCATCCTAAAACATTGTGTCTATTAAAATTTTCAAAGTGCCTAAAAAATAAAAATGCCATCATAAACGCTACATGTCAGACACACCAAACACTCTTACAAACGTTCTCAATTATAAATACAATTAGTAACATTACCTTTATTGTGTTGTCCATTTCATCTCAGCCGACAAAATGTTTTGGTTTTAATTCAAGACATGCAATGACTTATATTTTATAAAACTGCCTTAAAAGAGTGTTAAATTGATACCACTTTTGATTTGAATCAAACTATTAACCCATTTCTTGTTATATCCAACAGACGTTGGATAATACACAATCTATATACCGTTTATACAGTATTTATATGCGATCAGATTATTTGGCAGCCCTGATCGAAAATTTCATAAAATGTCAATTCGCATAAAATGACAACCTGAAAAAAGCGCGGGAAACTTCGTACTTGGTGGACGTGATTTTTTAGCTCTTTAAATTTATTCAAAATATCTTTTTGGAAATATTTCTATCAGTGGAGTACTTGTATATATTTGTAGTTTAGTTAATATTTCATTATTTTTTCCTTTTCATTTTCATCATTTTGGTAAGTTTTTGTAAATACAATTCCTTAGTCCATAGTAGTTCAAAATGAATGAGCCGCCTGATCCGGGGGGCTTTGTCCCTCCGGCAGGCAGTTTTGTTACCATTTATTCAGAACCAAGCTTGTCTAAAGCTATGTCTGAGTCTGGTATGGACACAGATGGCTCTTCATCGTCCAGGCCGCTCAAACGAAGTCGTCGACTTCATATCTGCAAAGTCTGCAATAAAAGAAAGAGAAAACAAGGTCCTAACGAATCGTCGTCTGGATGCGGTTGTACAGATACTGACCTCTCGTTGTCAGTACAGTCGCAGCCAATAATTCAAAACACAAATAAAGTACTAGAAACACCAGAACTATCGACATCCAAAATTCCCGCGCAAATGGTGGGAAGGAATACGTATGACAAAAGCGATATTGCGCCCTTTATTATCCATGTGCAAAGAAATACCTCTGTGGAGAATGATCCTACCATTTTGCATCCGCTTGCTTTTGGCAGGTTTCTTAAACAATATAATTTTAAAAATATTGTTAATGGGAGCCTCAAGAGAATAGGGAGAAACAAAATATCTTTAGCTTTCACTACTTACACGGATGCTAACTCTTTTATTTGTAATGAAAACCTTTTGAAAAAAGATTTTAAGGCTTTTATTCCAACTTTTAATGTTACAAGAATGGGTATTGTGAGAGGAGTTCCTGCTGAATGGTCTCCGGAGGAAGTTATTGAGAATACTTCTGTTCCGATAGGGTGTGGACCCATTTTAAAAATTAGAAGATTAAATTTTAAATCATTTGAAGATGGTTCAGCAGTATGGAAACCCTCCCAAACAGTGGTTGTGACCTTTGATGGTCAAATTTTGCCTAAACGTATTTTTATGTGTTATAATGCTCTGCCAGTAGACCTATATATATACCCGACTATTCAATGTTTTAATTGTTGTCGGTTTGGCCACACTAAAACTCAATGCAGATCTAAACCTAGATGTTATAAGTGCGGGCAACTCCACTCTGGGGAAGGATGTGAAACAGAGGAAATAAATGCACAGTGCTGCTTATGTTTTGGAAATCACTATGCAATAAGCAAATTTTGTCCTGAATTTTCTCGACAAAAGCAAATTAAAACACATATGGCCCAGAGCTCAATTTCTTACATTGAGGCCTCCAAACTGCTGCCCCCAGTCACAAAATCTTATGCTGATGTTTTAACATCTTCAAAATCTCCAACTACTCAGTCATCTACCTTACATGATTCATCATCCAGCTATAAAAAAACGGTCTTCTTGAAGCCCCGTTCTCACCCTAGTTTAACCAAAGGATATGACAAACAAGCCCATAATGCTATAATTAGAGATTACTCCTTACCTGAACCATCAAATGGGTGTGCCCTTGGCCCCAGGAAAGATGAGACACAAAATGAAAATCAATTTAATATTAAAGAATTTATTACTGCATTATTTAACCTCTTTACTAAATTCAATATCTCACCGTCCCACGTTGCACCTTTACTTGATATTCCCTCTATTTCCGTCCTTAATGGACAACAACAACATTCTTCAATGGAACTGCCGCAGCATAATTAATAAAAAGTCTGACCTTATTCATCTTATTAATAAATACCAGCCCTTTGTAATTGCTTTATCTGAAACATGGTTAAAAAACAACTATGTTTTTAAAATACAAAGGTACATTACTGTTAGAGAAGACAGATCTGATGGGTATGGTGGTGTTGCCTTACTCATCAAAGATTCTGTTCCTTTCTCAACTATTTCTTTACCTTCTCATAGTGACCAAATCTCTATTGTAGCTGTAAGTGTACATAATACTTGTTTTGTCTCCCTTTATATTTCTCATCCTTCCTCTTCTTTACTTAATGAAATTAATTCCCTTCTTAGATTTCTTCCAAGACCGTTTTTACTTCTAGGTGATTTTAATTGTCACCATCAATGTTGGGGTAGCTCTGTTTCAAATTCATATGGTGAAGCATTACTTGACATATTAGACACAAACGACTTGTGCATACTAAATACAGGGGCTCCTACTCGTCGCAACGACCCCAACCATACTAATCAAAGCGCAGTAGATCTTTCTATCTGCACCCCTAACTTCGCTTCCCTTCTTTCTTGGACTGCTCTTTCTTCTTCTTTTGGCAGTGATCATTTTCCTATTAAAATTTCCTATCCTTTCTTCCACAATAGTTCTTCATATTTCCCTAAAAAACCTTATTTAAAATACAAGCTTCCCCCCACCAAATGTAGCAATGACTGGGATGAGTTTAGAAATAAGGTAGACATGTTGCTTCCATCTCTTCCTGTTGTGACTGAGGGCAGTGAATGTACATGTGCTATGACTTTAGTACACATTATGACATCGGCTGCTGATGACATCTTTCCACTTAAAAAGTCAGTTACAGCTTCAACATGTAGGAAAATTCCTATGCCTCCCTGGTGGGACTCTGATTGCACTGAGGCTATTAAGAAACGGAAGAAAGCAGAGCAAGCATATAACCTAAACATGTCTCAGGAAAACTTTGCATATCTTTCCAACATTATTGCTCAAACGCGAAAACTTTTCAAAAAGAAAAAGACTGAAGGCTGGCATAGCTTCTGTTCCAATATTTCCCCAAATACCCCTCCTTCAGTTGTTTGGAGTAACATCAGAAGATTTAGATCTGCCCTATCTGATATCTCTGGTCCTAGAATTCCTCAATCTTTGGCTTGTGACTTTCTGGATAAACTCGCTCCTCCATGGGTTCCTCAGAATTTTCTTTTGTCTTCTATAACTGAAAATACAAATTCTGAAAATCATTCACCATTGAACTTGCCCTTTACTTTGAATGAATTGAAGGGAATTATTTTGAACACTGTTGATTCTGCTCCAGGTTTAGACGGTATTCCCTATTCATTTTTTTCCCATCTAAGCGATAAATTCCATTCATATTTTTTAAATCTCATTAATTCCATTATGTTTACAGGAAACATACCTCGAGAATGGAAATGTCAAATTGTGTTGCCAATTCTTAAACCACAAAAAAACCCGTCTGTTTCGTCATATCGCCCCATAGTCTTATCATCGGTTTTAATAAAATTAGCAGAACATTTAATTAAAAATCGTCTAGAGTGGTATATTGAAAGTAACGGATTACTAGCCGAGTCTCAGTATGGTTTTAGGAAAGGGAAAAGTACGATGGATTGTTTGAGTATACTATTATGTGATATCAGGTTGGCATTTTCTAATAATCGCTCAACTGTTGCTGTATTTTTAGACATTAAGGCCGCGTACGATAATGTTCTGCTATCAGTCCTGCAAAATAAGTTACATTCGCTACAGGTGCCAATAAATCTCATTAACTTCATTCTTAATATATTAAACGAACGGTCAATTATAATGTCGCCTGCAGATCCCCAGCAGCCATCGCGGGTTGTTTGGAGAGGTCTTCCGCAAGGCTCTGTTCTTAGCCCCTTACTGTACAATATTTATACTTTTGATTTGGCCTCTATTATCGATACTGATGTTAAGATATTACAATATGCAGATGACATACTTCTTTACTGTTCTTCTGATTCCGTTAACCATTCTTGTTCTGTTCTTAATTCCTCTTTACATTCTTTATGCTCATGGCTTCATGCCAATGGCTTAGAACTTTCCCCATCTAAAAGTGCAGCTGTTTTATATACCCGTAGTAGAAATCCTTCTACTATAAACATAGTCTATAATAATATTCCCATTCCAGTCCAAAATAACTTCAAATACTTAGGTCTCATCTTAGACTCTAAACTCTCTGGAGCTGCTCACTGTGAGTATGTTGTAAATAAAGTGGAACGGCAATTAAATATGCTGAGATGTTTAGCAGGCGTGTGGTGGGGTGGCCACCCTTGTTCTCTAAAGCTTATTTATAATGCTCTGATCAAAAGTGTTTTTGATTATGGTACTTTTCTCTTAGAACCTGGTAATATAAATTCATTTCAAAAATTAGATCGTCTACAGTCAAAAGCGTTACGTATTGTATCAGGTGCAATGAAATCCAGTCCAATCAATGCATTGCAAGTAGAGTGTGGCGAAGCGCCACTGTATCTTAGAAGACAGTTTCTTTCCGACAGATATTTGTTCAGAATTTTACAATTTTCGAATCATCCTCTCATTCCGTTACTTGAGTCTCTTCAAACACATATAACTTCGTCTAATTACTGGTCTCATAAATCTCCTCCATGTCTCGTCAAAAGTTACCAAAAATTTCTATCTCTATCTGCTCCTACCCATAGCTCCAACAAGCTCCCTTTATTTACCAATTCTTATGATTCCTTAATTTTTTCCTCGAATATTATTTATAATTGTGTTGATAAACACTCGCCAAACGTAAATATTTCTTTTAATTCCTTTCTCAGTGATTTTGAGGGTTTCCATTTCCTGTACACCGATGCTTCAAAATTTTCTTCTTCTCAATGTGTTGGGATTGGTGTTTACCATTCCCAATACAATATAGTTCAAAAAGTAAAGCTTCCTCCGGAGTCATCAGTTTTTACAGGTGAATGCCTTGGAATACTAAAAGGTATTGAATACGTCTTAGCTCTTAACCTTAATAAAGCGATAATCTTCTCAGATTCCCTTAGTGCCCTTCAGGCCATTGCGAAATTTCCTTTTAAAAATAAAAACTTATTACCAATAATCTTCCAAATCAAAGAATTAGCATTTAAATGTTTTTCCAAGGGATTCTCAATACATTTCGCGTGGATCCCTGGCCATTCAGGAATCGTTGGCAACGATATTGCTGATAGACTTGCCAAGGAAGCGGTGCAATGTGGGGATTTGTTTCCCTATAAAAATTTCAGTCCAGATCTTTTATCTTTGCCGAAAATATTTCTTCGGGATTCGTGGACTGAGGTATGGTGTTCCAGTGCACAAATAAAGGGTCGGTATTACTTTTCAATTCAACCAGAAATCCTTACAAAACCTTGGTTCTGTAGAGCAAAGTTTAGCAAAGTGGAAACGTCTATACTGATCCGCTCTAGACTTGGTCACACTTGCTCGCCTGCTCACCTTGCAAGGCTTAAAATTTTAAACAGTTCTATGTGTTCCTGCGGATCAGATGTCGGCGACTTAGATCACATTCTGTTCTCATGTACAAATTATGATCGTTCATCCTTTTCTAATTCACTAATTAATCTTCGTATTCCTTTTCCTTGTTCTATTTCCTCTCTTCTTAGTAGTAATGATATCACTGTATATAAATGTATAGCATTGTTTTTCATTAGTAATAAGATAAAGATTTAACTATTTTTATTAATATTTACATATTGTAAATACTTGTAATTTGTTATCCTTGTATTTAAATCTATATATGTATATATATGTGTATGTGTATATATATTATATATATATATTTAAAGCTTCCTCTATTATATTTAATATACCAAGTTTAACTCTCCTGATAGTTCCTACACCTCTCCTTTATCCGTTAAAATCAAATAGTTTCCCTACCTTTATCCGTTGATACCAATATCCAAAAGGTGTTCAAATCATATACTTGACATTGGCTACATGTACAAGAAGTGCGGAGCCATAAAAGGAAAAAAAAAAAAAAAAAAAAAAAAAAATGTCAACCACAGACTATGTAAGGAATAAATTATTAACAATTTATATTAGATGAATTGAATGAACCTGGTTTTTTACCAAGCATTGGATTACAAATGGAAAAAAATATCTACCCACTTTCCAAACAATTCCTTTGTATATATCCAAATAATACTAAATATATGGAAATAGGTACAAATCACAGACATGTAATATATTGTATGCCTGTGGTACAAATAAAAATATTATAACACTACTCAGCTGAGCTCTTTGCTAAAATAATGTTATTATCGTTATAACTAAAACTAAAACGTAATTTATCTTTTTTTTTCTCTCTCTTATAAGGTGACTGAGACATAGTTTGTTATCCTTTTCCAACAAATACAACATGAAAAGGAGCGGGACGTATAAAATGTCAATGTATAACGCTAAATCTGGAACGCGATTACCCGTTACGTGTAGGTAGGTGACTAGTGTTGTCAGTTGTGACTTGTGGTCGAGGAACAAAAAAATTGAGATCATTTTTGTAACGGTACTGCGTCTGTACGGGAGTGTCCATAAGTCGGGCAACAACGAGAATGATAAGCGAGTGACAAGTGGACGTTTGTTCTGTGGATAATGTAGGTCGGACAGTAGTTTGTTTTGAAAATTGAAGTGAATTAATAAGAAACCTGCGGTTAGTTAAATACTGTAAGAAGTTTATGCTGGTGATACCGGTGGTTTAAACGTTTGTGTTGAAAAGTGGTTCTGGAGTGCGTCGCGATGGCCGAGGCTGCAGGTGCCGCGAGTACCAATCCCAACGCGGAGATCATTCGCGGGCAGGTTTTCGAAGTGGGCCCCAGGTACACTAGCCTGCAGTACATCGGAGAAGGCGCTTATGGCATGGTTGTGTAAGTATTTATCAACTTGACAAACTTTCTTTAGTCACAAACTATGTAGAATTCTGCAGCCGGATTAAAGCTTGGTCGTTGTTTTTCCTGTTATTTTGCTGTATTATGTCATAGTACGGTAGGTTTCTCTAAAGAGTTTTCAATTGTGTCGTAAAGTCCAATGTAGTGGTACAAAGGAATGATGTAGTTAAGACTCCAAAAGACACTTTTATGGTTTCTCTTTTATGGTTTATGATAATTAAATATGAGTCTTTACATTAAACACTTAATAATTATTTATAGTACTACTTGTTTCTTGTTTACACATATACACAATAACTATATATGATTATTGATAAACAACAATACTCATTTACTGTGATTTTTTATTTAACTGAATGTTTACTTACCACCTTAAATATGAACTTAGAGTATACACTTAAATTTACCTGAGACAATTATAATATTTGACTCACATGGAATACAATGATGTTGGTTACCCAACATGTTTGTGAAAAGTTTTTTTTATTGTGAAAAAAGCATGAAGATATCAAAAGGGTTATTCGTTTCCCCTATTTAAAAATGTGTTACCATGCAGTCAGTACATAAAAAATCAGAGGACTTATACAGACCCGGATAGTCACCTTAGACAGACTATTTTATTAGTCTTCACTATAACCATCAATTTTGCTACTAATAAGCATATTTTATATAATAATTCTATCATAGAACATTACATGCTAAATGTTCAGTGTGTCATTTTTACTTTGGTGTCAGAGCTCTAGAGCGTTCTTAGAAATTAAATTAGAAAGAGAACGCAAAAGAGAATTACTAGACACTCAACTCGGTATTCGCTTTTTATGCTGTTGGCACCCAAGAGAATAATGAAAAGTTTGTTATTTGTGTCGTCGAGCAATTACAGCTGTAACTATGTAATACATTTACATAAATAAATAGAAATTTCTTATCAATTGATGGTCCGAGACAATACATACATTTATCTATTTATGATATTAAAGCTCAATATAATAGTCAGAAAAAGTTAACTTATTTACAAAGTAGATTTAAATGAAAATAACAGTATAATTATTGCGAATACAGAGCAAATATTGCAGGTGATTCGTTTTTTTTTAGCATAGTCCGACAAACAAGCCAGTGGGTCACCTGATGTTAAGTGATCTCCACCGGCCATGAACATCCACAATACCGAAAGTATCATGTATGCACTGTCGGCCATGAAGGACAGGAATAGGGATTAGGGAAGGGGGAATCTGGCCCTCAGGATATCTCACTTATTATTATTATTATTATGAAATGCGACAGTAAACTGTTACTTTACGTTGGTTTTCTGAGAGATTTCAATGTTCAGTTTAAATGATTTTAATTGTTTTAAATGATCTTAAGTTAGTATAGGTTTTCATTTGTTGTGATAATTTGCAGCTTTATGCCCTTGACTGCTTTCTAAAAATTACAGTTCAACTATCAGTAGTTTCATAATAATGCATAGTAAAAAATATTACGATTTAATTTGCATATCTGTGTAACAATTTATAATATGTCTACAACCAGTTATAATATGCAAAAAACCATTACAAGTTGTACTTGAGGAAAATAATATAAGGAAACACAAATGTTTGGTATATTAATAGTATTGATCTTTTTGGTTTAAAAAAACATGTTTTAGTTAAACTTAAAATTGATTTTTAGTAAAAATTTATCATTATTTCGATTAATTATAATAAAAAAAAATTCAAACACACTTCATTACATACTGTGTTATAACTATAGTAGGATTTATTTCATATTGGCTTAATAATTGAAGATCATTATTAGGAAATTTCATATTTCAAGCTGTGAGTAAGCTTATATTTACCACATTACATATGAAAATACCACCTTATTAAACATCTGACAAATAAATACTATAACAAATCCCATACATAACACAATCAACCTGCAATGTTAATTCTGTGAAATGATAATTGCTTCCAACATCTAATATATTGCCTTCATGCAATTTTAAAACAATAAACTGCAAGCCATAGACATGGGTCTACACAGACCTCTAGATCTGTAACATCTTGTACAAATGTAATTTGTTTGCATTTGAAGTTATTTTAGACAAACACATGAAAATATTTACGAAAATCTACAGTCATTGGCTCAATTTAAAATTTCGTTAGTCATTAAGTTGAAACCATTGTCTCTAGCCATTCAATACTCTATTTGTACAGCAAGATAATTACCATCAGTATCAATTTTATTTATGACAATGTAAAACCTTTATTTACAAATAACCAATTGAATTGGATTTCATTAGGTGTAGTGTAATGACTGATGCAGAACAAAAACAAAATTGTGCTCTTATTTATTTATTTATTAAATGTAGGTTTACAGTCTTACACCAAAACACTTACTATTCTAATAATAATAATGAATAATATAATTTTAAATAATAACAAAATTACTGACTATCTATACCTATATACCTACTAACATTAACTAATGAGACAACAATAATAACTAACTAATTATTAACTTATAATAATAATAATCCTAATAAATACCCTTATAAATTATAATTAAATGTGTATTTTAAAAATTAATAACTATGTATTATAAATAATTAATATGATGTATTATAAAAAAATCATCTAAAGGGTTTCTAAGGACTTTTAAATCACTAAATTGCTCTTGTTACAATACATCAGCTGCCAAAAAGTGGTATGGTTGATTTCGTCCACTATTGAAGTACTTGGGATGACTATTTATTTATTGTTAAGTCTAAGCTCCAACCTGACTGAAAGACATCTATAGTATTTTTCAATAAAACAGGGATTTTTTGAAATTGTTTTAAATTAAATATAATTGTATAGTTAAGGAAAAATTCATTGAATTTCATAATGTTTAAAAACCAATGTGGCCTTAATTTGAAGGACATGTTTATTTACTGAGTACAATGGTTGTTTATTGATTACAGCCAAGAAGAATGACGATGTTGAACTAACATGCAGCGTTTTTAATGGTTTTCATTTTAACTCTTTGTTTAGATTGTTGTAAAAGGGAATATGTAAGATTTTTTTAATTTGACCAAAAATAATTTTTCATTTAGGATTCAAGTGAATACTAGTTGATATATGAAACAAATTTTATTTAAAGCAACAAATTTTTAGAAAAAATTAAACTTATTTACAAATAAGTTGATAGTTCACAAATTCTTCATAGTAAAGTTTCGTAACATTTAATGATGTTACAAAATTATTTTTATAAAATAGCAATCGAGTCAGCAGCAGATTCTCAGATTTCTGAGGAATTTTAGTAACTTAATATAATTTTACGATTTAGTTTACATTACAGCATTTTATTAAGTGATTGATGTTCGCAACATTTATTTAGTAGTAACATAGGAATTACAGCAGCAATAGGCTAGTTGGTTGCGGTACAAACTTTCAAGACAAAAGTCGTATGTTCGAAACCCAAATGGATTACATCTCTGAGTTTTCTAAAGTTACGTGTGTATTAATTGTTAATTATCGCTTGCTTAGGCGGTGAAGGAAAACATCGTGAGGTAACCTGCATACCTGAGAATTCTCATAAGAATTACGAAAGTATGTGAAGTCTACCAACCCTCGTTAGGCCAGCGTGGTGGACTAAGGCCTAACCCCTCTCATTAGTAGAGGAAGCCCGTGCCCAGCCGTGGGAGAATGTTTAATTCAGGGCTGGTATTATTAAGATAATAATAAGAGCAAGTGAAATGGTGTTCGGAATTCTAAATACCCGCAAGTTGGCAAAATGCACAACTGTAATAAATAAATTGTCTAATCACTAGTTATACATCTACATATCTCAGTGAAAGTATATGTCACGTAAAATATAAAGTAAATTGGGCGCTGGCATACTTAAGATTAGTCGATAATTTCGCTTAAATATAACGGTATTATCTGTCTATCTATCACGGTCGGAACCGGTTGCATAGCTCAACATGGGCAAAAGCCACTACAAGTAGCACGTTTAGTGCCGAGAGGTTATTTCATCACTTATGTGACACAAATTATTGGACCAACATATTACATGATAGAATTTGATGGATCCCGGTAATGCGCCTAACTGCCCATTGGCTAATATATTACTTATGACGTAAAGGTTAACTTTGTTAACATACCGATGGATCAACCCGGATTCGAATTGTGCAGTGAATAGGGTAGTTCACACGACTTTTTTTGTAAATTTAAGCAACAAGTTACATGACCTAAAACCTATTATCGAAAGAATTTTATGAATCCGATTAAAAATAAGTAAATTAGACGCCATTCAAATCTGCTGGAAGGGGTCATTGTCAAATGACAGTAAAACGATGAATGATATGTGACGTCACGGTTCTTGGAATGGCCATTACTGTGCCGTTGTGCGAAAGAGATAGTGATACGTTCCCACTATGCTACCCTTTTTGCTCATACCAATGTTTAAAATAAATATTGTGACAAAAATTATCAAGCAATTTTGATTCTGTTTTCGCAAAAGGCTTTTTTTGCGTATTATATTCCGTTGCGTATCGTATAATGTACGAAATTAAACACAGGAAACTACTCTATTACTGGACCGAACCCTTTCAAAGAGAAGAGAGGGGAGCTCTGCAGTGAGACAGGCTAGAAAAAGTCTAGCTACACTCTATTGTACGGAAAGGAGTATTGCAGTTGACGCGCATCAAGGTTAACAAACAATAGACGAACTGACAAGGACACAACTACATTCAAACTCGTATAAATAAACATAATATGTATTCTTCTAATCGAGTTCCTATTGTTCACAAATTGTGTTATCACGGAAAGCTGTCCTGTCCGTTATCATACATGAAAGTTCCAGCGAAATTCAAACTCCACTGTTATTGTGCTCGTTATGTGAAGATTAATGTTGTGTTGATTACACTCTGATTATTTTGTTTTTACTCCATCAACGGACAAGTCTACCTTTATTCGAAGATTGGGGGTTTATGGCATTATGACATATTTCGGTACTTAATTACTGTTGTTTATTATTATAACCAAGAAATAAAGGCTCTCTCTTCTGTGCATATAACTTTGAAATTTTTATGATAATGGTTCAAACATGAAATAAACAACGCAGGTCTTGTCCTTATTTAGTTTAGAGACAGGCAAAAATTTATATTCACATCGTAACTTATAGCGAAAAACAAATAAAGTGGAACAACCTCAGTTGGATTGCCTTTCGTGCACTTTAGGATATTAGGTTAGATGAATGGATCACAGCGATGTATTTTTTATGCAGATATAAAGCTTAAGAAATAACATAATTATTACAACTAATACAGCAGTCCAATGTTCTAAGTAGCGGTATACTTTTATATTAGTTACTAGCTGTTGCTCGCGGCTCCGCCCGCGTGGAGGTCATGTTTGGGAGAAAAAGTATACAATACAAAATACCAATATTAATGCGTTTAACTTAAAAATGACGGATTTTCATACAAACTTTAATTCCCTATTTTACCCCCTTAGGGGCGGAATTTCCAAAAATCCTGAAACATATATTTTGTATTTTTAACTATAATGCCAAATACAAATTTTCATGAATTTAACTTCAAAAATGACGGATTTTCATACAAACTTTCATCCCCTACTTTACCCCCTTAGGGGTGGTATTTCCAAAAACCCTTACTTAGTGGATGCCTACGTGATAAAAGGTACCTACTGTCAAAATTTCAAGTCTCTAACCCCAGCCGTTTAGGCTGTGCGTTGATCGATCAGTCAGTCAGTCAGTCAGTTTCTTCTTTTATATATACAGATTGTGCTTTCAAAGCAATCACCGCAAAATACAATATCCAGTTAATGCTGATCGCTGAAATAATTATAAAAGTTATCATTTTTAATTACGCATTATTTTGCTGTCATTCGTATATACTCAAATAGAATTTATTTTTACTCAGTACAATGTCGATCGCATACTATATATAATTATGATATATATCATTTTTCTAATTATTTATTCCGCCATTGATATTTATTGATGATATCGTATAAAAATGAAATCAAATTGATATAGCCATATTTTCATACTTTATCGATAGGTTTTCACGGAAACTCATTAAGGGGAATCTGTATATTGTGTACATCTGTTCCATGAAAACAAAAGCCTTTGGGTTGAGAGAGGGTGTCGAGAAAAGGCCTGCCGGGTCATGATTAAACGGGCTTGCTTACAAAACTTTGTGTAACTTACTGGGTGTAACAATATAAATATTTTTATTTATTATTCATTACCATCTAAGTCTAACTTTGTTCGAAATCATATAACAGATGTTAATGAAGTTAATTTACTGTTCATTATTACTAAATCATATAAATAGCTCACGCCTTTGTGAGGAAGGTGTGGTATTACAGAAATATCAATACCCTTTTGTTGCTAAATATATACTCATCATCGTAACTAAAAATAAATCAATTTCCTGGAATCCTTGAGCCCTTTTTTCCTGGAGTCCTCCACGTGGTTAATGTATAAAATATATTTTGTTTCATAAGGCTTCATTAAAGAATTTTCAGTCTTAATAGAATTTGTATAGGAGTTCTCAAATAGTACACAAAGAATCTTAAAAAAACATTATACTGAGCTTGAATGCGATATTTTTAAATCTACTCGTACTAATCCCTTGTGTATCATATTAAAAAAGTGCTGTGACATCCTATAAAACGGGACGCTTCTACGTTACAAATAAAAAAATTAAATAAAACCATAAAAACTACCACACTCCATATGTGTATGGGACGAGTAAAGCTGCATTTGCTTTTGTATGGGCGCTAGAGAACCGGAACGCAGTGTACGAAAATTAAGGGGTTAAATTATTTAGCAAAGAATATATCTTCCCACATTTCAAGAGTTCGTAGACGAGTTACTTAGCTTATGCCATCAATCCATTTAATATCATAAAACGGAAATAATATGGGACGAAACTAATATGTTGGTGTAGTCGTAACAACTGGCCAAAGCTCAAGGAGTAGTGTCAACACTCAATATCCTGTTAAACGTTAACATAGCTACAGTATAGATATTGGAAAAATATCTTCAAATGTCGTTCGTATACAGCGGATATGACGGGCGATATCCCCTAGTCTGGCGTTCATCTTAACTCCCCGATCACGTGCGGATACGCTTCGCTCATCCCTCTATAGTGTAATCATCATCTTCTAAATAACGAATTCCATTGTTTGCTCTGTCCACGACGAAATTGAGTAGGGAATATTAAATGAATTCTGAATACTCACATTTGGTTTGGTGGTATAGCTTTTACTAAGACTAAGCTTGCGACTCGAACGTCTTACGTTGAGCCTATGTTATCGAAGCGGGCTTTTATATTTCGATGGGTCCCACGTATATGGGCCAAAGTAACATTTTGGCAATTTTAACCTGCGCTGCGCTGATATGGCATCGATTCTGGAAAGATCTGGTACTTTACTTATCGTTCATGTAAGGAATTAATTTGCAACTTTTCAGTGTAGTCTGTTTTAATGTTGATAACAACGTATATATATTTTTCAAAATGTTGACTTAAGTTTAGTTATCGCATGTAACTCCAATACAATAACTTAATATTGATGTGTGTGCTGTTCCAACATTCTGAACATAATAAATGTTTATAAATGAATTTTAATCTACATAGCCAAATCATATTTTATTTAAAAATTATCTCATTAGTCATCACTTTGGGTCTAATTCACGTAGTCAGCAGCACTTAGCACACACGTGTTACATGAACTCAGCGGTGTCTGTATTAATTTGCAATGGAACATGGTACTCTGTTATCTTCATAATAGGCTAGTTGACTGTTTTTGGGAAACCGTTTTATTTTATTCTCCATGGTCTATATTATTAGAATATCATTAGAAATATAAAACATGAGTTTTCAAGATTTAATTTGCATTTTTATAAACCAATCTTATTTTTCCCTACCAAAACGCTACCAACTGTTATGGCCTCTTGTGTGACGTTACCATCCGCAAAACTAATAGACGTTTGGCTCAGCGTTTAATAGATGTATCGAACGATGACGTCATGTAGGACTGATGGGTGTTTCATGTCCGGAGACAAAATGCTTTATTTTTACATACTTGTTTCTTGAAAATATTAAATAATCACATATAAATTAACAAATTGGTTTATTTTCGATATTTTTAGATTAAAATGTATTATAAAAAACAAAATTCTATCAGGTTTCCACTTACTGTCAATTGTCAACTACTCTATTGCTATTATAACTAAGACTTAGGAATAACTTAAATCCAATGTTTATCTTTATGTTTAAAGACACGCGAGTTCAAAGCGTTTCAAACTTTGTTCTCATTTGCAATTCCATGAGAGAAATTTACTAGCGTTCCGTCTCGTCTGTGCGTCGGTCGATCTCTCGAAGGGCACGGGCAGCTACGACCCGTTACTTAGATATAGTTGTTGCTTTGTGCATGTCTACAACCACAAAATATTTGTCTACTTCACGAAGGTCGTTATTTGATTCAGATTTCTATAGACTAAATTTTTTAAATCCATATTAAATTCGGGAATTTTAAATAGTCAATTTTATTAAGATGCGAGCCAAGACTTTAATGTTTCAGGATCGATAAAATCACGGAAAACTTTGAAGTCTTTATATCGTTTAATTTATTTTTTCTCATTCAAAGTTATTTGTAGTTCGATGACAGTGTTCAGTTTATAATAAATCCAATAAAAGAGCTTAAGAAAGTAAGTACAACGCGTCACGGTGTTAGCGCTAACCGTCCCCGTACTACTTGAGATGCATAATTTTTATGTTTTTTTTCGGAACGTTGTCAATGTGGCTAGAATTTTAAGATGTAACATTAGTGTTGGTCATTTCAATAACAAAATGCATTAAAAACTGGTATCTGCTTTGAAATTTTTTGTGGTACATTATTTGGAAACATTAGTTTTATTATTCATATATCATAATTATATTAATACTTAATTTCGTAATGAAGCTATGTGTATTTTATATAGACTTTGGTTCAGTATTCTTAAACATATTTTAGTAACCAGGTCAGTTTAGTTTACCACATTATTTAGATATAATTGTTTTAGATATGACTAATTTAATAGGCTAGTTGACTTTTTTTGGGAAACCGTTTCATTTTATTCTTCATGGTCTATATTATTAAAATATTATCATTAATAAACATAAAACATAAGTTTTCAAGATTTAATTTGCATTTTTATAAACCAACTTTATTTTTCCCACCAAAAAGCTACCAACTGTCATGGCCTCTCGTGTGACGTGACCATCCAAAAAACGTAGATGTTAGATGTTGCTGATGGGTCAGCGTTTTAGATGTTTCGAATCGTGATGTCATGCATGACTTATTTGTGTTTCATGTCACGTGACAAAATGATTTATTTTTACATAGTTGTTTCTTGAAAATATTAAATAATCACATATAAATTAACAAATTGGTTTAACTTTCTATATTTTTAGATAATAAATTTGTCGTATATTGATTATGATAAACAAAATTCTATCAGGTTTTCACTTACTGTCAACTACCCTATTGTTTGCATCTCTCTTAATATGCGTTGTGAAGTGAAGTGAAGGTAATATACTGAATATGCATTATGTACGACGGATGACATTTAAAATACTAAATGAGCATTTTCTACATGCTTTTTATTAACGATGGCTTACTCTAACGTGGAAACTAGGTAAAAGCATATTTAAGTTTTAATAGCATTTTCCACTTTGGAGACTGCATACATACTTATCATTATAAATATCACACCACGGGGACTCGACCTGTGTACATGTCCAAGTTTTCTATTACAGTTGTGTAACAATGGTTCATCATCTACATCGTCATTTTTTCAGTTTTGGATAACTACTTTTCAGTGGTGTTTTAAGGTGCTTCTGACAGTCCTATACAACAACAATCAGAATTTTGAAAACTTGTACATAATGACGAAATAATAGTAGTTTTCGGAAGATTTATTTTATTGGAATAGTGCCATTTATGCTACTGGCCACATCGATCGCCTTTCTACCATTCCAACACAGCAGTATCAAGAGACTATTGACGGATAGTGAATTTAGTAGATTTCGAACATTAGGCATCTTGTTGCCATAAAAAAAAAATAGGCATAGTGGCATAGGTGTCAGAATGAATGAACGTAAAAAAGGAGACTTGGACTCATTTAATGTGTACGACCGGACTTCGTCAGTTATGAAAACGATACCGCTTATACGCTTTATTAAGTTTTTAAAACTCCATATAAAGGGTATTGTTGTGTGAGTAAATTTGACTTACTACTTTGTGTATGCCATTGTAACGTCTAAACGACCGTTTTTGTAAGATAGCTTATATAACTTGTGTATGAATTAAGCCATGTTCATCTGGGCAGTTGTTTTTTTTATCCTGGCACGGCAAAGTGTGGTCAACACTGCACCTGATGGTAAGCGCAGTACGGTCCAATTAGAGTATCGAGTAGCGAGAGACGATCTATCCCCCGCTACTCAACACAATCATGCCGGCCTGCTCCTTCACACTACGCCAAGGGCAAGAAGGTGAAGAAGCGGTCGAGGGTGTAGTGTCAGAGTACTCAGAAGGCTGCAAAACGGTCAAACATCGCATCCCAACTCTAAACCCCTGTTAAAAACCGGATGTACACTGGCTGATCCCGGAACGCGACACACTTGCGTGTGCCACTATAACGGGTTTTACACCCCGTGTACGTACGGTGGTCGCTATCCGGATGGATATCAATATCCTACCACCAGCATTTGCAGTTGTGAACGAAATTGACTCTTTACACGAAATTATGTGACTGATCCTGGATCGGCGGCATGTGGTCCGTCGTAAGTTAATTATGTTAAATGCCTACATCGTTATGAGCTGTAATTTTATATATCGTACCACGCCATCGATGTTGTGCACTAACAATGTAATATCATTTAATAACGAGCCCTAATTGACACCGAGCCTACCCTGACAGTGGCATATTAAGGTTGTAATGGAATTTCTATATACCAACGGTATAGATAATTTTTTTGTCTTCGAAGGACAGGTGTTTCTTAACAGTTTACTATGTACTTAAATAACTATATTATAAATAGCTGTTGCTCGCGGTTCCGCCCACGTGGAAGTCATGTTTGGGGAAAAAAGTATACTTCAAAAATGGCGGATTTTCATACTAACTTTCAGCCCCTATTTTACATCTTTAGGGGTGGAATTTTAAAAATCCTGAAATATATATTTTTATTTTTTATTAAAAGGCCATATACAATTTTTGAATTTGTGAATTTAACTTCAAAAACGACGGATTTTCATACAAATTATCACCCCTTATTTTACCCCCTTCCAAATATCCTTTCTTAGTGGATGCCTACGTCATAAAATGTACCTACTGTCAAAATTTCAAGTCTCTAACCCCAGCCGTTTAGGCTGTGCGTTGGTCGATCAGTCAGTCAGTTTCTTCTTTTATATATACAGACTAGACATTGTCCGCAGTTTTAAATATGTGGTATGTTTATGATATCCCATTGAAAAAACACATTCTCAGTTTTTTCAATTTTCCGGCCAACTTTATTATTTTTTCTTTCTTTAAGAACGTTATTTGGACTAATTACGACATTAAAAAAATGGCAATTCGGTGCAGCTGCTCTCAATTGATGCGCTTACCAAAAACAGTATTTAATTTTTATTTATATAATTTCCGAAGCTTTACACTGTCATTAACTATACTGTGAGTTCTAATCATTCAGGATAGCAACCCAAATGCAATTAAAAGATATTTTTTTAACTATAAATATAATTAAAGAACAAAATATTGAAAATAAAAGAATTTTCCCTTTGTGAAATTATAGGCATAATATTATGTTGTCGGTTAGCTACATCGTTTATCATTAACTCGCTAACTCCTTTTTTATTAACCTCCAACAAAAGATTTTCTTATTTATTTATGTCGCGTAATATAGACGTTTGAAAGCGCCCGCGTTATTATATAGAAGAAGTTTGTACTCTCCATAAATTTATCACGGTCGTCTTTGGTATTCTCTTTACTTATCTTTTATGAATATCACGACTGCCAAGGTGAAATTTAACGCAAATTCAATATATTCCATTTGAATTTGAATACATCATGTCTAATAATCATAAAAGGTTGGCTTTAAGGAAAAGTCTGATCTTTTATTTAATAAAAAATCAATAACTTAGGAATGGCAAAAACTCAGTCATATTTAGGATCTTTTAATATCGGTCGTTTCGACCCTTGTCATTAATATCTGTCCGTTTAAATTCAATTTTCTTGCTATTGATTATCGAAATATAACTTAAAGAATAATTATAATTTGTAATATTTTGAAGACGTGGCGTTTCTTATACAGAAAGTTATACTTAGTTTTAAAAATTGTCATTTTATCACGCCTACATGTTTATGAAATAATCTTACTACTATCTATTATAAATGTGAATATTTGGATATCCATCCATGAGGGATTGTTACTCAATGACGCCAGAACGGCTGCACGGATTTGGTTGAAATTTGGCACAGATATAGATTATAAAATTCTCATATTCCCACTGGATAGTTTGGTTTTGGTTTTCACAGAGCAAGGGATGGACATGATTTTTTGCATGGTGTTAGTTGAGGGGTCTGAGAATGACATCGGTTACTTTTTATCCCGGAAAATGCACGGTTTCTATGGGATAGCATAATATAGAAAGATGTAATAGCTTAAGATGTCTCCATGGATTTTATACCTTGTCGTTAAAAAAAACTAACACGCGCGCGAAGCCGGGAGCAAAAGCTAGTATTTAAATAAATAAAGGTAATATTTTCACAAAGATCAAAGTTATTTTGCACGGCATTGTAGCTCGCAAGTGGAAGTTGCAAAGTTTGCAGTGATGCGGACGGGCACGCTTTCCTGCTCATCGACGCCACAAACAAAGCGAATGCATAAAGTTTCATTACCTTTCTTTCCAACTTCTCCCCTTAGGTGAAACTGTAATTGACTTGCGTGCACACACTTCACGGAGAACGTAATTTATTCCGTCCAGAAACTTCGTTCAATTTTTGAAAGAAACTTTTCCTTTTCGCCTTAATTATAATTTGTCATTGAACCGTGATTTTATCATAAAAACATTCATAACTAAACATCAGAGATACGGGCGTGGGCGGAAAAAGTAATTTAAAAAGATTTTTTTATCAGAGTTGAGAGAAAATTCTAGAAGTAAAACTGAAATTTATTTACTTTTTGGTTGTAGGTTGTTGTAGGTTATTTTTTGAAATAGATCACAATTTGTGTTTATTAATTTTTCATTAGTAAAATTAAAAGGTATCTCCACAGTTCATAAGTAACTTGTCGGCAAGATAATATGACACAAGAAATACGTCGACTGTGCTTCATGTTTAAGAGAAAGAAATTAAATGGAAACGAGTTAGTAATGCACTAAAACATAAATATGGTCTAGTAATGTAACATACACAATAACAATACAAACAGACTTGACTATCTGGAGTCAGCGTACTTAGGCTGTGAAACTCGTGGCCCAATTCTCATGTCGGTCAATAAAAAGAAAAGAAAATACATGTCAGTTTTCTGGGTTTGAAATGTATGCCCTTTATTTCTATACATAAAAATAATAATAATACTAGTATTAAGAGGTGTTCCACTGCTGGGCACGGGTCTCCTCTACTAATGAGAGGGGTTAGGTCTTAGTTCTCCACGCTGGCCTAATGCGGTTTGGTAGACTACACATTCCTTCGAAAATCTTATTAGAATTCTCAGGTATGCAGGTTTCCTCACAATGATTTCCTATACCATTAAAGCAAGCGATAATTAACACTTAATATACAAGTCACTAACTAGAATTAGAAGTAATCTGTAAGTTTAGAAAATTAGTAGTATTAAATATATTGTAAAGAAAAACCTGTAAAATGCAATAAATAAAAGGCTTTTTTATTTTTATTTATTTATTTATACAAGTCACTTTAGTAAAATTAGAGGTGTATACCATTTGGGTTTCGAACATACGACTTTCCTCTTGACAGTCCGTACCGCAACCAACTAGGCTATCCAGTGATAGCATATAGCAGTCTATACGCTCGCTCTATATCACAGAAATCATCTTGGCGAATAGAAAATGCATTAGTTGCATCTCCTACGGGATATTGATGTGAGTTTATATAATGGCAATATTTATGCATGACGGAACCGCAGCCACGCCGTTGCAAGGCAGACGGCTGTCTCTGACACGTCCCGTCTCGTCGGGCGTGCATTATTTATTCCACGACAGTGGTCTCCACCCGAGCTCGTGCTACCTGAACCTCGCAGTGTCAAACGGACCGTGAACACTTATTATTAATTTGTCACTTGGTTGGCTTCGAATCATATATAAAAAATAGAATATTTGTATTGAAGTAGTTGTAGTCTGTATAATCCCTGTATCACTGTATTTTGTATAGCATTGACCGAAAATCAAAAAGCTAGTGTTTTAGATACTATATTTATTGGTAAAATTAAAACCGTTCAGTGCCCTAATTATCTAAAGTTGAATACACTACAAAACTAGCCTTTCTAGCCTTCAGTGGTTAATTTAAAGAATTGGCAAGTTTTGACAGTGTCAGATTGCAATTGGGCGAAGTGGTCGGGGGCGTTAATGGGGCTTTTGCGGTACGCCTTTCGATTGAGGACGCGAGGGTGACGCAGCGCTGGGAACGATTGATGGGTCAAACGGCCTTCTCGTTATTCAGCTTCATATTTCAAAGCCATTTCTTAGGGAAGAATACTTAACCCTTTGTAGGTAATGTTGAATTCCAAAGGCGTTCCATGACGGTCCGGCTTGGCATGAAATTAGTTTTGTCACTTCTAAGTCCTGTGGAATGTTCTCCTATGTTTCCTTAATCACGAAATGCAGCTCCTGAGCAGCATAAAAAACTTTAACACACTTTTGAGGTCACATAGTCATGTCAAGGTTTCCCTCAACTATTCTTGTAATTATTTACGAAATATCATCTTGGTAGGCATACACTCTTATTGCCAAATTAGACCTGGCTGGCAGACCGGTTTCCTCAAATTGTTTGATTCCCACTGACTGAATATAAGGACATGGAAATGTATTCGCGAACAATTTGAAATCTTCTTTAAGTCAAAAGTTTTAACTCTAAAAGTTCTTTATAGTAACCCTGAAGTGTGCCCTCAAAGAGTAAAAACATTTGCATTTGTTTCTATGTTATGAATAGTGTTATATTTACATGAACTCATGTCTGTATATATGAAAGGGTAGGCATAGGTGCAACTAGTTCACTTACTATTCGCCGAGCATATTTCTGTTCCATGATATGATTTTAGCGAGCCTATTTACCTTGGGCACAATATCCTTTCTCGAGCGACTAATGTGTGATTTTAAGACCAAAGTTGGACCAAAGACCTCGCTGAGACTAAATCAATGACGCAGGTACTTTTCTAATTGGCTATATTTCCATATATAGCCAGTGTTATTATTTATATTAATTAAGGGGCTGGGAAATGATATGTCATTTCAGGTCAAGCAATTTGTTAAGTAACCATAGTGTTTATAAGTTGTGACCTCCATTGTATCACAACTATAATTAACCCGAATTAAACTAATCGAAGCGAGTCGGTGCGTTCACCCGTCAATGTGACGTCAGAGCTGCGCTACAGAGACTATGATCGCTTGTTATTAACTCCATAAAAGGTTTGCCCGTCGTCAACGAGGCCTCGGCTTTTGTTCCCCGGTAAATTGACGAGCAGGCGGCACCGCTGCAAACCCCTCGCGCCTACCACCGCATCCAGTGACATTTAATTAATTGCCATCCACGACAATGGCGATGTTTTATGATAACGATGCTGAAATAACGAGGTCACGTTTACTATATCGTAGTTAGCATGTTATTACGGCACAGTGGGCGTCGTACATATTATATTTAGTCGATGCTCCGCCGTATACGGATATCTGCTCGTGTCTCGTGAACACAATGACTCACACTACTCTATGTGCTGGTGTCCACCGTGTGGTGTGCGGTGTTTTTACGTCATCACCGCATGTCGCATTCGCGTGTGTGGCTTGACAATGTGCCGACTACCGGCTTCTCGATTTGATATGACTTCATGTTTCTTGCTTTAAATCTGCAGATCCGAACGATAACAGTCTGTATTATAGTAAATAAATAATAATAAATAACACCCAACAGTCACACACATAGTCCTGATCCCACAATAAGATACGATTCTTGTGTCGTGGGTATCAGGGACTACGGGAGCCGTTCGGTCTCAATGTTGTAACCCGGCACAAATACCTGTCTGCCACACAAACATTTGTCCCGGTGTGAGAATCGAACCCACGGCCTCTCGTTTCACAGAGGAAAGGAATTAACATAAATATCTTTGAACTATGATTTTTTGGATACAGACAAATAGGTTTTGGATAGATTAAACTAAGTGCGAGCTTATACTCCAATACACAAATAAATGTAAAAAGAAGTTTTCAGAATAGGGTAGTTTCCTGTGTTTAGTTTTGTACATTTATTCTCTACGCAATCGAATATAATACGCAAAAGCAACTCTTTTGCGAAAACAGAATCCAAATTGCTTGTAAAATGAGGTCACAATATTTATTTTAAATATTGGTGTGAGCAAATACTCACAGGCATTAGCGAAAACGATGGCGTATTGGGAACATATCGCTATCTCCCTCGCACAACGGTACAGTACAGGCGATTCATAGTACCGTGACGTCACGGTATCAGATATGCATCCTTGTACTGTTATTTGACAACTACCCCTTCCAGCAGATTTGAATGGTGTCTAATTTACTTATTTTTGTTCGGATTCATAAAATTCTTTCGATAATAGGTTTTAGGTAATGTAAATTGTTGATTAAATTAATAAAAAAAATCGAGTCAACTACCCTATTGTTGATACAAATATTGCTACACAACCCCGATTTGCCTCTATCGGTTTCTATTATCATGTAATAGACAAACAGACAGTCAAACAATGATATCAAACATAAGGCTTTCGATCTATCTTTATGGCACGTAGGCTTAATGAATCATTCCGAACCCCGTAATAATAGCTATTACGTGTTATGATTATAATATGTACGAAGGCATTACACCAATAGACTGTCAAATAATGTACTTGGTCACAAAATGGTATGTTTCATGCATGATCTTAGCTAGTTTGGGACGTGGGTGGCCATTGTCTACTTAAGAAATCTCATCGCCCTTCTAAATATCACAACCCGTGTTGCCTAGTTGGATTATACACGGTTTTTTTTTAAATACCGTTTTAAAGATGGTTATGAAAGTATTCCTAGTACTAATGTATTAAAATATAGGAGAGCTATAAGGCATTTAGCTTCCTAAAATGTACCTTTAGTGCAAAACAGTTATAATGAACTAGCTGTTGCTCGCGGCTCCGCCCGCGTGGAGGTCATGTTTGGGAGAAAAAGTATACAATACATAATTTATTTTTTGCTTTTTAGTGGTAAATTATATAAAATCGGTTAAAAGCTGCTGAAGATATTAGAATTTACGTGTATTTTAATTTTATCACCCCCCTCCCTCACCCCCACCCCTTTTACCCTCTCTCACTGAAACTTAACTTTTATAATGAACGTAATGCAAAAAGAACCACTGGAATACTACTTAATTTTAAGGAGTTACCCTCTCCAGCTCCGAAGATATTCATCAGATCTTCACCATATTTTTATGGGACCAAATGACAAGCACCAGCTTTCAATCAAAGAAAGAATGGTCGAAATCGGTTCACACAGTACAGAGAAACGAGGTAACAAACATAAAAAAAAAAAAAAAAGCAACATACAGTCGAATTGAGAACCTCCTCCTTTTTTTGAAGTCGGTTAAAAATACCAATATTCATGCGTTTAACTTAAAAATGACGGATTTTCATACAAACTTTCATTCCCTATTTTACCCCCTTAGGGGCGGAATTTCATAAAATCCTGAAACATATATTTTTTATTTGTAACTAAAATGCCAAACACAAATTTTCATGAATTTAACTTCAAAAATGACGGATTTTCATACAAACTTTCATCCCCTATTTTACCCCCTTAGGGGTGGTATTTCCAAAAACCCTTCCTTAGTGGATGCCTACGTCATAAAAGGTATCTACTGTCAAAATTTCAAGTCTCTAACCCCAGCCGTTTTGGCTGTGCGTTGATCGATCAGTCAGTCAGTCAGCTTCTTCTTTTATATATACAGATATACGGTGAAACTTTAAATACTTTTTAATCGAAATTGTTTTTTATTTGCTTAAATTGCGTAATTTGTTTTGTTGCTACGGAGGAGCGCTGATATATGAAATTCAGATTACGAGTCTAGTTCAGACACAGATGCTCTTATAGTATTTTTTAAACATTGTATAGTGTAATCACCATAAAATAAGGATTTATGTAATGAGGTATATTTCCCGAACTCTACAGAAAATTCTTAGATATAGTTTAGTGTAATTTGTCAAGATTCTAAAGCTTCTCAATATTAATTAGCAAGCACATACTTCAGTTTCTGACCATAAATTTAATGTTATTTGCCATAAATCTGTGTATATAGCGAAGATGCTCATTTGGCTTGCGATGGATACAGTAATTATATTTAGTAACTGAGTATTGTAACTATGAATATATCCTACATTTCCATGAGCAATATTTGCTAATTCCCACCATTTTGATAATCTAAATGATACAAAAATGAAAACCTCTAAAAGCAAGCGAGCTCCGCATAAGGTGAGGAAAGCATTTGCTTATTGCTTCCTTTTTTATGTTCATATCAGTTGTTTCAAGTTATTCTGATATCAAAGCGCATTGTGTAATGTTATTGAAGTCGAAGTAATTGTAAGACGGAGGTAATATTTTTTAAGGTGAGGTAGGCTCAGACAGTTCAGTTCAGACTACATTTTTAAACTAATTATTCGATGTTAAAAACTAAAAATATGAACAATATAAAAATTAGCCATGAAAGATGAACATATTTACAAAACGATTGTGCTTCTCGATACACGATTCATTAAAGTTGGCTCGATAGAAAATATTCGCAAAGATGCATCGAAATTTGAAAATTTCAATCCACACGACCTCAAATGAATCCTTAGTATACGGTTATAAAGAAAAATATTGAAACGAAATTTTTCTATAAAATTTTCAATGAACTGCATTAAACGAGTGTGTGAATACTTTATCACATTTCATTTATAAATACAAAGAAATAAATGTTTTAAAATTACGAAACATGAAATGGCCGTTGTCTCCATATTGAAATAATTTTTAAACATGATGCGCATGTGCGAGACTTGTCAGACGGCAATTGGGCCGTGTTGAGAGCAGACGTGTACACGATTTTTCACTCGCGCTGTCAAAAATATTTTTTGTGAAAACATGATGAATATGACATAAAGTGTTCACAAATAGCACTAACTAAAGATAATATATTGAATATAATCAAATATATTAAACTTATCATAATAATTTCAAACGATATATATTTTATTTATCATAATGACAGACAATTCTTATCAAAAGTGGTGAATACAGGTTGAGTGATTTAAACAAACTATTTGAGAATAAAATTATGGTATTATACAACTAAAATAAACTAATATTATAATTGCAAAAGTGAGTCTTCCAGTTTGGAAGGTTACATGGTTAAACCGATGAACTTTTTTGATAATAATCGATAAAAATTAACACGTGTATTATTTAATCAATATCATTATTAAAATGTTGGTGTTCGCGAGACCAGAGGAACCAACAGTTTATGTCCTAAATAGATGTAGAAATATAAAATAAATACAACCAACCGACACACACATAGTGCTGACCCCACACTAGGTCAAACTTGTATCCTGGGTATCAAGAACTACGAGGGACAATTGTCACACAACACCCAGATCCTAAACAAATGTCTGTCTGTCACACAAACATTCGACTCGGTGTGGGAATCGGACCCTCGGCCTCTCGTTTCATAACTTACTAATCGCCCGCTGACCATCACCTGTCAAGAAAGGACTAACTTATGTCCAAATTTGATTATTATTTTGTTGGAAATGAAAACCGTCATCAGGGGGCTCATACTATTTTCCACTAGGATTTTACTATTTACTATTTTCCATTAGCAGATCGCTAGAGCTCGAAGACTATAATCGTAAATAATTGCTTTGGATACAGCACTTTGATTTTATTTAAATTATGTAATCATAAGTTCTGCTATATTTATTTTATACTGATTGCACAAGACTAAAATACGATAATAAAAATCTAAGTCAATCTTAAGCGAGCGACTACAAGGTTCAGTATTATAATAATTTTATTAATTTAACAGTTTGACACAATACGTTTTAACTCGTATGTTTTCGGTGGACGATCGATTATTATACGTTATTGTGTTCGTGTCGGTAAAAGAGAAATAATATATAACTATTCTTGTCATTTCGTGCATGACGTCAGAGATGGTTGTCAATTTTAACTGTCAGAAGAAAACATTTTGCCAAATTAAGATTTCTGAAAATGCATCAACCGAAGATATAATTTTTTCACGCGGCTTCACCCCTGTAAAATTTTATCTATATATTATTTCACTTGTTTACGACAATGAGTTACTATTATAATTTGCATAGACAATTTGTATCCTATAATATCGCTGTTATTTTTTCGTATAAAAATTAGCCTATTCCTTTTCACTTATCTCGATACCTGCTGGTGGTAGGATATTCATGTCCACCAGGATAGCGACTACCGTACACAGAACTCAAAATTCAACGGATTTATGACATTTCATACTTTACGGTCTGCATTGTGTAGTGGACGTGTAGTCGGTTGTGAAATAAGAGGTCTCAAGTTTGATCCCGAAATCGAATATCGAAAGGAGGGTAAAATCTTGATCTTCGGTAAAGGAAGTAACGGGAGTGAAGGGTAAGGAATGGGAGGGTAAAATCAAAAGGAAACTGGACGGGATTTGGAAGGGATGGGTGTAATCCCTGGTCAAGCTTAGCTTAGCTAGCTTAACCTACTACATCTATCTGAATATGTCTAGTAACCGTTGCCGAGCGGATACCGTGAGAAAATGCGAGGATCTTATCTCTTGATAAGGATAGGATCATTCAGCTCAACTAGACCCTAGATGGCATGTTTTTTTTTCTCAGGAATCGGGTTGAGATCAATAGCAAGAAACCTAGGTGATCGTGTTCTCGTGCAAGAAATCCCTGACCTGAGTCTGTTAGGTATCCATATACACTGTGATCTTAATCCAAGGAGTCATATGGAGGGCGTAATATCCGCCACTTCACACAGGCTCTGAATCCTGAACAACGGTGGCGTACGGCGGTTTTTCACGCCCGGTCCGCTCTACCGCTTTTGTACAGCACAGGTGCTGGAATGGAATACTGCTCGCACTTCTGGGACGGTTTCGCTAAATACGTATATGTATACCTCGATGCCTTGGATGGGTTGCAGCGGCGGGCCAACCGCATTGTGAAAGATGCAGATGTGGAGCGGCTACAGCTGCGAAGGAATATTTCCTCGCTTAGCTAGCTCTGCCGTCTGTATGTCATGTCGAATACTCCGAAGAATTTAATCTTATTCCATCCTCTCCGTTCCACACTAGAATCACACGTACTGGTTTGCGAAGCCACAGCTTTGTGGTGTCTACACAGCAGGCCGGCATAATTGTTTTGAGTAATGGGGGATAGATTGTGTCTAGCTTCTTGATACTCTAATTGGATGGCATTACGTTTACAATAAGATGCAGTGTGGACACCTTGCCGTGCCGTATAAAATATAAATATAAAAATATTTTCATAAAAATCGGTTCAGTGTTTTCAGTTCAGGCGTGAAAATGTAACAGACAGAAAACTTTCAACCACTAATTCACTATTTTAAAAGCTACATTTTGAAAAACGGCTAAATACGTGTACGTTTATATGATTGTTTGAACGCGCTAATCTCAAGAAGTACTGTTTCTAATAGAAAATTTATTTTAGTGTTGGATAAACCATTTATCTAGGAACGCTATAGGCTATATAACATCTCGCTATGACCATTAGGAGCGCAGCAATGAAAAATATTGCAAAAACGGGAAAATATATTCATTTTGAGAGATTGTTTTGCGTGCGCTGCGCAAACGGTTAAAGTTACGCAACAATCATGTATGACTGATGATATGATATGATGGTTGTATACTTTTGCTCCCGAAATAACCTCCACGCGGGCGGAGCCGCGAGCAACAGCGAGTAGTATATAAAAGACGTGATGACTTTCACTCATATTGCAACTGAGTAATAATTGACATTGTTATCATTATGATTTGTAATAATATAGGTACATATAAATAAAATAGTAAATAAATACACCAAAATGGCACACATATATTTCTGACCCCACGCTACGTCAAACCTATATCGTGGGAATCGAGAACTACGAGGGAATATAGTCCCATAACATCCAGACCCGAAACAAACATTAGTCTGTAACAATAACATTCGCTAACTTTGGTGCGAGAATCAAACCCACAGCCTCCCGTTTGAGGCCGAGGCTGTCATATAGGGTTTAATTTCAATAAAATAACATATTAATCGAGTGTTTTAAAAAAATATAAATTTATGGTATTTTACGTTCTATTTAATCTGAATTATTTGACATTTGCTGATTTCACTGTTTTAAATAATGAACATCCTTTATATGAGCGCCTATCGCTACTCGTTGGGGGGAGAGCCCCCGCGCACGCCGCTACCACCCGTCGCATCTCACCCCCTCAATCATACCACAGCCCAGAGCTGACAAAGCCTTAAAGTATATCTCGGATATCTCACTCATTGTACGAAACGCAAGGGCAAGCTGTTGCTTCAGTTTTCCATAGTCGTCTATTGGGCCAAAGTGTTGGGACAACATGTTGGACCAACGTGTAGAGGCTTACTTGGCGTATGTTGGTAGTTTTGCCAAACTGCGCCAAGTATCCCTGCACCTTGGCCCAATGTGTACAGCGGGCATATGAGGCGGTGGTGCTAACCCAGTCGAGCCAATAGCCAGTTCATAGCGTAGACAAAACCGTCTACAACTTGACTTTACCACATAATGTATACACTTGAGGTAAAATAACGTTATAAACGAAGTAGAGTATATAATGTACTATAGAAGTACACGTTGTCCTCTGAGAAAGAACACTATTTTTGAATTAAGGAAAACCATTACGCGTTTACTTACCGCGCACTCCATCACTTAGTACCGGCTACGATTTACGAGTTAAAGAATCCATTTAGCTCTCTCTATGTTTGTATTACAACATAATTCTTCTTTACAGTCCTCTCAGGAAGATTTGATGGTCTTTAAACATTAATGCCACCGGTCGCATCAGTTGGAATCACAAATTAACGCCAGCATACTTTAATACTTTTAATAGTTGTAGTTTAATATATTTACTTAGGTTGAATTGCAATAATAAAAATACTAATACTAGCCCTGTATTAAACATTCTCCCACTGCTGGGCTCGGGCCTCCTCTTCTAATGAGAGGGGTTAGGCCTTAGTCCACCACGCTGGCCTAATGCGGGTTGGCAGACTTCTCATACCTTCGAAACATTCTCAGATATGCAGGTTTCCTCACGATGTTTTCCTTCACCGTTAAAGCAAGTGATAATTAACATTTTAATACACACATAACCTTAGAAAAGTCATAGGTGTATGCCACTTGGGTTTCGAACCTACTTTCGTCTTGACAGTCCGTACCGCAACCAACTAGGCTATCGCTGCAATAAGCATTTGTAATTCTTAAAGTCTGTATTTAGCATTGGTTCACACATTAAACAAATTTAAGTAGGTAGTTCCACTTATTTACATTATTAAAATACTCTATATTATATTCTAGCTTTTGTCCGCATATTCACATGCGTGTTTATGTTTATCGTTAGGCAACTGAAATCTCATGAATAGAAGCACTTTCAGTTTTTCTGAAATTTCATGTCGGCCGAAAACCATGCATTATTTTGATCATTTTCATTTTCAAGTGATGCACTTACAGTGGTTCAGTATTTATTTAGACTATGATATTTTATAATTGTATCCGACTACCGTTGAAAACCATAATAGCTTCTGCCAGTGAGGTAGGTTCCAGGGTCATTCGGTTTATATCCAGTTACTTGTGTATAGTTGGAAGTGGTAGAGCCACGCTGTAGACATATTTGTCTACAGCATAAATGGGTCGGCTCGACCGGGGTAGTACCACTGTCTCACAGAAAACCAACGTAAAGTGATAGTTTACTGTCGCGTTTCGTATGGTAAGTGAGATAACCGGAGGCCCAGATTCCCCCTTCCCTTCCCTAATCCCTATTCCTGTCCTTTAAGGCCGACAACGCATACATGATACTTTCAGTATTGTGGATGTTTATGGGCGGTGGAGATCACTTAACATCAGGTGACCCACTGGCTCGTTTGTCGGACTATACTATAAAAAAAAAACTTCAAGCCGGCATAATTCTGGTGAGCGTCGAGAAACGCTTCTATAGTAGACATTATATTAGGCCACACACTGAAGTCATCATCAGGTGAAGTCATTCCGTGCTGGAATAAATCAAAAATTCCATCAAAACTTTTGATGGCCTAAAAATAATAAGAATGATAAGTTGTTTTGTTATGGCGGATCTGGTTGTGGACACTCGGCGTTGACCACGTTTCGAAAAATACTCACGCATGACATAAATGACACATCGTGTATGCGATTTCGTGAGATCCGTGTTAGGTCTAAATTGAGGGTAATCTTAAATTTATTGGAGTTAATTAGTTTATCTAGATCATTTTAGCCACCACTAATAGATCGGAAAATTTCATCTAATACATTACAAATTACAATATTAATTATTTATTTATATTAAACGAATAATTTGATTCAGTAAGACTAATAAAAGGTTCACTGTAGATTTTTTTGAGCCTTTGGAAACTACTTCGCTATTTATCTAGCATCAAAACTGTCTGTACCTGCTAACGACAGACCTCTACACAACACACATTTTGTAATGTTTAACGTTGTATAAAGCCTCAGATTGCAACCAAGAGCGTGTAGCAGATTATAGTTCCAAATTACGTTTTTAGCACACGCTTAGCGTTGATAGATTGTTATTCAACTCACGTGTGTACATGCAGACATACATTTATACATTGGAAATCCCGCTGCATCGCTGCAGTGACTCAATCATAATTGTAAATCAGACTAGACCTTTTTTGTAGGTTATATTTTTTTAAGTGAAAACTTTAGGCACGTTGGGCATTTTTGGTATGGGAAAAAGCACTGAACTCGCGTGACCATCAGGCTCATATTATTTTACTTTTGACATAAACACGCCTATGAAGTTCTATTATCCAAGCAATCGTAATAAACAAAAAAAGTTATACTTCACGGCCACTGTTTCAAAAAGAACACAGTAATTCCAAAGTTTTAAGTTTTCACTTCTTTGTAAGTTTTTTTAAAACGCCATCTACGATACACTTGATTGTAAGCACATTACCATCCAGTGTCGTCGGTTGAGAGACATTGTGTCTCTTGACTGTCGCCTGAATAACCCAGTCTGTAGTACTGAATTTACACAGATTGGCCCTAGGATCAGGCCGCTATGGCAGAGTTTCCACCATGCGTATGGTGTTCGCTATCCAGTCACGACCGAATCAGTATCAAATACCAACGCGTATCTGATATCAGCCTACGAGACATATAATTGGCTTAGCAGCAAATCCCGCCGTTATCTCCATCGTTTGCGGGATTGAAGAGATAAGATATTGCTGGCGTAATAACTCTGCGTTTATTTTGTGTATTGCGTGGTAGGGTAACAAACATTCAGAGGTGGGGTTCAGAAAAATAATGAACCATTAAAGGCTCAACAGAAGACAGTTATTTTTATGACCCCCTCATAAAAGAGCTGTAATGAACGCCTGTAAATAAATGGGACTATCCTGCGATTTTCTTATGTCTAGTTACCTAGTCGAAACGGGCGTTTAACATTTTACGAGTTCATTTGCAGACAGAAGATAGCTTTTTGATATACTTGGTTTAATAAACTAGTGATTTATAAGCGTATCCATGCCCTTTGCAGTTTATAAAGCGTCAAGAATAATTGAATTTTCTGAACCCGGCAAAATTTTACTTATACTGCCAAACGCGTCTTTTACTGTTTTTTAAACCGAAAAACTCGATAAGAATGCCCAATAAGTCTGAAGCAAAATTCAAAGAGCGTGACGGATTTGTAAACATAATTAACCCGGGCATCCATTTACTTAGAGACAAAAGTTTATACCGATTAATATTTTAATTAAAAAGGCCGAATAGAAGCACCCTAGTACCGGTCGCTCTCGGCTCGGTTGCTTTGCATGGAGCACGGGCATCCGTTAATGAGCGAAACTCGTTCTTACGTGAATAAAATAAACTCTGAAAAACATCTTAATTTAAAAACATTATGAATACAAATAGCAAACTTTGTCGTGAAAACCCGAAGAAAAGATGTGGCGGCCTGAAACATGCTTTTCATCGTGAAGTTCTTGGAAGGGTTTAATTTTTTGTAGAAGTTTTAAATGTTTTGCGGCTTTAATAGCATTCCTTGGGTTTTCATCTAAGAACATTGTTTAAATCCTATAAAGCTCTTTGTTTCGAACGCCAACACTTTCAAACGAGGTAAAGTAAACGTTTATCGTTTAATTTGTTGATGAAGTCAGTACCAATTTTACCCAGGATACTGGAACTGGCGGCATAACCAGCATTTTGAAATTGCCTATTACAGGCTCAAATTAGCAATCTGATTATTGTAGTACAAATGAGCATAACATGGTTCGAAAAATAACATATGAAACTTAGGCTTTCAAGTCCCACTAATAATCATGACGTTAGGCACTTTATTACTGTTTGCCGCATGGGCACACCAAAATCTCCGACACTAAAGTATAATGTGGTGGTAGCAGCAGAGTTTTCTATGGCTTTTTATTATACTTTTTATGTATATATATATATATATATATATATATATATATTATATATTTGTTATACAGTTTTTTTTGGTTCAAGATTAATATAATAGTATATTTTTAGATTTATTCTTGTTCCAAGACTGAAAAAAGTGCAATAAATTGAATCTTTTTACCATAAGTTATGGGGCCGGCCTCATGCAAACTCTACTTCATAAAAGTATTTCGTAATTAAGCGATATATAAAATTCTGTATTTATGAATTAACTAGCTGTTGCTCGCGGCTTCGCCCGCGTGGAGGTTATTTTCGGGAGCAGAAGTAGTTACTAGTCCAAGTAGTTGACCTCTGCACTGAGGCACCTGTAGCGATTGTCCAGCCTCTCAGGTGTTGTGCCTGAATCTTGAGATTGCATCTGAATACCTCATAAGTTTAACCTCACTTTGCCTCTTTCAGGGATGATTTTTCAAAAACGTTGAAACCCGTATTTCTTTATTTCCAAGCCTAAATATAAATTTTAAGATCCCTAACTTGAGGAATGGTAGATTTCCCATACAAATATTGAACTCCTATTTGAACCCTTTTAAAGTTGTGTTTTGAGAAAAAAGATCTATGTCCTTCTCCAGGATATAATCTATCTCCTTGCCAAATTTCATCACAATCCGGTCAGCTTTTTAGTCGTGAAAAGGTAACAAACAAACAAAAAAACAAACGAACGACCGCACGCACGAACCTACGAACGAACGAACAAACAAACTCACTCACTCACTATTTAACACGAAACATGTATTTCTTTATTTCCTACCAAAAGCCTAAATATGAATTTACAGATCCCCAAGTCGAGGAATTATGGATTTCTCATATAAATTTTGATCTCCTATTTGACCCCTTTAAAGGTTGGTTTTTGAGAAAAAAGATAATCTATGTCTAGGATATAATCTATTCCCTTACCAAATTTCATTACAATCTGTTCAGCCGTTTAGTCATGAAGAGGTAACAAACAAACAAACAGAGTCACTTTCGCATTTATAGTATTAGTATGGATGTCATAAATACAGAATTTTATAGTACTTTTTGGGACCGCAGATTTCTCAGAATTTTTGGTAGCTCAACGTGATTTTTACGATTTAGGTTTCTTTACAACCTTAATCTTTAGTTCCGTTTTAGGGTCTTACTAATAAACTTTATATTCTTGTAAATATTTTGTCCTGTTTTCTCTTACTTGTGTGACAAGCAAGACAAATGACAAGAATAAGACGTAATTTTTTAATTAATCAAGTTCATGAATCAAATAAAGTAATAATCGAATAATTCATGTAATCTTTATTACGAACCTAAATTATCTACCGTAAAACGTAATAAACCGAATAAAGAAATATTCTTTCTCTTTTATTTTGTCTTGCTAATTTGACGGCCGTCTTTTTTCTAATCTTTATTAACTTAATAGAATAGTCAAAAAATAGGGATGAAATGTTCGTACCTATTCAGTTTATAAAAGCGTTAAAACTTTCTTTATTGGATATATTACTTTTCTTTTGTCGAATTTTATTAAATGGTACATATCTCATATGTGAGAGCCCGCCTGGCTTGGTGCTTACGTTTTCCGGACAAGCAGCTACAGTATGTAAGCAAGTTTCGGTTCATAAGAAATTGTAGTCTGAAGATGAAAATATAAAATGAATCAGATAGACTACTACTGAACAAAGTAGTTTATTGGATGTATAGCTGAATGTGTGTTTTATTATTATTTGCTGACTGTTGTTCTTTTTTATCGTTGTTGTGACCCGACAGAAGTAAATAGTTCGAGTGAAATTTAGTCATCATGCAAGAACTACAGAAAATATTGATATTAATATATTCTTATAAAATCTTAATGAGAAACTGGATATTTCTATCTTATATCCTTAAAATCTTAGCCTTAATCGATTAAAACATGAGTAAATTGACATTGACATTGAAATTGACTTTCGGTCTTACAACACCCAGACCTCGAACACAAATATCTGTCTGTCACACAAACATTTGTCTTGGTGCGGGAATCGAATCCACGGCTTCTCGTTTCACAGCCAGCTACTCGCCCGTTGCGCCACTGAGGCTGTTGAAATAAAGAATGGATAATCGGAAAAATAATGATCTGATTGGCGAGCTCAGCAACGCTCATGTAGGTTGATACATAGATGGGGTAGCTTTCAACAACATTAGCTACGCTGACGACATGGCCCTGTTGAGCCCGTCCATTGCAGGGATCAGAAAGTTGATAAATATTTGTGAGAATTATGCTGAGCGGCACGGCTTGAGATACAACGCAAATAAAAGCAAAACCATGATCTTTGGGTTGAGCAACAAGTGCTCCGATAATTTTCCACCTATAACTTTATGTGGTAACTGGCTGTTGCTCGCGGCACCGCCCGCGTGGAGGTCATGTTTGGGAGAAAAAGTATACAATACAAAATACCAACATTCATGCGTTTAACTTAAAAATTACGGATTTTCATAGAAACTTTCATTCCCTATTTTATCCCCTTAGGGGCGGAATTTCCAAAAATCCTGAAACATTTATTTTTTATTTTTAACTAAATTGCCAAATACCAATTTTCATGAATTTAACTTCAAAAATGACGCATTTTCATACAAACTTTCATCCCCTATTTTACCCCCTTAGGGGTGGTATTTCCAAAAACCCTTCCTTAGTGGATGCCTACGTGATAAAAGGTACCTACTGTCAAAATTTCAAGTCTCTAACCCCAGCCGTTTTGGCTGTGCGTTGATCGATCAGTCAGTCAGTCAGTCAGTCAGTCAGTCAATCAGTCAGTCAGTTTCTTCTTTTATATATACAGATATCTTAGGCCGTGTCAATCAGTTTAAATATCTTGGTCATATTGTAACAGAGAACTTGGAGGACGACCTGGATATACAAAGGGAAAGAAGAGCATTGGCAGTAAGATGTAATATGCTTGTCCGAAGATTTTCTCGCTGCACTTCTAAAGTTAAATTGACGCTTTTCAAATCTTACTGTCAAGTATTTTACACATGTAGCTTTTGGATAAGCTGTACGCACAGAACAATTAATGCTCTTCGGGTACAGTACAATAATTCATTCAGGATACTTTTGGGTCGGCCCCGCTACTGTAGTGCTTCTGGAATGTTTGCAGACGCGAATACTGACGGCTTTGCAGCGATCAAACGCAAACGTGCCGCATCTTTTTTATTTAGGCTATGGAGCAGTACCAATGGCCTCCTGAGTACAATTGCGGGTAAACCAGATTGTCCTTTAATACATTCTTTATGTAAACTGCATTACACAATAACATAGCCTATAAGTGTCATTGTTACTAACAAATATGGATTTGGTTCTGAAATAAATGAATTATTATTATAAAAATCGTTAATTGGCACCTTTGAATCATTGATCATCCATTACGAAATAAAAATGAGATTTCGTTAAAAACATACATATACACATACATATACACTCACGCCTGTAATGAGTTTTATTTCGTTAAAAAGTTTGTCTATAATGACGTGATTCCACATCCTCATCATGGCTATGTGGGTCCCACTGAACACTGTCATCTTCCCTCCAATAACTATGTAACATGTCCTAAAAATGGTAACAAATATCTTACATAAAGCAGTAAAACCTCAATGGACAAATTCGTGAAATAATCATTACATAAGATTCAACAATCTGTGTATGTTGTCCAATTACTTAAGAACAAGTCGATTCTTCGTAATGAGATTTCTTGTTGGCCTTTTATTTCTATTTAATGACCTACGCGCCATGGCTGACTAAGTCAGTTTTCAATCAAACTCAAGCTTCTTACTTAATTAGTTTTTAATTAGTTTTATATCTCTAGTTTATCGGCGGATTTCACTGGCTGAGTAATAGCATATTTATCCGAAACAAGAAAAAATATTATTCTGCGGATCTCGTATATTTCCACGTGATATACCGAAAAAAAGGTTATGAAAAGGATTTGTTATCGCCTAATAGTGTGATTTGTCATTGTTTATTAGATTGGATCTGCAGCAGGGAAAACCCAAGCGTCGATTGTTCCAAGTATAATGTATAACTGTGAACGTGTTGCAAATGATTTGGTATTTGAGTAGAATGCTCTTTGTTGCGCAGTTCGATGTTTTTATACAAATTAAATTCGTATTTCAAAACAATCGATTCGTTAGCGCAAACTATTCCAACTGTGTAATGTACTAATCGGATTTTACGAGCCTAATATTATGTAGTATATAGTTCACAAATAACGTTCTAACCCTCTTGTCACCCACGATATTTGGATTGCCAAATTGGACTAATAATGCACGAGTTATTACCATTCGACCAATGCAATATGTTCAGACCTTTCATCAAACTAAACATTTTATATTCATTAAGAACTAGAGACAATTTTTAGGAAGGCTTAGACCCAACAACCAATAAAGTCTACGATATAATCTAATACCTAATTACAAACTTCCACTGATTTAGATTGTAAAAATGTAAAATATTGTAAAAACTTTTATTATCTGAGATAAGCTTTGTACTTACAGTAGGAGACCGTGCCCTATCCAGTAAAATACATTTGTTGTCGGAAACCATCGCCGGTAGAGTATCAAAAATAAAATAAAATCTTAGTCGTCTCAAGCTTATGATGTGGATTATTTTGTATAATAATTCACATCGTGTATTGTCTTTACTATGATATATTTTGTGTATGATGTTTTCTTTCTAAATGATAGAGCATATTGTAAAAATGTGTCTTTCATTTGTTTTTATCTTTCCTATAGATTTTAGTTAGTCTGAAGTAAAAATAGGTACTTATTTTATATGATATGTAATAAGGTAGCTTTATTTCAGATGGATTCAGTTCAATTTAAATTTGTCTCGAAGATTATTTACATATTTTCAGTAAATTTGCTGTGACAGGTTATTCAAACTGTCTTGGGAGTGACCTCATAGCTTTAAATTAATAGCATAGTTTAAAACAAGGTCAATGTTCCGCGATAAATTGGCTCATCCATAATAATGGCGGTGACCTAGTAGGAGGGTACCAGATTCACATATTCTTCCTGATTGCATAGCCACCACCATAATACATAGGGAATAATAATACCAGCCCTGTATTAAATACTGCTCCACTGTTGGGCACGGGTCCCCTTTACAAGTGAGGGGGGTTAGGCTTTGAAACTAGACTAGGTAGACATCACACACCAACGATATTATATAGATACGTTCTTATATAGAATCATTTTCTATGTTTTCCTTCCGCGTTAAAGCAAACGATAATAAACAATGAATACACACTTTAGAAAAGTTAGAGGTGCATGCCATTTGGGCTGGTTTCGAGCTTACGTCTTTTTTTATGGTGAATAAATAGTGAAATAATAAAGTATCTCGCTGCGGGGTTAATCAGTGTTTCACTCACTAAATATATGTTAACACTTGTATTAGTGAACGTTTAGGAACACAATATTTTCCAACAGAGGACATAAGATCATACAGACTTGCAGAGTAGTATGAGGTATAATGTAGTTTGCCCTACTGAAGAAAGCGACAAGCCTGATGATTCTCAATTAGATTTTCAAAGATTGTGAAGTACCCTGACCTACTTTAGTCTACCGTGGCGGAGTAATTAAACCCCTGACATTAGTAGAGTAAATAATGTTCCGAAGTGTATCGATTCTACGTGAATTTGTGACGTTGCTTATTAAACAGCTGTTGGCTGGTTAGCTGATGGTGGGATAGTCATATCCGCCCGGATAGCGACCACCATACACAGGGTGTAAAACCCGCTATAGAGGCACACACAATTGCGTCGCGTTCCAGGGTCAACCAGTGTACATACGGTTTTTTTCGGGGTCTAGAGTTGGGGTACGATGTTTGGCCGTTTTGCGGCCTTCTGAGTACTCTGACACTGACACTCGACCGCTTCTTCACCTGCTTGCCCATGGCGTAGTGTGAAGAAGCTACGCAGCAGGCCGGCATGATTGTGTTGAGTAGGATAGATTCTCTCTCGCTACTTGATACTCTAATTGAACGGCACTGCGCTTACCATCAAGTGTACTGTAGTCAAAAAAAAGCTTAGGTGTTGTATGATTTATAAGCTAAGTGGTCGTGTTCGGTTCACCTCGCGTCGCGCCGCACCGTGCGGTGCCGTGTGTGAGCGCGGTTACTGGAGCAGATGCCGACCTGCGAACGGAAGTCGCGAGTTATACTAATTTGTCCTCTCCACAAAATATTGCTTTGAATTTGATGTCTCACACATTGCACCATTTTTTTTTGTCACGGGTAAAGCGTTTTATTACTGTCGCCCGCTTCGGGGGGAAGCGGAATAAGAATAAAACGGTTATGCTGGACTAGCCGGTCTTACGACCCAGCATCCCCCCTCACCCGGATGATGGCTATCTGTGCTGCCGCTGGGCCGAGTCCCTACCTCCTATATACACGGACCCATTGCACCATGCATTTGTAATTAATGTTACTCACTATTATTCGCTTGAATCACAAGCAGTATGATTTGGTTTCTCGCAACAATACAGTTATAAGATTACATTCCACACAAAACGTGTTGTCATAATCGGAAATAGATGATACGTTAGTATTTGTTCAAGATATAGAATGTTATACAAACATGATGCCAATTAATTTTTACCTTGAATAGGCAACCGAGATATCCAGCGAAGGTCAACAGAGAAACGTATTGTTATAAAAAATAGATTCTAGAGAAAAATGTGAAATATTGTCAATACGTAATTTCTTCGGAATTACGTAATATATGGATGAGTGGAGGAGAACATATATTAAATTGGGGATAAAGTCGTAAAACGAATTTCATACTATACATAAAATATATGTACACGGTACCAGGACAAATGTACTCGGCAACACGTGTTTCGGTTGGTGTTTTACGACACGGCTCAGCTGAATGTGAATTTAAACCGTCCGAAATGCGCTCGTATTGAGTATTTATGAAACAGCTGCTAACGCAAAACATAATGGCGCCGAACAAAACGATGCAAAGTCAATAACGCAGTAACACAATCTAATCACATTCTATGATATCTGTTTACGAGCACTCATCGCGATATAGCGCTAATGGATACTGTAATATTGCACATTATCTATACTAATAACCAATTATAACCAACCATTATGCATTTTCAAAATAGTTCAACTTTTTAAAGAAATACATACATATACACTCACCCCTGTAATCAGGTAGGCAGAGGTGACAGACCAGTATACCCACTTTTCGCCTAAATTATAACGGTCCCATAATGTGATAGGGACGAGCCTATCGCCATACCGGGCACAATTCCAGACTCCAGGCTGACACAAAGTATTTCTTAATAGATAACCCGATGTCACCTTACCCGACCCGGGGATCGAACCCGAGACCTCAGCACAGCAGTCGTAACGCATGCGCAATTACCACTGCGCCACCGACGCAGTCGTTTTTAAAGAAACTAATAAGAAAAATTGTTCTAAAACACTGTTGTTTTTAATAATTATATTAGCGGTCGCCACTAGACAAACTACTGGGCCGAAACTCGATCGTAATTCAATATGTTTTTTAGTAAGGACCTTATTGAAATTGAAACCTCTATAATCATTCTATATTTTATTTTGAATTTTGTTCTACTACGTGGGTTAGCTTGGTATGGGTATGTGATGAGGAGGGATTAAAGGCATGTGACAAGACTGGTTGTCAATAAGAATGTGGATGGACGACGTGGGAGACCAAAAAAGAGGTGGATAGATTGCGTGAATGAAGACATGCGCATGAAAGGAGTGAATGCAGATTTGATGCATGATAGGGCTGCATGGAGAGTTCAAACCATTTGTGCCGACCCCACTTATTGTGGGATAAGGGCAAGTAGATGATGATGGTGGTTCTGTTACGTCTGCGATCGTGGACAAATGCATCATTAATGAGACGTAATAATACTAGCCCTGTATTAAACATTGTCCCACTGCTGGGCACGGGCCTCCTCTACTAATGAGAGGGATTAGGCCTTAGTCCACCACGCTGGCCTAATGCGGGTTGGCAGACTTCTCATACCTTCGAAAATATCTCAGATATGCAGGTTTCCTCACGATGTTTTCCTTCACCGTTAAAGCAAGCGATAATTAACATTTTAATACACACATAACTTTAGAAAAGTCAGAGGTGTATGCCACTTGGGTTTCGAACCTACGACTTTCGTCTTGGCAGTCCGTACAGCAACCAACTAGGCTATCGCTGCTATTATGATACGATGATGATTAATGAGACGTAATAATATTTCATTTCATTTATGTACTGCAGCTTATAGCCGAATGATGGCTTCTGTTATTGGAGCAACATAATTAATTATTAATTTGTGTTGTAGTAAATGACTGTCTACATATTTTTCTAATAATGGAAATATTTCTTTCTATTTATATAAACGAAGTGTTCTGTGATTGATATGAGATGGAGCTAGCTTTTTACTTTTACATTGTTCGTCCATAAATAAGTTATGTTCATGCTTCAAGCGGCCCACCCCTTCCTCCACTGGGACCTAATAACTTATTCTATTCGCTTGTCGAGCTAAATGTCCCGATATTAATTCTGGGCGTGAACAAACTTTATTTAAGTCTGTATGATGAGCTAAATCGTAAAAATTACGTTGGTTCATGTATATGAACCCCTTCGGGATTACAGGCGTGAGTGTATGTATATACACTCACGCCTGTAATCCCGAAGGGGTAGGCAGAGGTGTAACCTGTACACCCACTTTTCGCCGAATTTCGGTCCCATAATGTGATAGGGGGCGAGCCTATAACGTTAAATTACGTTGGTTTCTGAGAAACTTCTGCGGAATTTGGTGAGCAAACACCTGTGTAAAAGAGTATGTAGAATATAATATTACACATTCGTTACGGACTTATTTGCGTTACAGAACTTTCCGTCGAAGCTGATTTCTATTTGAGTGCTCAACTTATGTTAAAAAAGTTTTAATTACTGCTTTTTTACTCTATGAATTAATTTTATCTTGTGTAATAAATTTCTTGTGATTGATCTGAAAACGCCGAAGTATTATTTTTGATGTATTAAGAAATATAAACCATTTAAAACAGCCACACGCACCTTGCGTCGTTTCTTGGCCCTGCCATACGATTTTGTATGACCGCACAGATCAAGGTCGCATAATGATTAAGGTCATTGTCGTGGGTAAAAAAATGAAAATGGCCTACTTGTTGTTATTGTTGGTTTAAATTACGTCTTTGGGTTAGTCTCTCATAAATATGCACAGTGGAGTTTATTACGATTTAGCGTTTTAGGCGTAAATTAACGAAAAGAGCATTTTTGACGTGAAACCTCTTTAGGCACGTTGGGCACTTTTGGAATGGAGAAAAATCATTATTGAACTCGCTTGACCGTCACGCTCAGACACTGAGATTATTTTGCTTTTGACATAATGATGACATAATGCGCCTATGAAGTTCTGTAATAATTCATGACAAGCAATCATAAACAAAAAAAGTTTAAAACGGACGCTGTTTAAAAAAAGTAATTCGAAAGTTTTAAGTTTTTATTTCTGTCGGTAGTCCCCATTACTGCCTATTTTTTTTATTATAAATTCAATAATGGTTTGTTGTAAAAATACAAAAGCGAACTCCATTTGCGGGTCGGCTCTTTTCATGTAGCTCGCCAAGTTCAATTACGTTTTCCAAAATCACATTTCTCAGCTGTTCCGCCGTAATGTGGGCTCGGTTGATTGAACTCCTCTTATTATAATTGAAATTTCGCGAAGGATTCCTCAAATAAATGTTTGAATGTCACTTATATAACTTTTTGAACGTCGTATTATAGTTATATCTTTAAACGTCTGCATAATAGGATTACGATCGTCTTAAAATGCCTATATTATACATATTTAACGTGATCGTTTGCAAATTATCTTAAATTTACTTAAACTTTATTAGAAAGGACGGCTAATTTATCTTCAACATTGCTTTAATAATATAATTTACACTGTATCTGCGTGTTTCTGACATTCTTGTTGTAAAAGAGTTAGACATGCTTGGATTGTCCGTTCTTCTGTACTAACAAAACTGCATTCTGAACTGATGTAGAGTAAAAAGGTTTGAGTAATTTAAATATGTATTTTGAGGATTCAATAAATATTTTCTTTTTCTGTAGCGGTTGGGTAAAAATATTCTTATGTGTTCCACCATCATAAGACATTATTTGAAATACCTACATGACTCTATGTGCATTTGTAAGTAAGAGGTGTATTTCATCGAGTTTGGATCGAGAGAGTAAAGGAGAGTAAATGTACCCATTATGAAAAGCTCACCGTACTTGCTTACCCCGGTGAGTTGCGTTCGGTATCACCAGGGAATGGTATAGTAATTTCAGGCCGACATATTTTTGGCAATGGTAGATCATTTCTCCGCGTCCATATTATAAATATTACTTGGATTTAGTTGTTCTGATAGTTTTAGTGTACTCACTGCTGTGCCAGGATATAAAAAATAAACTGTAGCAACCGCAATAACCTCAAGGCTTAGCGGACACGGCGCGGATATGACGTCAAATACGCGGGATGGATAAGGAATCACGCCAAATATTTGTACAATCAACGAGTATACGACTCAATCTAAGCTTAAGTCGGATTAAGTTCCGTCTGGTGCCACATAATATTTAGGTGTATATAATATGTTACTTTTTTTCTTGTTATGTATTAAACGTTAGTTACTTACTTATTTAACGATGTGAAATTATCATGAATCAGAATATTTTTAAGAACATAGATTGATAATAGCAGTGCTAGCCTAGTTGGTTGCAGTACCGACAGTGAAGACGATAGTCGTATGTTCGAAACCCAAATGGCATACACATCTGACTTTTCTAAAGTTATGTGTATTAAAATGTTAATTATCGCTAGCTTTAACGGTGAAGGAAAACGTTGTGAGGAAATCTGCATACCTGAGAATTGTCATTAGAATTTCTAAGGTATGTGAAGTCTACCGACCCGCATTAGGCCAGCGTGGTAGACTAAGGCCTAACCCCTCTCATTAGTAGAGGAGGCCCGTCCCCAGCAGAAGGACAATGTTTAATACAGGGCTAGTATTATTATTATAGATTTATAATATATTTCAATCTCTATTACTGTGATTCTCCGTAAAATAAAAAAAAAAGACTTTATATATATGTGTTCACATATTTAGATTTATCGGCATCTGAATGTGAGCATGAAGTGGTTCGGTAAACTTACTTTTAATAATATTATTTACGATTCATTTATTCGGTAACAACCTCCCCATAAATTTCGAGGAATATATCTGCCATTCAACTACTTCAAAGAATTGTACATCAAGCCTTAGTAGGAAAAAAATTGAATTTTATTTTTTTGTTCCTTAGAAATATTTCATAGCATATGATAAAAAGTGTGAATGAGTGCTGAAATTCTTGTATTACTATTTTAATATGCTGTCTCCTTGTACTAAGTCATATTTATTGCTAAAATACGCGCTCTTATGTCCCTAGCAACGAGTTTATCTAGACAAAGTAAGAAAGCTTAGCATTCCTGTTAAGTAGTTTTTTATGTTCTTGAGCTTTGGCATTATTCTCTCGTGGATAAAGAATAGTTTGATGAGATATTCGTGTCTTTGAGTTACCCTAACTATAATATAAGAAAGCCTGAAAATAAATGTCATAGATCTTTCTCATATAAGGTTCCTCAAGCTCAAAGTGTTTTACTTTTTTTTATGAAAAAGGGGGCATACGGACAGTAGGCGCACCTGATGGAAAGTGATCACCGCCGCCCATGAACATCTGCAACACCAAAGTGCTTGCAAATGCGTTGCCGGCCTTTCAAGAAAGAATATGCTCTCTTCTTGAAGGTTTCCAGTTCGTAACGGTTCGGAAAGACCACAGGCAACAGCTGGTTCCACAGAGTGGTTTTGCGAGGCAGAAAATGCCGTAAAAATCGCGCTGTAATAATAATATCATATACTGCATTGTTAATACTCACAATATTTCTTATTTATAAAGAAATTTAAAATAGCTGATAATTCTCCTGAAATTCAGTCGAACGAGCGTTTATAGTAAATAAAAGATATTTATATTTTATTCTCCACACAATGCTTTGTGACACATAATATCAAATCGTCCTGAAACTATAACACTATTGAATTCAAAACCTTTGCTTTTAAGCTTTCAACGCGTACACGATATTTCAATAAGGGTGGCGGTGGGTGGGCCCATATGGGATATAAATCGAATGTAGATCGAACGTATAGCCTAAAAGGCTCTTGTTATGATATTATTTATCGCTTTCCATATTATGTTCTTTCGTAAGTAAGTAGGTTATGTATTGGTAAGTACACAATGAGCGTCAAACGAATGATTTATAACATTAAGATATTCTTACAGGTCTGCCTTTGACAACATCAAGAAAGCGAAAGTTGCCATTAAGAAAATATCGCCCTTCGAGCATCAGACCTACTGCCAGAGAACACTAAGGGAAATCAAAATCTTAACGCGGTTTAAGCATGAAAACGTAAGAATTGTCGAATTGATAAGACCTTGAGAGCTCGACCCAATGATTTATAGATTCATTTCTTTTTAGATAATCGACATTCGAGACATTTTAAGAGCTGACTCCATTGATCATATGAAGGACGTTTACATCGTTCAGTGCTTAATGGAAACTGACCTTTACAAATTGCTGAAAACACAGGTATTTGAATAAATTGTATTATATAGTTTTATTGGGTAATTTATTCATTTAAAGCTCTCGGCGGTATCCGTGAAATTTGTACAGTGGCTCATTAAAATACCATTTTGCTGTTTAATGTTTATTAGGCTTAATAATGAGCTGAGCGTGTTAAATTGTTCGTACTGTTTGTTTAACTCGAACATCGAATAACGTAACCAAGTATTTAACATGTACATTTGGTTTCAGAAATTAAGTAACGACCACATTTGTTACTTTTTGTACCAAATTCTGCGAGGATTAAAGTACATTCACTCGGCAAATGTTCTTCACAGAGATTTAAAGCCGTCTAACCTCCTACTCAATACCACTTGTGATTTGAAGGTATGTGTTGTATGAAAAATATTTCCTCTGTATATGATTTTTAAACAGTGTTCCACTTACCTTCCATTTTCAAATTCTTGCTACTGGACAAATAATTTGAAAATGGAATATCGGCTCTTCGGCTATGTCATAATGTGTCGGGACCCTAAAAAAATATATACGCTATCCTATTACATAGTCGATGATGCGTTAAAGCTAATGATTGTACGAACTTTATGACAAGAAGCTCATTAAATATAAAATGGCTAACAGGACTTTTAAAATAGTTAGCGTACATGACACATTTACAGCTCCACTAAGTTTTACGTGTGTTACATCACTACAGGATTATAGGCTTCAATATTTAAAATTAAAATACCTTTTCCGACGTCATTTCGTGTTTCGTAATTAAGGAAAAATATTTGCGGACACGCGATGTGCGTCACTAAATAAAGATAAATGTTTATACGCAATGGACAGTGGTAATGGCGCGTTGCGTCGTGACAATCTTTACACAATGAATAATAAAACAGTAGGATCTGTCTGCTTTCTGTTTATATGTTAATTTGTTCGCACATCACGGCAAAACGACATTATGATTTCTCTATTATGTGACGCGAAACTTATACATAATGGTTATAAAAAGTAAAGAAATATGGTGGGGGGTAAACAATTCACAAAAATTTCTATGCCGGCAAAGCCATCAGCAAAAGTTAGTTTAATAAATTAATACACCCAACAGTCACACGTATAGTTCTGATCCCACATTAGGTTAAACCTGTATCGTGAGGGCCGAGGGGTATCAACAACTACGAGGGACTATGGTCCCACAACACCCAGACCCGAAATATCTGTCTGTCACACAAATATTAATCTCGGTAGGGGAATCGAACCCACGGCCTCTCGCTTCACAGCCGGCCACTCGCCCGCTACGCCACGGAGGCTGTATTATATACACAATCGTCTAATTTGTACTCGTGGCTAACTTTGGATAAATGCAACATGCAGCTTACTTCTGTGATAAGCTTTCACGACATTATTTGTATTCTATATCGATTCGGATTCGGCAATAGCGTCGTGTACAAGGGCGATACGAATTGCTATTGCTCGCGGATCCACTACCGTAACAGTCCTTGTTCTGTGAATAATATTTTTAAATTCATATAGAATGGAAATAAAAATCATTTTATTTTATTTTATTTACAGACAGATAACAAGTAAAATTATCCTAAGGTTTAGTTAGTGTACACTCCAGTTGGTTTTCACGAATTACTTAAATTACATAATGTAATTCACAAAGGTACAGAAAATTTACAATAAAAGATATATTCGTTTTATGTGTTTTGGTACATCAATAGAGTGCTATATATATACTATTTGTTTTTTTACGAATTTTATCGCGGTTTATTTTAACCCGACGTTTCGAAGGTTTTACTTTACAGCCTTCATGGTCACGGGGCGGGCTGAGTTGTATGTCACAGAAGTATAATGCAATGTTTCTACCCTCTATTTAGTTGATTTTAAATTTTATTTGTTGTAAAAAAAACTAATATAAACCGCGATAAAATCCGTAAAATTGTTTTTTTCGATGTGTAATATTCGCGTAAACTGAAACCATTACGCCTATATTTTTTTATTTCTTTTAACATTATAGAATCCTGTATCGAAATCCGTTCAGCCGTTTAACGTGATAGGCATTTAAAAGTAACAGGCAGACAAATAACAAAGACTGTACTGTTTTATTATATTTGTAGAAAGCTGAATATGTTATGACCCAATGTATGTAAATGTTATTGATATCAAGTAGATCGTGCGTGAACTACAAAACGTAAATATTTATTGAATCCACATTATGTTATACCTTATTCAGATTTCGTCATATATTTTTATTCTATCAGCAGTCCAGAAGGCAGTTAACTGGAGAATTGAACTTTTTAAAAGTGGTTTGCAATGTTTGCATTATAATACCATAGGGTAGTAGACGGTAAGTGAAAACCTGATAGAATTCTTTTTTTTATAATAGATTTTAGTCTAAAAATGACGAAAATTAAACCAATTTGTTAATTTATATGTGATTATTTAATATTTTCGAGAAACAAATATGTAAAAATAAAGCATTTTGTTACGTGACGTGACAAACCCATCAGTCATGCATCATGCCACCGTCTAAAATGTAAGAAAACGCTGAGCCAAACGTCTATTAGTTTTGCGGATGGTCACGTCACACGAGAGGCCATGACAGTTGGTAGCGTTATGATGGTTTTTTTTTAGTGCCTCAATAGGCAGACGAGCAGACGGGCCACCTGATGGTAAGTAGTCACCGCCGCCCATAGACTTCTGCAATACCAGGGCACAGCAAAGCCGCTGCCTACCGTTTAAATTAAAGTTGGTTTATAAAAATGCAAATTAAATCTTGAAAACTTATATTTTATGTTTATTAATATAGACCATGATGAATAATATAAAACGGTTTCCCAAAAACAGTCAACTAGCCTATTTCATATATACTAGTGGTCCAGTGGTGAAAATCGATCATAATTCGTAAAAATGTTAAAAATTATTGAGATTTTTTTTTCAAAAAGTATACTTATGTCATTGCATATCAATAATTTTTTTTTTATTTAGTTCTCTTCCTTCAGCTACAGAAGAATCATTGATGTAGTATATAGTACGGATACTTCATTAGTGGGTGTTATGTGTTTGACATGGAGAGTAAACAATGAATGATTAATTAATGTAATGTATTTTGTAAATTATACATAAATTTTAGACTCCTTCGTGGGCACAATATACTTTAAAACGCGTACAAAATATTCCCTTCACGTATTAATATATAAAATTAACATAAGGCTCATGTTATCTGGTGGGCGCTTTGTTTCGGTTTCCCCTTAAGGGATATAATTGATTATGCCACAAACAAATATTCTATTACAAAGGGAATCATTAGTGTATTTGTACAGACAGAAACGTAATCATATTTCATATTGAAAACATTTAGAGTACTAATGCAACAGAACTTGGCTATACAATAGTTAATTAAAATTTTCTAAGTACAACAACCAGCTACAGATCTTAAATTCGGACTTAGTTTTATAACACGACAGCGGGCAATAATAAATTTAAGTATTCATCAGACAAACTTGAACGTGTTTCTTTGAAGGGGTAAGCAGAAGTTAAACTACTGCATATATTATTCGCGAAGCTAATTCTTGTTCCATAATATTAGCATCATGATAATGAAATTAAGCTTGGTAGAAATTTAGCCTGATATGTGGGGAGCCTATCGCCATGTCAGACACAAATTCTGGACAAATGTATGATTTCTTCGAAAAGCAAACACAAGTTATGATTACTTAAATCCATCCCAAATTAATTATGATTTCTTGACCACTCTATCTTGAAATGACCATTTATTTTAAAATCAAAATAACGATAAATTTCGCTGAAATATTTACTTACCGCCTACAGTTCTAGTGATTATTGTATATTGTTTTGTTAGTAAACATTGGTAAAAGAGAATTGAATTCTGCTCGGGTTAAATTATTTACAGTGAATTTTTAGTAAGCCTTTTCCCTCCTTTAGTTTTATTGCACCATTGACGTAACAATTTAAGGAAATGGCTCGATCTAAATCTATTTGCAAAATGGCCTACAAAATTATTCGTCAGACCCTTACAAGGGTTCGAATAAAACCGCTCTTACTTTTACCTCAACTAAATCATGGTTAACGAACCACTTTCCGATAACCTAACTGCGCCCATAAATAGAGTGGAGCCCTGCTAGTCCTAATTTGAACTAAGTATATTTTAAAAGCCATACAAAGTATTGAGTAGATACATCGGTACATCTCGGTGCTCTAAAATTTAAAGGACGATAGAAATGCTTCCTCAATACAAGCGTTCAATCAACAACAATAGATTAAACAACACATAGACTAATGGTTCAGCAGCTCTAGGATAGAAGAGATAAAACTGTCGACGTAGCTTAGCAAAATAACATAAATGTTGATACGTTTTTGATAGATAAATATATTTATTTGGGGGTATTCCCCCAACAGCTACACGTATAGTCCTAATCCCACACTAAGATACGAATCTTGTGCCGTGGGTATCGGGAACTACGACATACTTTCGGTTTCATAACACCCAGACCCTAAAGCCATATTTATGTATACACAGGAATATTTGTATTATCCTGGCACGGCAAAATGACCACAATGCACCTGATGGTAAACGCAGTGCCGTCCAGGTAGTATCAAGTAGCGAAAAACGACTATCCCTCGCTATTCGACACAATGATGCCGGCCTGCTGAGTAGACACCACAAAGCTGTGGCTCCACAAACCAGTACGTGTGATTCTGGTGTGGAAGGGAGAGGATGGGATTAGATTAAAGTATTCGACATGATACAGACGGCAGAGCTAGCCAAGCGAGGAAATATCCCCTCGCAGATTTAGCCGCTCCACATCTGCATTAAACTACGCTTACAGGATTATGAGAAGGAAAGAATATATGGATCGACAAACTGTTCCACAGCTTGATAGTGCACGAGGTGGAGATTGAGAACTTTTTTATGCAGTTAGAGCATCTAACGGTAGGCAGCGGCTTTGCTGTGCACTGGTATTGCAGAAGTCTATGGGTGGCAGTGGCTACTTACCATCAGGTGGCCCGTCTGCTCGTCTGCCTATCGAGGCACTAAAAAAAAACTAGTAGCGAGAGACAACAATACCTCGCTACTTGAAACAATGGCTCCGCCCTGCTTAAACTATATTTGTCGTCTATATTTTCGTGTACCGAACAATCGGCCTCTCCATCATCTCATCTCCAAATCCATCGGCTCTTTAACTGTGCCCCGAAGTTTTTAGTGAGTTTTATAAATATTTTTTTATATATGTAATAATTTCTTGTTTAGATTTGTGACTTTGGCTTGGCGCGCGTGGCGGATCCTGATCACGACCACACGGGCTTCCTCACAGAGTACGTTGCCACACGCTGGTACCGCGCGCCAGAGATTATGCTCAACTCAAAGGTATGTTATATAAAATATATATATTCAGCCTATTGCCATCCACTGTTGGACGTAGGCCCAAGTGAACACCAACCATCCCGGTCTTGGGTAGCCCGCTTCCATCCCCTACCCGCCACCTTCTTCAAGTCGTCGGTCCATCGTGCAGCCGGGCGTCCCAAACATGTGTGTAGCATGTGTTAAAACTGGTGACAATTCTCTCACATGCGAGTGTGTGAGAGTGTTTCGGTGGTAGGTTTAAGACCTGGCCTGAAAGAACTAAGAACTATTGTCTTCTTGCATGAAAGACATTGAAGCGAAGAAGGAGGTGCAATTTCGGGCCGTTCATTTATTAAAAAAATATGCGATATTATAAAAAAAAGTACATTAAGTGGTGGTCGGTTATCTGTGTTTACTTAGCCATTAAATAAACCGGGTTGACTAAGAAATCCATGATAAGATACGCAGGGGTGTTCCCGGCAGCGATCCAGAGTTTACTCAAAATCCTCGGAGCCGTCCCATATGCACTGAAAAGAGGGTGACAGCGGAATTTTGTGGATTTGCAAGTGTAGGAAAATTTATTAGGACCTCGGCCTTATTAATCACTCGTGAACTGACGTGAACTGTATCCGAAGGACGACGAGTCCCTTATAACCATCTCTCCTCTAACGGGGTTCGGTTAGATTAGGTATCCGTAAATTTTCCCGGTCAGATAAAAAATGCCGGATGTCATTGCAAATTTTTTGGACTGTATTGATTTGACCATCAGATACAGCAGCCAAAAATATATTTATACATCATCGTATAGAATATTGGACTCACTATAATCAAAGAATCTTTGGCCGTTTTGCGGCCTTCTGAGTTTTCTGACACTAGACTCTCGACCGCTTCTTCAACTTCTTGCCTATAGCGTAGCGTGAAGAAGTAGGATGGCATGATTATGTAGCGTAGCGGGGGATAGATGGTCTATCGCTACACAAAACCATAATTGGACGGCACTGCGTTTACCATCAGGGCAGTGTGGTCACTTGGTGTGCCAGGATAAAAAAAGGTGTTTTAGCAATCCCCGACAAAGTACGTGTCTGTTCTGACTTTTTGACAGATGTTCGCACCAACTTGTCGGGAGACCTCACCAGTATATTGTGGCTTCTAAATTACTGTTAACTGACTAAATATTGTTAATTAATAAACTTTGTTACAATATGGGTAAAATTATCTCCGTTATATGTATTACCCGAGATTTGCGCTTTCATAAACAAGTTTAACGACTAACGTTGTAAAAGTGCCATAGTTTGCAGAGTTGAAATAAAGGCCACATCAAACCAACCATATTACTTCCAAAGGGTGTAAATTTACATCCCCACATAAAGGGGTCCTAAAACCATTTTTATCCGGCGCCCTTAAATTCGCCAGTCGGCAGTGTATTACTTTTACGGTACGCAGAGGTATCTGCCATTACGTTCCTAGGTATTTATTTGATGTGAACAGTTGTGCTTTCGAGTTACATAGCGTTTGCGCTCCTGACGAGACGTTTTACTGTTCTCTTATATCATGAGATTCGTTTAAGCGATGCTTTCTCATACCTTGTTATAGCTTGACAACTATATTATACGCGTATAGCAATGTCTAGTTTTCTACTTACAGTGGAGAACATTTTGTACATTTGCGTTTGTCGTGCATTTCATCCTCCAACGTTAGGCCACGATGTTTAAAATATGTTTTCATTACTCGTGCGGTATAAGTACTACCTTAGCTCACGTTTTTAAGTTCGATAAATAGCTGATTACTCATTTTTAATTTTCTTGTACAATTTTTTTTAACACGAGGCACAATTTTGTTGTACTACTAAAATTTAAAAAAGAACGTAAAATGAGAAACAACAAAAACACTTAATTCGTGCGCTTAATGTTGCTCTCGTGGTCAATCGACATCTTACCGCAGTAGTGACACAAGACACTAATATTTTTTTCTAATAGCTGCAACTTCTTCTACGCGCTTTATTAAATTAAAATGAACAACATAGTTTAGTTTACAGAAAATAAACACATTTCCGCGTTAAACAGTATTTTACTCTCTGAAATGTCCTCGGCCTGCTTCTGAAAAATTTAATCAATAAAATCGGTTCAGTCGTTTCGGCGATCAGCCTGGACAAACAAAAACTGGTTTAACCATGTTTGAGTTTGAGAAAAAGCATTTATTTCTAAAACACAGACAAATACATCAATTTCATTCATTTGTATCAGATAAAATTGTTATCAAAATAAATCACAATATAAAAAAATCTGGTACCGCGTATTTACACGGAACAAAAACTCTATAATAAACGTAGTGTTATACGTAGGCAGGGGATCAAGACTAATATCGTGTCTCGACGCATCGTTATTTACGGCATTCTGATACCCACCTCTCGGCAAGCTTACAATACGCCGAGGAATCTAAGCCACGTACAGATCTTTGAGCCCGCCCCACGAAACAATGCGTCTATTGCCGAAATTCGGTCCCAGTACCCTTTGTGTCCCCGGATTAATTTTGGTATTATTATTTATCATATTGTTCAATCTGTCCTTTTGAGCTCTCATTAAGATTTGTTGTGATTACAGTGTTTGTTTCTGCCCTTAAAGGATTGTTGTTATCAAAACTTATTTGTGAAACTCCTTTTTACTCATGCTACATATTTTGGGAAAGGGGTTTGTTTAACTTTTAATTAAATTATGTATGTTAATTGATTATTGTTTATCTAGTCTATAAGTGATACCCACTCGATGACTGCCGCGGTGGCGCAGTTGTAATTGCGCTTGCGTTATGACTGCTGTGCTGAGGTCTCGGGTTCGATCCCCGGGTCGGGTAAAGAGATATTTGGTTTTTCTATTTAGAAATTCTCAGTATTAGCCCTGAGTCTGGAATCTGCGCACGGTATAGCGATAGGCGCGCCCCTATCACTTTATGGGACCGAAATTCGGCGAAAAGTGGGTGTACTGGTTACACCTCTGCCTACCCCTTCGGGGATTACAGGCGTGAGTGTATATGTATGTATGTGTAAGTGATACCCAATGTCTCACAAGGGTTTCTATCCGCAGGGTTACACCAAATCGATAGACATTTGGTCCGTCGGCTGCATCCTAGCAGAGATGTTGTCCAACCGGCCGATCTTCCCCGGGAAGCATTATCTGGACCAACTGAATCACATCCTGGGCGTACTAGGATCCCCCAGCCAGGAGGACCTTGACTGCATTATTAATGAAAAGGTAATTTGTTTCATTTACATACAAGGCTACTAATGATATCACTAGCAAGATTTTTGTAGCAGTTGATAACTTGGTAAAAAAATCCGTGATATACATTTGTATAGTTTTATAAGATTTATCGTATCTCGGAGCCGTCGTACAAGTCTGACAAATGAGTAAAGGGATCATTCTTAACACATCCTTACTTTGTATAAAGCTGTTACAAGAAAAAAACACTTCTTCGAGACGTTATAGCGTTCATATTTTAAAAGAATATAAAATCTTTCTGCCCAGTACTTTTTAAAGTAAATCTCACTGTTGATTCTAAAAACGTTAGCATTGTGCTATCCGGAGACAGTTGGTTCAAATGTTTTCCCACAAAGAGAGTTTTGAAATGCTTAAAACATTTAACGGCGTCTGAACTGAGTCTGAACACGTAGACAATATTCCTTACTTTACTTACTGTTTTGTTGTAAGAGGTTTCAAATTGTGTCTCAGTTACTTCAAATAACGGTTTCATTGATATCGTACCACGTCATGGGGAATGTTAAATCACAAGTTAAACTGTTATATTTAGATTTGGGCCTCGTATAACTCAGGCTATCAAACTTACTGTGTAACGTCAATCTGTAGGCCCATTGTCAGAAATACATAACTATAATAACGATTCTAACAAGGATTAATCGCGTGAGAAACTCTATTGAAATTGTCGTCAACAAACTGTTATATGTTTAGCAAAGTTTTGATACTGTTTAGTTCGTAATATCACTTAGGGAGAGCGTGTGAGAAGTTTGCAAATTAAAATTGACTAACTCTACGACAATCAATCACGGTGTGGACTTATCGAAGTTTCCCGGGCCGCCAATTGGCTCGTGTTAAAAGTTTTCCGTACAGACTATAGATATTGTGTATTTAGGTCCGCTTTCATGATTTGTAAGATTGTCACTTCGCGCAAGTTAAATTTGTTCTCTTTAAGTATCTTTTTATCCGAAATTGGTGTATTTTTAAAATACTCGTGTTCTCCTTCATCAATACTTTGGATAATTGGCCAACATCAATAATCCGTATTACCAAAGTCCCTGTGTTTCTCAATTTGAGTTCTATGAATAAAATACGAAGTTTCACAATAGATTAAGTGAATAGTGTATGGGTGTTGAGGAATTGTCTTAATGGCGTCTTCCCCGCTTCGGTTAATGGAAAACTTTGTAATGGGTTTCGTCCCGGTCTGTTTCATTATTCCTCTGTCTAATTTGAATAGCGTTTAATTGCCCAGTAAATACAAATTAATTGAAAACTTTGACACTATTATTATTGAAGTACTCGTTATTAGCATAGAGAATATTGCAAATACTGTTTGAAATGTTAAATTAGAGCCACAGGTCTAGATATACATTTGTTATTTTTGTGTTGAGGCTGAAAGTCTGGTAGTCCATGTTACCTACGATACAAGATGGGCGCGTGTGTGTGTAATATTAGTTTTTTATTTATATTTACGTTGGTTTTACATGATAAAATGATTTCGTTAGTCATTAATCATAGAGAAAGGACTGAGAAATATCTTCACAAAATTGACCACTTTGTAGAAATAGCTTTATCTCTTCTCTGAATGTGCAGCCAATACGTATTTCTTTTCGCTCCTGCAACTCTGTGATGTAGACCAATCAAAATTCTAGAACAAGACAACTGCTGGCCGCATGTTGGCTTTATCTTTCTCACATTTTTCTTCCCGTAATCACTTAATAGCTGAATAGATACGCTTAGTCCATTCTTTATGTCTATGACATTAATATACAGAGCATTTATGTCGTTATCTGCCAGTTTATACTTTAATCGGACATTGCGAAATGATTTTTAGTTTGTTTTAATTAAGAATATTTATGAAACATAAATAATGTCCTACTCAAAATAGCGACACCGCTGCAATTTTGAAAAATAGAGTAATTATTATCAACCATCACATACGGAGTATTATTTCCTCAACCTATTCAATATGAATTACTGAATTTGCATTCACATTTCTGACACATAATATAATCTAAAATGACTCGCCATACAAATTTCAATCTTATTACACACGAAATTAAGTGGGTCGTGGATTGAGTGCGTGTTTAATTTAAGGTTGGAAAAGACTTTCTAGTTTATATTTTCATTACATACATACCTATTCCCAACTCTATGACGGTCACCTTTAAACAATGACTAAGACCTTTCCGGTGATGCTACAGAGGTCGACCGAGGTCAACAGCTAATTGTCTCAAGTAACCATAAAGGTCACTGCCAGCACTACCTTGATGATGCTGTTTAGGTCACAACAGATCACTAGCTATAGTTTTTGTCAACAGAACTTGCAAAGTAAACAGATATTTAAATCTTTATATCATTATGATAATACAGTTGAAAGGGCTTAATAGGGACTCGGGGTGAATAAGAAGTTATATTGAAATTATGTGCTGGTGGTAGGATATTCATATCCGCCCGGATAGCGACGACTGTACACAGGGTGTAAAACCCGCCATTGTGTGTTGCGTCTGCGATCAGCCAGTGTACATCCGGTTTTTGTCGGGGGTCTAGATTGGTGTTCGATGTTTGGCCGTGTTGCGGCCTTCTGAGTACTCTGACACTAGACCTTCGACTGCTTCTTCACCTTCTTGCCCATGGCGTAGTGTGAAGAAGTAGGCATGATTGTGTTGAGTAGCGGAATATAGATTCTCTGGCTACTCGATTACTAACTCGATAACTCTAATTGTTCGGCACTGTGCTTTGTTTTTTTTAGTGCCTCTATAGGCAAACGAGCAGACGGGCCACCTGATGGTAAGTAGTCACCGCCGCCCATAGACTTCTGCAATGCCAGGGCACAGCAAAGCCGCTGCCTACCAATAACCATAACCTTACCATCAGGTGCAGTGTGGTCACCTTGCCGTGCTAGGATAAAAAAAACGATATGCTAATAATGATGTTTGTTGCAGGCACGCGGGTACCTGGAGTCGTTGCCGTTCAAGCCGCGCGTGCCCTGGACGGAGCTGTTCCCGGGCGCGGACGCGCGTGCCCTCGACCTGCTGCACCGCATGCTCACCTTCAACCCTCACAAGCGGATCACCGTCGAGGAGGCGCTGGCACATCCCTACCTAGAGCAGTACTACGATCCCAACGATGAGGTAACAAATTGACTTAACTTCTTTGGGTACAGTGAAAGTAATTTTCTCCAGGTCGAATTCGATTGTAACGTTTTGTAAGCAACATGTTGAACGCAAGAAGGACGGAAATAGACAATTTGCCAGAGAGGGAAAAAGAAAGAAGTATGCCATATGCGTTAATGGGTTCCATTTTTAAAAAATAAATTGGTATATTTGAGCAGTACGTTAACGTATTATAAAAGAATTTTTTGTTCAAGTTTCTCTCGTTTTTTAAATAAACAGGCAAAGGTTCTCCACTATGCAGCCTTGTCATGATATTTTATTAATTTTGAAGTAAAGGTTCTTTAGACGCGGCTAGGACTGTGATCACAGTTTATTTGCAAGTACTAGCGTTTGTGTCAACTGACGCGCGCCTAATTAGAGGATACAGTAAGCTATTATGTTGTTTAGGGATGTCAATTTAATGAATGAAAAACGCCGCACCTTGCATAGCCTTGTCTTTGTCTGTAACAAGCAGATAGAAACGTTTGAAAGTAATTTACACCATTTTACTAAGGGCACAGTGTAAAACACTCATTATGGTCGCAAGCACACGAGTCCCGAAATGTGGACAGCCATCTGGAAGTAAAGTCTCAATTTTTTTTTGTCTTCTCTCGCAAACAAGTATGGAAATATTTCTATTTCCATTCGTTAAATAAAGTGATAATCAACTGAAGCTGGACCCTTATTCAGTGTTTCGGAAGTAGTATGAAAGCAAGGAGTTCATTTAACTAACGGTAGGCAGCGGCTTTGCTGGCATTGCAGAAGTCTATGGGCGGTGGTGACTACTTACCATCAGGTGGCCCGTCTGCTGGTCTGCCTATAGAGGCACTAAAAAAAACTTTATAAATTAGCGTCATAGTATCACGCAAATTCCTAGCTCTTCCTTATGAGTTATGGTCACGTTATTATAAAAGCCTGAAAGTATAAAAAGATTTCTACTGTTTATACTGCACGCAAAATGTTATTGTATCGTAAAATGTGGCTTTGAAAGGCACACTAATGAGGCGCTAACGATGTTTTATTCAGCTGCGAGCTCTTTGCAACTTGAAAATTGTACACTTTTGATGTAGTAAGTAAGGAGTACCCATAGCATCATTATTCAACGGCAAAGGAGGGCAATTTTAAGAATCCATTAGAATGTAAATTAGAAAAAAATCCATATGCAGTGGCTTAAAGAACTTCTCACTCGCTTAAACATAGCATTTTTTTTTATCTCAGGACAATATTTAGCATTAAAATATTAATTAGCACTAGTTTCGAAAATCTCCTTTATAGCGTGAATGTAATTATGATTGGAATTATATGTTATGTAGCATTTTCACCTCATTTTCATACTACTGACACTTTTTGTATATCTACGAATTAAAAATATAAATAGTCTATGCTTTTTTACATAGCATAGGTCGACAAACTAACAAGTCAGTCACCTGACACACGATCTTAACTACTCATGAACAGAAATCCAGGAGAATAAGGGGTGCGTTTCCTGACTTAAAGCTGTAACTTGTGTTTTCTGTAAGACAATGGCCCGTTTATGCTGTTGACAAAACTGTCTACAGCGTGTGTGTATCATTTGCGTTGTGTGTATGTGTTTGTGTGTTCGTACGCGCATGCGTGCGTGCGTGCGTGCGTGCGTGTGTGCTGCCCCACAGTGTTTATACATGTTAAAGTACTTACACGGTCTATTCGGATCTAATGTTTTTTTAACAAACTCAAAAATATTCATGAATGAAAGCGGTTATTTACATAATATCTATATTCATTATGTAGCGTCGGGTCCTTGAAAGGAAACTGTATATATTTAGAAAACCCCTAATTTATTTGTTGTAATATACTGAGGAGTGAAATTTGTTCGCAGCCGGTGGCAGAGGAACCGTTCCGCTTCGCCATGGAGTTGGACGACCTGCCGAAGGAAACGCTCAAGAAGTACATATTCGAAGAGACATTACTGTTCAAACAGCTGAACGAAGACGCGTAGACAGTGTCCTCGTCACTAAACCAGGCAGGTGGTCGCGTCAAGCGTCTGACGAGTGCGTCAGTAACGTCTGACGGTCTACTGGAGACACCAGTGGCGTTACTGTCTGATCCCCCACAGTGTTACACGCGGCATTGACGCTGCGTCACTGACGTGTCTGACGCATGACGCACCCATCGAAAGCCTGAACACCCACCACGTGTCCACAGGGCAGTGTCACGTGCGAGCGTGTAATAAAACATTCATTAGTCGATAGTTTCGTGATATTTTCAACGATTACGTAATTCCCTTACTCCTTGTCAGTGTTTTATCTAATCAAGTTTGCTTAAAGATTAGCTGAATATGAGTAATTTTAATATTCGTGCATGTCGTAACGTTAAGGATAAATATTATTGTTATACCAGGAAATAATACAACAGACGCTCGCACGCGGACTCTCCCCTACTGGTCTGAGGCATGATTCTTTGTGTCCTTACAAACGCGTAACGAGGCGCGTTACGTTAACTGCATGTTATTCGCGTGTTATGGTATTCTGTAATGCCATAACACGGAATTACATGTCAATAACATGCTGTTAACGTAACGCGCCTCGTTACGTTTGCAAGAACATTGAGAATAATGCCCCTGTTCGTTGACTTTTAAGATGTCACGTGTTCGGTGCATGCACCCGGTTAACCAAAGCTAATAGTTAACCATAATGTTGTATTCTTTAAGTATTGAAGGGGCGACGGCTCCGGTGTTTGTTTCATTTTAAAATGTATTTGTAAGTGACTGGATTAAAAATTATATAAATTTTCATCGAATCACGTTCGCCGTGAGAGCGGAAAGCTTAATTTTTGCTTTGGATTTATCGACATTGGCAAATAGAGTGTCCTTTTGTGTTCTGTTTTTGATTCAACGAAACGGCGCTTAATTTAGAAATATCCGGTAACCCCATTCATCAGCGTATTGTGAACATTCTCAATATATTATAATTAAATATGAATTATTTATATATTAACGGTTCGAGTGGGTCAGAATTTAGACAGTGAAATTAACAAAAAAATCATTGATGCGTAGTGAGGTAAAGTATAGATAGGTTTTTTCTGAAATTTATAAATGTTAAACATACCTAGTCTTACGATATCTGATATGAAACGACCGCGTTCATCGACATTTGCACGATGTCGAATTAATAGGGTAGTTTACACGATTGTATTATAAATTAAACAAAAAGTTACATTACCTAAAACCTATTAGCGAAATAATGTTATGAATCCGAACAAAAATAAGTAAATTAGACGCCATTCAAATCTGCTGGAAGGGGTAGAGTAGGCAGTAAAATGATGCATGATATGAGCCGTGACGTCACCTCTCAGAATCGCCATTACTGTGCAGTTGTGTGAGGGAGATAGTGAGACATTCCCACTACACACCCATTTTTGCTCATTTGAAATAAATATTGCGACCTTAATTTTCAAGCATACTTGATTCTGTTTCACAAAGGGATTTCTTTTGAGTATTATATTCTGTTGCATATCGCATAATGTACAAAATTAAACACAAGAAACTACCCTATTTCACAGTATTAGTGAACGCGTCGAGTTTCGTGAAGATGTAATTACTCCCGATCTCGCACCCGTCCGATGCACGGCTATCACACACATTTCAAACGGAAAATATGAAAACGAGCCTCTTTTTAATATAGGGGAATTAATGGGGCGAGAGTAATAGGAACGAGCTGACGGATAGTTATTCGAGAAAAGTCGGCAGTCGTGCCGGCATCGGGTTCATTTCGGCGTGAATTTCCCCGACCATTACGGACCAAAGATCTAAATGAACAAAAGTCTTTACTATAAAAGGCTGACAAACGAGTAAATGGGTCATCTACTAGTGGCAGAAGAATCATGGCTGTTGCTTTTAACGGAATGAAATAGGAGTTGGTAAAGGGAGGGAGATTTTTTACGAAACGCTACGTGTTACCTCACTTCAGTGTTTTGCAAGTCTGTGGTAGTCATCCCAGCCGTCTAATAATAAGACAACTGTTTACAAAGCCGTATAACATACGTTTCATGGCTCTTCTTACCCGATGCACAATATATGCATACCGCAGACAATGTCAGTGTGTCAATTTTGATTTACAAATTAGAGAGTACTTAGTGCCTTTAGATCTTTGGTCCTTTCCAACCTCTTACCAGATGCACGCCCCTTCACCGACTTGCCGGCAGAGACGGCACCACGTTGGGCGCCATTAGAGCACATGTATGATGTAAATATTCTTTACTTGGAATTAATGTATTTTGAAGTGTCACCGATTATAACGTAAAGCACATTATTCATTGATTCTGAGTGTTTAATACTCGTGTATGTATTTTCTGTAGCGAGCGGCGCGCGTTGGAAAACTTGAGCCTCGCATGTTTTGTGTAACGGTCAAATTCTCGTCTTCCTTATATTTGCATGTTAGCGCACAATACTATTATAGAATAGTTTATTCATATCAAATGGTTATTGTGGTGTTTGTAGGTTAAACATTTCGGTTAATATATTTGTGCGGCTATCAATGTGGTAGTGTCAAGTTTTTCAGCGGACGCGGCGGTGTAGCGAAGGGAAGCGGGGTGGAGAGGTAGGTATGGAGGGAGAGAGGGGTATGGGGGGTGTTTGATAGTATAGTAGCGCGCGGGTTCGCGTGACTCGGTCTAACCTGTTGTTACTTCATATTATTATATCTACGAGATGTTGTTAGCATGTAAGCCCACGTCCCCAGCGTCGTATCTAGTGGGATATTTGATCTTTTACCGTACTAAGACTTAAATAAAGTTGTTTGTTGAAAGTATTTAGGAGTTCATTCAATTTTAACATTACGTATTTTCTTTCTCGAAAGTACTATGACATGTTTCGAGGTTTCTTTCACATATGTTGTAAGTGTAAATGTAAGCTGAATGTTATCGCTTTAACCATTTCAGGCAGTCGACACAAATATAATGTTGCGGCTTTTGAATTATGCGACATTTTTATGTAATGTGTTGTGACATTTGCTGTCATCTGTCGAATAGATTCATTGGACATTTTTAGCCATGTCACTTTCAGAGTCAGACACTAGAAAAGTGAATCGTTGTATGGACGATGCTGTTTGCTTGCATGTGGCGTGTGAAAGTGTCCTCATACTTCATAATATCACGCTCACATTTGCACTATAGTATTGTTCAATACCATTTGCAGATAATGTAAACAAATCTGTAATTCCTATGAATTACAGATTTGTCAATGATACAGATTACAGATTTGATAACGGTAGGCAGCGGCTTTGCTGTGCCCTGGCATTGCAGAAGTCTATGGGCGGCGGTGACTACTTACCATCAGGTGGCCCGTCTACCCGTCTGTCTATCGCGGCATTAAAAAAAAAGAATTGCTAAGATGTATTGAAATGACAAATCTATATGAATTAAAAAAAAAAAATGTTTATTCACATTATCGGCGAATATATTTAATAACATTATTGACAGTCATACAGTTTTTGTTCCCGAAACATATTCTGACCTGTAGGCCTACTCTTGAAATCAATTCCAATCTCGAACTCGATACAGTTTCAATTCCAATCTAGAAGATATTGGCACTCTAACTCACTCAACTAAATGAAATAAAGTATTGACGAACTAGCGATTGTAAATACTCTATTTCATTTAGTTACTAAAAAATCCGCCGTATTAAGTTAAATCGTGAGCTGGTGTTGTGTTCAAGAGTGCCAATTGTACAGTCGAACCCAATCCCAATTTTAAATTGGAATCGAGTGTCAAGAGAAACCCTCCTGGACTTCAGGTAACACATCCTTTCTGTACAGAAGTTATTCATACCTTGTGACAATTCTAATTTCAACTGTTTAGATCTTGAATCAATTACTACTTAATACAAAAGACAAATGCGTAATCTTTACGTGTCTTGTAAGCTAGGTTTATGCAATATGTGTTGATTAGTTCGTATAATTTATTATGGACGTTTTCACCAAACCTTTTAACTATGGTTCACTAATGACTGACACTCCAAAGCGGATACAAAGCAAAGTTAATTGATACCGCTGCGATGTGTTGGACGTTAGAGATCAATATAAATTAAGTTAAAATTAGTGAAAATAAATATTAGTCTTGTAAAACAAGTGGCCGAAATAAGTTATTCGTAAATAAAAAAAAACGGTTATCGACTCTACTGAACATACGCTTGGAGTAAACCTCTTGCTGAAATATTCAATAAATAAGTTATTTATAGTCTGAACGAAATACAAGTTGACCATAGACTTAAATCTGAATAGATATCGCAAGTTTACCGACACCACGTGCCCAGACTACGTACATCTTATGCAAGCGTAATCTGATTTAGTCTAGTTTCGACGTAACCGCAGTAAAATACGTCAAATGTTTTTTCTTGTCGTAACATATTTTAAAAACTGCTTCGGAATTCAAATTGCTTTTGTTACAGCACGTACTGAGAATTTGACACGTTTAGTATGAGATCTGGCTAATCTTCACGTCTTCCCAGTTTAGCCTGACATTTTCAAACTTTTTATATTGTACATAGCATTTCATGTTCTTCAAATCATCTTGGTTGTCAAATAAAATATACAATAATTAAAAGAAATTACATTACTATTTTACTATCTTTACTTCTTAGCAAGTAGTTGTTTAATTTCGCCTCAGCCCGAGTACTCTTTATTTTATTGTGTGGCATTGGCTATATTGTGAGCGCTTCTTCGCAAAAACCATAGAAACAAGAGAAGAATGTATAATTTTAAAAGTAATTTGACCCAGCCTATAATAGATCTAACGTTTTATTTCAAGACTTCTAAACTTAGCCTCTAACCACTGGAAGAGTGGGTAGAGGGCGCCCGAGGAGAACTTATTCCAATCAAATTAACGATATTCTCCTAAAAGGGCAAATCAGGAGTACCTCCAACCGCCGAAAATGTATGAGAAGATGTATGAATGTGGAAGAGGCGAAAGAAGTGTGTCAGGATCGTAGCTTGTGGCAGTCAATAGTCTCTGCCTACCCCCATGGGATACGGGCGTGAGTGTATATGTATGTATATATATGTATATGTATGTACTTCTAAACTTTATTTACATAATTAATTACTTACTAAATGTACAGATTTGACTATAATTCAAAATAAATTAAATAACTAACTATGTATATATTGACAGTCTCCGTGGCGCAGTAGGCGAGTAGCCGGCTATGAAACGAGAGGCCGTGGGTTCGATTCACGCGTGGGACAAATGTTTATGTGACAGACAGATATTTCGGGTCTGGGTGTTTTGAGACCGAAAGTCTCGTAGTTCCTGATACCCACGACACAAGACTCGTATCTTAGTGTGGGATCGGGGCTATGTGTGTGACTGTTGGGTGTTATTTATTTATTATATATTTCAGTACAAATTGGTTGGCACGAATAAAGCGTAGTCGTTGGGAATTCACATTACATACAAAGTGCAACAAAGTACCGTAGTGGAGCTTAGAGATATAACGCCATATACGTTCTCGGTATGTAAGCCGCAGTAATCGGGATAATGTACGGGGTTCAGTCGGGACGTAGTCGGGCGTCTAGTGTATATCACACACTGCATTTATTTAGAGTCTATTTGGACTCTGTTAAGCAGAAAAGATCCAACTAAAACTATGTAACTGAAAATTAATTATAAAACATGACAAGTTTTTTTAGGTAAATGTCATCAAACTGCCTGGATCTTTAGTTCACATATGAAACTTGATTAGGACATTATGGATGTATGTATTGAACTCGATTTCATAAAAAATTTTGGTTGTATCTTTTCTGCTTAACAGGGTCCTTGTACTCAGGATGGTCTGTGGTCGAGCAAGCTTGACTTTAGTTAAAATTAATTGGTCATTGCTGTATTATCCGTAATTGCAGACATTAGCTTGACGAAAATCTAAATTTGCATATTAAATCATGGTTTCGAGATGTATCACTGTTTCCAGCGTCTGGTATATATTTGATTTAAATCACGACTATTTGTTTTAACCGCTTTCAAGTTACGTCGTTAGTACGTTGTTAGTCTTCTTTCATAGTTATATGTCATCGCGTAATCAAAGGTTTATTCACAATGAAATAATTTGTTTTAAAGAAAAATCATTTTGACAAAGATTTACACAGTCGTTAAAATTGACTACGGGTGAAATAACACGGTGTTAATGAGGTCGCATTTTGATCTTAATTAGAATTTTTGGATTTATTTACGTAATTATAATTAATTTTGGCCACTTGCTTCAAAACTCTGACGCCACTCATTCATCCACTGTTTAATTTAACTATTTTTTAGGACGACAATTGGCAACATTTTCACTAACTCCTAAATAGTAGTTAAACCGTGGTTGAAATATCTTCTCTCTCTAATAGTTTTAGTACAACACGATACTTCCCTCGCCCGTCGTTCGCGACTTGCGCATATCTAAAATCAGTAAGACAGTACCACCACGTACTAATGTTAAAGTATGAGTGTTGCCATATTTTCTTAAGTCATTGTGTACAAATTGGATATGGTAAGATCATTTGTTATCTGTCAACAGTTGAATATTACGAAAATAAATCAAATTAAAAGAGATGCTTGGTTTAATTTATCGCATTCCCCTGCGATTAAAACCCCACTATTTTTATGTGATTTATAATGGAACAGGGAATCGAGGCTGGAATGTTGCGAAAGTTAGCTACGTCCGGCGCTGTACAAAGGCACTGAAAAAAAAAGAACAATGAAAGTTAAGGTTGTAACCTGTTGTATTGACGATTTGAGCTGTTCTACTATCATTAAAAGTATTGTTATTCGTGGGATTTAGTTTGGTATTGAAAGTTGGTTTTTATAAAATAATAATACTAGCTCTGTATTAAACATTGTCCCACTGCTGGGCACGAGCCTCTTGTACTAATGAGAGGAGCTAGGCCTTAGTCCACCACGCTGGCATAATGAGGGTTGATTGACTTCACATACCTTCGGAATTCTTATGAGAATTTTCTGGTATCCTGCCTCACGATGTTTTCCTTCACCGTTAAAGCAAGCGATAATTAACATTTTAATACACGCATAAGTTTAGAAAAGTCAGAGGTGTATGTCATTTGGTCCGGTCCTTGACGGTCCGTACCGCAACCAACTAGGCTGTCGCTCCTTTTTTGTTTTTAATAGTTAACGTAGCTATGGCTAGTTATGGCTATTAGTAGTTATGGCTAACGTAATATACTGTCTTATTTTGGTTGAACGAAATGAAATTCCGAATTAATTAATATATATTTTTTAAGATAGGCAGTTAATTATATTATTTACAGCGTACTTTTACTCCATTCCATGTATATGCTTATTTGCATTCCATATATTCATATAAAAAATATATATCGACGGTTCGCGGCATGTTTGATTTAAGCGACATTTTTGAAAAGTTACAGCAGAGGTTTATAGTTTTTTTTTTCAAAGAAAATCTCTTATATAGAATATTGCGTGCATTTTAGTACAATTAATATATTACTTGAGTAAGCACGTACTGCATTACTTATATTCATGTATTTATGAGGAGTAATTACTAAACTAAATTGCCCTGAAAAAAAATTGCCTTGTTTTAAGTGCCAGTTGATTTAAGTGCTAAAAACAGCACAAAAACATTGAAACTAGGTTAAAAAGATGCAGAAAAATTTTCTAATTCTGAATTTGTATATAACTCAATATCGCAATAAATCAAATAGCCTGCCAACCTTCAATATGTATACGCTGTAAGGTAAAATTTAATCTATACATAGAACGTATCTATATTAATGCGATATGAAAATGAAATGATGCTATAAAACTAGAGTTCGCTTTTTAATTAAATGAGCGCGTGTTTTACTGGCTTACTCTCTTGGGAACAAATAGCGAGTAATGAAGCTGTCTGCGTTTTATTTAACGATGTAACGTACCTAAACTAAATGGTTAAAAACGTGGAGTTTTGAAATAGTTTTGACAAATCTGTTGGATTAATCATCCCATGGACGTTATAGGTATACAAATATATATTTTTTTTGCTGTACTTAGATTATATAATTTGAAGTAGTGAATATTGTTGCTATAATATTGTGAATATTGTTGGTGATTTGTGGTAAATTGAATCTATAGTATAACATGTAATTTGTGTCAATGGAAGGGACTGTCGTCTAAGATACAGGCTCGGCCTAGTTTAGACGACAGAGCTTATTACTTATCATGTTTAAAACCACATGTGAGTGTAGTCTAAGGTATGTAATTATTTGGTGACAATAAACGTTATTATTATTATTAAAAAATAATAAAAACTTTAAGCAACACCAATTTTTTTTACTATCCCTATTTTTGGACGCATACAATTTTTTATTATTATTTTATTTTAAATGTCGTTTGTTATTGTTAACAATTAGTAGCCAAATTCAAACTTGCGAATACCTCGATAAGTTATTGTGAAATCTTTTAACACCCATAGAAACTATCCTAAGTTGGATAGTTTCTATGGCCTTCAATTTGCCCTGTATTTTGGAGTCTGACGAGGGTATCGCGTGACCGATGTCCCAGCCGAACTTAATCCAGGCAGTTGACATTACAATTGGCCAGCTAAATCGTTTCATGCAGTTGACAGCAAGCCGTGACCCTATGTTGACCGCGTGAGAGATTGGATTACAGCATTAAAACTTACGGCTGGTTGTCCACAAGTTGTGCGTAATAGACTGTACGGAGTGTCAGAGCACCTATAAGCGAACATACCCATACTACGTGACACATTTTTTACAACCCCTCTCCGCCCCCACCCCCCTTCTTGACCACCGGTAACATATACCAGGACCAGCCTCTAGTTTTCACGTAGTAATTCATAAATATGGTTTTAAATAATTTTTGTCAAAGCACCTGTGAGTATAAAACGCGCTAAATGCTGCGCGCCATATAGGAATATAGCTCTAAAAAGCGCGAGATTTATCTAAAGTATATTGACTACGAGACCTAAGTCCCTCCACCGCTTCTGTGACCAAGCGTGGTATTTTGACGACCCCCCCCTGGACGGGTCACGTAGTATGAGTAGGTACGTTCCCAAAATACATACGCATGGTTTAATCCGAAGATAATGTTTAAAAATAAATCCGGTGATGTTTGATGAATATCTACCATGGAAATTGAGTGATACAGAAACAAAGGAACCGTGTCTTGTTCCCTGATAACAATGATTTGGTGTTTAACCTCATACGATATATAGACACTACGACGTAAATAGATAGAGAGTTGTGTAAGAATACTCAATATATGGAGATTTTTTATTACACCTATTTTTATCATTGAAAATAATATTTCTCTAATGACTACGGTGATGATACTTATGAAGTAATTCATTGAAAAATCTCAACGTACCCGGTACCTATTACTTTTACAACAAGCTTTACAAAAAGGTAAAATCTGTATATATAAAAGAAGAAACTGACTGACTGACTGACTGACTGATCGATCAACGCACAGCCTAACCGGCTGGGGTTAGAGACTTGAAATTTTGACAGTAGGTACCTTTTATCACGTAGGCATCCACTAAGGAAGGGTTTTTGGAAATACCACCCCTAAGGGGGTACCATAGGGGATGAAAGTTTGTATGAAAATCCGTCATTTTTGAAGTTAAATTCATGAAAATTTGTATTTGGCACTTTAGTTAAAAATAAAAAATATATGTTTCAGGATTTTTGGAAATTCCGCCCCTAAGGGGGTAAAATAGGGAATGAAAGTTTGTATGAAAGTCCGTCATTTTTAAGTTAAACGCATTAATATTGGTATTTTTTATTGTATACTTTTTCTCCCAAACATGACCTCCACGCGGGCGGAGCTGCGAGCAACATTAATAATAAAGCATTAAAAAATGCCGTCACATCGCTCTTGGCTACGTGATACTTCAGCTTTGTCGGGGCACAGACTATTCAAATCTTTTTTTTATTGAATAGGCTTACGTTTGACCACTATCTCGCCTGATGATAAGTGATGATGTGGTCTACGGTGGAGCACGCTCGCCTAGAAGATGCCCATGTTATATTTTTCGGGAAATATAGACTACCGCAAAGAATTCCACTCTATAGCGGTGCGTATGATAAATGTACTAGCAAACGCTTCCTACGCACTGGTGGTATATCTACAATGTATCGATGAATCAACATCATCAACAAACGTCAGAATCATAAGTGTTAATTAAAACCTTAAAAATCTAATTAGAAAACTATATTTTCGGCTAATTCTGTTTACATTAATATCCTATTCCAAGACGTAGACAAACGAGGACGAGATGTTATTGGAAACATGATACCGGCCACTCAGCAAGAGAAAATAATTGCTGGAACCCTCGTCTTCGACCCAACAACACCGTTTGAACAAAATTTTTTCATAAAAAATAGACTAAACAAATTGGCTGTATGCCTTATTTATGTCGTTGCCTTTATTTCTTATTGTCTATTTATTATGACTACTGAAGGCTTGAATAGGGTATAGAAATATGTTATGTATGTGAATAAATAGGAAAGAAGATAAACGTAAAAACGCCGGGAAAATCTCATGCAAAAATTCTTTTTGAAATCACGAGGTCAAATGCTTTCAGACATGTATAATTTATCCATTATGAACTACTGAAACCGAAACCAGCGTGTCATTGGCACTGATGTATTTCAGATGACATATATCATGTCAGGGTCTCAGTTATGAGGCAGTTTTCGCTTTAATTAAATTTTCGCAGTAATTAGTCAACTAGGGTCATGATTTTTTTTATACATAATCATTACATCTGACAATTTATCTCATTTATTGATATTTTATATAAAAATAAATTACTTACCCGAGAGACATTGAGCAAGTACCACTAGAAAATTAGTTTATGTGCTTTACATTTTTCTTACATTACATCAGCACGCCGTCGTTTAACCGTTATAACTAATTTATTATAGACAGTATTTATTTACTTTAAGTATCATAAAATTACTTCTGTCTACTGTCTTCAATTCATTCAGTCATTCAGCAATTGGAGAATCTGCTTCACATCATTTTCTTATTTAATAATACTGAAAGTCGAGAATAACAATTAAAATTCAGTCAGTCAAAAGTTTCATAACGGCGCAAGTTCTTTACTAAACGGGAATAATTTAGCAACTTTATTATCGGTGCTCGGTAGAAGCGAAGTATCTAGCGCAACACACGGTGTTTATGTAAAGTTATTTCCCTTTATTTTCACAGTATGAGAAAGTAAACAACATTTTCTTGTTATAAAAGTAATACCTTCTAAAATGGGATTCTCTTTTCCACACACCGCGTCAGTACACGTTTACTATACGAAAGAAGATTTTATGTGCATTGTTTGAAAATTATTAGTATTTTCTATTGTTACCTACGCTCGCAATGTGTTTAAGTATTTATTTCCAGTGTAACTGGCGTGGGATATATCAAACAATACTTCTGTTAAACGATATCGGTACACACCTACGTACTACGATCATACAAAAACACATTTCTGTGTAATTTAACACACGATACGCACCTCAATACGCCATAAACAAAGGATTTATTTATGACCATAATGAAATCTTGATTTATATTGTTATGTGTTGTAATGTATATTAGAGTAATGGTGTATAGATTTTACTTAACACTTTGCGATTCGGATCAGACAAATATAAGCTTACTACATTGTTTTCTTATTATGGGGCCTGTAACTGATTAACCCAACCTTCTGTTATCGCCACCTCATCAATTAACTAATAATAAAGTGTCGTTTCCAAAGGCTTATATCAACATCTATGGTTGTTTCTGAAGCCACGGCTACCAGGGTCTTGGGTTGTGGCCTCTCTGTGTCATGTTTAAGGAGGCTGCATAGCGGGGATGAGAAAGAGCTGATCCCGCTTGGTGTCGTGGACGTGAAGGCAATAGCAGAAATCGCCGGAATTCCTCTGGCTAGGGGCATGGTAGATTGTTAGACAATAAATCAATATCTAATCCCTTCAATCAATTATCATGATTTTCGCCAGTAAAAACCGCCATAACGGAATATTTGTACATAGAATACATATTTTTACAAATTATAAAGTTCTAAAATTACTTTCACTAAGAAGAATAAGACACGATCAAGCACACCGCCGGGATCATTAAGGTACGCAACAAAAAGGACCCATTTATATCTCCCTAAGGGTCTCCTATGTCCTTATAAAATATGCTAGGTACTGTAACGTATTATAATAGCAGTCTCCGCAACTGTTTCGTCTCCACTTACAACTAGCTGTGAAATATCTTTTGCAATTTGCTAACCACTTTTAGTTTGCACATCTACTCTTATATGAGAGTTGTTAGAATAGACGTTACGTTGTGAATATCGTGGTGGATAAATCTCTTTAATATATAACGGATATTAAATATTCATCAATAAATCTTGCGCGTTTATAACGTACGATAAACTCACTCCGAAATTGCTTCGTTTTGGCGTAACACGAACCCAAGCGGTTGCTTTAACGTGATATAACGTGCGATTTCGAATATATTTTATCTATTCAGCGATCGAATCTAGTAGAGCGTAGTAAAATAGTTTTCATTTATATCTCCCATTTCCCCGTTTCCTCGGGCGTACACTTTCACAGTTGGGTTGAATTTTCAATATGGCCGTGATCCGACGGCGGTTGCTACGCGGTATTTTCCGTAGCCCGTAGCGTTAGTACGATGCCGTAGAGCGGTCGGTTCGCTTAATAGGCAGCCTCGTGGTTCTGCGTTCATTTATCGCTTGGCTTGCTCATAATTATTAATTACTTTAATGTTATAAATCGCAGCTTGAAGCTTGCTGAATTGTTTTATTTAACTGGAATTGCTACTCTTATTTATTGGTAGTAATATAGATGATAATATATAATATTATTTTATTAAATATTAACGTAGCTGCGATACGTCGTGAAATAATTTGTTATAGGAAAATAAATGATAAAATAAACAATTTTATTTTGGTAAAATATTTCTTAAGGAGTACTTATAGCCGGCAAGAAAATAACCATAAACACTTAGAGTAAAAGTTAATTTTCACGAAACATAATATTATTAGAAAAATATTGACCAAATATCTCAAGTACTTCGATCGCTATAACTTTGCACCATTTAAATACTGATCAGAAAGCTTTCTCTTTCATAAGATCCTTTAATTTATGCGCATAATTGATTTTTAAAAAAGGTTGTTAGATAAAATGATACTACACAAAATGAGATTTATTAAATACGTGTTAAGTGTTATTCTTGCGGTATTTTGGCGCGGTATCATAACAACTCGGTCGTGTAACATGTTCAACAGACAAAAAATACATTTAACCTCACCGCTATTAAATATAATCTTTTTTACACGCCTATCATTACGTATTTTATTATACTGTTCTGTTAACTTAGTGATGTTAATATATTAATTAATTTTATGAATTATCAGATTTCTATGATGATATGATTAATGTTTTTCTGTGTTCTTAAAATACATATTTTGTACTTACTTGCTAATTAATTTCATTGCTACTGAAAGCGAGCCTTCTTCTTATTCTTCCTCGTTCCCTCAATGCTGAGGATCACGACCACATGTCGTCATACTCCACTGTGTGCGGCCTTGAGCCGTGTGGACCGCCCGTTGCATGCTGCCGCCCACCGCTTTCCTCACTGTATGTGACCACCATGTAGGTGCCCTTCCTCGAGCACGTCTACCTTCCATTTGCCCAACAATGAAGAAACTTAGGACTCGTTTCTGCCATATTGAAGAGAGTCGCAAGTGATGTTGAGTTCTTTTAATACAGAATCATTAGTCCTCATCGCAGTCCAAGGTATACGGAGCAATCGCCTCCAACATAGAAAGCTAGTTGTTACACTTGAATACATTATAAGTTTCTCGCACACAATTATGAATAAATATTCTTGGTTACGTTTATTAGACGACAGGTTGATGTTATGAAACACATATATACATGTACATACACTCACGCCTGTAATCCCCGAAGGGGTAGGCAGAGGTGTAACTAGTACACCCACTTTTCGCCGAATTTCGGTCCCATAATGTGATAGGGGGCGAGCCTATCGCCATACCGGGCACATCATAAACACATATATACAATATATATATAATATATAACCGGAAACACATATATACGTCTATAGAAATTCGCTTTGTGCTGACGTCCATGTAGATTTTCGTAAATCGTTATTTCGCCCTATTAGAATTCTGTGCATTTTATTCAACTAGTGCAGTAATATGTACATCTGCTGCACTATAAATTCTAATCCATAGCAGAAATTAATAAAAACATTGACACTTGAACATAGCTAACGTTTCGGCCTCAAACAAATATCTGCAATGCAACACTCATATTTTGTGTATACATCGTGCCATGCATAATAATATGAATGACCGAGGATGAAGCTGCGAGCTTAGATCACAATATTTAGGTTATCGGCACAGTAGGTCCCAGAGTTCACGTAGTTGTTATTTGTCACGTCGACTGTACGCGGTACTATGCAAAATATGAGCAATTGCATTCGTTATGCGCGCACATGTGTGTTATAACACAAAATACATATTTATATAAAATGGAGCTCCTTATTCTTACAAATTAATGATATATTTTTAAAAAACATCCAACTTTCTAAATTAACCCGTATTTTTAACGGTAACTTCCTTGTGTGTCTATCTATGTATGTCGGTTTGTATAATAGGTTGTGTTCCGAGGAATTGTTTGAAATGATGCCCACGGCCACTTTCTACCATCACAACGCTCGCCATCGACAGGGAGTTCATCCTCACACATTGGAACCTAAATGGTCACGCACAGCTCGGTTTCAGAGGAATTTCCTCCCGCGAACGCTCCGAATGTGGAATGAGCTCCCCGCCGAGGTTTTCCAAGGGGACTACAGTATGGGGCTCTTCAAGAAGGGAGTAAATAGGTTTTTGAAGGGTCGACAACGCGCATGTGATGCTCTTTTTGTTGCATGCGTCCATAGGGTACGGTAACCGCTTACCATTAGGCGGGCCTTAAGCTTGTTTGCCACTATCGTGGTATTAAAATAAACTTAAACCATGAGTTACGTGAACGACAAGTTGACAGATCACCTATCTAACTATCTGGATTCCGTAACCTCGAACGATAATAAAACATAAACAAATTTATTTTACAAAGCCTTTAACAATTCCAATAGTAAATACAGTCGACTCTCGATAATTCGAAGTCGAAGGGACCTTTCTAACACTTCGAATTACTAAGAGATCGAAATGTTAGGTTTGTAATACCAAGAGGAAAACAAAAAAGTTCGAATTACCTACATATTTTTGTAATCAGTGAGCCTTTTTAAAGAAGTCTTTAATATTTGTTTGCTTCAAACTGATATTTTAAAATTAAGAGTACTTGAAAAGCTCCCTCGTCAATTCCGGATTGAATACAGAATTTTTCTAATGTGCCCAACGACGATACGATAGGCCTACATAATCGTTTATGTGTATAGAAGTTTCAACATGTAATTATTTCGATTTTTCGAGTGTTTGCGTGAAAGAATTACCGCGTGTTTTTGATAATTATTGATTGTTTTTTCTTCGAATTATCGAGTGTACCAAAAACCATTGAATTTATTTGATGTATCGAGAGTTTTGCTAGGGGCCTAACAATTATTTCAAATTATAGAGGTTTGAATTATCAAGAGTAGACTGTACTAAAATGACCACTCATTTATATCTGCATTATGTATTTCACCAGTACGCAGTATGTATTTACGAAACTAAAATAATCCTTGTATATTTTAAAATAACCGAATGACCAAAATTACTGACCTCTTTCGCAAACAATGCACAACCTTTCGCGTCGTGTTTGTTTGTGTCCGCTCCATAAAGAGGTAATCAAAGTATTTTTGTACAACTGGGTAAATTTTAATTAGGTGTATATTAAGAGCTTTGTAGCCGGTTGCCGAGTAATATATATAGCACAGCATAATTAAATGAGATTAGGGACGAGGGTATTCCAATTCCTTTGTGACGCGTATCCGAACACGGTTTAATGAAAGTGCCCCTTGTTTGGAGACGCTCGAACGTGACTTTCCTTTTATTTTTCGCTTTTATTTAATGTATTATGTACCTATAGTAACTTTAACAGCGACTTTACTGTGCCCTGGCATTGTAGAAGTGTATGGGCGGCGATGACTACTTACCATCAGGTGGCCCGTCTGCTCGCCTACCTATCTAAGCACTAAAAAAATATAGATATCATACAGATTTATTTTTATTTTGGTTATGTGATAATATTCTTGAGAGGGTACATGATTGAAGGATGAAGAAGTGTTATTCATGTACGAGTCTTTATTGAATTAAATATAGAAGTGGTGGATTGCTGTTGCGTTTAACGATTAAGATAATCGAAAAACTATCATAATCCTTATTACTCAAAAGACTGCCACGTACCCATTATTATTATTATCTTATGGATATTTATAGGCGATGGAGATCACCGGCCATAAAATCATTCGGTTGGTCACTCGCAATAATAAAAATAACAATTATTTAGAAAGTCTGGTTGATTTAAAATTGTTTACCTTTTCGAGCTAAATCATTTCTGAAATTCTGTCAATTAGTGGCAATAATTGTAAAGACATCCAAAATGACTACCTAAGATTTAAAAATACTTACATTCAAAGATTAAAAAATATTATTATTTAAAAAAATAATAATAGGCTTTAAATAATCATAAAGTTAGAAGTCCATATAAATAATACTAGCCCTGTATTAAACATTGTCCCACTGCTGGGCACGGGCCTCCTCTACTAATGAGAGGGGTTAGGCCTTAGTCCACCACGCTGGCCTAATGCGGGTTGGCAGACTTCTCATACCTTCGAAAAACTCTCAGATATGCAGGTTTCCTCACGATGTTTTCCTTCACCGTTAAAGCAAGCGATAATTAACATTTTAATACACACATAACTTTAGAAAAGTCAGAGGTGTATGCCACTTGGGTTTCGAACCTACGACTTTCGTCTTGACAGTCCGTACCGCAACCAACTAGGCTATCGCTGCTATCGAATGCTGAAGTCCATAAAGGATCGTAAAATTTTACGTTACATTAGTATTTTTACTAATTTGATGTATGTGTATATTGAAAAAAATTATAAAAGATCTATTGAAAGTATATAATATAACGTAACGAGTTTTTTCCGAATAAAAAAAAATATCATATTAATGTTAATTAATTTTTAATTATTAATTTTTTATCTGAACCGGCACAATGACCTCTACCCGCAGGTACCTTTATATCCACTCATTACGCAATGCCCTGTATATTTTTATGGGTCATATGTGTGTGTTTCTTTTATTTCATCGCGTAAATAACCTGACGTTGTGATAGCAGTGCACCCAAAAGGTAACAAGGTCGAGGTTACATGCATCAAAGGTCATAATTGTTTTAATTTGTAATTTTAATAGTTCATTAAACAACGAAGGACTAAGGCCTAACCCCTCTTATTAGTAGAGGAGGCCCGTGCCCCGCAGCGGGACAATGTATACCTAATACAGGGCTAGAGTAAATATAATGTTTCATTAGAAATGATTTTATTTACAAATTTTATAGTACTTTATAACTAATGAAACCATATTTCACATATTATGTTTTTAATGTTATCAATTGAAATGCCTGGCAAGGAATTTCCTGCTACCTCAGAAGTAAATGTACGTATCAGAAATTAGTGTTCCCGGGCAGACGTTGTCCTGCCATAAACCGCCTTCTCTGTAGACTGAATTTTAGTTGAAAAAATAAAAATCAGATCTCGATAACAGCTCCATCTGTCGGATCTAAAACTATGTTGTCTTTTAAGTTGGACCCAAGCACACACATACACAAAATTTCATTGAAATCGGTTAAGTGGTTTCAAAGTCTATAACGGACATAAATAGAATATTTTTTTGTGTTTTATATAATAATAATAATAATACTAGCCCTGTATTAAACATTGTTCCACTGCTGGGCACGGGCCTCCTCTACTAACGAGAGGGGTTAGGCCTTAGTCCACCACGCTGGCCTAATGCGGGTTGGTAGACTTCACATACCTTCGAAATTCGTATAAGAATTCTCAGATATGCAGGTTTCCTCACGATGTTTTCCTTCACCTTCACTTTGATGTGTTTTATATATATGGATTAAATATTTAAAATATATTATATTACCAAGTCTAATTGTGATTATAACATTTGACACTATTAACAGTATATCCAAATATATATACTTACGTACAAAACTCATAATGCTGAGTGCTATTATCCGCTCCTAAGGTCATACCATCGGGGTTATGAAATATATATTATTTAGTCTGCAGGCTGATATTCATCTCCGAAATGATAATAGAAATTTTCGAGCGTAATTCATCTTATGTTTCTCACATATTCGACGCGGTATTACTATAAGCATTTTTGTTATGGAAATTAAACGTTGCATCTTTAACATATAAACAAAAAGCGGACCATTATATTTTTATAGATAAACATTAGAGAACTTTTCTTATTGCAACGGGCAGCAAAATTATTTATTTTTAAATCATCAACTTTAATGCTTAATGTACTAGAAATAGAGTTATGTAATCAAAGACACTTTGAGCTTGATTTTTTCATATAGATATGCAATTTCAATTTGTCCTGAGTATGTCAAATCGAAGTGCGTGACGTGTACATGTTGATTGGGTCCTCGGATTTCGGATTCAGACTCGGTTTGTTTTTGTCCTGGCACGGCAAAGTGACCACACTGCACCTGATAGTAAGCGCAGTGCCTTTCAATTAGAGTATCGAGTAGCCAGAGACAATCTATCCCCAGATCCTCAACACAAACATGGCCTTCACACTACGCCATGGACAAGAAGGTGAAGAAGTAGTCGAGGGTCTAGTGTCAGAGTACTCAGAAGGCCGCAAAATGCTCAAAAACCGTAACCCAACTCTAGACCTACATAAACCGGATGTACACTGGTTGATGCTGGAACGCGACATACTTACGGGTTTTACACCCTGTGTACGGTGGTCGCTATCTGGGCGGATATGAATATCCTAACAGCAGCAAAGGTTTCACAGCTAATGAAAGACTGCAATCCACGCGTACTGGATTGCGGAGCCACAGCTTCGTGGTATCTACTACCCCGGCTCGAACCAAGAGGTTCGCAAACTCGTATTTTTGTCGCACCATCAAGCTGTGGAACAGTTTGCCAGCTACCGCGTTCCCTCCTTCCTATGATCGTGGGTCCTTTAGGCGTAGTGTAAAGAAGCTAAACAGCAGGCCGGCATGATTGTGTTGAGTAGCGAGGGATAGACTGTCTCTTGCTACTTGATACTCTATCTGGACGGCACTGCGCTTACCATCAGGTGCAGTGTGGTCACTTTGCCGCGCCAGAATAAAAAAAAAGAGACGAAAATAGATGAAATAAAACTCTGTAGACTGTGATAAGAATAGGTGGATAAAGATTAAACTTTATTTCGATGAAGTTTGACAGATTTCTCTCTCTACTCAGTTCTGTTATTAATCAAACAGAAACTTATGGTTGCAACGTGAAGCAAGATGGATGGCTTTTCGCATTATGGATTGCCCACCTGAATCGTCCTTGACCGAATTGTTTTTTTTTGTAGATCAAATAAGAACACCAAATATCAAAGGGTCTAATCCATCATTTCGGCTTGAGTGCTATAGGTTTTACAAGGATAAGTAAAATAAATATATTCATCCTCGACTGGAATACCTCGGTGGCGTACTTGTAATTGTGCATGCGTTATGACTGCTGTGCTTAGGTCTCGGGTTCGATTCCCAGGTCGGGTAAATGATATTGGGTTTTTCAGCAGTATCAGCCCAGAGTCTGGAATTGTGCCTGGTATACGCTCGCCCCCTATCACATTTGCATTATCACACATGCGTGGATCAAACCTGCGGCCTCTCATTTCACAGCGAGCTACTCGCCTATAGCGCCATGGCAAAATAAAAGTAGGTAACACCTAAAATTGCACATTATTTAAGTTCAGTCAATCTTTTTTAACCCTACCTGGCGGTATGCAGTTTCGCTAGAGAAGAACGACCAAGAAACTCTAGCGTTGATCTTTTCGAACACCGGTAACAATATTTGGACATATAATTTAAATTTTATAACAAAATAATTAATGTTCTCTATGTAGCTCGATTCTTATAGCCGGTTGGGATCCGAGTAGTCAGCTGGATCAGTAGCTCAATGAGTTATTGGCAAAAAGTTGCGATAGGTAAATGAAGTCGCTAGCGCTGTAGCATTGTTTTTATGTATGGAATGTTTCGTTGTTATACTACAGATTTTAGTTTCTCACGTAACCGCTAGAGGCGCTGTTCATTTCGTCATATAAATATTTTACGTTGTCGCTAGCGATTACAAGTGAGAAAACTCATGGTTGAGCTACAGAAGTGCTAGAGCATTCACCTTACCTGATACCTGATGTAAAACAGAAATTCCGCTGTATAATTTAACTTCACTAGACTAAAACCTTTTATGTGTAAAAACAATATTTAAACCCCCTTTTAGTTAAATTGAAATGACAGAAATGGTCATAACGAAAGAAAAATAACTCAGGAAATATTTTATGTGCGAAAGTACCTAACATAAAAGCTTTTTGTCGGTCTACACAGTTAGCCACTTTATCTAGGCTGGTTCAAGAGTACAAATTAAGAACTTTTTAAGAGGAACAATTCCGTCATACATGATTGTTACGTAACTTTAACCGTTTACGCAGTGCACGCAACGGAAGCTCTCAAAAGGAAAATAAATAAATAAAGAAAATAAATTTTCCCCGTTTTTGCAACATTTTTCATTGCTGGTCCGCTCCTATTGATCATAGCGTGATGTTATATAGCCTATAGCGCTCCTCGATAAATGGGCTATCCAACAACAAAAGATTTTTCAATTCGAACCAGGAGTTCCTGAGATTAGCGCGTTCAAATAAACAAACAAACTCTTCAGCTTTATATATAAGTATATAGATATAGAAACATTTTTATCTTATTGAATATTTATAATATATTTTTTTTGTATTCAAATCAATTTAACTCTGTTTATAAACAAGCGTGTTTAATATACTATGTTAATTGTGGTGAAATAAATAATTTATCTGGAATTACAATAAGTTTTTAAGTTATTTCAAGTCAAAGTGAGAGTAACGATAGGCAGCGTCTTTGCTGTGCCCTGGCATGGCAGAAGTCTATGGGCGGCAGTGACTACTTACCATCAGGTGACCCATCTGCTCGTCTGCCCATCTAGGCACAAAAAAATCTGCTGTTATAAAAATTAAATCTTTGATTTCAAACAATATAAGTACAAGGTATGCGACATCATTAGTCGATTTAGCATAACATAATAAGAACTCACGCCTTTATTCCATAGGGATGCAGCTAAGATGCAGCTAGGTAGCACACCCATTTTCTGCGGTGCTTATTTCCCTCCCATCGCGGGCATTGAAGATTGAAATTATAATACCGGGCTACTCATCTGTGATTGAGATTGCCCAACCTATAGCTGATCCCAAGACCCAGGCTCATCAACATATGTACGCTGTCCAAAGATCAAAGAGGCAATATATAGCTCTGTCTGAGAGTAAGTAGTCATACAACATTTATTTAAAATAAATAAAATCATTAAGCCGTATATCGTGTACCTGTTATTCTTGTTTGCAGATGTAGAAAGCCTATTCTAACTATAAAAACAATTAAAGCTTTGATCTGAATAGTTAATTAGTTGTTAAGTCACAAAGGAAAAGTACCTATGCTATCAGATTCAAGATTCCTCATACAATCGTAAATAAAGAAATGTCAGACAATAAAAACTGAATGTAATGGACTAGTTCTCAAAATACATAAGGACTTGACGGGCAATTTACGATCGTATATTATAATATTGTTATGATTTTATATTATAACCGCATTCATCAATAGAACTTCTAACAATATAAACAGACTAATTCAGGATTTTAATCATTGTCTATGCCTCGAGTACTTATTAAATATACCTTATTATTATTATTTTAAAAGTGGTAGAGCCAAGCTGTAGTCATATTTGTCTACAGCATGAATGGGCCGGCTCGACCGGGGTAGTACCACTGTCTCACAGAAAACCAACGTAAAGTGACAGTTCACTGTCGCGTTTCGTATGGTAAGTGAGATATCCGGAGGCCCAGATTCTCCCTTCCCTTCTCTAATCCCTATTCCTGTCCTTTAATGCCGACAGCGCATACGTATTACTTTCGGTATTGTGGATGTTCATGGGCGGTGGAGATCACTTAATATCAGGTGACCCACTGGCTCGTTTGTCCGACTATACTATAAAAAAAAGATGCAGTTCAAGACATGCCTTTAAAATATACCTGTATTTCATTGTTAAAATACTAAGAAACGTGATTTTTAAATATTTATTAAATTATTTGATTACTCTCTAATAGTTGTATCTTTTTACTTTATAACGACTATGTCATGGTTATTAGCACGAGTATTAGTCACTCAGATTCAATCAGCCAAGGCGAGTGTACGCCTCACACTCGGGGCGGAGAGCAAAGAGGTTCGTTACGTGATAACAACACCGTAGGTTTCAATTAAAACTCGTTAAAGAAGTCTGTATCACTGAGTACGTAGCACTTCCTCGCGTTAATTAATAAATCTTCGACGTCGTAGCGAGAGTCAATTAAAATTTCATGAGATATTTACACATATTACTCTCAAGCTGCCGGCAAAAGGATGTTTGTGTTTTATGAGTTCATACAAGGTGTACTTGGAACTTATAAATAAATCCAACAGATACTTTGTTAGGTGTATAAACTGCTGTAGTTTTATTTTTACCTATAAAAGAAATAAAGGTATAGTGACTATGTGATATTGACATAAAGTGCTTCTTAAGTTACTACTAAGTATTAACGCCCCCGAAATTTTGTCTCTATTTGACCGAGCTAATCTTCTTGAATGATTAAATCTATTTTGAGGGGGTTCCCAGTTAACTGGTAGAGATATTTTCTGAAAAAACTCAAGACAACTTTTTAATCGGAAAATATTTTTGCTTTCCGAGTAAAAATTTAAAGTATTAGAATATCACAAAAACCAAGCATTTATCCATGACAAAATACATGGATAAAATGTACTAGAATAATTATTGAATAGATTATAATATTGAACAAGCATTTAAATAATTAGTCAAAGTAAAGTTACATTAATCGATACCTACAAGGGTATTTTATTATGAAAGCACTACAAAGTCCCACCAAAGATGGATACACTTTTTGCAGGCGATAATACCGACTTATTAAACACGTTATGCTAATTTTATTGGACATTACTAAATATATACTAATAATACTCAATGACGCTTTGGGCTGTATCTATAACTCCCATTGTTTAGACATTTGAGGGTATTCCATAAATGGCTGTGGGTACATTGATAACTACCGACTGAGTGGGGGTATAGATTTGCAATAAAAGAGAGTGCCCGGCGTTCCGGAGCATCGTCCATTCTCGGACTGTCCACAGTGCGGACATGGTGTGCAATGAGTTCACATCGGCCTATACAGCTGTTGGTCTGGCGGCAGTTCAGCATAGGAAGTTATGCTGTCCGTGCGCACTTGAGACTAATTGGAAAATAGTATTTGATAAATCCTAACATGCTTGTTGACGGTGCACACTGAGGTGTATAACAATGATCATTCTAGTGGCAATCGTCGTTTATTGCCTAAGGTATCCATCTTAAATATCACTGTGTTGTGTTTCTAAAACTAGTATTTTTAATGGGATGTAAGCGCTGAACTTATGGACGTACTTACAATATGTACACAAAGTCCAACACAATAAATAATTTGAACAAATAAAAAAAATCATGGATATTAATAACTTCGAACACTTCGAATGATTATAAATACATTATTGTCTATGGAAAATTCGATCAAGTTAGTAAAATTATGTGGTCAATTTATGAATACTTAATTTTTCTATGAATATAGTTCGTAATTTGACGTATTACAAGCTGTGAATAATGTTATTAGAGGGAGCGCCGCTACAGAGGAGTGGAACGAGCTTGTAATTTAATAAATTACTATTTTAATTGGCTTACGCTTTGTTGCGAGCTCGTTTGTTAAAGGCTATTATAAAGCTTATTCACAGCATCAAAGTTGAAAATCCAAGAATTTCGTTTCTCTACGCAATTAAATAACGCCTTGCGAATGCCCCTTTGTGGATAGCGACTAAGAATAGTAAGAATAAATTGAAACTACTGAGACTTTAAGACTATCTGCACGTCTGAGGGCACGAAATATTCTCGGCTCTTGTTACCTGAGTAATCCCTTGGCGGTAGAACGCGATCTCCCCCGCCTGAACAACTATTACTGTACAATTTATAAGTTACAAATGCTGAGAAACGTCGTAGGTTGACAATCGGTATCATGGCGATGGAAGAATACAAAATAAACATTTTTGGTGGTAAATTCTGAAACTTGCCAACACTATACCTACTTTATTTTAATGTTATTAACCCCATTTATAGACATCTCTTTGGTATTATTATATCTGGCTGATCTCTATAAATAGGATTATTAGATTAAGTAAATGAATTAAACGTAACTAATAATGTAATAATAGTATATGTAATTTATATTCAAAATTTTAATATGACATGATTAGATAAAAAAAGTTGAATCATTTTAAATTTTCAATTAAATCGGACGCCTGGAAGATGGGGAAAATTATGTTGAACTAACATACATACATGCATGCATTCATACACAAAGATATATGTGAAGCTAATATAAAGCGTGTACAAATTATCCTGACATGTTTGTTGCATTTGTGGTGAACTTACTCTACGGAAAAAAATTGCATCATTAATAAAAAAATTATATCGACTTTTTTTTGGCTATGCTGCCAGACAAGATAAGCCGGGCCTCCTCATTTCTGCTGTGTTATATACCTAATGTGTGTGGGCCTTCTTACCATAAGCGCAAAAAGATATGCCATTTTGAATTCTAACTATCTGGACAGAACGTATGAATCATTCACCTGATTGTTATGTTTGTCTTGCTGGTACAAAAGACATTAAAAAAGAACTAAAAAGAATGTCAGGTATCCTGAGCTATCGTCTGCTAGAAAGCTGATCCTGTTAACTGAAGAATTACCTCTACCGAACCCACATCAAATTTCCCATTTGTCTATTACATCTGAGAAAATAAATAATTTTATTTTAGATCCTGACTTTAAAGAGGCTTCCTCATGTAACGAGCCATAAATCAGGAAATTAATGAAAGATGAAATTCTTACAGAAATACTCTCTGATCTAGAAAAATCTTGATGGAAGTTTTTCATGAAAGAGACTACAAATTTTCTCGGAAATCATCGATCAGATGTATTGTCGAGGAGCTTTTAAACCTTCGGGTTGTCATATGTTCTCATTTGGACTTTTTATAAAAAATTGAGCGCCGGCAGCGATGAGCATGGTGAAAGATTCCACCAGGGTTTTTTTTGTAAAAGAACTAGCAGATAATAATAACGAGCTAGCGGATTATTGTTAAATATTACGACGAGCCAACCCTGAAGCAAAGACTGAAGAAAATCATGACATATTTTAGTTCACAAAAACTATAATGTGAAAATTAAAAAAAAATGTTATAAAACTATTCGTATTCAAAATATTTTAATAAGAATTCTATAATCCTCAACGTTGTTCTAAATATACTTAGTTAACAGTTTTCTTGTTACAAGCAAAAAAATTATATTTTTTTATCAGTGTGATTATATTCTAGGGACAATAGGGATAAGGGACGTATCGTCCCTTGTAAAATGCTCGTAGCATTGAAGTAGAATGAAGTATATCTCGTCTAACATTCTGGATACTATTTCTTTTTCGACGAAAGTATACTTCGTGGAAGTGGCTTTATGAATACAAAATAAATTCTAGGAGTTTCCAAATTATCCTAATGTAATTATAATTTATGCTGAATAAGTTTAAGAACGGAATTGTAAATTATCAATCAATGTTTTTTTGCGCTGTACTGTGTATATTGAATGTAAAATATTACGCCTTCATAGTCCAATGGCAGCGGACATATCTGAAACTTTAACATAACGCCAGTTCCAATACCTGAAGTTTTAAGGTAAAAGCATAGTTAGACCCACTGTAAAATTACACGTCACACTCATAGAAATTTTGAATTTTGTATAAACCTCGCGCATCTATCCGCGTCATACAAGCCATGTTTGAGTAACATTTCTTGGAAACACATAATCTCACGTCTATGTCATCGAAGGGTTAGGCAAAGGGTCACAGTTGGCTTATTTCCACCCTATAATGTTTGACTTAGATTCTTGCCATATCGGGCACAAAATCCCATCTCTAGCAAACCATGTGTAGCTTTCCGAATAGACACATTTTTTTTTTATATGGCAAAAGCCGGCAAGCGAATAAACGGCTATATAATAAAATGTGATCTTCAGCACAAGATACTTTAAGTGTTATCCACCCGGGGAAAGTCAGAGATTTGGCTAGAATATATATTAAATTAAGCATATATACTTATGACTATCTTATCCCATCCTCTCCCTTCCACACTAGAACCACGCGTACGTGGCTTGCGGAGCCACAGCTTCGTGGTGTCTACTACCACGGCCCGAACCAAGAGGTTCAAATTTGTATTTTTGCCGCACCATCAAGCTGTGGAACAGTTTGCCAGGTACCGCGTTCCCTCCTTCCTATGATCCTGGGTCCTTTAGGCGTAATGTGAAGAAGCTAAACAGCAGGCCGGCATGATTGTGTTGAGTAGCGAGGGAGAGACTGTCTCTCGCTACTTGATACTCTATATGGACGGCACTGCGCTTACCATCAGGTACAGTGTGGTCACTTAGCCGCGCCAGAATAAAAAAAAGAAAAATAATAATTTTAAACAATTAAACATTGTTATGAGAAGTACAGTTTAAAGGCAAAAATTTATGTTTGACATAAAGTTACAATTTAGAAGAGTACGCCTCCTATATAGGATGAGATAAGAAAGGAAATGAAGAAACTCGATTTAACAACATAAAATCTCATAATTCACAGTTCATTTGATTAAAGCGATGTCAGAACAGGGTTTGTGTTCGTAATTTATTTATGTGTAAATTCGTAAAAGAAATGTATACAATTTTGTCTTTATCTTTACTCAGAAATTACCCCGTAACCATAAATTATATCCTAATAAAATCCCATCTTATTTTATTATTCTATTTTATGAACGATTATCCGATTACATAGAATCCTTTATTTATATTTAATATTGATTCGTGTATTATTTCCCCTTAGTGCTACGCAATAATCTATTTCCATTACATTTTTCCACGGACAACAATAGATTTTTGCGTACTTATATTTAATTCAGCCAGTAGGCTGAATACTGCTTAATCTCTTTTATTGCCATCGATGTCAGTGATAAAGCAACTAGAATATTAACGACCTATTATTAATTCTTCGTTGTAATAATCTACGTCTCCAAATTTACAAGCTTGGCTGTCATTTTTGGGCAGTATTTAAACCCCGATAAGCGAAATATAGGTACTCCAACCGACCCACGATACTACTCGTATGTTTTCTCTTTCTTGTATCTCGCGTCAAGGTTTATAAACTACGCTTTAAGTTACTAACTATGTTATTGTTATCCAAAATACTGTTGGACTCTTTTTTTCACCCTAGTAGTTATGATTATCCGAATTTATAGCAAGCATTCAAAATAATACGACATGAACACTAGCTTATTGTAGCTCTCTTGCTTGTTTACTTAAAAATCCGTTACCATATTTCTAGTATCCCGAGTTAAGATAATTTACAAGTTTCTAAAAGTTTCTAGACACAGAATTCTGGATAAAACCCCAGAGGTTTTTTTTATTTATTTATTTATTAAGGTACGTCAACAATATTCATAATTTACATAGAATTATTATTTATCACAGCACAAGAACAGTTATGAATATCAATTAAAGACATACACAGTATTCATAAAAAAAGAGTACGACAATAGAAATAGGAATAGAATAATACCGAAAATAGCACACATAATAGATTACAATTACATTACATTAAAATAGATTAAATTAGATGAAATTACATTAAATTAGATTCGGTTAGATTAGATTACATTATTATATTATATTATTATATTAATTAGGTAGGAGGTTCGCAACTTACGGCCTAAAATAGTTAGTTATAGAGCTTGTATCTCAATTCATGTACCACCACAGACTCCACTGCGCTCTGCCAGAATGGCGCAGTAGTAAAACGGCTTTACTAAAACCCCTGATTTACACGCCGCGATCACCTATCGGAGTTAGAAAAATGATTTACAGCTAATTAAGAAAAATATACAATTCGAAATTACTTTTTAACAAAAACCTTAAGACTTGACCTTAAGACACTCCTTGTTTATTTATGATTTAGCCCGACGCAGTTTTAAAACAACTTATAAAAATATTATTTTTGTGAATGACTAAAACACAGGTTGTACAATGTTAATAATTATTATATATTTTTTGTATTTTTTTTTATGGAAAAGGGGGCAAACGGCCAGGAGGCTCACCTGATGGAAAGTGATCACCGCCGCCCATGAACATCTGCAAAACCAGAGGGCTTGCAAATGCGTTGCCGACCTTCAGGAAAGAATATGCTCTCTTCTTGAACGTTCCCAGGTCGCAACGGTTCGGAAAGACCGCCGGCGACAGCTGGTTCCACAGAGTTGTAGTGCGAGGCAGAAAATGCCGTAAAAATCGCGCTGTTGTGGAACGATTGACATCGAGATGGTGCGGATGGAATTTTACGTTTTGGCGCGGTGTCCGATAGTGAAATTCAGCGGCCGGGATCAATCCAAACAATTCCTCGGAACATTCCCCACGATAAATGCGGTAGAAGATGCAGAGTGATCCAACATCTCTACGCAAAGCTAATGGATCAAGCTGATCGGAGAGAGTTTGATCGTCGATAACCCGAGCTGCCCTACGTTGAATGCAATCAAATGGAAGTAGCTGGTACTGGGGGGCTCCCGCCCAGAGATGAGAACAGTACTCCATGTGGGGCCGAATTTGCGCCTTATAGAGATTTAGGCGTTGACCCGACGTGAAGTACCGTCTCGCCTTACTGAGCACACCAAGCTTCTTTGAGGCCAATTTGGCCTTACCTTCCAATTGACCGCGGAACTGGACGTTGCTCGAAATGTCGACGCCAAGTATTCCGATATTGGGTTTTGCAGACAGGGGAGTGTTCTCTAAATGAGGAGTTACGACAAATGATGACTTTTTAGCGGTTAACGCGCAGACTTGTGTCTTTTTGGAATTGAATTGGACTAAGTTTAGTTTACCCCAGTCCGAGTCTTTGGTTAACAAGGACTTGACTTCAGACACAAGTGTGTTCCGGCTCTCGTCGACGTATTCCCGAGAAATATTAGCACGGCCAGTGTACAGTACATCCACAGTGCTATCGTCTGCATAGCAATTAATGTTGCTAATTTGCAGCATGTCATTTATATGCAGAAGAAACAGAGTAGAAGTCAGTACATAGCCTTGTGGCACACCAGCATTGACAAATTTAGGATCAGAGCATGCACCGTCGACGATGACCTTAATGCTCCGATCTGCCAAAAAACTGGTGATCCAGTTGCATAATTTCTCGGGAAGCCCATAGGAAGGTAGCTTCGAAATAAGCGCCTTGTGCCATACCCGATCAAAGGCCTTCGCTTTGTCCAGGCTGGCTGCAAGCGCCTCCCCCTTGGTCTCAACTGCTTCTGCCCATCTATGAGTTAGGTAAACTAGAAGATCACCGGCTGAGCGACCCCAACGAAAGCCGTACTGGCGATCGCTAATCAGCCGGTGCTCCTCCAGATACCGCAGGAGCTGGCAGTTGATAACTGACTCCATTATCTTGGAGAACAAGGAGGTGATGGCTATAGGCCTGTAATTGGACGGATCCGAGCGGTTGTCTTTTTTAGGGATCGGGTGCACTAAAGCGCCCTTCCAGGATTTCGGGACTACGCCTAATGTATAGGAATGCCGGAAAAGACGCGTTAAAACCGGTGCCAACTCCAGAGCACATGTCTGCAACACGATCGGAGGGATGCCATCGGGCCCACTCGACTTATGAATGTCCAAGGACAGGAGTGCTTTGCGAACTGCACTCTGCCGGAACTTAACCTCCGGCATCGTTGTATCGCACCGCGGTATTGTCGGTGGTGAATTTCCTCGGTCATCCAGAGTCGAGTTGGACGCGAAGAGAGAGCCCAGAAGAACGGCTTTCACCTTCGCGGCATGGGCCAGCCATATTTAATAAAATGTTATTCTCTTTGGATATTTTATTTCCTTTTACATTGCATTTTTTGTAGAACATGCATCTTTAATGATTTCAACAGCAATAACAGCTATTAACATATTTTTCATACTTGCTCCAAGCCAGTGAAAATTATCACTTCTCCAATGTTATTTACAACCATCGCTTCGATTCAGTAAATAAACCCATGTATATAAATGTATATGTAAATACTCAGAACGTCCTAATCTATTCGATTTGTATATCTGCGTCATCCCTTTATCTGCTATAACAATTTCAAATGGGGCAATGATTTAAATTGATTGGTTTGAGCCTTCAAATCTGCCCAATTTCTCAGATATGTCACCGCTAGACACGGACAAATGAACCGCAGTCACGATGACGTCTCACCCTCGGGATGTATATATTAATTCTCATATACCCTTATCACTTGAACTAATAACATGTGCCTTAATGAAATGTTTTAGTACTTCGCCGTCAGTAAAATATAAAATAGTACAAATACCTACTTAATAATATGTAGGGTAGTGATTATTTTTAATTGAGGGCGAAATTAAATTGTAAATTAACATTATACATATTTTTTGCAATGTGGCTTATGAAATTACCTCTTGTCACAGAGGTTGAGGTTCGATTCTAGCGTCATGGACACACACCTCTGACTTTTAGGTAACTGACTTAAAGATGGATGAAAATATGGAAAAACCATCTGAATGAGAATTTTCCATAAGAATTATTTAGGTATGTGAACCCGAGGCGGTTCGCTAGTATTATTATAAAAATAACTGGAGTTCAGAATAGCTATGGTTTTTATGTGATACAAAAGATTGCCCACGTTCTCTCATACCTTTAATCTTTGTTTAAGTTAAGGTCAGCTTTGTTTGTCCAACCTTCATTATGAGATTATAACAGACTTGTTGCCGCGCTCGGTGTCATCATCTGTGCTTTCAACTAACTTCAACGACACATAAAATAATATTATCATTAATAACATAAAATAATTTTAGCATAAATGTAAATAAATAAACCGAACACATCATTGCGACGACCTTTACCTTCACCTTTATACACACATATACACGCCACGCACACACACACACACACACAATTCACATCATTAACATTTCATGTTTTATCATATTTTTTTTTTAATAAATATCACCCAACAGACACAAATAGCCCCGATTCCACACTAAGATACGTGTCTTGTGTTGTGGGTATCAGGGACTACGAGAGACTTTCGGTCTTACAACACCCAGACCCCGGACACAAATATGTGTCTGTCGCACAAACATTTGTCCCGGTGTGGGAATTGAACCCACAGCCTCTCGTTTCACAGCCAGCTACCCGTCAACTGCGCCACAGAGGCTGTCATTTAAAATGAAAATTTTAGTCCGTGGTGATTGTTTTGTTTCACTTAAGTCATTCTATTTTATTATCTGCAACATAATGTAAACTGTCCCCACATAATGTTAAAGGCACTTTGGAAATTGGTCTTGGGTCCTTGCGATACAAGCTTTCCTTAGTGCAAGGCTCAAAGGCTAACAGTGGTATTTTTAACCGACTTCAAAAAAGGAGAAGGTTAACAATTCGTCGGAATCTTTTTTTTATGTATGTTACCCGATTACTCGAAGACGTCTGGACCGATTCGGGAAATTCTTTTTTTTGGTTTAAAAGGGTATACTTCCAGGTGGTCCCATTGGCACCAAGTCAGGATCTGATGACGGGATCACAGAAAAATTAAGGGCAATCCTCAAATTTTATAGTGACGCATAATTTGTTTTTTATTTGTGTACTTTTTATGAATTAAAAAACTTTTAGCAACAACAGCACTATTTTTTATAGTTACTATTATGATAAAAATGTTATTAGTTCCTAAGCAAACAGTTTGGTACTTTAAACATATATATTAAACAATACAACATGATTTACCCAATGACGAAAAAAGTTATTAGGTTTTTTCGTCATTGGGTATTCGTTTTGAATTTACTACAAAAATAACTACAAGTTGGAATAAATAAAATATGTTCTATTAGATTAGACAGTGACATTCGTATTACATTTATAATTGAGTTGTCAGAAAAGAAACCAGCTGCGCAATTGTTTTTACAATCCCTTATTATATTGTGGAATGAAGTTGGAGACACAGAACAGATTACATAGCACAAAGAGACGTCGGTGGTTTCAAGGGGGTATTGTTGATTTCAGCGCTGGCTGCCCATGCAAAGAGCGACTAAAGTAGAAGTTTTGAGAAGCAGTTTTCTATGACTTCTATTTGTTATTTTATTAGAATAGTTTTTTTATTAGAGCCGTTTAGTATAGAATTATTAGTTAGTATAAAAGAAAAGTGAATTGTTTTAGTAATTTTAAATATAAACTGCGTTACAAACAGGTAGCATCTACGAGTACTTTTTCTTGCATTATTTATACAAACTTTAAGTTTGTATAGTATTTCTATAAATAATAAATAATGCATAATAATGCCATAATATATCGATTGTCTCAACAGACTTCTCAGTAATGTTTTTTTTTATTCATGCTCGGCAAAGTGACCACACTGCACGTCATGGTAAGTGCAGTGCCGTCCAGTTAAAGTATCAAGTAGCGTGAGACATCAGTCCCCCGCTACTCAACACAATCATGCCGGCCTGCTGTGTAGCTTCTTCACACTACGCCTAAAGGACCCAGGATCATATCAAGGAGGGAACACGGTAGCTGGCAAACTGTTCCACAACAGCAGTCTCTCAAGTTTACATGTTTTTTATGAATTGCATAACACTACTCCAATATTTTTTGAATTCGTAGTCAAAACCGTCTCAAGAGGGTCTGGCATTCTGCCAACGAGGACTGCAGGCCTTTTTACACTGAATAAATACGGATAAATGAGAGCAAATACCTACTTCTATTTGCACCAATTAAAAATATTATTTTGTAAATTAGTTATTTCAGTAAGTTACGTGATAATGGTATATAGTATGAGTAATCCTTAAAACTTTTGAGAAAACAGAAGGCAAATACAAAGTACATAAAGACCGCTCAGTGTGCTCTTGTACCAACATAAATTCTTACTAATACCTATTATAAATGCGTATGTTTGGATGGATGGATGGGTGTGTGTTACTCAATCATGCCAGAACGGCTGAGCTGATCTGGTTGAAATTTAACACAGAGATCGATTATAGTCTGGAATAGCACATGGGCTACCTTTATGCCGGAAAATTGCACGATTCCTATGAAATAGCATAATATAAAAAATCCTATGAAAGATAATATAGGAACAGTTGGCCAGCTACCGTGTTCCCTTCTTCCTATGATCCTGGGTCCTTTTGACGTAGTGTGAAGAAGCTACGCAGCAGGCTGGCATGATATGTTGAGTAGCGAGCGATAGATTGTCTCTCGCTACTTGATACTCTAACTGGACAGCACTGCACTTACCACCAGGTGCAGTGTGGTCACTTTGCCTTGCCAGAATAAAAAAAATGTAATAGCTTAAGATGTCCCCGTGGATTTTATTCCTTTTATTTAAAAAATAACTTCCACGCGGGCAAAACTGCAAGCAAAAGCTAGTTAAAATATATGTAAACAGACATAAGGAATTACTTGACTTCATTACAATATATCATAATTTAACCAATTTGTTTGGGTTCAGTACAAATTCGTTACCTGTACAAATGAGAAATAATGTCTACCGATCCGTATTAAGCCAGCTTTATGAACTAAAGCCTAAACCCTTGCATTAATATAGGTTAGTATGTAATACAAAGCTGATGTTACTACATTTGAGATATTGCCTGATAAATATTTAAACCCGATCTGACTAAGGCCGAGATGTTCAACCGTAGTCAAAAAAATACATACACCCAACGCATAGTTCTGACCCCACACTAGGTCACACCTGTATCGTGGACAATAAGAACTACGAGGGACTACGGTCCCACAACACCCAGATCCGAAACAATTATCTGCTGTCACACAAACTTTTGTCTCTCTATGGGAATCGAACCCACGGCCAATGGGCTGATACTGAGTATTTCGTGATAGAAATGTTCATTTCTAGATAGGGGTAGTTACTATAAGAAAATAAAAGTATTCTACAAAACCACACGAACCCAACATAACAATTGATAACAAGATCAAAAAAGAATAAGCGAATGAACTCTGAATTGAAGTCTTTTCCAATCGTAGCTAATATGGAAACCACGTTTATTATTCCAATTTAAAACAAGCAATTGAAAGAGCCGATTGAACAGAGTCCACTTCTAACTTAGAACCGTTGTGGCGAGTAGTTGACAGTATTCACGGACTACGCGAATATACTTACCCGGATTTTAAATGACATACCCAACTTTATAGGGACTTGCGACGGTCACACAAATGATTGAATCTATGAAGACCACATTCACATGTGAGAAAACTGGATTTTATGATAAAAAACTAAATGTAATTTTGCAGCGGTAAAAAAAAGAAAATATATTTAATAAATATTTAGCCTATTTAACTGAAGTAGTCAATTGCAGAAACTTTCAGTAGGTAGCAGCGATAGCCTAGTTGGTTGCGGTACGGACTGTCAAGACGAAAGTCGTATGTTCGAAACCTAAATGGCATACACCTCTGACTTTTATAAAATTACGTGTGTATTCATTGTTAATAATTATCGCTTGCTTTAACGGTGAAGGAAAGCATCGTGAGGAAACCTGCATACCTGAGATATCTCAAATAATTTCGAAGGTATATGTGTAGTCTACCAAACCGCATTGGGCCAGCGTGGTGAACTAAGGCCTAACCCCTCTCATTAGTATAGGAGCCCGTAAGAAGTGGGACAATGTTTAATACAAGGTTAGTATTATTATATATTATTATTTATTCAGGTAACGGTAGGCAGAGACTTTGTAACGGTAGGCAGCGGTTTTGCTAACGGTAGGCATCGGCTTTGCTGTGCCCTAGCATTGCAGAAGTCTATGGGCAGCGGTGACTACTTACCATCAGATGGCCCGTCTGCTTGTCTGCTTATCGAGGCACTAAAAACAAAGTAGATATGAATTACGTATCTATTTCAATAAAGGTACATACACACGTTGTTGGTAATGCGAAGTTGGTAAGCGAAGCACACTCCACAATTTGTATACAAATACGAGCATGTAACAGTAGATATCATTCCATGGACATACTCAGGGAGATACAACGTGCGACAGACCCCTCGTTGCTACAACACTGAATTTTATAATTGCTTTATAGCTTGAGAGAGGAAAAGGAATGTTTCATCACCTAGAAAGACTACATTTCGCACTTTGACAAATATATAACCGAACAAATTACTTTTGATTACAATACTATTTTAAGTTTATTGCAATGTACTGTTACACTGTATTATTTTTCTGGTGTACAATAAAGCATAAATAAATAAAATAAATACTTGTAAAAGATTCCCTACCCTAGTAAAAACTAGCTAGGTGTATGATGCTTAGAGATAACATTTCTCTCAGTAGGCATCTGCCTACTGAGAGAAATGTTAGCCCGTATCGAAATATGAGAATGCCAGCTTCACCAGTACCTACTTTTAAAATTAGTAAATGATTGCCTCTTCTAGCTTTCGTGCTAATACAATAAAAATATTATGCAAGTTAAGGTGTTTGATATATAAACAATAACATAATAATAAATTCTTCAATACAATATTTTTTATATTATTTTTCGGAATTTTTCTTTACGTCGTAAAAATTAAGTGGATAGGTAGTTACTTACCTAAGTATGCGTTTAGTTAGTTATGTTATGAGAAATAATTACCGTATTATTATTTACTTTATACGTGTACTATAAAAGTGTTTAAAACTATTTTCTATAAATCTGGATTAAGAACGAATGAAGTTAAGGGGATACAAGAAATTCGAATTGAAAAAAAAATATAGCTCAGGATCATAACTGAAAATTTTAAAGTTCGCTATCGTTAAAAATACCTAAACCAAGAAATGAAGATTTACTCGCAAAATAGCAACAACTTAAAAGTGGAAGTTTCTAATTCCATTACTGTCAGATAACAAATAATAATGGGCTGTTTTTTGTAAGTTTTGTTTACCCTTAGAGTTTTGAGGTAACTGATATATTATTATACCAAGACGATAGACAACAACACTATCGATAAAATTACGCCGAACTACAGCGAATTTCTGAGAAGTCTACTGACGCAATTACTACATAGAATTGTCTAATACCTATGACTTTATTACGAGACATATTTTTCTCAATAAAATTTCTATGTTTTCAAATAATGTAAAAAAATCAACTGGAGATGGTACCGATTTTTAATGCAAATCTACTTAGCCTATTCACATACATACTCAAAGAAATATTATAACATCCCCATAGAGCAGGTCTAGTCACATTTTCCACTTTGATAACAAAAAATAAATAAAAAATAGCTCTCGGCATCTTGGGCGCCCGAAAACGCACTTCTACCAATGTTTGTAATGGGCTAAGCATTCAAATCGTCAAGGTAATTGACATGGAGTTTAGCCACAAATAACAACAATCTGTATATATAAAAGAAGAAACTGACTGACTGACTGATCGATCAACGCACAGCCTAAACGACTGGGGTTAGAGACTTGAAATTTTGACAGTAGGCACCTTTTATCACGTAGGCATCCACTAAGGAAGGGTTTTTGGAAATACCACCCCTAAGGGGGTAAAATAGGGGATGAAAGTTTGTATGAAAATCAGTCATTTTTGAAGTTTTAAATTCATGAAAAATAGTATTTGGCATTTTAGTTAAAAATAAAAAATATATGTTTCAGGATTTTTGGAAATTCCGCCCCTAAGGGGGCAAAATAGGGAATGAAAGTTGGTATGAAAATCCGTGATTTTTAAGTTAAACGCATGAATATTGGTATTTTGTATTGTATACTTTTTCTCCTAAACATGACCTCCACGCGGGCGGAGCCGCGAGCAACAGCTAGTAACTCTATACACGTAGCTTTACACAGAATATGAAGTAACCTTTATGAATCTCTAATAATAGAATATCAAAGTAACAAGAGATCTTATCTATAAAGAACTGTAATTAATATATTACACCATGATACGGAAAATTTATTAGAATATAAATAATGTAAATCTCGCAAAGAGAATTGAGAAGTTTAGTGTGACTTTAGAAATAAGCAAATACAACAACTAAGCTAAGGATTTCCCGTCAATGGCTTTGTGAAGGAATCTGAGCAGTTTCACGTTCGATTTAAATGCTTAATTTGTTCGCTTATCTTGCTTTGTTTACCGAACAGGGCCGAATTTAGACATTAAGTAATATCACTATTCATGATTGTAATCTATGATAGAAGGATCCGAATTAGATATCTAATAAGTTTCTTAGCAAATACACAACCTCTCAACTTGTTCAACGCAAATAGAACTATTATAAAAAATGATTTTAATGTTATCGATTCAAAATGCTAAAGCAAACAATATTACATATTACAACTGGCCAGTTATTTTACAAATCTCATATTCAATGCATTTCATTAAACTTTTAACAAAATAACTAGACGAAATACATACATTTTCCGACGAAAAACCGAGTTGTACCAAAGTTAATGGCAATAATTTTCACACCGACTCTCAACGACTAAAATAACTTAAAAATAACGAGGTAATTCTCGTCGAAATTGGGTCCTTGGGAAAAAGTTCCATATGAATTTTAAGTTTAAGTTACCTATTTGATTGCAAATTCAAAATATACCACGAAGAATATCAATACATAACAAGTATTGTAGCTGTTGACAATCCCCCGAGTATATGTAAACGCAATTTTAAAATTCAACCGTGTTGTGTGCGGTGAGCGTACAGCGTACGTAGAAGCGTAGAATGAATTTGCTCTTTAACCCTGACTCAAAAAATTGTTAATTCTTGTCAATCTATGCCTTAGAGTATCTATGCATTCTAACGACAAGCAAAAGACGTATAGATTGTCATATTAGCCGCATTATTACAACAATACCATTATTATAACTCCTAATAATGTGGTTCGCTCATACATACCTTATTACTGTATGCATTTATTATAACAAGAAACGCGAAGATTTTTATTGAACCTTAAAATTACTTGAAAATAAATATTGAAACACAAAAAATGGTATAACGATCAGTGGATTAAAATAAAAGACAAACGTCAAAAACTAGTTAAAAGATTACTACTATTTTAACCGATTTCATAAAAAGATAATAACGGGCAGAATAAATAACACGATATGGAATCGATCATAAATAACGATGACAAATTGGACGCAGCAATTTATCACATGACGGCTTGTTACTTGTTAGACTGCAAAATAAAATATCGACCAGATTAAAACTACAATGTCCGCTTTTAATATTTTTTTATCCAGGCACGGCAAAGTGACCACACTGCACCTGATGGTAAGCGCTGTGCCGTCCAATTAGAGTATCGAGTAGCGAGAGACAATCTATCCCCCGCTACTCAACACTCATGCCGGCTTGTTAAATTAATGTGTATTTAAATCAAAATCGTCATTCTCTACGTCGTACTCTATAAATTATAAACAATCTTAGTTACTTACTTATGAAAATATTTATTAGTGTCCGACTGAAACAGGAATTTCTATACAAACCGAAACCGAAATTTTTCAGACATGTTAAAATCTATTGTTTAGTGAAATTTGGCTTATTTCATAAAAATTATATATTTGTTTGATATTGCCATCATTTTTACCCGACTACGGCGAAGCGAAAGGGAGGGTTACGTTTTTGACCGGTATGTGAGTAAAACTTGCCGAAACTGAAACCGAACTTTCGGTCGGTCACTAATATTTATTTCAATTTGAAATTTACTTCGTTTACAAAATATTAAACAATTTTTCTAAAAGATTTTTAATACTGTTTGCATAAAGGTGGATAGAATAAAGGTAACCGACGTAGGCTTGTAAACGAGAAAAAATACTAATTTAATCAAAAGCCTTAATTCAAGTTTACAGCATTCATAATGGTGAATTTAGGACGCTTTGCAAGCTTTAACAAAATGGAGACCTACGTCAACAAAATAGGTTTAATAGTCGTTGACACGATTTAATATTCTGTTAGAGGGTGTTTACTCATGGGAAGGAGCTACGTTGTTCACAGCAGAGATTGATACTATGTAGTTCGTGTTAGGAACATCAACAAAACTATGCAAGATGGATATTTAAAAGGCACAAATACAAAATTTATAATTTATTAATTGATTTACACGACACTGTTACACATCTCAGTGCTTAATATTAACACACACGCATGTCAGGATTCACTTAAGGCTTCTCTTTATAATTAATGTACCAGCATTAATTACCCTTTTAAACTGAACAACGCCATTGAACTGATTACGATTAACTCTTACAACACCGAACCACGAATATACTGGCTATCGTCTCGTCTACTTCACAAAACAACTGAACTGAACACCGGAGCGCGGAAGGCACTCTGTTTTATATTAAACATTTACTACTCCCACTTTGGTTGTCATTATTAACTACCCCCAATTAGTCTCCTAAATACCTCAGTTATACCTTCGGTATTTCTAATAATAGTAAATACCCTAATATTTGTGGCTGTAGACATGTACTTTTGTGACTATGTAGTACATAGTATTTACGATATTGTGAACAAAGTAAAACCTCTAGTACAACGTCGCACGCTCTGAACAATGAAATACAAACGTCAACAGAACAAAAGTACCTTATTGTTTTGTTATTTTGGAATGGAAAAGCGACTTCACTGCGCTTGATGGATACAGTGCAGCTCACAGTTGCATCTTTCAACTGTCGCCGAAATTATGCCAGCGTGAAGGAGTTCCAGCATACATTGGCTTATACCGGAGCGATTGGCCGAATCATCACTATTTGTACGGTTGCTGATATGTAATAATCTCTGCACTGTATTATACACTGTTCCACTGAAGGGCACGGGTCTACTAATAAGAAAGGTTAGGTTTTGGTCCGCTGGCCTAAAGTGGGTATGCTCGTAGACTTCACACACTAAAAATTTCGAGGCTGCTATATGTACCTGCATATATATAACAATAATAGAAGCCTAGTCGTAGAGCACTTTCATACTCTTAATTGCAGTAATTATACAAATGTTTAACATTAAAAGATGTTCTCTGAAATGAAATTATAAAGATCATAAATACACAGTCAGGTCATAAGTATTGTCGCACAGTAAAAACTTTTATTTTAGAATGCTGGCCACAAAAAAGTTTATTGAATTCGAATTTCAAATTGTTCATGAAAATAAAAATGTATACTTTTTAGAATTTTACTCATTTTTAAATATGGAGTGGACGCTTAAAGAAGACCGTGTTGCAGTAATTGCGTTGCATAGTTGCGGTTACGCGCCAATTCAAATTTTTGACATACTGAAAAATTTGAATATAACCAAAAGATTCCTTTATCGTACCATCAAACGATACAATGAAGACTCTAGTGTAGATGACAGGTCAAGAAGTGGTCGCCCTCGGTCTGTTAGGACTCCAGCAGTGATAAAAGCTGTGAAGGCGCGAATTCAAAGAAATCCCAAACGTAAGCAGAAACTGTTGGCCCTTCAGATGGGGTTAAGCAGAACCACGGTGAAAATGGTGTTAAATGAAGACTTAGGGCTTCGGGCATATCGAAAAAAAACAGGACATCGTTTGAATGCTCGTCTAATGGACCTGAGACTGAAGAGATGCCGCGCTTTGTTGAAGCGGTACGTGGGAAAAAAATATCGGGAAATTCTTTTTTCAGATGAAAAAATTTTTACCGTAGGAGAGAGCTACAACAAACAAAATGATAAGGTGTACTCACACAGTAGTGAAGAAGCGAGCAACCGTATTCCGCGTGTCCAACGAGGTCATTTTCCATCCTCGCTCATGGTATGGTTGGGAGTTTCTTATTGGGGCTTAACAGAGGTACATTTTTGTGAGAAAGGTGTAAAAACGAATGCAGTTGTGTATCAAAATACAGTCCTGACGAACCTTGTGGAACCTGTTTCTCATACCACGTTCAATAACAGGCACTGGGTATTCCAACAAGATTCGGCGCCAGCTCATAGAGCGAAGAGCACACAAGACTGGCTGGCGGCGCGTGAAATCGACTTCATCCGGCACGAAGACTGGCCCTCCTCCAGTCCAGATTTGAATTCGTTAGATTACAAGTTATGGCAACACTTGGAGGAAAAGGCGTGCTCAAAGCCTCATCCCAATTTGGAGTCACTCAAGACATCCTTGATTAAGGCAGCCGCCGATATTGACATGGACCTCGTTCGTGCTGCGATAGACAACTGGCCGCGCAGATTGAAGGCCTGTATTCAAAATCACGGAGGTCATTTTGAATAAACTTTAGTGTCATAAGAATCTATGTTTTGTTAAGTTCATTTTGGTATATAAATGGTTACATAATGAATAAACTTGTTTCAATTATTTTATATTAAACATGTGACAGAATTTATGACCTGACTAGGTATGTATTTGTGCCTCAGAATACAGAAAAAACAACATTACGCGGGTGGGAGGTGAGGCAGGTGCGTACGTATTGTTTTTGGACACAACGCGGGGTATGTAATTATTGTTGAGCGCGGTTTCTGGTTTGTTCTGAGATTTGTGCAAAACTTACAAAAAAAAAACAAGAAGATCGAGAAACAACATCTTACATATATATAGGTCTTTGTGCCTAAGAAAATCCAATCAAACGTCTGTCATTTTCTATTGTAGCCTAAGGATTACATGATACATCTAATAGAAAATGTTTACGTTATTATTATTAGTTTTGCAGGATACACCATTTTTTTATCTACCTCCACTATAGATTTTTAAACCACTCAACCGATTTCAATAAAATTTTTGTATGTGTGGTTAAAAGATAAACTTAAAAGAAAACCAACTTAAAAGATAGAATAGTTTCAGATCCGACAGGCGGCGCTGTTGTCGAGATTTGATTTTTTATATTTGCAACGAAAATTCGGTCTACAGAGAAGGCTGTTTACGGCAGGGCAATATCTGCCCGGGACCACTAGTAACCAATAAAACAATATTAACATGACATATAGATCGTAATATGAATATTTCATAATAAATAAAGAGATCATGATAAGTAAAATAGATTAGAGTAGCTCAATGAATATTAATTGAGTTGCCCTATTGTAATATTGTGATAAGTAAAAGTTTTTCATTCATAAGAAGTACACCGACTTCAACAAAAAACAAATTATGCGTCACTATAAAATTTGTTTTTCTTTGATTTTTCTGAGATCCCATCATCAGATCCTGACTTGGTGCCAATGGGACCACCTGGGAAGTATACCCGTTTAAACACAAAAAGAAATTCTCGAATCGGTCCAGACGTCTTCGAGTAATCGGGTAACATACATAAAAAAAAGATTCCGAAGAATTGTTAACCTCCTTCTTTTTTGAAGTCGGTTAAAAAATAAATAACAAAATCTATTGACGTACATGACCTTCAATGAATTCTAGTATCACGCTAAGCAATGCTAACATAAAGTCATTTATATTAGTAGATTTTAATACATCAGAAACTAAACCGAAACACTTGTGGTTGATTACTACAGTACCAGTATTACCACTTGCATGTCATCCTCATGTCATTTTTGAAGTGGTAGAGCCACGCTGTAGACATATTTGTCTACAGCATGAATGGGCCGGCTCGACCGGGGTGGTACCACTGTCTCACAGAAAACCAACGTAAAGTGACAGTTTACTGTCGCGTTTCGTATGGTAAGTGAGATATCCGGAGGCCCAAATTCCCCCTTCCCTTCCCTAATCCCTATTCCTTTAAAGCCGACAGCGCATACATGATACTTTCGGTATTGTGGATGTTCATGGGCGGTAGAGATCACTTAACATCAGGTGACCCACTGGCTCGTTTGTCGGATTATGTTATAAAAAAAAAACAACGAAAAAAACTTACCTTTACCTTTGATTATAAAAGATAACCTTTTAATTCGCAGTTTTGTTTAATAAACAAAATAGTAAGCAGCTTTTGTGGCTTTTAATAACCTGAAAATTCTTAAACAAAGATACGTAAACTCTACCAAACCGTATTAGGTCAACGTGGTGGACTAAGGCCTAAACCCTCTCATTAGTAGAGGCCCGTGCCGAGCAGTGGGATGTTTAATCTATTATTTATTGAATTGATTGCCACGGTGGCGCAGTTGAAATTGCGTATGCGTTACGACTGCTGTGCTGAGGTCTCGGGTTCGATCCTCGGGTCGGGTAAAGTGATATTAAGTTTGTCTATTTAGAAATACTCAGTATTAACCCAGAGTCTGGAATTGTGTCCCTATCACATTATGGGACCGTAATGAATTCGGCGAAAAGTGGGTGTACTGGTTACACCTCTGCCTACCCCTTCCGGGATTACAGGCGTAATTGTATATGTATGTATGTATTATTTATTGAATTGATTATGTAGTGTTGAATCTTTATATATCTTTACTTACAACAACAGTACAGTGTTCGCTATCTAACCTGGTATAAATATCTACTGCGTGTAACCGGAATAACGCACATCCTCAAGACACTCCAATTTAAAAATATTATTACAATCATAATTCATGTATTGAAATTAGACTGCGATGAATATAAATATTGTTTTTTTATGAAATTAGTTGTACTAATTTTCGACATAAATTTCGTAATTTTAGTTATTTGATTTTTTAAAGTGTTCGTTTATTATTGTATTTAGAAAAGACTTTATCACATCGAGTTATGTTTCAGTTTCGTTTGTCTTGAACGTTAAATTAAAGGGTGACTATTATTTACCTGAGAGTTAATTATTTTTGGAAATAAAAATCGTCTATTAAAAAATTGTTGATATCGATTCAGTCGCTTATTCTGAACAAATGTTGTACACTCATACCAGCCAGATACCTACATGTTTTGAATTTATACCAATCATAATATGTAGATTGTACGTGTTTCACGCCTGAAATCTCGATCCAATTATTTAATATGTAAATATTATATTGAAACATTAAACCATGTACCAAAATTATTGAATAATTTGTATAAGCTAACACTATTTTGGAGCAAGATAATCGTTATCAAACGTGTATTTCATGAGAGCGCTCCAAAATTCATAACAAAATGGTAATTCCATTGGCTGTTCCATCAATATATACGAACAAAGTTGCTTGCATACTAACTACTTGTGAATAATTTGTTATCTACATCCATAATTGGTTCCATTATCAGTCTTATGTAAAATCTAACTTAAACTTTGGTTTAGTTATTGATGTTTAGAAACTTTTAAAACCTAAAATATTTTATAATCAAAATAGCTGAAAATTTTGTTTAATATACCATGTAAAAGCTCTAATCTATATTAATTACTCGAAATGACTGGCATTATAAATAACTAGGGACCCACCCTGGCTTCGGAGGGATAGTAGATCATATACGCCAAAAAAACTGCCGTTATGACGTACTAGCGTATTACGTTTGAAAATGTAGGTTAGACTAAAATGTAAATTATGCTGTTCTACGATTTAATGTTTTTCAACCGACTTCAAAAAAGGAGGAGGTTAACAATTCGTAAGAATCTTTTTTTTATGTATGTTACCCGATTACTCGAAGACGCCTGGACCGATTCGAGAAATCCTTCTTTCTTTTTTTATAAGGGTATACTTCCCAGGTGGTCCCATTGGCACCAAGTCAGGATCTGATAATGGGATCTCAGAAAATAAAGGGAAACCCTTAAAATTTTATAGTGACGCATAATTTGTTTTTTATTGAAGTCGGTGTACTTTTTATGAAATAAAACACTTTTATATTTCTAGTCCTGCAAATATTTTAAAAGTTAAGTAGTAATAAGTTAAAAGATATGTAAACAAACAAACTACTAACACATTAAGTTTAGATGTCGTAGCCTTCCCATTCTTAAGCTCCCAGTCGGCATGATTTTTCCGACATCTTCAACAGACATCGTCATGTTTTAGCAAATTAACACAAAACTTTAATGTAAACTCATTTGCAAAAACAACGGGCACCTAAGCCATGAACCATTTCAAATGTTACTATTGGTTTGTTTGATAATTATAGGTAGTTTTACTTTCACAATTTTGTAAATTAATAAGCAAATAATCGTTTTCGTCAGTATTATCATAAAATTTTGATAAAATTTATGGGTTTTAATGCTAAAGTTCACTAGTAGTGTATGCTCGCTAGTAGTACATATGCTCGTGAAGTAAAAGTTAACAAAGATTTTTGTTTGTTTTTTCTTTAATAAAGTAAAAGCAGATAAATGTTTAGTATCGAGTGTGACCCCCTTTAGCTGAAATGACAGCTTGAATTCGTCTGGGTATGCTAGCGAGGATATCCCGGATACTTGCTTGCGGAATACGTTCCCACTGCGCGGTAATCACATTCTTCAGCTCTCTGATGGTCTGCGGAGCCGGTTGTACTGATCTCACGCGTCGTTTCAGAACGTCCCAGACATGCTCTATAGGATTGAAGTCGGGACTTCGAGCTGGCCAATCCAAACGACGAATGCCGACCTCTTGCACATACGCTTCCACATCGCCAGACCGGTGGGCGCGAGCGTTGTCGTCCATAAAAATTGAGTCTTCGCCTAAAGCAGCCAATGCGGGTTGTGCATGAGGAATTAGAACTTCCGTTATGTATCGATGTCCAGTCAGTGAGCCGTTTTCAATGAAGACTAAATCTGTACGATCCATTGAATTTATTCCTGCCCAAAACATAACAGAGCCCCCACCATAAGATGTGATTTCTTCAAAACAAGCCTCTGCAAAGCGTTCTCCTCGTCTTCGTAGCACTCGCCGACGTCGATCTTCACCGAACAGAGATATCCTGGCTTCATCGGAGAACAATACCCTATTCCAGTCTTCTTGAGTCCATGACTCACAATTTCGAGCAAACCTAAGCCTGGCAACTCTGTGCTCACGGAGTAACTTAGGGCCGGGCGATGACTGCGTATATTGCATACTGCCACAAGCGACGCATGCTTTTAGGCCGAGGTGGATTGGACTGCGCGCATGAGACTTGGGTCCGGACGAGCCGAGTGGTGCATCCACTGAGATGGTATATCCGTCCGGACGTGTGGTCAGCAGAAGGTCCAGTAAAGAGCTCGTATGGTCCTCGATATCTGGTATTCTCGTTGGAGAATGTACCAGTTGTGAGAATCCATAAGCCAGAGCGAATTCGTGAGCAACCCTCCCCGCGTAGTCAGTGGACCGAGAATTAAGCCACTCTACGTGGTGAGCATTAAAATCTCCTAAAATCACTAACTCCGCGGAGGGGTATTGCTCGAGGACTTTATCAGTCGTCAATTTCAGGCGCTCGAATAACTGAGTCGTGTTCATGTCACCGCTGTGAGACCTGTATAGGTACCCGTAGACACGGGTGTGGCCACCGTAGTCCACGCGCGTCCATAATACTGACAGGTCACTGTCTTCAAACTGGTGAAGTCGGCGACAGCATACATCCTCCCGGACATACATACATACACCGGCATGTCTTCGAAATTGGCATTCGATTTTGTATCCGGGATACAGTAAGTATGACGTATCGGCCGGGCAGGATATCTGCGTCTCCGTTAAAAATAATAACGTCGGCTGCGCAGTCTCGAGGTGGTGGTGGACTGCGCTAAGATTTGTGTGAATGCCCCTGATGTTGCAAAAGTCCACTTGCGTGGAAAGGAGCGCCGCTGGTGTATACTTCTTCCTTTTTTTCTTTTTCACCATGTTTTGGGGGGGGGGGGGGGGGGGTTGAATAGGTTTGAGAGGATTCACTGTGTTCACAGCCAAGGGGACAAGTGCGCGATGCAAACCTGCTTAAGGGCAGTGCGGGTACTGCGGTTTGTCAACACGGCGTACGAAAGGGCCCCCAGGCCCCTCTGTTGCAGCAGCCGGGTCCACTCCAGTCTCCTTCTCCGGCACGACTGCTACAACAGACTTTTTCGCAGGCTGGCGGTTCAGCCTCCCAGGGCGGAGATTAAGTGGTCCCTGGGTTCGGGAACCCTACTGACCTACGGGCGGCCAGCGACAAGCCGTTTCACTGGGTCTTCCTGACCGCCGTGTCCACACTCCGCAACCCACACAGACCAAATGCCGTGTTATGTACACCGCAGGTCCCTCGCTATCAACACAGCGCATCCTCAGGAGCTCTGGCAACCTTACTCACTCACAGGAACACAACACCGCCGAAAAGCAGTATTATTTAACTGTGGTATTCTGTAAGGTGGAGGTACTTCCCCAGTCGGGCTGCTCCAAATTTGAGCGAGATATCTCGCTGTGCCCTACCTCTCTCAAAGGTAGAGTGTATAATAATTAGTTAAAATCTATGAAAATCCGTTCAGTAGATTTTGAGCTTATCGCGTTTAGACAGACAGACGTGGCAAAGGAACTTTATGTTATAATATATAGAGATTTGTATTGTTTACAGGGTATTCAAAGTAGAGAATATGATCCAAGAATACCTATAATTAATATCTACAAGAAAAATGTTCTAAGCTTTATTGTTATATCTTATTAAGTTAATGACGCTAAGGAGCTTAAGTTTAATATACCAAAAACCTAAGTATGTCTGTGTAACATATAAGTATATAATTGAATTATAAACTTCTATGTTTCACAGATATACAAAAAAAAATTGGTTATATAGGTAGTTACTTTGTACATTTATATTATAAAGGAAAGTAAATCACACCCATCATCACAAAAAAGTACTTTTACGATTACATAGAAAATAAATACGCGTAATAAAAATAATATGCATTCCAAAGCCGGCATTCAGAACTAAGCTACGATTATACTGAAAGCTATAAAGTATATTTAAATGGGGATCAAATAAATTAAAGCGCTATTACTCTGGGCTGCATTGTCGCGTTCTGTAATACCGCAATTACGTCCGCCATTTTGTCAAACGATTTATGCTGCTGAGCAATGTGAAAAAAAGTAATTAGCCAAACATAAAGTGAAAAAAAAATGTAACAATAAGTGTAAAATAACAACTGTTGTCTAAAGTTACAGCATAACTGAGCGAGAGGCAAATTGTGTCGGAGTCAATTTTCAATTCATTAAATGGATTCAATTTAATGGATCCCGTTTTCAATATAAGACTTCACACTGGCGATTGGTTAAAATGAACGTTCTAATTTAAATTTATTACTAAGCTTTTCAATGAAGTTAATGCAGAGACTGATTGCTGGCGCTGCATCATAAAATACTAATGGAGCTTGGGCAATGAAAGAGGAGATTTAACCTTTAGAAATGTTATTCGTAAACCTTAAGAAGAAGAGGGTACTTTTAGAAGTACCCACACACATACACTCACGCCTGTAATCCCCGAAGGGGTAGGCAGAGGCGTAACCAGTACAACCACTTTTCACCTTTTTTAGAAGTACCCAGGTTTAATGATCAGATTAACAGTATATTTATATGTAATCAGAGTTACATTCATCGTAGACCTAAGGCTTATTTCATTGGAACACCACGATAGCAAAAACGCGACTATTTTTAAAATAAATTGTTACAAGATTTTGTGGACGTTTTACTATATTGATTTATAAAATCTGCTTAAAATGTAGTCATTGTGGTTTCTTTTGTTTACGCGAATATTATACATTGAAATATACCAATTTTTTACGGATTCTATCTCGGTTTATTTAACCTTTTTAGTCCCAATGTTTCGAAAGCTGTAATGTAATCATTGAATATTCTAAACATTTAAATGAAACTCAATTTATATATCTTACTGTGTATATTATAAGGTTTATTTTATTAGCTTCTAATATTCATAATGGCATAAAACCAAATTTATGTTTTAAATTTGCCGTACATCTAATAGAAGATCATTTTCTAAGATAATTTGTATCCATCTGTACCTAAGTTAGTAATTTTCTTTGACTTACCAATTCAGTCCGGCCTAAAAGGGCTACCAGTTACAAAGAGGGCCTGGTAGAAAGTGTATCATGCGAAGAATACACGGTTCAATGGTTCTTGGACTTGAAAACTCATAGGTAATGAAAAAATATTGACAAGCTTGGATGCTAAAATAATTGGGTGTGGTGGTCCTTGCATTTACATTGCCCTGTCCCGTGTTCTGATAAATAAGGTTCTAAAATAGCTCTACCACGCTGCCCTAATGCAGGCCCTATTACTCTATACATACCGTCGAAATTCTTATAGAGAATTTTACATACACATTACATATACATTCACGCCTGTAATCCTCGAAGGGGCAGGCAGAGGCGTAACCAGTCGCCCACTATTAGCCGAATTATCGGTCCCATAACGTGATAGGGGGCGAGCCTTTTTTTGCCTCGATGGGCAGACGAGCAGACGGACCACCTGATGGTAAGTAGTCACCGCCGTCCATAGACTTCTGCAATGCCAGAGCACAGCAAAGCCGCTGCCTACCTATCGCCATACCAGGCACAGGTTCCAGACTCCGGGCTAATACTGAAAATTTCTAGATTGAAAAACCAAATATCACTTTACCCGACCCGGGAATCGAACCCGAGACCTCAACACAGCAGTCATATCGCATACGCAATTACAACTGTCAAAGCATTCGAGGCATAGAGAATTATCATATTATATGAAATTTTATTTACGATGTTTTCTTTTGTCGCTAAACCCCGCTTAGTTACATGTGTACCAGCTAACAAATACCCAGGTAACTTAGAAAAGAGGTTCATACCCTTGGGGCTGGTTTCAAACTCTCGACTTGGTATTCTGAATCATTTCCCGCCAGGTTATTGCTGCTATTATTTTTATTTTCGTACTCCCAGAATATTTGAAGGTTCATATTATAATCTCGAGACTATAATTCCAGAGCATTGGAAGGCGTCCGTGGCGTCGACCTCAACACGTAGAGGCGTTTAAGACGATTAATCTAATATTGCCTGCGGTGGGAAACCACCTATGTATTCCATATATTGCATTATCCCTATTGTACACAACTATCTTTTGTTGGCGGCTCCACGCCTGTAACCAGACGAATGACCCGCGCCTTCACCTCGCCCCGTCCCACGGTCCACCTCACCTTACAATTCGGAATGTCAACCAAAATCCAGTACATAAAAAGACGAACAATAAAATTCACTCACGCTCTTTGTTTTCATTTTAGTCATCTATTTTAACAATAATTGGATTTGCCGTTAGTAAATATGAAGTGTGATTGACTCCTCAGTACGCAGAACGATAGTAATGAAAGCGGTACTAAATAACCTAAACTCTTTCTTTTTGTAATTTTTGATTGAAGAGGCTCGCACCTCTGTGATACCCCCCTCCCGTTAAATCTGCCTATGCACGATTGCTCATTACACGATGATGAAAAATATTCTGTAGCCCTCTGGGGAAATATAGCTTAAGAATTTTCAGATCTGTAGTTAGTTCCCTATAAATGCAGTTACAAACTTTATAACATAAACACGATGTGTAGTGTCCGACCGAAACAGGAATTTCTACCGAAACCGAAACCGAATCTTCGGTACCTGTTACAGTTTCGGCCGAAACCGAAACTATTCAGACACGTTAAAATTTCATGTTGTTCAGTGAATTTTTACTTATTTCATACACTTATACATTATACAGACAGTAAACACTGAACACGTGTTAAGTTAAATAAAAAACAATAATAGAAGTATGTGAAAAAATTTAATAACTTATATGTTTGTTTGATATTGCCATTATTTTTACCCGACTACGGCGAAGCAAGAGGGAGAGTTATGTTTTTGACAGGTATGTGAGTATGTATGTATGTTCATCTGTTCCCTCATAACTTAAACTACTTCTCATAATTTGACAAATGAGATGTCGTTGGAAGCGTCTTGTAAGTCCGCTGGTTATAGGCTATGTGACGTCACATTAAATTGAAAATGGCGCCCTCAAGGGGGCAAAAAGTCGTGAACAAAAATTTTTTTATCGCCTCACCCCATCATGTGAGACATCATTGAACATGGATTTTAAAATGAAGGTTAGGTTTCGTAAATCATATTTTTGTCAAACGTACCGTTTGCGAGATATATCCCGTCAAATTCATAAAAACAAATTTTTTACCCCACTGCCGTAGTCGCAATACTTTTTAGAACGTGTTTTTTCAGTAGTCGGGTTTTAGTTTTTTACTTTAGACTTCACTTTCTCATATGTTTGTGGTATCAGTGATATTTTAAAATGTTTTACAGACTTCATGCTATATTTATGAACCGCGTAGGGAATTGAGTCGTCGGAACGATTCGTCTTCTACTAAAGTATACGGTACGTCCACAATTATAACGTCAATTATTGCTTTGTCACACACGATTCACGAACTCTCCATATTGATATTACTTGATCAAAGACTCTCCCCAAGGCAACCGAGCCACGCGCGACAATTCACGAATGCAGTTTCGGTTCTGTCGAAGGTTCGGCAGGTTTTCTGCCGAAACCGAAACTGGTACCGAAACTTGCCGAAACCGAACCTTCGGTCGGTCACTAACGATGTGTATCCGGGCCTCCGATTAGGTTTAATAATATAAGCACTATTTATGCTCTCGTACCGTACCTTTGAGCACATGCCGCATCTGCTAATGCCTAAAATTACTACAAGTGCCTAAATCACTCCTGAATCAAACAATGCTCACTTACAATTTACTTATATAATAAAAATAATAATTCTAGCCCTGTATTATACATTGTCCCACTGCTGGGCACGGACTTTCTCCAATAATGAGAGGGGTTACACCTTAGTCCACCACGCTGGCCTAATGCGGATTGGTACTAGACTTCACGTACCTTCGAAATTAATATGAGAATTCTCAAGTACGCAGGTTTCTTCGCGATGTTTCCCTTCACCGTTTAAGCAAGCGATAATTAACATTTAATACACATATAACTATAGAAAAGTCAGAGGTGTAGGTATGCCATTTGGGTTTCGAACATACGACTTTCCTCTTGAAGGTCCGTACCACTTCCAACTAGGATAACGCTGCTCAAAATTAATACTTTTGTAAAATAATACTGATGTAAAAACAAGACCTGTTAATTAGTTTATCACTAAGATCATATTGTGTAAATTACGGAATAGTCGGCCACATTTTCTCTAGCAACGAATATGTGAAACTGGACGAATGGACAATTTGGAATATATATGGGTGGCATTAGCAAGTCAAATTTGTCGAACAAACGAAAAGCTACATCTGCAACCGACCCAGATGAATGCTCGACGAGATATAGCGAAATGGTACACTCATAAATGTGTACTGCGGACGTAATGTCAATAAAAACGCTGTTTTTATGCATTCGTTTATTTTTTTCGTTAAATTTCACATGTAGGTTCACTTACGTGAATTTGTTTAAATCAATTAATTATTTGAAATATATAATAATAACAATTAATATAAAATTCACACACATAGCCCCATAGTGGGTATCAGATACTACGAGAGACTTTCGGTCTGACAACACCCCGACCCGACTAAATCTTTTGTCTGTCACACAAACATTTGTCCCGGTGTGGGAATCGAACCCTCGGCGTCTCGTTTTACAGCCGAGTACTCGCCTACTGCGCCACGGAGGCTGAATAAGGGAATTTAAAACCTTCGTGGCGCAGTAGACGAGTCGTGAAAATAAAGGCCGCGGGTTCACATTGCAGCAAGACTTGTGACATACACAAATTAAATATACATTTCGGAACTAGGTGTTGCACGATGGATATGAGTATACTAATTCCATTCAAGATACCTTCCATGGATAATTATGATCAATGCTTACGGAGTAGCTGTTTCCTCGCGATACTTTTGCCAGATAAATACGTTCCTTATTATTACGACAGCCTCCGTGCCGAAGTGGGCGAGTAGCCGGCTGTAAAACGAGAGGCCGTAGGTTCGATTCCCGCACCGAGACAAATATTTGTGTTACAGATAGATATTTGTTTCGGGTGTGGGTGTTGTGGGACCGTAGTCCCTCGTAGTGCTTGATACCCACGACACAGGTTTTACCTAGTTTGGGATGATGTGATACGATGTGTGTGACTGTTGGGTGTATTTATTTATTAATTTACGCATGAATCCTACAAATGCAGTGTATGTAAAAAACATAAACACAGTTTTAGCGCTGTTTATTTCTACAACCTTAACAGTAGACAAGTAAGTAAGATTAAGTATAGATATGTACCTATAGAATAACCTCAGCAAGCGATCTAATACAATCAAGAGCCCGAGGGTACTGAGCTCGACAACTCCCCAAACTTGCCCGCTGGTTGGAAAACCAAAACAAGTTTAATTAAGATTGTTATTTTATAATATTAACAGAATATTATAATAAAGAAATTTAATTCCATTAAGTTGTTTTAATTAGAGTGGTAAGGAAGTGATGTTATGTCAGTGTAAAACATCAGATCGTGAATCAACATACTAGAATTCTCAAACCGAGGCAGTATTTTTCGTTGAAGATACACTTATCCCGATAAAAATAGAATCCTGAGCAAATCATATTTTGTGTATGATTTTTTATACGTAAACTATACATACATAATCTACGACTTTTGTATCAAACAGGTACAGTCCATTAGTACATACGTGAAGTAAATAGATGTAACAGTTGTAATAAAGTCATAAAAACGTTAGTGCATATCGAAGTGGCCCGAGGAGAGTCGTAAAAACGGAGACGGCTCCGTAGCGAATATTGTGATACATCAGTATCTTATATTATGCCTTTACTTTACTCAGCTTATGACTTTGTTTATGATAAATAGCTGTTGCTCGCGGCTCCGCCCGCGTGAAGGTCATGTTTGAGACAAAAAGTATACACTACAAAATACCAATTTTCATGCATTTAACTTCAAAAATGAAGGATTTTCATACAAACTTTCTTACCCTATTTAACCCCCTTAGGGGAGGAATTTCCAAAAACCCTGAAATATGTGTTTTTAATTTTTAACTGTAAGGCCAAATACCAAATTTCATGCGTTTAACTGCAAAAATGACAGATTTTCATACAAACTTTCTTCCCCTATTTTACCCCCTTCGGGGTGGAATTTCCAACAATCCTGAAATATATATTTTTTATTTTTGACTAAAAGGCCAAATACTAATTTTCATAAACTTAACTTCAAAAACCGCCTTCAAAAAAACCCAGACACAACTAAAAAGCAAAAAATAATTGGTTACATTTAAATCAATTAGTTATATGCAATTTAAATCAATTATTTTTGGAGTCGGTGCCGGTGTTGTTTTCTTTACTTTTAGATTTATAAAAACCAAGTCTGGATCTATTTTATATTTTTTTGTATGCCTGATTATTCTGTTTTTTCCATGTTTTGGCTGGCACCGACTCCAAATAATTGATTTAAATTGCATATAACTAATTGATTTAAATGTAACCAATTATTTTTTGCTTTTTAGTTGTGTCTGGGTTTTTTTGAAGGCGGTTTAATTTTTATTTAAAAAGTAATAATTTATTTTTTGCTTTTTAGTGGTAAATTATATAAAATCGGTTAAAAGCTGCTGAAGATATTAGAATTTACATGTATTTTAATTTTATCACCCCCCTCCCTCACCCCCACCCCTTTTACCCTCTCTCACTGAAACTTAACTTTTATAATGAACGTAATGCAAAAAGAACCACTGGAATACTACTTAATTTTAAGGAGTTACCCTCTCCAGCTCCGAAGATATTCATCAGATCTTCACCATATTTTTATGGGACCAAATGACAAGCACCAGCTTTCAATCAAAGAAAGAATGGTCGAAATCGGTTCACACAGTACAGAGAAACGAGGTAACAAACATAAAAAAAAAAAAAAAAAAAAAGCAACATACAGTCGAATTGAGAACCTCCTCCTTTTTTTTGAAGTCGGTTAAAAATGACGGATTTTCATACAAACTATTATCCCCTATTTTACCCCCTTAGGGGTGGTATTTCCAAAAACCCTTCCTTAGTGGATGCCTACGTCATAAAAGGTACCTACTGTCAAAATTTCAAGTCTCTAACCCCAGCCGTTTTGGCTGTGCGTTGATCGATCAGTCAGTCAGTCAGTCAGTCAGTCAGTTTCTTCTTTTATATATACAGATGACAGATGGACTTTGTAAGTAGGTACTTAGATATCGTTAGCTGTAGCGACGCTATCATACGGGGATAAAATGGTAGCCTGAACGAGCCGAAACGCGTAAATTTTTAACAACGATATATAGATATAAAAATATTGTTGCAAGATAGTTGCGAAGAAAACAACAATTAGTCTTGCGTTCTTCCAATTCCTGGTGGAATCTATGTAATGCACAAACAACGTAAAATCTAGAAGGCATATTATATCAAATCATGTATAGTAAAAATTATCAGAGTTCCAAGCATAAATCGAAAGCGTCATAATTTTGTGAGTGGTGTTAGTGCTGCAGATATCGCAAATAAATTAGAAATCTGTGTGATCATATAGTTTGGGTAATCTTTAGCAACTTGATAATGATGAAATACACAACATTTTAACAACGAGATTTCATCACGTCACGTATGCTACAACCATAAACGAAACTTTAACAGTTTTACAATAACACCAATGAGCTGGCGAGCATTTGCACTCTGGTGGAATAATATTTGCATTTCAATACTAACTCAATGACATCTAGAAAGTTCGAATATATAAAGCGAAGAACAACGCCCCAAGAGTCACGATTGGAAATTTTTGATCCGGCATTATTGAAGCACCCGGTAATTTCGATTTTGTGGTCGTCTTTCTACACTGGAGTGGTTATTATGAAAACATTAGGACAAGGCTCGAATAGAAGTTGCCGTACATTTTCGTTATGATAAACAGCTACACAAAAGTTTGACCAAATACCACCTGTTGTGATCACCGAAAGAATTGGTTTTTGTAACCCACCCGCATTAGGCCAATGTGATGGACTAAGGTCTTACGCCCCTAATTGGTAGAGAAAGACCGTGCCCTGCAGTGGTGTGTCTGTAGTGCTGGTATTATTATGTGAAACGTGAAAGATATTCTATATTAAAATGATGTGATTAGCATTGTGGTTGTTAGGAAAAGGAATTGGGAAGAGAAGGGGGATATGAGCCTCCGGAAATGTAGTCACGTTACTAGCAGTTTGCTTTACGTCTCTTTACGTCGTGCGGATCTTCTGTATGAAAGCAATTAAAGAAATAACGACATACAAGGCTGCTTGGTGGAGAACCTTTGCCTTCCCTTTTTTTATAAAAAGGAGAATAGAACAAAAGACAGCATTAATGCAGTCGAACTGGTGTATCCATTGTAGACAAAACCAACTACGTCTACAACGTAGGTATTTCTACCATTTCGGAAACGTAGACAAAAGCAAGTGCCTTTTAGCTGCATATAGTTCCAGCTACAGTCATATACAAACAGAAAATCAAATTTGACTATTTATGAAACAGCGCGAGGATCTTAATGATTATGAAAAATATTTTATGAAAAATGAAGTAGCTACATAGACTACGGATGACTACGCACAGCCTTAGAATACAAAGATAATTGTGTGAAATGTGTTGATGCCTACTATGAAGTTACACAGAATCTCCTACTTTTGCGAAGTCTACTGAATAGCTAATGTTTCAGGCCTCTCAATTACTTGCGTCGTCCATAAAGTCTTAGGTACGTAATAGGGTAGCTTCCTGTGTTTAATTTTGCGTATTATATTCGATATACAATCGAATATAATACGCAAATTAAACTATTTTGCAAAAACAGAATCAAAATTGTTTGAAAAAGAAGGTCACAATATTAATTTTAAATATTGTTATGAGCAAACACTCAAAGGTATGAGCAAAAATTGTTGCGTATTAGGAACATATCGCTATCTCCCTCGCACAACGGCATAGTAATGGCGGTTCTGAGAACCGTGACGTCACGGGACATATCATGCATCCTTTTACTATCATTTGACAATTACCTCTTCCAGCAGATTTGAATGGCGTCTAATTTACTTATTATCTATGTTCGGATTCATAACATTCTTCCGACAATAGGTTTTAGGTAATGTTGTCGATTAAATTAATAAACAAATCGAGTCAACTACTCTATTGCGGCCGCCCACTATAAAAGTTAAAGTACTCAATAAAATAATTATATCTTGATTGACATCAATATACTTTTTACTTCTAAATACACAGTTATTTCTACGAAATAACAGAAATTCAATCAATCAGCAATATACGTATTTGTATTTTTCTTTCGAAGTTGCTATTACAAAAAACATTGAAAGTACATATTTGTTTTATATTCTCGATTCCAACAACTCTTTATTATTTCAGCTTGTAATTTTGGTGATATATTTTCTACAATTCAACAACGTAGACAGAAGAAAGAAATACATTTCAAGTAAAACAATCTAATAGGTACCTAGGGATGTATAGATAGTTCATAGTGATTATCTTTCTATATTATTTTATAAACCCAACAGTCACATAGTTCTGACCTCACACTAGGTAAAACCTGTAACGTGGGTATCAAGAACTACGAGGGACTACGGTCCCACAACACTATGTGCTATTCTAGACTATAATCTATCTCTGTGCCAAATTTCAACCAGATCCGTCCAGCCGTTGTAGCGTGATTGAGTAACAAACATCCATCGATCCAAACCTTCGCATTTATAATATTAGTAGGATAATTATCCTGCTCAACCAGCACAGACCATCGGAAGAGATAAGCCATTACGTGCGAGCTTAAATGAAGACTCAAACCAGAACGTCCAAATACGATTTACGGTTTCATGTGAGAAGAAAAAAAATAAAAACAAATACAGAAATACGAGCGTACTCCGCAAATACCAAAGACAATAGGAATTTTATCACAATACAGGATTTCGCTTTGGCAGCATTTTGGCAGAATCTAATATTACTTTTATCTCGTGACACTTGAGTGGCTGTTCTGACAGAACCCTTTTTATCATTGCGAATGAGAAAAAACAGAAAAGAATGCTATAAACAACTCAAAGGCGGAGGTTGTGCGCTTATTCTGCCGGCAGCTCATTTGCTAATTGTTGTTAACAACATCAGAATAAATGTGTAGGCACTGACTTAAACAGATGATCTACACTGTTTGAATACATTAATCAAATTTGTTTATTAACAACAGACTGATACCAGAATGAATATCTAACTGCCATTCTTCGATTCCTTAACGAACGTTTAACTCATCACTTAGTAAGATTTCAGAATAGAACACTCGCATTTAGTTAATCGTCCGTTAACGTCATTAAAAATGTTGTTAATTAAAATAACATTTACTGAGTTGTTTGAAGCAATATACATGGCAATATATAACTACTTACCGAAACAACTTCAGAAATCCGACGCATAGGTACTATGCATCCTTAAATATGTTGTTTATTTATTTATTTATTAAATGACACACCAACAGTTAATAGACTAAACATGCTTAATTATACTTGTACAATCTAGAGACCAGTCTACTCACCAACAGGTGTGAAACAACATTTGCATTAAAATAAAATTAATATAATTATATAATAAAATAACGTAACATAACAAACATAAAATTAAAAATAACACAACTGCAGAATAGAACAAATTATCGAACACAATAACTATATAATCATAAGAATAAAAATAAAAAATTATGAATTACAATTAGACAGACATGATTGCAGCACTTTTTTTTTGAAACCAAGTATAGACTCCGAAAATAAGTCAACAGATACAGAACTCTGAAGGTCATTAGTAGTATAGGGATTCGTCGATTCCTGAGCACAAATCTAGGCCCGAGCTAGGTCGAGCTAGGGAGCTAGGGTCCCTAGACTTGCTCCAGAATCCAGGTACCCAACTACCCGCGAATAGGTTCCCGAACAGGACTCGGCAGCCGCGAATTACATTTATATCAACCGCGAATTAAATTTATACCAACCGCGAATTAAATTTATATCAACCGCGACTTAAATTTATATCAACCGCGAATTAAATTTATATCAACCGCGAATTTAATTCATATCAACCGCGAATTTCATTAATATCAGCCGCGAATAAAATTGATATCACACGCGAATTTCATTTATATCAAAGGAGATTTTATACCTCTCTCGAATTTAATTTATATTTAAACATTTTACGTTTATTTTGCACGTTTGTCAGCCAGCTTGAGGAATGGTCTCATTTTTGTTTGTATGCAGGTATGAATCCCTTTTTCTATGAAGTTACGCTTGTCTTCCTACGGTAATAGTCATGTCTCAACGTGTCTGTATAATTTCTTAGTAGTAGTCTCTTAATATTACCTGCGTTTCAAAGCTTCATTGTTCATAAGGGAAAGCTATTAAAATTAGTGATGGTATGTATTCTTTGAATATAGGTAACAACAGAACACACGGTTCTTTATAAGTTTTAGGTAGCCATTGTCCATAAGAGAAATCGGGTAATTTATTAGGTACATCAATCAAATGTAATGACAAAGCAGTATTACCTATTGTTCAAAGTTTCATTGTTCATATGGGCAAGCGGTGTTAAAATTAATTACGGTACACGTATTGTTTGAATATACCATTGGACCACATGGGGTTGTTAATGTCACCCTTAAGCAATGAGTTTTGGGAACCCATTGTCCATAAGAGAAATCGAATACTGGTCTATCGTATCAGTTTTTGCTTTTGCTACAGCAAAATGACCCTTAGCTGCCGTATAAAAGCGATGACAAAAATTATACTACACCGTATTCCACAGTGTGCTCTACACCACAAATGAACTCCGGTTGTTTGTATAGTGAATTTTTAAATAGTGACTCTGCTGCAAAATGAATGTAAGTACCTATGTATAATTCGATGTAATATAATATTAATTATGTTTTATTTAATGTTAATATTGTGTTTTGACCTCAGATTGTTTTAATCAATTGTTGATGATGTATATATTTTTATGTATCCCATATTCCTACACTCCTCTCTATGCCAATACTTATAATAGTTTACTTTTTGTTTCAGTTCCCTGATAATACTTTCAAAAACTATTATTATGCAGATAACGACGATGATGATCAGCCCAGCGACGAGGAAGGCACCCTGGCATACAAAGTTAAAAAAGCAATAGCAAAGAGATCAAATTGCATCGACGACTTCTTCGAAAAACCTAAGAAGAAAAAGAAGGTGGCAAAAAAGTCGTCAAGTGTTGGTCGCTCTTCCAGTGGTGGAGTTTCATACATCACATCAAATAAGGACGACATCGCCGATGCATCTCATCTTATAAAGATTGAGATATATGATGTCAACAAGATAAAAAATATCGCTCCGATGGAACACTGGAAACATGCTGAGGTGCGTGTTAAATATTACGCAGAAGCCGACGCAGACAAAAACTTGCAGTCAGTGAGAGATACAATATTTAATATCACCAAGCACTTGGCTACGAAAGAGGACTGTGTGAAATATTTTATAGACACCGATAAATAAGATAGTGCGTAAGCTTATGTGTAAAGTGTTGTAATTGAGTGTTTAAGGTCGTTATTGTAGTATAAGTTATTATAAGTCATTGTGCATGTTAATACTAATTTAGAATATTAATATTTAGTCATGATCATAATTTGAATTGTAAATTAATTGTAAACATTTAGTGCTGTAAGTGAGTGTTTAAGGTCATTGTGTTATTGTAGTATAAGTTATTATTAAAAGTCATTGTGCATGTTAATACTAATATAGAATATTAATATTTGGTCATGATCATAATTTGGATTGTAAATTAATTGTGAACATTTAAGAATTGTTTGTAAGAATTTGTATTTATAATTAAATAAGGTTATTAGTAATCAATAAAAAAATATAAGAAACTCTTTATTCGTATTTTATTTATTTATTTTAAAACATGACTTAAACAATCCAGATAATAATACATCATTACACATTGTATTGGCATCAAATAGTTTTTGAAAATCTTTTAAACTCATACCATGGTATTTGTAATATAGATACATTATACAATACTCTCCACAAACGATAGTAAAGTCGTTTTGGATTCGATTAGTATTATAATTCCACATCCTAGAATTCCTTGCTAAAAACATTCGATGATAGCCTTGGGGTGGTCGACCATATGAATCAAAGTACTGACCAATCCCGTTTTTATCTATATGTATAGCAATCCAGTGAGAACCCGGTTTATTATCTGGATCTAGGTTGCTGATTATGTATGTAGGAGTTACTACATGTATTGGCAATCGATTGGCTGCATACACATTATGTTGGATGGATGAATCTATTTTCATCAAGTAATTCATTATCTCTGTTGTATTCATTTTATTAAATAAAGGAAACGTTATCAGGTCGAATGTTTAAGAAGTAATGTTATGGAATAATAGTGAAATAGGTAATTATGGTACTTTATAATTAAAGTAACCAGTTGAAGAGGGTTGCAAGGATAGTCATAATAAAAAACTGAAATAATTTATATTTATTTTATTGAACAGTCGACAATAAATAAATACACCTTAATTAAAATATACCATACTTAATTTACAAACATTTTTCTTCTTAGCTACTATAATCTACCGAAATATTGCGATTTTTGTCTATTTCTATAACATTATCAAACTCTGCATATACAATACAGTTAATAGTTTGTGTTAGAGCTGATTCAAAACGAACTTCTAATCTCACACTCCCATGCTTTATAAGATTCCAATGACCAGAAGAGTTTGCTGATAAATCAGGCGTTAAATCAAACGCTAACATACAGTATCCATTAGCATATTTCTCACGGGATATTCCATTACCTTCGTTAAGAAAATGTATACCAGTCCCGGAAAACAAGGTATGATAGACTGTAGTATAAACATTGCTATCAAACGAAGGTTGTAGAGCTTTTGAGGGTATTTGATGACCATCTATATACAAACAAAATGTATTAATATTGTTATTTTCAAAGTTGAATGGGTTTTTAGTAAGGTTCCCATTAAATGCGGCATTATTCACAAATCCAACTATACATCTTTTAGGTACTTGACCAAGGAAAATGTTATCAAGAGTTTTTCCTTGAACTCCTGATGGTATAGTTAAAACTTTAACTTCTGCACGTGTAATTGGGTATTTGGCAGTTGTAGATGCTAAGACTTTTTGATGGGCAAGTAAAACAGAAGGATTGATGCGAGCTCTACGAATAATCAAAGTTGCATCCGTAATACAAACTTTTAATTTAAGATCAACTGTAGAAGCCATTAAATTGAAATTTTCTCGAGAACGAACTAATTTAACACACATATCAACACCATTTATCAAAAACTTTTCTTGGTTGAACAAATCACCGTGTAGGTGTCCAATCATTTCAATTTCTTTACTTTCGTTAGCCAACTCTTGTCTTTTAACAAATCCTTTATTAGTTTCATCGATGGAATTCATTTTTCCAGCTGTATCTTCATACCATAGGGCACAAGTAAGATGAGATTCCTTAGCTGCCGGAGCATAGTTCAACAAATTTTCTATGTAAGCACGGTAGGCATATGTGTTATTGGGTGGTGATACAAGTTTTTGATTTAAGTAAACATCAAGTTGATTAAAGAGTGAATGTAACCAATTATTAACTGGAGCTACAACTGTAGATGACATTAGTTTAGTGTTATCTTGATTCAATATTTTAGCTTTTATGTGAATTAATGTATGCGATAGGTCTATGTAGTCGTCACCTGCTCCAGGTACTTGAAATTCAATAGGACCATCATCAGCAAGTGATGAAATTGGTTTATAGTGGATCCATATTCCACTTTCAATGCTAGTCTGAGTAGATGGTAATGCAAATAAATCCAATTCCGACTTAATGCATTCACAGGAATGACTATGTAAAAAAGACATTTCGATTAATTACAAAATATGTCTTTAATTTGTTTGGATCTAGTTTTCAATTTTTTTATAGCTTTCCCTTTCGCAGTCAGCGATGGACTGAATGCAGATGCTCGTTTTCGTTTTGTTATATATCCCGATCCAGACATATTAATTCTATCAATTTTTTCATCTGCTTTTCGTTTTAAATTTGAACCAACTTCTTTAAGACGTGCTTTTATTGAATCTTCCATAGGTCGGGCACTAACCATATCCGTTAAAAGACCTACACCAGCACTCAATGCCTCCTTACCAACAGCGCGGACACCACTAGATAGTAATGGTAAAACTGATCTAAATAAACCCCCAAGAAAACTACCAATTCCATGACCCTTTTGATACTGTGCTCCTTTATAAATCACTCCTATACCCGACCCAGCTTGATGAGAATAATAGCGTTCGTAAGGGCATGTGTTGTTATTGTGTTGAGAATACATTATAGTTTCTTGAAATGCAGTTTAACACACACTGTTCCAAATTGGAATGGTATCTTTTGGCCAGTGCTTGACCTTATATCTATTTCAATGGTATCGAATTCTCTACGCATTACAGATAAATAATGAGGTGGTGAAAAAACATGCATTTTATTGGCTCCGTAGATGTATTTTGAAGGGTCCAATGGTATGATTCTTAGAAGAGGAGTCATTACGTCACCAACAATTTGAGGTTCAACTATATCACAATAAACAAATAACTGAGATGGTAATCCTAAATGCAAATTAGCTGGACATTTTGCAATATTTTTATCAACAAGGTTTCTACCTGGTTCATATCCCAATTGTAAACTTAATTTGGGTGATAATGTTACAGATTTTATAGATTCATCTAACACAGAAACGTATACAAACTTGGATATATTATCATAGGTAAATTTAATTTTTTCTCGTATACTATTCAATGCTGATAAAATATGGTTGATATTATCATAGTTTGTGGCAGGTATATAATGCTTATAGTACACTTTAGAAGGATTTGCTTCATTAGGCATCTTCATCAATTTCGTTATGTATACAATATTCTCATGCTCTTGAACAGTACACATAGTGCATGGATATTGAAATTCAACAATTCCCACACACCACTCCCCCTCGAGTATGATGGATTTCGGTAATTTAGTTGAAAAAATTGATGATTTGTTATCAGGAAAATATTCCATTGAACTATTGCTAAGTAAAGTTAAATAAAAGTCTTTATTCATATTTGTTTTAAATTGAAACTAAAATCCAACTATTAAATTTATTCGGATAACCTTTCCACTTAACTAACAGTTCTTGTCTGTCGCCCGTGTAGCGAGAGCGAATTATTTTATCTATCTTATGTTCTATGGTGGGGTCATAAATCACCTTCTGTAACTCTCGTGACTTTTATGCACATAAAATGTTCCTACTACCTCTTCTCCTTCTAAATCTTTGATAGTATATACAGACCACGGAGATCGGTGTATTATAGAGGATATCACAAATATTTCATCACTCCAGTTAGATTCGTAACCTTTTTGAAAGATATGTTTATACTTAGTTATTCTTACATGATCACCAATATGAAACTTAGGTAACGTAGTTTTAAATGATTTTTTTGTATTTCCTTTATCATACAAATTTGTCCACACAGTCATTATATTATTGGAATTCACATCACAAGGACACATCTTAATACTAGAGTGAAAACTGTGATTGTAAGAGTAAATCAAATCATGTAAAATATCAATATATTTATGTGTATTCTTATGCGTGAAATAACGCCACATTTTCATTTTTAGCGTTCTTTGAAATCTTTCTACAATGCTTGCCTTAATATCTGGATTATTTGTTGTATAGTAATTTATATTTTTAGATTTCAAGTATCTTTGTACATCTTTTGAAACGAATTCAGTACCTTTATCAGATTGTATGTGTGTAGGAGTTATGTTAGCTTCCTTAAATATACTTTCGAAACATATTTTTATTGTTTCAGAATTTTTCTTTTTCAATGATCTAGCATATGCATATTTGCTAAATACATCAATAACACAAAGAATATAATTAAAACCTTTATTATCTTTAGAATAAGTTCTCATATCACTTAAATCAACTTGCCATAGTTCATTTATATTAGATAAGATATATTTGTTTCGTGGGAACTTTCTATGTACTGGTTTGTGAAGTGTGTACGTTTCTTGGGCTTGCAACCATTTTTTAACATCTTCTTTATTCATTTTACCTTTCATAGCTTGTGATAATTTATCAATACTGCTATATCCAGCTGGGTGTGACACATCATAATATAGTCGATTTATTTCTAATAAGGAGTCCATTTTTCCCAATCTATCTTTGTTTTTATTTTTCTTATATGCTTATCGTCGCTTTTTGGAGTATAATATAGCTCTTTGTTCTTTGGTGTCGAATCTTCGATATCTTTTTGAAGTTGAACTATGTACTCACGTCTTTTGGGATTTCCGATATAGGTTAATGGTATTTTTAAATCCTTCAATGCTTTAGCAAATTTTTCCCAACCAATTGGATCATTTCTTTTTAATGGTCGCAGTGTATCATTTACTAAATCTATAATATTACTTTCAGGAATTACTTCGTTGTCTATAATCACCGTACCATCATCGTTCCAAAAAAATTTGTTTTTACTCAATGATAGCGAATCCAATAACAACTCACCTCTTTTTACGTATGATTTAGGTATCAAGCTTAGAATTTGATTTCTTGTGTAGAGAGGATTTTTTTCATCCGCACAATTATCTTGCTTTTTCTCTTGGTTACGTGATGTCTGACTGGCAACTAGATCTTTAATTTTGATGTCGTTATTTATATTTAGATTTTCACTTTTATCCATTGGTTCAGTAAAATCATTATTTTGAGTTATTATAGGGAGCTCAAACGGTTTTCGATCTTCTTCCGTGAAATGGAGATACCTTTGTAAAATTTGTAAGTACAATTTACATTTTTTTCGGTCTTCCATATTACTATTCAAAATGTTTTGCATTTCAGCATCCAACCGAGTGGTAGGATTTTCATTTCTACTTTGATTTAATTTATCTATTAAACCTGGTTCAACTAATAACATTTTTTTTGCATGATCCATTTTAAACAAGACCACTTATTAATCCACTTAAAATAGATCCCAATATAATCGGTAAAAAAGCACCACCTTTTTGAACTATTATATTCTTTCTTATTTTTTTTGTGCTTTTACGCACTAATTTACGAAGTATATTTTTAAATTTTTGTAGCTTATTCTTAGATTTTTCTTCAAGCTTTATATTTCCTTGTAGAACGTTATGAATGCACTCACAAATAAAATTAATTTCTTTTTCGTTACAGGCTTTTAAAAGAGCTTGTTGATGTTTCGGCTTAAGTTTATACAGTGCATTTAATAAATCTTTATGCGTCTTGAGGTGTCGATCCATCATTTGTAAATGACGGGTATTTGTTGATTCTTGATATATTTAAACTCTTTTTTAGGGATGTATACCGTGCAATAACCATCGGATGGAAATATTTTCGATTTTATTCGACATATATCGCTGGTATCTTGTTTTAGATCTATCATCAGATATCCATGTGCTTCCTTAGTAGAATCTCTGTAGGCATCTTCGATGAATTTGTTATTTTCGGGTGAAACTTGTCGTGCCAAATAACGAATTTGAGTTTTATCGCGAGGGTTTTTGAAATAAATTATATAACTTGAATTCAAAGAAATGTCTCTTTGACCTTTACCTTGATGAAATAAATTTTGAGTTATGTAAAACACACTTAAGTTTCTATAATGACTACCTTTGGTAAATATATCAACAACACGACCATCAGATTCCCTCATAAGGTCATCAATAATAATGAGGTTTGGTTCATTTCCATCAAACATATTCAAATCTGGTATGCCTTGATAATAATTCACGTTTGGTAGATTATACAAAGGCTGCATTTCATCAAAACACCAAGTTATTTGACTGAAGTTTCTATTACATATTTCTTTAATATATTTAATGAAATTTGTAACAAAATTAGATTTTCCACAGCCAGTTGGACCTGCGACTATGGCAGTAAAAGGATGAATAAAATGAATCATTTTGAATATACGTGTAAACTCTGAAGAGGTATTGGAATGAATAAAACATTTCATTAAAATTAAATGTCTTATATGTATTGATTTTATAATATACACGCCCGTTACCAATCTACTGGTGCTTCACAAATACCCAGTGATCTAGAAAGCAACACCAACTTCTTCAGTCATATGTCTAATTAAGCACATAATAATTAGATTACAGCTATAATTACAGTGCTTTAATTTAATTTAATAATACACAAAAATATAAATAAATAATTCTTATTATTGTACAGAAAATATGAAAAAATTAAATGTCCTTTATCTTATAATGACCCCAAGCAAGAGTATCAGTGGAATTTTGTAATAAGTTTTGTATCATTATGTGATAGAGATATTTTGTTTATTTTTTGAGTATATATTATGTGTTTAATGGATTTAAATCTTAACATTTCACTATACTGAGTTTTGTTTTCATATAAACATGATTTATAATCATTAAGACAAAACTTTTTTGTGATGCATTTATTAACACCTTTTGCTTTACATATACATTTATTTTGGACATCTATTGCATACATTTTTGATCGCAGGCCTACAAACTCTTTTAAAATTTTACCGTTAGTTTCATCTTTGAAAAACCCTAACCGTTTTTTATTTATTAAAGGTAAACCATATTCATTATTAGATGGATAGTCAGAGGTGTCAAAATAGTTTTCTAAATCAGTTTTTATATCAGCATAGAAATTTTCTGTAAATATTTCATAGATTAGACTATCAGTGTCTGTATAAAGTAATTTAATATTATCTCGATATTTCTCTTTCATGTAATCGTAATGAAATGTGTACATTAATGTTTTTGAAAGATCCAATATACAAAATCCTAGATAAATTGGTTTATTGTATAAAACACTAGTTTTCTTTAATTGCACTGCAACTAAATTTTCAGAAAAAATTGATAGACTGTGAAACTCAGGTTTTGCAATCAAAGATTGAGCTCCCTGGGTTTTTCCACGATTCAACCAATGGTTCACTAATTTAACGTTTACGCGTTTTATAACATTTTCCATTGTTTTCCCAAAAACTGAATTATTCATAAGTTTGTAAAAATCTTTTTCAAAATCTGAGGTCGCCAAAGAACGCATATGTGTATTTAAATCTATGTAACATTTTAACCATGCAGATTGTTCAAATTTAAGAATTCTATGTATTTTAAGCAGTTTCAAACCATTTTTTAAACATTGTTTAAGATTTCTGTAATGGATAACATACTTCTTTTTATCTTTTAGATTTGGAATCAGTTTTGTATTCTTGGTATTCCCTAGGCATATATTTTCAGCACAAAAGGGAAAATCTGAATGACAATTGTGTAAGATTTTTGGATATTCTAAATCTACTTCTAAAATATAACCATATTCGGTCGGATATGTTAAAATCTGTATTTACATCTACCCATTCAAATTTACCTGTTGGAAGACATTGAGACATAGCCCAACCGTAAAGGTTATTTGCGTCTAAATACATGAGAAAGGAAGATGGTTTATCAGAATCATAATCAGTCATAAACAGGTTATTTGCTATAGCATGTCTATTACTACACTGCGATATACCTCCCCTAATATTGTTCGCAATAAAAGTAATTTTGTCAATATCTGTTAGGAGCTCTAAATTAATTTTAGTATAAATTAACATAGCATCCCAACTCAATCCAGGCGCTGTATAATAATGAGCAGGATCCAATTCATAAGTTTTAAGACAAACGTTTCTAAAATTTTCAAATATATCTGTTAATAATAAAACATCGGTTTTTAAATAAAGATCAGAATAATCACCCATGTTTTTACAATTAAAGTGATTCCATACATCTTGAGCATGATGGTAATCATTTTCTGAAATATGATTATCATTTATAGAACTGTAGAATTCATCGCGAGCAGGAAGGGAAGTTATTTTTAAAGAATCAAATGAAGTCATGTATTCATACGGATAAACACCTTTCCTTATTAAACGTTTAAAGTCATCTTCGCGTGGATAGTTTAATTTGAGTTCGCGGAATTGATTAGGTAGTAAGTTTTGAGCTAATTTATCAAGACTGCTAGACATAAATTTTAAAGAATCAAGAAATCTAAGTTTCACAGCACGGTTATTAATATGCAGAACCTTCGAAAAAGATATATATTTCTCTTTATTCTCAGGAATAAGTTCTATATCACCTTCATCAAAATTAAGACCATGGACTATAAAATGAGCATCATAATTACTTAAATTGTGAAAAAATACTGGTACAAAATTAGTTGTTCTGTATTTCTCAGAACAAAGTGAATGAGCGACTCCTTCATAAACACCAGTATGGCAATTGTATATTATTGTGACATCTTCATTTAAGTTACTTTTACAGATATAACACAACTTACTTTGAGAAATATTTATTTTATTTTCATTCGTTAATGGTAATGGAGATTTGACAAAAGTGTTTTTTTTACATATGTTTTCTAAATCTGTTTTGATTAATTTCATAAATTGTTTTGCACAATCTTTTCCATTATACGATCGATATATCGAAAAGTTGTCATCGTATGAACACTTAATATAATATCCAAAACTATAAATCTCATGTTTTTGAATGTTAGTTGTTGATGATATATTTGGATTGTTAGAACAACTTTCTATTGGATTTAAAAATGCTTCAAAATCAGCATATACAACGAAAGGGACCTTTAGTTTACGTTCATAATTATTGAATGAGATTTGATTTGATGGAATTAATTCATTAAACCAATTCCTTTTGTTATCATGTTCCGATGGTAAATTAATGCAAACGTTAAAACAGTCATTTGCTTGATGACGCTGTAAATTATCCCTTGATGTGAAACTTAATAAACAACCATAGCAAATATGAACTGCATGTTCGGATGTTGATAACTGTTTAGATACTAACCTCGAAAGATTTTTAATATAACAATAATGACCGTTGGCACCGCGAGATATATACAATAAGTTTAAGTGAGTAGTTTTTCTATGTTTTGTTAAGTGTCATGGACCTATAATTTTATTTGACTTTTTTATTGAATCATAATGTAAACCAAAAACATTAATACTTATATTGTTTAGTTTTTCAAATTTATGTATATCATTTATTTTGAAAGGAAAAGATAATTTATCAAATTTTAATCTATTTTTATGTTTTATATAAGATGACACTCTATTAGAACTTTGAGAAGCCGGATACAATCCTGACAATACAGCCCAACGAAAGCACTCGTGATCATTATTTTGAACGTTAATTACAGCTTTCTTATATTTTATATCTAACGGTAAGTCTATATATGATGATCCTCGTAATGGGTTAAATTTGTTTATATTCATATCTAAGTGATTTATTTTAACTAAAGTCCACCCACTACCTTTTTTTTCAAAATTCGCCATTTTGTTTGTTATTTCAGTTGTTATAGATGGAAAAATTATATCCTTATCATCACCTTGACAAATAAGATAATTGGAGATTTGAAAGTCAAAAGTGTTAAATAAATTTTTGGTTTCCTGTGTAAAATCTGCATTAAGAATAAAATTAACTTTCAGAACAGAGTGTTCTAGAATGGAACGTGTAAGTAATTTATATATTACGTCTTTAGTTTTTTGTAAAAATAATTCAGGCGTTTCAAATTGATGGTTCGATGTTTTATTAGACATGATTCTAAATGTAAGAATTCTATTACCAAAAGCACTATCAATTATTTGAACATTCGTTAATTCATTATCATTCCGTAGTAAATTGTTTTTATGAGCATTACTCTTTAAATGGTTAGTCATATATTTTTTCGATACAAATACGTGACAGTCAGGACATTGAATTTTATCATTGTTTTCTGTACTCACATTTGAAATAGGTGTTGGCAACGATGTTGATGATGAAGGAGCTTCAAGTATGCTTGCTTGTAAGCTTGATGAAGATGTATTTATCCTCTTTTTCGCTGGTTCCACTTCGGTTAACTTCATCGATGCTGATCTTTTTTGTCCACCACTCCCATTCTGATTAAGTCTGATCAAAAAACAAAAAAAAATATATATATATATCGTACCTAACAACAATAAAAATAATCATGTACATTTTTTTCCTTAATTACTAACATTTTTACATTGCAAACAATATGCTTGCATTGATAAAACACCATCAATTTCATCTTCATCGGAATGAGACAAATTCAAAATTTTATGTCCTGAACATGGTGTATAATACGGAATAAAATCAGGATCTTTCATCATTGACTCGGGTAATAAATTTTGTATGAACCAAAGTCGTATAAAACGATGAAACTTGTGTAAAATAAGATTTTTATTTAAACTTGCAATCTCACTTTGTGACAAACATAAACTCTGTAACTCAAGAGCGTGATACATTTCTAATGTTTGCTTAAAAATACAATGAGAACAAGCGTACAGAATGAGTTCGAAAAGATGACTTTAACGTTTTAAATACTTAAAAATGTATCCCCTCTACATGGATCACAGAAACGTGTATAAACATGTTATTAATACTTACATTTCAAAATGGTTTTGGTCTATTTCCTCACAAAGCTCGTAGAGTCCTTCATCGAATTGTGACGACATCAATGGGTCAATGTTATTAAGAAGCATGACGAGCTCTGAGTCGTAAACATCACAGCGTAATGTATCCATGGTAATAGCTTGCTTAACAATTGATATCTTCGATAAAAAATCAAAAGTTTATATAGTGCTAAGTAAATACATTTCACCGATATGTTACATTTAAGTAAGTTATTACTATTAAATAATATACAAATTCTTACAAACAATTCTTAAATGTTCACAATTAATTTACAATCCAAATTATGATCATGACCAAATATTAATATTCTATATTAGTATTAACATGCACAATGACTTTTAATAATAACTTATACTACAATAATACAATGACCTTAAACACTCACTTACAGCACTAAATGTTTACAATTAATTTACAATTCAAATTATGATCATGACCAAATATTAATATTCTAAATTAGTATTAACATGCACAATGACTTATAATAACTTATACTACAATAACGACCTTAAACACTCAATTACAACACTTTACACATAAGCTTACGCACTATCTTATTTATCGGTGTCTATAAAATATTTCACACAGTCCTCTTTCGTAGCCAAGTGCTTGGTGATATTAAATATTGTATCTCTCACTGACTGCAAGTTTTTGTCTGCGTCGGCTTCTGCGTAATATTTAACACGCACCTCAGCATGTTTCCAGTGTTCCATCGGAGCGATATTTTTTATCTTGTTGACATCATATATCTCAATCTTTATAAGATGAGATGCATCGGCGATGTCGTCCTTATTTGATGTGATGTATGAAACTCCACCACTGGAAGAGCGACCAACACTTGACGACTTTTTTGCCACCTTCTTTTTCTTCTTAGGTTTTTCGAAGAAGTCGTCGATGCAATTTGATCTCTTTGCTATTGCTTTTTTAACTTTGTATGCCAGGGTGCCTTCCTCGTCGCTGGGCTGATCATCATCGTCGTTATCTGCATAATAATAGTTTTTGAAAGTATTATCAGGGAACTGAAACAAAAAGTAAACTATTATAAGTATTGGCATAGAGAGGAGTGTAGGAATATGGGATACATAAAAATATATACATCATCAACAATTGATTAAAACAATCTGAGGTCAAAACACAATATTAACATTAAATAAAACATAATTAATATTATATTACATCGAATTATACATAGGTACTTACATTCATTTTGCAGCAGAGTCACTATTTAAAAATTCACTATACAAACAACCGGAGTTCATTTGTGGTGTAGAGCACACTGTGGAATACGGTGTAGTATAATTTTTGTCATCGCTTTTATACGGCAGCTAAGGGTCATTTTGCTGTAGCAAAAGCAAAAACTGATACGATAGACCAGTATTCGATTTCTCTTATGGACAATGGGTTCCCAAAACTCATTGCTTAAGGGTGACATTAACAACCCCATGTGGTCCAATGGTATATTCAAACAATACGTGTACCGTAATTAATTTTAACACCGCTTGCCCATATGAACAATGAAACTTTGAACAATAGGTAATACTGCTTTGTCATTACATTTGATTGATGTACCTAATAAATTACCCGATTTCTCTTATGGACAATGGCTACCTAAAACTTATAAAGAACCGTGTGTTCTGTTGTTACCTATATTCAAAGAATACATACCATCACTAATTTTAATAGCTTTCCCTTATGAACAATGAAGCTTTGAAACGCAGGTAATATTAAGAGACTACTACTAAGAAATTATACAGACACGTTGAGACATGACTATTACCGTAGGAAGACAAGCGTAACTTCATAGAAAAAGGGATTCATACCTGCATACAAACAAAAATGAGACCATTCCTCAAGCTGGCTGACAAACGTGCAAAATAAACGTAAAATGTTTAAATATAAATTAAATTCGAGACAGATATAAAATCTCCTTTGATATAAATCAAATTCGCGTGTGATATCAATTTTATTCGCGGCTGATATTAACTAAATTCGCGGTTGATATAAATTAAATTCGCGGTTGATATAAATTTAATTCGCGGTTGATATAAATTTAATTCGCGGTTGGTATAAATTTAATTCGCGGTTGATATAAATTAAATTCGCGGCTGCCGAGTCCTGTTCGGGAACCTATTCGCGTGTAGTAGGGTACCTGGATTCTGAATCAAGTCTAGGGACCGTAGCTTCCTAGCTCAACCGAGCTCGGGTCTGGATTTGTGCTCAGGAATCGACGAATCCCTATACTACTGTCATTGAAATTGCTTTGTATCCTATTGAGTGGTGAAAACTTCCCCACGTTGGATCTATGCCGGCGCGTACGGAATGTATCCCTATCAATGCGACTGGGCCTACAGTTAAGTTTAGGAATATTAAAATTCAGCTCCCCCAACAGAGAAGATTCAGAGATAACACCACTAATAAGTTTGTGGAGAAATGTTGCGTCCAGTAAAGATCTTCTCTTTTCCAACGAGTTCATTTTAAAGTGCTCGAGTCTAGTCGCATAGTCCGCGCGTTGGCAAATGGTGGTATCACCGTTGCATTTCGCCTTGTAGACCAGAAATCTTGTAAAAGATTTTTGTATTTTTTCTAGCCTATTAATGTGGACTTTATAGCAAGGGTTCCACACTTGACTGCAGTATTCGAGTCGGCTACGAACAAGAGCACAATATAGCATCTTTAACGTCTTGGTTCTTTTGAAAGATTTACTAACTCTCTTGATGAAACCGAGCATCCTGTTACTGCACTGAGCTATATGGTCAATATGGCTTATAAAGTTAAATTTACTGTCAAGAATAACCCCTAGATCCCTTACCCTATTGACTTCTGATAACTTTATACCATCCAAAGTGTACATAGAATCATAAGGATTTAGCTTCTTAGTAAATTTGATATGGTAACATTGTTCAGCGTTTAGCGACATATTATTCAAAACACACCATTCCTTAATGCTAGACAAGTCGGCCTGTAAGAGATGAGAGTCTTCAGGGGATCGAATGATTCGGTATAATTTCATGTTGTTGATGAAAATAAAATATATCTCTGAGAAAAAACGTTAGGTACATAAAAGACGATTAACTAATTGTTACGTAAGACTAATTTATCATCCCTCATTAACGGGTTCATATCAATTTACTTATTCGACTACCCTTATAGTATAGTGGGAGAATAGATGGTGAGACTATCCACAAATATTTATTGCAGGTTTGTGTTGAGAAAAAGTGAAGAAGGAAAGTGTGTCAATAATTTCAACAAAAGGCACTTTAACCATCACTGTACGTTTAGTCGTATTTTTATAAGGTTCACGTAAATGGCAACTATGAGCTTCCTTAAGGAAAATGTAAATCGTAGGCCTAAAACATCACCATCTATTCGCCTACGCATTCACGAATACTTTGGACTTGTGTTTGTTCAATTCCTTGTTTACCAACTGTCTTCACTAAAATGCAACCATAAAGAAAAAGTTGTCATATTTAGCATATAATATGGTTTGATGAGTATATGTTTTTATTGTCATACTCAGAGAGCTTTTTTAAACTAGTTACCCTAAGTAACAATTATGTAAACGTAAATATTTAAGAAAGATCACTCTCGGAGACAAAATGCAGGTAAAAAATATATAGGCAGTCATGGGGATTACCGACAGAAGTGAAAACTTAAGTTTTGGAATTACTGTGTTCTTTTTTGAAACAGCGTCCATAAAGTAGTAATTTATATCGTTTAATATTGCTTGTCAATAATTATAGAACTTCATAGGCGTGCTATGTCAAAAGTAAAATAATCTGAGCCTGATGGTCACGCCAGTTCAGTGCTTATTCCCCATCCCAAAAGTGCCCAACGAGCCTAAAGAAGTTTTTACTTCAAAAATTATATGATAACTCAAAGAACCTAGTAATGCAATTCGAACTGTAAAATTCACAAAAAATTTACTTACACTAACGGGAGATTCGCCCACTAAAATTATTGCAACAAAATATTTACTAAGTGGTGAGTTAATGGTCCATTATCCAGTGCGGCATTAAGAGTCCGAATTACTAGGCGAGCAGGTCGTTTTCTTAAATAGTAAATACTGTAATTTCAGTTATGTGAGATCTCAATACCGTTGCTGGTTCGCGATTACAAATAGTATAAGATAGACCTGGCAAACATCTATGTGTGTCTGCGGGGCAAACACAGTGAAGTCTGTCAAGCTTGTCATTACAGCCGTTCTGCTTATTTATTTGGTGCCCCTAATGATGGCGCCCGGTGCAGTCGCATCGCTCGCACTTCCCTAAGACTACCACTGGTAACAACACCAAGAACTTGGTACGGTTAAAATATTTCTAATAGCTGATAGCTGCTATTTCTTCTACGTGTTTTATTAAATTATAGTTAAGTGCCAGTTCAGCATGCGTCACGACTGTTGTGCTGAGGTCTCGGGCTCGATTCTCGGGTCAGGTAAAATGATATTGGGGTTTTCTATTTAGAAATACTTAGTATCTGCCCAGAGTCTGGAATTGTGTCCGGTATAGGCTCGCCTCCTATCACATTATGGGACCGTAATAAATTCGGCGAAAAGTGGGAGTACTGGTTTCACTTCTGCCTACCCCTTCGGGATTACAGGCATAAGTGTATAGTATATAAGTTTATACATAACTTATAAACTATCGTCACCCCGAAATACTAGTAATTTCACTGGCTTCAATATCCTTCAAACTAGGACACAATGCTACTCAGTTATAGAAAAGCGATGTTACTCACCCAAACGGCCTGCCGCATGTCAACCTTCTACCTAGTACATTGATGAATGAGGTTCTAGATTAAGTAGGACAAAGAATGGTCGACACAGACAATGAATAAGTGGTCGTGAATCTCTGTGCGGCAACTTGTAACCTGCCTTCAGACACTAACATTTACAGCGCCAAATAATATATAGTCTCTTGTCTACGTACCTATCTGATAATTATCTACCATAACTATCGTCATATGTAGCATTCAATTATTTGTGTGTTATTTTCATAAATATAGCCTTTTGTCTGGGTTTTTAAAAACACATAATTATTGATAATATCCTTCATGGTGAACTTTCGCATGTTCTATGAACAATTGTAAGGTTCTCCTGCGTAACATCCAATACACGTTACTTGTATTTATAAAATTTGTTGCAGATACAGAGGGAAAGCTATAAATACAATAAGCTCTTGAATGATCAATTGGTGTCAATTGATTTAAATGGTGATAGGCTTGCCCCCTATCACATTATGGGACCGAAATTCGGCGAAAAGTGGGTGTACTGGTTACACCTTCGGGCATGGGCGTATATAAGGGGGGGGGGGGGGGTGTCCAGGGGGACCGGACACCCCCCTTAGCCTACGACATAATAAAAAACCGCGAATTATTGATAGCGGATAAAATAGACGGTTAGCAGGCTATTTGATTTAAGTGTCAATTTTTGCAGCATTCAGCTATATGCATATTTGGAATTAACAGATTTTTCTACGACTTTTGAGCCTAGTTTAATTTTTTTCGTGTACTTTTTAGCGCTTAAATCAACTGGTAAAATAAGAGTGCTTTTTTTCAGGGCACATCTATTTAAAAAAATACGACCGAGTCTTAAGTAGTGACTACTTAGTAGTGATGAGTGTGATGGTATATGATGTACCATAAGTACCTGGAGGGCAATTCTCCGTTCATTCAAAATAATTTCGTACTCGAATCTACAGTTCGAATAATTTCTCTATTACATAATTTCGAACTATGAAGTTATATTGTTCGAATGTTGCATCCATATCCATTTGAATTCGAGTCTTTACTATGAGATTCTACTAAAAAATTTGAATTTCGAACCAAAAATCTATAAGTATTTTAATATCCATAGTGTCACGGACCTCATCAAATGTACATCCACTATCCAGTTCTTGGACATGTTTTTGGACTCTTCCATGTATTTTATCTTTCTAAGACTTTTAGTTAAATCATAATAAAAACACGAGATTGAGTCTTTTTATGGGTAAACACATCAGCATATGGCATCATATACGCAGTAAGTTAGGACCAAAATAAAACAATATCTTTGGGTGTCTAGAGGCCTCCATACGTACAACTTTACCGCAACACCTCCAAGAGCATAGACTCTTTGCCGCTTAGCTATAAACGTCGTAAAATATTAATGTAAAGGAAACAATATTGCCACTTTATCTGGAGAATTCACCTGATGCAGTTCATATGAAATTTGTCAAGACGCCATATGGTTTAGACACCATTAGGTTTCAGTGGTTTAAGGCAAACTCGCTCAAGAATGGCGTAAGCCTGGATGTCATTTTCTACCTCCTACAATATCATCAAGCGTTACTTAGCATCTTGCGACGTACCCTGCGACTGCTGGGAAGAACTTTCGTGTCACTAGACCGAATGGCGTGGCTCAGTACGAAAATCATGTGCACATTTTGAGGAAACATGTATGAATCCAATGCCTTGACGCCCAGCGTGAGCTGCAATAAATAAGGCCTAAAACTGTGTACACATAGGGTTGGCCCTAAGTGTACACGACGCGCGTCGCCATGCATTGTAGTTGAAAAATAGGATGTGACGCAACGTTTCGACTCTGCGCCAGTTTGAGTTGACTCTTACAGCTACTCTTCTAGACAACTGTTCTGTACGTCCTGTGACAGGGCTTTTAAAACAAAATTAGAGTTACTAATTAGCTAGTCACATATGCTCACATTGGCGAAAAAAACTTATTCCAAAAGTGCAAGGTTCGCCGTCGAAGGATACTTCTTGGAGGACATCATCATCATCATCATTAAGTTAGGACACAATATTGAATGGTTCGAATTCGAGATGTACGTCTCGACCGGTCTGTACCAGTCGAAGCAGTTCGAGCGATAACCTTCGAGAAATGTTCGAATGGTAATTTTTAGAATAGCTCAAATAGAATATTTTGATTTCGAATTCTATTTTTAAAATAATTTATTTATGAACAATACATTTGACATTATATTCGTACCATCAAGACCTTCGAGAAACACCGGACTCGACATTTCCATAATAGCTTAACTTTACATTCACTCGAAAAAAGTTCGAATTTGAATTATTTGTCGTATACGAAGTTGATTCGAGTGCGTGAGAATTTTCTCCCTGAGTTCTAACATCTCATCTTGATAATAAGCAACATTAAAATAGTTATTTACCAAAAATAAATTGATTTCACTTGACACTTGATGTTTTGATAGTTGTTATGTAAACTATATATATTATGATGGTGTGCAATAAATAGTTATATATCTATCTATCTATTGCACAAACAATAGCTACCTATACTTGACTATTCAACCCGATCATTTAACAACAAAGAATCTGCAACGAACCGATGGAGTCTGTTTCAAGATAAAATAACATTGTTTGTCAAGAAAAATAACGACCAAAAGTCTTACGGAACATTGTTAATTTAATCTAGTTTAACAGTTACGGTGAATGGAACCCAACGTGAATCCGATCAGTTTTCTCTGATGTCCTAAAAGCATTTAGGTACTTCTTGGAATCAATATTTAGTAATGTCCGTTAGGCGCTGAAACCGTCGATAAAGACGATCGTAATCATTACGAGGCTTTTTGTGAAGTTTTTATAGCCGATACGCAACTGTCATCAAGTGTAAGAAATGTATTTTCTACAACGTTTAATGGAGCAGAAAAAGCACTTTAAACCTCTTAGGCAGAGTTTAATATGATTTTATTATCTTACCATTGTTAGGAACATTAACAAAACTATGCAAGATGGATATTTAAAAGGCACAAATACAATATTTATAATTTATTAATTGATTTACACGACACTGTTACACATCTCAGTGCTTAATATTAACACACACGCATGTCAGGATTCACTTAAGGCTTCTCTTTATAATTAATCTACCAGCATTACCCTTTTAAACTGAACAACGCCATTGAACCATTTACAATTAGGTACTTACTGCCCCGCGAACGAACCACGAATGATCTCACTACCAACTCACTGCTACACCACTAGTCTTCTGAACTGAACTAACTGAACATCGGAGCGCGGAAGGCACTCTGTTTTATATTAAACATTTACTATTCCCACTTTGGTTGTCATTATTAACTACCCCCAACTAGTCTCCTAAATACCTCGGTTATACCTTCGGTATTTCTCATAATAGTAAATACCCTAATACCATAGGCAGAGGTATGTATTGTGTAATGGGGCGTTTGGAGAATTCCCATTCTGTCGTACTAGCGACTAATTGGGGCGATCGAAGGTTGCGGGCGCGCCGATGGGAGCTGTCTTAGCACCCGTATCAATTTCAGTGTCTCGTGCGACCCCGAGATGGTCGGCAGCACTTGTGGCCAGGCCTCGCTGATGTCGTTGACGTCGAGGACATCCTTCAGTGCGCAGGAGCTCATTAGCCCAGCGGAGACGGCACCACGCAGGGGCGGTTCCAGCAAGGGCAGTCCTAGTTTATTTAAGGATACCCCGGGATCGCTCCGTAATCGTCGAAGGAGGCCACCGAGGAGTTTTAGCTGGTAGTGCCGGGTGGGGTACATAGGGGTAGGAACTCGGCCCAGAGGCTGCCCGGATAACCATGATCGGTGCTGGATCGTAAGACTGGCTAGTTCAGCATAACTGTTGTATTCGGCGGGCGGCAGTAATAAAACGCTTTTCCCGGGACAATAATAAAAAAGAGATGTAGTTGTATTAATATATACTAGAACCAAGACTAGAACCCTAATTGTTTAGTGGAGGGCTTAGTAACTGCAACACATTTAGAAAATAATGCAGTTATTACGATTTGTGTTAAACTTTTCGATTTTTTTTTATATTGAAACAGTAAAAAAACTTAAAGTAGGGGGTGTTTAAATCCACTAAAACATTTCTTTACAATAAATTTTACATTAAACACACAAAGTAAAAATTAAACAAAAGCACGTAAATACATAAGGTCGATATTATGAAAATATAAACAATCTTCCTGTCGTTAAATACATATCGAATTTTACAAGTTCTTTCTCCTTCACGCGAAGAATATAGTCTGCAAAGTTTAGATCAAGACTGAAGTGGTCTGCATTTAATAAAAAATAAACAAACCTACAAAATAATCGAGGGTACACAGTACAGAACTCGGGCTATAAGTTGTTACGAATAATGGAGAATGGCGAACCATTACAACTTTGTTCTTTTGTTCAAGTTTAAACATTATTGATGCGGTCTTTGAGTTTTTCTTAACTTCAGAAATATTTCATCTACTGTTAAGGAAAAATACGTATAATACCATTGTTACGATAAACTGTAAACAATGAAGTCCAATATTTGTCAGTATCTGGCACCCGCCTCAGTAAGAACTCGATTGAACTGAGTAGTGACCCGTTGATTGAGTTTCGAGAAGTTTTTTCCTGAAAGTGCACCTGGTGGTTAGCGCAGTGCCGTCCGCGTAGAGTATTAAGTAACGAGAGACTACTATCCCTCGCTTCTCAAAACCATCATGCCATCCTGCTGAATAGCTTCTTCACATTACGCCACAGTAGAATTATGAGTTTAAATAAATATATGAAGCTACTTGGACAGTGGCACTGATTATGAGATGAGAGATGGGTTCAAGCGCCAAATAAAATAACACACTTGATATGCCTAGGATTGGATTTGTGCCGGATATTACAGATGACAATAAACTTGCCTTCTTGATACATCGGATACTAAAATAACTTTGCATAGTTATGAGCGCACGATCTACCTATCCCTTCTACCTTACCGACGACCTGCCTTCTTTCTACCTTTATGACGTGAGGGTATGTTACAAGTACCTACAATAACCAAAATATTTATTTTATCTCTTTGATCTTAAATAACACAAAATAAGAAAATGTAATTTTTATAAGCATTTATATTTTTGCCTACGCAAGTTATAAACAGAGACACGTATTCATTTTTATAATGAAAAGAATCCTTCACAAAGGGATGAGCAAAAATAAAATAAAAATAATATATTGCAACAATGTTTTCCAGTTCATTAAAACTTCTTCATACATGTGCTGATATGATATGTTTAAAGTTAAATTAGAAAAGTCCATTGTTTGGTTATTTATTTTACTCACGTTTCTGTCCCATTCCACTACGCTCGTTGGAAAATTGGAGCATAAAATTTTAATCACTGGACATTCGTTTCGTTTGGAATTTCGCTTGAATAACAGACGTTGGGTAGGTACAAATATTACTGAAGACCAATAAATCAAGCGAGTGACCTGATATTTATACCATCCCTAACAGAGTAGAAACACCTTCTTCATTAATAGTGTGGTCATCAATACCATATGAAGCTTTGTGGTATTTTCTTATCAAACACCTAAACCCACTGTGGTTTACCATCTTTCCGTGCATTTCATCAAACCCAGCATTGAGCCTCTGTTAGACGAGAGCTAGAACCTACAACGGATCTGGAATTACGTGTACGTACGTGTATGTTGCCTCGTATCTATGGATTCGTCATTCTAGTGAATTGTGCCAGTTAGGTCGAGAGATTTGGTAGTGGATATGCCTGCGCAGTCAAAATCAATACATAAAAGATTGAATACACGCAGCTATTAGTATTAATAAATAACACCCAACGGTCACACACTTAGCCCCAATCCCACACTAAGATACGAGTCTTGTGTCGTGGGTATCAGGGACTACGAGAGACTTTCGGTCTCACAACACCCAGACCCCGGACACAAATATCTGTCTGCCACACAAACATTTGTCCCGGTGTGGGAATCGAACCCACGGCCTCTCGTTTCACAGTCGGCTACTCGCCTACTGCACCACGGAGGCTGTCATGTTTAAAATAAATATATACAGTTCCCATTATTATACTGGTTATTCAGAGCTAATGAAGTATCTAAACATAATATCATCAGCTGTTTGGCGCGGCAACAGTTTTACGAGTCCAGAGAGAAAACGCGCGGAAAATCAAGTGCTTTGTTCTACCCTGATTGTGTTGACTTAGCTTTACCTCGCTCCACGACATGTGTGTACATACTTTAGCTTTCAGGAGATAAAACACGTGGACTTGGTTACCTAGACTCTATGGAATACACATCGCATTATACACTGTGTTAACTGTTATAATGCGGCATATATTTATCTGGAGTATTGTATCCGAAAACTAAAAAAGAAACCTCTGCCACCCCGTGCCATACAATATTCCTACTTATATTATAAATGCGAATGTTTGGATCGATTGATGAATGGATGTTTGTTACTGAATCACGCTATAACGGCTGCACTGGAGGGATCTGGTTGAAATTTGGCACAGATATAGATTCTAGTCTGGAATAGCACATATGCTACTTTTTATCCCGGAAAAATGTACATCGCCCCTGTGATAGTTTAGTTTTTCACAGAGCAAGGCATTTGCGTAGTGATTTTTTGCATAGTGGCAGTTTAGAGACCAGAAAATGACATAGGCTACTGTATAACACCAGCAGACACATGGTCCTGATCCCTTAGCAAGATACGATAATCTGAAGTCGTAGGTATCACTACATGTAAAACTTTCGCTTACATGATGCCCAGACACATATCTGTAGATCACTTTGCCTCGGTGCGAGGATCGAACACATTTAGCCTCTTGTTTCACAACTCGCTACCAAAACCCAATGCGCCACACACACAATGTTTGCCTGATCTACATATGTTTCTGGTCTGGGTGTTGTGGGGTCGTAGCCTCTCGTAGTTCTCGATACCCACGACCCAGATTTGAGCTAGTGTTGAGTCAGGACTATTTTTGTAAGTGCTGGATGTATTTAAAATACTTTTAGGTAGGTACATAATTTTTTCTGATCATTCATGTTATACGTAGATTTATGAATAAAATTTCAATTACGATCAGTTATTGAAGATTATAAACTTGATATCATACTATTATCTGTGCTATAATAAGGTTAGCGGCACAGGTACGTATCATAAATAATCGCAACTCTCCCATCTTGTCTATACTAATATCACAAAGCTGAATGTTTGTTCGTTTGTTCCCACTGATCTCAGGATACCAGTCCGATCTAAAATATCTTTTTACATTCGAAAGCCTGTTTATTGAAGAATGCTGTGGGCTATAAAACATGCTGCGACCTATCGGAGCGGAATAGTGACCATAAACACATCTAACAAAATGTAGAGAGGTGAATACTGAGGTCGAGATACAAAACCGCGCATCGTACTTTAACAACAGTCGTGCTTTAGCAAACACTTGTAGAATTTCAGGGTTGATTAACTGAATAATGTTTTAAGCTTTGTGGTAATAGACAAACGTTTTTTTCATTTTTTCTAAAAAAAATAATAGTTCCAGAGATTGGCGCTAAGGGTTCTTTGGGTTTGCCAGTTACATTTGTTTTTTTTGTAGTCTATTTATTATGGAAGGCGAACGAAGGAGAGGGAGCGGAATACCTGTTAAAACACGGGCGGGTGCAACGCCGCGAGAAACAGATAGCCTTTTAATATAAACGGTGAAATATGCCTATAATTTTATTTCAATATCTGCCCCATAAAACGCCATAAGGCTGGTCGTAAAAGTCATAATAATTTCTCCTATAGAGGTGAAGTCATCTTTTTACCTTACAGATATACAATCATTTTTTTTGCGTCTAACGAAAATAAATAATAGCAATCATATACATCGATAAATATGACGCAGCAATGAAAAGTCCATATAACTGAATAAAATCCATTAAAATTAAAACTCATATTTGAAAAGTTATACTACGTGTAACGGGAATAATGCACATCCTCAGACACCCCAATTTAAAAATATTATTACAATCATAATTCATGTATTGAAATTAGTCTGCGATGAATATAAATATAGTTTTTTATGAAATTAGTTGTACTAATTTTCGACATAAAGTTCGTAATTTTAATTATTTGATTTTTTAAAGTGTTCGTTTATTATTGCATTTATAAAAGACTTTATCGCATCGAGCTATGTTTCAGTTTCGTTCGTCTTGAACGTTAATTAAAGGGTGACTATTATTTACCTGAGTGTTAATTATTTTTGAAAAAACAATCGTTTATAAAAAAATTGTTTATATTGATTCAGTCGCTTATTCTGAACAAACTTAGTACTTTCAGAGTGTGCATTAATCATGTTACATGTTGTAGAAGACTAGGTTTGGCCCGCAGCTACGGCTGCTCCAATAGGGTGTTTGACTGGTGTAACCAAAATATATAAAACTGCACTAAGAGAAAGGATAGTGGGCAAACATATTTATTAAATACATTTTTTTATTTTAAATGTATTGTAAACATTTTATTTTCGTCATTAAAATTTAGAATTTTTAATCTGTATCACTCGGGGCCTAAAACGTAGCAATACCGGCCGCCATTATTCGTGACGACATCGCACATAAACATTGCATCCTACGACAAATAAAATTGTAAGGAACAACATATTTTTCGATGTGGAAACGTGTTAATTTCGTCTTCAAGTCTTCTATAAGAATGGAAGAAGGCATTACAAGGGCTGATAGTCGAAATCTGCCACTTCTTTATTAAAACTTTTGATTTTGGCACATGGATGAACAATTTATCGGGATTTAGTGTCGAGATTTTACACAAAGGCAAAAAAAAAACAATATTTATATACTTATTCATTTTTGTGGAAAACCTAACAGATAAATGCAAATAATTTGTTATGTTGTTAGGTGTCACGAATGTTTGTGTATGTGCGATGACGTCATATAGAGATAATGTCACGTGACAACGCGTTTTAGCGCGATATTATATGTGCAAAAATAAAATCACAGATTTTATATAAATTGAGTATATTTCAATAATAAAAATATTACGGGGGCTATAAGTGAAGAGTCCTCTATCGATGTCCATCAATTTTCAAAAATTGTCAAATACCCTATTGTCCCAAATCAAATCGATATATTTATTAAATCAACCAAATGTTATACATTATTTAGATTGTAAAGGATGAGGCGCAAGCAGAATGTACCTAAGTAGCTTTGTAGAAAGTCAAACAGTCCCTTTAATAATTTAAGAAAAATATTAACTTTTACATCAAAATCAAACAATAACATACTGTGTAAATCTTTATACATTGGTTTTATTTCTATGCTATTTTATTTCTATAATTTTAACGACTACAGTAATCCTTCGCGTTTCCTCCACTCATCCTTCAGTTGTGCCCTTTTCTTCTTCTTGTATTCAGCTCTTTTGTATTTCTTCTCTTCTAGTTGTTTCCTCTGAGCTGTCACACTGTCTTCCCCATTTGTGACTTCATCTAACTTTTTTACTAACAACTCTCGAGCCACCTTCCTGTTATCATCCTGACATCTGCTTGTGTGACACTTAATTACTGTGCCTGAAAAGACAATAATATTTCTCTATCAATTAATATTAAAAATGATTTTGATAAATATAAATATACTTCATACATACATATACACTCATGCCTGTAATCCCTGAAGGGGTAGGCAGAGGTGTGACCAGTACACCCACTTTTAGCCGAATTTATATTGGTTCCATAATGTGATAGGAGGTGAGTCTATCGCCATACCGGGCACAATTCCAGACTCCGGGCTAATACTGAGGATTTCTAGATAGAAAAACTGTATATAACTTTACCCCACCAGGGATCGGACCCGAGACCTCAGCATAGCAGTCGTAACGCTGTGCAAATACAAATGCACCACCGAGGCAATCTGAAATTTACTTAAATATAAATTTTACATAATCCCTATTGTTAGTGATGCAACGGACCATATACAGTGCATAGAACATGTATGAATTGCGACCCATCGTACATGTACACTCATTACACTTTATCATTTAATATGGTAGAGTTGAATTTTGATTTTGTTATGGGTTTTGTAAATAACATTTGTCTATTAGTCCTTGTTGTTGTTGCTGGTTTTGGTAACTGGATCTATCACTCAGCTTAGCTTTTGGGAGGTCATTTTTAATCATCCAGGCTCCCACAACACCTATCAAGTTTTAACATAAATTTTATGTGCTACTAGGTTTTGTCCGCGGCTTCCCCTGCGTGGTAGTTATTTCTAAAAGAAAAGGTATAAAATTCATGGAGACAAAAACAAAACACTATCCCGCACAAACCGTAAATTTTTTAGCGATAAAAAGTAGCCTATGTTATTCTACAACCTCTAAACTACCTACGCAAAAAATCATGTTGATCCCTTGCTCTGTGAAAAACAATACTCTATCCTGCAGGAACGGCATATTTTTCTAAGATAAAAAGTAGCCTATGTGCTATTCTAGGCTATAATCTATCTCTCTATCAAATTTCAACCAGATCTGTCCAGCTGTTGTAGCGAGATTGAGTAACAAACATCCATCCATCCAAACATTCGCATTTACAATATAATACTAGGATAGGATTTTCTCATAAGCTCTTCATTATGAAAATTGTATAATATATTCATTGTCAATTTACCTCTTGATTTATATCTGTCTTACCAAAAATTTTAAAGGTAATTTATTTACTGAGGCCAATATAAGTATAAAATATACCTGTTGGTATATGTGTCAGGACCACACAATTGGCATTTTTGTTGACAGGTGAGCCTCCTGGCCCACCTCCTCTGACAAACTGTTCTTGCAAGTCACTTTCATTTATCTTTGGCACTTTAGAGTAGTCTATGGTATGTTTCAGGGCTGCAACCATGGAAGGCCGAAAAGTTTGGAAGCGTGACAATACATTTAAGATCATCCTACACAACAGAGCCTTTTTGGAGTAATGCTTCACCTTTCTGAAATTGATCATAGTAAATGGATTTGAAGACATTCCAATTCATGACATAACAATGATAAATTTGAATACTGGATTTACCCTAATGATAGTGAATATAACTATCAACCATTAAAATTAAGTGATTAAAATATTCAACTAAATCATATGATAAATAATATTAAAATTAATGAATAAAAATATTCGACCATTTGTCACAGTATGACAGTCTCTGTAGCACAGTTGGCGAGTAGCTGGCTTTGAAACAAGAGGTTGTGGGTTCGATTCCCATACCGGGACAAATGTTTGTGTGACAGACAGATATTTGTGTCCAGGGTAAGGGTGTTGTGAGACCAAAAGTCTCTCGTAGTCCCCGATATGCACAACACAAGACTCTTATCTTAGTGTGGGATCGGGGTATGTGTGTGACTGTTGGGTGTTATTTATTCAAAAATAAACAGTAGTCAACAGATTATAACAAGTTACAAATAAAACCAGTCTTGTATTATCTCAGTGTGGAGCAGGGACATGATTCAAATCACACCACACTGGCTGTCTGTCCACTGTCTTGTGGAGAAGCATGTGTGATTACATTATTAATCAATTGTAACATACTTCTTTGTACAGTAGGAGACTGTGCGAACATTATATAAGCACATTCAACATTTTTCTCCATGTTATCCAAAGACTAAATATGATTTCTAATATCCTAATATTATGAAATATAGGTTCAACTTATAAACATTCATCCCCTATTTCAGCCTTTCAATGTTTTTGAGAGAAAAAGTAGTATATGAACTTCCTTGAGGTTCAAGCTTTCTTCATACCAAAAATCTAAATCGGTTCAGTGGTTTAGCCGTGAAAACTACAGTTACATTTGCATTATTAATGAGTGCCATTGGTCACAGAGAGGTAAATCTGTGACCTATATCTTTCAGGAGTCAAATATATATTTTTGTGAAGGAAAAATAAACATTAGTTTACCTGATATGCGAAATGAATATCTTTACTTTTAGTCAATGTTTTGTTGTTTTTAAACTCTTCGGAAATTCTCCTTCTAAAGTATGACGGGTCTGTTAATTTTAAAGAGTTGGAATAGATAATTAAGCTTCTGTAAAGTTTCAAAACTTCAGATCTCGACACTTTCATGTTTGATCAAGTTTGAAATTAGCCTACATAGAAGTATACTAATAAATATTCTATACCTTGTAAATTTTTTGAGGTTATATTTTTTAATTCTCACTTTTTTTTATATGCAAGAGATGGCAAAGGTTCTCCACCATGCAGCCTTGTGTGTCATTTTTTCCCATAGATTTAGTATACTTTTTCCAAATCTGGGTTTTTTGCATAGATATAGTATATACAACCATAGATGAGGCATAGGCGTGCACCCGAAAGGGACAGATGAACTCTATGGGGTTACCAACTAACATTAGTTTCCCAGTTCTTGAAATCTTAGGCATGCGAATTTCAAATTAAGATAAAATTAAAAAATTATGAGGTATAGACATAATATATAAAATAATACTTGCCCTATAATAATCATTGTCCCACTGCTGGGCACGGGCATCCTCTACTAATGAGAGGGGTTAGTACTTTGTCCACCACGCTGACCTAATACGGGTTGGTACGGTTATAGACATAATATAATAATACTAATAACTTCTTGAAACAAAAACTCACAGTTACATAATAGGCATAATAACTGAGCACCGGCGTTCCCATTGGGACGTGACTGGTTAAAAATGAACAATTCAAAACAAGTAATTATAACTGTCCTTTAAATAAAATTAATTTTGTATATAGGTTTCTTCTAATATTTTCTTTTTTATCGACGTAAGATTTTCTAGCATAGTGGGGCCTGACATTTACATCGCTTTGACAAATACTTTTGATGTTCATTATGTAGTGGTTAACAAAAGAGAATGAATAATCGCGAGGAACTGCTGCAAATAACAGACGACCAACACATTCCTGCATTCTTGTAGGAGAAGATTAGCGAGTCATAGAGTTTATAGACTACCCACCCCATCTGCCAACACCAGATTTGCACAAAGGTTTGTCAAATTTATAAGAGTGCATGTTTATAACAGTCTTGCCAAATAATCACACGATATAAAAAATAAACCCAATACTGTTATGTTTATTTATTCAGTTGAATGTTTTTTCTCGATAGTTATCCATAAATTTTAAATATAATAACAACATCGCGAGGGATAAAACGACAAAGAAAGCGAAAAGATTTACTAACTTATGACAAAACTGAAGATGTATGTAAATATTCCATGTTAAGTGTTCTCACTCACGCCTGTAAACTTCTAAGGGGTAGGCAGAGGTGTGCATATTACCGTCCCATGATGTGATAGGGGGTAGCCTATCGCCATACTGTGCACAATACTGAGCATTTCGTGATAGAAATATACAATATCACTTGACTCGACCCGGGGATCGAACCCAATACCTCAACTCAGCAGTCGTTTCACGTACGCAATTACAACTGCGGTACCGAGGCATAAGAAAATACATATTGATAATTATATAAAATTCATTCATTACATAGACATATTTAAATAACATAATGTGTACCTGTACCCGATTTTTTTTATGGTAAAAGGGGGCAAAGAGGCAGGAGGCTCACCTGATGGAAAGTGATCACCGCCGCCCATGAACATCTGTAACACCAGAGGGCTTGCAAATGCGTTGCCGGCCTTTCAGGAAAGAATGTGCTCTCTTCTTGAAGGTTCCCAAGTCGTAACGGTTCGGATTACCGCCGGCAACAGTTGGCTCCACAGAGTGGTCGTGTGAGGCAGAAAATGCCGTAAAATCACGCTGCGCTGCGATTACAGGCGTGAGTGTATATATATATATATATATATATATATATATATATATATATATATATATTAATATAAACTCACGCCTGTAAACTCCTAAGGGGTAGGCAGAGGTGTAACTAGTACATCCACATATCACCGAGCATATTACAGTCCCATGATGTGATAGGGAACAAGCCAATCGCTATACTTGGCAACAATCAAGACTCCGGGCTAATACTGAGCATTTCATGATACCCATAATATCACTTTACTCGACCTAGATAAACCCTATACTTGACCCGGGGGTCGAACCCGAGACCTCAGCCCAGCAGTCGTTCCACGTACGCAATTACAACTGCGCTACCAAGGTATAATAAATTATTACCTATATAACAATCAGTGAAATAGATATATATGGGAATTTATATAAAATTCATTCATAACTTATACATAATTAAATAACATAATGTTTACCTGCACCCGATTTTATTTGCAATAGAAAATTGCCAACAATAACGATTTAAATATTTTATAATGTAATTTTCTGATATTAATTAGGTCAACAGTTTACATCACTGCTCACTTTTATTTTGTTAGTTTAACTGTATTATTTTATTAATTAAACTCTTGGGAAACGCTGAGACATTATCCATAAATAAAAGGTAATTAAATGTCGTAAACGCTGGTATCCTCATAATGTGTATAATGCAGCCATGTTAAATTTACCTAAAATTGTCATGCACAGCTAAAGATGTAAAGAGCGGCAAATGACATTTAAACAATTTCCGAATTTGACTAGGTAATACATGAAATTTAAAATTGGTTTTACATATATTTATTTTACTTCTGCAGCAAGGACTGCCTTGAACATGGTAGACTATCAATATTTTACAATTATTTTCAAGAAACTTGATAAATAGTAACGTAAAATTGCTACTTACAAATAAAACGTTATATTTTCATATTTTCGCTTATTTAGGCTTTTACAGCCAAGAACACTGCAATGAGTTTCACAACTTTTTGGTTGGACCTTTAGTTCTCGCCAGATAGTCTGAATGTCAACGAAATATATTATCCGTGTTTGTGGAAATATATCATTATTAATTGTGTTTGAAAATACATTTCGCGTCGTATTTAAGTGTTTAAAACGTGTTGAATATGGTACATTGCAGTGTTCTTGGCTGTAAAAGCCTAAATAAGCGAAAATATGAAAATATTATGTTTTATTCGTAAGTAGCAATTTCACGTTACTATTGAAAGCTGTTCTTATATATTCAAAACTCAGTGGCTATATGTAGTATATCTTTATTACATATTTTTTATTCCGACCAATTTACTTCCTAGTACAACGACGACGCCTGTCTCCCATATATTTTACATGTCATATATAACAATTGAATACTCCATTCTCTAATTTCAAACGGAGCTTGTCAGACGTCGTTGATCTACTAAATAGTTCCAAAAACATTACAATACTCTTCGAAATACAGTATTACAGTTAAACCAAATAACCATTTAATATTCTGTTTTAAAGGACAACAATCTCTGTAAAGTTTGTTACTTATTTTGCACAAATAATCATTAAAATTATCAGTAAAACGTACAATAATATATAAAACCAAGACATTAATTTTTAGTAAGCTAACAATTCGTCCATCCTGATCGGAGTTCGCGACCTCGCGGACACTAAAATACATACATTTCGATAGATATTGGAAAAAAAGTACACAATATTTAATTTATCTATTCTAAAAAAAACCAACCGAAAATAACCTTAGAAATACGATACAAATAACTGCGTTATTGGGTACTATGGCTCATAGTGCTACATACACAATTCTTATAATATATATATTATTTGATATTTATTACTTATGATGGTGCACTTTGCACTTTAAGGTAATAAACGCTCATAGCAATTCATTATAAATGTATGTGCACGTTGCACTTTAAGTCAATGAACGCTCACAGCAATTCATTATAAATGTATGTGCACTTTGCACTTCGAGGTAATGAACGCTCATAGCAATTCATTATAAATGTATGTGCACGTTGCACTTTAAGTCAATGAACGCTCACAGCAATTCATTATAAATGTATGTGCACTTTGCACTTCGAGGTAATGAACGCTCATAGCAATTCATTATAAATGTATGTGCACGTTGCACTTTAAGTCAATGAACGCTCACAGCAATTCATTATAAATGTATGTGCACTTTGCACTTCGAGGTAATGAACGCTCATAGCAATTCATTATAAATGTATGTGCACGTTGCACTCCGAGGCAATGAACGCTCATAGCAATTCATTATAAATGTATGTGCACGTTGCACTTCTTATTGATATACACATAATAATTCATTTCAACATATATTGTATTCTTCAGTAAAACAATTATACCTTCTGCATATAACATAATTAAAAACATAAAACATTTACTTCTGAACATGCTAATACATTGCATAAAATTTCAGATCCATCAATATATAACTATTTTACTTTAGCACAATCCAATGATTTTGCTAAAGAAATTTGCTAATGAAAGTATTAACAATAATAACTTAATTTATAATCAGCTACTCATGAGCACTTCCGCTACTAGACGAATCACTGTCGTTATGATTGAAACAAAGCCAAGGATGTATTTTGTCAACGGAGAATACACCTTTATATTTTGACGTCCCTTTTTTAGTGATGGGAGTATCTATAACTTCATACCTGTCGTGATCTAAAACTTTTGTAATTCTATATGGTCCTGAACATTTTGGTAATAGCTTTCTACTTTTCCCTGAAGTATGTGCCGTTCTTTCAACTCTAACTAGGTCCCCAACTTTGAACTCTATAGGTGTTTTTCTTTTTTTATCAAATCTACTCTTTTGTTTTTGCTGAGTTTCTTTTGTACATTTATCCACTTCAGCCCGGATTTTGTGCAATCTATCCGAATCAACATTAATTTGGCCGTCATTAGAAAAATCCTGAACTATATCTGCATCTATTTCCGAAACCAAGTTACCCTCGCTAATTCCAGTAAGCCTCAAACCGAACAGAACCTCGGACGGGGTTTTTCCAGTACCCTTATTAACTGTGTTATTCAATCCCCATTGCACTTTTAATAGTTGATCGTCCCAAAGTCTTTCATCTTTACCATGGTTTTGTGAAGCTAAAGAATCTAAAATAGTCCGGTTATACCGTTCAACTTGACCATTAGCTCTAGGCGAGGCAACTGCATTTTTTACGTGATAGACTCCTATCTCACAAAGAAAACTCTTGAACTTTGAACTTGTAAATGACGTACCCCTATCGCTAATTAACCGTTTTGGTAAACCAAACGTTCCAAAATAATCTCTAAGTACTGTGATTGTAGAACTGGTTTTGGTATTTTTAACCGCCTTTAAAACAATAAATTTTGTAAATGACTCTATAATAACTAAAATATAACAATTTCTTCTTTTTGACCTAACAAACGGACCCACATGGTCAACATGAATGGTGTGAAAAGGTGTAGTTTCTTTATGTATAGGATTCAAAAATCCTTGCTTTTTTCCTGCTGGTAATTTATTATGTGCACACTCTAAACAGGCATTAACATATTTCTGAACAAATTTTCGCATACGAGGAAACCAATAATGTTGTCTAATTTTATCTAATGTTTTATCTACTGCAAAATGTCCTATTTCATCGTGATTTTTCTGAAGTATCTGCCATCTACAACCTTTTGGTACCACCCATTTTAATCCATTATCTGTGACTCTGTATACGCGCTCGCGTCTAAGCTTAAAATTCTTACGTATTTCTACTAATTCATCAAATTCCTTGTTAGAAAGTATTTTCTTAATACGCTGTATTTCAGAGTCTCCTGACTGTACCGTCGTCAACCAATCATCTGTTATTGTCATAATGTCAAGAGATTCAATAACCTGGACAACTCCTGCATTATCTAGAGATGGATTTCTACTCAACGCGTCGACGTGAATCATGCCTTTGCCAGATTTATATACCACGTCACAATCGTACTCCTGGATCAAACTCCACCACCGTGCTACTCTTGGTATCATGTCTCGTTTCAAAAACGTAGCTCTAAGTGAATTACAGTCTGTCACAACGGTGAAGTTTAGCCCAAGGACATATGATCTGAACTTTACTAACGCGGCAATCACAGCAAGGGTTTCCAACTCGTAAGATGAAAAGTGAGACTCTTCAGGCGAAGTCTGTCTACTGTAATATGCTACAGGTTTAAAAATTCCATTAAATTGTTTTTGAAGCAAAATACTCCCTATGCCATGTTTACTAGCATCAGTGTGTATTTGTGTCTCTAATTTAGGATCATATAACGCTAGTACAGGTCTCGAAATGAGGGCATCTTTTAATTTATTGAACGCTTCATCTTGAGATTGTGACCAAACCCAGACAGAGTTTTTCTTAAGCAGCTTTGTAAGTGGTCGGGCTGTCTCTCCGAAACCCTTAATAAAACGCCGAAAAAAACTCGCAAGCCCAATAAATTGTCGAACATTGTGTACGTCTTTGGGTTTGGGAAAGTTTTTAACACATTCTATTTTCTTAATTCCTGGTCTTACACCCTCTTTAGAGATTTCGAAACCTAAGTAATCTACGTGATTTTGAAAAAAAAACATTTTTGTAGTTTTAAAGTTAACCCTGCATATCTAAATTTCTGCAAAATGACCTCTAATTTGTTAATACCCTCTTCAAACGACTTACTTGGTACTAAAATATCGTCCATATAAGCCAAAGCACTATCGAAACGCAAGTTACCCAGAACTAAGTTAATAGCCCGCTGAAAAACTGCTGGTGCATTCGCCAGCCCAAAGGGCATTCTGTTAAATTCAAATTGTCCATCGGGCGTTACAAACGCGCTTTTGTGTTTGCTTTCTTCAGCAAGGTGAATCTGATAATAACCAGACGCTAAATCCAAAGCACAAAAATAATTATTTCCAGCTAGTCGATCAATCTGATCTTCAATACGGGGGAGTGGATAGTGTTGCTTTATTGTCTTTCTATTTAAAGCACGATAATCTATACAAAGGCGTTTGTCCCCAGTTTTCTTTTTAACAAGCAGTATGGGACTCGCGTATGGTGACTGAGACTCCCTTATAATGTCGTATTTTAGTAGATCGTCAATCATAAGCCTAACTTCTTTACGTTCCGAATGACTCAATCTATACGGTCGATATACAACTGGTTCCGCATCTTTCAACTGAATATCCATTTATGTAACGGTTGTTAGGCCTAGTTCTGATAAATCTTTAGCAAAACAATCACGATACTTATTTAAAGTGTTCAACAACCTAAGCTTATATGCGTTATCCAAATTATCACAAATTCTTATGTCGTCTAACGTTAGAAGAGTATTAACTACAGGATTTTGAACCTCTTTTAGTATCTTATTAATGCTTAAAATGTCGTTATTTATAGATATTCCTAGTTGTTGGAAAACCCAGGCACGAGCTAATACCTGTCCCTTTCTAAATTGCATTAAAATATTGTTTTTATTTATGATAGTTAAATAACCGATACTATTTTTAATATTATAAGTACCTACTTCCACACTGTAATTTAAGCGATGTCCATTTTCAACAACAGCTACTCCGCTAAATTTTGTATCAGTATATACCATTACAGACACAGAACCTTCCGTCATTACAGTTCTTAAGGATTTTAAAACCAATCGTGTACTATGTTTCATGCGATTGTCAGTGATCAATAAGTCTTTATGAGTTTTAAAAGCCCATATGTGTGACTGCTCAGTAGCGTTCTGTCCAATAAGTATGTCATGTTTTAGATAATTATCAGGAACAACAACTACTTCAACCTTCATTTTAGCATTATCAATCATTAATGTAACCGTAGTTTTGCCTAACGGTCTAACGTAAGTATTACCAAAACCCTTGAGAGACGGTAAATTATCTACTTGCCATCCTCTACATGGTACTATGTCGTTCAAGATGGATTCTTTCATCAGAGTACATTGGCTACCAAAGTCCACATAACCCGTTAGCCTTACATTGTTAACATATACAAACTTGATAAATTTGTCATCAGCTCTAAAGTCATCTTTATTTTCATGTAGTCATAATGTTTTAACTTCAGCTTTATCCACCCTAACATCTCTACTGCATGCGGAGTCATCATGTCCGACGCGCTTGCATCTTTGACACTTAATTATTGGCTTCTTACATCCTGACACCAAATGACCTATTTCGTGACAGTTAAAACACTTTAAAATTCTACCCAAATCACTTTTAACTGTTTTACGAAAAGTTTCAGTTACAGGGCGTACGTTTTTGTTGGTAAATTTGTCTGATCGCTCGTGTTTGACGCTCTTCAGATACCCTAGTAATTTGTCCGTATTCTCAAAACCTACTGCCTCAGCTCCGTTCCGAACCGACCTATCATCTATCCCGTACACAATGCAGTCAACAGCGTTCCTACCTACTATACCACATCGATTCAAAGCTACTATTTTATCAAAATAATACTCCTCTAAATCATCACCAAATTTTGCTCTTTTAGATATCATTTCTGTAAGCAAACGACCATAGTTCTCTTGTGATGGAAAGGCTACCTTTAATTTTTCAACCCATTCATTCCAAGTAAGTAATACCGATGGTTGGCCTTCGTACCACTTTTTTGCAGTACCTACTAGTTTCGGAAGAGCGTAATGAGCAGTCTGTTTACTATCCCAAGCGTAAATCTCAGAGCATTCTTTAACTTTATTTAACCAAAAATCAATAGTTTGATTTTTTGCTTTAGGATCAAACTCTGGAACTACATTATTATTTGAAAACTTTTCTTTGACCTGAGGATTTAGAGCCGTGATAGTCTGCAAAGAATCTTTTATACATTTTAGTATTTCAAAATTAATAGAATCAACAGGCGGAGGCAGAGGAGTTACAGATTTAGCTCCCGTACCGTTAAAACGGATTGGACTGCGTGATCTAGAAGCATTTTCTCCACGAGGAGTCTGCAATCTGTGGCTTCTCTGCCTACAATCACGTTTATATTCTGTTATTCTTTCTATCGATTTAAATTCATGTGCGGAATACGGCGTCCGTAATTGGGGCAAAGGTGTCACGACTGACCGACTACTTCCGCTTCTTGCCTGTATTTGAAACCTGGAAGATGACCTTCTATATCCGCGGCGCTCTGGTGTACAGCCATTGGTGTTACGCGGTGGTGTCAATCGACGACTCTGCCGGTCTCGAGGACGTGTCCGAGATCGACTGCGTCTCGGTGGTCCTCCCAACACAATACTGCGATAGCTCCCTTTTGAAACTCGGGATCGATCACTCCACATCTTCAATCAGTATATGCTTTCTAATAACCTGAAACAGTTTTGAGAGCGAGTATCTATTTCAAACAAGTGTTACCTTCAACTAAACGATCCAAATTAATAACATTTCTTCATTATATATATAAACTTTGGACCATAAACATAATTATAACACTTATGTAGTCGTAAATATCCTCGTGTTCAGGTATGTTAGTATTCATCGTGTAATATATGTGACTTAACAATGTAAACTGTACATTAGCCAGTGCTAAGACTTAAATATTTACCATTTTGTTGTTGTAATGTCGGTATTCACATTATTTAATATTTATTATATTATACGTATATAATAAATAGTCTAAAAACGTGATAACACTAAAATTGTACATACCCAGAAAATTTATTATTTATAGATTGGTTATGCTAAAAGACTTTCAAAATATGTATACTTAGGTGAAAAAAAAAAATCAAAACGTAATAAAAGCTAACATGGTTACCTTTATTATGGGCGTGTGGTGACACCAAGGTAGTACTAATTAACAAATTCCTTGGCGTATCCCACTTCTGAACTGAAAGCTGTTCTTATATATTCAAAACTCAGTGGCTATATGTAGTATATCTTTATTACATATTTTTTATTCCGACCAATTTACTTCCTAGTACAACGACGACGCCTGTCTCCCATATATTTTACATGTCATATATAACAATTGAATACTCCATTCTCTAATTTCAAACGGAGCTTGTCAGACGTCGTTGATCTACTAAATAGTTCCAAAAACATTACAATACTCTTCGAAATACAGTATTACAGTTAAACCAAATAACCATTTAATATTCTGTTTAAAAGGACAACAATCTCTGTAAAGTTTGTTACTTATTTTGCACAAATGATCATTAAAATTATCAGTAAAACGTAAAATAATATATAAAACCAAGACATTAATTTTTAGTAAGCTAACACTATTTATCATGTTTCTTAAAAATAATTGTAATATATTGATGGTATACCATTTTCTAGGCATTCCTTGCTGCAGAAGTAAAATAAATCTATATAAAACCAATTTTAAATTTCATGTATTACCTAGTCGAATTCGGTAATTGTTTAAATGTCATTTGCTGCTGTTTAGATGTTTAGCTATGCATGACAATACCAACGTTCACGACATTTAATTACCTCTTATTTATGGATAATGTGTCAGCGTTTCCCAAGAGATTAATTAAAAAATAATACAGTTTAACTAACAAAATAAAAGTGAATAGAGATGTGAACAGTTGAACTAATTAATATAAGAAAATTACATTATAAAATATTGAAATTGTTGGCTATTTTCTATTGCAAATAAAATCGGGTACAGGTAAACATTATGTTATTTAATTATGTATAGGTTATGAATGAATTTTATATAAATTCCCATTTATATATATTTCACTGATTGTTATATAGGTAATAATTTATTATACCTTGGTAGCGCAGTTGTAATTGCGTACGTGGAACAACTGCTGGGCTGAGGTCTCGGGTTCGATCCCCGGGTCGTGTAAAGTGATATGGGTATCACGAAATGCTCAGGATTAGCCCGGAGTCTCGATTGTGCCAAGTAAAGCGATAGGCTTGTTCCCTATCACATCATGGGACTGTAATATGCTCGGCGAAATGTGGATGTACTAGTTACACCTCTGCCTACCCCTTAGGAATTTACAGGCGTACTCACGCCTGTAATCCCCGAAGAGGTAAGCAGAGGTGTAACCAGTACACCCACATTTCGCCGAATTTCGGTGCTATAATGTGATAGGGGGCGAGCCTATTGCCATACCGGGTACAGGATATATATATATGTATATGTGTGTTTATTATGCGTAGTAGTACACTTAACTTGGAACATTTATCACATCTTCAGATTTGTCATAAGTTAGTGAAAAGAGTCATTTCAACATTACTCTTTTCGCTCTCATTGTTCTTTTATACCTCGCGATGTTGTTATTCATATTTAAAATTTAGTGATAAAAAACATTCAACTGAATCAGTCGAGTGACAGTCACCAAAAATTCAACTCAATAAATAGATATAACAGTATTGGGGTTATTTTTTAACCGACTTCAAAAAAAGGAGGAGCTTCTCAATTTGTCGGAATCTTTTTTTAGGTATGTTCCCCGATTACTCGAAGACGCCTGGACCGATTCGAGAATAAATTTATTGATCATTGTTACTAAATTATTGTGCCTATTATGTAACTGTGAGTTTCCGTTTCAAGAAATTATTACTATTATAATATTATGTCTATATATCATAACATTTTTAAATTTATCTTAACATGAAACACGCACACCTGAGATTTCAAGAACTGGGTAAAATAATGTTAGTTGGTAACCCCATAGAGTTCACCTGTCCCTTTCGGGTGTACGCCTATGCCTCATCTAGTGTTGTATATACTATATCTATGGGTTTTTTGCTTAAATATATCAATGGTTTTTTGAGGTTATTTTTTTTGGGCCAATTATCTTTTTTTATAAAAAAAGAAAAGGCAAAAGTTCTCGACGATATAGCCTTGTCTGTTAATTGAAGTTTTATTAATAAATTAATAATTTGAGCCTACCCTTCATTTTATTTACCATCTGAAATAAAAGTAGTCCAATTTTTATACAATAAAACTTGAAGTAGCATATTTTGGAAAACAATACAATATAACTTGGTAGCATTATATCTTTTCTATGTTCCCATCATTGATATATAGAAGGTTCCCATCCTTCTTTCAATCAATCAATCAATCAAAGATCAATGTTCCCATCTCCGCATCAGGAAATAAAAAATGGTACTGACTGGTACTGGTACATGTCATCACATCATAAAGAACAGATTGGGTAGGTAGATAGGTGCGAGGTATCAATTAGGTACAGCAACAATAATAAGAAAGCGCCATCTCTTAGACGGTTCTACAAATAATTATATAAATAATACTATGAATAACTGCCGTTTCTATATGTGTAGGAATGAGGTATTTGATTTTCACGTATATTATATTATTAAGTGAATGATTATGAACAAGCTCTTTTATTAAGGAAAAAATAAATATAATGTATTTATATTATTATGTCAATCGATAAAAAAAACTAATATAGAGAGCGTTATTCTTGCAGCCTTCGACTTGATTCCACTTGTTCCGCAAAACCGTTTAGACAATTTATGGTTAACATTAAAAGAAGTCAGTCAAAACCACTTGTATAATAGCAATTGTTTAAAAAAAAAATCTAAAATCTACTGCAACGAGATTATGTCAGTATCTTAGATATAAAAAACAAGAAGAATAGTAAGATCTCAAGATGGTTTGGTAGAAATAACACAAGCTCAAAACTTCACAGTTTATTAAACTACTGCCAGTTCAAAACACAGTTATACTATGGAGAAGAACTAGCTAGAAACTACCTGGTGGTTGGTTACCCTTTTTAACACAACACACTTTACATTACAATAACGTGCACAATTACAGTTGCACTCAGATGCACATTACATTACCTTTTTACTTTAGTTGTATGTAACGTCCTTCGATCAACAATACAACTAGATATCGGGTCGGCGCACCAAAAACGTCTCGGCAAATAACAGCTCACTTTCGAAGTGAGATCTTATTGTTGTTTAGTTCGTTCCAAACAGAGCCAATGTGAACACGTTTCACAACGCTGCAGTGTGTGTTCAAAAGTTGCGAAAATAATACCCGAAAAAGCAATTTATCGGCCGGAGTGTCTTACTTTCCGTAAGTACATTTAGAATAAGTTATATTTTAAGCGTCATACTAACAACTAATATCAAATTTTGAATAAAATTACCGATTTTAAAACATTGCCTAAGAATGTTTAGCCAACGTTGCCCAATACACGCGTAAACTTTGTTTAACAGAACAGCAGATGCATGGAGTAGATTTGTATTGTAATATTATTTATATGTTGTTAGCATTTACATTTAAAATTGATTAAGTTACATTTGTGTCGTTTGTCGGACTCTGGTTGGTGGTAGGATATTCATATCCGCCCGGATAGCGACCACCGTACGCAGGATGTAAAACCCGCCATAGTGGCATGTCGCGTTCGGGGATCAGCCAGTGTACGTCCAGTTTTTGTCGGTGGTCTAGAGTTGGGGTACGATGTTTGGCCGTGTTGCGGTCTTCTAACTACTTTGACAGCTTCCTCAACTTCTTGCCCATGGCGTAGTGTGAAGGAGCAGGCCGGCATAATTGTGTTGAGTAGCGCGGGATAGATTATCTTTGGCTACTCGATACTCTAATTGGACGGCACTGCGCTTACCATCAGGTGCCTTGCCGTGCCAGGATAAAAAAAAGTAATTTGATATTTACTTTTTAGCTTTCCTAGTAATTAATTTAAGTGTGTAGGTTGGATATCGATTGTCGCCAGAGAAAGAAGAGATATAAGCCTTATATAGGCCAGCCAAGAATTCGGTTACATGTTTCGGATAACTTTGATAAATTGGATATATCGGAAAATACTAACCGACGTCGATTGGTTAAAACAGCAGGTCCCAAATTACAGGTTGGCACATTCATAATCTGTTTTTTTAATTTATAGTCTGATCTCGAAAGCAATAGCGTCGGCAGTCACAGAAAGATCCTTTTTTATCAAAGCAGCGTCGTCACTAAGGAATGGATGCGAAATAATCCTACATATCATCCCAATTTACCGATGAGTAGTACCAGACCCTGCGCTTGACTTTCACGGGACGTGGAAGCAAAGCATGAGGTTCCGACTTCCCAACCAAGCAGTGATCGGAGGTCCCCAGAGGAGCACCAACCGCTACTTTACACCCGACCGGATGACTCGTCAGCAAATGGTCCAGCAAAGAGGGCGCATGACTCGCCACATCTGCGATCCTGGTAGGCTGGTTCACCAGTTGTGTCAAGCCATGAGTCAAAGCGAATGCATTAGCAGTTATACCAGCATGGTCAGTACTGGAGGAGCCCAACAACAACTCATGGTGTGTGTTGAAGTCCCTCAGAACAACCAAGCCAAAAAATGTATATTAACAAACATATCTATGTTTGTTATCTATGTATGTTGTCTAGATTTATTAAGATGCAATAAACAAAAAAATCTTAATAAATCTTTGACCTACTAAGTATGTACTTATATTATTTAGGCTATGCTTTGTCACAAAAAGTAATCTTGAAGGGGGTGAAATGGGGTTTGAAATTTTGTATGGGCATTCCGTAATTCCTCAAGTTAGGGATCTGAAAATTCATATTTAGACTTTTCCTAAGAAAAAAAGAAATACGTGTTTAAAGTTTATTGCAAATTCATCCCTGAAATGGGCAAAGTAAGGGGTTAAAATATTGAGGCATTCTTTAGATGCACTCTCTATATACAGTCTATGGACCCTTACAAAAATAAATTATGCTATCACCAAGGTAATTTTATGGAGATAATATTTTCCAATTACATCATACATTTGGATACATAGTTTTTGAGATAGTTAAAAATTATCAAAATGCTAGCGCGCTTATTGGGCTAGGATTTGTTTTTTTTCTAATTCAATATTTTAGGTGAATTGTGTTTTTTTAATTTGATTAGGTGCGTGTAATAGTTCCAATGATACCGGCCTGTTGAATTTCTTCTTCCCACTGCGCCTAAGGGACCCAGGATCATAGGGAGAAGGGAAGGCGGCAGCTGGCAAACTTTTCCACAGCTTGATAGTACGATAGACAGGAGTAGTAGATATCACAATGGTGTGGCTCCGTAATCCAGCACGCGGGGTTCTGGTAGAGAATGTGATAAGAATTAACAATTCTTCGGAGCATTCGCCGTGAAACACGCTAAGCGAGGAATTGAGCCTGCGCAGCTTTAGCAGCTCTAAGCTATTGGTCACGTCTATCTATTCATGATTATTAATTACATCAAGTGGGTAACTTTGCAGAACTGTCCCAGAGCTGCAAGCGCTTTAGATGAGCAGTAGTTGTGATTCGACATGAAAAACCGCGGCACTTCGCACTATATATTATTTTAAGAATATTTTTACTCGAAAAAGGCATATAAATAAAATATTATTTTACGACTTCTGTCGCGATTTAATTAACTTATCTAATCCCGACGTTTCGAAAGCTTTACAGCCTTCAGGGTCACGTGGCGGACTGAGTTAAGTATGTTGTCACAGAAGTATATGTATATAATTATATGAGTTAAATAAACTGCGATAGAATCCGTAAAAAAAAATTCATTTCAATGTATAATATTCGCATAAACATAAGAAACCATTATCGAAAAAGGCAATTATTATTTAGATTCATAAATAAGTTATGGAAAATTATAAAGAAAAACATGTGTGCAATTCAGATGTGGTGGAAGTGAAATCTTCAAAAATTTTGGCTTCAAGATAATGAGACGAATGTTAAATTTTGGGGAAGAGGATAATTGTAGGTTCTGTAATGATCATAGTAATACAAAGTTTGATAATTATTTTACATTTTATTCGTATATATTACATAGATTTATTCAGACTCGGAGCTTACATTTACGATAAATGATACAAGATGCTTATGGTAACTAAAGTATGAAATAAATACTTTGGTCTTAATATGGTCAATATATCTTTGGAATACTGCGTCAATTACTGTTTTTGATTTTATTGTTGATCACACTCGACCCCACTCGAATATATGTTCTGTCTCATTCTCTCGTAAGCTTAGTCCTATAGATTTATGTTTGTCTCTTTTTACTGTCGCTTTTTTCGTTTCATCGAATTTCAAATCACAACGATGCTAAAGAAGTTTTCACTTCAATAATGCGATTCATTCTGGTCCAACGATATTTTTCTTTGAAAAAAGTTAAATTAGCCACATAATTGAGATGGCGACGCTACCAAAAGAACAAACCGGTGCCATTGATCAGACTATATAGTATCTACAATGTACATTCTCTCTGTCATAATAAAAATGGGAAGTCCCCTATTGAGTCACTGACAACTGTCCCTATCAAATATCAATTTATAGTTGGAAGTGTACTCAGAGTATTTTATTAGATACGTTGCGTGTGCTTGTTAGTTGTAACCCGTCCGTCTCTGTGCTAAAGGAATCTAATTCCCAAATAAATACATTTTTATATGGTTAAGTAATTAAAACTAATATTCGAGAAAATGTTTCGTTCGGATGCAAGAGGTTCGCCAAATTCGAACGCTGGTGTTGGTGAAATTTACAATATAAATTTAGACTCGATTTCAAAAATTGAAAAACAATTGCAAGATAATTCTTACGATATGATTTCTTTGGTGTTCTTATTGTACGACGTGCCGGATACAGCGCTGCAGCGGTTGATGGTTTATCAAAGAGTAATGAGTGATGTGAGTGGCACCAATGTAAATTTGCTACAAGAATGGTACCATCACGCTAGCCGCAAACCTAATTGGCAACATGAGCTATTGGAAGCACTGCTGATATGCCAACTAAACAATATTGTAAAGAGTCTCGGTTTCCATGTATCTAGCATGAAAAAACATTATCAATCAAGTGATCCAAATGTCAGCAAGTATATTAATCCTGTAAAGAAACTCTTATATCATGCATGTGAAAACATCAGTTCAGACAATCTGAATAAATTGAAGAAAACCCTTCTTTCATATGACATTAATGTAATGGAATTTACAGCTTGTGAGCTTATATTTTTAGAACTGTTATCCCAGAAATTCATTACAATTAATAATTTTGCCCACAACAATAAAAAGGAACTTGATGGCATGTGTAATGTAGAAAACCTAGTAAAGATCTTAGACAACTTACATGGGCTTAAGAAAATAGCTATTCATTTGCGATGTTTACAAAGTAAATCTAATAATGAAGAGGTTGATGCATTTTTGTCTAGCAATGGATTGAGCACCTTGGCCCTTTCACAAAACACTAAAACAACTGATGATAAACTAAAACAAGATGACAAAAATTATGGAGCTGAAGATTTCTCAGATATATTTGATGCAATCAATAACTTACCAGACACACATGAAAAGAATTTAAAATCTGACACATTATCAAAGAAACAGGACAGATATGACATAAAAAACCCTGAAAAATTAGGTATCTGCTTAATAATTAATCAAGAGAATTTTTATCCCTCTAAAAATAGCATTGAAGATGACCACCAGATAGTTCCTTTAGAAGAGAGAATAGGCTCTAGTATGGATAAAAAGACATTGGAAAGAACTATGACATCCTTAAATTTCCAAGTTCACAGTTGCTCTGATTTGAACCATGTTGAAATGATAGAATTTATTAAAAAGAAGGTCCAAAAATATGTTACTGTAGATGACAGTGTTTTCATATTATGTATATTGTCTCATGGAGTTAGGGATCATGTATATGCTGCTGACTCTGTAAAAATTAAAGTTGAATCCATAGAAAACCTGTTGGATTCTAATGAAATGAGCCACTTACGGGGCATCCCAAAGGTGCTCATTATACAAGCATGTCAAGTGGATGAGATATCCAACCCCTTAATTGCTGCTGATAGCAGCCACTCAGATTATTACTTACGGAAATCAGATTTTCTTATTTATTGGGCCACTGCACCTGAATATGAAGCCTTTAGACATGAAGAAAGAGGATCACTATTCATTCAAGCTCTATGTAAATTCTTACGCCAAAGAGTTAAATATGATAACCTATATGATATATTTACAAAGGTTAATAACAGTGTAATTGAACTCTGCACTCAGTTACGGCGTGCACAAGTCCCCGTATTCAAAAGCACTCTAATGAAACGTTTGTATTTACAAGATATTGAGTGAAGTTAAAGTTCAATAGCACTTTCAATAGACAATTTCTAATACTTACTTACTATGTAATGTATGTGTAAATAGTGTTAGTTAGTTATCTGCATGTTCTCAATGTATACACAACATAGTTAATAATATGCATAATACAATCAATTTAGAAGTTAAATATCTGAAATCTATGTGGATCAAAACCCTATTATAAAAGCATATCATGAGGATATTAAAGTATAACTAAGGCTGCATTGTAGAATTGACTTTTGGTGGCAAGAATATCCTGGTCAATGACTTGCCACCCTGACCGAAGAAAAATATTTATGAATTACTCAAACATTTGTCTAGGTATACAGTGCCCTGAAGGTTGTAGTTTAATGTAACTATTAATTTGTCTTTAAAACTACTCATAATGTTCATGGGTGTGCTAAAATGCTTTCTTCATCAAAAATTACCACCATTATGTATGTTGAGCTTCCACAACCTACATTATGATTAGGTTTTTAGCACTCAGATAATGTAATTGACTTACACCCAGTCTCAATAAACGATTAAATCCGAAACTACAGATTGTTCCGAAAAATGAACCAGTAAGAATTAAGTTTGGATGGAACGCCTACAAATGACAAAGTTTCATCTATTTTCTGGTTCAGTCTGAAAATGCAGATCAAGATTGCTTATTGAAATTGGCCATAAGTCTACACAACCCGGGAGATGTACACTGGTGTCTCCACCAAAACAGCCACAAATAATTCATCAACATGCTAATTGAAAGCTTTCTTTTGCTTAAATTTTTCTACAAGTTATATCAACATACTTTAGGTTATTATTGTTTAAAATTAATAATGCATAATACTAGTTTTAATGTTTATAAATAATAATACTAGCCCTGTATTAAACATTGTCCCACTGCTGGGCCCATGCCCAGCAGGGCCCAGCGGTCTCCTCTACTAATGAGAGAGGTTAGGCCTTAGTCCACCACGCTGGCCTAATGCGGGTTGGCAGACTTCTCATACCTTCGAAATATTCTCAGATATGCAGGTTTCCTCACGATGTTTTCCTTCACCGTTAAAGCAAGCAATAATTAACATTTTAATGTTTAAATGTTGCATAATTTAATGTTTAGTTATATTGATATAGAAATCTTGTATACCAGTCTTGTAGCTCTAACACTACATGTATTTTTCACTTAGAAAAATAGCATACTTAGTGTGCTGGCACTTATGATGCCCACATTATAATATGTAAGTTTTTAATTATTTTGGATATGCAGCCTGCAAAAATCTTTAGCATGATGCTGTACCATTCTTCACACTCTGTGTTTACTATGACACATATTTGCTACTCAAGTGTACAAAATCACCTATGGTGTTAGCCTCTAGATTGGATATTATTTTTATACTTTGTTACTGTATCCATATTTTTTATAATAAATAAAATTACAAAATTATGAAAATTTCTCTAAGTTTATTGCAACATCAATGTCTGTAAAGTCCATCACAACCCGCTCCATATATTTCCTCTCTACATCAGATTTTAGTTTTGACCATTTATTAACGAGATATGTCCTTTGATGTTTCTGAATGAATTTGTAACTGTGTTTCAATGTGGCACTAACGTGAAGAGTATTTAGTCGTACATCTAATGTGCCAATTTTTTTTATGAATGGTATACAACTAGTTACGAATATATGTGGCCCATGTCTCACTCGTAGTATGGCCACTCTAGTATATTCATTACAATATCTTGTCAAAAGTCCAGCCTTTATTGCCGCCACTCCATAATCACCGTGTAGCTGTTCAACCTTGTTCAGTACTGTCTCATAAAATATTTTTGATTTCAATTTTAATGGAAGATCGTCTGAAACTGTCGGTGACGATATTTCCACCGTAATATATCTGAAAATGGATACTCAGTTTAATATTTAGTAACTTGAGTTGCTCCAAAAATTATGATAATATATTCACCTTACCTATTTTTAAAACGAACCATTATGCCAATAATAAGATGAATCTTGTGTTTATGTCATTGAGAATAGAACTCTTTCTTTTATTAGTTGAAATCTGAAATACTGTAAATTATTTGGAGTTATGATTGTGCTCACGTTATTATTTTATTGAACTTAAACAAATTCACACAAAAAGCATGTGTTGAAGTTCATGTACTATTTATGTAAATGTAAAGCAGAGCAAATAACAATTATCCTTTGCGCCGTCGGGATGTGTTACGTAGGTATTAACTGTGTATTAGTAGTATTTTATTGCTCTTTGCTATTTATTTACGATCAAATTCATTAAATATGTAAGTAGGTATTTTTTGTTCTGTACATAAGGAACCGGCTAAGGTCTGAGACCATGCTGCCAAGTCATAAGTAGTATTTTTTGTTTGTTTCATTCTCTCTTTTTTATAAAAAGGAGAAAGCAAAGGTTCTCTAAAATGCAGCCTTGTCTTACGTTACTTTTTTCCAAATCTGGACTAAAATTAAAAATCTTATATATAAATCTATATCTTCTTCTTCTCTGGTTTTCTGGTTTTTATAAGTCAAAAAGCCAAAGCCATGTCTGAAATAATCACAATTTAAAAGGCCAAAGCCTAGAATAAATAATTCACTTACTAATCATAAAGTCAATGACGAAAGAAATTGATATTATATAAAATAGTCCACCTCGTAGATTTGAGCAAAATATAACGATATATGAAAATATCGATAGTTTTTTTAAAGAAAATAATCGATTTATATAGTCGATATTAAAACAGGTTATCGCCTTTCCTTTTTCCTTGATTATCGAAATTGGCTATATGTACAAGAATTGCGGAGCTATATAAGAAAAAAAAAAGATTACCGCCAAATTCAAAAGGGAAGGATTTATTATTTTATTTATCTATTTAAAATAATAAATATTAGGTGCTATTCGTGTAAAAAATAACTACACAAACTTATATTTGTTTTAATTAATTTGTGTATACTATATCAAGTATTTTATACAGTTAACCCCTATTTTTATGGTTAAAGTAGCGATGATGTATTTTGTATTGTGCTTTTTGTTATCATAATAATTAACAACATCAAGGTCATTTTATCTGATTGTGAAGTATATTTTGTCTTTAGTGTTTATCTCAAGTAATATAATGACTGACAAATATGAATATAAGTTGAATTACCAAGTGTAAGTTGATAACATTATTTTATACCAAGTACAAAGTTTGGATTCGTATTGATTACAACTTCTTAGGGTAGGTACAGTTATGAAATTTAATGCACTATAATTTAGTAGAATACATTAAACCCTTTTTATAGTTTATTTAAATATAATTTCATAATCTAATGTAGGTACTTACCTAACTTACCAGGAAGAAATATATTATCCTGAAATGAATACCGACGTATATTTTATTGGCGTCGACGTGGGCTCTGGAAGTGTCCGAGCTGCCCTCGTAGATATTAATGGACATATAATTAAAACCTCTGTCCAAGAAATAAAAACATGGAAACCCAAAGTTGACTTTTATGAACAATCATCTAACAACATTTGGAATTCTTGTCTCACAGTTATGAAGGTAAGTGATTAGTGATATAAGTAAAACAATTGAAGATATAAAACAAGATGTAAATTGTTTGTTATTTACTTTACCAGGATATACTTGCCGATGTTGATTCCAGTAAAGTACAGGGCATTGGATTTGATGCAACATGCTCCTTAGTGGCTCTAGATAAGAATGGTAATCCAACAGCTGTAAGTGAATCTAATGATAATGAGCACAATATCATTATGTGGATGGACCACCGAGCACAGGCAGAGGCAGATATTATAAACAAAACAAACCATGAAATACTCAAATATGTTGGTGGAAAAGTCAGTTTAGAAATGGAGATGCCAAAACTACTTTGGCTTAAAAGGCACCTACCAAATAAATGGTCAGAATTTGGTTACTTCTTTGATCTACCTGATTTTCTAACATGGAAAGCCACAGGGTCAATGACTAGATCATTATGCTCTTTAGTTTGTAAATGGAATTATGAATGTTCTACCGATGGAAAACAGGGTTGGAATTTAGAATTTTTAAAGAAAATTGATTTAGCTGAATTATCAGAGAATAATTTTAGTAAAATTGGTAATATTGTATTGTCTCCTGGGGAATCCTGTGGAGGTCTTTTAGCCAATGTGGCTAGTGTACTTGGATTACAACCTGGTACACAAGTTGCTACCTCAATAATAGATGCACATGCAGGAGGTCTTGGCATGATTGGATCTCATGGAGAAGGTATTGATAAAGCAATGTCTACACGCCTAGGTTTAATTTGTGGCACATCAACATGCCATATGGCTGTTAACCAAAAAGCCGTGATGGTAAAAGGAGTGTGGGGGCCATATTATAGTGCTATGGTCCCAGGATTATGGTTAAATGAAGCTGGACAGAGTGCGTCAGGAATGTTATTAGACCATATTGTTTCCAGTCATCCAGCTGGTATTGAGCTGTTGAAATCAAAATCTACTGGAGAGTAAGTTTCATCAAGCTTAATAATTACTACCTGTTGCCTGCGTCTTTAACTGCATTGAATGAGTTGCTATCCCAAGAAACTGAAACAATACTCATACTAAATACTAAAAATTATGAAATTTATTTTCATCCTATAAAATTCCTGTGGCTTAAATATAAAAGATAAGTATGTTATTCCGCTAACTTTTTTATTATTATAGTATCAGATTATGACATGTTACCAATCTATTACGAAAATTTTATTTTAGTAACTTTTATAAGTCAATACTTCTACATCTGCTGTATGATTATAATCTATAATGTCTAAGAAATGTAGTTATGAAGATGTGATGGGCTAAAAATCATTTGAATGCATATATAATTTTTATTTCAGTATTAGGCATCACCTTAGAAATCTTCTTTCAACTATGGCAAGAAGAGAAGATTTGTCAGATGTGAATTTTTTAACAAAAGATATTCACATGTGGCCAGATTTCCATGGCAATAGGTCACCTTTAGCTGATCCTACCCTGAGAGGCATGATTACAGGACTATGTATTGACTGCAGTGATGAGAACCTGGCATTGCTGTATCTAGCGACTCTGCAAGCATTATCGGTAAAATGTTTATGCATCATTAATTTTCATACACTGTATATATTCTCCTGATTAATAACTTCAAAAATGAGTGAATATTTTTAAGTTTGTACCAATATTCATAATTCTGTTTGTGTTTCTTGCAAATGCAACATGATTCGTTTTTATTTTGATGAAGTCAGTTTTTATATTTCAGTTACCCCAAATAAATAAAAATAAACAGACTTCTAAATCAGAATCATGATGTGTTTGCCATTGAGAAGTTTCCTGTTTTTCCCAATACTCTGTCAAACTAATAAAAAAAAGGAAATGCCATACTTAAAAATTTATTCTAATAGCTTAGGTGCATCAATATTTTTATTTATATATATTTTATTTTATCTGAAGGCTCCGAAGCATAACATTTTAAGGGTTGCCATCAGTTAGAAATAAAAATGTCAACTAACAATAAAGAAAATGTATGTGCGATACAAAGTGCGACGTCACTCATATAGTGAGTCTATGTGTGACAAAGATAGCAAGACTATGTAACCACGTACGTTACTATTAGTCTACTACGACTAATGTCCAGTTTCAATAAATAATCTTAATTTTGGTCTACAGATTGTTTCCAGAAATGAGCCAATGAGAATAAAGTTTCAATGCCACGCCATTATTTGATTGGTTTATTTTCGGGATCGATCTGTACATGTGGTTTGAGATTGTTTATTAAAATTGGCTTCAATTCACGTTTTACAACTCCGCGCCAATACTTCATCTTATTCATGATCATACCCATGACGGAAATAATTGAAATGAAATTACTGGTAAACTTTTCGATCAATTTTGATGCATTTTCATATAAACCTTTGTTGTTATTGTTTTTGCTGTTCTGTATAATAAATTATTTATTTATTATTTCAAGGCAATATAAATATTATAGTTCTCGTGTTTTTCATTTCAGTATGGCACAAGACACATTATTGATGCGTTGCTTTTAGCCGGCTATGAACCATTCAAGTCTTTATTGATATGTGGGGGATTATCAAAGGATCCACTTTTTGTACAAACTCAAGCGGATGCTGTGAACTTGCCAATTCTTAAGCCACACGAAAAGGACTCGGTCTTAGTCGGTTCGGCTATTTTAGGAGCTTGTGCATCCAAATATTTCAATACAGTGCATGACGCTATCGTAAACATGGGTGGAAAGGCTGATGTAGTGCAGCCGACAGTTGATACAAAATTATTCCACGAGAAAAAATACCAAGTGTTTCTTAAAATGTTCCAAGACCAACTGAAATATAGAACGATTATGCATTGAAATTCAGAAAATGTAAATATATTGAAACTGTGTAAATAGACGTAAATTACAAAATAAATGATATATATTGTTTTTAATTTTGTTTTAGTAGGTTTTGTCTTATAATGTTAATTATCGCTTTTTTTTTTTAGTACCTTGATAGGCAGACGAGCAGACGGGCCACCTGATGGTAAGTAGTCACCGCCGCCTATAGACTGCTGCAATGCCAGGGCACAGCAAAGCCGCTGCCTACCGTTTTCGCTTGCTTTAACGGCGAAGAAAAACATCGTGAGGAAACCTATCCTAATCTAACCTATCCTATGTGAAGTCTACCCACCCACATTAGGCCAGCGTGGTGGACTAAGGCCTAACCCCTCTCATTAGTAGAGGAGGCCCGTGCCCAGCAGTGGTACAATGTTTAATACAGGGCTAGTATTATTATTAGGTACTTGTTTAGTTTTCATATTATAGATGCTATACTGTTTCGGCAGCAGTCTTATAACTAAATGGTTATGATGAAATCTCTATAAAAGGTTGACCTATATTGTTACATAATTCTATATTATCCCTTGTTTCAGTTTGTGAAATTTAGGTATTTATTTTTATTCTAAGCCACAAAATATATGCACGGGTCGAATAAAAAACTTTCTTATTTATTGAAGTCAAAAATATCTGGCAACAACGCAGAATACTTTTATTTCACCAATCATTATTATATTTGATACTAATTGTATTGAGCACTTAGGGCGTGGCGTCTATTCAAGTATACATCTATGCCACTCTACCAAGTTAGTACGTACTATAGATAGTCTAGTGGATAGTCTGTAATTAGTCTTTGCCATTCGAGTAGGTACTAAAATATGGCGTAAGTCGTCATACTACATTCATGGTATGAACCAAGTACCATATTTTTATGTTATACTTATACTTTATAAAATTAAGATATCTTATAAAAATAATAAGTTGCAATATCTTTCACCTGCCTCCAGGCGCCATTCAAGTGGCAACACCAAAGAGGGCAACACTGTCGCTGGGTTGTATAGATAGTTTGTTGGGCGGAGCAAGCTATAATTTTTTATGTAGTTTTGCAGGCTTAATGTATCCAATTTCACCTAGAAATGGCGTTTCTAAATAATATTAATATGCAAAGAATACACCATATGATTGATATTTGAATGTAAAGTTTTTACGAGTCCTAAATAATTGTCAATATTGACAAGCAGGTATGTAAACCTACTAATTTAAAATGTTAATGGTTTATTGACCTATAAACGCCATACGGTGGTTTTTAATTTGTCCGTATTAGACGGATCAATAGCATTGAAAGTTTTCGTAACAACATTTTATATTTTACATGTATTTCAGTATTATCATTTATCGTCCATTTCCAATTCTAGATCACAATGTCCAAGCGTGCTGCAGAAGAAAGCGGCAATGGCAGCAGCCAGCCCCCAATCAAAAAGGTTCACTTTGAGCCTCATCTCATTGGGCCAGTATCCACTTTAGAGGAAATGGACATAAAAGTATTGCAATTCCAAAATAAGAAATTGGCTCAGGTACGTAGTAAACAAGCCATTTGTATTGATTGCTCTTTATCATTGTTGAATTCAGAGTTGATTGTTTCATGTCATGATCAGCTGTTTATTGATATTTCAATGTTTGGTAAGTTTTTTAACCTGGATAATGCCCTCAAAGTTTATGAATAAGGTGTTTCCAATTAATGTACAATATAAATGATTATAATGACCTAAGTTATTTTGTTATATAAAATAAAAACCATGATCTGTCAAGATAAAATGTCTTGACTAATTCATTGCATTTGTATTGTCATAATTTATTTTAAATAATTATAGAATATTTATATTAGAACAAACATTTTCTAATAAGATTGGAAACTATTAGTATGTAACAATTATGTTAATTTCATAAACAAAACATATATTTTAAGATATAAACATATTTTAGTCTGTTTTATCATTGCTGTCAATCCCTTTTAAACTCTTGTTGTATATTTGTTTTCAATAGGTATAATTTCTCAATCAACAGTATTTAACGGCTATGTTATAATCTTCCCAAATTCAATGCATTATTTTCTTCACTACCAGATCCCAATATGCTAAACTTTATGTTCACAACCTTGATCTAATAGATTAACATATTTTTTATGGTAGATGGAGGTTATTTGGCCTATTTTGCACCATTCCACTTGACCAAGGCATACAAATTTCCATGATATTTGTGATAATAAGACAATTATATAACTTTATAAGCACTTCACTTACTAAGATACTGTTTTGACAATAACATTACATAGCATAATAAATAATGGGATAACATTTTAATGTTTCTTCTTCCATCACATTGTCGTCTTCCACAACACAACATACACACTCTGTGATGTAGAACATACTACAAAATTTTACATTTTAATGATATCTCAGGACACACACTCTAGTTCTAGTTAACTGACTATTCTAGTTTACTTTTGATTTATTTTTTATGCAGTACAAAGTGCATTTAAAGTAAAATAAATGATTTCACTATTTAATAGTAAAGGACAACATTATAAACAAACAAGCATATTTGATTCAAAGTTCAAGTTTAAGAATCCCTACAAATTTCAAAGGTGTGTGAAGTTTGCTGGTGGTAGGATGTTATTATCCGCCTGTATCAATACCACGACAGGATGTAAAACCTGCCATAGTGGCAAATGCAAGTGTGTCGCATTCCGGGATCAGTTAGTGTACATCTGGTTCTAGAGTTGGGGTATGATGTTTGGCCGTTTTGCAGCCTTCTGGAGTACTCTGAGACTAGACCACTACTTCACCTTTTTGCCCATGGTGTAGTGTGAAGAAGCGGGCCGGCATGTTTAGTAGGGGATATATTGTCACTCACTACTCTAATGAGACGGCACTGCGCTTACCAACAGGTACAGTGTGGTCACTTTGCCATGCAAGAAAAAAAAGTTTTCCTAGCTCCATTAAGGATATAGAGGAAAAGCCTAATCAAACTCGATTATAAAATAGGACCATACATGCCTATACCTAGGCACTAAAAGAATATATCATTATGCTATTAATAATGACATTTTAAACTATATAAATAAAAATCTGAAATATTATTTTCAGAGAATAGAACAACGTCATAGATGTGAGGCAGAGTTGCGTGCCCGTATTGAACAGCTTGAAAAGAGGCAGACACAGGATGATGCTGTGCTGTGTGTAGTCAACAGATACTGGAATCTTCTCAATGAGGATATAAGAGTATTGTTGCAGCGCTTTGATGCCGAGACAGCAGATGAGTCTGAAAACAAAAGTATTATTATATGCTCTAAAACTTTGATTTACAACAACTAATTGAATAAAATAAAAGCATAGTAATATTTTAGTTTAATAATAATAAACTAATTGATGAATAACAATTTAAATAGCTGTTATCTATTCAAAGGAACAAAAGTTATTCTCTAGATACTTGAGTTATTCAACAAATAAAACTTAGCAATGATTAGAAAAGTCAAATTCTTGATATCTAAAATTTGGGCCTTTATTACTTTATTGCAGCCCCACCATTTTATATAGTCTTTTGGCTTGCTATACACTAGGCATATTAACCGCAGTCGCCTAAAAAATACGAACCTATGCTCTGGCGTATGTAAGGCGCATAGATAAAATAAGAGTTACAAGTACCTGTGGCAAGCAGTCTCGACATATATAACGCTCCCTTATCAAATGATTGCGGTCGGTATGACATAACAAACTCATAATAGACATCGATCGTAATTGATATATTGAGTGTTCACTGAAAATGATATTAATGGTATCATAAATCACTGTATGATGCCATTAATATTCTATATTTTAAAACGTAGAGACTCTCTAAGTTTGTTGCGATTAGTTCATCTGTCATAATGACCGATATCGGTTGATAAGCGAGCGTTATGTATGTCGTGACTGCAGCTCCTGGCCTAATACGCCTGATTTATACTTAGCTTTGGCAGCCAGCGGCTGTGTGGCGCAGCATTTGTGTACATTTGTAAAAACGCCTGGAGTGTGGCACCGCATACTTGTATCTGATACTCCTATTACATGCACCTGGTGGGTTGCGCCGTAGTCCACGTCTCAGTATACTGATGAATATACTAAACAATAAGATGTACATTTAAGTTGCCAGTTTTTGAATGACTGGTGATACTTCCGAGATACGAAACTTGCCGAGGCATTGCCAGTAGCTATATTTGTAGATTTTATAAATTTATTTTTATTTGTTAGATGAAAATGAAGCTACTACATCATTCCTCATGCAATTATCTACGTGGGATAAGGAAGAGTTGGACGCACAACTTGCTAACAGGGTCCAAGTCAGCAAACGAGCAGTCGCGAAAGTATTGCAGGCGTTTGACAGATTACAACAAAGAAATGATAAAATATGGCGAGCGATAAAGGGCGAAGGCGAAGGTCGGTATAATATATTCTAATACTTTATGTAATTTATACTATCGGTAGTCTTGTGTGAGTCATGCATGTTTATATTTTAATTATGGGAATTTAATTTTTACCTGCTGGTAGGTCTCTTATGTTTTTTTATACTGACACTGTAAAGTGCCCACACTGCACCTAATGGTAAGTGCAGTACCGGCCAGTTAGAGTATCAAATGGAGAGAGAGACAACTATATCTTGCTACTATACAACTATGCTGGCCATAAATCCACACAGCAACTGCCATGGACATAATATTGTGTCCGAGGTCTGGGTGTTGTGAGACTGTGCATCTCTCATAGTCCTTGATACCCACAACACAAGACTCGTATCTTAGTGTGGGGTCAGGGCTATGTGTGTGACTGTTGGTTGTTATTTATTATTTATCCTGGCACGGCAAAGTGACCACACTGCACCTGATGGTAAGCGCGTTCCGTCCAGTTAGAGTATCATGTAGCGAGAGACTTTGCCACTATACAATCATGCTGGCCTTATATGTTATTTCTTGTATTATATACTGAATAGCTCAATATTTGATACAATCCACATAGCATCTGCCGTGGTCATAATATATTTTTACTTCAGGAATAATATCATTTCGCAAAATAGATTACCAGGCAATCAGATAATGTCAAACATGGTTATGATTTTAGTATATGTGCCTGGCCTTTTATGGTGTAGATATATTGCTGGTGGTAGGGTATTTATATCCGTTCGGATAGCGACCACCGAACAGGGTGTAAAACCCGCCATAGTGGCACACGCATGTGTGTCGCGTTCCGGGATTAGCCTAGGGTCTAGAGTTGGGGTACGATGTTTGATGGTTACGATGGGGGCTGTTTTGCGGCCTTTTGAGGACTCTGACACTAGGCCCTCGACCGCTTCTTCACCTACTTGCCCATGGCGTAGTGTGACGAAGCAGGCCGGAATGATTGTGTTGAGTAGCGGGGGATAGATCGTCTCTCGCTACTCGATACTCTAATTGTACGGCACAGCGCTTACCATCAGGTGCAGTGTGGTCAACTTGCCGTGCCAGGACATAATAAAAAGATTTTTAAAATATAGCTTTTGTACTGTATTTCTCAAACTGCTCTTCAATCTGGCACTCCACATGACTCCCAATACTCAGTATGATAATGAATGTCGGTCACAGAGGGTGCGCCGGCGCCGTCGTTGGACGAAGTGGTGCGAGCCACCAACGAGGAGGTGACTGCCGAGAACTGCCGGCTGCAGGCGTTATGCACCACCCTGCATGAAGGTCACCACGCCATGACGCTGCGGGTTGCGCGGCTGCAGGACGCCGTCAACAGCCGCGACACTGAGAACGCTGAGCTCAAGAACCAGATCGACGACTTGCAGTATGAACTCTTGAAGGTAAGGAACTTCTTTTTTTTGGTGCCTCGAGCAGACGGGCTACCTGATTTATTTTACCAGTCATGACACATAGACTTGCCGGCGGTGCGGAGGTGCGTTCAAATACTGGCCGTTTCAAGTTTCGCCGTTCTTACATGCTATTTTTAACTTTAATGTTATGGAAATAATTTTTTTTTGGCTTGTATTTTACTCCCTACTTTTTTTTATATCGTTACTAGACACGAGTGATTAATAAGTGTCTTCTATAGGTGCGGTCTCGCAACGACAAACTCGAGAACCACCTGGCGGAGGCGATCGAGAAGCTGAAGAGCTACCACCAGTCTGGCGGCGCCGTGATGGGTGCGGGTGGGGGCGGTGGTGGTGGTGGGGGGGCGGTACCAGCTCCTACGCACTCGATAGCCAACGCCAAGCTGGAGGACGTTGCTGCTGAGCTGGAGGAGCAGCGCGAGCTCGCCAACAACCGGCTGGCCGAGCTGGATCGCCTGCACAGGCAACATAGAGACACTCTCAAGGAGGTCGAGAAACTCAAGATGGACGTCAGTATATATACATTACTATTATAACTATATCTAATTATAGACATCTTATATCGAGCACCCCAGGTCGGGTAAAGTGATATTGGGTTTTTCTATCTAGAAATTCTCAGTATTAGCCTGGAGTTTGGAACCTGCGCCTGGTATGCCGATAGGCTCGCCCCCTATCACATTATGGGACTGAAATTCGGCGAAAAGTGGGTGTACTGGTTGCACCTCTGCCTACCACTTCGGGGATTGCAGGCGTGAATGTATATGTATGTATATCTGAGCACTTACAGTGTTCAACCTAGACTGAATACATAGTTCGGTCCATATTCACTTTACTCTTTTTAACCAGGAAGCAATTAATTTCATGTTGTACATATATTTCGGTAAATGTAATTTATGTAACCACCATCCTTGCTCTTGGTAGAATATTCATATCCACCCGGATATCGACCACCGTACACAGGGTGTGAAACCCGCCATAGTGGCAAACGTAAGTTGCGTTCCAGGATCAGCCAGTGTACATCTGGTTTTTGTTTTTTTTGGGGTCTAGAGTTGGGGTAGGATGTTTGGCCGTGTTGCAGCCTTATGAGTACTCTGACACTAGACCCTCGACTGCTTCTTTACCTTCTTGCTCATGGCGTAGTGTGAAGAAGCAGGCTGGCATGATTGTTTTGAGTAGCGGATTGTCTCTGGATACTCTAATTGGACGGAACTGCGCTTACCATCAGGTGCAGTATGGTAACGTTGCCGTGTTAAAAAAAAAGTAGAATGATGAACAGGAAATTCTATGGTACTGTTAATTTAAAAACTATTTGCAGATCCGTCAGCTACCAGAGTCAGTGATAGTGGAGACAACAGAGTACAAATGTCTACAGAGCCAGTTCTCAGTGTTGTACAACGAGTCCATGCAGATGAAGACTGCACTGGACGAGACTCGGCTGCAGTTACAGAACGCCAAGAACTTGCACATGCGACAGATTGAAATGATGGAGGTGAGTGTCATTCGTTTTTATGATTTATATTTACAATAGGAACAACTAAAAACGGTAAAGCGTTAGACGCTGGGTCATTAAACTAGTCAGTTGCACTTCGGACGACAGTAATATTTCTGACGCGTGCCTATATAATATGTAATTCAATAGTAGCAATTAAAACTATTTCAGACATGGCTTCGGCCTTTTGAATTGTGACTATTTCAGACATGGCTTTGGCTTTTTAAATTGTGGCTATTTCAGATATGGCTTTGGCTTTTTAAATTGTGACTATTTCAGTCATGTCTTTGGCCTTTTGACATGGCTTCTCTAACTTGTCAATTATAAAAACAAGAGAAAAAGAAGACCTCAATTTTAGTCCCGATTTGAAAAAATAACGACAGACAAGGCTGTTTGTTTGAGAACCTTTGCCTACAATATTTAAAAAAACAATGGAACAAAAGCAATCTAAAATAAATGTAGGGTGATTATTTGTCTGTGGTTTAAGGATTCGTCTTAATTTGTAACTGTTCCATGGTATTCTTGCATGAACAGGCAAGGCAACATGTGAACCACACATTGTCAGCAAAATAAAAAAAACAACGAAATCATCATTGATAATTATTTTTCAGAGTGAAGAACTAGCAAGGCAAAAGGCCCTCAGGGCAGAAATGATTCAACTAGAAGATGTGTTGGGTCAATTAAGAAAAGAGTATGAAATGTTACGCATAGAGTTTGAACAGAATTTGGCAGCGAACGAACAGACTGGTCCCATCAACAGAGAAATGAGGCATTTGATCACGTCGCTACAAAATCATAACCAGCAACTAAAGGGCGAAGTGCATAGGTACAAACGGAAGTATAAGGATACTAGTCAGGAATTAAATAAGGTATGTTGCGCATTAAAATGATTGCTCTTTTCTATTTATCAGAAGTTAAACAAACTGGCATGTGAAGTATCTACTGGTAAATGATCCTCTACCTTGAAGTCCCATAATACTTAAGAAATTGTGGGTGGTTAGCCATTTTTTGAGAAGTAGAGTAGGGAATTTGGGGCTTTTGCACCTCCAGTGATTGTATCTTATTATTTACCCTTTTCTCTTGATTTATCTGCACTTTATTAAGGGTGCATGAAATTTGTTGTTTTACTTTAAATTGGCTACACACCAATATATGTTATCTTCTTCTTCTTTTTTTTAATTTGGACTCCACCGTTTAATATGTTATCTTCTGTAGACTTACTGACTACTGTTGTTTTTTACTGAAGCTTAGATGCAGTATTGGTTTTTGACCCTAACTAATCACTGGATTTACCAACGGGATAAAGCCTCTTTAATAAAAATCACGTGAGAAATAAATATGACACATAATTAATAGTTTCCCAGAGAAGCTTATTATTATCACATCTTCAGTTTCTTGACCGTTCTACTCTACCGAAAATTCCGGACTGATGGTAGATTAAAAAAAAGATTGACTAAAACTGAATAATGTATAGTATTTCATGGATTTAATAAATATTTTATCGCTTTAAAGTATGATCTGTCACTTTGAATGCACTGTCTGCATTATTATCAATTCACCATACCTCTGTAGCATTGCAACATATTGTATTCAGGTACGTAAGGAGCTAGAGGAAGTGAACTCTCGGACAGGTGGCGCCGCTACAAGCGAACAGACTGACGAAAAACCTCTCACGGTAAAGAAAGAAGAGCCTGATCCAGAGGTAAGCATTTCTTCTACAGTTAAAGCACACACAGTCCGCTCGTCGGAGCGTCCTGTCCATAATACTAATACCAGTCTAATTCTGGTTACAAAGTACTGCACTAATGATGAATCGTACGATTTTAAGTCTCTTAATGCCCAGTAACTCCAATGATTTAATGTCATTATAATTCGAATAAAACATTGCTTAAACACTGCTGCTTGGGGGCAGTTCATTATGTATATTTTATCTGCACTGTTTTGCATTTATTACTTTGACATTTACTAGCAGCTAGTAGCTTTCTGTCAAATATAACAGCAGCAGAATTTGATGAAGCGGTAATGCGTAAACTTTAAGTTTGCCAGCTAGTGGTGCGTCACATAATATGTAGTGTGTTGGTGATTGTGTGTGATGTGATGTGATGTGATGTGTTGCGATGTGATGCAGGGCGAGGAGGGTCTGTGCGGCGACGTGAAGCCGGCGCAGGCGAAGGAGCACGGGCGCGCCAAGATACAGGAGCAGGACCAGATCATCAAGGACCTCAAGCAACAGCTCAAGTTAGTACTACACTGTACACTACTACACTCATTACTCACAAACTTACTCATCGCTCTCACAGGACGCGGTCACTAGACTTGACACCCTAATCATAGATGATAATACACCTACATTCACATTATGGAATATTTATAACAAACCATTTATTTATCCTACACACATATTTAAAGAAACAAGAGAAATAAAATTGCGTATCTAACTTACATACGATTCGCTGCAATATGTGTAATATGGAAGGGGTACCAGCTCAGTATACGCTGTTGTAACACAGCACTGATTTTCAGCTGGACCCCACCGTCCCTTCTACCTCCAACCTTCATTTGCACATGGAGACATGTGTTAGTCGTGCATCAATGTTACATGTTGCAACATATAACATTTTAAACTTATGCTAATGATGAGGACATGATATATTTACCTGTATATGATATATTTTACTGTAATATAGGCTGCCTCAGTGGCGCAGTTGTAATTGCGCATGCGTTACGACTACTGTGCTGAGGTCTTGGGTTCGATTCCCGAGTCGGGTAAAGAGATATTTGGTTTTTCTATTTAGAAATACTCAGTATCAGCGCGCATTTTAGAATAAAGCCCGGTATGGCGATAGACTCGCCCTCTATTACATTATGGGACTGTAATAAATTCGGCGAAAAGTGGGTGTACTGGTTATACCTCTGCCTACCCCTTCGGGGATTATAGGAGTGGGTGTATATGTATGTATAATGTTAAAACATAATATAGCACTCTGCACTCAGCACTGTGGCCTAGTGTGGGGTGAGAACTATGTGTATGACTGTTGTGTGTTGTGTATTTATTACAATAATTTTGTAGACAGATATTTGGATATTGTTTTACATCGATAGAAAGGCGGTGAATGAACAAAAAGAGTTAAAGCTACTTCTGGACATGTACAAAGGGGTGAGCAAGGAGCAACGTGATAAAGTACAGCTGATGGCAGCCGAGAGGAAGGCCAGGCAGGAGCTAGAGGAGCATCGACAGAAAGCCAAGATGGCGCAGGTCAGCGTTAGTATCATTCAATATTATATTAAATTAGCATTTGTCTGCAGCTTCATATGCATTATTATGATTATCGGAACCGTATAGAACTGTGCCATACATAACACACCCCACACTATTTTATATAAAAATATATTTTCTGCCGCTTGAATCGACTTCATAACTATAATAAAATAGTATATTTTGTCTTAATTCTGGATATAAGCCATCTCCGCTCCAAATTACTTCAGGATAGCATAATTCTAATGAATGTTCATTCAATATTGTATTTAGACTTTTCTGTAGTATTAAGTTAGTTGGCAGTTAAGTCACAAAATACAAGGATAAAAAAAATTTAGAGTGGTTATAATCACAATTAATTATTTTTTATCAATTACGAGAGTCGTAGAAGTACTTAACAAATTTACACAAACTACTTTGTTTTGTACACTCAGATATTTGACCGTTTCAATTGCCATGTCCATAGACACAATGGAAATATTCGTGAACTGTATAACTGTTTGCATGCATTTTTAACAGGAAAGCAAACGCGAGCGGCGACTTGCAGACGAGGACGCGTTGCGCAAGATCAAACAACTCGAGGAACAGAAGTACGAGCTGCAGAAACAGCTGTCGTGTGCGCGTCCTAATGCAGACCCGCTGCATGGCTTCTCCAGGCCCTTCGCTGGCTCACCGGTGAGAATACTAACTGTCTTCAAATTTTTCCCACTTCTGGGTACGGGCCCTTTAACCCTTCTCATTAGAGAGAAGGGTTAAACCGCAGTCCGCCACTTTGGCCTAATGCGGGTTGGTAGACTTCACATACCTATGATATTTTTATGTGAAACTTCTTTAGCATCTTGTGATTTGAAACTCGATGAAACGGAAAAAGCGACAGTAAAAAGAGACAACACATAAATCTATAGGACTAAGCCTACGAGAGAACGAGACAGAATATATATTCGGGGGGATTCGAGTGGGATTGAGTGGCATCGAGCGGGAGCTCTAATATTAATTGAGTAAACACAATGCTTTAACGACGTTTAATTGATTATTCGAATACTCAATTGCATAAAACAGATATCATTACTCACGGTTCGGCTTCCATAGATTGCAGGCGGGCGACATAATTCGACGTAATGTAAGTTTCACTACTGCCGTGTGTGAAGTGCACACACACACTTTTTTTTTGACTAAAATGAATTTAAAACTAAATTAACATATTTTAGCAGTAAACAAATCAGCGGATCTCTGATGGTAAATGAATACACATGAATATAAAAATGGTATTAGTGTGTTTATCACTTGTCACATCCAGATAATTGACACTTTAATAATAATTAGAAATAATCCAAAAACAGATATTATTTGGTCATTTTTTCAGGAAGAAGAAGCGTTACTAAATGAGATGGAAGTGACAGGACAGGCATTCGAAGACATGCAGGAGCAGAACTCGCGACTCATACAGCAGCTCCGAGAGAAGGACGACGCAAACTTCAAGCTGATGTCGGAGCGGATCAAGGCCAACTCGCTGCACAAGCTGCTGCGGGAGGAGAAGCAGCTGTTACAGGAACAGGTCTGCATCACCGTCCTTATTACTTATTACAACATATGGCTCATACAGCAGCTCAATAGCTGTCTGTTAGTAGTAGTGTAGTAGTATGAATCTAAAACATCAACGGTAGGCAGCGGCTTTGCGGTGCCCTGGCATTGCAGAAGTCTATGGGCAGCGATGACTACTTATCAGGTGGCGCGTCTGCTCGTCTGCCTAACGAGGCAATAATATAATAATAATCAGCGAATGATTGTAGTAATTATATGTGTACTGTGTATACTGCAGGTGGTGACGCGCGACCAGCAGATCGAGTCGATGGGTGCAGTGGCGCGGCGGCTGGAGGAGAAGGAGCGCCTGCTGCAGGCCACGCTGTCCGCCGTCGAGAAGGAGCTGCTGCTCCGCCAGCAGGCCATGGAGATGCACAAACGCAAGGCCATCGAGTCCGCGCAGTCCGCCGCCGATCTCAAGCTACATCTCGGTACTGAACTCTGTATTGTATTATACTACTCAGAGAAGGAGCGAGTAGCGCCGGCTGCAAGCTGCAAGCGACGCAGTAAAAAAGGGGCCATTAAAGGTGGATATCACAAGATGCACATAAATGACGGTTATGAATGCAGTGATCAAATTAATGATCACTGTCACACAACTCAGTGCTTAAGGTTCACAACCCCATGTCATGTAATAAATACTACCCTATCAATATTGTATCAAGCACAAAACTTCTGAATAGTTTTGTATTAACACTTTCACTGTGGCGCACGCGCCTACGATGTTTTTAATTGCATCTTCTATGCGGCTGGCAAACACGGCGATCGAAACGATAGGGGGGGGGGGGGGGTGGTTGTAATAAAAGCAGAATAATTAATAAGTCCTCACTACCCTAGGCTGGCTGCCTAACTTCAGTCTGCTTTAAAACAGACAAATCTACATCAATTATAATGTTATTATTTGCTCACAGAAAAATACCACGCGCAAATGAAAGAAGCACAGCAGGTTGTTGCGGAGAAGACGAGCGCACTAGAAGCAGAAGCGTATAAAACAAAACGTCTCCACGTGAGTTGAACATATTATAAACATCTATGGCATAGACTTAATGCTGTTAAGTTTTAGTTGCTTTTACAGCTCTAGCTAACAATATGGCCGGCGCTTTATACCACACCGGTGTGTCAGTCATTAATGTAGCGGTTGAAATAAAGTTTTGTGGATCAAAAACATATGATAATATATTCATAATCATTATGATAGCCTCAAAAAGTAAATCGACTTCAATAAAAACCCATTATGCGCCACTGTAAAATTTGAGGGTTGCCCTCGATTTTTCTGAGATCATCATCAGATCCTGAATTGGTGCCAATGGGACCACCTGGGATAGTATATCCTTTTAAACAAAAAAATAATTCCTCAAATCGGTCGAGGCGTCTTCGAGTAATCGGGGAACATACATAAAAAAAAAGATTTCGACGAATTGAGAACCTCCTTTTTTGAAGTCAGTTAAGAAGCGTTAATATCAGTGCGTGGATTGAACCTGGAATCTCTAGTAAGACAGCAGGCTTTTTGCTAGATGTGACTACGAAATCGTTTGATTTATCATTTACTAACAAATATAACTTCTAATTTCTATTGAAAAAAATATCCAGGAGGAATTGGCAATACTGCGGCGGAAGGCAGAACGAATGAAGAAAATGGAGCAAGCGGGCAGCAGCATGGACGAAGTACTGCTCGAGGAGATCAGGGAATACAAGGAGACGCTCACGTGTCCCTCTTGCAAGGTACAACATTACGTCTTATGTTCAGAGACTTTGTATAATATATAAGTGATTAATCATCAGGTAACTTGCTTGATGGTGAGAGCCATGCCTGGTCATAAACAGAAGCAACCCTTCAGAACTTTGCATTGCTAAGTACTGCATGGCATGAACTGCAATTGTAACCCCGAGACAATGAGCTGACATAAAAAACCATGATAATTAATAATAATAGGAATTAACACCCAGTCAATACTGATTGGTGTGATGCTAGAAAGTGATAGTGGGCACATGAAACAAATCCTTAGGGCATAGACAATAATCGTTTATCATAGTGAGTTCATAACTATTTTAAAATATTGCTATGTATTAATATTTAAAATATATTAAAGTAGAAATAGTTTACTTAGTAAAATAAGGGAGGGAATGAGTCACAATGTTTCTTTATTCATGCATTACGATACATGTAAAATGACAGCCAGGCTAAAATAAGTCACTTCACTCGCTTATCAGACTAAAAAAATGGCTATGAAACTGTTTTCATTGACTTCAGACCGGTCAAGTTTTGTACTATGATATATAGTGTTTTGGAAACAAGTTGATGTTGCATGTTGTTATTAAAAAGAGGTTGCATATAAACAATGCATGAATTTCTAATATATCTAATCATACATTCTCGAAGCCATATTATAAGTTATTCCAAGTGATATCATTATGGCACACATATACATTTCATAAATATAAAGACAGGTGACATTAGGGTAGATTCCTATGTTAAAATTTGTACATTATTCTTTATGCAAACGATTATAATACGCAAAAGAAACTTGAGAAAACAGAATAAAAATTGCTTGAAAAATGAGGTCACAATATTTATTTTAAATATTGCTATGATCAAATACTCACAGGCATGAGCGAAAATGGTTGCGTATTGGGAACATATCGCTATCTCCCTCGTACAACAGCACAGTAATGGGGATTCCCAGAACCGTGACGTCACGGTACATGTCATGCAACCTTTTACCGTCATTTGACAATTACCCCTTCTAGCAGATTTGAATGGCGTCTAATTTACTTATTTTTGTTCGGATTCATAAAATTTCATTTTCGATAGGCAATGTAAATTGTTGATTAAATTAATAAAAAAAACCGAGTCAATGACCGTTTTATAGAAGCTTCTTAAATCATAAAATAGTTGTGGGTTTACTAGTTTAAGTATATATTTAGCAATAAATGTAACACATGTGGTATGTGTCTACAGGTGAAGCGCAAGGACGCGGTGCTGACGAAGTGTTTCCACGTGTTCTGTTGGGACTGTCTGCGCACAAGGTACGAGACACGACAGCGCAAGTGTCCCAAGTGCAACGCGGCCTTCGGAGCCAACGACTACCACCGGCTCTACCTCTCCACATAGGACTCCACACCAGTCCAGTACCACCAGGGTCTATATTACCCCTTACAGTCACACTCTACACAGAGCTGGGTACCAAGGGATCTCAAAATATACCACAGTATGTCGCACCTGATTATTTCTCACTCACCTTTACATCTGTACAATGATGGTGTACTGCAGATGATTAATGACTCTTGATATAATTTGCTACGACATATCACAATATAGGAAGTTATTGTAATAGTTATTGGTCCGTTCCATCGTGCAAGAGTCTATGTGTATGTGTGTGTATTATAAAGATAATACAAAGCCAACGCAGACCTAAAACAATTGGTTCAATGGTTTATGTGAGTAAATGTTATCGTTGAGCAGTATAGGATCTCCCGTGGAGTTTGTATAGGCACAGTGACACCGGAGTGGTCTTAAAGCTGCCATGCTTGTGATGTTCCACAATAGAGCTGACTTTGTGTTTGAAGTCTTTTATCAAAAGTTTCTCTAATTTTCATATAAAAGATCTTTTCACTAGTAATTGTTTAAATAATAATGCAATTGAAATTGAATTTATTAAATAATAACGAATTTAATATAAATGCAGCACTAAATGATTAAAAGTGCATGTTAATGTGTCTGTAAACTGTTCATAGTGCATGGTGCATAGTGAAACAACACAAATGTGTACAAATGCGAATGTCGTTTCACGACACACGACACACGACACACGACACACGACACACGACACACGACACACGTTTCTTGAATGCGATGGTTGATGAGAATCATTTGCAAATACTTTCTCTCATTCCTAATTAGCTTAAAGTTATAATATGACAGTAAATTATCCCTTTGTGTCTAAACAATTAAGTTGAAGTTGAATGCATTTCATACACTTGTATATTGGTGACACGTTTTATATTGATGTTGTATAATAATTATATTATTATCATGAAATCGAACGAGTCGACGTCAATCTATATTTTAGCTTGTTAAGATTTATTTTGTATAGGAAATGAAACGAACTCGGCAGAGTGAATTAAATGAAGTTTTTCTGTCACGCAAATTTTGATAAAAATTGAAATAGTAACTTCTTTAATGTTGTATGTAATAGATAGATGTAACTTCAGCTTTGTAACACTATTTATATAAGTTAGCAGTGAGTTGTTGTAGATAGGTACAATTTAGTGGATTTTAGTAAATGATGATGTTGTGTACATCGACTGTAAGTTGCTAGTTTTGTCACATTTGATCATGTAACTGCACAATTTTAATATGTTAATATATTTTTAACATCATAGGCTATAGGCAAATATTTAAAAGGATTTGTCCAATGTGTCATCTAATCTACCAATACAGGAAATGAAAATGACAACAATAAAACGCAAAATAGCTCGGCCGGATTGAAGTTAGTTGCTTCACTGCCCTTTACGCCTTCACCTATATTGTGTACAACAATAGCCGTGAAGTTATTCGTGTCTAACTTCAGTTCGGCCAAGTTATTCAGCGCGTACTATAATATCCCGATAACGTCATAAAACTCGAAAGCAATCGAGTTCAGTAAAATCATTGTTTGTAAAGTTGGTATAAATTAGAGTTGCGAAACGTTCTGTTTTCCCAGGACATGTCCTGGTTTTTGGAGTGTCCTAGGGTGTCCTGGATAGTTTTTAAGCAGGGTCATGGGTTTTTAAAGCGCCCTGATAAGGGTTTTTAGCCCCGATAGGACCTGTATTTTAAAATTCGCACACCACTTTTTCAATTCTTACTTTAGGGGCGGCCTCTCGGCTCGCAAGTGTTCACGCTATTTTAAAACAAAGATGCGTCCTGTTTTTAAACTGAATTGTCATGATTTTTCTAACTTCAAATTCTAGTATTTCAATTCCGGGGTTGGTAACCTTAGTATAAATAATAATTCAGATTTCAGATAATTAGTCCAACTCAATAACCAAACAATCATGTCATGAGATGGACACAGGACACAGGGCACCGCACCGTCCTTAAACCAATAACATTATGATATTGGTTTTATTTGTATCTATTTTTTATTATTATTTTCACTAATTTTTTTGCAATATGCATGTTTAATCTTTGCTTTTAATAAAGTACACTTTCTATTGGTTCAAAATATATAAGAAATTAGTGATGTCTATAGTTTCTTAGTGTGAATTAATAAAGTCGAATATCCGAAAATGGGCACATTCCTTTTAAAACAAGTTTATCCGATTATAATTATTAAATACTTTTTGACACATAATGATTCATCGTGGTTGTAGGATTGTGTATGTTACTTAACGTTTTTGAACAGTTACAGAAATTCAAATGAAACTAGATCGGAATTTGCGCGACAAAAAAGTGATGTAGTGACATTAAATATGTTTGTATTTTCGTTCAGTAAAGTTCAGTAAGCTCGCAGCCCACTGACTGATGTACTATTTATATATGTTAGGTTAATTTTTTCACTGGGCTTACAACTTTTAATTGTTTGGAATGATGAATGAAAGAGAATTGGATACGTTTGTATCAATACTCCAGAACAATGGCAGAACTGTAATTTGATAGCAATAAATGATGCCTATGTGTATTAGTAACTGTTACGCCGTTGCAATTGTTACTAGATTTGAAAATTTATTGTATGTATCATATTAACAATATTTCGTTTAGTAGGTGTTGCCACATCGGTAGGTGAGAAGTATCTGCTGTATAATGGGGGATCAATTTATTTGACAGTATTTAGTTATTTATGAAGTAAATGAAAATATTTGTAATAGGAGCATTGTTAAGTTTTCATATTATCGATTTGATGCCTTTCGTCGGTAGACGCGGGTTTATCACATTTTTGACTTGCGCTCACGAGCTAAGTGGAAGTTCTTCGAATTTGATTATGTAAAGTTTAATTATGTGTATAGAAAATGGCTACAACACAATAAATTTAAGAATAACCGCAAAAAAAAATATCGTTCGCTTGATAAATTCCTGCGATATAATATCGAATGCCGTATATATGCAATAACAATTCATCAAGTGTGTAACGTTCGGAGAACTGCTCTAAAATTTGGGAAATAAGTCAAACTATGTAAAAAAAAGTATGAAACCTATAAATCTAAAATGTAATATTTTAATGAAGTATGTCAAATAAATGTCTCAAATTAATTAGATTTTCATTCTAATTCTAAGTGTGAATTGCGAAGTGTATACTTAAACAGTTTTTGGATACTAGATTGGAAAGAGATAGGATAGATTAACTACCTCGGTGGCGAAGTTGTAATTGCGCATGCGTTACGACTGCTGATCTGACGTCTCGGGTTCGATCCCCGGGTCGGGTAAAGTGATATTGGGTTTTTCTATTTAGAAATGCTCAGTATCAGCCCGGAGTCTGGAATGATGCCCGGTATGGCGATAGACTCGCCCTGTATTACATTATGGGACCGTAATAAATTCGGCGAAAAGTGGGTGTACTCGTTACACCCCTGCCTACCTCTTCGGGAAATACAGACGTGAGGGTATATGCATTTATTTTGGAAAGTGAGCTGTAAAAATAAAACACATTGTTTTCCACGATTTTTCTGCATATTTATTCTATTTACATACTTTCTATGTATTTACATTACATGATTTTACAATTGAAAGATACCAAGTACATTGCTTATAATAAATTCACTGACGTGGGATATGGGATGTTAGAATACTCCTTTATCTAAACATTACATACTCTATGCAGTAGGCACCTGAAGCAAGCGATGCGAATGGACGAAGCGAACTGGTTTTGTACTATTTACATGCACTTACACTTTACAATTACGATGCATTACCCACATGGCGGGGTCATTGGCCTGTTCCTGCGTAACGCCAACGTATTCTAAACCTCACTTACAACAAACATAAATATAATTTCAGTCTCATCCTTCAAATATTCCTCATTACTTGCACATGAACATAAATAGGCGGAGAATCATATTGTCTCATTTTCTGGTTTTGATTTGATTTGGTATTATAGAAAAAAGTATTTTCAAATTTATTGAAAGCATAGAATCAATACACTCAAATGATCTGTACATAGAATTATAATGAAATTGAATCAAACATTTATTATATTGGAATAATACACCGAATTGACTAGATTACAAAAATAAATATTTCTGATAGCGTCCCTTAAGTTAACGAAAGTGTGTCATGGTTCAGAGTTGATGACGGTCGGAACTCGTTTGATTCCCAGGTCAGTCACGATTACAACTAGCACTAATGGCACTTAAAATACTTCAATATGGGGTGACAACATTTCTGACAGTTTTTAATCAATGATTACTTAATATTGGAATGAGTTTGTGAATAAAACCTTTTTATATTTTTGCCAGCACACGGTGCTTTCATATAAAGCTTATTCTACGTGGACTGTCAGAAATGCGACCAATCGGCCCTACGTCATGGAACAATACACGACAAAGGAACATAATAACAAACATTACCATATCACCGAACATTCTTATAATTGGCTTGTCACAACTACGAACAATATCATGAAAGAGTTTCATGTTCCACAAAAATAATGCATTAACACTGTCGACAAAATAGAACTCGATGAAAAGACATTCTGGATCCAGTCCCGAATACACATATAATAATTTAATTACTGTTGAAAATTGAAATGCATATAGAAATGATCTGTATATATAAAAGAAGAAACTGACTGACTGACTGACTGATCAATCAACGCACAGCCAAAACGGCTGGGGTTAGGGACTTGAAATTTTGACAGTAGGTACCTTTTATCACGTAGGCATCCACTAAGGAAGGATTTTTGGAAATTCCGCCCCTAAGGGGGTAAAATAGGGATTGAAAGTTTGTATGAAAATCCGTCATTTTTAAGTTAAACGCATGAATATTGGTATTTTGTGTTGTATACTGTTTTTCCCAAACATGACCTCCCCGCGGGCGGAGCCGCGAGCAACAGCTTGTATGAGATAAATAGGATAGACTGTAAAATTTATGTAGATCAAGAAAAAGTATCATTTGAAAGGTTTTTAGGGATGAGATCCATCGAATACATTTTGCCTCAGTAGCACACGGGCGTCATACAGTGTACACTCACTCTTATGCTTCTGAGGTGAATATTTTGTCGCATGCATTACTATTAATACATTTCCGACCACGAGACACTTCTACAATCAACATGACATTCACATACACCTAGTATTTTCTACCCACAAACGGCTCGTTCATACTATTTCAAACATTTCTTTACCCTAACAATGTGCTACAATTCGGATCGGACGAGTGGTAATACAATGACGGATTATTTTTTGTCCTGGCACGGTAAAGTGACCACAATGCAAATAGTAAGTGCAGTGCCGTCCAGTTAGAGTATCAAGTAGCAAGAGACAATCTATCCCTTGTTACTCTACACAAACATACCGGCCTGCATTGTGATTTCACACACATTGACATTCAGACATTTTCATAGAATTCACCACGTTTTAAACTACACCAAAGGTAACCCGAACGAATGGTATTTCACCTTACCAACGAGTGAATATAAGTAGAAGAGTGGCTTCTGACATTTGTCAGTTAATTTGGCTTCCATCGACAGCGGACGGATGGGAGCGGACTCTAGCGATAATGTCGATGGCCTAACAATATATTGACTCTGCGGCGCTCACACGACTGCGTCACTACTAAATGAAACTCGAACCAGCATATTGTCATCGGCAGGTCAGGTGTGGACGGGTTGGTGGTGTGACACGCGTGGACAGGCGTGGTCACTCGGTCAGGTGGTAGTGCAGTAGTGCAGTAGTACGTTGAAGGTGTATGGGGGCTAGGCGGTAGACTGCAGTGCGCTGCGGCTGGCAGTTACACCCTCCTGTAATGTAAAACAACGTCAAATTCACGAAAACACTATGGAAAACCACAAAAATACTAACTAACCCAGGCGAATACTTCACCGATTGTGTTTTGTAGATCAATATTTAATATACAAAATAGTAATGAAATTAGTCATATACGACAATAGATGGCGCTTCTTAAAATAGTCCATGCGCGTAAGCCTAAATTAACAATACAACAAATTAGTTAGCTATACTGTCAACAGATGGCACTGTTAATTTTTCATCTTTTATTGGCAAAACCTGTAATATTAAAATATTTGTCTATTTTTCGTGAATAGGGGTAAAACATAAGCTTTGAAATGGTGTTTCAATAATTAAATTTGATTAAGAATAATAGGGTATTTGACAATTTTTGAAAATTGATGGACATCGATAGAGGACTCTTCACTTATAGCCCCCGTAATATTTTTATTATTGAAATATACTCAATTTATATAAAATCCGTGATTTTATTTTTTCATATATAATTTCGCGCTAAAACGCGTTGTCACGTGACATTATCTCTATGTGACGTCATCGCACATATACAAACATTCGTGACCGATGTGACACCTAACAACATAACAAATTATTTGCATTAATCTGTTAGTTTTTCCGCAAAAATGAATGAACCAGCATATAACCATTTTTCAATGCCTTTTTGTAAAAACTCGACACTAAATCCCGATAAATTGTTCATCCATGGGCCAAAATCAAAAGTTTTAAGAAAGAAGTGGCGGATTTCGACTCTCAGCGTTTGTAATGCCTTCCTCCATTCTTATAGAAGACTTGAAGACGAAATTAACACGTTCACACATCGAAAAATATGTTCTTCCTTACAATTTTATTTGTCGTAGGATGCAATGTTTATGTGCGATGTCGTCACGAGTAATGGCGGCCGGTATTGCAGATTAAAAATTCTAAATTTGAATGACGAAAATAAAATGTTTATAATACATTTAAAATAAAAAAATGTACTTAAAAATATGTTTGCCCACTATCCTTTCTCCTAGTGCAGTTTTATATTTTTTGGTTACACCAGTCAAACACCCTATTGAAGAAATGGCGTGTAGACAAAATTAAGATATAGAGATAGTATCATTGATACTGTATCAAGCAAACAAACATGTGACATTTAACAATGATGAGACAAAATCACCTGCTCGATAAATTGTACGTGATCCTGTTCACCGCACTGTGGCGGCCGCCTTCTGAGCGTCTGAAAACATTTCGCCCGTGTGATTATGTGACTGAAAGCAAAACAAAACTTCATGAAATTATGAAATAAATTAGCAATAATGAATTAATTTGCAATTACAACGACTGCGATGTGCCTGGCATCAAAGTATACAGCTATTGTAATAATTCTAGCGAGACAACGTGTTTTCAAATATTGAAATTTAAAAACAAAATGATATATACAAATGACTACGTATGTACAGTAAGTGCTCCAACGTCGCGAGTCAATGCAAAAGCTGTAGATGTGATGTCATTATGTCCTCTCTAAGTGTTTTGAAATATAACGCACCTACTTTCAAACTATTATTGAAATTTGGTGTAAAGAAGGGAATTGAAATTGAAAGTGCTTAAAATAACTATCAGTTATATAGTAATTAAATATGTGAAACCACTCTAAATTAATTTTCGTGCTTCGTGCCTTTTTATACAAACAAACATTACATTCATTTACTTAATTTTAAATATTATTTATTTAGTAATTTTATTTACAAGGACAGCAGTACATATTTCTGAAATACTGCTGAATATTCATAGTGTACTGCAAACACTATTTCACTGAGAGAACATGAGGACCTGTGCATCTAAAAAGCGTAATGTAAAGCTTTTCAATGCATATTGACCTTGTCGTTTTATTCTTGACTCGAGATCGCCAAGCAGGGCCTGAATGGTGTAAATACCTGTTTCATACGAGTATTGAGCGAGTTAAACGGAACTAACAATACTATTGTTGACTAACCAGTCGGTAGCTCTGTGACTACGTTCTAAACAAAGTTTCAAATGAAAACTTGTAGTTCCCCCCGCTAGACTTTTTGCCCATTCTTTTCTAACGACACTGCATTCCTAGTTTAAGTGCGTGGGTCTAGTCTAGTGTCAAAAGTACTCAGAAGACCCCAAGTCTAGACCTCCGACAAAAACCAGATGTACACTGGCTGATCCCGGAACGCGCACACTTGCGTGTGCCACTATGGCGGATTTTACACCATGTGCACGGTGATCGCTATCTGGGCGGATATGAATATCCTACCACCAGCAATTTTCTCCAACCTATTGTCATCAAGTATTCACATTGCCACATTTTTTTTACTGCCTGGATAGACAGAGGAGCAGACGGGCCACCTGATGGTAAGTAGTCACCGCCGCCCATAGACTTCTGCAATGCCAGGGCAATGACAATGATCAAATATTTTGTCTAGTGACATTTTCTTTATATGTACTGTTTAATATGTGTGTGATACAAATAATAAGGTCAGGCACTCACTTCGACGGACTGCCTATAGTGGTCCATCATGTTCTTACTGGCGTCCAGTTCTGCAAGTTTTTTCATCACCACGTCTGCGGCGTGCTTTTCCGTGCCTTCTATCCTGTCTCTGCAATTAGCACAAACATGTGGGCCACGCTACAAAACACTACCAAGCTACAGGATTTGAAAAGAGAATAGGTATACACTATAGCTATAGGTGATAGCATATTAGCAGGTACAACACTACTTATCGATATATCGACACTACATAATTATTGACAGTAGCTCCGTACAATCGCAATATATAGGTTGTTGCAGAAATGAGTACTAATGAAAGCACTTTTGTATAGTCTGTGATTAGTAACATATCGGTGAAGAGAGAAAATCCGTAACCCTCATAGTTTCTGAGTAATTGAAAATTATATCCAAAGGAGATCGGCAGATTTGGAACAGCATGGACAAGATATTCTTAATAACCAAAAAAATCATTTGTATTTTTTAGACTTTATTTCTCATTTTTATTTCATCCTACACCGATTTAGAAGAAATATAACGATAACACAAAAATATTTCTACCATTTTTTATTGTAAATGATCGTTGGGTTGCTATAGCTTTTGTAAATATTGTATCGATTTGCAAATTAAACTAATATCGATATTCTTTCAATTTTTGTTAAACGACATTGAATGTTGGTAAAAACTATAGAAGCATAAACATTGCAAGTACATTATAAAGGAATTAGTTCAAACATTTATTAATCAAAAGAAAATACACTAAAATAAAATGACTCGGGTGGTTCATCGATTTTATTATTGCAATATTGATCGAATTATATTTGACACTTGAAGTTTTTTTCAATCTCTAGCTTGCTATTAATACTTAATCTGTGGTGTGTGATTTGTCGCGAGAGCAATGTGTTTTCGTTTTGTGGTGCCGGTTATTTTGTGTTTATACTTTACGACGACCCTTGGCTATTATAACGGATTAATTATTTCTATTGGCGGATATACTTTAAACAATATTTCCCATCTTGAAAGGTATTAGTGGTACGGTAAGGTAAGGTACATCGTTATTTATTTATATAATCATTAAGGAGATCATATCTGATCCAAATCATAGTCATTGAAGATGGTAGAAAATAGTAGATTATGTATACCTTTAAATGATAAAACTTTGAAACCCTATGACCTGGCTCAAAAATACTTTATCATAGTTAAAGTGTGTCATATCCTTACCGGCAGATCAGATTGAATATTTTTACCAATTCATACATGTTTTTTACATACAATCAGCTATGTTTAGGGTTGCGACAATTTCTTAGTAGGTATTATTCACGATTGATATAATGGAGAATGCCCATTCTTGGTACTGCGTTTTATCGCGCCTCAAGATAAAAATAATATTTAAATTAATTTCTTTATTTTTGCAGTCGTCTGGCAAACAGAATGTCTGTGTTGTATAGGGGATTTATTTTAAAACATACACAACAACATACAGACATATTATTGATTAAAAACATATTAAAAATGACTACCAGTTTTCATTGACGTAATACTTTATTCGTCCAAAGGACAGGCTATAGTCAATCGACCATGCTGCCTAGTCTTACGTTTAAATCTTTATATGCCTACAGTTTACACAAAAAATATTATTATTACACAAAAAAAAAGAAACCCGCCTTCCAATTCCAAAAATGTTAACTTTATATAGTATTTGGATACTTTATAGACTATTTAAAACAACTTTGGAATTGACGCAAACTTGCACCGTGGTCATTCTCCTTTGAAAAAGGTATTTTTTTTTCTTTAGCATCATATTGCTAATCACCGATTCTATACATGGTGGTTTTTATTAGTACTACCCTTTTGCAACAGCCTGTATACATATATAGGGTGTTATAACACCAACACGTGACACCAGCAGGTCTACACACGAGCTGAAGCGTCAATTTCCTGTTAGCTTACACGGTTCCGTTCGATAACAGCGAGGTCGAGACCCATGTACCTGGAGGTAGCAACAATCATCTTACAACTTGACGACCGGTCATCATTCGTTACAGTCGACTGCTGAGGAGGTCGCGCCATGACGGCGGTCTATATAAGAAGAAACAGGTGCGCATGGCTTATGTATATTGTATATGAGAAATTGTCATTATAAACTTTAGATATGAAACATTTGTGTTCAGCTGTAGGTCACATAGGACGCATTTATTTTTCTGCGTTAATCAAAATTGCTGAATTGCTTAGTAGGGCTGTGATGTAGCCAACTTTGTTTCCGGTATGTACGGGCTGGTTTGCACAGGGTGTTGTCTCAGAGAAAAGAAGTAATTCTTTTCTTGTGCTTTTGAGAATATAATCCATCGGCGTTTTAAGTTATCAAAGCCATATTCCATTGTATTTTTTTTTTGTTAAATTCTGTCTTTTTATAAAAACGAAACGGCAAAGGTTCTCCACCATGCAGCCTTGATTCCAATGATTTTTTTATTTTTAAAATAATCTATGTGTGGTGATGGAGTTTTTTTAATTTATTTTACGGCTCTGGATACTGGTCATTTGAGCTCCTTTAACTTATATTCTTACATCATTTATCTTACAATAAGTAAAGTTAAAATTAAGTATAATTACTTTACTGGGGTATATGACTTCGGTAAAGAAGTTATAATTTTATTCAAAGCTAGAAGAAGCTATGGAGTAAGAAGATGCAGAAATTACAGGCATGAATCCTTACGTTAATATGTGCCCAAGAAGTATTTATTTCGTACACTATCCAGGGTTTTAAAAGGGTTGCCTGGCGTTCGTAATATCAATGAGAGAATGTCTACGTTATATGGGTGGTTTGTGTATGTATTAAAGATTGAGAGGCCGCGTCATAATTACTTTCCATTTAGTATGAGAAGTAAATGTATCAATACGCAATTTACTTTACATAGCGCGTGTAGTGTACAGTACCTGAGCGCATGCGCCAGCCTGGCCGCGTCAGGGTCGTCGTGGCGTGCGGCGGCGGCGGCGGCTGCGGCCAGGCGCAGCGCCAGCAGCAGCTCGGACAGGCGTGCGTCGAGCGCCAGCGCGCGCTGCAGCAGCCAGCCGCGCTCCACGTCTTCCGCCTCGGACCGGTGCCGCAGCGCGATAGCCGCTGAAAGGTTGCGCAGCGACTCGCGCTCCGACACCGACGCTGACTCGCCTTCTGATGGTGATGACCATACATTATACACTTAAAATTCGATAAACTGACAAAGGCTCGCAATTAGACTGTCTTTTGTTTGTATTTAGCGACATCTCCACTAAATATGATCAATTTTTTTCGGTAATATTGATCTTTGAGAGTGGTCCCATAAACAATTATTTAGATATTTGCAATCTGTTAAAATTTATATCATGTTTATTTTTTATTTTTGTAGGTTATCGATAAATGAGAGGTTGCATCGTATTCCCTTCACTAGTATACCTTTATCGACATCCCCTGCGTAGTCTCGCTCCGGCGAGAGTTCGTCGCCGCTCCACGCGCCCGCTCCTTCAGCACCTGACCACCACTCCTCCGCGTATTCTGTAACATTACAATTTTACTTAGCATAAAAAAATACTTACATTATTGTGTAAATGCATACAACGTGCATTATGCATATTCGACGTGGCCTACCGTTTTATATATTTTTTACCCTTATATATTTTTAAGTATCTAAGTTTTGAATTCGATATTCAACGTTTACATTGAAATAAAAAACGCTTATTAATCGATAATATTTTTTTTATTATCGATTAAAGTGTGGCATTAAGTCGTGCCTATATACCTTGTATATAATGTATATACAATTACCTGGGTCGGTGACGAGACAGGGCTCAGTCTCTGAGTCGAGCAGGTCTGCGGAGTTGTCGTTGTCGTTGTCGTCGGAGAGTCGCGAGCGGTCGTCGTGGTGGGGTTGGTGGGGGGTGTGGGGCAGGTGTGAAGGCCGGGGTGGGGGCGCGGAGTGCGCGGGGTGGGTCGCACGAGGCTCCTCCTCCGGCGTCGCCGCCTCGCCACTGTCGCTGCGGCTGCTACGACATCGACGGGAACTTAATGTCACTTAACCAGTTATGACGGATAGACACGCCGGCGGCGCGTAACACTAGCAACACTCGCCGTTCGTCCATGCTATTTTTAACTTTAATGCTATGGAAATCAAAGCTTGTTGCTTTACTCCCCACTTTTCTTTTAATATCCTTCCTGACTGGAGGGATTAATCGTCACGGATTAGGCACATACAGAATTCATACCGAATCCGATCATCACCGATATCACTCAAAAACCCATCAAACCGTGTTATTTCAAGGGGTAGCATAGTAACTATATTGTTATGAATCATCGTGAAATCTGCATTCCTTATTTAAAAGTTGACTGCCTCGGCAGCGCAGTTGTAATTGCGCATGCGTTACGGCTGCTGTGCTGAGGTGTTTGTCATATCAATCTCAAGACTATGGAAGCTCACGCCTTTAGAAGGCCAGCCTGTATAGTCCCGCTACACAATTATGCTTTAATATTGTGATGGGACACCAGCCGATGGTTCTGCCTATATGCATCATACAAGTCCCGGTTGGTGAGGGACTATTGTATTATTATGAGGTTAGTGGTAGGTGAGTGATGAGTGGTGGGTAAGTAGTCAGTGTGTAATGTTAGAACATATAGAATTATAACTCTATGGTTAATCGACAGTTTTTTCTAATTAGTGTAGTTTGTAATGAATGAATATAACTGGCAATTTTAGGCTCCGTTGCTTGTATTAAGTAAGTGGTGAGTAGTGAGTGGGTGGGTGATGAGTGACTGAGTGATGAGTGAGTGGTGGATGGTGACCTGTAGACGTCGTTGTGGTAGACGGTGGGATGCAGCGCGTCTGGTGAGAGCGCGTACGCGGCGGCGACGGCGGCGGTGAGCGCACGCAGACGTCGTGCGAGCGCGTCGAGTGCGCGCCCCGCCCCCGCCGCGCCCGCCCCGCCCCGCGCCCGCGCCGCCCACACCAGCGCCTCCTGCCGCCGCTGCTCGCACATGCGCACCAGCTGACGACACTCGGCGCGTCTGCATCACAACACACACAACATAAACAAACAATCACTCTCTCACTCTCTCAATCACGCAACAAGCATTAAGATTTCTTCCTCGAGTTCAAACTGGGTGGTGTAATTAATTTGACTAAGAGGAAATAAAATTTTCTTGTGGTAAACTTGTAAAGACAATTAACTATTTATATTGTTTATATTGTCATAACGTTAAATTATGTAATGATATATGAATATATTTTCTATAAACACATCATCTGTCATCAGGTCAACAACAAGTTTTCACTCCAAAAAGTATCGTGTGAGGTACCTCTTGTCGAGGTCCGCGTTGAGTCTTGTGAGCTCCGCCTCCGCCTCGCGCAGTGAGTCGCTGAGGGCGCCGGTCTCCGCGGCGAGGAAGTCCTGCATCTCCGCCGCCTCGCGCTCCGCCTCCGCCAGACGGGACTCCGCCACCCGGGCCGACTCGCGCGCGCTACACGCCTCCTGTACGTATACATTCAACTTGTAAAATATTATAACATAGTTGATATAACGTTGAAAGAAAATAAAATAACAAAGATAACAAGAGGTACGAGAATCACTATTTTGGACCGGCATAATTCTGGCAACTGTGAGATATGCATATTTCTTATAATAATTATGTATGCGGCATGATTGTGTCGAGTAGCAAGGGACAGTTGTCTCTCGCCACTTGATACTCCAATTGGACGGCACTACGCTTATCATCAGGTGCAGTGTGGTCACGTTGCCATGCCGGGATAAAAAAACCGCGCCAAGAAAAAAAGCAGGCCGAACGAAGATGACTATACTAGTGATGATACTTGTGTTTAATAATGACACTCAAATCATTCCGACTGTCTGGTTTTAGTCTGTAGTGAATATTAAACCATATAAAATGCACGTAGAGAGTGATAGTGATAGTGTGCATAATAGTGATGCTGTGCGTGATAGTGTTTGTGTTAGTGTGCATGATAGTGTACATGATAGTGATAAGGTGCATGATAGTGATAATGTGCGTGATAGTGTACAGTGTACTGACAGCGTGCAGCGTGTTGCAAGTGTCCCGCAGCGAGTCGATCTCGGCGCGTTGCCTGGCGGAGAGGTCGCCGGCCGCTCGGAGCTGCTCCTCCAGTGCTCGGAGGCAGGCGTCTGCACCACCGCCACTCCCCGCACCTGAAACAACTCTTTCTTATACATACGAGTATATTGGCGACCCGGCCCGGCATACTTATAAAATTCTTTCGATAGATAGTTTTAGGTAATGTAACTTGTTTTTTAAATTAATAAACAAACGTGTCAAAAGGGTATTGCAAACTGCTTAATACGAAGAAAATATTTTTTTGATATAAAAATATTTTTTGACGACTTGGCTCAGAAAAATCTTTATTATTTACACATACGGAATTTTGATTAAAATCAGAGTTTTTAATTGAGAGTTTACATGTAAACCTGTCGGATATTATCTACATGATGGTGAAAACCGTTTCAAAATCCGTGGCGTGGTTTAGAAAGAGTTAGCGGGTAAATAGACAGACGCGGAGGGCAACTAATACTTCGTATAGATGGATCACTTCACTGTGCTTAAATAAATAATAATTAATACACCCAAGTCCTGACCCCACACTAAAATAAGAGTCGTGGGTAACAGAAACTACAAGAGGCTTTCTGTCCCACAGCACACAGACCCGAAACAAATATTTATGGATCACACAAGTCATAATGTTTATAACCTCATATGTATAAAATTAAAATAAAACTATATTAGAATGTAGTGTGTAGCTAACAATGATCCAGACTAATTAGCTTTGTAGAATATAAATTAAACAAATATATAAAATTATTTATATTTGGTGCAAACTAAATACAGCTGAGTTAGTGTAGTGTTTACCTTTACGGAATGCTCACTTAAAGAAGGTGTTTCTACGGATATGGATTGTTTGTATCAATGTTTATTTTATAGATTTTACATATATAGGTATGTAAATATAATCGGCCCCATTTCTCAATACATAATCTGGGACATAAAGTACTTTCTATTTGTCAACATTCAAACTCATTGTAAGTAAAAAAGGAGAAAGTGATTTCCAATAACCGCTCTGCTCACATTTATTTTTTATCTCAGCAACGAAAGTGTTCGAGATATAAAATGACTATCACGTACAAGAGATTAATTTTTCCGACATTATCAGAGTGCATAAATGTATAATGAATTTCAATACTGGTTTACAAAAAATAAAATAGATATCATAGTAACGATAATCATTGATAAGATTGGTCATTCACATTGGTCACACTTGGTAGGTCAGTCTATTGTGGCGGTAGAGACCATTCAATCTATAATTGTAAACATTGTAAACTTGATAATGACTTGCACTGTAAATTAATTTTGATTTTTACTGCATAGAAAATGGAATAGAGACTATCCCGCCCGCACACCCGCTATTGTAACTCCTGTTTAGCCAGGATCGACAACGGCACGCATTTTTTCGACACCGAGTAACAAAACTCGGCGAGTCTCTGGGAATGCTTAACTGTCTTTTATACCCCTACGAAATTAATCAAATAGAAATATAAGGAGGTGTTGGAAATATAAATTGTCCACTTCCCTCCATAGCAAACCGGGAGACAAATAATTAACTAAATACCTATTAACCTCCAATAAAGGACATTCACGTCTGGGCAAGCCAGACGTAAGGCACTAGGAAAGTATATAAAAAAATACATATATAATAAAATGGAATAGTGACGTTTGATGGAATGTAGATACCTGCGCCGGCTAGGTCGAGCAGCCTGCGCGAGTTGCGGTCGAGCTCGGCGATGGCGGCGAGTCGAGCGGCGCGCTCCGCCTGCAGCTGTGTCTCGGACAGGGCACGTCGAGCGCGCTCCTCCGCCGCCTCCGCCTGCGCCGCGCCCAGCGCCGCCGACAGCCGCGCCGTCTCCACGTCCCGCGCGCTCGCCTGCACGCCGCGGTGGCACCGGCTCACCTCCACGCATCTGCACAACACACACCACGCACAGAGTCAGATACAACAAGTGACGCTCGGCCCTCGACCCTTGGTTGAAGTCACCACGGCTCACCTGTCGATGTTGGGCACGACACCGGCGAACGCCGACTCGATGTCCGCCCCGACGAGCACCGTCTGCGACGTCTTCTCGGCGTATATCCGCACTCTCGTTTTGATAGAGGACCGCGACGATGACGACCGTGATACGGTCGGCCGTCTAGAAGAGGGTGGTGTTCCTTCGTGTTTCGGCGATCCTTCAGGGTCGACGTCGCGTCTTCTCCGTGGCAGTGTACCATATTTGTCGGCTGCTACTCGTGTGGCGCCCGCGTCCGTGGTGGGCGTCAGTCGCGGTCCGGTAGCCGGCCACCTCTTTTCCTCGCATGGCGAGTTGGGCGTGCGGCACCGTGCGGCGGAGGTCTTGGTTGGCTTCGCGCGCAACGCGGGGCTCTCGCGGATGATGTTCGGTAGATCGGCCGTCGGTCTGATGCGTGGTTTTGGTGTCAATGGGCGTGGCTTCTCAGGTGGAGTTGGTTTCTCTCGGCTGCGTGCTCGTTCACGTGTGGCCAAGTTCGGCCCTCGCGGCGCTGTCACCGGTCGTGGAGTGGATGAGCCGACAGGGGAGCAGCGCTTGGGTTCGGCGACGTTCACGTTGACGCGTCGACGAGGCCGCGGTGGCGCGCCAGCCAGCGACGAACTCTCAGAGCCACAGCCCGAGCCACATGACACTACGCTGGAAGCGCAAGACCTAGATCCGCCGCCGCTGCTGAGCGCTCGCCCACATCCCTCCACTCCGCTGTCACTGCCGGCGGCGCCGAGTACCAGCTCGTCACCCGCCGGCAAGCTGTCCATGTCTCCAAACGATCGGGCATCATCGTATATTTCACAGGGCTCCTGCTCTATAAATTGCTCTTTACACGTGGCGGCCTGTGGTTGTTCTTCCTCCGACGCGTCCGGAACAACACCGCTCTCGTCATTATTATTGGCGCTTGGATCTTTATTTTCACTATCATCCTTGTGTATAACTGTACAGTCACTACTTGTCAGAGCGTCGTTTTCAACTGTTGTATCTTTTTCGGAAATGTTGCCACTATCATCCTCTGTAACGATTGTCGGTGAACCGGTTTCGGCAGTACAAGTTTTATCTTCTTCCATGTCGAATATAAGTCACATGTTCTGTAAAGAAAACAATAGAATAGGTCAGAACAATGAGTGCTGGAACCAGTTTTCGAGTGCAAAGCAATCAGTTCGGTGCAGCGATGTTACGGATATAATATTCATTGTGCGAGCGACTCCCGGTCGAGCTGCCGTTGACGCATGACTGTTGCAATCTCTAGGGAACAAGGCGCTATTGTTACTGGACGAGCCTATTCCATAGTAGTTACGTGCCTATACCATTACCAATAGGGCAGTTGACTCGATTTTTTTTAATGATTAAATCAAAAATTGACATTACCTAAAACCTATTATCGAAAGAATTTTATGAATAAGAACAAAAATAACTAAATTAGACACCATTCAAATCTGCTGGAAGGGGTAATTGGCAAATGACAGTAAAAGTATGCATGATATGTACCGTGACGTCACGGTACTCAGAATGGCCATTACTGTACCGTTGTGCGAGGGAGATAGCAATATATTCCCAATACGCAACTATTTCCGCTCATGCCTGTGAGTATTTGCTCATACCAATATTTAAAATAACTTTTGTGACCTAATTTTTCAAGCAATTTGATTCCGTTTTCGCTAAAGAGTTTATTTGCGTATTATATTCGGTTGCATATAGAATAATGTTTTTTTTTCTTTTTTATTCTGGCGCGGCAAAGTGACCAAACTGCGCCTGATGGTAAGCGCAGTGCCGTCCTGATAGAGTATCAAGTAGCGAGAGACAGTCTATCCCCCGCTACTCAACACAATCATGCCGGCCTGCTGTTTAGCTTCTTCACATTACGCCTAAAGGACCCAGGATCATAGGAAGGAGAGAACACGGTAGCTGGCAAACTGTTCCACAGCTTGATGGTGCGGCAAAAATACGAGTTTGCGAACCTCTTGGTTCGGGCCGGGGTAGTAGATACCACGAAGCTGTGGCTCCGCAATCCAGTACGCGTGGTTCTGGTATGGAAGGGAGAGGATGGGATAAGATCAAAAAAATCTTCAGAGCATTCGCCATGATACAGACGGTAGAACACGCTAAGCGAGGAAATATCCCTACGCAGCTGTAGCGGCTCCAGGCTGTTACTCACGTCTGCATGATTCACAATGTGGACGGCCCGCCGCTGCAACCCATCCAAGGCATCGAGAAGGTACCTTGCAGAACCGCACCTGCGCTTTATATAAGCAGTAGAGCTGACCAGTCGTGAAAAACCGCCGCACCCTGTTCAGGATTCCGACCCTGCGTGAAGTGGCGGATATTACGCCCTCGATGTGACTCCTTGGATTAAGATCGCAGCGGATATCCATACCTAGGACACTAAGGTCATTCCGCATTGCGAGTGGAACACCCTGAAGAACGGGGATGGGAGAAAACGGAGACTTCTTGCACGAGAACGCGCACACCTGGGTTTTCTTGGCATTAAACTCAACCCGATTCCTGGTACCCCATGATGAGATGAGATCCAAGGTCTGGTTGAGCTCAACGACAAGATCCTCGCGTCTCCTCTCAGTATCCGCCCGGCAACCGGGCAGCTTGCTGCTATAACGCCCATGAACCGTGCTGTCGTCTGCATAGCAATGAATGTTGCCAAGCGACAACATATCATTGATATGCAGAAGAAACAAGGTGGGCGAAATCACAGAACCTTGTGGTACTCCGGCATTTACTGACATGAGCTGCGAAGAGTGTCCATCAACGAGGACACGCATTCTACGCTCATGCAGAAAGCCGGAAATCCACTTGCACAGGTTGTCGGGCAGACCGTATGCCGGGAGCTTGGAGAGAAGGCCACGATGCCAGACCCTATCAAACGATTTGGCTATGTCGAGACTCACAGCCAGAGCCTCGCCATGCTTGTCAATCGCCTCCCCCCAGTGATGTAATACGAACGCTAGAAGATCACCCGTTGATCGGTTATGACGGAACCCGTATTGGCGGTCATTGATCAACGAGTGATCCTCTAGGTAGCGAACTAATTGGCTATTTATCAGTCGCTCCATGACTTTACACATCACTGAGGTTATGGCGATTGGGCGATAATTGTTAGGGTCTGACCGATCACCCTTTTTGGGGATCGGCTGCACATTAGCCTCCAAGATTCAGGCACAATACCTGAGAGGTAGGACGATCGGTATAGGCGCGTCAGTACAGGAGACAACTCCGCTGCACACTTTTTAAATACAAGCGCTGTACAAAATTAAACACAGGAAACTACCCTATTGTAACTGTTTAACTTGCAAACATCTATAATTGTATATGATCTATCACGATTGTATGTATACAAGCATGCTGACAATCATTGAAACGTTACTGTTGCTTGCACATAATATAAAGATTTTGCAAGCGCTTTTTATTGTTGCAATATGTTTTGCATCAACAAAATTGCATCATATAGAATCCGTTCTCACTGACACATAACGTTGTCGCAACGCATCTTAAAAACAAGTAGCCCTCGGAACTACAACCAGTATAAAGTATAAGGCAAAACCTATAACAATATGAATAAGCAAAGTTATTGACATGCATCGTATTTTCCGCGCCGCATAAAAACATTTATAAAGAGTTCTCAACACTCGAAGGTTTCTCGCTACCTTGAAGAGACCAATTATTCAACCATAAAAATTTCTACCTATTTAGTATATAAAATTTTTCCTGTAAAAGAATTAGGCAGTTATATTGAGTGATAACTTCTTAAAAAGGAAATAATCCACTGCAATAAATTCTTACAGTACCATCTAAAAAAAGCTTTAAGTGTGTGTTTTCATTGTGAGTATTAATATAGCGATAGAATATACGATAAATCCTACTTTTGAATAGACTCAAGCTGCAGAGGGGTCATTGTACAGAGGTTTTGCTGCGGTCATCACTCGACGGACTATTGAAGTAGTTGCCGACGTAGCTTAGACGTTTCAAATTACCAATATACAGGGTGGGTGCTCAATTTGTCACGGTTATAGAGATGTGTCGCGACGCGCCGTGCCGTCTGCACTCGTGGCCTCTAATGTACACATGGTTTATTTTTATCGACGGACAAGATTGTCTGGGCTTAGTTAATTAAACCATTTACAGATGGTGGCGCAGGTCGTGTGTACCATGCATTATTTTTTTTTATTTATTTATATTCATGGATACATGTCCTTCAGCCGGATACATTGTAATTATATTTCAAATTAGGAAAACAAAATCAAATTACTGTCAATACTACTGAAATTCCATGCATTACCTACCTAATGTGTAACCCTATTTGTTTGTGCTGTATATTTACGGAATCAATATAATATGTTTATGTGTAATAGTAACATTTATTAGTAACTTATTTCAACCTAATACCTATATAAATGTATCCAAATGCTCGACTGAAATATCAAACATAATTGCAGATGGCATTGAAAAGGATACAAAAGAGCTACGGACAATGACTCTAAATTGTTAATGCGTGGGTTTCAACACATACGTTACCCACAGGCCTCAACTTTCATTAAAGTTGTAAAACAATGCGTGATATACGTGCTTTACAAACTTTCTCATGTTTAACTATAGAATAACCTACACATCGTCTTACTTAACAATATAATGAGATTCAAACAATTCATTTGGGATTCGAATCTCGTCCAGACCCTCTCAATTTTACTTTTTTTTAGTGCCATGATAGGTAGACGAGCAGACGGGCCGTGATGGTAAGTAGTCACCGCCGCCCATAGACTTCTGCAATGCCAGGGCACAGCAAAGCCGCTGCCTACCGTTAAACTTATAAGAACTACACGTTCCTTTGAAGTGTCGGAGTACAAGAAAGCATCGTTTTATGACGAGATTATCGCAGCTTTAATGAAATTTATTCGTGCATCAAAGAACCTTTGATATGCAACAAATATGTATGGTGATTCGAGTCGTAAAATGTGGGAGTTATTTTTATTGTAAGTAGTTACAGTTGGTATAACACACGCGTACATAATTGACAATCTCCGAAATGTAACGGTTCTTACGCCATATATCACAGTCGTGAGATAAATTTCTTCGTCTGACGAGGTCGGATTAGGGTTGCCAGATACAAGATGATTATTTCCTGGACAGATTTTAGCTTTTTGTGTTTGCGGTCGTCTCATGCTCCGGACGGTTATGGACTACCACATAACCCAAACTATAACGAATAATGGTATCAATAATTATTAAGAGTGTAAAAAAGGTCTGAATGACTGTTCCTTTTCTTTTTTTAGTAGTAACCGATCCAATGCCATGGTGATGTCATCCTAACATTGATAAAAAACTGAATTTTCGAGACAGTAATGTGTAATTAATGGATATGGCATTCAATTCAAAACTATTCCAGGACAATCTCGGAAATTGTAGCCATCTGGCATCCTTAAGTGAAATAAGCAAACATTTCAATCGTGTCTGAGTTTTATGCGATATGATATCCTATGTGTGCCAAGCAGAGGCTATAATCCTAGTTCAGTTGGCACCGACATGTGCATGTAGTTGTACATCGTTAATCTTCGTCCATTAAACTATTGGATTAGAAACGGGGTCGCAATTTGACTAAAAAAATAAGAAAATAATTTGTTCATTACATTACTGATTTAGTCTCACATACAACTACTACTCATTGACTTATATTCTTATAGATCGCTGCTACTACTCTTTTTCTTTTGTGATTCATTAGGAACACTTAGGATTCTGACACACAAACACAGATATACATTCTAAATAGACATCAAATGTGTAGGTACTTAGCTGACACAAGTACGAGATCTTCGACAAAATATTGCAGAAGCATAATTTAAAAATGCTCTTTGTGTGGTAAAGTGTTGAAAAAACCAGTCTCAAATTATCTAGAGTGTAACGTTTCAAATACTTGAGATGTCTATTAAGTTCTATGTCCTGGATTGGGTTAAAACACCTTGTTTATACCAAAAGTGGCTTATGGCACATTGGAAGTTATATCGCATTTGTCACAAAAATGAAAGGTCATGTACCAAGTCCACGTACGCTTATTTAGAGCTAAAACCGGTGCATACTCAATAAACACTGAATGTTGCCGAATTTGTTTAGGACTCCTATATTTTAGCAAATCCATAAAGAAGGTCAGTTATGTGGTGAACTTTCTCTGGGCGGTGTTGGCGGTATTTAAATAGACGATATGTAAAAGGACAACTCAGCGCCGAGTTGCAGCAGACCATGCCTCCCAGTGGATGTATTCCAGGAATTTGGCAAGTCTCCATCTGGCTGCGTCAGATTGCCGATATATTTGAACCTCTTTATCTAGGCTAACGTACGTGCAATACACATCAAACGTTTTAAACTAATTCAAAGTCATTTTTTAACCTTCAAATGGCCTTTGAATGGCTAATTTTACTTTACTTTGCTTATAAGCTTTTCGCGTCTATTGCGTTCTCTAAAACCAAATGTGTCAAGTAAGGTTAAAATACATACATTATTATTAGTAAATATTGGTTTGCTAGTTAATAAGAATTGTTACGTGTAATGCTATTTTCATGTGAGTCGTTGTAACCAAATCATATAATTTAATAAAATTCCCGCTGCGGCCACGATTGTCTTCCATCTGTATATATAAAAGAAGAAACTGACTGACTGACTGATCGATCAACGCACAGCCAAAACGGCTGGGGTTAGAGACTTGAAATTTTGACAGTAGGTACCTTTTATCACGTAGGCATCCACTATGGAAGGGTTTTTGGAAATACCACCCCTAAGGGGGTAAAATAGGGGATGATAGTTTGTATGAAAATCCGTCATTTTTGAAGTTAAGTTTATGAAAATTAGTATTTGGCCTTTTAGTCAAAAATAAATAATATATTTTTCAGGATTTTTGGAAATTCCACCCCTAAGGGGGTTAAATAGGGTAAGAAAGTTTGTATGAAAATCCTTCATTTTTAAAGTTAAATGCATGAAAATTGGTATTTTGTAGTGCATACTTTTTGTCACAAACATGACCTCCACGCGGGCGGAGCCGCGAGCAACAGCTAGTAATACATGTAACTTTGACTGCCTCCATGGCGCAGTGGGCCAGTAGCTGGCGTAAACCGAGAGGCCGCGGATTCAATCACCGCATTAAGGCAAATGTTTTTATGATCCAAAAATATTTGTTTCTGGTCTGGGTGTTGTTGGATTGTAGTCCTTTGTATTTTTTGATGCCCTATACAGGTTTGACCTAGTGGGTCAGGACTATATGTATGACTTTTAGGTTATGTGTATTTATTATTTAAAAGAATATTTTTGAATTGTTCATACATAAGTTCATACTGCTTGCTAATATTATATGCGTGAATAAGAAATAGGTACACTTTTATAATGATCATACATCACGATTTTTCAGTCCACCACGACACTTGGTGATGGCGTGTGCCTTAGTTGGGGAAAGTTAAACCATATTGGCCATTATTAAAAGTGTAGCAATTAGCTTTGTAATTGCATTGGAAGACGGATGTGAACTTTCTTCGGAACTGCCCGGCGGGTATCGAGTGTAGGCCGGTCTATGATTGGCTCATCAAATTCGCCCACTTGAAAATTTTACGGATCTCAAGACTTTTTTCATGTGTTTATTACTGTTTATGTTTTTATTTAAGCCAGCTATAGCATAGTTGGTTGCGGTACGGACTATCAAGACGAAAGTATTGTGTTCGAAACCCAAATGGCATACACCTCCGACTTGTTAGATAATGCTTGCTTTAACGGTGAAGGAAAACATCGTGAGGAAACCTACATACCTGAGAATTCCCATAAGGATTTCGAAGGTATGTGAAGCATAAAGAATGTAAGTATTTCGATTTTGATCTTTATGCAATATGTACCTATTATTTACATAAATATCTTAATTCTTCATAAAGTTTCCTTACAGACTTACACCGTTTGTGGACTTTCAATGGGGCCGTGTAAACTTCAAAATTGTCATTTTCAAACAATCTTCATCTCATCGCATAAGGGATGCGCCTCCGGTATTTTTAAAAACGAATCTTCTCTTTCTTTTAATTTTCAACTGTTTCGTGCGTACCTTTTATCTTCGCCTTAAATAAATATTTACTTTGCTTGCAGACACAGTTCATCGAAATTAACTGTTTGAATCTCTGTTAAGCTTGTGTAATAATTAATTACTCCGATGTTCGAAAGTAGAGGAGATGAGGAGTGCTAGATTAGCTTGGTATGGGCATGTGATTAGGAGGGATGAAAGCCGTGTGAAAAGACTGGTTGTCAATATAAATGTGGATAGACGAAAGAGTCGTGGGAGGCCAAAAATGAGATGGATGGATTGCGTGAATGAGACATGCGTATTAAAAAGAGTGAATGCAGATTTGACGAATGATAGGGCTGCGTGGAGAGTTCAAACCATTTGTGCCGACCCCACTTAGTGTGGGATAAGGGCAGGTGGATCATGATGTTCAAAAGTAAAGCAAGCACTACAACCAAATTTGGCAACCAAGTAGCAGTACATTTTATGGTAACCTTTGCCATATTATTCGTTTTTCTGCGTCTACCATCGGCTGAGATTTCGAAATGAAACCATAAAAGCTGTTTGTTTTTATTAGCCCCATACACACATCGTTAGTCTTAAAAAGGTTAAGCTTGACGTTCGATCAGCGAACTCAAAACAAACTAGTATAGTGAAATCTGTCGTTGACATATTGATATTCTTACCGGCCACGAATGGGTTTCCAAACATATTCCCCTTGATTGACGTCGAGGTAAACAGACTGGCACGTACCGGTCATGGTGTATGTAAAAATTGCGACATAACTATAAACATTTTTATTATTTTTGCTGTTTGTGAAGGTAACGAAGAAAATCTCTTAAACATTACATGGCTTTTCGGAATTTGAATGAAAGAGGAATGTTAATAAAAGGTTCGCATTGTTCACCTTTGCGTAGGGTTGAAGAACGTTAGGTCAACAACACAAGTTTAATAATGCGTACTGCGACCTTGCAGATTAAAGCAATTCTTGGAACATCTCTCAAAACTTTTAACAATATAATTAAATTATGTTGCGGATCAACAAACCTTGCAACAAATTACATTAAAGTATGCCGTGTTTAATGGAATAAAAACTAACAAAAACTCAAATAAAATGATATTAAGTTTTTATAGTATCAAAACGACCTTACAGATCATGGCAAAGAAGAATGATTCTTATGATCCAAAAATATTATACAATGATAAAAATGTTGACTTGGAAGCTCTTATAGGACACCATCACCTCTCGATTTAGATAATAGAAGCCCGACTACGCAAGCTAGAACACGGGCAAAAAGTCAGTCTTGTTTAGCAGGTACAGTCAGCAGCAGAAGTAGCTAAACAACCAAGGTGATCATATAGTACTACACACTCAAAGTGACGAAAATTATCTACACACCAAAAGTTTCAAAATGATGTGAGCACTCAATCTGTCAATTATAACTGAGCACATACATTGTCAAATATTTAGTAGCAAACTGAAGGCCGTTGTTATGATAAACAATCTGGTATCTAAGCAGATTTCCAGAACAAATTAACAAACATGAATAATAAATCCTATACATATATGTATTTAGACTCATAATTGTTTGGAATAACATTACTATAATGCCATGATTTGTCAAATGGATTTATTTTATCAAATACTAGTCAAGTATTGATTTCATTCCTTGTATGACGTCAGTGACATATCTTTGTTTCGAATTACTTGAATACTGTCCAAATTATATGAAATCAAAATAAAATATATTTTTCCACGCGTACGATTCATACAAGCGCTCCTTACTCACCTGCCCAATCCAAAGCCAAATAATTATGAATTATATTTTAAAGATATAGATATCATAGCTTTCATAAATTCGTTGTGTATTATTATAATGTTAACATAATGTAACTAAAGATGTTTAATATTTTTTTTTGTAATTTCTAAATTACTATTTAAGATACATTACAAATGTAGCATTAAATTATCCACATTATTAAAAATGTCATGCATGCCTATGATCGGTATGATTACATTGTATTTTAAATAATTAGTTTAACAATATGTAAATTGAATTAATATATAATCATTCTGTTGGTGTGCTAAAAAATAAAAATAGAGTGATTCGATTTTGCCTTCTCCGTAAGTAATCTTTACCAGCGGACCTACATGGAATGTATCACTAATTAATCTTAGAAATATTCTTTTGAAGTTAAATAATATAAAAATTTAAAATCGCTGTGATTTGAAACTCGATAAAACTTTGAAAATTTTAAATACGTCACCACTAAGAGACAATCACATAAATATAAGTCGGCAAGAAAATGAGATAGAATACATTACACAGTATATTATATTCTATGTTTATGTATTTTTTAAATGTGTGTTAATACGCGTGTACGCGCCTGCGTATAACAAAGCTTACTCGTAGGTAAATTTTTTCATTTTAGTTTTTTTATGTTAGTACGTGGGTTAATACGCTTGTATGCACCTGCGTATTATAAAGCTGACTCGTAGGTTACTTTTCTGAAGTTTCAAGTTTTTTTATGTCGGTGTCTGAATGCGTGTTTGCGCATGCATATTAAAAAGCTTACTCATAGGCATTGACATATATTCTACCGATAGACACGAATTGTCGTAGAAACAATATGTTCCAAATAACTTTTCCACTAATGCCATCGATTCCTTATCTAAGCCAAAGACCAAAGAGCATCACAATGAGCAGATGCGACGGTTCATTTCAATTTTTGGGGAACTATCCTGGAGATTGTGTAGTTGTGTAAAATTTTATTTTATTACCCAACAGTGGCAGAGACCAAAATAATGTATTTCGTCATCATGTATTTTGTTGAAACAAATTACTTTTATTTTAAACTTTTGTATTTACAATTATTTAGGTGACTCAAAGTGAGGTATTATTGAAACCACATAAATAAATAAAAAATTCTGCACTGAGGCACCTATACGAATCGTCCTGACTCTCAGGTGTTGTGCCTGAAGCTTTAAATTGCATTCGAAAAATACCTCATAAGTTTATATATAATAAGGGATGATTTGGTAAAAACGTTGAAACACGTAGGTATTTCTTAATTTCTTACCACACACATACGCTCACGCCTGTAATCCCCGAAGGGGTAGGCAGAGGTGTAACTAGTGCACCCACTTTTCGCCAAATTTCGGTCCCATGATGTGATAGGGGACGATAGCCTATCGCCATACCGGGCACAGATTCCAAACTCCGGGCTAATACTGGGAATTTCTACATAGAAAAACCCAACATCACTTTACCTGACCCGGGGATCGAATCCGAGACCTCAGCATAGCAGTCTTAAACGCATGCGCAATTACAACTGCGTCACCGAGGCAGCCTTACCAAATTACCAAACAATAAAAGGTAATTTCCTACCAAAAGCCTAAATTAGATTTTCCAGATTTGAGAAAAGAAATTGTGGTATTACGGTTTGCCCATACAAACTTTCAACCCCTATTTCACCCCCTTCAAGATATTTTTTTGAGACATAAGTAAAAGTTTTTAATTCGTAAAAAGTACACCGACTTCAATAAAAAATAAATTATGCGTCTATATGAAATTTGAGGGTAGCCCTCGATTTTTCTGTGATCGCATCATCAGATCCTGACTTGGTGTCAGTGAGACCACCTGGGGAGTATTCCTTTTTAAACAAAAAAACTAATTTCTCGAATCGGTCCAGGCGTCTTCGAGTAATCGGGGAACATACATAAAAAAAGATTCCGACGAATTGAGAACCTCCTCCTTTTTTGAAGTTGGTTAAAAAGATAGCCTATGATTATATCCCGGGGAAGGCCCCAGGATATAATCTATCCCTCTGCTGAATTTTATTAGGATTCATTCAACCGTTTAGTTATGAAAAGGTAACAAACAATCATACAAACGACAATATTCATTTTGCTGTGGAGATATTTTAAAACTGTTATATCTCCTAAGATATTCATTGAAATCAAATGACGTATGAGACGTAACTTTTTTCAAAATTCAATACTTGTGATAAATAAAGTATTTATTTGGATAAAGAATAATACCATGTTTATAAAAACCCCTTCCCAAATAATACAATTGTACATATACACTCACGTCTATAATCCCCGAAGGGGTAGGCAGAGGTGTAACCAGTACACCAACTTTTCGCCGAATTGTATATATATATATATACTAGCCCTGTATTAAACATTGTCCCACTGATGGGCACGGGCCTCCTCTACTAATGAGAGGGGTTAGGCCTTAGTCCACCACGCTGGCCTAATGCGGGTTGGCAGACTTCACCTTCTCGCCCATGGCGTAGTGTGAAGAAGCAGGCCGGCATGATTGTGTTGTGTAGCGGGGGACAGATCGTCTCTCGCTACTCGATACTCTAATTGGATCGCACTGCGCTTACCATCAGGTGCAGTGTCGTAACTTTGCCGCACCAGGATAAAAAAAAAGAATTTGAAATAATACAGTAGTACAATTCATCCATCAAGTGCCTATTTTGCAGCCTCTGGTCAATTGATCTATGACTGTTAGAAGCGTGATAACTCCGTACCTTTTTGGGGACAAAAATGGGACAAACTAATGGCCAATTTTGTTGTGAAAAATAGACTCTCCCATATTCAGAATTGAAATTAATTAATTATGTCATTTACCTTACATACTATTAATAGTTGCACTGTATATCAATTTAAGGCAGATTTGTTCGGGAATATTGCTACAAATAATTAAAATTCATTCGACACTGAAAGATGCATTGTGGCGTGATGCTACCGAAGTACGATAGCATGAAGCAAACTAATGTCAATGCGGTATCGGAACCGCAACTCGATGGAACATTATATTTGTTCTGGTCGCCGCTTCTAGTACGTAGTACATATAGATCGCTGCTCATAGGTAACTTTACTTTTGTTTTTAATACCTAATATTTTACGTTTCTAGTTATGTTAAAACGATATCACTTTCAGTTAGAATAGCTCATAGGCATTACAATGCCAGTTTAAATTATCCAATTTCCAAGTTGACATTGCTTGGAATCAACCACCCCAGGGCGGACGGCAGTACTAAAACGCTTTCCCCGTGATAACAAAAAAGTTTCTTCGTTACGTTTTTCTTTACCATTAAAGCAAGCGATAATTAAAAATGAATATACACGTAACCATAGAAAAGACAGAGGTGTATGCCATTTGAGCTGGTTTCGAACATACTACTTTTTGACAGTTTAAACCACTACCAATTAGACAATTGCTGCTATTCAATAAATTATAAAAAAAATATACTACAAGTAAGTTAAATATCACAATTCAACAATGTGATAGCATGAAATGCCGCTGCGTAATAGAACTTAGAAAAGAGTTTATTGTATTTACGTGCATTTTATATGGAAAATCTTTTCACGCTCTGGGAAAGTACTTGCAATTAATATTAAGGGCTATACATAACTTCCAGGGAATTATTTTTACGATATATCGAATCAAATTTTAGATGGGGAGTCATAAAAATAGTCGAAAAAAAACACTATATTATAAGATATACAAGGTTAGTCAGAAAGGGTTTACTAAGCCATGGCCATAAAGTTTCGGTGACAAGGATTGCAATCGTGAATATCTCATCTCTTAAAGACAATATTTTTATTTTCATACAAAAATCAAATATTATTTATTTTTATTTCAAATACGCACAACCCTGTACGTATAGGTTAGAGAATTAAGTCAATTCCGACTGTAAAGATTTGTTTACAAATATTTGAAAATCGAGTGTGTAGATCATTTTGACGCAATGGATGCTCACGATAATTTGACTACTTTTGTTGTGTAGATGTTATTGATTTTCTTGGGTGTATAGAATTATTTGAACACATTATGTGCTCATTTATATCTGCTGCTGACTGTACAAAAATCCTTTATAAACTTGTTAAAGAACAAATTTTTTTATCAGTATCAATTATTTTATTAATTTACCTTAAAGTTTTAAAATCACACTTTATAATGTAAAATAATTTAATATGTATTCTGATAAAACATGCTAGGAAGGCGTGTTAGCGATTTCAAAATCTAAAATAAAAAACGGGAAAGTTAAAATACGAACAAACACTAGTCATTAGTTCATCATTAGTTATGCCTATGAAAACGACTGAAGCGAAGGCACTCAAATCAGAAAAAGATGGGACACTAGCTCAAGGCTGCCTTTCTGCAGTATCTACCAAGGTTTTTGCCGGTTTTGGGTATGACAATGGCCCTTATTTTCAAGTAAAGTAAAGCTGTTTTAGACAAGCAATTTGGAAAAAAATCAATTTGATTCTGATTTGTCGTTAGTATGTTATGTTATGTTTCGCATAATTTGATGGGATTTTTGACTTAACAATTAGTAAAATAATAAATGTAATAATCTTTTTGTATTAACTGTACACTAGTAGTGGGCGTTAGATAGTCTATAGGTGTAATTGTGGATGTACACATCCTTTCCATCTCTCGTCACTGGCAAATATAAGTTCATTGCACTGAATCGCGTGGTTCATTGTAAGTCAGTAAATATGTGGACCTATAACGGTAAAGACTACAATCATTGATTTTCACTCTCAACAATTTAAACATTAAGCCGAACCTCGGTCTGATTTAAAGCCAGTGTATACTTGCGACATTGGTGTATACTTGAATATATTTATGCCGAATGAGTTTTCCTTGTAACATTTTATGTAATAACACTAACAGCGTGTTCAAACTAGCACTTAGTAGTCTGCTCATACCTTCAATATATGTTTTATGGACATACCTCAGAATAATACAGAAAATATAGCACTAATTTATAAATTTAATAGCTTTTAATCGCAAATTCGTCTGCGTTGAATGAAGTTTTTTTTGACTTGATTGACAAATATTAAGAATTGAGACAGAAAACTATAATGTATTTTATATGAGTCAAGGATTGTGCTGCTCTCTAAAGTGATTTTTTTTTTTAATAGGTTTATTAGTACTACAGATTACCCCCCCCCCCCCCCCCACATACAAACAAACAAACACAATTGAGCTCTTTATGTAATAAAATAATTATATATATGGAATAACGGAATGTATCCTACGTCCCATTTTGTTCAATATAAAATATAATGTCACAGTTATTATCTCGCAGGTCCAGCTAATAGCTATATAGTTTTCCTTGACCACTATAATGTAACTTTGATAATTGATAATGACGTGAACGCGGTCTAAAATTGGAATAATTTACTCTAAAGGTCTGTAGGCCTACTCTTGAATACTCTTAAATCAATTCCAATCTCGAACTCGATACAGTTTCAATTCCAATTTAGAAGATATTAGAACTCTTATGTCACTCAAGTAAATTAAATAGAATATTTGCGAACTAGCGATAATGATACCGTAAATACTCTATTTCATTAAGTTACTAAAAATTCCGCCGTATTCAGTTAAATCGTGCGCTGGTGTTGCGTCCAAGAGTGCTAATTGTACAGTTTTCGAACCTAATCCCAATTTTAATCTAGTGTCAAGAGTAACCCTCCTGACATTTGTTTAACGGTAATAAAGTAATAGTTCCCTCGTACACTCTATATTACGTGCTCTCTCTTCATCAGCCTAAGGAAGCCTTCGTCAAGATAATCCCCAAGCCCGGGAAGACGGACTACAACACTACGGGAGCGTTTCGGCCGATCGGCCTTTTTTTTTTTTTGTTGTCGCGGGGAAAGCGTTTTATTACTGCCGCCCGCTCCGGAGGGAAGCGGATTAAGAATAAAACGGGTATGCTGGACTAGCCGGTCTTACGACCCAGCATCCCCCTCGCACAGATGATGGCTATCCGTGCTGCCGCTGGGCCGAGTCCCTAACCCCTATATACAACCCACCCGACACTACCAGCTAAAACCCCGCGGTGGCCTTCTTCGGCGCTTACGGAGCGATCCCGGGGTATTCTAAGGAGTGCTAGAATTGCAGCCGGAATCGCCCCTGCGCGGTGCTGCGTAGCAGCCCATCTCCATGGAGGGCTAAGGAGCCCCCGCGCACCGAACAACGACAGCGAACGAGGCCTGACCCGCGCTGCCGTCCATCTCGGGGTCGCACGATGCTCCGAATTTGGGAGTGCATCGATACGGGCTGACAGCCCTCCGCTGCGCGCCCGCGACCCCCGATGGCCCCTATTAGTCGCCTCGTACGACAGGCAGGGGTTACCGTGGTGGAATTCAAACGCCCCCATTCCACAGGGCGGGAGACGCCGGTCAGTCGTCCACCCGGCGCCTCCTACGTCTTCTCTGGCGGCGGGAGGGATCATATCGTTCCCGATCCCTCTCAGCACTCTCCTTCTGCGAGATGACGTTCTCGCAGAAGTGGGCCACCGCACGCCAGGACCTCCGGCTGGCGACCATGGACGACACCACGGCCGGCAGCGAGAGGTCTCCTCCAACGACTGCTCTGAGAGCGCTGCGCTCTTCGTCCCAGGCTGGGCACTCCTCCAACGTATGTTGGGCCGTGTCCTCGCGGCAGTTGCCACAGTGGTGGCACACGGCGGACACCTCTTTTCCGATCCGACACAAGAACGAACTGAAACACCCATGGTCCGTTAATACCTGTGTCAGTCGGAACGTAGACGCCCCGTGGCGCCTGTCTAGCCATCTCTTTAGGACAGGACGCACTGCTGCGACAGTCCTCAAGCCCGCAGTCGGGGCTCTCCAGCCTGGTATGCCACTCCTCCACGGCGGTTCTGCGAAACCGGGCCGCAATCTCCCTCGGGGCCAGTCTCTCCTGACGGCGGCTGGACGCCTCCTCCCGCCAGTCGGCCGATCGGCCTGCTGCCCGTTTTCGGCAAACTCCTGGAGCGACTTCTCATTAAGAGGGTCACTTACAGGGCATCCAAGTGCGGCAAAGCCAACGACCGCCAGTTTGGCTTCAAAGAGCAGACGAACACCACTGCTGCCATCCGCGCCGCTCTGGAGTTCGTCGAGAAATCCAGGGCACGGAAGCACCTGATCGCCGCGGTGTCACTCGACATCAAGGCGGCCTTTGACAATGCTTGGTGGCCCGCGCTACTGCACAGGCTCAGAGTGACAGAGTGACCAAAAAAAAAAAAACATATTCGGGCTTATTCTTAGCTAAATCTCCGATCGTAGCGTCGCCCTGGACCATGCGGGTGCGCGGGTTACCAAGATTATGACCAAGGGCTGCATCCAAGGGTCCACCTGTGGGCCTGTGCTCTGGAACATTATTCTCGAAGAACTGCTAGAGCAGGTGCTGCCGTCTGGGTGCCACTTGCAGGCCTATGCGGACGATTTGCTGCTCATGGTTTCTGACGGAGACCTGAGCACGCTCGAGACCACAGCCAACAATGCTCTGGGTGTGATTGCTGGGTGGGGGAGGAGCGTCAAACTTTCTTTTGGCGCCGCCAAAACCCAGGCCATAGCCTTCACGCCCGGGGCTAGGACTGCGAGACTCGCCATGGACGGTTGCAGAATCGAGTTTGCTAGAAGTATTAAGCTCCTGGGGGTGGTCCTGGATGAGAGACTAACTTTTCGCGCTCATGTGCTCCATGCCATAGGTAAGGCCAATAGCATGTTCCGCAAGCTGTGCATTTATGCGAGGCCTACTTGGGGAATGCACGCCGAAAACGTGCAAATCATTTACCAGCATGTGATTGAGCCCACCATCACCTATGCCGCTGGCGTTTGGGGGCACGTGGCCGAGAAGAAGTATGTTCGCAAACTGCTTGCGAGTGCACAGCGCGGATTTGCCATCAAGGCTATTAAGGCCTTCCGCACAGTCTCCACCTCGGCCGCCCTGGCTCTTGCGCAGTTCATCCCCTTGGATCTAAGGGTCCGGGAGGTCCACTGTGTGGAGAGCACTCGTCTTTCCGGGACCACACATCTCTTCCCCGACGACATTCGCTTCGAGCTCCCCACTCCCATCCACGAACTACTACACCCTGCGGATCGCGTCACAATTCCACTGGTGACCTCCTCCAACCAGGAGGAAGTCGACAAAGCGATCCGCAGTAACACAAACACAGTACACATATACACGGACGGGAGCAAGCAGGCTAACAATAAGGAGCTGCCTTCGTGTGCTTCGACCCTGGAGGGAAGAACATCACGCCCACCGTAAGAAAGCTTAAACTACACGACTGCTGCACGGTGTTCCAGGCGGAACTTCTGGCCATCCTGCACGCGTGCCGATGGGCTCTTGGCCGGAGAAACCAGCAGGTAATTATATTCTCTGACTCACTGTCCTCGATCATGGCTATTCAGAACAGAAGCAACACCCACCCCTTGGTTACAGCGATACATCGCATTTTGCGGGACTATCGTGGGGTGGGTGACCTGCGGGTCTCTTGGGTCAGGAGCCACGTTGGCATAGTGGGCAATGAGATGGCCGACAAAGCGGCCAACTCCGCCTGCACTTTGCACAAGGCCCCTGATTACATGAAATTCCCCATTTCTTACCTTAAAGCTCATCTTCGGGGATCCACCTTGAACACCTGGCAGTCACGTTACGAAGCAGCTGAACAAGGCCAGCATACGCGATCACTCTTCCCCAGCCTCGGAGACATCCGCAGACTGTGGAAGGTGACCGCACCCAACTTTTACCTCACTCAGGTCCTTACCGGTCACGGTTACCACAGGACCTACCTCCACAGGTTCCATATTATAGACGTAGACCACTGCCCCTGCGATGGCGCCACCACCCAAAGCCTGGCTCACCTCCTGGAGGACTGCCCTATTTTTGGTGTACATCGGCATACACATGAGATGGTGTGTCGCCGCTTTGGGGTGTCACCGTTTGACATTTCCCAACTTCTCGCCGAGGGAAGGGAGGGGGCGTTCGCGGCCTTCGTGGAGTTGGTGAATACCATCCTCAGCCAAATCAAGACCTACAATCAGGCGACCACACCGGCTGGACCTTGAGCTTGTTGTTGCACAACACCACAGTCATTATTGTTGTTTTAATGTAATTGTAATTTTAAGCAGATAAAAATATATCCGTATTCCTCATTACACCACACTCAACTCACACACTCAATCCCGATAACACCACTCAGGGGGGCTTACGAGAGGCGGACGGAAACATGCTATCATAGCTATGTGAAAGTCCTGCCTCTGCAGAAGATCCCCCTACACGCACACATAACCGGCAAAGGATGGACCTACGTATCAAATAGCGAGAGTCCTAATCCTTTGTCGGGCACACCCCACATTACATACACAACTCTATGCAGCGAAACAAAACAACACTTACACGTCAAAACACGAGAAAAAAAATATATTAAACTTTATTAATAATAGACAAGTTGAAATGTGAAACATAATAGTTTAATTTTCTGTAACAAAAAGCATAATTGGCTATAGTTTATCATAATCTTAAAAAATATTATACGAATATAAATACTAAATGAAAACTGTTTCTCATCGAAATAAAGGACAATGGCGAAATCGTAGTTACAAAAAAAAATTGCGTTTAGGAATTTCATACTTTGTAATCTAAATATTATTATTTTACATGATTTTTCAGCATACTAACAATAGCTGTGTAAGTATAGATAAGTTGTATAATTTATTAAAAATCTCAATTGATTTTTTTGTAACGTGTTATGGCCGTAAGATTTTTTTAATGAATGGCTTAAGGTCTTTTAGGCCAAAGAAAAATCTTTTTCATAAGAATTCTATAAGCCGTTAAAAAAAACTATAAAATCAATGCAAGTGTGTGTGTCCCTACAATTACAAATAACAAAATAAATCAGCTTTACTTTTTACCAACTTAGTGAATGACTGGATCGTCTGTTATTTGGCTGCATAGTTACGACCATAGCTTATCTTATTTAGGAAAAAAAATCACTACTTCCGTCATTTCATACTGACATATTGTGAGTTGTGACATAATTTAAATTGATTTAAATACACGAATACTTGAAAGATTTCACTTAGAAAATAATCTAGCAAACATGACTGTGGCCACAAATGTGATCTGGAGATCGGAATATTCGGAGATCGGATAATTTTCAAAGCATAGCAGACCGATATAATATGCTATATTTGCCGTGAGAACGTACCAAATTCGACAAACACGTTCCTATTATGGTGAACATGTACGTTTCCACGGTAGTTCTATAACTGAAGTGTGAAAGAAACAATTAGTTCATCTTAATTTAATTTAAGAGGCAGTTCAGATACCTTATTGATAAGAGGTAAAATAAAATCACACCATGTTTCAAATAAACAGTGTTTAATTACTAATTGAAAATAATGTACCTGGTCCGACCAGGCTGGTCGAGCAGGCATTATAGAATATTATTGTAGTTGCTTGGTTGTGCGTCGTACAGTGGGCTGCTGCGCTCATACCATGATAGTAATCTGGTATTTGGGACGGGCCAGACATAAAGACATATCTGCCCTTGCAGCATTTTTAGATGTATAACATAGGATAATTATGAAGATGAATAAACATTAAAAAAAACAGTGTTTTATTTTTATTTAGAACCAGTTTTATTTTCTAATTTCATTTCTAAGTCCAGATTTAGGGTCTGAAGATATTTTCTGCACAACTATTGACAAACTCTGTGTCTTCCATTCCAACTTAGCTTGTATTGAAATAAATTATATGTGGCTTATGTTAGTTTTGGTATAAATCTAATGGTGAATTATTAAAAACGGTTCAGCAGTTTATAAGTTTAAAGGATTTATCAAAAAATAAACAAATTATTCCTATAATTAAGTATAATGTGTTCATATCTGAACATGTAAACGTAAACACTTGTGTGTAAGTGTGGCAGATCATCCTTCCCCACAATAGTTATAAGTCAAGTTCAGTAGGTACATGTTTAATTCACGACCCTGCCTCAGGTGAAATTATAATGCACTTTGGAAAATAGGCAAATAACATTTTTATCAGCTTCATTGATAAAAATATTTTATTCAGAAATGTCAAATAGATCATAACCTTTAAATTCAAATATCTTTAGTATTAGACTTTTTCAACAGAAATCCCTAATACATTATTGTTTAGGAATTGCTGCTGAATTTTTGTTATTTTTTTTACTTCTAAACGCTACATATTTATGTCAACTAATTTCATGTATGGGAACCTGCCATTGTCCTTTGCAAACTCAACAGTCATAACGGTTTTAGTTACAGTTAATCATGAATTAATATCGGATGGCATATCTTGATACGTATACATGCAAATAGTAAATACAATTGGATTTGTTATTTTACTTTTTAAGTATACTTTTAACCACGGCGTTTTTGTAGTAATTATGAAAACACCATGTTAGCAGTGTAAAGTTTACATTTGCAATTACATTATTTTATGTTTGTATACATGTTTTATAGTCATTTGGTGACCACCAATTTTTTTTTAAATAATTATTTCAAAAATATTTATAAAAATTTAGTTTTTCACTAATGTTTGCGTTTTATTGATGTTTGTAAAAGTTGTCTTGTTCTAATTAGTTATAGATCAGTAGTTTTAAGCTTCATTTCGCTTTTAGTTTTCGATAAGAATGATATTAATTGAACGAAATAATGTCATATATATACACTCACGCCTGCAATCCCCGAGGGGGTAGGCAGAGGTGTAACCAGTACACACACTTTTCGCCGATTTTATTACAGTCCCGTAATGTGATGGGGGCGAGCCTATCGCCATACCGGGCACAATTCCAGACTCCGGGCTGATACTGAGTATTGCTAAATAGAAAAACCCAATATCATTTTACCCGACCCGGGGATCGAACCCGACACGTCAGCACAGCAGTCGCAACCCATGTGCAATTACAACTGCGCCTCCGAGGCAGTCAGGCAGAGAAATAATGACGTTGATTGACGTGATTACCAAATAACATTATTTTTTTATCGTCTGCGTATAAAAACGTAAATACAAGTGCTGTATAATGGGTTTCAAGGAACATTGTGTTCAGAAGGGGGCGCAACAATGAGGCTGATTGTCGTTAACCCCTTTGCTTTGCCATTAGCGGAACAGACAGGGCGAGACCGGATGTCGAGGGCTTGGTGACTTGCTACCTAGGCTTTATACGTGCTTAGAATTAAAACCTGTATCAGAGTTGGTCATTACAAGCATTTTGCCACGACTTCGACAAATTATAATGCTTTGTCTAATTAACACATTTTTTTAGATTAATAATTATAACCGGTTATTGTGTTATTCGATTATAACTTGTTTTGTGTGTAATAAATAAAATAAATAAATAAGTATGTCCAAGTTTTGACACTATTGTGAAATGAGATTATTATTTTAAACAAATACTTAGATAAATCTCTGTGTGAACACTTTTCATATTAATTGCCGAAGATGTTATATGGCTTGGCTTATAAAGATGAGAGGTTTGGTTCTACATGAAATGTGATGACTTTTTAATGGTTGTTTTTGTGTTGCCAACCTACTTTACATTCATTTTTTGGAGGATACATAGGTTCATAACTTCAAAATGTCAGAAGTGCGTGCCCCGGGTTGGGCCAAATCTGCAACATTTGTCTCGGTAGTCTCTTTCCTGCTCCACTAGGCTATAGCCACTTTTTAAAATATTTTATTTTATTTATTACACACAAAACAGGTTACAATCGGGTACAAATAGTATACAAAATTGTTTAAAGTAGACATTATTTTATTAGACATACAGAGAAGCGACATTTATTTGCTGTGTAGCTTCTTCACACTACGCCTAAGGATCATACGAAGGAGAGAACACTTGTCAAATGTTAACGATTTTTGTTCTAAAATTGATTGAAAGTGACCGCACTGCACCTGATTGTAAGTGCAGTGCCGTCCAGTTAATGTATCAAGTAGCGTGAGACAATGTGTCCCCCGCTATTCAACACAATCAATCAATCAATAACAAATGAAATTGAAATGAAAAATTATAATTGTTACATGAACTTTTGTTTTTATTTCTCGCATTTTGAGTTGCGAGAAATAATGTTCACATTTGCAATCTTATCGAATAAACTAAGTGATATTTACATAGTCCCCTCACTAGGCAAGCCTGTATCGTATATAATATAGAAAAGGAATTGATGTAGTTTCTATAATTTGATCAAGAATAAATAAATTTATTGTAACAAGGTGCCAGCTTATAACTTGATTCATAATAATTGTCAGTAATTAAAAGGTCACGTTAGAGTATTATTAAAACAACATAAAACAAGTTGTTGCTAACGATTTAAAACAAGTTTTTTTGGGTACATCGATGATTGTCTTAGAGGCGGTTTATATTAAAAATGTTCGGATTAAATATACTAGGTGAATATTAAAAATGTAATTTTTTTTCAAATATTACTAGCCAGTCACGTGTCAATGGTACGCCAGCGCACCACAAATACTGGCAACACTTACCGTTCTTACATACTATTGAAAAAATAATTTTTAGGAGGAGCGCGGGAACGTGTAAGTGAGAAACGACGTTCCCGCGCTTTCCGTCGTTTATAAATGTAAACCGAGTTTAAAATCAGTGAAATGTGACGACAATGAATAAGTAAATGGCTTAATTAAAGCCTAGTTATTGAAGAGTGAAGATTTTATACTGAAGACATTATTTGAACAACATAAGAAACCTATGGGAAAGGAATGGAGAATGGCGGGAATAAGAGACGTGGCTTCGGCCGGAGAATTCATGATAAATTCTTTTGATAAAGGAATAAATAAATGGCTTGATTGAAGTGAGAGTAAGAGTGAAAATTTTATACAGAAGACTATTGAACTATTTACAGTGATTTGATTCGTGTGAAATACAATTATTACAATGTATCCGGCTGAAGGACATGTATCCATGGCCAAGAATAAATAATATTAAAAAAAAAAAATTACATACTATTTTTAACTTTAACATTATGGAAATAATTTTTTTTTTGCTTTTATGTATTTACCTACTTTATTACTTTTTAATATGCGTTTGAGACTCGAGTGGCTAGTCATTTTTGCCAATATCAGCGGTAAGTTACTGTTTCGATGCATATACATATTTCAATCGGAGGTTGACGTATTTGGTAAGTAATTCCTAAAGAAATGCGATAAAGATAATCCGATAATCTTTCGATCTAATAATATACGATATACAATGAAGTATACCTGGGTGTAATGTTTTGACATAAAATTATTTGAGCGCGCCCTTTTTATGGCAAAGGATCGTCTCATGGGCACCGCGCCCCAGGACGAGGTTCGTGTTAACGACCTTTACTATGATAATGGATAACGGTAATTTGGCTATTCCGCCTATCAACATTGTAATCTGTATATATAAAAGAAGAAACTGACTGACTGACTGACTGATCGATCAACGCACAGCCTAAACGGCTGGGGTTAGAGACTTGAAATTTTGACAGTAGGTACCTTTTATGACGTAGGCATCCACTAAGGAAGGGTTTTTGGATATACCACCGCTAAGAGGGTAAAATAGGGGATGAAAGTTTGTATGAAAATCCGTCATTTTTCAAGTTAAATTCATGAAAATTAGTATTTGGCCTTTTAGTTAAAAATAAAAAATACATGTTTCAGGATTTTTGGAAATTCCGCCTCTAAGGGGGTAAAACAGGGGATGAAAGATAGATGAAGAAAATCCGTCAATTTTTAAGTTAAACGCATGAGTATTTTGTATTGTATACTTTTTCTCCCAAACATGACCTCCACGCGGGCGGAGCCGCGAGCAACAGCTAGTAAGCAATAAGTAACAATCGCCTCATTGATCTAGTACTAGTTTACATTTTGTAAAAGCGGTAAGCTCCTCAGTTTAACCTTCAGATCGAACAATGAATATCTATTTGCGCAATTTTTCGACTCCAAAGCGTACGTGAGTTGTTCGGAATTGGAATGTGTGCATGATGCACGACAGCCTCCGTGGTGCAGCAGGCGAGTAGCCAGCTGTGAAACGCGACGCCATGGGTTTGTTTCCTGCACCGAGACAAATGTCTGTGTGGTCAACAAAAATTCGTTTCAGGCCTTGGTGTTGAGGCACCATGGCATCTCGAACTTCTTGATACTATTCAGGTTTGACCTGGTTAGTATTGTATGTGACTGTTTGGTGTATGATTGCATTAAATATATGGTTTATTGATACAAGTAATACAAATGCAACATGTGTTAATAAATAAAAAAAATTACAATTACATAGTTGCAAATAGGTTCGCCCTCTTTCACATCAAAGGACGGACTTAAAGACGCCTTGCATCCGTTGCATCCCTGCCTACCTCTTCGGCTTATATAGGTAGGTATATGAAATAACATTCCGTGGTGGATATCATGAAGGTCGCGCGTCGACGACCATTGGAACGTCTCCCTCAATAATAACGGGTTCTTTGATGAAAGCGTGAAGAAATATTTTTGCGTACCATCATAACAAGTACATATCTTTATGAATCGCAGTTGCTACACTAAAGCTTTTTTTTATCAAACCATTAGTTTAGAAATGATAAATCCTACTAATATTATAAATGCGAATGTTTGGATGGATGGATGTTTGTTACTCAATCACGCTACAATGGCTGGACTGATCTGACTGAAATTTGACACAGAGATAAATTATAGTCTGGAATAGCACATAGAAAAAGCCCGGAAAAATGTAAGGTTCCCAAGGGCATAGTTTTTTGTTTTTCACATAGCAAGGGATCGACATGATTTTTTGCATAGTGGTAGTTTAGGGGTTAGAGAATGACATAGGCTTTTATCCCGAAAAAATGCACGCTACCCATAGGATAGCTTAATATAGAAAGGTATAATAGTTTAACGTGCCTCCGTGGATTGTATACCTTTCTTCTAAAAATAACCTCCATGCGGGCGGAGCCGCGGGCAAAAGCTAGTTATTTTAATAAAGCCAGTTGTACGAAAACATTAATTGACCGAGATGGTATCGCCATGGCAAACACTATTGTTATTATTCCAATAAACATTTGTTTCCCCCACATCGGGCACCCTCGGTTTGTGCTGCCAGATTGGAATACTAAATTACGGGTGTACCATTGATTTTTCAACACCATCGTGCCTCGACACCGATATAAACGCAAACGTTCTAGAGAAAATGATAAATCAGTTTTAACACATAAATATTATTTTATTTTTCACGTACGTTCAGACGTTTATACCATTAAAAGACCCAAGATTTCGATTGCAGAAATTTCACTCTTCTACCACAATACAATGTTTATATCAGAACTAATAATAGCGTATTACTCGTTTTTTGCTTATCTCCATTGCGATCCATCGTATGTATTGCGATACATAAGCGCGTCTTACTTGAATTATAGCTTCATTTATTCTACGTAAATATATTGCACTTTCTTTAAAAACATTGTGCGGATTGTTAATGCTGATAAAAATAATATTAATCAGAATGACGACGAATGTTTCGCCAGACAACGATAAGATGTAATTGGTGGTACGATTTTACGTATTTACAAAAGTATTTTTTTAATCACACTAAAATTAAAATATGATTATAAAAATGGGATACCTGGTTACGTACAGTAGTACAATATCGAATACAAAACGATATTCATCAAGAAAAAAAAGATTGTAACAACAATAAAATACCTGAAAGTTTATAGAACAGATGCGAAGATCCCGGTGCGATTAAATTTAAAAACGTATCACTTTATTCTCACACATATAATCACAGGACCGTGTATAATAAATGATAAAACTGTGGATTTTTCGCGGACACGTCAATATCCGAGACGGGCGCGGATGGAACTACCAAATAAAAGGCCCATTGGCGAGGGCGGAGGGGCGCGCCGCAGCGTCACCATGTGTTGCTTGCTGTTGCCTGTTAGTAGCCCAACAATTCATACATGCTTTTCGCTGTAGCAAAATTTCTACGATCGAATTATGGTCTCAACATGACAACATTGTAAGCTAGAGTTGCCAACCGTCCTGTTTCCCCAGGACATGTCCTGGTTATTAGAGTGTCCTGGGGTGTACGATGTGGAAACAAGAGTGAAGGGAAGGGAAGTAGAGTGTTATACTTTCCATAAAAACTTATGGGAATTCTAACAGAAATTTAATTGTCACTTCAGAAGTATTTCTCGAAACATCTGACAATTACAAGTGGAAGCTACGCACGTGGTCGTATTTTATATAATTCAATTTTATAGAGGGCTATTATTCAAATTTACAAAAGCACGTAATTGAACGAGACGTAACCTCGGGACCGTCAGGTTTTTACGTAGAAAACAATTGTATCACATCCGTAATGATCTGATATTAGCAATCCGATTTGCTTGGTCAATTCAATTGCGTGCAATAAGCAGATTGATCGAATGCGCAGAATCAGCTCGGACTAACCATTGAGTAGATGCAACAACAAACAGATTTGCCGCTAGATTTCTCATTTGCATGTAATATACGAGTTGTACCATTTTCTGGTTCGTTAAACACAATCATCGACGAAATTACGCCAGCAGACGCGCTAGATCAACCGAGCAGTTCATAATAGAACGTTACGAAGATTAATTATGATGAAAGTAACAAGTCACTTGTAAAACAAAAGTACATACCAAACCCGTGACCGTGAGAATGGAGGATTGTCGTAGACCGTCTTTATAAACCAAACCTTAAAATCAACTACAAAAGGTGGTTTAGAAAGTTTTCGTGATAGTTTTGGTAATGTGTGAACGAATTGAATAATTTCGCTTATAATATAATTTAATTCAATAGAACAATCATCATAGGTTTTCGCGTTTCAGGGATACTGTGCTTTAATAACAAAAGTTAAACTTTTCAATTGCTGTATTTTACCTCAGACGAGCAATAAAAACATGGCAATTAAGTTGTCCAGACAGCAATATCCTGTCCACTCAATCCCAAGCAAATAAAGTGAATCGTTAATTTAATTCTATTTGCCTATTTGCACCCGGAGGCTATCCCTGCTGATTGGATCAGAGTGTAGTCGACAGCATTTTCAGTTTGTTGATCTTCACTAATACCAATGTTTTTCTGGAATGTTAGCTTGTACTTTTCCGAACTTGCATTCATTCATTAGAACCATATTAAACGTGAATATTGTAAATAGCTTGAACAATATTGTCTCTTATCCAGGTATACCTAATACGCAACATTCGATCACCGCAATTTCATTGTCGGTTGGGCTGACAATCTAGGCCATAACGTTTACTTGAAGGAGATAATTCTCCTTTGAACTTCTCAAGTATCGCGCACTGGGCACGCCGCACGCGGCCTTGACTTGTAGTTTGTACCAGCCATATGGTGGTACAAACGCTTTGAATCTTGACTGGTGAGATAAGTGCCCTATATGGTACCACTTTCGTGACCATCCAGCATGACCTTGCACTATAGATGTGAAATCGAACTAAAAATAGGGTCACAATGTACGAGAACGTGAACAGTCAATCACTCATTTGAATGCCGATAACGGTGAATGCCGAACATGAAAGACATGCATTGACTGGTAACATGCAAATGCTGAAGGCCGAGCCATCTTGAATTAGTTTAAACTAGAAAAACAATAAAATGAATGATGAACATAATTAAAAGAATATAATAAATAAAAGTATCATTACTACCTACAACAATTCACTGCAGGTCTCTTAAGGTCTCCCTAAAACAATATTACATGAAAACACGTTAATGAGGTATTATTATGTTGCTTCACCGTTCGTCTGTATGTGCCAAATGGATTTGAATATGCCTTTACTTAAGTTCCCAGTGGCATCTCAGAATTTGCAAAAAATGCTTTACCTAATTAAGCCTTAGGCATTACTGTCATATTACGGATCGATTGACATATGGGCGAAGGAAGCGCAGTTGCACGATAAGATGTTTTCCACAGTGATGCAATGAACACCCGCATAAAATGAAATATTACAAAAGATAATTAACCACCTCATCTTACATAACGCTGAACATCTGTGTTAATGGAACATTTTGTATTACTAAGAATTTTTGGTTGTTGATACATTTTATTATGATCAAAATTATAATAAACTTGCTATTGGAAAATTAAAACCGTAATACCCGCAAATTAGCAATTTCGTGTGGTAATTTTGAAAAAAAAATAGACCATGTCATGCGTGTTATTTCTAGTAGCCGCGTCGTTCAGTTTTTGGGTTAATTTGTTGTTCGTGCAAGTGTTGCTGCAACCGCAATACAAAAACCAAGTATTAATAGTAATTCGATAAAAGAACGCTAAACACATAAATGTATATTATTTGGTCATAATATTAGTTTAATTGATTTTAACGGACGTTTCAGAAAGATACGGAATATTGCAATGTAGAACATTGGTAGCATAAAATATTCCTTTTAAAACCGGTATTCAAGACGAAATTATTCTAAATAGTTAAATAAGCATTTAAAACATCTAAACAATTAACAGTGTGAGTCACGGTGTCCGGTGTCCACACGAGCATAACCGGCATGCTGCGCGGGTGCGTCAATTCAGCGCCGCTTTACTTGTTCCAACAAGCGACTTAATGCACACGATACGTAGGCTTTAATCTGGTTACAGCGAGATTGCATCCGTGTCATTGCGTCTAGTGACCTGGCTCGCTCAGGCCGCGTATTGGACCTGCAATCAGATCCTCTGTGCACAGCGGCGGAACCGTCAACGCACAGCCACGGATATCGAGTTCAAAACTACACAACTATTGATTCATTCACTACAACGGAACGTTTGTTTCACACGAGAATCCTCAAAGGCATTTCTAAGGTGTCCGATGATATGAAGACGATCCGACATGCGCTAATTTGATTAAACCTGAACATTTCACGGTCAACAACTTTCTTTTTGAATGCGTTGTTTTAAAACTTACAGAGGAATGTAAGAAGCAAAAGATGTTGTTATTCATACTAATGTTATACATTTGTTGCAGAAACAAGAGAACGATTAAAAACTTACACCGAGATCATCGCTCAGCTCAGTAACGACCCTGCTATAAGAAGAATACAGGCGTGAATTGGTCGTAAAATAATATTACTAGTTTCAAGAAGGTATCTAACAGTACCGTGTCACAAATTGTAATGTGTTTAATCAAAGGTGCTAACTCCCACTGTTTACGTTACGTGATTAAGCCATAAAACCTTAGTTTACAACAACCCCTTCGAATCCTTTTATTAAAGGCTTAGCAAGATTTGCTTATAGACGCTTAAGGCGACTTGCGCAAAGAAGCCCTCAGCGTGCAACTTTGTAAAACAATGGGTTTATCAGATATATCACTGCTGGTGTCAAATATCGTTTTGTAGAAACGATACATAAAGGCATACCAAGTAGAAAAACCTCTTGGAAATACTACTTATTTTTTTCAGTGTTAATCCGGTCTTTGTAGATACAATATAAATTAGATTCTGCATACTATTTGTGTAAAACAGATGAAAGCATCTAGTCAGTTTGATGAGACATTAATTATTTAGCTCATAAAACACACACTGCTGTTTAATCCAAGACTGCATAGTGCAAGAACTGGTGATGTCTAATTATATCGCGACGTCCCCATTCGCGTGCCGCGAGTTCCAGACGCCGACATGCCACTTATGGAAAACTTATGTATATAACATATCTCTGAAGTTGTGTTGCAAATGTGTCTAAAACCGGCTCTATAGAATTCATACGGCCGGAGATGCGATATTGTTCATTTTTAGACAATAAAAAAGCATATTTATATAAATAGTATCTACATGACCCGCGACAACCTTTAACAGAATAGTAAATAACAATAGAACCAAGAAGACTTCTACTCAATTGTAATAATCGTTGCGAGTCTGAGATTATGGCAGGAAACCAAGTAGAAAGAGAAGAAAAGAGAAATGAATAAAATCTACAAAGTTTTCACTATAGTAAAGTTAGACGTGACAGCCTAAGAATTTCATTTCGCTTTGAATATTATTATGAAAAGTAATGATTCAAGTGCCTGTGCTTTATTGTTCATTTTATTCTGTTTATGTAAGTTCTAGTGTTCTGTTTTCTACTTTAATGTAACAATGCAATTTGCTTAATAAATATCATAAACTCTAGAAGGAGAAATATTACTAGACATTATTATTTCACCTCTCGTAGTTTTATCACGAGAAGCTTTTTAAACAAACATGTGAACTGATAAAATATGAATATTTCACGATGGCAGTCGATAGCGAGGATTTGATCTTTCGTCATATTTCATTTCGGCATGTTTGGACTGGACTTTTAAAGACCGTCTCCAAACATATATTTGACACGCCGATGGATTTTCACATCGATGTGAAAACGAAGCGTTGAAATTTGGTGAGATTTACGATGGTTGTTAACCGCTTCTAATGCTCCATTTATATCAATTCAATTCAAAATTCTTTATTTCGGACATAAGCCCATAGTGTTAGTAACAAAGTAACTTAAAGCCTAGTGTTAGAAACATATAAACATTTATGCATTATTACACGGTTTTATAACATAATAAAATTATCAATTTATGTGGATCCTAACCCAGTGACGCAGCAGAGGGGAGTCCCACCGGTCTATGAACACGCTCAGGAGACCGTTGGTGGCGGTACGCAGCCAGCCAAACATAGAAAAGGTTCTTTTCCTTATAATGGCGTAAAAATCGTCCGTGTGCGCCTCTGCAAACATGTTGGATGCACTACAACACAACGGCAGCCCCAACAGTATCCTAATAATATCGTTTACCATGCGACAAACCACAATGTCAACTGTTTGTACGTCATAATGAATGGTTAAGCCCGGTGAGAATAGATACGAGTATCATAATAGGATAATGGAGGCTGGCCTGTATGACCGACGAGTGAAGGCCGCTCTCCCAGCCTACTAATACGTAAATGTACACACTGCACAATGTGGTCGAACACGACTCGCTAATTATGTGACTTCCGTCGACAGTTGGCACTGTCAATACACTGCATTAGATCTTAAGTTCGTATTGGTTTACTTATAAGGTCTATAATACTCTACCAACATAAAAATAGAAACAACAAGAACGGGAATAATAACGTATAGTTTAAGCGAAATTCTTTAATAAAATATTTTTAGTCACAATTGATTATATAACAAAAATATTTAATGATCATAAAATAACAAGTAACTCCATTAATAATAACAGGAAACACGCACCATAATGTGTGTTAATTAATAACATTTAGAACAGTCATCCAACTACATTTGATAAGTGACCACATTTAACATAACGTTAAACTCTAAAATCAATTAATAAAACATGTTCCGAAATGAAATCGTGTTGAAGGCACATGAAAATATTCATCGCTCATGTTATCACATTCGTCATTTCATTGGAAATCTCATATTGATGAGATTTCACTTTGGGAGTGAATTCACCGTGTGTGTAATATGTAAATATTTTGCTTGCACGTGATTTTTTACCAAAATATATCTAATATTGTACTATGCGATCGAGGTAAGTTATAAAAAAGATTTCGAAGGAAAATTATTTTGTATACATCATTTACCTTATAACTTAGTCATAGATAGTATTACAAAAAATATTCGTAACATACTAAATTAAGACCTTAAAATATGATGGCAATTCGTTCTTATTAATTTCTAAATACCTTTTACCCAACTGCCAAGGAAGGGTTATGTTTTTCGCGCGTATCTTGTATGTATGTTTGTAAATTTCTTTATTACTTCGTATCTTCCGAACGCCTGGATGGATTTCGGCAATTAAGGTATCGTTATATTCCCTCTTGTTTTGGCCTTTTTATTGCATTACTTTTTTGCAGTCGGGTTTTTGATTTCTTTAATTACTTATTTTATTTATTAGCTTTAACAAAATCCATTCACAACACATATAATCTGATGGCGCCAATGTTGTTCAAAAACGGCCACATCCTTTGAATGTGCAAACAATCAATAATCGGCATCGATAAATCGGCTGGTACGAATATATTGAACTATCTAGTGTACTAACATGGACCATTATATCAATTGTATGTCGGTCAATTGCTTGCAGTGCATGGGCCTCTCCCACGGCGGGTCAATAAACACCGTGTGGGAGTTAGATTGTGATGCTCAAGTAACGCAGATCAGTTGGAAAACGCAAACGATTTATATATTTCACTATCTAGAGGCGCTGCTATTACTGGATAAATATTACAGTTGATACTTGCACGCACAGCAGTGCACATCTTGCTATATGTGCGTGATGTTTCTATAAAGAAAATGACAAAGTGACAGTCACTAAGACTTAAATGTATAGGAAGACAGCTGACGCCTAACTACATCTACTATCATTACATAGATATTTAGGAGTTCACGCATACATGGCAAGACGTGCTCACATGAATTGAAATATAGATAGTATGTAATGAATTTATCATTACTTCCCAGCATTCATTCCTATTTTAGCGACACTATCGAATGGTGTAATAATGCAGTTTGTTTTTTTTTTTCAAAATCAACGAGTTCGTTTCCTGGCTGGTAATATTGATTTTACAAATTACATGATGCAATTTCTGTTTTCATCAAAATAGGGCCCGAGACTCTTTTGAGTACTTTTCACTTTCTTCATAGTTTCGGATTTGGCCATGCACGCCTACTTGAAAAATTCACCCGGTATACACTAGTAAATCATCATTTCCATATGGGACAGTAAATCTATCAATAAAAATAGTAAAAAACATATACAAATATAAGTTTAGGAAGCATAGCAAAGCATTTACATAAATGAAACCAAACATTTATTGCATTGATTAATATTTATGCTACATATTTTGTGATACGCATAAAATTTTAAAACATCTTTCTGAAACATGTAATTTGATGCAAACAAACATGTTTGTTATGATAAAATGTAGAAGTTAACATAATGCATGTCAGAAGATTGTTTGTTAGTATCAGAAATAAGACACAGAGCAGCTGTGTCAAGAACACGTGTGTGTTTTGTGTACGCCACGAAAGGTGCACACGTGCGGGTGCGGACGGGGAAATGTCTGTAAACGCAGTGTTACAATTAAAATTATTATTATAATTGAGCAGCGTTAGCCTAGTTGGTTGCGGTACGGACTGTCAAGACGAAAGTCGTATGTTCGATACCTAAATGGCATACACCCCTGACGTTTCTAAAGTTACGTGTGTATTAAATGTTAATTATCGCTTGCTTTAATGGCGAAGAAAAACATCGTGAGGAAACCTGCATACCTGAGAATTGTCATAAAAATTTCGAAGGTATGTGAAGTCTACCAACCCGCATTAGGCCAGCGTGGTGACTAAGGCCTAACCCCTCTCATTAGTAGTAGTACAGTACAGTAGAGGAGGCCCGTGCTCAGCAGTGGGACAATGTTTAATACAGGGCCATTATTATTACAATACAATACAATAACACTTTATTGTATAACCATAAAAGATAATAACATAGCATACATAATAAATAATTAATTACTAAATGGTCCTACAATGGGCGGTCTTATCGCTAGAAGCGATCTCTACCATACAACCTTATATATTATTATTATTATATTATAATTTATCAAAATTGTTACTGATGAAATGTGGTCCACATTATTATAAAGTTAGGGAACAGGTCGGAATCGTGCAGTATTTAATGGTTTAAATACCAATTTATTTCCTAGAAGAGAATAATAGTAATATAAGTTCAGTTTATTGTTCTAATGTAAGCGAAGTAGTGTGTAATGCATTATAGTGTCGCAGTCATCACGTAGTCATGTACCTAAACCTTACTTCAGCTATGTGTAGGCAGCTTTTTCGGGTTTTGTTGATGGCAAGAGACTCGTTTCAGCGCAGCGCATTCCAGAGTCAACCAGTGTTCACACTGTTACTTCAGGTCGACATAATTCAACCAATCGTCGAGTCTTGTCATACGTCTCTCCATCATCGACATTATTATGGCCTTTACTCTAGTTACTAGCAGGTGCAGTGTACTTTGTAATATTGACGTGCCAGGATAACAAAATAACAGTACCTGGTACTGGGTGACTTACTAAGTGTATTATTTATAATAATAAAAAAACGATAATGCCCATAACAGAATGCTCACGCACGTCTATCAATAGATTTTATATTCCAGAATACGATCATTTTAGTTTCCATGTGCGGTTTATTGATACTCAAAATAGAATATACGACACGTGAATCATTTTCCGACCCTACAAATACGGTGTCCTGGCGCAACAGATATGGCAAGGACTCTTCCTCCGAGTTCATTGTCCGTGGTTTTGCATTGTGCTACTACAGCGTCTGCATATTGATCACGCCCTGTAACTACCTATATACGAGATAGCTGCACCCGAATGCAATTTACATAACGTAATTATTGTGTCTATCATCAAATGAAATTGCGGCGCTTTCTGAATTAATACTTGTCTACAATATAAAAATTAAGTCGGAAATGATGATTGGTTTTTTCTATGCACTGGTTTGAGTTTGTTATATGTGTTACATAATAGATCGTCGATTACCATCGTGCACAATTTAAGTCATGAAGGCATAGAATCGTCTACAATATCCGGGAAAGTATTGTGAGGAAACGAGCCAACGAGCGGCTGTATCATTCACATTACATTGGTAGTTTGAAAACAATGGCGGGGAATTAGCCGTGTCTATCGGTAATGGATATAGAAGTGGACAAGGTTTCGTAACCACGGTACGATGCAACTCAACTGTATGAGTTCCGTACACAGTTGGTTTCACCAATTATTTTAGTAACTTAATCTTGTTTAAAAAGAGTTGCGTTGCCAATCATGAAATCATTATAGGTTGGGGGAATATCGTTACATAATTCTAGGACATGAAATATATAAGAATAACATGTTACAACATTTCGCAATAATACGAATAAACGGTACTAAATCTTTCTATTGAATAGACCTTTGTGCTTTTATTAATCGAAGGTTAACCGAAATAGTATCCCCAGAGAGTCGACTCAAAAGGTCACGAAACAACAGGCTATGGGTACAATGAGGTAGGACGAGTTTTCGTAACATAGTGCCTCGGTCGCGACAATCCGACGCCTCTTTGGAAAGACAGCGCCACTTAAAGTACATACACTCATCTACTACAGTCGGTATCGAATTGCGATGTGTGCTGTGGGAATATCTCATATCATATATTTGTCATTGAACACAGCCATCTGCCGTGACGGTAAAGGCCTATTCAAAAGATGGAACATTTTACACATAGATCTAAGAGATTACGATATTAATAAAACTGGCTATATAGCTTTCTAAACCTAAAATTACCTACAATACTGATAAGTTCAGAAATGTACTGATTTCGGAAATGATAATAGATAAATATGTTCTCCCAAGCGTCCAGTTTAAACATATGCCTGAGTCCTGGCAAGACCGCGTTGAACAATCAGAAACTACTAATAAGATCACACATATATACGTCATAAATCCAAAAATGAACTCGCGGCTGGTTTGAGAAAGCAGCCTACTTGTCTGACCAGAAGGCGATAATAGCCCAGAAAGATCTTAATACGACTGTATTAACACAAATAACCGTAAGAAAGAGAATATCGTTCTACAAACGTTTAAGTACAGAATGTGCGATACTGCATCCGGTAACTGCAGAAACTGAATAAGCGTTATAATTTGGTATGAATCCATAAATTTTAATCGCAATACCACTGCGGAGGGTGTATTCCATATTGAAACAGTACATGCCTCAGGCTTGACCGTAAACCACGATCGTTTTACGATTGCTAGGCAATAAACATGTCCGTAACGTCTGGAAAACGAGATGTGCACCGAAATATCCTTCGGTGAACAAGCAAAAGATCTCCGTTAATCGCCTCTGTATACATGAGAAGACGTGGAGTTATTGAAGGCAGAACTCATTTCTATTGTTTGGCAGGACTCCAGTATTAAAATCTGCATTGATCAACACACAATTTTGATTTTTTGATTAATTTTGATTAATCACACACTAAAAATCAACTGATAAACACGAATTTATAACATACATGATAATTGTAAATATCCCCTCGCGATGCAAGTCTGGCTTCGCACATCATTTTCACTAGTTATATTGAAAACATAATTTTATACGGTAATCGCACGATATTAATTAATTAATCATTGAGTGTAGTAATTAGTTACGTCTGTATAATAGGTTGGTTTATTCCAGTTGCCTATATTATAAATGTTGAACAAACTGTAGACTTTCGAGCTACAATATCCGCAGGCTGTCACACCACTTCAATAGAAAATAGGCCACCGCGAACTGAAAGAAACGACCCTCTATGAAATTGCAAGGAAAGAGCTACCAGAGTAATAACACTTTTTATATAAAACCCAGCTAGTCAATGTGCTCCGAAGAATTTATGCGGAATATATATTCTTTGTTCAAGGGATAGAAGCTGAAGATAATGAACATGACCACAAAACCCGTGAGAGAGATGTTTTTTGCCTAATTAGTAGCAATGTTATAGAAGGGCGGTGTACATTTTGCACCAGAGCAAAGACGGAATTGTATTCTATGTTAGAAGGATTAAATCACAGGATATCCGTCATTAAAAGCTCTTCCTTCCATAACTCGTAAAGATTAGTAAGCATCATCTAAGTATTATGTGTAATAAATATATATGATAAATACTATGCGTATAGAATATCTACTAGATTAAACGTTTAGGCCTGATTAAAACTACAATAGTTAATCTGCCATAATTTAATTTAGCTAGTCCAGGAACAAATATTTTAACGATTTGAAAGTAAAAACAAACTTACAAAGACTTCTATTAATATAAAAGACATCGCACTATTGTTGGATCAGTAAAGCAAAAAATATACATTTTAAAACACATTGTATCGCGACTACATATTACGTAAACTTTTAGGGGAATATTTTTTGTACATAGCTTTTTGTGTTCAAATATTCTGTATAAGGAAGTCACTATTTTCCTCATACATAAATAGGTTGATATTTAAAATGAATTAATATTTACTTTATAGTAAGCTTACGCGTAGGAGTTAAGGTATTATTGACTGAAGCCTGTAATTTGGTTGAAACTAATCTAAGCCTGCAAGGTCGTCGCTCTAAATACAAAGTAACGGGTTCGATGCCCGATGCCCAGTGTTGTGTTGCCAGTGTTCATTTACTTTTTTACGTTACTATAAAAAGATACAACTATAAAATTAATACGCTTCCGTCGATGTGGAATTAAAATTAGGTTGATATTATAATGTATGTATTATACCACAGATATAGAATACTGTTCGTTTAGTTTTTATTAAATACATATATTGAGTACGATATTACCTACTATTTTTTATGAACAAAAAGTAATTGTTTCTTTTTTTGCGGTATACCTAAATTCTATAGAAGAAATGGAACATAAATATCCTGAACTATAATACAAAATATGTCTTTACTACACGTATTATTATTTGCGAATCTGGTTTCGTAAACAAATCCCTCGCTTTCGAACCGGTCTCCAATCAACCTTTGGTTTCTAATACTAAGCGCTATGTTAAATTCTTTGTTAATTACCTATAATTATATAGGTGAACTATTGATAATGATATAGAAGATATTAAAAAAACACTCACTCGTCGAATCAAAAATGAAACAGCAGTCCAGAGTTCAAGTCCAAGTGAATCGCAACTGAATGCATCAATGTCACTGCGGTAAGGAGCAAGTCCGTTAAAAACTCGAAGTTCAAAGTTGGAAAACAATGAAGCGGAATCACAACACACGCGTCCAGCACTGACGCGGGGGTGAACGTGACTGTATGGCTGAACCGGCAATGCAACCAAAAAGTGTTAGACTGTAACTAACAGTGACACGCTAAGCTAACTCGTACAAAACTCATTTCAAATACTATTTTGATACAGCATGATTCAGATCAACACGGCTCCCTACTCCCTGTGGGCCGTCTCTGACGCAGCGTGCAACATCGATTTTTTTTTCAATAAACTCAAAGCAATTTACTGCAAATTATCTTTCTATTTATACCCGCAATTGACTTAGAATCTATTCCATATCAACTAAAAAATAAAAAACCCCTTTTTGAATTTGAGTTAACTGGCCAAGCTTTTGTAAAAACATTGAAATTATCTTAATAAACAAAGTGAAAATAGCACAAACCTATCTAGGTAGCAAGAGAAAGAACCACGAGATAACATATTATAGGTGGCAATCAAGTTCCCTTGTATTAAAATAATTAACAATGTAGAGCAGCTGGCAGGTATTTAGCCAAAGCCATAACTGCAGTAACCCCAGTTAAATTTCAAGTCGTTTGACCACCCGCAAACGAAGCCGGCATGGATCTATTTGTAGAAAGATAAATGTTTGCAATTTTCTTGTAAGCAACAAACAGTATAAATGTTTAATGTAGATAAAGTCAATTATTTTTATGACTTTATTTTCATCTATAGGTAGTTATTTTGCTGTGTAGGCTGTACATTATTGTAAATATTTTAGGATATCAAGACATATCTAAACTTGTTTCGACTAATTTGTTTCCCCTGAAATGTTATTAAAATTTACTCTTTTGAAAAAATACTAATGTTTGCATGCATACATACATACATACGTCGTGTTTTGCTGAAAATTTCTACGATATGATTTAAAAAAATGTGTATGTTATTATATTTAATTCATTATTTTACTTTGGTTTTATTATCATGAGCAACACATTTCAGTCGGTCAAAATTATTTGGTGTAGTTAATCGATTTCGCAACTGATGTCGAGATTAATAATAAAAGTTGTTTTTATAGTATTATAAGGTCTACACATATAGTGCTTCTGCTCTTGTGTGAATTACATAGACATGAGCAAAAACATAAAAATAGTACTGTTTTTTTATCCTGGCACGGCAAAGTGACCGCACTGCACCTGATGGTAAGCGCAGTGCGGTCCAATAAGAGTATCGAGTAGCGAGAGACGATCTATCCCCCGCTACTCAACACAATCATGCCGGCCTGCTTCTTCAAATTACGCCATGGGCAAGAAGGTAAAGAAGCGGTCGAGGGTCTATTGTCAGAGTACTCAGAAGGCCGCAAAATGGCCAAGCATTGTACCCCAACTCTAGACCCCCGAGAAAAACTGGATGTACACTGGCTGATCCCGGAACGCGACACACTTTTTTTTTTTTTTTTTCGCGGGGAAAAGCGATTTATCACTACCGCTCCGCCGGGGGGGTGGCGGGACGGTTATGTTGGGCTCGCCGGCCTAACGACCCAGCGTTAAGCCGTCCGGGAGAGATGTTGACATCCGGACGACCGCTGGGCCGAGTCCCTAACAAATTCCCTACACCGGCAATACCAACTAAAAACCCCGCGGTGGCCCTCTTCGGCGCATAAGAGACGGTCCCGGGCTCACGGGGCGAGAAGCGCCCCATTTTCGACCGGAACCGCCCCTGCGCGGTGCCGCCTTGCGGCCCGTCTCCAAGTAGGGGGGGGCTCAGAAGCCCCCGCGCACCAAAGGACGTCTACGGCAGCAACGAGGCCAACCACCCGTGCTGCCGTTCATCCCGGGGTCGCCCGGTGTGCCGACGAAGTATATACAAAATAAAACTATGTACTAACAAATTTTGACACACCGGAAAGGGCACTACGACAGCCCCCCGCTGCGCGCCCGCGACCCCCGATGACCCCTATTAGTCGCCTCTTACGACAGGCAGGGGATACCGTGGTGGGATTCTCCAAACGCCCCCAAACCACAGGGCGGGAGACGCCGGTCAGTCGTCAACCCGGCGCCTCCTCCGTCTCGACTGGCGGGAGCGATCGGGAACGATCCGATCCCTCCCGGCCCTCTCCTTCTGTGAGATAACGTTCTCACAGAAGAGGGCCACCGCACGCCAGGACCTCCGGCTGTCGACCATGGCTGACACCAAAGCCGGCAGCGAGAGGTCTCCTCCGACGACTGCTACGAGAGCGCTGCGCTCCTCGTCCCAAGCTGAGCACTCCTCTACTGTGTGTTGGGCCGTATCACGCGGACAGTTGTCACAGTGATGACACACGGCCGACTCTTCTGTGCCAGCTATGCGACACAGGTACTCGCCAAAACAACCATGGCCTGTGAGCACCTGTGTCAGCCGGAACGTCGCCGCGCCGTGGCGCCTGTCCAACCACTTTTTTTTTTTTTTTTTTTTTTAGTGCCTGGATAGGCAGACGAGCAGACGGGCCACCTGATGGTAAGTAGTCACCGCCGCCCATAGACTTCTGCAATGCCAGAGCACAGCAGAGCCGCTGCCTACCGTTAACCACCACCACCACCCACCACTGATGGAAGACAGGACGCGTGTGCCACTATGGCGGGTTTTACACCCTGTGTACGGTGGTCGCTATCCGGGCGGATATTATTTATATCCTACCACCAGCAGATTTGCAAAACAGATCTTAATATACTTTGTAGAGTAGTACGAAACAAAAATAACGAAGTCGCATTTGATATTTTGAGTATGAGGATTAATATGTAAAATGAATAAGGATAATGAGTAACCGACCTGACGCCGGCGCGGGAGCCGTGACGCGATGCTTCTGTGAGCAACACATTACACGTGGTGCATGACAGGAAATTGCACACGCGTTGATGGTTCAACGTGAGCATGTAACTTCAAGAAAATGATATTACGATTCTTAACAATCGGTAGGCCTTCCTTTGCTTTTGTTCATGTTTGTTTTATTAAACGGTTGCATAATAATTACACTGGATTCAATATTTGGATATCGAATTCATGAATTGATAAGCTACAATCTCCAATAATAGCATAATAAGAAATTAACAATTTCGCATATATGAAAATGACGCTTAAATTATTTCCAGTTTTCAGTACAATCCTTTTTGCGGTTGAAGTATTCATTTCATTCAATAGCAGAAAAAGACTTGTTTGTTAATTCCTTGAAACAATTTAGCAATGAAAAGTAATTCATTACATAAACATTACAGTGCTAACGTAAGATCGAACTGTTCGCTGTTACCGCTGTTACAATCGTTAGCACGACTTTAACTGTTGCTTAAACTATGCCAAAATACATTAGACCAAGATGGTGCAATCAATATGCACATGGTAAGAATTATTTCTATGATTGGAAAGAACGGCAATACCACTGTGTATGAGCTTTATACGCCGTGAAGTTGGCTACTGACTTATAAGTGTTTTAATTTTTTTTATCATGTTGTTTGTTTTGCGTTCAAATTACAAACATGATATGAACTGTTTTTCAAGAAGTTTTCGCCATTCATAAGTGAATGATCTAACTTTGGTAGTGTAGCTGTAGTAATATAAAGTTATGGCTTTTGTTAGTTTTCTCATACTCAAATATAACGTCAATATAGAGAATAAACAATTACCTAATGACTATGAAAATACACTTTGACAATAGTTTAAATTTACTACGGTCTAAACAACATGGCCTAAGGCGTGATATAGCGTAATATTAATTTAAAATATATAATATCCATTATAATCGGGAAGGATGACAATTCACTTGCGTCGCTAAGTGGCAAAAGTATACACTTGTTAAAAGAACCATATACCGATACAGCTAAAAGGCGAAAAAAGCTCATTGTATATGTTTCTTAAAATCTTTTGAAATATATATCTGCAGACAAATTTAGAGAGGATAATAACGTAATAATCGGGTCACATCAATAATAATACATTTAACATTCACTACTCTCTAGTTTCACCCTTAACATGCATATAAAAATAACCCTGAAATCTTAAATATACCGATATTGCAAAATACAAATCCCACGTGGAAGAATGTACTCTTTTTGAAAGATTATCCCAAACAATGAAGACATTAAGAGGAATAAAAAAATCAAAACCCTAAAACAAGTTAAAATGAGGTCGTTTCAGTGATTAAAACAGTGTTTAAAATAGGAGCGGCTGTTCAGTTATCGCTTGTCACAATAAAATGGGATAATATTTGAATGTCGGTTTTGGGTGGCGTCGCCGGCGAGTGACCCAGTTTCGAGGCTCTGGCGGAGTCTGCGTACAGTAAGCGAGAGGTCAGCGTTGTACGCACTATCCAAGGACTTGAGCCAAGAACAACAAGTACGAGTAATTAAATTGCATACATAGTGCGTTCAATATTCTGTACCCGATCGCACTTTTTTAGATCACGTAACTTACAATATACATTCGAGTCTCGATAATTCGAAGTTGAAGGGAGCTTTCTAATACTTCGCATTACTAAGTGTTCGAAATGTTGAGAGGTTTGTAATACCAAGAGGAAACAAAAAAGTTCGAATTACTGAAAGTAGTATTTGTTGAAACCTTAGAGTATTTAACACTGCCTACTCTAAGGTTGAAACATACCAATCACATACATATTTTTGTAAATCAGTGATATTTTTAAAAGAACTCTGTAAGGTTTGTTTACTTCAAACCCGATGATAACTGAGCTTGATCAATTTTTTTTTTATTAAAGAATGCTTGAAATGCTCCCCAACGAAATGAATCATCGAAGGTTTGAATTATCAAGAGTCGATTCTATTATAACTACGAAAAATATACAGCAATGAACGTAACGTGTCAAGGTATTGAATAGAAACCACAAAATTTGAGATTGTTTTACGTAATAATATTGGTTTGTTTACATCACAATATAGGACAGTGTATATATTTATATCGATGCGATTCAAGAAAGCTATCTCGTCAGCATAATTAAGGTTGTTAACTGAAGCCGTAGCATAGCTGCAAATTTTGACGATTGTAGTTTGGATGCCAACGGGACTTGCACGTAGCGACATTGAGTACACTCAGGGGCATGGTAGCATAATAAAAATACTGTTTTATGGACATGTAAACAAAGAACAATTGCAACAAGTTGTCAAGTTTATTCACGCAATCAAACAGTTCCAATGACGAATCTAATTTCTAAGCATTATACTTTTTCATTTCTTCCTTTGTTATAATATTCAATTATTTTATATAGAAAAGTGGATATGTTTATATTTAAGGAAAAAGAATAACATTTAGCATAGACAACGAATTCTGAAACTATTATAGACTGGCATAAAGTATGAGTAAATTGTACCATTAATTAATGTCTGGCTTTGGGCTTAGTTACGTCATATCGATTGAAAGAAACGCAATAAATTGATCGATCCCACGTGCGACGGAACCGATGCATGTAACAGCCTTATCTACATTGTTGCCAGACTGCCATTGTGTAGGTGAAAGTTCAGATCGAAAAACCTCTCGTGTCTCGTTCCGTATCTAAATTAATAGACGCGTAATGCAGTGTTATGGAGTTTCGTAACCGATTCTGACATACGCCATTATGCGTTCTCTAATTATGTTTCGTTATGTTTTCATTGGTTGAATATATTTGCATAAGAACACTAAATTACAGATTTTATTTTGATTTTAAATGAATATCTTCATGTAGTTAAAATTCAAGCTAGATTTTTAAAAACCACTTCTAATAATGTTTTAAATCACTCTGGTATTATTTTGTGTCCAAATAAGTAGCAACTGGCACATGTAGATTATAATTTTTTTTAAATCTTAAGTTGTTCGAATGTGTAGGGTGAGATGGGCAAAAACTGCCAACGAGTAGATAACTTCTGGCCGGCCGCGGCTGATAGGCCTAGGAAGAGATGGCGGTAGGACTTAGACGTCTTTGAAACTACTTGGTCAGAAAAGGTACATACTATGGACCAGTGGAAGGAAATGGGGGAGTCCTTTGCCCAGCAATGGGACACAATAGGTTAATAAAAAAAGTTCGAGTGAGAAGAAATTACTTTTCTTGATAACTTTAGTCTTCAGCTGTTTTAGCCTCTAAAAATATCTGAAGTAAAGAAATATATTCAAAGCGAAGAATCCTCATCAATGACCGGTTTGCCCAATTTTACCTCACTTAGCGCCTGTAATACTTTACGCTGCAAGTCGTTATATGTATTTTGCCATACTTTCACTCGTTTCAAATTGGCGAGTAATAAGTACGTTTGTGGATCAATTAAGCGGAGTATCGCATTGTGCGCGCATCTTCCTGCCTTGTAGGAAGTGAGTCGAGTACGCGCGTTAAATATTACTCTTTTTATAGGCTATGCTCTTATCGCAATGAGGAAGCTTTCGTGTGGAAACGTAACGAAGGGTGGTCTGAAGACGCATCGGGGTCATGCTTATCGGAAGTAGTTGCACAAACAGGGAACGATAACATTACGACGACGCGACGCAAACACCTACAATCAAAAATGTCCGTGCAAAAGAATCGTGCTATCGGACCGAACGATTTATGTGCCAATACAATACTGCGTGTTGTTAATGTCATAATTTGTCAAGCTGTATTTATATTTATGTAGCGTTTGTGATTTAAACACGTTTTGCACATCATTTGGCATAATTTCACGTCCAATAATAACGACTATAATATCAGTACTTTCCTTCATTCACGAACATGGACATCAAGACGGTAAGTGATTGAAGAGGTTTTCTTCATTGTAATAAAACGAAATTTACGGATCTATCGCGGTTTATTTTACTTTTTTAACCCGGAGTTTCGAAGGCTTTACAGCCTTCATGGTCACGGGGGAGACTGAATTGTATGTCGTCACGAAAGTATAGTGCAATGTTTCTACCCTCCATATAGTTGATATTTAATTTTTATTTGTTGTAGTCCGATCTACGCAGAAACAATGCAAACATTTTGTTTTATTACAATGTATAATATTCTCGTAAACATAAGAAACCATTAGGTTTTCTTCAACCAATATACGTCCCGAATATTGTAATTAAATAAAAATATGATATATTCTAAAAATAATAAACTTAATATGGTAGTTCGAGAAAAAATATTACATGATAATATTTAAATTGTATTCATCCTTTCGTCTGGCATAAATAATCTTATATTCATATTAGCGGACGATACTCTCATGAATACTCGTTACGGAGTCTATTCAACTGGTTTTGTTTACTAAATCATATGTATATATGTATTATATAGTAACAATGTTCGTGTGTTGTCTATAGTTAGAGTTGATATTTATTTTGTTCAAAACATAGATGACGAATTCTACACACACGATTATCAAAGTGATTTGATGAGTAAGAATACGTGGAAGAGTACATTCATTTAGGGCAATTAATATCTATAAAAGATTGAATACAAAAAGAGATAGAAAGAAGAATAGCTAATTCATGGTAACGTTACTAGCCACTTAGCGAAGTCATGAAGAATACATATATGCCAATAAAATAAAAAAGAATCACATTTAATAATTGCATTTTACCATTATTAAAGTACAGCTGTCAAACATGGGCATTAACGGAACAATTATTAAACAAAATAAAAGTCTGCCAGAATGGAAAGGTAAATCAAAAATAATAACCGAATGGTACCCAAGAGATGGTTAAAAGAAGCAAAGGGAGACAGAGTAAAAGATGGGAGGACGACATTAAGAATATAGCTGGTTCCGTGGATGCGAATAGCAAAGGATAAGACAAAATGGAAGTATTTAGGGGAGGACTAAGTCGAAAGGGAAGCTGTAGTAGACAAACAATAGCTTACCGATACGAACTTTTTTTATATATTCTCTCTTTTTATATATTTCTAAATTTGCAGGTGGTAGGATATTCATATCCACCCGGATAGCGACCAACATATACAGGGTGTAAAACCCGTCATAGTGGCACACGCAAGTGTATCGCGTTCCGGGATCAGCCAGTGTACATCCGGTTTTTGTCGGGGGTCTAGAGTCGGGGTACGATGTTTGGCCGTCTTGCGGCCTTCTGAGTACTCTGATACTACTCCCTCGATCACTTCTTCACCTTCTTACTTATGGAGTAGTGTGAAGAAGCAGGCCGGCATGATTGTGTTGAGTAGCGGGGGATAGATTGTCTCTTGCTACTCGATACTCTAATTGGACGGCACTGCGCTTACAGGTAGAGTGTGGTCACTTTGTCGTGCCAGTATAAAAAAAATCACGCACAATCGTAGCGAATGATGCAGAAGGTGATTAAGACTTCTAGGCGCCAGTGAGCTAATTAGCACTGGCGAGAGCTTGGTTCCAAGACCGGATATTAGTGCACACGGAACGACCCTGTACTGTAGAGGAAGGTAAGTGGGAAAAAGAAAACCACTACACTACATTTCTGTAATAGACTGAGTAATTCTTATTGTCTTATAGAACACCTGCTATAAATATGTTCGCCGAACAATAATTAAAGTTTGCTCATAATTCAGGAAGCCGGGCGATGTATGCATTTTTATTTTATATCTTGTTAGAAAAAGAGCGCGCTATATTTATTGCAAGTGACATCACTTGTAACTTGTAAGTACGCTGTACAATTCCATACTGATACTAGTTTTGCTGGAAGGTATCAAGTATCCACCCCTTCCCAATCCGACCAAAAAATTTAAACACTCATACAAAGAATTATATATATTTTTTTTATTCTGGCACGGCAAAGTGACTACACTGCACCTGATGGTAAGCGCAGTGCCGTCCCGATAGAGTATCAAGTAGCGAAAGATAGTCTATCCCTCGCTACTCAACACAATCATGCCGGCCTGCTGGTTAGATTCTTCACACTACGCCTAAAAAATAGACCGATTTAAATAATTTCTACACAATACGTATCACTTTTGATTATATTTTGCACTAAGCCTGTAGTTTTAACATATCAACAAACACATCTACAGTAAAAGAAAAAGAAAGCAATGTCAATGGTTCCTTAAACCTTAAAATATTAGAATAATTAAGCTAGTTAGATTTCGAATATCGATCTATAGTCCAAACATTAAGTTTTCTTTAAGAATGTACAAGGAAACATAGACAACCTTTGTATGACATAAATAGACGGAAGTATAGTTCCGCCTGGAAATGGTCAGCAATGTTGAAATTCTTTCGAGGTTTTAGTATAGTCAGCGATTTTTACTTCACTCACAACAAATATCAACGATCCTAAGTATTTACTTATAGATATGATAATAAAATCAGACGTAATCGTACACATTCATCTTTTAAACTCACTTATCGATTAAGTGCAAGTAAATGACAATTGGCAATTCTATCTATTCATCGCCTCAAGGATTTGTTTAGCTTTAAGTAATAGTTGGTTGATAAACAGAGCAAGATGAACAAAACATCAGACAATTGAACGATAAAAATTTCAAGGTAAAGGTAAATATAGGCGATTTTTGTGCCTGGATAGGCACGAGCAGACGGGCCACCACCACGGACTTCTGCAATGCCAGAGCACAGCAGAACCGCTGCCTACCGTTGAACTACAACTGTAGCTTGACGTGATGCTTGTAGAAGAATTACATATGTGTTGCACCAGGAAAAGTTGCCTAGCGTCATAGCTGTTTTTTTATGTAATTACTGGCTTTGTATTAAAATTATAACTTTCTCAGAAAAACTGGCTAATGCTAGATAAAAGTTATGTTTAGATAAAAGGGTCTCTGATTTTTATAGCAAGAGTCGGTAAACGAGTAAGTAGGTTACATGGTGCTTATGGTTAACTTGATGAAAAGTTATTTTTACTTAAATAAGAAGTTGTATAGACATTGCAGAAACAAAGGTTTTTGTTGGTCGTCAAATATCGTCTTCATAACGATATAATAGATAGGAAAAACAGTGTTGCAGGAAGGCAGCGACGGAGAGCTCTCAGTGTGACAAAGGCCAGAACGCTAATTATAGCTGAGCTGAGGAGTCCGCGTTCCGCGCATATCTGCGCTTCCACCACACACTCACTTGTGTCAAAGAGACACAACAAAACGCGAACACTAAAACCTCTTCAAGCGGCCACGTTCTATTTCAGTACGGGAAATCTCAAGTGCTACTCATAGACTTATGAAATGATTTATAGCCACTTAAATGTGAGCTTAAACCAACTTACCCCGTTGGTTTCAAATGTGTGGAATCTAGAAAATTAGACGAGTGAGAAAATAGTTGCTAAAACAACTTGGCTTAGTATAGACCAATCACAGATAAAAACAACAAATTGTGTCTATAATGCATTTTGAAATAAATAAATAGACTCGAGCACCAATTCTTAAATCTTTAAAGGTGCGGTGAGGTTATCTCCTCTCTGTAATAGGTAGCGATTAAGAAGCGAGTTATATTAAACTTATAAACAAACAGACTGTGCTTTACACCTACGCAGTATGGCTAACGGAACTGAACCGAATCCATTGACACCTTGTGTTAAGACCAAACGATGTGAGAGGAAACGAATGACTTCTCGAGTTTGTTTTAGCGTATGCTATATGTGGCAGAACGTTGATGAGATTTGGATATTCCCAGCGAAAATATCAACTAATATAGGAAGGGAAAATGAGAGTTGTGACTAGTAATAATATACAGATATTGCTGTTCTTTGAGCATGTAGTCAAATTTTAGCTAGTACTTTACTTGTTTTGATACAAGCGACCAAACTCGTGATGAAATTCATACATTGTTAAATTCGGCCTACTGTGTTCAAAACCAGATATGTACTTACATCCGCGTTACTTATATAAAACATTTCGTGATGAGATCCATCCGACGACCGGATTCATCGTATTTATGCCAACACACACGATTATTTACGCGTGCGTGATGTACGATTAATGAGTCTAAATACAGAAACGATGTTAGGATTTACTAAGCGTACGGACAAGCAAGGCTATACCGATTAACGTGCAATATAAACTTCAGTTCATTAAAGTTCACAAAACAGGTATACGTAAGTGGCACGGCTGTACTCCGAAAAGTGTCTGTTTCTGGACTTCAGAAAATATCAATGGAGCAAAACAGAAGGCCGATGAACCTATTAACTTCGTAGTTTCTAACAATAAGTCATAAATCAGGTCAACAATGGTAGTAAGTAGCGACGACAGGTCCCTGTGGCAGAAAAGGTTACGTCGACAAAGGTTAAATGCTCCTACCCTATGTAGCAAGTAATTTGAACACGATTTCTAGACAAAGGTCAGGTAATTATAATCTGTTTTTGTTTGTTGTTTCCCCGTCATATTAAAAATGGGGGTAAATTTCCCTTTGTAGCTATGCTGGCCTGTATACTGACCTCGGAATGCAACTCAATGCGAGTTACAATAATGAATGAGTTACAACAGTACGCAATTTCACAGCTAGCATCCAGTCAGGGCTAAGTCCTAATCCTTCCATACCAGAACCACGCGTACTGGATTGCGGAGCCACAGCTTCGTGGTATCTACTACCCCGGCCCGAACCAAGAGGTTCGCAAACTCGTATTTTTGCCGCACCATCAAGCTGTGGAACAGTTTGCCAGCTACCGTGTTCCCTCCTTCCTATGATCCTGGGTCCTTTAGGCGTAATGTGAAGAAGCTAAACAGCAGGCCGGCATGATTGTGTTGAGTAGCGGGGGATAGACTGTCTCTCGCTACTTGATACTCTATCTGGACGGCACTGCGCTTACCATCAGGCGCAGTGTGGTCACTTTGCCGCGCCAGACTAAAAAAAAAAGTCTTCATTTCATACAAACATTAGGCACTAAGGAGTGCGTTTATTTCTGTCTTAGCTGTTATTATAATTAAGAAACACATTGTCATGGAGGATCTTCAGATGACTGTTAAATCTGAACATCCTTACATTGTTGTTTACCCAGTGTTAAAATGCCATTAAATTACAAATTAACAATTAATTTATAAACGATAAATGACCACTAAATACTAAAATAATAATTTTATAAAAGTGGACATTTAAACATAATATGTTTATTGTGTAACGAAATCCTACTAACGATGCTTTTACGAAAATAGTGTTACATATTCCATGGAAAGTTTAAAACATCGAAACGCATTCCTCAGCAAAAATGTCGACCAATCGCATATCACACATATCTCTCGGCATCTATTTTAAATCTCTATTAAAAAAAGAAAGCAGCGGGGATTGATCAAGTAATTAAATATATACGGGTTCTGGGTTTGTTGAAAAGCAGCAAGGAATTATGATTGTTTCGGCATATAAACCCTTTTCCAGAAGCCACGTAATGAGTTTGTGGAATAAACACAATTCTGTAGCATCATAAATTACACGGATGACTCGGAGACATGAAATGTCTGTTTTGAGAAAATGTATTTATTTCGTAAAAACATTCGCGTGTTGTTTGACATCAACCATTTGCGACCAAGGTTACACGTTGAAAGGAGTAAAAGGTACATGTGATTACAGAGCAAAATCATTTGCGTGGTACCATTTCAATCTATTTACAAACGATTTGATGTGGTGGGCAGGTATTCATTACGACAAATAAAATGAAACCATTATATATATTTTTTATATATCATAGTCCGACAAACGAGCCAGTGGGTCACCTGATGTTAAGTGATCTCCACCGCCCATGAACATCCACAATACCAAAAGTATCACGTATGCGTTGCCGGCCTTAAAGGACAGGAATAGGGATTAGGGAAGGGAAGGGGGAATCTGGGCCTCCGGATATCTCACTTACCATACGAAACGCGACAGTGAACTGTCACTTTACGTTGGTTTTCTGTGAGACAGTGGTACTACCCCGGTCGATCCGGCCCATTCATGCTGTAGACAAATATATCTACAGCGTTGCTCTACCACTTATTAAATGTCTAAAACGAAACATTTATGTACAGGACAAGTTGAAGTATTTTTTTAACAAATTTATATAATTGTGATATTGGATTTAAATGTCTCATGAAAATAGGCACGTTATGAAATAACATTCAATCAGCCTCCAACCTGGGTAAATAAACATCTACAGTTTAAAGACCCGTGCAGAAAGGGCGAAAGCTGAACCTTTCGAAAGTACAAAAAGATCAATATTAATCTTAATGCAAATTTAAGATTATATAGATGTGTTTATGTATATATTTTGCGTTCACGTAGAAAGTGCGTCGACATGGCGCGGCCGTCACCCTTGTCTTTGGAGGCAAGTCGTAACACACAAAGCCAGGTGCTCCCACGCACGCTGCCTTGGATTGTTCAGAGCAAGCCATATTAGTTACAATGAATAAAAAACATTCTACTCTTGAACAACTAACTATGTGCAATTCATATTCATCAATAACTATTAACCAATATGGGTTGTTTTAATTATTCAGATAAATCACAAATTAAATGGTTATTGGATAAAATTTAGAAAAATAAATGAGTATTATCATTTGGTTCTCATTTTAAATTGTAATATGTTATTACATACTGCTTTCTTAGTGGTCGATAAATACACGGATTGCTTCATCATCCGGCCATTCATTTGATAGTTAACTAATCCATCACACTACAATATAACATTGATGGCCTCCAAATAAAATACACTTCACAAATGGATCATGCGTTACGAATATAAAAGGTTAAGTGAAACATGTGGTAATAAAATTACTTCATATTTGTTTAAAAATGCCAATATTGGGTGAATATTATAAATACATATTTTATAATATTATATTTTATACTCGCTGTTGTTTGCGGCTCTGCCCGCGTGGAGGTCATGTTTGGGAGAAACAGTTTACAATACAAAATACCAATTTGCATGCGTTTAACTTAAAAAATGACGGATTTTCATATAAACTTTCATCCCCTTAGATGTGGTATTTCCTTAGTGGATGCCTACGTCATAAAACAGTACCTACTGTCAAAATTTCAAGTCTCTAACCCCAGCCGTTGATATGTCTGTCGGTCAGTCAGTTTCATTTTTTATATTATATACAGATAGCGGAATGTTTTTTTAATCAGGCCACATACGAGTGTGCCAATTAATGTGACGAACCCGGGATGGCGTGGTTACTTTCCCGAGCTTTACGCGACCATTTGTATGCGAACGTCATACAGATTTTATTTCTATGAAATATTCAAGTAGCTCTAACGGAATAATAGAATACATCCATTAACCCTATTACATACTCTCGGTCCTTTTAAATACCATTTACGACACAACGAAATATTGCGTAGGTACTGACGGTTAAAACAAAGTACCTTTTATATTGGTCGTTTAAACAAAATTAGTTGACCCTAAAAATATACAGATTACTAAAAAATGTGTTGCATAAACAAGACGATTTCATAACATTCTGAATTCCTTCCGATTTTAAATATCGTAGATTTTGAGACGGTACGTAATGATGGTATCACTTCTTCGTCTTTTTGGCATGAAACTTTTGGCCAGTGTGAAACTGTTTTGTTTCGGTTAAAGGACATTGAATATAGTTAAATTACTGAGCATTTAAGACTTAAACATCTTATGTTTCGGAGTGACGAGCGCTTCATGGTGCCATGTACTTCGTAATTCAAAGTCATATGTGTTGTTCCCATTGTTTATGGCGTGGGTGGTGCTACTATCAGGAGAGAGAATTAACTTTTAAACAAACATGTAAAATAAAACCTAATATTAATTGTATAACCAAATATTGTATCCAAACTGGCGGTAAAGTAAAAAAATTACTGAATCTAAATGATGTATAACATTCCATGGATTCAATCAATATTTGATTTGATTTGATTAATATTCGCCTATTACCTACTAAGCTTTCTTCCTTTTATAGTAGTTTTACGATGCTTGAGCCTAATTTGCGGCGTTCAGACTGTCACCAGTTCCGGACAGCGGTAATTTTAATTCCAATAAAAATGTATAATTTAAATAAACGTTATTTGCCAAATTGCTTTTGCGACACTACGCTCAACGAAGGCGTGACATAATCCGCAGCATTGTATGTATTTGCATTTGAGGCGTTATTTTCTACATAACTTTTGCTTGCAAGCATATCTTACAGGCAACATGTAGTTATGGAAATAGTTACATGTCGATGTAAGTAACGGCCTGTTAGGTTTTATATATTACTAGATGTTGCCCGCGGCACCGCCCGCGTGGAGGTTACTTTTATTTTTAAATAAATTAATTGTAACTATAATTTATAAATAATTCCATTAGAAGAAGCCCGAAATAATTCATATTGATACGTACCTACTCGATATCATTAATGATACATTTAGAAACTAAGAATATATCCGTCTTTTACATACATCGTCTAAAGCACTTGACTATTTGTAGACAATGGAACCAATAGGACAATACAATAGAGTTGGTGCCAAGTTTGTATAGCGTTTTCGAAATAATGAGATGGCGCGGGCGGGACGACTTAGACACCTTTGAAACTGCGTGGACAGAAAAGGCACATAATAGGAATCAGTGGAAGGAAATGGGGGAGACCTTGCCTAATAGTGGGACACATATACAGTATACACTTACGCCTGTAATCCCTCAAATGGTAGGCAGAGGTGGAAGTACACCCACTTTTCGCTGAAATTCATTACGGTCCCACGATGTGATAGGGGAGAGCCTATCGCCATACCGGGCACAATTCCAGAATTCGGGCTGATGAATATTATGTAAATTTCCGACCCGGGGATAGAACCCGAGACCGGGTCACAGCAGCCGTAACGCATGCGCAATTACAACTCCGCCACCAGGACAGTCAGAGAAAAAAAATTTTAACATCTTACCTTTCATATTGTACAGGATCAAGCCATGTATCTTGTATATAATGTAAATAGTTATAATTAGTTATTATTATTATCGTATTTTGTGTAAATTATTAGCGAACATCAAGGTGCGACATTTGCGGCTGAGCGCGGATTGGCCGAATCATCGCGGCCGTCACCTCGCCGCCCGCACACCTCTGCATCAAGGCTCCCCGGCGACATCCGCGGCGTCCGGCGCGCGCTCTGATTGGCCGAGCGCGCACTCGTCCCATGGCTGACCCCGAGCTGCGCGAGCGCGCCCGAGACGCCCGGAAACGAAATAAAAGAAACGCCCCGGGCCACCGAAAATCAGTTCGCTCCGAGATCGCTCCAGCAACAAGAAGAAAAGTCAAGCAAGAAAAACGGGAATATTGGAAGAACGGGAAGCCTCAAGAACGGGAAGACTGAAGAACGGGAACCCTGGACTCTTCAAGAAAGAACAACGGGACTGCAAGGCGTCAAATAGTATATATCGACGTCAAAAGTATTGTAACCTGGTCCGATCAATATACTGCTACTTTATCGATCTGGTCATTGAGTTTCTTCTCCACGCAATCCCAGCATCCCCCACATCGTCTTGGTCCTTCGAGCCGGATCTACGTGGAGAAAGATGCCAGTGACTAGATCGGTAGGGCGCAGAACTGCTTCGGCGACGGTGACGACGGACACCACGACTGAGGTCACGGGTACTTCCGGTACCACGACCGAGGTTACTGGTACGTCCGGCACTACGACTGAGGCCACCGGTCCCACGGACACCTCCGGTACCGCTACCGCCACCGCGACCGCCACGGAACGCTCAACGGCGGTATTGAGAACACCGCCCGCCTCAAGACCTGCGCCGGAAGATCAAAAAAGCATCGTCGCAGAACACCGCAAATCACCGAGCCGAAGTCAAGCCCGTTCAACAAGGAGCAAGAATCCCTCAAGAACACGCCGCTTGGCACAAGCTAAGGCCGAACTCGTCCAGCTAAAGATCGAGCTAGCCGCCGCCCGCATTGCCGAAATAGAAGCGGAATCGGATGAAGACGACATGAGCTCTGTTGTCACCGAGGCTGAACAGGAACAGCGCGTACACAGCTGGCTAGAGAACAGTCGGTTACTCGCCATAGACAGCCAGCCTCACCAAGCAACAGAGGCGCATATAGTTACACAGCCGCCGGCCGAACCTGCTGCCCCAGCGATCACTGCCGCATCCTGGGACAAACCGGCGTCTGCACCGGCGGGAGTCACTGCCGCACCCCCGCCATTATTGCGTCTCTCTGCAATCGAACCGTCAACGTCTCATTCTCATCCTCATCCACAGCCAGCAACGTCAACAGAGGGACCGCCCACCGCACTTCCAGTACACACTACGGGAGCTGAACCACCAGGAAACATTGCAGCCTGGGAATCGAACCTCGGACCTGCGCAGCCGCCTACGCCAGTGATCACAGCCGCATCCTGGCGACCGAACCTCGGGACTGCGCAGCCGCCTCCGCCAGTGACCGCCGCCGTGTCCTGGCAATCGAACCTCGGACCTGCGCAGCCGCCTACGCCAGTGACCGCAACCGCATCATGGCGACCGAACTTTGGAACTGCGCAGCCGCCTCCGCCAGTGACCACCGCCGTGTCCTGGCAATCGAACATCGGGTTTGCACCGCCACCTCCGCCAGTGATCACCGCCGCATCCTGGCAACCGAACTTTGGGGCAACGCAACCACAACAGGTAAACCATCCGACTGAAGATGGAGCCGTCACCGTCCGGCAATCGCGGACGGATCTGCTAGAACTCGCGTCAGCCATCACCAGTGCAGTCCAAGCTGCGCAACATCGTCAACCGTTGAAGTATACAGAACTTCCCAGCTTCAACGGGACTCATCAAGATTGGCTGACATATCGCGCCGCCTACCTCGAGACAGCGCACCACTTCACTAGCATAGAAAACATGTCCCGCTTACGCAGAAGCCTTCGAGGGACAGCGAAGGAAGCAGTACAAGGATTGCTGATCACGAACGCCGACCCGAACAATGTCATGAAGACATTAGAGATGCGGTTTGGACGTCCCGACTCCATAGCCATGGCGGAGATTGACCGCCTCAGAACCTTACCGCGTCTCACCGAATCGCCGCGGGAACTCTGCACCTTCGCCACAAAGGTAGAAAATACAATAGGCACTTTACAGGCACTCAACTGCATCTTCTACCTATACAACCCCGAAGTAACTAAGAACATGACAGAGAAGCTGACGCCAACCCTCAAGAGGCAGTGGTACGAATTCGCCGCCACACAGCCAAAGGAAGAACCAGATCTGCTGAAATTCGGTCGGTTCATACAGCGGGAAGCGGAAATGTGTAGTCCGTTCGCCCAACCCGAACCTATTACCGAACGAAGTCTCAGCAAAACGAACACGGAGGGCCAACGCCGACAACGAGTACACACCGTCAGCGAAAATTACAAGTCAAACTGTGGCCTCTGTAGTCAACAGGGTCACAGCATCGTAGAATGTACGCGTTTCAAGGATGCGAGTACGGACGCGAGATGGGATATCGCAAAGAAACACCGCTTATGTTTCAGATGCCTGCGTTTCAGATCGAAACAACATAGCTGCAAGCCTAAGAAGTGCGAAACCGACGGATGCATTCATCTTCACCACAAACTCCTTCACTCGGTTAAGAAACAAATCAAGAAGGAAGAGAACCCCGAACCAAAGGAAGATGAACATGTCAACTCAGCGTGGACGCCCAAGGTCTCATTCCTCAAGATCGTACCGGTACACATTTCTGGACCGGCGGGAGCTGCGGATACCTTAGCTCTTCTGGACGACGGATCGACCGTCACTCTCATCGACGAAGAGTTGGCGAAGAAAATAGGAGCCGACGGTCCAGACGAACCTCTCCACATCATCACGTACAACGGGGAATCCGGAAGCGACCTACAGTCACGCCGAGTTAACTTCCAGATTAGAGGGGCTAATCAACATCAAGATCGGATCCAGGCACGCACCGTCAACGACCTCAAGCTAGCAGCCCAACGCGTCCCGAAAGAAGCCATTGAAGAGTGTGAACACCTGAAGAGTATCCTGACAGAAATACAACCGAGCGAGGCGGCACCGAAGATATTAATAGGCCAAGATAATTGGCACCTCCTCCTCGCTACGGACGTACGTACGGGCAGGAGAAACCAACCTGTTGCGTCATTGACGCCGCTTGGTTGGGTAGTTCACGGGGGTCACACTCGTACGTTGGGTCACAGGGTCAATTTCGTGAAGCATATGACGACAGATGACCATCTGGAGGAGTTGATAAGAGAGTTCATCACGATGGACAACCTCTACATCGACCCCAGACGACCCGCCAGCGACCCGGGTGAAAAGGCTTTAAGGATCCTTGAGAAGCGCACAAAAAAGACCCCAGAGGGCAGATATCAAACAGCCCTGCTTTGGAAGTCGGAAGATGTTGTCATGCCGAACAATTACGACAACACTTTAAGAAGACTTCACACAATAGAACGGAAGTTGGACCAGAATCCTCAGTTGAAGCAGAAATATAACGAACAAATGGAAGCCTTGGTGACGAAGGGTTACGCCGAACCCGCACCTCCGACTTCAAAACAGAGGACCTGGTACCTACCACACTTCGCGGTTTTCAATCCAATGAAGCCGGACAAACTCAGAGTTGTCCACGACGCCGCCGCGAAGACAAGGGGAACGTCGCTGAATGACCAGCTTCTGACTGGACCGGACCTTCTTCAACCCCTTCCGGGGGTCATCATGAAGTTCCGACAACACCCGATCGCCGTAACAGCTGACATCACAGAAATGTTCATGCAAGTAGAACTTCAAGAACAAGACAGGGACGCACTAAGGTACCTATGGCGAGGGGACAGGAGAGACGATCACCCACCTCAGCAGTACCGCATGAAGTCGCTGATCTTCGGGGCATCAAGCTCGCCAGCCACGGCAATCTTCGTGATGAATCTCAACGCGGAGAAGCACCGACACGAACACCCGGAGGCAGTCGAAGCCATAAGGAACAAGCACTACATGGATGACTACTTAGACAGCTTCGAATCCCTCGAACAGGCGGCAAAAGTCACGCGGCAAGTGCGCGACATTCATCGAGAGGCTAAGTTCGAATTGAAAAAATGGACCTCGAACTCGGCGGAGTTACTACAGACTCTCGACGAGGTCACTGAACTCGAACCTACTGTCGACTTAAAAGGAGCCGAGAAAACCGAGAGGGTACTCGGGCTCATATGGCAACCGAAGAACGACAGACTCGCCTTCAATTTGGACCTAGCTCGCATTCCATCGGCAATCCTGAACAACGCGACACCCACCAAGCGGCAAGCATTGAAGATAGTAATGTCGCTCTTCGACCCACTTGGCCTCGTATCACCGATCACGATCAGGGCCAAACAGATTTTACAGGAAGTCTGGCGAAGAGGAACTGCGTGGGACGAGAACATCGATGACGACTTGGCAGCCGACTGGACTAAATGGTTAGTGGAATTACGAAACCTAAGCGCCGTATCTATACCAAGAAGCTACCCAAGTTACAGCGCAGCAGTGTCTCTCCAACTACACGTCTTCACGGATGCCAGTGAATCCGCATACGCGACGGCGCTGTACTGGCGCGCCGTGGATGATCAAGGACGGGTCAGCGTAACTCTCGTCACCGCCAAGGCCAAGGTCGCACCACTGAAGGTAACATCAATACCGCGAATGGAACTACAAGCTGCGGTACTCGGATCTCGCATGGCAACAGCTGTGAAGGACGCCCACGAGAGGAAGCCCGACGCAACCGTTTACTGGACGGACAGCCGTACGACCCTGACATGGATCAGGACAGGGTCTAGATCTTACAAAGCGTACGTCGCTCATCGTGTGGCCGCCATCGAGGAACATAGCAAGAGCAGCGAATGGCGATGGGTACCGACCAAAGCGAACGTGGCTGACGACGCCACCCGAGACGTACCGGACGACTTCCACCAAGGACATCGTTGGTTCAACGGTCCCGACTTTTTACAGAAAAGTCCGGAGTCGTGGCCGGCGGATAACAGGAGCGCGGCGACACCGACCGGAGAAGAGCGGACATACGCGGTCATCGGGGGTCAACGACCGCGAAGCCTCAACGCGGCATTACCGGACGTCAACCGATTCTCGAAATGGTCGAGATATTTGCGAGCAACAGCGAGGATACTACACGCCATTGAGGTATTCAAACAGGCCATTAAACAGCGAGTTAACCACAAGATGACTGCGCGGAATCGAACCCGCGACCCGAACTGGCAATACGCCAAGAACACGACACGACCGTTGAAAACTGTCAAAGTTTTTACTAACGACGACCGCTACCTTTATCTTCCCGCAGAGCTACAACGACGTGCTGAAGCCCTGATCTGGCAGGCCTCACAGGAAGACTCCTTCCAAAAGGAGGTGGAAGAACTTAAAAAAGGAAATCAGGTCCCCCGCGATAGTCGTCTCTACAAGTTGAGCGTGGAACTATCCGACCAACAGCTGAGATTGAAAAGCAGAATAGGAGCAGCATTGGAGGTCTCTGATGAGCTGAAGAACCCCCTGGTGATAGACGGCGACCACCGAGCGACTAGGCTGTGGATTGAACATGAACACCGTCGACTACATCACGCAGGAGCCGAAGCAACGACCAACGAATGTCGACAACGACATTGGATACTTCGTCTACGACCTACAGTCAAGAACATCATACGACAATGCGTACGGTGCCGCATGAGGACAGCATCTCCACCGCAACCCATGACTGGAGACCTACCGCATGGCCGCCTAGCACATCACCAGAGGCCATTCACGTACACAGGTCTAGATTACTTCGGCCCTCTTAGCATCACAGTAGGTCGAACGCATCAAAAGAGGTACGTGGCGTTGTTTACCTGTCTCACCACACGCGCCATACATTTAGAGCTAGTGCAGTCACTTAGCGCCGACTCAGCGGTTATGGCGCTCCGACGGATGATCGCACGCAGAGGGGTACCGAAGCAGATTTGGTCCGACAACGGAACTAACTTTCACGGAGCTGAAAAGGAACTCAGACATGCCCTCTTTGCAGCCACAGAAAAGGAAGCATCCAGGAAAATCATAGATTGGCGGTTCATCCCACCGGGTGCGCCGTTCATGGGAGGCGCATGGGAGCGGATGGTGCGCTCCGTCAAGACTGCTCTCGCGACGGTACTACACGAGAGGCATCCCGCGGAAGAGGTTCTACATACACTCCTCGCCGAAGCGGAACATACAGTGAATAGCAGACCACTGACTCACGTGTCAGTGGACCCCGAGGATCCGGAGGCGCTCACCCCGAACCATTTCCTCCTGGGCGGACCAGGCGGAAACACAGCCCCAGGAACGTTCAACGACCGGGACTTGAACCTGCGGAGCAGCTGGCGCGCTTCACAACGTCTCGCCGACATGTTCTGGTCGCGATGGCTGAAGGAGTACCTACCGGAACTCAGGAATAGAAGAGACCCACACGGAAAAGGCCCCGAGATACAAGTCGGAGATTTGGTGCAGATCATAGACGGAATCTGCCACGCAACATGTGGATACGAGGACGCATCCACGCCACTCATCCCGGACCCGACGGCATCGTACGAGCGGTCGACGTCGTCACCAGAGGAGGTATCTTGCGGCGCCCAACGAAGAAACTTATACTTCTCCCAATGGAGAAGGCTGATCCTGCACCCAATTAAAATGCATCGTCAACACCCAAAGAGTGACGATGCACGGCGGGAGAATGTACAGGATCAAGCCATGTATCTTGTATATAATGTAAATAGTTATAATTAGTTATTATTATTATCGTATTTTGTGTAAATTATTAGCGAACATCAAGGTGCGACATTTGCGGCTGAGCGCGGATTGGCCGAATCATCGCGGCCGTCACCTCGCCGCCCGCACACCTCTGCATCAAGGCTCCCCGGCGACATCCGCGGCGTCCGGCGCGCGCTCTGATTGGCCGAGCGCGCACTCGTCCCATGGCTGACCCCGAGCTGCGCGAGCGCGCCCGAGACGCCCGGAAACGAAATAAAAGAAACGCCCCGGGCCACCGAAAATCAGTTCGCTCCGAGATCGCTCCAGCAACAAGAAGAAAAGTCAAGCAAGAAAAACGGGAATATTGGAAGAACGGGAAGCCTCAAGAACGGGAAGACTGAAGAACGGGAACCCTGGACTCTTCAAGAAAGAACAACGGGACTGCAAGGCGTCAAATAGTGTATATCGACGTCAAAAGTATTGTAACCTGGTCCGATCAATATACTGCTACTTTATCGATCTGGTCATTGAGTTTCTTCTCCACGCAATCCCAGCATCCCCCACACATATTGTGTATATTTCACAATCGTTAGGTGATAATCTGAAAGGCAGAAATATCACCCACTTTCCATCGTGGTATTGGATCATAAGCATGACAGCTAGAGCCAGATTATAAACACGTTCGCATTTACTGGTTTCCTTAATACAACTGCATAATTATTTGTATACTCATAGGTACCTACTAACCATTATGTAAGTGTGAAAGTGTGGATAGATTGATTTTCATTCGTTTGAATGAGACGAGCAAGTCGCTCGCCTTATGGTGATTACCTCGCTTGTCCACAATCAGTAACAATACCAGCCAGTGTTTCGAATTGCAAAATACTACATGGCAATAATAAAATAAAAAAAATATTGATCGCGTAGGCATATAATAGGCATTTATGACATGTAAAAACACAGATGGAATTTCACCATACGGAAAAAATAATTATGTTTAACGTTATAGGACCTTAGAAACCACCATCAAGGGCTGGTAGGCAAGGAAGGATACTACGATCCGTCGTAGTATAGACGGGACTGGAAAAGAAGAAAATAGGAAGACCACAAAATGGCAGGAAGGGAATCGCGGTCTTCGGTAAAGGAAGTCAGTGGAGATGATGATTACGGAAAGGCGCAGGAATGGGAGGGGAGAAATCGAACGGACAGATTTAGAAGGGATGAGTGTAAACCCTAGTCTAGCTATCCTACCTAATGAACTACGCCGCGCCCCACCCTAGATATAAAATGTCAAATCTTATAGATATGCAATCGCAGACTTTTCACTAAACTCACAAATCCTTCAAACCAAAAGCTGCTTAGTGGCGGATACAAAGCTTCAACAAGAAAATATATTTATCGAAATCACCCATAAGAACATAATGTAAATACACTCATGCCTGTAATGTCCGAAGGGGTAGGCAGGTAGGCCTTTCGCCGAACTCATTTCGGTCCCATAATGTGATAGGGGGCAAGCCTATCGCCATACCAGGCACAATTCCAGATTCCAGGCTAATACTGAGAATTTCTAAAGGTCGGTAAGTTAGGCAACCAAGACTTATCTGGCATCAGGTGTTTATGGGTGTTGGTGATCACTTGCCTAGCTTCCGCTTACTCACTTGCCAGTTTACTGGCGCTAGAAAGTCTCCTAATATTAGAAAACATTATAACCTGTGAAATATGTACATAAATAATGCAAATGAACCAAAGATATCTGTTTATGCTATAAAATGAGTTTCTTCTTATGTAAGTATGTAACCTTAAACTATATCGATAATTATTCGATTACAACGAGTATTAAACAAATTACAAGAGAAATGTAATATGTTTCATGCGAGACGGAAGATGTCGATTGTCGAGAAAATGTCGTCATTTACTATTTCACTTGCCGTTTCGGCAATTCGGTTACAGACGAAATGTGCTCCATTGACGCTTAAAATACGTGCGTTGCGTCATCAAGCAAACTATTGCCCTTAATCACGCGCGGGACGCGGAAGTTACGCGTGGAATATGTATTTTAAACTTAATATTTTAGCTTAGTTTAACCAATCCGTGTACGGTGTTTACATGCGTTCATAATGGCTTAAATGCGTGCATTTTGTACAGTTAGTATAATTTTGTATTTTCTTACATACACACAACAGTCAGTAGTTCATGAGTAACTAGCTGTTGCTCGCGGCTCCGCCCGCGTGGAGGTCATGTTTGGGAGAAAAAGTATACAATACAAAATACCAATATTCATGTGTTTAACTTAAAAATGACGGATTTTCATACAAACTTTCATTCCTTATTTTACCCCCTTAATGGCGGAATTTCCAAAAATCCTGAAACATATATTTTTTATTTTTAACTAAAATGCCAAATACTAATTTTCATGAATTTATCTTCAAAAATGACGGATTTTCATACAAACTTTCATCCCCTATTTTACCCCCTTAGGGGTGGTATTTCCAAAAACCCTTCCTTAGTGGATGCCTACGTGATAAAAGGTACCTACTGTCAAAATTTCAAGTCTCTAACCCCAGCCGTTTTGGGCTGTGCGTTGATCGATCAGTCAGTCAGTCAGTCAGTTTCTTCTTTTATATATACAGATGAATGGGTAATCAGACGTTGGGGTTGAATTTTAAAACTACTAACGTTAAGAGATTTCATCCGCATAAATTACTCACCCTAAGTTATTTTAATCGATTATCCGAATGATAGCGTGATCTCAAATATTTCGATAAATTAATAAACATTCAGATTGCTCATAGCTAATCTTAAGCGTCACTGACGTGATCTTGCACCAGTGAGCCCAGTTTGTCGCTTGCTATCAATTCAGAAGGAAATATTTCCATTCCATTACTTATTATTGAACCTTAACATTAGATTTAGTATATTGGGACAAAAAATACTAAAACACAGGATTTTTTTCTATGTTGCCATGTGATTCTATCAGAGCATTAAGCAATTCTATAATTAATAATAATAATATTATAAAGAGGAAACATTTGATTGTTTGTTTGTAATAGATAAACTTAAAAACTTCTTAATCAATAAAAAAAATCTTTCCCTTATGGAAAGCTACATTACTACTATAGATGGGCTGGGACAAAGATATTTTTAAGGCAAAACAGCATTAGCAGGGACAGCTATTATAACAATAAAATCAAATAAGTTGTTTATGTTCTATTGTTTAAACAAAGTCAACCTGTTGCTAGTAAAGTGTTCATAAAATTGTAATAACTTCTATACACATTACAAGTGATGGTAGCTTCAGGATTTGATAAAGAAATCAACTGTAATATATATAACAAAAATATCATACTAGCTGACCCATGCAAATACTTCACACTTAGTGGTCAGTTCTGTAAAATATTAACATAGAAATATGTAAATAATTATAAAATAGTAATGAAATTAGTCTTATCAACAGATGATGCTTCCTAAGATCGTCTATGTGCATAATCCTAAATTAAAAATAAAACAAATTAGTTAATTATACTGTCAACAGATAGGAATATTAATTTATCTTGTTTAGGCAAAACAAAATAAAAAAAAAATCATGAATAACAGCAAACATAAGCTTTAAAATGGTGATAGAATCATTAAATTAATTTTAATTTTATCAAGAACAATGGTAGTTATGATGTAATGACAAAAAATATAATTGAAAATAATATAATATAGAGATTAAATACCTGGTTTAAATGTCATAGTTTGAACCTAAATTCTACAATATTTTATTTTAATGCCTAAAAATGTATTCAGCCTTGATGATGCAGAATTCCATTTTTATCACTTTTAGCAATTTAAACTGAGAATGTTCTGGCTCAGTGCCAGTCATATTTCAAATGTAAAAAGCTTTTTAACTTAATGGTGCAGATGGTAGACCATCTGTAGAAATAATCTTGCAGATAGCAATCATATCATAAGTTAAATTAAGAAATTAGTTTTGAACTTCAGTAGGGCAGTAAAGGAAACTAAGTATATTAAATAATTTTAGAGTATTATATATTAGATTGTAACAAAGGTTTTTTATTCAGATCAATAGTTCCCAAGATTAAAGAAAAAAGATTAAGAATAAATAGAACAGATATTGGACCTAACAAAAAACCAATCCTGTGTCACACAAGACAAAACCATGTGTTTACAATATTTTAATGTATTACAAATTTAAATACTTCCGACTGACTAACAGAAAGAGAAACATTTTTCCTGTTTTATTAATACAACAAGTAACCACTTACTTACTGCAGTTGAAAGTGATTCGAGGGAATTGAAACTGCAGCTGTATTCTGTAACGCCTCAATTGAATAGGAAGAGGTAATAACGAGCGGTTAGTGATGTATAGTGTGTACTATAGTAGATAAGTACGTATAAGTAAATTATATACATGTCTGAAAATATTATTATTATAATATTTACCCTAGTGCAAGTACATGTTGTTATCCGTTACAGCTCGCACAACTTATAAATATATTAATTTAGCGTACCAATCTTACAAGTATCAATTATAAAACGTGCAAACCGTGGTAGCCGTCATGTGAAAACTTTCATGTTCTGACATAAAAGAGTAAAATTTAAGCTTTTACTTACATCTTTAATGTAGGGAAATACTTCTGTTGCAATGTAGCACAGTGGAAATCAATATTGGAATATAAACACTACAAAATAAAATTGAAAAATACTGAACGGCTACAAACAAATCAATCGAAATGTCACATACGCGGTTCAAATTATGACCAACCTAAAATTAGAAATCATGCTTAGCTTTTGCTAGAAAACTGCCAAGTCTTGCCAGTCTTATTTAAAAAGTGCCTAAAGTGTCAATATAAAGAAAAACAGAACATTAAAACTTCAGACTCTAATATTAATGTAACGGTAACGCTAATAATGCGGTTTTTGTACAGAGGATAAAAATATAAGAGATCAAATCTAGCATAAAATCCACCCATAGTCATACTGGCGGTTGACTTTGTGCGCCAGCAGAGCTGTTAAACGATCTCTAATGTAATGATTAATAATATTTTTTTGAATTTGTTTTTTTCGCATCTATCGGCCACTGGCAATACTGCTATATTCCTGATCGTCAGCGGCTGAAAGACAATCATCCATGACTATGAATAATTAAAAAAATTGATAGCAGTGTTTGTCATTTGTTTGACGTTATTGTATTGATATTTTTTTTCTTTACATGAATTATATTTATAAACACCTATGTGGTAGGTTTTTTGTTTTCCTATATTTATAGAAACAAAGTCATCGAAAATTGGAATATGTGCTTTAATATAAATCAGATATTGATAGCATTTATTACAGAACTTACCTACACATTTACTGCCAAACATTAACCTTTCTTCTTGATCCACAGAACACTATCATATTATCAAAACAGCGCATAAATGACCTGTTATTGTATGTAAAAAAATATAATTTCTTGAGAAAATGGAAGCAGATTCTACGACACAAGATAACAGCTCAAAAGATTTGACCAATGAGCCACATTTGCCATTTTTTATAAGACCAGGGTATGTTGTTGTTTTGTATTTAGATTTAAAGACCGTTTAAATGTGTAGAATGTGTAGTTTCTATGTGTATAATTGTATTAAGCTGTTTATTTGAGCAGCTTGAAGGTAAGCAGTAACTTTGCTTTTTTGCTAACTTTCTATTCTGTAGAAACTGGGAATTTGGGTTTGGATCTGTAAATTCTGATTTATTTTTTATTTATTTATACTCTTTATGGTACACTAAAATACATAAAAAAATAGGAAAACAAAAATTATTTAAAGTACAATTGGCGGTCTTATCGCACTCGGCGATCTTTTCAAGACAACCATGGGATGGAAAAAAGATTTAATAATAGTATAATAAAATTTAAGTGTTTCTTTTCAGCAATTTTACACTATACAAGGATCTGATAAACCACATTACTGAAAAGCCTCTAGAAATTCAACTAATAGAAAAATTACAGTCATATGGCTTACTACCAAAAAGTATTAAATGTCCTTCGAACAAACCGGATTGTAAAGTTACATGGAAAACTGGCAGAGTCATAGACCGGTAAATAACCTCTTTAATAATTATTGTTAATATAACTATACTCTGATTTTTAATTAAATAGACTAAAATGATAGCTGCGATCAACCTTTTCTTTTTTTAATGTTGCAAGCATAGAGCACAGTGCTAGATTATGGCTGATTATGAATGAAATCAACCTGTTCTGACATGATCTTTTTTATTTAACTCATTTAGTGTTATGAAATGTTTAATAAATATAACAAAATTAATAACATCAGTTAAAACAAAATTATTAACATAAGTTACATAAACTTTACTTGTAATAATTATGAAATCATGAATAAAATTAATGCGATCTATAGAATTTAGTTAATTTTTTACTCTTTATGTTAATAGGTATGTGTATTAGTTCCATTGCCTGTGTAGAAATATACCAATATTATTAATATGGCAACAAGGGTAGGCATCCGCTATTTTGTGCGTCATTTGCCTTCCTTCTTCGCTCACGATTGGTTGTATGAATATTCCTTGCGATCTTAACGCAACAGAACTAAAAAAGGTTTTTCATTTAGCAAATTCATCACGAAAATTAATCACGAAGTTCCAATTTTTTATCGAAATTCTCAATCACTAGGATACAACCCCATTTTTACTTTTCAATAACGTGGCAACCCACCAAATGTCATTTTAGTCTATTTAATTAAAAATCAGAGTATAGTTGTGAATTTTAATACCCATACCACAATGAAATCAATCTTCCATTCATCTTCATCTTCTTCCTATTTTAAAAACTGAACTTTCAATCTCTGCACATTGCTAAAAATATATCTATACATTATATTGTAGGTATGGTTGATGTTACAGAATTCAATGGGTGTGTGAGGGGTGTGGCAAGAGGCAGCCAATCAGAACAGGTTCCTTCTTCTTCAGACTGCAATGTTCTATTCTCCAAACATTACAACTTGCCCTAGCTTGGTGTGAGGATGCAGATATAAATATAGCAGCTCAACATTTTGGTACGTAAATAACACCCAACAGTCTGACACATAGTCCTGACCCTAGAGTAAAATACAATTATCTTATGGTCTGGGTATCAGGAACTAGATTATCAATCTCACAATACCCAGACCTGAAACAACTATTTGTAGATAAGCCAAATCTTTGTTTTGGTATGAGGATTCAATATGGAGCCTCTCATATCACTGGCAGCAACTCACTCTCTCTGTTATGCAAATTGGGATTTTTATTTAATAATGCAATAGTTTTTGCATGTGAATTTAAATGGGACTTATAGAAAGACATTATTTTGTTGCTCTACCAGATATCTCACTTATTTCGTCATGGCAGTGTTTAATAAAAATATAGATTTGTTGTGGTTCTCTTTTTAGTTGTGCACTCTTGGCAGAGTGTTCAATGTATTGGTATGATGTGCAGGAAATCTTTGGTGATGCACATAGTTGTTGTGTTACCCAAGTCATAATTCTTAATGTAGGTATTACCCCCAGTTATGACCATAATTACAATTAAATATGTTTCAACTGAATAAAAATTGATTACATTTAAATTTTTCATGCTGTCATTTACTATAGTGTGGTAAGTATATGAAAATTTTCCTGACTTTTATTATTAGTATTTAGAAATGTATTGTCTTTTATATGCACATTTTTTTTGCAACACTGTTTTTCCTTAAAATAAATAAATAATGTTGTGTTCTGTATAGCAAGCTTTATCTTTCATTTTGGCTGTGCAATGTTATATTTGTTTATGTGTTTAGTTTTCTGTTCATAAAAGTAAAACTTTAAAAATGACTAAAATTTTTAAAAAATTATTGTAACTGTCAAATGGTAAAATAGTATTTATGATACTATGCTTGATGTCACCGCCCATGCACAATGCGTTCGAGAGAAATATTGAAATATTCCTACTACTTGTTTACGAATGGTACAATATTTATAGCCCATGTTTAAATAGCAATTATTGCCTTTTTTACTATTACTTTTGATGTTATTATATGTTTTTTTAAGTTTTTTGTATATTATGAAATAAAAATAGAAAATGATCATGTTGCAGGAGTGAAACATAAAATAGCTAGTCAGATATTTGACAAGCTTGATGACATAGCAATTGCAGAGCAGAGTAAATGTCACCTAGGCGGTGAGAATGCTGTTGTCCTAGCTGAAATGTATCCAGACTGCCTCAATAGGTTCTCTCCAGACACCACTGATCAGCCACATGTACACAGGATATTAATGGTAGCTGATACTAAGGTATGTTTCTTTATATTGCATCAATATTCACAATAGGGTAGTTTCTTGTGTCTAATTTTGTACATTATTCGATATACAATCGAATATAATACGCAAAAGAAACCCTTTTGCGAAAGCAGAATCAAAATTGCTTGAAAATTGAGATCACAATATTTATTTTAAATATTGGTATGAGCAAAATTAGTTGCGTATTGGGAACATATAACTATCTCACTCGCACAACGGCACAGTAATGGACAATTACCCCTTCCAGCAGATTTGAATGGCGTATAAAAATCTTTCGAAGGTTTTAAGTAATGTAAGCTGTTGATTAAATTAATAAGTCATGTCAAGTACCATATTAATTTAGATCAATATTAACATTGTTTTAAGAATATTATTGAAGCAAATAATGTTATGGCGCCCAATGTGGCATAGACATCAACTTCTTCCAATTGATACTAACATACCCTTATTTTTGGCACTGTCCACTTAATAGTGTTTTTATATTATTTGCAGCACATCCCAACATACTACCGTCTCCATGTACTAAAAGAAGACTCTAAAAAAACAAACCGATTGGATATTGAGGTAAGAGCACATATAATAATAATACATATAATTTTAATTTTTTAGAAGCAACTTGCATGTAAATTCTTTCAAACTAACTTTAAATAGATAAGATTGTATGTACCTACTGTCATTGTATATGCTACATAGAAATAGCTGGTGCTACGTTTCTGGTGTGTGTGCTCTTAAGAAATGTATCGATTTTTTTTATTACAGTGTATATTCGTGATAACCTTTAAATGGAGTAATATTACCTAATCTGTAACTTATATTTTTTGTATACCATTGGTTGTCCTTTAAATAAATAAATAAATAAATAAATAAATAAATAAATAAATAAATAAATAAATAAATAAATAAATAAATAAATAAATAAATAAATAAATAAATAAATAAATAAATAAATAAATAAATAAATAAATAAATAAATAAATAAATAAATAAATAAATAAATAAATAAATAAATAAATAAATAAATAAATAAATAAATAAATAAATAAATAAATAAATAAATAAATAAATAAATAAATAAATAAATAAATAAATAAATAAATAAATAAATAAATAAATAAATAAATAAATAAATAAATAAATAAATAAATAAATAAATAAATAAATAAATAAATAAATAAATAAATAAATAAATAAATAAATAAATAAATAAATAAATAAATAAATAAATAAATAAATAAATAAATAAATAAATAAATAAATAAATAAATAAATAAATAAATAAATAAATAAATAAATAAATAAATAAATAAATAAATAAATAAATAAATAAATAAATAAATAAATAAATAAATAAATAAATAAATAAATAAATAAATAAATAAATAAATAAATAAATAAATAAATAAATAAATAAATAAATAAATAAATAAATAAATAAATAAATAAATAAATAAATAAATAAATAAATAAATAAATAAATAAATAAATAAATAAATAAATAAATAAATAAATAAATAAATAAATAAATAAATAAATAAATAAATAAATAAATAAATAAATAAATAAATAAATAAATAAATAAATAAATAAATAAATAAATAAATAAATAAATAAATAAATAAATAAATAAATAAATAAATAAATAAATAAATAAATAAATAAATAAATAAATAAATAAATAAATAAATAAATAAATAAATAAATAAATAAATAAATAAATAAATAAATAAATAAATAAATAAATAAATAAATAAATAAATAAATAAATAAATAAATAAATAAATAAATAAATAAATAAATAAATAAATAAATAAATAAATAAATAAATAAATAAATAAATAAATAAATAAATAAATAAATAAATAAATAAATAAATAAATAAATAAATAAATAAATAAATAAATAAATAAATAAATAAATAAATAAATAAATAAATAAATAAATAAATAAATAAATAAATAAATAAATAAATAAATAAATAAATAAATAAATAAATAAATAAATAAATAAATAAATAAATAAATAAATAAATAAATAAATAAATAAATAAATAAATAAATAAATAAATAAATAAATAAATAAATAAATAAATAAATAAATAAATAAATAAATAAATAAATAAATAAATAAATAAATAAATAAATAAATAAATAAATAAATAAATAAATAAATAAATAAATAAATAAATTAATAAATTAATAAATTAATAAATTAATAAATAAATAAATAAATAAATAAATAAATAAATAAATAAATAAATAAATAAATTAATAAATTAATAAATTAATAAATAAATAAATAAGTGATACCTTTGAAAAAGATTTTAACCTATGCATAGAAATAAAATCATCATAGGATTTGAGGAAGCTGCCATACTTCTTGCAATTATTTACGGACTCATCTTGGTAGGTTTACACCTTAGATGCCAAATTAGACCAGCTTGCTGAACTGACTTCCCCGAGGTGATTGACCCCCCTTAAATTACCATATGCTAGCAAAATACAGGATGGCTTTATTAATTGACAAAACTGAATAATAAATATTATATCTCTGTGAGCATAATTTAATTAATGAATTAATTTTTATTAATAAAATAATAATAGTAAATTTAGTTCTCTTCACGGGCAGGACGACCCAACGGTTATGTTTTAGCATAGACTGTCAAATAGAAATCATATAAATTCAATATTTTCAGGCATTCAAGTCAGAAGTGGAACAAATACTATCAAGTTGCGCATTACCAAACTCCTTATTGGTGACGGGCAACAACTTGCCGACGATTGATGGAGCATCCTCAATACACCAACTCGTGCAGCACTGCGACGCTGATATGCAACATTTCTGTGAGTATGACTATAAATAATAAGTATTTGCTCGCGGCTTCGCCCGTGTAAAATTTATAGACTGGAGAGTGGAGGGGACTTAAAAAAAATTACCTAATGCTGACCTCGATTCAATTTTTAAAAACGCCGATACACGTGTACATTTATTTTTAGAATGAAGAAGAAATGTTGTACTTTCTCACTTTCAAACTGACGAATTTCCATACAACCGTTCATCTCTTATTTTACCTCTAAGGGGTGACATTTTCGAAAATCCTTTGTTAGTGCATGCATAAAACATAAAGAGCATGAACTGCCAAAATTTAAATTCTGTAGCCACAGGGGTTTAGGCTCTGCGTTGATGAATCAGTCAGTTAAACAGAGCAAGTAATTATATATGTATCGATATTAGAGATGTGCCGATTACTACTTTGGCGGACTAGTCGGCTAAGCTGATCACGGTTTTGGAGATTTCCGTGACGCACCACCGTCTACCAGCGTGTTTTGTTTACTTCGCATTTAATCATGTTAAAAATAAAGTCACGTGTATGATTTTTTTTGGAACAATTGCACAATGATTCCCGTAAGTGAAAAGTATTCCCGCGAAATTATCATTTGATAATTTGATAATGATAATTTCTCGTAGTAGGCAGGGAAAAACAGCAAATACTACAAGTATGAACAACCATATTAAATACCTACATCCAACCTCATACCTCAGTTAGGTTCTGCAATCAAGGTTTGTTTAATGTAATTCCATATACATACATTTTATCGAGAAATACATACAAAGTAAGAAGCTGCATAGTCGGAGCTCCGTGCCGAATACTTTATAGTGGCCGGATAGTCGGCACATCTCTAATAGATGGATGATAGCCATTGTTAAATATTAATTATCCTTTGTATTCTAATTGGGACTATACAAGTTGTTTAATGATCGTTTAAATTCATTTGATTTCATAACTGTTTGCGTAAGCCAGTTATAATCTGTGATTTTATGTTATATATTATATATCAGCGATAGCCTAGTTAGTTGCGGTACGGACTGTCAAGACGAAAGTCGTAGGTTCGAAACCCAAGTGGCATACACATCTGACTTTTCTAAAGTTATGTGTGTATTAAAATGTTAATTATCGCTTGCTTTAACGGTGAAGGAAAACATCGTGAGGAAACCTGCATATCTGAGAGTTTTTCGAAGGTATGAGAAGTCTGCCAACCCGCATTAGGCCAGCGTGGTGGACTAAGGCCTAATCCCTCTCATTAGTAGAGGAGGCCCGTGCCCAGCAGTGGGACAATGTTTAATACAGGGCTAGTATTATTTATATTATTATATTTATAATATCAAACACTTTATTTGCAGTAACGACCCGTATATGGCGGCAAGCGGTGTCATTGTGCAGCGCGTCTCGGGAGTTCTGCTCCTACCCTCACAGCACTTCGAACACCTGCGCCACCACCGTACAGAGATACCTCAACACTGCACTCTACCGTCTGCGGTACGGAGATGGGTTCTACCATCACATACTCACTGTTATAGCTGAGCAGTTTACAGATAACAAATAACCAAAGCCACACACAGTGCAGTGTGTTTCAGGACTGTGTTCGAACCCATATACAAATAAGAGAGGTTTATTAATAAATTAAGGGTAATTAAAAATAAGTTTATCACACGATCCAAAAATCTAAGTAAAAATTTGCCTCAAAAATGTACCTAAGATGTTATCATGCAAATTTGGTATACATTCGGTGTCTACTTGACTTTTGGTCTGGGGCTTATTATTTCTTGTGCAGTAGCATGTATTTTTTACGAAACACGTATCTGGCAGCAAAAAAACAGTTAATATAAATTTGGTATCATTTTATACCTGAATATTACTCAAGTTACACAGCTGTAAATTAAACACAGGAAACTACCTAGTGCCAAGTAGGGCAATCATTTGTATGGGATTTTGTAATGAGATGTGCTCGGAATTGAATATTCAAAGGAAATTAACGCAAGTCAAGCGGTTGGTCATAAACACGAAGACAAATTTCTGCAACCAATATTATAAGATCACTATGTAATAATAGCATAGATTATATAAATGATAGATAAGAAATACACTATTTATCTTAAGATATGATTTCTTAAGAATAATCATGTTTTAAAGTATCGTGTTTCAACGTTTACGAGTTTTGCATGTTTTGATTGTTATTAGATATCGTTGTAGTTGAAAATTGTAGAAAACTACAAATTGAGTGCCTTAAATTGAACTTTGTCTTCCGAATGAGTTAGATATTATTCCATGATATTATTTTGATTTTATTAATTTTTGTTAATATTAAGAGTTCAATCGTTAAACATGTGTTTTATTTCAAAACTGTAAGTTACTGAGAAATAGACGTTGTTATTTTTTTTAAATATGCACTTTTTTAATATTCGCTTCTAAGTCTTCCTTGAAGAACATGTCATTTGGTTGTAAATAAAGATAAAAACTGTCATGGTTTTTTACACAAATGTCATGTATGTTTTCATAAATAATAAAAAATATGTCAATTATTAATATTTGTGTTTTATTTGAATTACATTCCAAAACTGATTATTTCCATTATAACTCATCCTCTAACGACATATTTCCGTATATAGTATAATACTCTTTGATATTTACCCTTGAACCATAGGGACCCAGTGGCTTTGCAAGTACTTATCAGAAGAAATGTCTTGTCAAATCTAACCTTCGATATATTGAAAGAATAAACTGAAGACTTGGCTTTTAGGACTTATTGAAAAAAAAACTTTTTTACACGATGGACGAGGCTGTATGGGCTGGAACCCTTTGCCTTCCCATTACAAGGGAAAAAGGATAATAAATAAAGGCCCTAAACACGATACGGCTGTTGTAAGCTGTTGACGAGTTGAGTGGTCTGCAGTGGCTCTCGCAGCAGCATCAGGTCCAACTCACCATAATATTGCATTGTCATGAGGTTTATGCATAAATACAAAATTGCAGTCTATTCCTAGTTAACGGAAGGCAGCAGCTTTGCTGTGCCCTGGCATTGCAGAAGTCTATGGGCGGCGGTGACTACTTACCATCAGGAAGCCCATCTGCTCGTCTGAGTATCGATGCACTAAAAAAAAAATATACGGGCTACGAGAACTGGTTCAAAATTCAGTAGCAAATGTTGACGCTAAACAAACGTACAAACATTGCAAGTAAAATAAAAGCTTCTAAAAAGCTCAACTGCCATAGTCACACGATACACCAATCGCTTTGCGTCAGTACTTTTTTCTTTGGGCACACTTCACTCAAATCGTGAAGGTCACTGACGGGCTTAAAACCTTATTATGGATACGGATGCACTCGCATCGTCCTAGTTGGGAGCGAAAGGCCTGTCTTAAAGGTGTGTTAAGCGGCCCCGTTTTCATCGCCTTCCTGTTGTACTCGTATTTATGTGGGAATTAAGTTCATGGCGGCAAATATTAAAACCATAAATTGCACTGCTCTTGTTATAATTTACTAGCTGGTAGTAATTTATAACAAGTGCGTAGTAGTGCGTGGTAGTTATTTTTGAAATAAAATGTAAGGTATAAAGGTAGTAAGGTATAAGGTATAAAAAATGGAGTCATATTAATCTATTACATCTTTCTATAGTTTGCTGTCCCACGGGAACCGTACTTTTTTCCGGGATTAAAAGAAGCCTTTGTGCTATTCCAGAATCTAGATTATATATAATCTGACTGGGTAACCTAGAGTTGCCAACCGTCCTTTTTTCCCAGGACATGTCCTGGTTTTTAGAGTATCCTGGGATGTCCTGGATAGTTATTAAGCAGCGTCCTGGATTTTTAAAGCGCCCTGATAAGGTCCTGCATTTTAAAATTCGCACACCACCTTTCCAATTAGGTATTACTTTAGGGGCGGCGTATCGGCTCGCAAGTGTTTACGCTATTTTAAAATAAAGATGCGTCCTGTTTTTAAACTGAATTGTCCTGGTTTTTCTAACTTCAAATCCTGGTATTTGAATTCCGGGGTTGGTAATCCTACAGTGTAACCAGATCTGCCGGTCTACTCTGTAACACCTGTATAATCAAGAAGTAACATATTTACAACTACTGTAATCTTTGCCAGTGGACTAGGAGTAATATATCTGAATACCTCAATTTACTTTGTAAAATAGATCTGCCTGTTACACCAATTTAAAATTGTAATATAACCAAAAATTTCCCGTACCGGGAATCGAACCCGAGCCTCCTGGGTGAAAGCCAGGTATCCTAGCCACTAGACCATACGGGAGTTACGATCACTGTCTTGTATTTGCTACACATTCATTAAACCGACTTCTCAGCTGTATAGTACTTTATTGTATGTCCACTTGATACCACATTTAAATGGAAATAATATGATATTATTTTTAGGGTTTTGATTTCAATTTAAAAATTGCATAACTATTACTATTTGTATTTACCTTTAATTTTTCGCAGATGATTTAGGTAGAGTCATTTTTGGTGTCGCCTGTAAAGCTCGATACCAAAACACGGCCGAATGTAGTGCAAGTGTGTTGGAGTAGTCAAATCATATATTCTGCTTAATAATTATACCTTGTTTATGTATTTGTTCATTTATTTCTATTAAAGTCTATCAACTACTTTCGGATCAACAAAAAACTTTACATTTAGGTACATTTGACGTAAACACCCGACATATAATAATGTGGTTATAATTTTTTTAGGAGCATGTTTAAATAATAGTACCTATCATGAATAATTTGTTAAATATTGGGTAGCAAATATATTAGTATAAGTACACACGTAAATAAACTTAATTAAACATGCACACATGTCTGTACTCTACAACTCTCCTATGTAGAGTTGCAACGAGTATGTTCATATTTAAGTAACATTTTTTTCCATCCCAAGAAATGATGGACATATCATTACTAATATTAACTGAACGGTTCAGCCGTTCTGGCGTGATCGATTAACAAACATCCATCCATCCATCCAACTAAACATTCGCATTTTTAATATTAGTAATGATATGTCCATCATTTCTCGGGATGGAATTTTTTTTAATTTAAATATGAACATACTCGTTGCAACTCTACATAGGAGAGTTGTAGAGTACAGACATGTGTGCATGTTTAATTAAGTTTATTTACGTGTGTACTTATACTAATATATTTGCTACCCAATATTTAACAAATTATTCATGATAGGTACTATTATTTAAACATGCTCCTAAAAAAATTATAACCACATTATTATATGTCGGGTGTTTACGTCAAATGTACCTAAATGTAAAGTTTTTTGTTGATCCGAAAGTAGTTGATAGACTTTAATAGAAATAAATGAACAAATACATAAACAAGGTATAATTATTAAGCAGAATATATGATTTGACTACTCCAACACACTTGCACTACATTCGGCCGTGTTTTGGTATCGAGCTTTACAGGCGACACCAAAAATGACTCTACCTAAATCATCTGCGAAAAATTAAAGGTAAATACAAATAGTAATAGTTATGCAATTTTTAAATTGAAATCAAAACCCTAAAAATAATATCATATTATTTCCATTTAAATGTGGTATCAAGTGGACATACAATAAAGTACTATACAGCTGAGAAGTCGGTTTAATGAATGTGTAGCAAATACAAGACAGTGATCGTAACTCCCGTATGGTCTAGTGGCTAGGATACCTGGCTTTCACCCAGGAGGCTCGGGTTCGATTCCCGGTACGGGAAATTTTTGGTTATATTACAATTTTAAATTGGTGTAACAGGCAGATCTATTTTACAAAGTAAATTGAGGTATTCAGATATATTACTCCTAGTCCACTGGCAAAGATTACAGTTGTAAATATGTTACTGCTTGATTATAATTATGTGCAGACGCATATTTAAATTATTATAGTTTTTGACTGGTTTGTTTATCAGAATTTCTCGAATAGCCCATCGACATATAAAGAACTCGTATATTTATAAGTCGAAGAAACAGCTTTCGTTTGGTGTTCCACTTTAGTTGTTTTCGATTTGTATTCAAACAAATTTACTGTTTGATATTGACTTTAGTTCCCAGTATTTACAGAACTGTTTCTATTGCAATGTTGTTTGTCTAAATTGATTTATGGATTTGTTATCTTCTTCAGCCTATATATCCACCCAATGCTGAGTGTAGGCCTCTTGCATTGCACGCCATTTAGTTCTATCTAGGGCAGAGCTCATCCAGCTTCTTCCCGCCACGTGGACTACGTCGTCGGTCCACCTCATCAAAGGCCTGCCCCGGTTTCTATGACCAGTTCTTGGTCTCCATTCCAGTACAGCTTTGCACCATCTGCCATCATTCCTGCGGCATACGGCATATGTGTGGAATTTGTTATATAAAGTACTTAAAAGTGACAGCTGACGCTTGAATTTAAAGTAGGTGATCCCAAAAAGCATGTGATACATGTTTAGAAAAAGCTAGAACAGTATCTTCCAAATAGAAAGCTATATCATTGGAGACACAAAGTTGGCAGTCGGCGCCGTTAGCGAACTCTCTAATTACTCACACTTACAACTGAATTCCAATACTATAGACTTACTGACATGATTATCATACCATAATATCACCACAGGTAGAAGTAAAATGTGACCTTATCAAGATAATACACCTGTAATCGGTTCCTATGTGATTATTGGTTTAATATAATGCGGGTTGTAAATTGAAATTGAATATAATAATAATAAATAACACCCAACAGTCACACACATAGCACAGATCCCACACAAGATACGAGTCTTGTGTCGTGGGCAGTGAGCCTGTATATTATCGTAGGTATCAGGAACTAAGAAAGATTCTCGGTCTCACAACACAGACCCCGGATACAAATATCTATCTGTCACACAAACATTTGTCGCGGTGCGGGAATCGAAACAACGGCCTCTCGTTTCACAGCCGGCTACTCGCCCGGAGCACGGAGGCTGTCAATATGCAATGTTACGAATTAATTAATTAGGTAAACCAGATTAATTCTAATCTTTGTAAGTCATTAGTTTTTGTAAAAAGTAATTATCGTCCCGGATATATACCTACATTACTTTTTCACTGCTAAGCATTAATGAGTACTGCGTTATGAGTGCTATACACACGAAACTAACACTTACGGTTCTCTTGTTTTTCGTAGTCTAAGCCGCTAATTGCATATTCCGCGAATAAGGGCAAATAAAAATGTTCCGTTGTACCGTTTAACAGAGTCGTTTACAAGTGCGCAATACAGTTAGTTGAAAGCTCGACGCAAGCGCATCGACTTATGCGACAGCTTGTTTGATCGTTATTTAAACAACTTTTACAGACATTGTAGTGTGGTACAAATCCCGTATTTATTTATTAACGTTAGTTTTACAGACACATGAAGTATATTTACACTATCAAACTTTTTGAGTTGACTAAGCAGAATAAATAATTTACTGTTATAAATAAGCCAAATATTAACATTTTTTTATGAACAATAAGCACAGTACTAAAAATAAACGTATTTATCTCGAAGCAGAGTTCATATTTCGCGAATAGGTTATTGGGTCACTGTTGATTTAAGCCTCCGGCTGTCATTTAGTACACATGCCAGCTAAAAAAACAATAGGTAACTTGTGAAACATGGTCATGTATGCGGCATGATTGTTTATATACCGACCTACTTTTTAATGTAAAGTGTACACTTAAAACATTCGTAGCACATAATGAGCTTTTAAAGCTATATTATACGTACGCATGCTACACACTAATGTTTGTATATATGGAATGAAATTATGTGTCAAATCAAATTAATCATTATTTTATAATTAGGCCACTAGGGACACTATTACCATGTAATGATTATATTTGAATTAATCTCATCAACCATTTTTACTTTTTAATTATATACATGTAGACTACATCTTTCTTAGAAATATCTGTACATTTGATCTGCTGTTCTTATATATTCCTGTTTAGTTGATGCGGATGATGCGGTTTGTGGAAGCTACTCTGGCTGTACCGCTATGTGGGCGAATAAATAAAAGATGCAGCGGAGAACGGCGACATAGCGGGTCCCGCGTCCGTGGCTGAGACTCAGTGCGTTTGTAGACACCTTCCGGGATGGTCAACTACAGGCGAGTGGTATGTGAGGTGGTAGCGGTGGCCGCGCTCGTGGTGGCGACGCTGGCCGCGCCCGTGCCCGACTGTAAGCACTCCACGCACTACGACCAGCGGCAGAACGGGACCGACAACGTCAGGGTTCACGTCGATGGCGTCGTCGTCGCCGTGATGCCGGCAGAATCTCTCGCGGAATCCTTACTCTCTGCACTACCTGACTTCTCAGAATTTCTTGAAGAAGATGACTTCGAAATACAAAAACCCAAGCCGCCACAAAACGAAGTGCTGAGCCCTCCTAGTAATCCTGTTGCACCGTCTAAACCTGAAGAAAAACCTCAGACCGTCCCCGAGAAGGAAGAGTCACCTTTGTCTGCGCCTATAAAACCCACCGAAGTGCCTAGCTCAGAAGCCACTTCGACAGCACAACCGACGAAAAGTCAGAAAAAGGATCAATATCTCAAACAAAGAAAAGCTCAAAGGTATTTATTTTTTGTATCTTAAATATACCAAACTATATTAGTTTAACAAAAAAAGGTAAATAAATAATAATAGGTTTCTTCTTAAAGTTGCACCAACTTTCCCAAAAATATGATCTCAAGAAATATTTCTGCAATATAATTTAAATTTAACTGTGATATTTGACACATTCATTAACAACTCAAACTTTAATAAGTATTTAAAATTGGAACAACAGGAAGGCACGTTATGTTTATTGCATAATATTAATGTAATATTTTCTTCCGCAGAGTAAAGAATTATTTGGCCAGCTTCCTGATGCCGCTTCTGAGAAAAAACCGCCACCATTGAATAATGATTTGACTGCCTTATTTACGAAGAAGGAATAAATAGATACTATTCCTACAGATGGCCACAACCTGCCTTAAATGTATTAGGTTAATATTTATATGTCTGTGAGAGCCAACGAATGCATTTATTCTAGTAAAATAAGTTAGTTACGTAATAATTATTTGTAAATTGTTTCGTTGAAAATAAAATTGTGATTTTTATTGAAAAACCCATATATGTTTGTTTCATTTCCAATTCGTATTTGCGTATCGACAATACTTCTTTACTGATTAATTAATTGTGATTTAAGAGATTACTGTAACCGTTACCTGGCTGATCTCGAAACTACGATATATTTTTTATAAAAGAGCATTAATTGCTTTTGCAGGAATTGAAATGGTCGAATTTGATTTGCCTCTTTAAAAAATGATAACTAATTTATTTATAATTTTTAATGCTCATATTGTTAAGCCTATTAGATTTTGAAACTTGTGTTTACTTAATTTGAACAAATATGACTTTGTGAGAAGAAGTAGGCAATATTATCACAATGAAAACTCAATATTTTTTAATCAGAACTTATTACAATTTATTTTAATTTTTATAATCAAAATAAATTGAGTCACAATCTTAAGATATATCATTATAAGTTTTTAGCCAAGAAACAAGTGGGTTGAGACTTGAAATAATCTATTGTAAAACACATAACTTTCGTTATTGCATGGGAACAAGTGGAACGGGATTTTGTATTCGCTATCAAAACATTGGCCGACAAGCTCTTACAATGCTCTAAAGTAGTCTAAAGGAAAAAGCTGCTTCATAGGTAGCCAGTTTCCTTTTACCACCCTATTGACAATTTACCGTTAAAGACGCGGACGTACTACGCCAATGAAAGTAACCTTATCATCCTCATTAAGTCAATGATTAATAGCTGCTGTAGTTCAGTGGCGTACTTAGCCCGGAGCGGCGAAATTTATATTAATTGTAGTGTACAAAAATAATATGAATGTAATGGCTGATAAAAACACTGTCTCATTCTTCAAATTACACTAACTTCTCTGAACTGTTTTACATGTGTTAAATATGTAGGTACTAATTAAATGGACTGCCTCGGTGGCGCAGTTGTAATTGCGTATGCGTTACGACTGCTGTGCTGAGGTCTCGGGTTCGATCCCCGGGTCGGGTAAAGTGATATTGGGTTTTTCTATCTAGAAATTCCTCAGTATTAGCCCGGAGTCTGGAAAATGTGCCCGTTATGGCGATAGGCTCGCCCCCTATCACATTATGGGACCGAAATTCGGCGAAAAGTGGGTGTACTAGTTACACCTCTGCCTACCCCTTCGGGGATTACAGGCGTGAGTGTATGTGTGTGTGTGTACTATTTAAATCTAAGCAGATGTTCTAATAACCTGAATATGATTTCTTTCTTAATTAACATAGAAAATGAAGTATAAACAAATGAAGAAAGACGACTCGGATTACTTTGGAAAGCAGAGGGAGAATGTTCTTATTGAATAAAAGATTCAGTTCGATGTTATATATTTTTTTATCCTGGCACGGCAATGTGACCACACTGCTCCTGATGGAAAGCGTAGTGCCGTCCATTTAGAGTATTAAGTAGCGAGAAACAATCTATCCCTCGCTGCTTAACACAATTATGCCGACCTGCTGTGTAGCTTCTTCACACTACGCTATGGGGCAAGGAGGTGAAAAATCGTTCGAGGCTCTAGTGTCAGAGTACTCAGAAGGCCGCAAAACGGCCAAATATCGAACCCCAACTCTAGACCCCCGTCATAAACCGGAGGTACACTGGCTGAACCGGAACGCGACACACTTTCGTGTCGTCACCACTGTTGCGGGTTTTACACCCTCTGTATCCCGTTTTCTAATAAAATTAAATATTTTTGAATAGTATGTCCAGAAATCTATTTCTGAATACCTACAAGGTTTAATTAAGATGCACCCCGTACGAGGTTTAAAGATCTGCATAATTTGAAAATTGCAAATTTCTCAAAGCGCATATCGTTGACTACTGTAAAGTAAGCGGTATATTTATTTACGAAACATGTCACAGTTAGACGCAGACAAAGTTAGTCGATTTTTTTATACCACAATCGTAAATAAGCTTACGGCCCGCCTGATGGTAAGAATATATGTGTAAAGTTGCGTATGCGTATAATTAATTAATAATAATAAAAATACTAGCCCTGTATTAAACATTGTCCCACTGCTGGGCAGAGAGAGGTTAGGCCTTAGTCCACCACGCTGGCCTAATGCAGGTTAGTAGACTTCACATATCTGCAATAAAAATAAAAATAAAATAAATAAATAAAATAAATATCTTCGAAATTCTTATGAGAATTTTCAGGTATGCAGGTTGCCTCACGATGTTTTTCTTCACCGTTTAAGCAAGCGATATATATACACGTAACTTTAGAAAAGCCATTTGGGTTTCGAACATACGACTTTCGTCTTGACAGTCCGTACCGCAACCAACTAGGCTATCGCTTGCTTACAATTACTGTAATTAAATGTATTGTGGTATGTTAACGTTAGGAGCGCAAGAGCGACACAGTATTCCTTGCCCTACTCCGCTCATACCACAAGAGAGCCACTGAACATGAGTAGCCCTTGTCCATGATCGGTCTAACATTGTCTTACAAGTTTTTATCACGTAGCGATTTCCAAGATTCATCTGTAGGTGCCGTTTACATTGATTTCAGTGCAGATGGAACGGGAAAATATAACGGGATTTGTTAATGTAAACTAACTGTGCTTACAAGATGTCCCTTGGTTTTATAACTATAAATACTAGTAGTAATACAGTACCTACCATGATTACTTATATTTTGACTACACGAGAAATCTGCTAATTAATGAAGGTGACGTAGTTGCCAATACAACGCTAAACACGCATTAGGTGTATTAATATAAAAGGTAAAACTGAAATATTTACACATTATATGCAGCGCAGATTAATGATTTTTATTAAAAATGAAAACTTTTTTTCAGAATCAAGAATACGTTTTTTTTTTTATGTTTTTTTATAGCATAGTCCGACAAACGAGCCAGTGGGTCACCTGATGTTAAGTGATCTCCACCGCCCATGAACATCCACAATACTGAAAGTGTCATGTTTGCGCTGTCGGCCTTGAAGGACAGGAATATAAATTAGGGAAGGGAAGGGGGAATCTGGCCCTCCGGATTCACTTACCATACGAAACACGACAGTAAACTGTCACTTTACGTTGGTTTTCTGTGAGACAGTGGTACTACCCCGGTCGAGCCGGCCCATTCATTCATTCATGCTGTAGACAAATATGTCTACAGCGTGGCTCTACCACTTCTAAGTACTTACCAAAATGTATTTTATGATGTTGTAAAGACCCAGAGAATGTAACCGCTATTAGCAAGATCAATGTAATATTTTTTACTTTATAAAATTTCTTTATGTGCCAATGACAGGGCAAAAATATCTTTTTTAAAATGGAACACTTGTATTCAAGCAATAATTATGTTATTTACTTTTATAGTTTTGCGACCATATTCACGTGCTTTTAAAATGTTATTTACGGTATTCAATTCGAGAGTGAATATGTTTAAATTAATATAATCAAAATTGATAAAAAATTGTGTTATAATAAACACATTAGTAGTGCTGGACTGAATTAAAATAGCTGAATCATAAAATATTTTTTACTTTTTTATCTATAAATAATAATGTACTTGCACATTACTTTTAATTTTATTTCAATTGTTGCAATAAAATGCAATATGTATTGCATTTTTTTGCAATGTTATGCATGGTAGGAAAATTGTGTGTTTATTTGATTTTGTCAGCAGCTCCGCTTGATTAGTTTTAATGGTACGCCCGTCAGGAACTTTTTTCAATACAATAAATAAACCACCAATATAACCAAACACCAGTCAAAAGTGTCAGTCACGCTGTAGTTTTAGCTGTTTGGCTCTGCGTAGAGATGTTGGATCACTACGCATCTTCTAACGCATTTATCACGGGGAATGTTCCGAGGAATTGTTTGGATTGATCCCGACCGCTGAATTTCACTATCGGACATCGCGCCAAAACCTACAATTCCATCCACACCACCTCGATGTTCAGCGTTCTTCAAAAGCGCAGTTTTTAAGGCATTGTCTTTCCGAACTTTTACGACATGGGAACCTTCAAGAAGAGAGCATATTCTTTCCTGAAATGCCAGCAACGCTTTTCAAGGCCTCTGGTGTTGAAGATGTTCATAGGCGGCGGTGATCACTTTCCAGCAGATGAGCCTCCGCCCGTATGTATAATAGTTAATATAAAAATGTTATAAATATAACAACAACAATAGTAATCAAAAGTGATCATTATAACAATAAATATGTGACAATAATATTATCTGTATATATAAAAGAAGAAACTGACTGACTGATCGATCTACGCACAGTCATAACGGCTGAGGTTAGAGATTTGAAATTTTGACAGTAGGTACCTTTTATGACGTAGAGACTAAGGAAGGGTTTTTGGAAATACCACCCCTAAGGGGGTAAAATAGGGGATGATAGTTTGTATGAAAATCCGTATTTTTTGAAGTTAAGCGCATGAAAATTGGTATTTTGTATTGTATACTTTTTCTCCCAAATATGACCTCCACCCAGGCGAAGCCGCGAGCAACAGCTAGTTTTAAACATATATTTTGATATACTTGAACGGAAATAACCTTTTTATCCAGATCACAAATGAACTTTTTTCGATATTCCAAGAAAACTTTGCCAGCTACCGTGTTTCTTCCTACCTATGATCCTGGGTACTTTAGGCGTAGTGTCAAAAAGCTACACAGCAGGCCGGCGTGAATGTGTTGATTAGCGAGATATAGATTTTCTGTCGCTACTTGATACTTAAACTGGATGACACCTCGCTTACCATCAGGTGCGGTGTGATCACTTTGCCGTGTCAGGATAAACAAACGTAAAAATACACAACACAGATAATATACATGTGTGTCAGTGAAACACGGTTATCGTATGACCCGCGGTCACTGTCAGAGATGACTCTACCGCTACCGCCATTCCATTGCAGGTCCATTGCACTTTAGGTCACGGTGCGTTATTTATAATATACCTATTTTGTGATAAATAGAAACAAGTGAAAACGCTTAAGATAGATTCCGCGATAGTAGATGGTGCAACTTTCAAGTTTTCGCACGCTAGCGCTCGGTCGCTGCACACAATGTCAGCACCGGCAAACGTGACCTTTACCTACTATTCGTCATAAAAGTTTGATAGTCCGATGCTCAATATTTAGTACCATGAACTATCATATTAATATGCATTCGCATATGAATGGACAGGTCTACTCCGGAGTAATAAAGGTCCACACATTATTCGTGTCGTGTTAACCGTTACAGTGTGCTCGATTCGAGCGTCAGACTGGTTCGCGGATAGCCAGTAAAAGCGGCGCGGGAGTATGCGGCCGGCAGTCAGCGCATAGGAGATCTCTCAGCCGCACGCATCATGTTCCTTGTACTAACGTGCCTGATAGCGTTTGCAGCCGCTGCGCCGGCCACATACGACCAACGACAAGACGGCGAATTCAACTTACGCGCCGACGTAGAAAATGTTCTTTTCGTTGTTGCATATCCACAAAAAGTTAACTTTCCTTTGGATATCCTTGAAGACTTTATGAAAAGTGGTAAACGACACGGAAGTCAGCCTCAGATACAGGACAGAGCGGATGTTCAAGTTATGGAAGCATTTGTAGAACCGAGCACCCCATATCGAGTAGAAATCGGTACTGGAAGTCGAAATGCTGAAGGTGGTGGGCGAGCTGTAGAAGTTATCATTGCTAGCAGACGTCACCTTGACGAGCCTCACACCGAAAAAGATGAATTGAAGCTGCTGGGCGCGACCGAGCAATGTGGACCGGATAGCGAGCGTGACCCTGTCACTCTCACGTGCCGACTTCGAACACAGCCCGAGCCCAGTGTGGAGGTGCAGCCGAACGAAAATAAAAAAGAAGAAAATATTTCATCACCACTCACGCCAGAAGTGATCCCCTCGTAACTATATACCCGTATTCCCTGTTGTATAAGTTAATTTATTTTGAACTTCCATAATTGCGCAGATATAGTTTGTAATTAAATTATTGATTTGTATTATATTTAAGTACTTAAGTAAAAAATGAGACATAACCTCTTGTTTGATTGATGGCTTTAAATAGAATATCTTCAAATAATAATTACTAGTAGTCTGATGTAGAAACTTGTTAATTTACATAATTTCGCTCATCTTAAAATGCATATTATATTAAATGAATATGCTTAATAACTATATAATAATAAATTATTAAGCTTAATAACAATGTAAATAATAATATTACAATTATCTACCGTGCCCGTATGTGTTGGCTTTGGTTCCACGGACACCTTCCAAAAGCCCGGGACTCTATAGTCCTGAAATAACGGCAAGACAAACATAAGTAATAATAATAAATGAATATATTTAATGTGTTGTATATTCTACCCGTGAATATACATAATAACAACGATTTCTATAAAGAAAATCCAGTATGCAAGTAATATCAAAAGATTTTTCTCCTTTGTGAGTATGTTTTATGCATATGACCTTGTCGAGTTGAGCGTTGTACGGCCACAACAAGAAATACTGACGAGAGAAGATGCAGACTTTTATTCAATTTTTATTTCGCAGGATTTATGTTACTTGATACACTGAAAATTAGCAGTAAAGTTAGCAAACTAGGTTCTTACTGATAGGCACATAGTAGTTTATCTATACCGTGTATGTACAGCGAGTTGAAACACACTTTTGGATACGGATGTCGTGTAATTGTGATAGTAATCATTTCTACTACATAGCCAATTATGTTATTAAAAGGACCATATGTGTGTTACCTATACAAAACGTGTACGTAGTAAGGCATCAAAACGTCATATTCCAATTATGTATATGCAATGGCTATGTTAATGTATTTTGTATGAAGAAATTTGTTTCATCAATGAATACGAATATTCTCATATTTAAACACATCGTAGCACCAAAGAATAAGCTTTTGAACTAATCATTTTGATTTTTCCGAATATTTTGACTGTATTCAAATACGGAAGACAAGCTTTTGCTCGCGGCTCCGCCCGCGTGGACGTCATGTTTGGAAGAAAAAGTGTACAATACAAAATACCAATTTTCATGCACTTAAAAAATGACGGATTTTCATCCAAAATTTCATCCCCTATTTTACCCCTTTGTGGGTGGAATTTCCAATAATCCTGAAAATTATATTTTTATTTTTAACTAAAATGCCAAGTACTAATTTTCATGAATTTAACTTCAAAAATGACGGATTTTCATACAAACTACCATCCCCTACTTTACCCCCTTAGGGGTGGTATTTCCAAAAACCCTTCCTTAGTGGATGCCTACGTAATAAAAGGTACCTACTGTCAAAATTTCAAGTCTCTGACCCCAGCCGTTTGGGCTGTGCGTTGATCGATCAGTCAGTCAGTTTCTTCTTTTATATATACAGATATAAGCATTTTAAAGTCCAGCTAGAGAAATCGCGCTATCCTCACAAATGACGTCACTTATGACCACATACATATTCCATACTGACACTCGCTTTGCTAGAAGAGAACAGAGTATGTTTCCCTAACCCGACCAAAAACTTCTAACCGATTAAAATAATTTCCTCAATATATATTTAATCATATTTTTCATTAAAAGTGTTATTTATAAGAATTCAAACACATGTCCGATATTTGATAGGACAGCCTCTGTGGCGCAGCGGGCTCTGAAACGAGAGGCCGTGGGTTCGATTCCGCACAGAGATAAATGTTTGTGACAGATAAATATCTGGGTGTTAGTGAATCGTACTTCCTCGCAGTTGATACACACGATACAGGTTTGACCTAGTCAGGACAATGTGTGTGACAGTTTGGTGTATTCAGGGAATGGGACCTAATTTGCCTCGGTGGCGCAGTTGTAATTGCGCATGCGTTACAACTGCTGTGCTGAGGTCTCGGGTTCGATCATCAGTATTAACCCGGAGTCTGGAATGGTGCCGGTGTGGCGATAGGCTCGCCCCCTATCACATTATAGGACCGAAATTCGGCGAAAAGTGGGTGTACTTGTTACACCTCTGCCTACCCCTTCGGGGATTACAGGCGTGAGTGTATATGTATATGTATGGGACCTAATTTGCACATTCGACTTTGTTTTAATAGCAACTTGCTTTATATATTTCGAAGGTATACTTTGGTTATACGGTATTTGTATGGCAACCTACACTTCCTATCATCAATAAAAACCTGGCCCCCGACTACTAATTTGGCATTATGAGTGATCATAGGTAAATATGATAAGTTACTATCCGATGGCCCACCTATTCGTTTGTCCGTTCTTACATAAAAATATTTTTTATACAGTGAAAGTAGTGAAAATCCACACACTTCTCGGAGCTTCATTATAAATGTAAATATCTCTATTTTGACATCATTATTAGAAAGGATATTTTAATGATACTTTCTCGTTACTCCAATCGTATATTGAAAAGTTTCAACATACAAGCATTTGCACACGGCTAGGCCCGCGTAAAAATAATACAAATGTGTACATTTATTTCTAACCAAAATCACGTAGGTATACGAAATTTCTTTGAAAGTGACTTTCATACAATCCCTTATTTTACCGCCTTAGGGGTAAAATTTTCGAAAACCTTTGGTAATAGATGCTTCCAACATAAAGAGCATCAACTGCCACAAGTTTGTGCCCCCAGGGGTTTAGGCTCTGCGTTGATCAATCAGTTAACGTGATATCAATAAATATTAATTAATTTCAATTCTGAATACAGGAAGTCTATATTTCACAACAAAATTCATAATATAGTTTGTCTCGTTTTGGAGCGCGGAAAGTCCCGTTTGCGAAAAAGTGACGGAGATATCACGCTTCTAACTATCGGAGATCAAACCAAATAGTTCTTAGTAAAATGAATAGATGGCATTAGTGGGCGGACAAGGTATTTGGAACATATTGTTTCTTCGACAGTTCGTGTCTATAGAATATAAGTCAATGGTCAATCAGGGCAAGTAATTAGGTATGTACAGATTGACAGCATGTTTTCTACAATCTTATGCTTATAGATATATATTATACGTTAAGAAGTTTCATTATTTGACTTTGTAGTCAGTCATTAGATCTCAACCAAGTTTATATGGAAACATAATGCAGGTAAACCCTATCAAACAAAACATATTTGTCAAAATTAGTTTACAGATTAGAAATCGATACACATTAGAGATGTCGCGAATATTGACTTTATCGATTATTCGGCATTCTTTATGACATTTACGGGGGCTATATTATTATTATTTATTCATGGCCATGGATACATGTCCTTCAGCCGGATACATTGTCACACTTACGGGGGAATTTATCAGGGTTGCCATCTATATAACTCTTTAATTTGTAGACAAGTAAAGGGAACACAAACCTGTGGAATGTTATTTCTGTGAATATCGCATATATATTTATTCGAACGGATGATACCATATTTAATATCATTGATTCGAACTATGACATTTGTCGTAAATCGCACACTCGTATAAGGTCTGGATTACTAGGTATAAATAAACATACACTTTGCTCACTAACTTTAATAAACAACAGAGACGGTTGGTTGTCATTTATGACATTATTAAGTCCTACAACTATTATTTTCGTACTATTATTGGCCTTCGTTGAATAATATATTCGACTATTGGCTTGAACTGATAAAATATCGAATAATGTCTAATCTAAGTCTAACCATCTCTAATGTAAGTTCTTTAAAAAATACAAACTCAATTGAGTAATTTTTCCTTATTGAAAGTCATCTAAAAAGGTATTTAGGCCTATTGCTTGCCCTTTGCTGCTCATGACATCATTGGAGATAGGTACTATAAATTGGAGAAACTGTTCTATTAGTTCGTAAGTATTATAAAAAAATAAAATTTTACTCTCTACCGTTTGCCTATCTGTTTGCAAAATTCCAATAAACAAACATGCTGTAAAAATCATTTTTATTGGCAAATACAATATCACGAGGGCGGAGTCGCGGGCATAGCTATTTCAGTAAAAGCGCAATGAAATATTAAATAACAATAAAGATATGCAATATACTTAGATAAACATTATCTCCGAACTTGACGTCTGATAACCTAAATATTAATGCGTTTATAACTATATTGAGTACAGAGGTGACTGATGAGTCACAGTAATTCCACATATAAAACTAGGAATAAAGATATTATTTATAGAAGACTAAATCATGCGTTTTTTGGTGATGATTTTATATGAAACATCAACGGCAATGCCATATTAGTGGTAGATTAATACTAACAGTAGTAACAATGTAAAGTCTCTCTTTTTTTATATTTTGAAAGCCTAATTACTTAAGTAAATACCAAGAACCAATAACTTTATATTCAAAAGTCAGCCACAGCACTTAAAATAGAAAAACGTATTAGGCTTGACGTAACGAAATCCTGAACCTTAATTTTTCACTGAGGTGGATAAAATTTATTTGTAATACATGTTTATTATTCGAATTGACTCTAATGCTAGTGAAATTATTTTGTAGAGATGGCAACAATTGAGTAATTTAACAATTAAACTTCAGTGAAGCATAGTCTGCTACCACCACCATAATGGAAACGTCAGTATCGCCGTGCGTTAGTAGTACCGTCGAAGTGTGGTCGAACGCTCTGCCAGTTTGTAACCGATTTCAAAAGGAAGTTAACAATTCGTCGGAAACTTTTTTATGTATGTTCCCCGATTACTCGAAGACGCCTGGACCGATTCGAGCAATTATTTTTTTGTTTAAAAGGGTAGACTTCCCAGGTGGTCCTATTAGCACCAAGTCTGGATCTGATGATGAGATCTCAGAAAAATCAAGGGTAACGCTCAAAATTCATAATGACGCATAATTTATTTATATCCGGAGGCCTATCCCTATTCCGGTCCTTCGGTCGGTCCGGCCAACAGCGCATACATGATACTTTCGGTACTGTGGATGTTCATGGGCGGTGGAGATCACTTAACATCAGGTGACCCACTGGCTCGTTTGTCGGACTATGCTATAAAAAAAGAAAATAAATAAAAGATAACCTTGTCAAATTGCGTACTCTTACCCCAACCTAGGGATAAGTGTGCGTAGTGATCCGGGTAAAAGTATGCAGTTAATAGGAACAAAATTTTTCGCTTATTTTTAGCTTATTTTTTCTTTTTCTTGTAGTAACTGCAACCGTAGCGCGATCTGTTACATTGCTACAGCATGTTGACTAGGATTAGAATTCTAGATGGTTCAGCATAAAGCATACTCAGTATAGGCTCTGAATCTAGTGAAGCATAAGAAGTACTTGGCAGGGATGTTATGGAGCTCCGTAACCGTAACCGAAACCATCGGATATCCAAATTAAAATTCTATCCGTAATGTAACCGAATCTGATATATAAGTTTCAAATAATTTCGGATAGGGGCGGAGTCTAAATGAGACACGAGCACACGAGCCGCGCGCGTACTGCATACCTGCATAGTGAATTTTTTATATTTATTTCTGTTGCTTAGGCATAGCCAGTCAGTCATTTACTCTTGTGGGATTACGTATACTTACATAAAATAGTACCAAATGATAACCTAAAAATAAAGCTATTTGTATATTACTTTTACAATTTCTTCAAAACCTAATATCTATAACTGAAACTATCCGAAACTAACGGATAATCCGAAATACCGTTTCCGAAACCGACATAATATTATTCACATATCCGTATCCACATCCAGATCCGAAATTTCAAATCCATAACATCTCTAGTACTTGGTAAAGACTCTGGTCCTGAATGTTTAGCCGCTGTAGAAGCTGTGATGTTTCGTGAAAATATTAATAATCAAAACTGAAAGATTGTGAGTTTTATAAATTTTGAATTTTATCCTGGGTCGCTCGAGATAATCAAATTAAATTTATAACAATATAACATTTTGTACATATCTTGTTTTGGAAGAACTACAGAATCCGGACCCTCAATTTTAACATCGAATTTGCATACCCGTTGGAGTTATTTTTATTTCGACTGCAGATTCTGCTAAAACGAGAAAAACATGTATTTTATATGCAAACCCACGTTACAATACTGATAAGTATTTTTTGTATTCTCACAAGCATAATACATATATATCTATGCAAATTGTGCACCATTAGGGTAGTTTCCTGTGTTAAATTTTATACATTATTCAAAACGCAACCGAATGTAATATACGTTAATGAGTTTAAAATATTTATTTCAAATATTGGTATGATCAAAAATAGGTGCGTAGTGGGAACATATCACTATCTCCCTCGCACAATGGCACAGTAACGGCCATTCTTAGAGATGACGTCACGGCTCATATGATGAATCTTTTTACTGTCATTTGACAACTACCCCTTCCATCAGATTTGAATTGCGTCTAATTTACTTATGTTCGGATTTATAAAAGTCTTGGTACCTAATGTATATGCTTATAAAAATGTTTCTTTCTGTATTTTTCTTTTATTCCCGCATCGTTCATGTGTAAGTTTCTGTCACAAAATATAAAATAGCTTAAGCTTATTAATCATAAACGGCACTGCCAATCAAAAGCTGCTATTATAAAAAGATGTCCAAATGTTGTATTCGTAGACGCCTGCTTCGTTTGTATGACTTGGATTAATGTGTTCACTGGAGGTTAAGACTCTACATACGTTTCAGGAAAACATTTTTTATATGTAAATCATTGTCATTACGACAATTTGTATTGTCTGCATGTCTTTTTAAATTAATATGTCGGGACTAGTTTTATGTGATTTTCATTATTATTAAAGGATATTTTTGAAGTAGGATTTTACGTATTCTAGTTTCATATTATATTCGTAATTAAAGTTGTAAATAAACTTGCCACCGACCAAAGCCGGGCTGAATTGCTATTTACATTTATAAAACATTTATCCTGTTTGTTATATGCATAACAAGTTGTACGGATAATAAAGTGACGAAGTGATAATGTGGCCAGTGAGGTGGCCGTAGTGCCAAATAGGTCACACATCCCCCATCCATATTTCTTTTTTTTAAAAGCTCTATCCACCTGTCACTAAAATCCAGATTTTTCTAGCGTGTCAGATGTTCATGAAAATGCCTTTCCTTAAAGTAAGTAAAGGTTCGCTTGCTGTATTTGTCTGCCTTTTGTTATAACGGTAGATAATTAAAAACCAGCCCACGTTATACCCGTAAATAATAGACGATTGTATTGCAGTGAGTATTGAAAGCGGGTTTTGTTCATACAAAAGGCCGTATGGATCAGAATTTACCTAAATAAGATATATAATTGACTAAACATAATTGACGTTATCACAAATAAAACCTACTGAAAATACTGTGTCTGTTAAATGGCCTAAAGTATTACAATGGCAGGACTTAAGTAACTTCAGGTTCCTTGTTCTACAGTAATGTATAGTATATGCACATGTAAAAATATTTTTTCGAAAAATATAGTTGTATTATCAAGAAAAGAAAAGAATTTGGTCCTTAGAATAGTACAAATATTACAAATTAAGACATTCTTTCATACGCTCTACAGGGAATTCCAGAATCTACTCGACTATAAAAAACTAAAGGTGTGTATTCAAACGCGTCTTACGACGATTCAACAACGCATCAAACAACGAAAAGAACTGTCATTAAACAAGTTTTAATCCCGTGAATGTTTAACAAGCCAGTTCTGTAAACTATAAAAATGATTTGAATGAAGCTAAAGTAATTATAAATATAATAAATATCAGTTGAAATTAAAAAGTATTGTAAGAAGCAGCTCTACTAGAAAATTCTTCCGATGAATATATTTCATAATCGCTATTAGACCGTATTGCTTGCACGATCTTTTGAGGCGTTCTGAATATAATTTCAGTGAACGTAGGATTATTGTATTACGTAGGTATTGCCCAAATACAGATAGCTGTATTTCTGGCCCTTTTCTTTGATTGCGAAGTAAGCGTTGAATAGCTGAACAAAGCAAAAGTTCCAATTTATGTTGCTCTACTTCCAAAAGAGTTAAGTATAAATAAATATAAACATTTAAGTTTATTTTTATGTAGATATGTATAAATAATAAAGATATTTCAGAAGCAAGTGGCCAAAGATTTACTTTCATGCCGAAGTTTCTATGGCAACGTATCTTATCAGTCTACTTTGTTTTATTGTAAAACTAGAGACTCGGTCCGGCTTGGCTTGCAAATTAGATTTAAGAAATTACGAACTGCTTAATAGGAAAAATATATTGAATGAAACAGATTTTACGGATTCTATCGCGATTTATTAAACGTTTTTTATCCCGACGTTTCGAAAGCTTTACAGCCTTCATGGTCACGGGGCTGACTCCGCAGTAAGTTTAAATATAAATTGCATCCGTGGGAAGTTGGGCCGGGTCGCTAGTTTCAAATATTTCGATATCATTTTACTAAACTTGAACAAGAACTAACTATCTAAAGTTTTGTTAACTGTACTGCATTTTATTAAACTTACCCAATTGATAACAACAACAACGAACTCTACATAATTTGTATGCGAAAGACGTAAGACGTGCAAATGGGTATGAGATACAATTAGTATCTCGTTTTATCATACAAGTAAAAACAAATTTAAATATGATGTTTTAAAAATTCTTCGCTTGACTGCCTGTAATTAATTGTGTTAATAAAATATAAATCCGTTATTGGCCAAAAGATATGTATATCAGATTGTATCACTCTAGTATTAAGGGCTGTGGATTTTAATAAATAAATAATTTGCATAATTATTGGTGTGCAGCTTTAAACAGTGAATTTCCCTTCTTTATATTTTATTGTTTGTATGGAGGTTTTGTACTGTAGTTAGAGTTAGTTACAATTAATTTATACATTTATAAAGACTACTTTCGTTTCGGTCCAAAGGGATATATAATTAAATACTTAGATATAGATTTAAAACATATATATAATAAATATAGATATAGACATAAACGAAAGATTCAGCTATTGATATCCGCAGTATTAATAACTGCCTAATGATATAATCGTAGTAACACATGCGCTCTGATGTGTTCGCTTTATTTTATTTTATTTATTTAACACACTTTATACATTTAAGTATAGGTGGACTGCGCCTGACCAAACTAGAACGGAACATAGGCCGCCTATTTTCCATTTTCAAAACTTTATTTGAATTATTGGATGTCTCTTTAGTTTGGTATAAAAATAAGTGCCTTCGTGACGCAGTCGTCAGTAGTCGACTGTGAAACGAGAGTCTGTGGATTCGATTACCGCGAGATAAATATTTGTTTCGGGTCTGGGTCTTGTGAGACCGAAAGTCTCTTGTAGTTCCCGATATCAAAGACGCAAGGTAATTAGTTACTGTGGTCGCGACTGTGGCTGTTGGATAGTATATAATTATTACATTTTGCTAGTATGAATTTTTCCGTCGAATCGGTGATAGGCGGCGTCTGATCCATGATATTACCAAACCATTGTTACCTGTGTTTTGTGTGTTTTTATATTACATTCATATCCGCCCGGATAGCGTCCACCGTACACAGGGTGTAAAATCCGCCATAGTGGCACACGCAAGTGTGTCGCGTTTCGGGATCAGCCAGTGTACATCCGGTTTTTGTCTCTAGACTTTACCTACTCTGGCACTAGACCCCCGACTGCTTTTTCCCCTTTTTGCCCATGGCGTATTATGAAGAAGCAGGTAGGCATGAATGATTGTGTGTTGATTGTCTCTCAGGTGCAGTGTGGTCATTTTGCCGTGCCAGAACAAAACAAAATATGAGGCTAATATATGAAACCATGAGATGGAATAGATAGTGTTATAGCTGAATATCGGATACCGAATATCCTACGGGATATCTATATGTATTAGATAGCCGGGTATTGTTCCGACAGCCGTGAAATTGAAAGGCAATCTATAAGTGGACCTGGTATCGAATTTATTTATTTATTTATTTATTTTATTTATTACACACAAAACAGGTTACAATCGGGTACAAATAGTATACAAAATTGTTTAAAGTTTTTTAACATAATTTATATTAATATTATAGTCGTTTAGTATCAAAGAAATTTGTGTTCGTTAATCATAATTTATCCGCTTAATATAGAGCCGGCAACGAGCTCGATAGTAAAAACCAGGGCGGAAAGGCCGGATACGTCAAAGAATATTATACAAACCAGTGCTTTCCAAACTATGGGTCGCGACCCAATAGTGGGTCGCGAGCGAATATTGGTTGGGCCATGAAAATAGGATCGTACTTCGATCGAACGGAATATAATTATTAAAACTTTTTTTTTCTTATTTTAACAGTCCATTCATATAGTTATGCCTCTTTTTATTCATGACAACCAAGAGGTGAGTCTCGAATTTGGAACTTTTTATTAGATGAGTCGCTGTTCAGGCAACTTTGGGAACCATTGATATAAACAATTATCAGATTCGATGAACATTATCAACCACCAAGGTAGGTAGTTGATAAGATTAACTGATAAGCTTGTAAACTTTCCTTAGAGGAATCTTATCAGTAGATTAGTTCAATATTGATTTGTGTGGTTTTAAGTCACTTTTGTTTGTGCAGAGTGTGCAATATCTCTTAGTCTCTCGATATCTATTGACTCAGTTGTCAAGTGTGTCGCTGATATGGAAAATAACAAAAATTTTCCGTTCGAAATTCATAGCCTTAACACAAAAGAATTAGAAGAAATATCAAAATGTTTTAAAGGTAAGATTTGAATTGATTTTAGCAGCACACTTTCCACTACTGAAATATAATATGTGCATTAAATATCTTTTAAAGGAAACAATAAAGAGTATATTCGCGTGGGTCCAAAGGGCTATTTCGCTCCTAAAGAGTACCTAAAGTATGCAGCCAGTATCTACAATATGCCGCTGCGACCCCGAGATATTTTCGTGGCGACATACCAAAGATCAGGTAATTGCGTTTTCTGTTTCTGATGACCATAACGTCAGTCAATTAAAGAATCAACGAAATATTTAGTGTTATAGCAAATTTATATCTACTCTGTCTGATTTGCTGACTAGTATTACATTGCCATCCGTAACACAATATTGAACTATATTTCTGGCGAAATTGTCATTTGTAAAATTAAAATAAACTCATTTGCAAAAAAAACGGGCACCTAAGCAATGAACCATTTCAAATGTTACTATTGGTTTGTTTGATAATTATAGGTAGTTTTACTTTCACAATTTTGTAAATTAATAAGCAAATAATCGTTTTCGTCAGTATTATCATAAAATTTTGATAAAATTTATGGGTTTTAATGCTAAAGTTCACTAGTAGTGTATGCTCGCTAGTAGTGCATATGCTCGTGAAGTAAAAGTTAACAAAGATTTTTGTTTGTTTTTTCTTTAATAAAGTAAAATTTCATATTCTTAATTGTCAAAGCTTCATTTATTGCTGTTTAGCTGTCTCAATAATGTTAGAGAAAGTGGTAAAAGCTACCAAAATTATTGCGCTGCTCGAAGAGGGTTGCAGCCAATGCTTCGTGGCTCAGAGGCTAAGTGTGAGTCGCTCGACGGTTCAAAGGACCTGGCAGCGGTATCAAGACACCGGTTCCGTCGAAAGAAGGCCTGGTTCTGGAAGAAAACCATGTACCCAACCACGGGATGATCGTTTTCTTGTGAGTCGCGCATTGAGAAATCGCAAGTCTTCGTATGTGGACCTTAAGAACAACCTCGAAGAAGTAAGAAATGTGCATATTAGTCTATGGATGGTCAGGAGGAGGCTTCTCGCGGCCAATATACGCAGTCATCGCCCGGCCCGCGGCCCTAAGTTACTCCGTGAGCACAGAGTTGCCAGGCTTAGGTTTGCTCGAAATTGTGAGTCATGGACTCAAGAAGACTGGAATAGGGTATTGGTCTCCGATGAAGCCAGGATATCTCTGTTCGGTGAAGATCGACGTCGGCGAGTGCTACGAAGACGAGGAGAACGCTTTGCAGAGGCTTGTTTTGAAGAAATCACACCTTATGGTGGGGGCTCTGTTATGTTTTGGGCAGGAATAAATTCAATGGATCGTACAGAGTTAGTCTTCATTGAAAACGGCTCACTGACTGGACATCGATACATAACGGAAGTTCTAATTCCTCATGCACAACCCGCATTGGCTGCTTTAGGCGAAGACTCAATTTTTCAAAAATCAAACTCGACAACGCTCGCGCCCACCGGTCTGGCGATGTGGAAGCGTATGTGCAAGAGGTCGGCATTCGTCGTTTGGATTGGCCAGCTCGAAGTCCCGACCTCAATCCTATAGAGCATGTCTGGGACGTTCTGAAACGACGCGTGAGATCAGTACAACCGGCTCCGCAGACCATCAGAGAGCTGAAGAATGTGATTACCGCGGAGTGGGAACGTATTCCGCAAGCAAGTATCCGGGATATCCTCGCTAGCATACCCAGACGAATTCAAGCTGTGATTTCAGCTAGAGGGGGTCACACTCGATACTAAACATTTATCTGCTTTTACTTTATTAAAGAAAAAACAAACAAAAATCTTTGTTAACTTATTAATTTACAAAATTGTGAAAGTAAAACTACCTATAATTATCAAACAAACCAATAGTAACATTTGAAATGGTTCATTGCTTAGGTGCCCGTTTTTTTTGCAAATGAGTGTATTACTAGTTCGCGTATATTATAGCAGGGAATGGCAAATGAGTAAGTACCTCATCTGATGATAAGAGATCTCCATCGCCTTTGAAAACCCACAATATCAGAAGAATTATAGGTGCTATCCAACCTTTAGGGAATTGGGTATTGTGAAAGAAGTTGGGATTTGGACTTCCGGAAATCACATTTACCATAGGAAATGCAACAGTAAGCTGTTACTTCACGTCGGTTATCTGTAGAATAGTAGTAGTATCTCGGTCGAAAACTTTTCTCAGCGTGGATCTAGGATTTTCAAAGCCAGTAAGTAGGTACCTACACCATTTCTTATCAGAAAATACTCAAAGTTCAAATAAACGGACATTGAAGTGAATACTTCTTTAGGCACGTTGGTCACTTTTCGAAAGGGGAAAAAGCACAAAACTCCATGGCCACTCCATGCCCATCACGTTCAGATTGTTTTACTTTTGACATAAGCACGCCTATGAAATTCTATAACTATTGACAAGCAAACAAAAATAATAAACTACAACTTCATTGACGCTGTTTCCAAAAAGAACTTAGTAATTCCAAAGTCTTAAGTTTTCACTTCAGTCGGTAGTCCCCATTACTGCCTGACATGTTTTTGTAACTGTTTTGAGTAACGCTGTGAACAACTTCGTCTACAGTATGTCGATCGGGGTGTTGCTACTATCTTACATAGAATCTGTGTAATGTGGCAGATCCCTGTTGCGTTTCACTGTTGTATAATTTCCGTTGATCCGTCTTTCCAAAAGCAGTTCATGTTCAATGTGGTTGAACATTGAAATGAATAAAGATCACAAATAGCATCATGTTTCTAGTTTTTTAAAGTATTATCACAGACATATTTGTACCTCCAGGTTTTTTTTTTATTCTGGCATGGCAAAGTGACCACACTGCACCTGATAGTAAGCACAGTGTCGTCCAGTTAGAATATCAAGTAGCGAGAGACCACTTGACAAAATCCTCGCGTCTCCTCAGAAGATCCGTCCGGCAACCAAGAGACTCGCTGCAATAACGCACATGGAGCGTGCTATCTTCTGCATAGCATAAATGTTGCCAAGCGATCATTAATATGCAGAAGAAACTAGGTGGGCAAAAGCACACAGCCTTGTGGTTTACAAACACATCTGCGGCATTTACCAACACGAGCAGCGAAGCGTGTCCATTTACGAGCTCATAAAAACGGACAAACAGTATTAATAGAGTATATTAATTTTGTTCATTAGGCACTACAATGACGCAGGAGCTGGTGTGGTTGTTGGTAAATGACTTTGATTACGAAACAGCTAAGTCAACGCTGCTAACTCAAAGATATCCATTTTTAGAGTAAGTAACGAAATGAGGGCCAATACATCAATAGCCCACATTATTATAGATTTATATCTATAGTCTTCTATACATATATAATTTACTTGATTGACTGACTGATTCATCAACCAGAGTCTAAACCGCTGGGGCTACTTATGATGATGCTCTTTATGTTGTTAGCCTCCAGTAAGAAAGGATTTTCGAAAATTTCACTCTTAAGGGGGTAAAATAAGGGAAAACGATTGTTTTAAAGTTCTTAATTTTCAAACTGAGAAGTACAAAATTTGGTATGTAATACGTATTTCCAAAATTTTCCGATTTTCCAAAATTTTACCCCTAAGTGGGTGAATTAGAAGTTGGAAGTTTTCTGCCTGTTACCTTTTCATGGCTAAACCAATAAATCGATTTTGATAAGATTTCGTATGAGAATACCTATAACCTCGAGGACGGACACAGGTTACTTTTTTGAAATCCCCTCCACTCTCCAGTCTATAAATTTTACGCGAGCAAAGCCGCGGGCAAAAGCTTGTTATATAACATGACTTAAGCAATTCTTAGCGACATGGTGCAAATACCTGTGTCTTTATTCTATATTTCTATATCGATTTATATTTTCCAGAATGCTAATGTTTATGGACGATAACGATAAAGAAATGTTTACGAAACAAATGGAAATCTCAAGTGATGCTGAACTAATGAAAGCGCATTTAAAGGCTTTTCAGCAATTGCCTGTTGATATCCTAGCCGACACTCCGGATCCTCGTTTCGTCAAAACACATTTACCGCTATCATTGCTGCCCCCTAAACTTCTGGACACGGTGAAGGTGGTGTATGTAGCGCGTGATCCAAGGGATGTAGCTGTGTCTTCGTATCATCACTCGAAACTATTTGTTCCAATTGGTCTTCAAGGAGAGTTTAAGCAATTCTGGAATTTATTTAGGGATGGGTTATGTAAGTAGTGCTTTAATTATTATGTAGTTTGGTACATACTTAGATATGTATTTATAATTAGGTATCACTTCTTTATAAAGAAGTGTCAATTTTTACGTGTTGTTATTTAACTCTTTATTTCAGGGAAGACGAAAGTCGTATGTTCGAAACCCAAGTGGCATACACCTCTGACTTTTCTAAAGTTATGTCTGTATTAAATGATAATTATCGCTTGCTAACGGTGAAGGAAAACATCGTGAGGAAACCTGCATATCTGAGAATTCTTAAACGAATTTCGAAAGTATGTGAAGTCTACCAACCCGCATTAGCCCAGCGTGGTGGACTAAGGCCTAACCCGTAGTAGTAACCCTAACCTCTTACTAGTAGAGGAGGCCCGTGCCCAGCAGTGGGACAATGTTTAATACAGGGCTAGTATTATATTATTATTTCAGGGAAGTTGTTACAAAATTTTTATAAAAGTAAAAACTGATTTAGTATCTCACACTGCTGCAACCTTCGATCAACAATACAACTTGTATTGTTGATCGAAGGCTGCAACGCTTCTAAGATGTTTTCTTCTCTTTGATTAATCAATCTAAGTTTTCTTATGGACACAAATAGCAAACGGGCTAGTAACCAGCTTTGAAACGAGAGGTCGCGGGTTTAATCCCCGTACTGAGACAAATGTTAACCACAAATATTTGTTTCGGGACTCTCGTAGTTCTTGATACCCACGATATAAGTTTGCCCTGGTGAGGGGTCAGGTCAGTGACGTTGGGTGTGTGACTATTTCAAATATTGATATAGTGAGCAAAAGTCGGTGTGTAGTGGGAAAATTACTATCTCCCACCACGACTATATTGTAATGAGCATTCCGAGCGGTAACGCCAATAAGTGAAAACCTGATAGAATTTTGTTTTTATCATAGATTTGAGTCTTAAAATATCAAAAATAATCCAATTTGTTAATTTATATGTGATTATTTAATATTTTCAAGAAACAAATATGTAAAATAAAGCATTTTGTCACGTGACATGAAACACAAATCAGTCATGCATGACGTCACCGTTCAAAACATCTATTAAACGCTGAGCCAAGCGTCTATTAGTTTTGCTGATGGTCACGTCACACGAGAGGCCATGACAGTTGACAGCGTTTTGGCGGGAAAAATAAAGTTGGTTTATAAAAATGCTCATTAAATCTTGAAAACTTATGTTTTATGTTTATTGATGATAATATAGACCATGAAGAATAAAATAAAACGGTGTCCCAAGAACTGTCAACTAGCTTATTACCTTTTTCACTGGAATGCTTCCAACGTGTTGAATAATAATAATAAATAATACTAGCCCTGTATTCAACATTGTCCCACTGCTGGGCACGGGCCTCCTCTACTAATGAGAGGGGTTAGGCCTTAGTCCACCACGCTGGCCTAATGCGGGTTGGCAGACTTCTCATACCTTCGAAAAACTCTCAGATATGCAGGTTTCCTCACGATGTTTTCCTTCACCGTTAAAGCAAGCGATAATTAACATTTTAATACACACATAACTTTAGAAAAGTCAGAGGTGTATGCCACTTGGGTTTCGAACCTACGACTTTCGTCTTGAAAGTCCGTACCGCAACCAACTAGGCTATCGCTGCTATTGAAATAAAGAATGCTGTTGAATAAAGAATAAATAAATAAAAATAAACTTACTTATTTTTAAACGGCTTCATAAAATTCTTTCTATTACAGATCACTTAACTTATAGATTAAAACAATAAAAATTTCGTATGAACTACTACTTGACCGTGTATATAATAGTACCTTCTGCTAATTTATGTACAATAGAAACTTATTGTATTTTTTTTCAGTTACGTTTACACCCTATTTCGAACACGTGAAAGAGGCTTGGGCACAAAGAAATCATCCGAATATGTTATTTTTATTCTATGAGGATCTTAAAAAGGTATAAGTGAAAAATTCTATTTTATATCCTATTAATTGCGGAAGAAAAGCCGTAGTAGACGAAGAAAAAAAAACGTAAAAAGAATTTATTTTGTAAATGATGCTGCAAAGAGTATTTTTCTAACTTTTATAACTGCGCAGAGAATGGCCTTACATATTTTATATATCGTAAACAATAAACAGAATACCATGGTGTACAGGAATATACTATTTTGTTTGACTGGTACTTTCATATCTGGATACTTAGCCCAGGATGAATATGGTCCTTTGCTATGAAAAATCTAGTTCAAGCGCTGAAAAGACAAGAGCCGCGAGCAATAGCTATTCTGTAATCTGTAGTGCAGTTTTAATTGCGCATGCCTTACGACTGCTGTGCTGAGGTCTCGGGTTCGATCCCCAGGTCGAGTAACGTGATATTGGGTTTTTCCATCTAGAAATCCTCCTTCCTATGATCCTGGGTCCTTTAGGCGTAGTGTGAAGAAGCTACACAGCAGGCCGGCATGATTGTTTTGAGTAGCTAGGGATAGATTATCACTCGCTACTTGATACTATAACTGGACGGCACTGCACTTACCATCAGGTGCAGTGTGGTCACTTTGCCGAGCCACGATAAAATTCAGTATTAGCCCGGAGTCTGGAATCTGTTCCCGGTATGGTGATAGGATCGCCCCCTATCACATTATGGGACCGAAATTCGGTGAAAAGTGGATGTACTGGTTACACCTCTGGCTACCCCTTCGGGGATTACAGGAGTGCATGTACGTGTGTGCGTAATCACATACATATTAAATTTGTTACCTGCGCTTATTGAACGTTAATATATTTTAGGATCTTCCTACAAACATACGTCGCATTGCAAAATTCCTCGGCAAAGAACCCACGGAGGAACAGATAAGGGGCCTCTGTGACCATCTGAAAATTGACAACTTCCAAAATAATAAATCAGTTAATTACGAAGAAATGAGAACGCTCGGCTTCCTTGCTGAAAACGAGCAATTCATTAGAAAAGGTAAGTACATATATTAATTATTCCTAATCTACTAAGTACTATAACATAACCTTGACTGGATAATATTAGAAGTAGTGATTTTTTGGCAGCAAAACTTTTTAAGAATTAGTATAAAAATGAAACAAACATCACAATTGTAACCATAAATAAAAAAACGATTGCATGTATTTTTAAAGTTCAATAAAAGTATTAAATATCCTCATTTAAAACATCTAATAACTCTAAAGGTAGAAATAGGAACTTAATATAACTATAAGATAATATTTCTTAAACTTGAACACCAGGTTGCCAACCACCGCATTAACTGGATTCCAATGTTACTCTACAGTTAATACTATGTTGAAATACCTATGTACATACTATTACTCGATACCCCTTATCAACTATTGGGTAGAAGCAACCTAAAATAACTTTTAGGTAAATATAGCTGTATTTGACGGACATGTAACATGTAAAACCTTTAGTTCTTTAATACTTTATGCTTATCGCGATAAGGTGAAAAACAAGTGTTTATAAATGATCCCTAATAGATACCAACTATCTAAAATCTATAGATTACTGTCCTAGTTGTTCATACCCTCTTATTTTGATAATAATGTTCCAAAATCAAGAAAATGAAAAGTTTAGTCTTTTATATATAATGCGAAATAAAACAAAAATGGGCAATTTGAGGAACATCCGTTTCGAGTAACGTTATTTTGAACACTTGTTCTTTTATTATTTAAAATATATATTATACTGTAATGTTTTACAGTTAACCATGAAGAATATAAATGATTAAGTATTATCAACCGGTGCCACTACTTGTATCTTATGTAGTAATGGAATCAATACGCATGCACAATAAGTTTTATTTATTTTCAGGCAAATCAGGTGGTTGGCGCGATTACTTCGACGCAGAGATGACAAAACAGGCAGAGTGTTGGATATCCGATAATCTGCGAAACACCGATTTGCGGTTCCCCAGCATGCAAGACATACAGTTATAATGAGACAACTATAAGATACAAACTATGGACCGTTAACACAAAAATAAATGTTATATTTGGCAGAATATATATTTGAGGGTTTATCTCTGTTACATAATATGTGATCGCAATTATTGTTATACAGAAGGAGATTCTAAGGAGACTAGACTATCTATACAAATCAAGTACCGCGGAACTTTTTTAAGGCTGAAATGTCTAATAGTACGTTAGATTTTCATCGCTGGGTTTTAGTATATCTAAAATATGTGAATTAAAATGATAATATTGAGAAATTATTGCACAGTGAAAGTGAAGGGTTCACTTTTGATATTTATAGGTTATCTTGAAAAACTATGAGAATAATTAAAATTAATATTTATTATAATATACCATACACCGTTTTTTGTAATTTATAACACGGTATGTAGGGTTACAATGTGATTGATTCACTGTGAGTGTAATTTCGGGAAGCCAAAATGCCATCTCTTTCACTAACCCAAATCCTTTCCTTTAATTTTAGTAATGGTTAAGATGCAATGATCATAGGGTCATCCTGGATGTGTAAATGTTTAATTGCCTGAGGCATCATTAACTATTACAGTACAGTTTCCGTGGGATACTATAGTTTTTCACAGATCAAGGGATCGACATGATTTTTTGCATAGCAGCAGTTAGGGATCAGAAAATGACATAGGCTACTTTTTTCCCGGAAAAATGCACGCCTCCTATGGGATAGGAAAATGTAGAAAGGTGTATAGCTTAATATGCCTCCTTGGATTACATACCTTTCTTTCAAAAATACACTCCACGCGGGTGGAGCCGCGGGCAACATCTAGTTAACCATATTTTAAGAACACCTACACTGCCAGAGCGGATGTATTTTATTAGGCCTCTGATAACCATCCGAAATACAGAACTGCTGTTGCACATTCGTTTTCTTCATCAGTACAGTACTTCGGGCGAGTTAGGCCCTTTACTACCGACTCATTTTTATCTTTTAGAATTTGTGTCCATATGAAAAAAAAAAAAAAAATTGACGAATCCTGGCTGCACTATTGCATACTAGGTACTACTAGTGGATTGTTTGGTATTGAACATCTAATGTTAGTTAATAACACATGTAAAACTATAATAATATCTTTTTTATTTATTTAAGGTTGTATTAAATGGAAAATTTTCTTAAATTTTGCTTAATAAATAATACATACATACATATACACTCACGCCTGTAATCCCCGAAGGCATAGGCAGAGGTGTAACCAGTACACCCACTTTTCGCCGAATTTCGGTCCCATAATGTGATAGAGGGCGAGCCTATCGCCATACCGGCACAGGTTCCAGACTCCGGGCTAATACTGAGAATTTCTAGATAGAAAATCCCAATATCACTTTACCCGACCCGGGGATCGAACCCGAGACCTCAGCACAGCAGTCGTAACGCATGCGCAATTACAACTGCGCCACCGAGGCAGTCCAATAAATAATATTTAGTCCAAAGTCAACGATAATAATTATTATATATAGGTACTGTTAGGACAGTCCTTATTTATTAGAAATATCGAGGTAGACTAAGAAAATAAGTTCGGTTTGATTGATATATTACAGACTCAGTACTGGGTTGAAGGTTTGCAATAAAGGAGCGCCTCGAATTGAGATTTGTTAGGCCAAGATGGTCCATTGCTTTTGAATTTTGAATTTGATACATCATTACCAGACATTGGCACAATCATATCAATCAAATCATAGAACAAGATGGAGTCATAATAAAATTATTATATATCATCGCATGTCAAAGAAATAAAGATAAAATTAGAAGTATACATTAGATTTTATCGTAACGCTCCTTGTCCTTTGAAAATGTCCAATTTCTGCTATAAGGTTACAGATAATGTGCACGATTTCAGATTCTAATACAAAGACAAACGGCAGGCAGCGGCTTCAACGGTAGGCAGCGGATTTGCTATGCCCTAGCATTGCAGAAGTCTATGGGCGGCGGTGACTACTTGCCCGTCTGTTCGTCTGCCTATCGAGGCACAAAAAAAAGATTAAAGTGTTAATGTCTGAATTAATCATTTATTTTCAACAAACAGAACTACCAGTTTCCGTAAAAAACAGTACTTGTTAATAACTTCCGCTTTGTCGTTTCAGCACTTCCTAGTTTTGACATTGATATTACATTGTATCTCAAAAAGATACAGTTTACAGTGAGTGAACAATAACAATAAGTTGAATTTGATTTGAAAACTGAATACTCTTGCCACTAGAAACTTTGTGACTGCCTCGGTGGTGCATTTGTAATTGCGCATGCAATACGACTGCTGTGTTGAGGTCTCGGGTTCGATTCCCGGATCGGGATATTGGGTTTTTCTATTTAGAAATACTCAGTATCTGCCCTGACGCGAGGATCTTGTCATTGAGCTCAACCAGACCTTGGATCTCATCTCATCATGGGGTACCAGGAATCGGGTTGAGTTTAATGCCAAGAAAACCCAGGTGTGCGCGTTCTCGTGCAAGAAGTCAGCGTTTTATCCCATCCCCGCTCTTCAGGGTGATCCACTCGCAATTCGGAACGACCTTAGTATCCTACGTATGGATATCCGCTGTGATCTTAATCCAAGGACTCACATCCACTACTTCACGCAGGGTCGGAATCCTGAACAGGGTGCGGCGGTTTTTCACGCCCGGTCAGCTCTACCGCTAATACAACATTATTTTTAGTATACTACAAAGCCGAAAGTATTTTGTTGAGAATCAGTAACACAACCCATTGTACTAATTTTTAACGTGATATATTGGTATCCCAAAAACATATAAAAATTTTCGTCAACCTGGTTACCTTGTTTATTACTTAATAAAAATGCGGCGCCTGTCGGTCGTTCACCTACATAATACAGCCGGCCGTACCAAGGACAAGCACACCCTTCTCCACCCCGCACGCGGTGGTGCGTTAGATTTATTCAATTTAGTCACTCCGGAAGCATCTACGCAATCGCATTTGTCGTGATCTTTTACAAACGTCGTCGCGCGCGTGCTGATTTCGCGATGGCTTTTCGTTACAGCAACGTTGAGTATACAGAGATTGTGCGTAGTCTCGCGATTTGTGGTGATAATGTGTCCGCGACAGTGAGATATTATGAAGAGCATTTTGGTAGACGCGTGTATTGGCAAACGATGCTTAGTGCCACGCAACGAATGTGAGATTACGGCCAGTTTTACCCTCCGACCGCGGTCGACCGAGGTGTAGCGCGTATCCCGACCACCGTGCAAGAAGGTATTTTAGACTACATGTCTAATAACCCTGAGATCAGCATGACTCGAGCAGGAGCATTGTTTAATGTGAGCCAAAGCTACGCCTAGAGAACCTTACGGGACGACGGTCAATATCCGTACCACTTTAGGCGACCTCAAGAATTATGCGATAATGACAGAGCACAACGCATCGCATTTAGTGAATGGTGGCTTTGTAATAAATAATACCAGTGTTTTGCGTGTTGGCGGCAAACAATCAGCAGCGCGCGGCGCGCGTACGATGACCATGCATCGTTCAAGAAACGGTATACATTATTTTTGCATGTCACCGCGTGAGTTTTCCTTATTATTATTATGACATATATTTATCTGATCTTTTATACCAAAATCTAATTTGGGTGTTTCGGCTTTATGGTATACAAAAACGAATCTTGTATAAAGCACAGGTGCGGCCGGGAATGAAATACTGCTCGCATCTCGGAGACGGTTCCGCTAAGTCCCTACTCGATGCCTTGGATGGGTTGCAGCGGCGGACCAACCGCATTGTGAATGATGCAGACGTGACCAACAGCCCGGAGCCGCTACAGCTGCGAAGAGATATTTCCGCGCTTAGCGTATTCTACCGTCTGTATCATGGCAAATGCTCTGAAGAATTGTTTGATCTTATCCCATCCTCTCCCTTCCACACCAGAACCACGCGCACTGGCTTGCGGAGCCACAGCTTCGTGGTGTCTACTACCACGGCCCGAACCAAGAGGTTTGCAAATTCGTATATTTGCCGCACCATCAAGCTGTGGAACAGTTTACCAGCTACCGTGTTCCCTCCTACCTATGATCCTGGGTCCTTTGGGCGTAGTGTGAAGAAGCTAAACAGCAGGCCAGCGTGATTGTCTTGAGTAGCGAGGGATAGACTATCTCTCGCTACTTGATACTCTATCTGGACGGCCGCGGCACTGCGCTTACCATCAGGTGCAGTGTACTCACTTTGCCGTGCCAGAATAAAAAAAAAGTGGAATTGTGCCTGATATGGCGATAGGTTAGCCCCCTATCACATTATGGGACCGTAATAACTTCGGCGAAAAGTGGGTGTACTGGATACACCTTTGCCTACCCCTTCGCGGATTACAGGCGTGAGTGTATATGTATATGTATGTACATTTAGATCTCGGTTGCAGGCCAAAATTAGATTTTAGGCTTTACCTGTAAAATTAGCACTCGCTTGATGTGAATTGTTGTTTTCAATAGACGACGCCACGCGTGCTCAGCAGTGGGTCGATGAATACGTACTTAGTGTACGTATACATGACTACATTAATTTTAGTATTATTAAGGTGCTTGCGTAATATTCGATGTTTTTTAATATATATTTTTTTTAATCTGGCGCGGCAATTTGACCACACTGCACCTGATGGTAAGCGCAGTGCCGTCCAGATAGAGTATCAAGGAGCGAGACACAGACTATCCCCCAACAATTTCGCTATATACGAGTAAAACTAGAACGTTTTTTTATGCCGTGCAGATAGAGTATCAAGTACCGAGAGACAGTCTATCCCCCCACAATTTCGCTATATTCGAGTACAACTAAAACAATTTTTTATGCCGTCCAGATAGAGTACCAAGTAGCGAGAGACAGTCTATCCACCAACAATTTCGCTATATACGCATTGCATCCGATAGTAAGCGCAGCACTGTCCAAGTAGCCTCTCAAGTAGCGAGGACAAACATCCCTCGTAATTTGACACAATCATTTCAGTCAGTCAGAAGCTTCTTCAATAGAGGAAGTAGAGAATACGTGCGCTGGTAAACTTTTCCACGACTTGATGGTGGGGCTAAGATACGAATTGCGAACCTCTTGGTTCACGCCAGGGTAATAGACACCACGCTGTTATAGCTCCGCAAGCCGGTACGTGTTGTTCTGACGTGTGTAGAGGAGAATGGGATAAGACCAAACAATTCTTCGAAGCATTCACCATGGTCTGTATCATGATACAGACGGTAGAACATGCTAAGCGAAGAAATGTCCCTGGGCAGCTGTAGCAGCTGTAATCTGTCGGTCACGTCTGCATCATTCATAATGCGGGTGCCCCGTCGCTGCAATCCATATCAACCATCGGCAAGCAATTATCGGAATCATAACAGAGGTGGAAGCAGTATTCCATTCCCGGCTGTATCTGCGCTTTATATTAGCAGCACGCGAATATACGCTGACCGGGCGTTAGAAATCGCCGCCTCAAAATTAAATCCGATATCTACACCTAAGATCCTAACATCATTCTGCATTGTCATTGGAACACCCTGAAAGTGGAGACTGGAGAAAAGGGGGATTTGTGGCATGAAAACGCAATCTATTCCTATTCCTGATATCCTGCGAAAATATGAGATCTGGGGTCTGGTTGAGCTCAAATACAAGATCCTCGCGTCTCCGCATAGTGTCCGCCCGGCATCCGGCTACTAGGCAGATGCTAGAGGGATGTAATAGCGTAATATGCCTCCATGGATTGTATGTCTTTTCTCTCAAAAACAACTTCCACGCGGACGGAGCCGCGGGCAAAAGCTAGTTATCAATATTACTTGTTAGTTTTTAAACGGACATGGTCATTAACACAATCTTTAGTTATTAAAACAGGATATTTACCATGTTTTTTTTATGTGAGTTCCCAATATTTCGGCACTATTGCAAGCGCCATGATCACGGGTAAACTCACGGGTAAATCGCGGAACTCACATCAAATAAAAAACATGATAAATATCCCGTTTTAATAACTAAAGATTGTATTAATATTACTTGTGATAACAATTCAATGTAGAGAAATAAAATCGATAATTATTTTTTATTTAACCACCCAATTCTGTTAACTCATATAAAATATCAAATAAATTACACCAATAAATTGTTACAGTCGTTTTTCACTGATAAGCTTGTTTACTTTTCGCGGTGAAATAATTATTTTATTTAGTTGTAGTATTGAGTGTGCTTTACTAACATGGAATACAAAAATCTCAAAAATTTTCCTTACGAATTTCGAGATCTTAATTCAAACGACTCGCAAGAAATGACCAAAATGTATAATGGTATGCATGGATTTTATTAATAACATATTATTGTGTGGTTAGATTTGTATATTAAGTGAATAACATAATGTTGTTTTTAAGGAGTTCTAAAAGAATTTATTTGCGTGGGCCCAAAAGGTTATTTGGCACCAAAGGGATACCTGAAGCATGCAGCTAGTATCTATAACATGCCGCTGCGACCCAGGGACATTTTCGTGGTGACATATCAAAGATCAGGTACAATTTTTTTTTCGTGATTCCAATATAATTTTTTTTGTGAGGGGTTTATGTGTTTTCAACGACTTTTAACCAACTTTAAAAAAGAAGAGGTTCTGAATTCGACTTCACTGTTGTCAGTGTACCGCATTGTACGGTGAATTTAAGAAGTAAATCAATTGTTTTCTATGCGTGTATTTTGCCGGTTTATTATTTTTGTATTTCACTATTTTCTATTTAAAAGTATTTCGAAGGTTTGTGCTGTCTACCGATCCGCATTAGGCCAGCGTGGTGGACTTAAAGCCTAACCCCTCTCAATACTAGAGGAGGTCCGTGCCCAGCAGTGGGACAGTGTTTAATACAGGGCTAGTATTATTATTATCTATTTAAAAAGTCTTTAGATTCAATCATTAGCAACGATTTATTAGTGAAATTATAAGTAACGATTTATTGTAAACGAATGCTGTAGAAACCTATTGTTTTTTTGTTTATTCGGTCACACAATACATTTGTGATTATTGATTAACAAACAAATATCAAGTTCAAATAAAAATAAGTAACAAAAAATTGATTTTCAGGTACTACAATGACTCAGGAGGTGGTGTGGTTGTTGATAAACGACTTTAATTACGAAACAGCCAAGTCAACTCTGCTCGCTCAGAGATATCCATTTTTAGAGTAAGTTGAACGGTCGACCCTTGAACACATCGATAGCCCAAGGGGCAATGAAACGGACTACCCCAAGAGAGGTCAAAGATTCGATCTAAGCCCCCAAGCCATACATCTGACATCAATGTTGTGCATTCAATTAACATGTTAATTAACATAGTTTTGACGGTAAAGGAAATCATCGAGAGCGTATCTAAATAACAGAAAGTTTTAAATTAGAATTTAGAAAGTACGGGAGGCCTATTAACCCAACACAGTCCAGCGTGGTGGACAAATACCTATTCTCTCTCATTCGCAGAAGAACCCTGTGCCCAGTAGTGAGATGGTATACAGGGCTGATATTGCATTATTATACCTAATACTGATGACACAAAGAAAGATAAAAACACAGTCATACACCAGGTCAAACGTGTACAGTGGGTATCAACAATTACGAGGGACTATGGTCCCACAAAGTTGTCCTGGCACGGCAAAGTGACCACACGGCACCTGATGGTGAGCGCAGTGCCGTCTAGTTAGAGTATCAAGTAGCGAGAAACAATCTATCCCTCGCTACTCAACACAATCATTCCGGTCGTGAAGCTTCTTCACACTACGCCATGGGGCAAGGAGTTTAAGGAGCTGTCGAGGATCTGGTATCAGAGTACTCAGAAGGCCGCAACACGGCCAACTCTGGTCTTACCCCAACTCTAGACCCTCGGCAAAAACCGGATACACACTGGCTGACCACGGAACGCGACTTACTGGCATGTGCCGTTATGACGGGTTTTACACCCTGTGTACGGTGGTCGCTATCCGGGCGGATACGAATATCTGGTAGTTCCTACTACCAGCAAACCACATCGGCTGTCGAAGTCGAGGACCAATAGATTTATATCAGTAAATTGGCAGTCAGAGCCTAAACAGTACACTATACTTACATTCTAATTTCCAGATTTCCAACATTCATGAATGATAAGGCTATGCAGTTGTTAGCAACAAAAATTGGTGACTCCGAAAAATCCAAAGAAATTTTGAAAGATTTTGCGCGGTTGCCTGTTGAAATACTAGCCGATACTCCCGACCCTCGCTTCATCAAAAGTCATTTGCCGCTGTCGTTGTTGCCCCCCAAGCTGCTGGATACCGCGAAAGTAGTGTACGTAGCGCGGGATCCACGGGACGTAGCTGTTTCTTCATATCACCAAACGAAATTGTTTGTTCACTTGGGACTGCAGGGAGATTTTAAGCAATTCTGGAACTTGTTTATAAGGAACTTATGTATGTAATAGGTTATTTAGATTTTCATTTCTATGAAATGTTTTACACATCTGATAACTAAACGTTTGCTTCAATTGATATCAACTAATTATCTTCGATAGAAAATAATTACATCTATAATGTAATAAAATAATGATTCACTCTCAGCAACATATATAAGTATACTAGCTGTTGCTCGCGGCTCCGCCTGCGTGGAAGTTATATTCGGGAGCAGAAGTATACAATCCAAGGAGTTGTCTTCTGCACTGAGGCACCTGTAGCGATTGTCCAGCCTCTCAGGTGTTGTGCCTGAATCTTGAGATTGCATCTAAATCTGGGGTATTCCCCATAAGTTTTACCTCACTTTGCCTCTTTTAGGGATGATTTTTCAAAAACGTTGAAACACGTATTTCTTTATTTCCTACCAAAAGCCTAAATATGAATTTACAGATCCCTAAGTCGAGGAATTATGGATTTCCCATACAAATTTAGAACTCTTATTTGACCCCTTTCAAGGTTGTTTTTTTGAGAAAAAAGATAGCCTATGTCCTTCTCCAGGATGTAATCTATTCCCTTACCAAATTTCATTACAATCCGTTCAGCCGTTTAGTCGTGAAGAGGTAACAAACAAACAAACAGAGTTACTTTCGCATTTATAGTATTAGTATGGATAGTATTAGATAACAAATACTGTAATAATTTTATCTAGAGTATAAATGAGCCGGCTTGTCTTGGGTTACCATCCACCCACCCACTGGTACGCCACTGCCTACAAGCGAATGCAAAATAAGTTTTTTTTGTTATATGTATTTCATAAATGATGTTACCCGCGGCTCCGCCCGCGTGAATGTTATTTTTGGAAGAAAATGTATACAATCCATGGAGGCATCTTAAGCCATTAGGTACACCTTTTATATATTTTGCTATTCCATATGAAGCGTGCATTTTTCCGGGTTAAAAAGTAGCCTATTTAATTTTCTTATCCTTAAACTGCCACTATGCAAAAAATCATATCAATCCCTTGCTTTGTGAAAAACTAAACTATGCCACGGGAACTGTAAATTTTTCCGTGATAAAAAGTAGCCTATGTGCTATTTCAGACTATAACCTATCTCTGTGCCAAATTTCAACCAGATCCGTCCAGCTGTTGTAGCGTGATTGAGTAACAAACATCCATCTATCCATTCAAACATTCGCATTTATAATATTAGTAGGATATATTATATAAGTAGAATAGTAGGATAGGAAGGCCATTGAGTAAGGTCAATAAAAACTATCTGTTCAAACCTTCATTTCCCCAAAGGTTTGTTATATGCCCACTGTTCCTTTGTTCAGGGCGTTCCTGAGGAGCGGTAATAACCGGTGTTGACATTTTCTAATACTCCCACCACAATGAAAAATAAAGTGGGCAAATGCTGCTACTCTGTCGAACAGTTTTGTCTAGTAATTTATTATTTAATTAAAATATTAAATTAAATTAACTATTTCAAATAAAGTTCACAAAATGATGCGATAAAAACAACATTCAAACATCAGAAATACATATTTAGTTTATGTTTTTCAGTTTGGTACACACCTTATTTCGAACATGTTAAGGAGGCTTGGGAGTTAAGACATCATCCCAATATGCTATTTTTATTTTTTGAAGATCTTACGAAGGTAAAATTATATAAGTACATATCTAACTATAATATACGAAATCTGTAATCAATGTTTCATTAACATGTGCCTAATTACACACATAAATTACTGTCTCCAGGATCTACCTACAAATATACGCCGCATAGCAAAATTCCTTGGAAAGGAGCCAACAGAAGAACAAATAGATGGCCTTTGTGATCACCTGAACATTGATAACTTTAGAAACAACGAATCAGTTAATTTTGAAGAGTTAAGACCTGTCGGCATGCTCACAGCGAACGAGCAATTCATTCGGAACGGTCAGTTATATTTGACAATATATTTCGCTGCTAATTTACGGTCACGGCACGGTCTAAAATAACAAAAACAAAAACGATGCAGCTAAAATAATTCAAAAGATTAAAAAATCTGAATATATATTATAATGACGTCTCTTCTGTCGATTATATCTGGTACTCAGAATTTATGTATGTAAATGTATGCCATAGATATTCCTTCCCATAATTGTAACCATACTATGCATGTACAACACACAATAATTTTAAATACCTAACTATAACATAAAACTAAATTTTCAACACATTTTTGACTCAAATAACAATTATTCAATTATAGTAGTCCTTTTTGGAAGTCCATGAAATTTCAGTCGACCGGCACCAACTCTGAAAAGATCTCTATTTTCTTTCATGTAAAAAAATATTGTTGTTAATAACGTTTCAGTGTTAACTTTTGAGAAGGTTTATAAGTTGTATCCCATTATATAATTAGACAATTCATAGATATAATACTGACGAGTTAAAGTCTTGTTATTTAATTTTATTGTATTTCAGGAAAATCTGGTGGTTGGCGCAGCTATTTTGACGAGGAAATGACAAAACAGGCGGATAGTTGGATAGGCGAAAACCTGAAAAACACCGATTTGCGGTTTCCCAGCATGCAAAATGTAATATAGGATCACAGAGATCACAAGCACACATAAGATATTTTAATCTAATTACCGAAACATTTCTTCAGTTTAAAAAATATATTTATCAATGGTTTTAAGTTATCATTTGTTTAAATAGTAAATTAAATTAACCCACATACCATGCTGGGTGTCTTGGCTCTGCCGTGGGCCAATAAAAATGAACCTTAACAACAATAACTAAAATAAATTTAATAACTATTCTTAGAGTTTTAAGGATAATCTGAATTGAAAATATAAAATAATAATTGCGTCCTTTTATCGATTGCAAGAAGAGGGCAATATTTCTGGGTGTACATTATAATAGTAATATGTATTGTTAACAACATCGACAAAACTATGCAAGATGGATATTTAAAAAGGCACAAATACAATGTTTGCCATTTTATTGATTGATTTACACAACACTGTTACACATATCAGTGCTTAATATTAACATAACCGCATGTCAGGATTCACTTAAGGCTTCTCTTTATAATTATTCTACCAGCATTACCCTTTAAACTGAACTACGCGTGCATCGAATTGCTTACAGTTACTGACCCGCGAACGAACCACCAATATCCTGGCTATCACTTAGTCTTCTTCACAAATCAACTAAACACCGGAGCGCGGAAAGCAAAACATTTACTACTCCCCCCCAGACCTAGGTTTTCATTATTAATGTACCCCCAACTAGTCTCCTAAATACCTTCGATATTTCTAATAATAGGAAATACTCTAATAGAATACGCAACTTCTGTGGTGCAGCCTGTGAGAGGAGATACATTTACTACAGTTGAAACAGAGTCTCAGTAAAGCATAGATAGCCACTGCATTAATAAAAACAACGCTTCGGCAGTATGTAAGGATGGTATACCAATGGATAAAAAAATATGATTTTGTTCTACTAAATAATTAATAAAACATTCCCACACACAACTATTGAAAATACTTACCTGGGTAAGGTTTATGAATTGGACTTGTTGCATAATGTTGCATTTTGGTGTAGTCGCATGTTGTCTTCTTGCTGGTGGTAGGATATTTATATCCTCCCGGATAACGACCACCAGACACAGGGTATAAACCCGTCATAGTGACACACGCAACTGTATCGCGTTCCGGGGTCAGCCAGTGTACATTCTGTTTTTGTCGGGGGTCTAGAGTTGGGGTACGATGTTTGGCCGTGTTAATAGCCTTTATCAATAAATTGTCTATTCCCCAGAAAGTCAAGTTCCACTCTCCGGCCATAGGCACTTTGCAGCACTACACTACAATGCGACAAAACTGTGATATTTTTTTATCTATAGCTACAATACAAACAGCTCACTACTCACCAATCATAACATAATTACAATTTTATGACTATGTGTAAAGTTGTAGATGTACGGTAATATATTTTATGCTTGCTTCAATACAAAAACTAAAATAAAATATTTATTTTGAAATGAAACTAATTTTACGGATTCTATCGCGGTTTATTAAAATTTTTCAGTCCGCCCCGTGACCATGAAGGCTGTGAAGCTTTCGAAACATCAGGATTAAAAATGTTAAATAAACCGCGATAGAATCCGTAACATTAGTTTAATTTCAATGTATAATATTGGCGTAAACATAAGAAACCATTTTAAAAATATTTATTAATAGAAACAAAATAATTGCTTGTTCCCAAAGTGACAGACCTTCTCCTCACGATTATTTGTTTTTTGAAGTGAAACTTCTTTAGAATCATTGTGATTTGAAACTCGATGAAACGAAAAAGGGACTCTAAAACGAGACAAACACATAAATCTATAGGACTAAGACTACGAGAGAATGAGATAGAATATAATATGGGCGCAAGTCGCCATAGGGTGGAATCAAGTGGGATCTTTTTTTTATATATCAACTAAAACACAAAACTTCTCAGGCATAAACTAAAAACGACGTAATTTATAGGACATTCGCAACGTAATCTTGAGATAACCTTCGTAATTATATTTTCGAGTTACATATTGCATGTTTATCAATAGTCCCGTTATCTCTTTAGTAAAGACTAGCTGTTGCTCGCGGCTCCGCCCGCGTGAATGTTATGTTAGGGAGAAAAAGTATACAATCCAAGTAGTTGTCTCCTTCTTATTAGTCGCCGGGAAAGCATTTTATTACTGCCGCCCGCTCAGGGGGGAACCGGAATGAGAATAAAACGGTTATGCTGAACTAGCCGGTCTTACGACCCAGCACCCCCTCGACCAGATGATGGCTATCAGGGTAGCCGCAGGGCTGACTCCATACCCCATATGTACCACCCCACCCGCCACTAAACCCCGCGGTGGCCTTCTTCGGCGCGATCCCGGGATATTCTAAGCAGTGCTAGAATTGCTGGCGGAACCGCCCCTGCGCATTGACGCGTAGCAGCCCATCTCCATGGGGGGCATTTGAGTTTATCCATTACAACCAATACTTTCCTCCTTATAATAAAACTGTTACTAAATATTAATAAGGAGTATTTACTGTGAGTTTGAAATCGCTACTACCAAAAAAAACGAAGTTTTTATAAACTACCAATCTCCATTTTGCACCCTCTTGAATTTCAAAAATCCTTTCTCAGTGCACACTTACGTCATATAAGGAATATTTGCAAAATTTCATGCTTCTAGATCCAGCGGTTTCAGCTGTGCGTTGATCGACCAGTCTGTGAGTCAGTCGGACAATCAGTTTCTTCTTTTATGTATACAGAAGATTTCTTCTTTTACATAATATATAGATAATTTGATCGTTGCAATTTCAGTGCACTGGTCAACGTTGTTGTGGACACATTATATTCATTTTTGGTAAATACTTTTTTCTAATCTAGTTTCTCTTCTTTGTTGACTAGTATGTAAATAAAATGTATTATATACTGTTATTAAGTAAATTCTAGGTTCCAACATAATTGCGTCGATTATAGATATGATAGCTTTCGTGGCGCAGTTGGCAAGTAGCTGGCTGTGAAACGAGAGGCCGTGGATTCGATTACTACACCGGGAGAAATGTTTGTGTGAGAGACAGATACTTGTGTCCAGGGTCTGGGTGTTGTGAGACCGAAAGTCACCTACAACATGAGACTCGTAACTGTGTGGTCGGGGCTATGTGTGTGACTATTGGGTGTTATTATTATATAATTCCTATAGGTATAACCACGTCGTGAGCAATGATAATGCATTATAAATAAATTGCATTAGGTTAGATATTATGTACGGAGAGAAAATTTCAGTACGATACGTAAAGTTAACTTGTAGCGGTATGTATGAAATTGATCATTTACTCAAACTTGCATCGTTCGTAAAAGTAAAATCATAAAATCACTCACGTAGATATCAATATTTAATACATAGATTTGTGATAAACTTCATATTTTTATTAAGTACCTAATTTTATTAATATTTAATAGAAAAAGCATCATTATATTTAAGTGTATTTTGATGGTAGGATTTTTGTATCCGCCCGGATAGTTACCACCGTATACAGGGTGTAAAACCCGCCATAGTGGCACACGCAAGTGTGTTGCGTTCCGGTATCAGCCAGTGTACATCCGGTTATTGTCTGGGGTCTAGAGTTGAGGTGCGATGTTTGGCCGTTTTGCTGCCTTCTGAGTACTCTGACACTAGACCCTCAACGGCATCTTCATCTTATTGCCTATGGCGTTGTGTGAAGGAGTAGACAGCCATGATTGTGTTGAGTAGCGGGGGATAGATTGTCTCTCGCTACTCCATACTCTAATTGAATGGCACTGCTGCGCTTGCCATCAGATGCAGTGTGGTCACTTTGCCGTGCCAGGATATTTTGTCAGGTTGAAAAGACCTAGCCTAGTTTTTTCACTTTTCAGTATGGTTTTCTATGAAAAATATGCATGATTAGTTGTTTTTATTATTGCAATATATTTTTGAAGAATCAATTGACCTACGATTACAATCGTAGTGGAAGGCAAGTATGATATCATATCATAAAAAATAATATAATCTACATTATCTTTAGCGCCTGATACCCGCACTGAATTGGAGACTTATCGATAAAATTTTAGTGATCTAAACTTATCTACCGATATTGTTAACTTTTTATTATTAATTCAGTAAACAAAATAAAACTAAAATGTAGAAGCTTCACAATTTTAAGCCACATAATTAGTTGCCTGATTTTTTTTCTTTCATTTAGAACTGATAACATTGTTTAGTAACCCTTTTCTATTGGATCACAGAGTTCCACGTATAAAAGTTTTCTTCTCGAGCAGTGCTTCTGCCAGTACAATGAAGATGTAAAAATGACCAAATAATCAAATGGCAGCCCTGCTTTAAAATTTCTATATGTTTTGAAACTATTGTATCCATGATTTGACTCTTCCACCAACACCTTCCACGTGCCTTTTAGTTGTAACATTGTTGTTGTCGTTTGCCATAACTTCTCACACACCAGTTTACAACGTTGCTCAGTATCTCAACCTTGAGTTTTCTTTCACGTATAATTAACGTCAAACGTAAAATATTTATATGTCAATAAGTACAGCGCCTCTAGCGGTTACGTGAGAAACTAAACTCTGTAGTATGAGAACGAAAAATACCTATCGAAAGCAATACGATAGCGACTTGGGATTTGTATGGCCGTTACACAAATATCGTACCATGAGTCAACCAAAAAATCACACTGTAAAAATTATAAGAGTGAAATTTTAAGATCCGCGTGACACAAAAGTCACACCTCTGAAGTTTTCCTAAGTACCAGGCTAGCAGAAATGTAAGAAGATTTGATACCGTTTTTATACCACTGATATAATATTGACCTACTTAAAAGCTAGAAGCTTCGGTCTGAATTACAAAATTTGAATTAATCATTTAAATGTGGCCAGTACGTTATGGTATTATGAAAGACCGAATTAGTTACTATACCGTAATATTATTTAGGTATTTCATGATACTATAAAGTACTGGCCATTAAAATATTTTGTTGTAATTCTTTTTTCACTTTAAGTACCAGCATCCCATTAAATTTAAGATTTGCCACTCGTATCCAGAAGGAAATTAAAAATGAATAAAGGAGGGAGTAAAATACAAGCCAAAATCATTTTTATTTCCATAACATTAAAGTTAAAAATAGCATGTAAGAATGGCGAAAGTGATCAGTGTTTGAGCTTATGGTACATGACTGGCTAGTTTCTTCTAGGTAGATAAACCTTGCATTTTCATTGAAGTTACTGATAAGAAACCCACTTATCTATTACATACGCTGATACATAACACAATTCATTAATATAACGTCGGTCAGCAGTGCCTGGGCAGTGGCTATGTATAGCCAAAGCCAAGCATAACAATTAATTCGTTTACACAAATTAATTATCCAATGAGTCAAGAATAATCTAGCAGCGGGATACCACAAGTGCACCGAACTAAGCCAGAACCAAGGTCCAAGACTAACCGCTCAACCGTCGCTCCGCCTCTTTTCTAGAGGTAGCAAAACAAGTTTCGTAATGGCGAGAGCGGGGGCGAATCGAATGAAGCGCCTGCTGGTGTAATCGGAGCAAGTGTTGTTCAAATTATTGCTAGGACGTATTTAGGATACGTACAACGTTGCAGGCGCCGTCATATATATATATATATGTATTTATATTATCATATTTTTTAATGAGGCCAAAGAAGTATAACTTCTCACGCGCGTACATAATAACTAAGTGGCTTATGAAAGAACTAGCTGTTGCTCGCGGCTCCGCCCGCGTGGAGGTCATGTTTGGGAGAAAAAGTATACAATACTAAATACCAATATTCATGCGTTTAACTTAAAAATGACGGATTTTCATACAAACTTTCATTCCCTATTTTACCCCCTTAGGGGCGGAATTTCCAAAAATCCTGAAACATATATTTTTTATATTTAACTAAAATGCCAAATACAAATTTTCATGAATTTAACTTCAAAAATGACGGATTTTCATACAAACTTTCATCCCCTATTTTACCCCCTTAGGGGTGGTATTTCCAAAAACCCTTCCTTAGTGGATGCCTACGTGATAAAAGGTACCTACTGTCAAAATTTCAAGTCTCTAACCCCAGCCGTTTTGGTTGTGCGTTGATCGATCAGTCAGTCAGTCAGCTTCTTCTTTTATATATACAGAAGAAAGAAAGAAAATAAATATTATTTGGTCACACAACAACACTTTGGATAACATATATATTAAAAAAACACAAGGAGTAATACAACAAAAATAAAAAAAAACAATTATATACCCTAAGTACACCCGTTTCTCCTCAATTCGGAACACCTGTGTCCAAAGTATGACCAAAAAAGCCATAAGATCAGCAAAGTACTGCCTGGCGCTGGTATTCTGCCTAGGCCTTACGAATGTCCATCGGATGCCAACAAAACAGCAACGTACCTACTTATTATACATACACACACACTCACACACGCATATATAGCATATACATATACATACATACAAACATATGCATATCCATATTTAATCTATAACGGGCCCCATCGACGGGAGGAACGCCATAGCGTATGCGTATGAGCATTCTGTCTCTTTTTATACTTAAATAGAAAAGGAGGACTATATCTCTTATACTAACATAACAATTCGCATTTTTCCTAAGCCCCCCATGTAGATGGGCTGCTACACGGCACCGCACAAGGGGTACCGCCCTTTTCAGCAGCAATTCTAGCACTCCTTAGAATACCCTGGGATCGCTCCGTAAGAGCTGAAGAAGGCCACCGCGGGGTTTTAGCTGGTAGTGTCTGGTGATGTGTACATAGGGGGTAGGGACCCGACCCAGCGGCTGCCCGAAAAGTCATCATCCGGGCGACGCGGACGGGGTGCTGGGTCGTAAGACCGGCTAGTCGAGCATAACCGTTTTATTCTTATTTCGCTTTCCCCGAAGTAGGCGGCCACGGCAGTAATAAAATACTTTCCCGCTACAACAAAAGGAAAAAATGGTTGAGCTACAGAGCGCGCATACTTTTACTCGTACATTTGAGAAATTATGTAATTCATTTTGTGTTTTAGTGAGAAATGGATTGCCAAAATGACTTCCCCTTGGAGATTCAGGATGTGGATGATGAATTGGCAAAAAAAATTATGAAGCTGTTTACGGGTAAGTTACAAGTAATTCATAACCATATTAGTTTTCCATAAACAGTTCACGTTATATTTTTTTACAACAAAGGGTTTTTTTATCCTGGCACGGCAAAGTGACCACACTTCACCTGATGGTAAGCGCAGTGCATTGCAATTAGAGTATAGAGAGACAATCTATCTCCCGCTAACAACACAATCATGCCGGTCTACTTCTTCACACTAGGCCATGGTCAAGAAGGTGAAGAAGCGGTCGAGGGGCTAGTGTCAGAGTAGTCAGAAGACCGCAACACGGCCAAACGTCGTACCTCAACTCTAGACCTTCGATAAAAACCAGATGTTTACTGGCTGATCCCGGAACGCGACACACTTGCGTGTGCCACTATGGCGGGTTTTACACCCTGTGTGTGGTGGTCGCTATTCGGGCGGATATGAATATCCTACCACCAACAAAATTTAACTATAAGTACTTTAAGTAATTTTCAGCTTTACATGAAAAAACACACACAACCGATTTATCTATACGAATGCGTGCCATTGTTGATCCTGGCTAAACAGGAGTTACAATGGCGGGTGTGTGGGCGGGATAGTCTCTCTTATCTATACGAATATGTAAAAGCCAAAACGTCGGGGCCGAGGCTGTCAAGAGGGTTTACGCGTCGCTCTCCGATCTCCAGATACAGTCATGGCAGTCAGTGCATGCTGCACATAGGACGATAGTTCGGTAGAAAAACTCAAGATTAACACTTTGCAGTTTATTAAACTACTACTAGTTCGGAAAGTAGTTATCCATGGGGAAGAACCTGGCAAGAAACCCCATGGATGCTCTTTTCAACACAGCACTTTATATTATTAATGTGGGTAAATCGACCACTTTCTCAAACCTCTGATGATGGTCCCAATCATGGCAATACCGACTCGAAACTACGACGCAACCAGAGCAGTGCAGCCCGGATCACAGCGCCCCTTCGATCTACAACCCAGAGTACGACCCGGACATCTGCATTCCTTCAACTCACTCCCTGTTCTACGTCAATTCGTAGCCCGGCAAACTGCATCCCTTCGACTATCTCCCTATGCATCAAACGCATCTTGCCCTCGATTGTGTACACCATACAGCCCAAGCAACTTCTTTGTACAATAAGGGTTATTTTAAACTAGGTAGGCACCGTCCGTTAAATCGTATTCCTGCATTACGACGTCTAAAGCTATTAACTATTCAACGACTACTCTTCAATTGCCCGTGAAATGGCGAGGCAATCCGTCATATTGTATAATTTCTATTGAGCCCAGTGACGAACAACCCAAGTCTAAATACTTGTGTAGGACTAAATTAAGACACCGTACCTATCCAGCGGCAAATTGCTTGTACTGTTGTACCGCGCTCTCACTTGGCCACAACGTGCAACTTGTGTTACATCGTAAGATAATTGTTTCTTGACTCAATTTAAATTTCAGGTGAGCACACGGGCTTCGTTCGCGTCGGGCCTAGTGGATACTTTTTCCCTAACAAATACAAAGAAGAAGCCAGCAAAATTTATAACATGCCACTGAGACCCGATGACGTTTTTGTAGCTACCTATCCACGCTCAGGTTTGCATATTAATTCGCTTTAATATGATATGCACAAAATTATACGTAAAGTAGAATAATTATATTGCATATTGCCCTGTCTATACCTACCATCAGCACCTACATAGTTTATTTACACATTATTATGTTTAGACTATGTTACACTTACAATCAGGGTACATTGTAGACCTTTACTCAGGTCCAATGTAGTCAGTGTACTGTGTGTGTCCTTAATATAAAATGAAATTTCATAGGTACAACGTGGACTCAAGAATTAGTTTGGATGATTGCAAACGATTTGGACTATAAAAAATCAGCAGCCATTCCACTCACGGAAAGATACCCATTTTTGGAGTAAGTCTATTTCTACAATTAGTTATAAAATAAAAAACAAACATACATACTTACTTAGTGTGCTCTTACAGATTTTCAGTTATCGTTCATCCAATTATGATGGAAAGATTTAGAGCAGAGAACAGCGACAGTGAGCAGAAATTACAAATTCTTGAAAAGGTCACCGGATCTGCAACAAAACAATTAGCTGAAACCGATTCGCCTCGGTTTGTCAAAACTCACCTACCGTTCTCTTTATTACCACCGAAGCTACTGGATACAGCAAAAGTAGTATATGTTGCACGCGATCCCAGGGACGTCATAGTCTCCTTTTATCACCTGAACAGACTTATAAGAACGCTAGGATACGTTGGCGATTTCAAAACGTATTGGTTTTACTTCATGAATGACTTAAGTAAGTTAATAAATAAATAATAATACTTTATGATGTTATTTTATGTAATAAATAAAGTAATTGAACAGATTTACTGTTTTATGCCAAACTTATTAAAGTTCATTGAATTAATTAAACTGTTATCGTTCCAGATCATTGGGCACCCTTTTTCGCACATTTAAAAGAAGCGTGGGCGAAAAGACATCACCCCAATTTGTTGTTCTTATTCTATGAAGACCTTTCTAAAGTAAGTTTGGATTCAAGTCTCTAAAAAGAATAGGCCGCAAAGTTTACAAAATTGATAACAATAATACAAGGTGTCCCAAAAGAAATTTTGTATTTGTTTATCTTCATGCGTGAACGCAACGCATCCGAGAGGCGCAGAGGGTATGTCAATGGGTAGCCCGGCTCTTGGGAATTTAGTCTTTATGGAGCGTTTCTCGGGAGCGGACTATGCGTTATGCGTGCGAGAGTTTTACAATAACTTTGTAAATCATTGTAAATTGAACGCTTTTCGCCGTTCCCTAACGTCTTGTTTTCAGATGAAGCTCATTATAATCTTAACGGGAACGTGAATAAGCAGAACTCTCGCTACTGGAGTGCAAAGAATCCATAACACAAGCATCAGAGACACCTACATTCGCCTAAAGTGACCGTATGGGCTGCAATGTCAGCGCGAGGAATTATCGGGCCTTACTTTTCTTGAAGATGAAACAGGACGTGCCGTTACAAGTAATTCGGAGATGTTTGATAGTTTTTTGGTGCCTAAATTGCAAGACTTTATTGTCTATAACCAAAGAACATAGTTCCAGCCGGATGAAGCAAAATTACACACGTCTAACAGGTCTCTGCCACGAATTCGTAAAATTTTCCCTGGCAAATTAATGTCCAGGAGAGGTGACATAAATTAGCCTCCACGCAGTCCTGTTTTAACCTCTATGGACTTTTCCTGTGGGGTTATCTCAAATCTGAAGTTTACATCAATAAACCAAGTTCTCTGGCGTATTTGAAAGAAAATATCCGTCGCGAAATAGCAGCCATCACGGAATCTACTTGCCGAGCCGTCATAAGGAATTTCATCGTTCGAATAAATGAGTGTCGTGTCCGCGAGGGTTTACATTTGGACGATGTTATTTTTAAGGCATAAATTCCCAAATTGTATATTTAAATAAATAAAAAATATATTTTCGATAGATGGAATACTTTTTTTTATTGCTCCACAATATATAAACTTTTATTTTGGGACACCTTGTATATTATTTTGGACAACGTATTTTCCATATCTATACGAATACATGTTATATTTCTGTAGCGTCTTTTTCTTTCAAAAATAACTACCACATGGCTGGAGCCGCGGGCAACAGCTAGTAGATTTATAAACTTCAAGTTCACGACAGTAATGCAATACACTTTTCCTATGATAAGTACTATATAACCCTACTGATATAATACTGGTAGCTTCTCTTCTCTTTATGATTTTGTCCGATTTTGTTACTTATTGGTTGTTACCATATGGTTTTTATATTATTTTTGTTTATCTATAACAGGATTTACCAACCGCTGTGCGTCGCGTTGCAGAATTCTTTAACAAGAAATATTCGGAGGCGGAAGTGATGCAGCTGTGTGATCATCTCAGTATCGACAGTTTTAAGAACAACAAGTCTGTCAACTACGACGTAATGAGAGAACTTGGTATTCTCACACCGGGTGAACAGTCTTTCATAAGAAAAGGTAGCTGCTTTAAGTATATTGATGCAACATACAAATTACAATATTACTAGCTGTCGTTTGCGGCGTTACATTCATTATCTAATACCTATTATCTACATTTGCTCCGCTCCTATGGGTAACCTGTTATTAGATAGTTTTATAGCCTCCCTCAATAAACAGACTATACAAGATTAGACAGAAAGGGTGTGCTAAGACATAAAAGTACAAGAAATTCTAAGCAACTTTTGTATTTATAACTTTTTCAAAATACCCTATACATTCCTGTATATTTCAGTTCAAAGATAAAAACAATCGGTATATGGTAGCCCTACTACTATCGGCTGTATTTATAGTTAGGGACACTGACCTCGAGAAAAAGGTGGGTTCTAGTCTCTAGATAATATTCAAAATACATGTATGACGTATGTATAGGTACCCATAAATCGTTGTAAGATTTGACACCGTCCGCGACGTCGCGTGGAGGTACGCTTCTTAGCATTTAGCCGCTAAGTCGTGGCCGTAAACTGAGGGACAGGGTTGTTCGTTTTTAGAATGTTAAACTGATAGTTACTTGGATTAGCGCGTTAATGGTTATTCATCCTCTCGCGTACTTTATTACTTATTGACACAGCAAGACGAAAAGGAGAAAATAATCTTATTTTATCACACATATAAATAGATATATCACTGCATTAATAAAGGGATATTTAAAATGTCAATAATTCAAACTAAAATGATTGTGTTGCAAATACATTTATTTATTTTGCGTTACAGGCAAAGCTGGAGGCTGGCGAGATTACTTTGACGAAGAAATGACCAAGCAAGCGGAGCTCTGGATCGCTGACAATCTAAAGGACACAGACATGCGTTTCCCACATTTAGAAAACCAATAATTTAATACAAATAAAGAAAAAAATTGTGATAAACATTTATTCCAATAATATGCTCTATATTTTAATATTTCTTTTTATCACCATATTTTTAGTTTACATCGATACAATGTGAACTTTTATAAGAACTAGAGAATAAGTAAACAATTAAATCTTATTACATTTGCGTTTGAATCACTCCAGCGGAACTCATCACGACTTTACAATTTCAGCATAAATGAAACAATACGTCAGTCCTTCTTCATATTTATTTAAATAATAATACGGTTATACAAAGAAAATAAATCAAAGCCAGATTTGTCAATCATTCGTTGGTAATATAAAATTCTAAAACAGACTTATATTAATCTGTATATATAAAAGAAGAAGCTGACTGACTGACTGACTGACTGACTGATCGATCAACGCACAGCCTAAACGGCTGGGGTTAGAGACTTGAAATTTTGACAGTAGGTACCTATTATGACGTAGGCATCCACTAAGGAAGGGTTTTTGGAAATACCATCCCTAAAGGGGTAAAATAGGGGATGAAAGTTTGTATAAAAATCCGTCATTTTTTAAGTTAAATTCATGAAAATTAGTATTTGGCATTTTAGTTAAAATTAAAAAATATATGTTTCAGGATTTTTGGGAATTCCGCCTCTAAGGGGGTAAAATAGGGGATGAAAGTTTGTATGAAAATCCATAATTTTTTAAGTGAAACGCATGAAAATTGGTATTTTGTATTGTATACTTTTTCTCCCAAACATGGCCTCCACGCGGGCCGAGCCGCGAGCAACAGCTAGTGGATAATAAAGGTTCGCGTGCGTTCGGGATGCAGGCGCGCCGTTAGTCGGACTCGCCGCCGCGACGCCGAAAACGGACGCGCCCGGACTTCCGAGCTCCACAAAGCGACTCATCATATAAAACTGGGATCTCTCCCGCACCTAACTCGACGCCGCGAGCGACTTTAAACCTATCGTACAATTACAGAAAATCACAAAATTCAAGCGGAAATACTAGGAATCGGAATCCATTGTGTACGGGACGCATTCACGCGATCACGTCTGGTAGCATAGCCATGGAACCATTTATGCATATGAACTGGGTCCATCCGGCCTAGCATGCACCTACGAATAACTGGCTGGCGATTGTTAAAATTTACGACGTATTTTTGGGCCTTGTTTAATTTAACATCAAGGGCGTAGCTACCGCCGTATCAGCCGTATCAATGATACGAGCCCCCGGGCTACAGAGGCCCCAAACGTGTGAAAGCAAAAATTAATAAAAACATTGCATTGCATTGCCATTGCATTAATAAAAACAACACTTCGGCAGTATGCAAGGGATTTTGACAGCCTCCGTGGCGTAGTAGGCGAGTAGCCGGCTGTGAAACGAGATGCCGTGGGTTCAATTCCCACACCGGGACAAATGTTTGTGTGATAGACAGATATTTGTGTCCGGGTAGGTGTGTCTGGGTGTTGTGAGACCGAGTCTCTCGTAGTCCCTGATACCCACAACACAAGACTCGTATCTTAGTGTGGGACCGGTCATTGAGTTTCTTCTCCACGCAATCCCAGCATCCCCCACAAATACATTGTTATATTAATTTTTGGTAAATAATATTTATAATCTAGTTTCACTTATTTGTTGACTAGTATATAAACAGAATGTGTATTGTGTACCATTATTAAGTAAATTCTATATTCCAACAAAGTTACGTCCATATAGATATATATATATACATCGTGTGCGATGTTAATGAATTACTAAATGAATTGCTCTAGGATATATATTATTTATATTAAGCAGCGATAGCCTAGTTGATTGCGGTACGGACTGTCAAGACGAAAGTCGTAGGTTCGAAACCCAAGTGGCATACACCTCTGACTTTTCTAAAGTTATGTGTGTATTAAAATGTTAATTATCGCTTGCTTTAACGGTGAAGGAAAACATCGTGAGGAAACCTGCATATCTGAGAGTTTTTCGAAGGTATGAGAAGTCTGCCAACCCGCATTAGGCCAGCGAGGTGGACTACGGCCTAACCCCTCTCACTAGTAGAGGAGGCCCGTGCCCAGCAGTGGGACAATGTTTAATACAGGGCTAGTATTATTATTTATTATTATATATTATTTATTATAGAAAACACCAACGCTACATGTTAAGTTTACATAACTTATTTTGAAATTGATAATTGATTCAAATTTACCGTTTGTAAAAGTAAAATGAATTGTTACTCAATTACTGATATCAATGTTTAACATATAGAATATGACATAAACTTAATTATTATGAAGTAATTATTATATACTAGATGTTGCTCGCGGCTCCGCCCACGTGGAGGTTATTTTTGTAAGAAAAGGTGTACAATCCAGAAACCTGTAAATTCATCAGTGTTTCTCTTCGCGTTACGTTACGTCTTACAAATCCGTTGTGTAGTGAAGAGAAACAACATCTCTATAATTATTTCTCTTTGGTACATAAATGGGCTTGTAGCTAGAAGGTTTGAAATTTTTAATAATATAGAATAAACGTTAATAGTTTTTTACTGAACATTGTTGTGTACATAGTTACAATATCTTGTAAGTTTTTCTATACTTTTTGCTTTTATAAAGTACTTAATTTTCGAATGTGTTAATGAGTATTTTGCAATCAAAACAATCACACAATAAACTAGGGTATACGTAATATAAAAGACTACCTAGTTATCTAATACAGAGACTGTTATTGTTGATGTTTTACTTTGTTTACGATATCTCGTTGTGTTGGTCTTGTTAATCACGTTCAGAGCGTTTGTAATAACTTCTCGCACACCGGTTTACAACGTTGGCCAGAGCGCGCGCACTTTCACTCGCACATTTGAGAATTTCTGTAATTAATTTTGTGTTTTAGTGAGAAATGGATTGCAAAAATAACAACTTCCCCTTGGATATTCAGGATGTGGATGATGAATTGGCAAAAAAAATGATGAAGCTGTTTACGGGTAAGTTACGGTTAATTCATAAACATATTAATTTGTCATAAAATATTCACGTCATATTATCTTACGAAGAAATTTGATTTATAACTACTTAAAGAATTTTATGATATACAAAAATACACACATAACCGTTTTATCTTTACGAATACAAGTTAAATGGTCGATTCTTATTTACCATTGTGTTTACTTTCCAAATAGTTAATTAAATATATTATTATGTTGTGGGCGTAAAAATCCTTTTTCATAAATATTATTATTTGAGATTTAGTGATTGTTATATAAGTAAATAATTTGCATAATACAGTATCTAATCATATTGAAAATTTAAGTACTTAAATAGTTTAACAGATCAAGATTTCAGTTTATTTATTTGTATTTAATAATAAATCTAGATTATTCTGTTTATTTGCTTTGGACTTATAACTTTCTGTTATAGTTTCTCCACCGGCTTTATTAGGTACGTGGCTACTGCCATTACGAATTATATCTATTCTACATTATTTCTAAACATAAACATTACAAAAGATGCACACCGTAATGTGAGTAATGTATCGATACCTTGCCAGCTGGAATTACGAAATTATTATTATTACTTTTGCTCGCTCCATAATCAACAAATAACATGGTTAACTACTTATTAAAGTGGATGCACTGTTTACCTATGTAAGTATGAGGTAGCTTGTTTGCGACTCCAATCACGTTGGAATCTTTATCCATACTATCCATACTAATACTATAAATGCGAAAGTAACTCTGTTTGTTTGTTTGTTACGTCTTCACGACTAAACGGCTGAACGGATTGTAATGAAATTTGGTAAGGTAATAGATTATATCCTGGAGAAGGACATAGGCTATCATTTTTCTCAAAAAAACAACCTTGAAAGGGGTCAAATAGGATTTCAAAATTTGTATGGAAAATCCATAATTTCTCGATTTAGGGATCTGTAAATTCATATTTAGGCTTTTGGTATGAAATAAAGAAATACGTGTTTCAACGTTTTTGAAAAATCATCCCTAAAAGGGGCAAAGTGAGGTTAAACTTATGGGATATTCTTGAGATGCAATCTCAAGATTCAGGCACAACCCTGAGAGGCTGGACAATCGCTACAGGTGCCTCAGTGCAGAAGACAACTCCTTGGATTGTATACTTCTGCTCCCGAATATAACCTCCAGGCAGGCGAAGCTGCGAGCAACAGCTAGTTTAGTATAAAAATTAGTCCTATCCTTATCCTATCCATGTTTCATTAAAAAAAAACGCCGTTGATCTTATTTCATCTGTTGAAGAGCATTTAACCAGGTTTGAAAAAAATTGTTTTGTAAAATATTTCATACAAACTTTGTCACTCCCTTTCTTCCCAAAAAGAGTTGAATTTCAAGAAATCGATGCGTTCAATATATAGTCGAAAACCTGTTAAAGTTCATAAATATTGTTTAAGCTGGGCAATGACGAGTTTGATAGTGTGGAGATTGTCTTTAAAGATTATTATAATTAATAGTTTTTGTTCGATATTTCCCTCCCGCGTGTTGTCCTGGGATAAAAATGTTTATTTTAAAATAAATTATAACTTACGTTACTCAGAGATATTGCAGAATTATAGAGATAATTCTCGTTCTAGAGATTATCTTATACATACTACCGCACACAGCATAGCTGTAGAGCTGTAGAGCACATACCACAGACTACGGCGAACCATTTACTTATGAAAGTAAAAGCGCACGGTTATGCTTGACCAATATTCTACTTAATTTTGTCCCGCTTTAGGTACTTGTAGGACATGCCTACAGTAATTATTCAGTGTTGTTAACCTTTCTATCTTTAGCAATATGTCTACAATTTTAAAATAAGTTCTTAGCGTACCTACTGTTGTATTTTTATTTACTTTAATGTATTATTGTTATAGTAATATTGTGTTAAATATTGCTCAGTATGCTTATACGATCTTAATGTAATAAATACTTAATAACTACTCCCATAATATTAGGCTCGGATTTAGGTATGCCTATCTCAGTCTGACAGACTTATACGGTTATTGACATTTATTATAAAGTGGAACAGTGAATGCGACTCAACAATTTAAGTGACGCATCGAGTTATCACTGTTCTAAATATGTTATGTTGTGTAAATATACGAAATACAGATTTTAAATGGAAATTTATTTTATTTATTTATTTATTTAGGACAGCCAGTAGTTGATACAAATAAACTTATAACTATAACATAAAAAGGAACAAAACATCGAAAATTTGTAACACCTGTTTAAGGCAGCCACAACATGCACCATCAATGATAAAAATAATTAATTTAATAATACACACTCAGAATTAAACAATTAAAAATAATACAATGGAGTAAAGAATAAATGGTAAAAAAAAACCTAGGTAAATACATATATTTTTCCAAGATAAATTAGAATTAGAAAATTATTATTAATATTAGGACTAAGACTGGTCTCTCAACAACTTAGCAACCTCCCTTTTAAATTTGTAAAAAGATGCACCGAAAATGTCAACGGATTCACCAAGCAAATTATAATTACGACACATTCTAGATACGGCAGAAAATTGTTTTAGATTAGTTCTCGAATGTGGTGGTTGGAGCACACGGATGTAGTGCCTGGGAATACGACGCGGGACATAAAGGTTTATTAGCGTTACTAGTTCGGGGCAATCAATACCATTTCTAACAATTTTGTGTAGAAAGTTCATATCCAGCAGATTCCGTCGAACCGTAAGACAATCCATTTTATAGTGTTGTAATTTTGTGTCATACGTTTTCAAATTATTTCTTAGTTTGTCACAATAAACAAGGTGCCTTAGGAATCGCTTCTGAATTCTCTCTATGCGCAGTTGGTGAATTTTATATTGAGGTGACCAAACTATGCTACAGTATTCTAGGATGCTCCTAACATACGCATAATAGACCGTGATCTTAGTGGCCGAATTTTTGAAAACCTTACTGTTTCTTATAATAAAACCTAACATTTTAGTCGCTTTTGAAATAATGTTGTCAATATGTGGAAGGAATGTTAATTTTGTGTCAAAGTAAACCCCAAGGTCCCTGATCTGGTCCACCTCTGTAAGTAGTGTCCCATTGATATTATAACTAGAGGCAGCAATTATCCTATTACGTGTGAATTTAATGTGAGCACATTTACTAGTGTTTAATGACATATTATTATTTAGACACCACTCATACAATTGATCTATATCGCGCTGAAGAAGTTCGCTATCAGAAATACTTTTGATTACTCGGGCCAATTTTAAATCATCTGCATATAGAAAGACTTGACTATGTTTTAAAGTAGTTGTTATGTCATTTACAAATACGTTGAAAAGCCATGGTCCCAAGTGGGATCCTTGAGGAACACCGGAAGTAGAGATGTATGAGATGGACTGAAAGCCTTTAAGTACAACATATTGCGATCGTTCCTGTAAGTAAGAGGTAAACCAATTTAGGAGAGAACCAGAGATGCCATAATTGGCGAGTTTATGTACTAGAGTTTTGTGACAAACTCTATCGAATGCTTTTGACAGATCGGTGTAAATAGCGTCTACTTGAAGACCATTATCAACAGCATCTACTAGCGTGTTGTGATAAAGAACTAAGTTCGTATTAGTGGACCTTCCTTGAACAAAGCCGTGTTGATTACCTATGAGAAACTGTTTTCCAAAAAATTGCACATACGGGCAAATTACAGCTTCAAAAACTTTTGCAAAAATGGACAAAATGGAAATAGGCCTATAATTAGATATTATCTCAACTTTACCATCTTTATGAATCGGAACAACCCTTGCAATTTTCCATTTTTTTGGAAATATACCACTAGTGAGAGATTTGTTATATATAAGGCATAGTGGAAAGCTTAAAGAAGAAGCACACCTAGACACGAATACTGCAGGAATGCCATCAGGACCAGATCCTTTGCCTAAGTCGAGTCGCATAAGGTAATCTAGAATTTCAGTTTGAGATAAGCTAATCTTGTCTAGGCTGTTCGCAAAAATGGTGCCATTATAAGCAGATGTGCTTGTTGATGAGCTCGAGAACATGGATGAAAAATAAGATGCAAAAAGATTACAAATGCCTGTCCCATTTGAGGTTATAATATTATTTAAGGACATTTTAGCTGGGAAGTCGACAGCATTATTACGTTTATTCTTTATAAATGCCCAAAAGAATTTAGGATTGTTTCGAATGCTACATTCAGTGAAAAGAATGTAATTTTTATAGCAGGTCCGCGTCAAAGAACTACATCTGCGGCTTAAAATTTGTAAAGATATTTCGTCTAACGGGTTTTTAAATATTTTATATTTACGCAGTAGTTTTTTCTTTTCCTTTAGGAGTCTAACCAATTCTCGGCTACACCAAGGTGGATATTTGTTATTCCTTAGCTTTGCCTTGGGTACATTCACATCTATTATTTTGTCAAGGATGTCATAAAACACGTTTACCATGTGATTTATATCCATACATTGAGAAAAAATTCGAAGCCAATCCACATCATTAAGTTCAGTGTCAATCTTTTCATAATTCGCTTTATAATAGTTTCTTTTCAGTATTTTTCTATTTAACTTAATTGGTGAAAAAACATTATAGGATAAAGAGACGTCAAGGGGCGGATGGAAGGGATCTACGTTTACTAAATTGTCGAAAGCTATATTGACTGAAACTTTAGAGATGTTAGCCAAGACAAGATCTAAAATTTTATTTCTATTATTTATAATATTATTATGTTGTGTTAAGTTATTGAGAGAAATGAAGTCTATGAATATATTACCCAAGGATGAACCATTATTGCAAGGGCGCAGCCCTGAATCCGCAGGTAACCAGTTTATACAGCTTAAATTAAAATCACCCAGCAAGCAAACATTTTTTAAGTTTTCCGAAGCGCAGTTAAAGTTGTTAACAAAATGTATCAACAGATCTCGTTTAATCGGTGGTGGCAGATAAACTACACAAAAAGTTATAGTAACGTTTTTACCGAGTTCTACATTAATCCACAAATCTTCGCAATTACTTTCTAGATGACATAATCGTGAAGAATTAATTTTTTTTGAAATGCCAATTAAGACACCACCACCTTCTTTTGTATGATGAAATCCTGTGCTTTCACGATCGCGTCTATAAACATTGTAGCGGTCGTCAAAAAGCTCAGTGTTACTAATACCACTGTTTAACCACGTTTCAGTAAGTACAATAACGTCGTAGTTAGCACTAACTACGTTACAGTAAAAATCATGTGTCTTAGTCCGAAGTCCTCTTACATTCTGATAATAAACATTTAACGAGTTGAATGTTAAGGAAATGTAACAAACTAACATTCATTTCTAGTACTACATTGGGAAAAAAATATTTAAACCAATTTATTCAGGATATTTAAGTCTTTTACATATACTACTTCAGAATTATCAGTTTTACGCATGAAAATTTTCCCATGCTTCACCCAGATATATTGGTAGTTCAACTCTTTTTTCTTTAATCTGGCAGCTGCATGAAGCGCTTTATTTGCGAAAGACAAGTGCTCCACAACGTAGATTGGCTGCTTATTGCCACCAATACCAATATCGCTAGTATTTAATTTATCGTGGGGTTTAGCTTTATTGTATTTTATTACATGCGCCAAGAATGTGTCTCTCAATAGCGGAGTGGCTAATTTGACAATAATCGAGCGAGGTCTATTATCAGTTTTGTTATTCTTTGCAACACGTGTGCAGTGATGAACATCGTTATCATGGAGCTTGTATGAAATGGTATGAGAAAGCTGTTTAATTATTGAAGGTAGATTTTCGTTTCTGTGCTCTGGTACGCATTGAATCTCAACGTTATTAGATCTATTATATTGCTCCATAATTTGAAGTTTAGTCGTCAATTCTCGAACTGTTTCACTTAAATTGCCGTTTTCTTTCTGGAGCAGGTTTATGTTTTGCCGATATCCATTAATTTCATCTTTGCTAGCCTCATACATTTCATTTAGGAAGATGACTGAGCTCTCCATCGAACGAACCTTCTCGTCAATCTCTTGAAATTCAGCAGTTACCAATTGCTTTAAGCTAATCTTCAGTTCTTGAATAAACGATGATCGCATATTTTCCAACTCCTCCTTCAAAATATTCCGTATGTCCTCTTTTTTAATATTCTGCGAAATACAATTGCAGCCACAGCACTTTTCAGTGTTTACACAATTAGGGAGATCATCGGGGCCTGTCTCTGAACGGGGCGCTGGAGGGTGTCGAAGAGTTATATTTTCGCTGTTCGAAATTGGACTCACTGATGAACTTGCCGGAGTGCCAGGTTGGGACTGTTTACATTTGCAAACTGCACATTTCCAGTTGTTTCTCTGAGAATTATCCATTTGGAGAAAACGCTTTATAGGTATACTCGCACAACTGAGGTCAAATTTTTGCTTGCAAAAACAGCAACTAAGAAATTCTTTCCCAGGAACTTTGTTATGGCATTTAGCGCAAGAAATTATCGGCATTTTTGCGTAATCAAGTGAAATACAAAAGGTAGAAAAAAAGTAAAAAAAAAAAAAAACTAATGGTGGCTGGTCTAGAACTCGGTTTCCTCGAAGCTACGGCTCGCGCTCCCTTGAACTGCGCTATTAGATCGTGTTGCGTGTCAGTCGAAATAGTAAAATACTATCTTAGCAAAGGTAGCGCAACAACGCTATTTGCAAGACTAAATGTCGGTTATTTGTAATTTTTTTTTTTTCTTTAAATATACCGCTCCTCATCCGTGATATCCAAAACTATGTATATTCCACAATGTTTTAACAATACTTCACTTGTTAATTACTGATTCGAAGTATGTTTTTATTTCACTACACACACTGAGTTCTAGGTTTGTTTTTTAAAACCGTAACCGCTTGCTCACTGAGAAAATTAGTGATTTCTTGCACTTGTCGTAAATATATCACTGAGATAACACTCATACACAACTATTGTAACTAAAGGATACTGTTTATTCTATTATAAATGAACAAATGTGACTATTAATATTTTTCCACAATTAAAATGCACGGACCTAATGTTATCATTAGTACGCCATCTAGTAGTATGAAAGAAGTTATTATTTAAAGATAGTCCATCAAATTTATATAGGCCTTGTTATTTATTTCCTATACAAACAGTATACAAACTTTAATCCTTCTATCCTACTAATATTATAAATGCGAATGTTTGGATGGATGGGTGGACTCAATCACGCTACAACGGCTGGACGGATCTGGTTGAAATTTGGCAAACAGATAGATAATAGTCCGCAATAGCACATAGGCTATTTTTATCCCGGAAAATGTACAGTTCCCGTGGGATAGTTAAGTTTTTCATAGAGCAAGGGATCGACATGATTTTTGCATAGTGGCAGTTTAAAGATCAGGAAATGACATAGGCTACTTTTTATCCCGGAAAAATTTACACTTTCTATGGGAAAGAAAAATATATAAAGTGTAATAGCTTAAGATGCCTCTATGGATTATATACCTTTTCTTCCAAAAATAACTTCCACGCGGGCATCATCTAGTAACATTACATATTCATAAACCAATTAAGTACCTATATAATTATTGTTACTCAACAATTCATAATAAGTTAATAGTTAATCATTTGTTAGTGATAATGAACTAAAGTGGATACTGACTGGTACGAACTTTCTACTCTGACATGGTCAAGACAAGGTTAGTTATTTGTTTGTGAATAGGTTCTCGTCTAAAAAATAATCTTCCAAAGATAAAACTTAATTAGATTAAAATCGTTAGAGAATCTTATTAATATTAGTAATGTAAAAAAATGAAGATGTTTGGATGATTGTTAGCTAAACACGCCTTAACGTTGAACGAAAGTTGACCAAGATAAAAAAAATAAAGCGTTCATGTGAGATTGGTATAAAAGTTTTTGTAAAATTTTCGTTCATATTCATTTAGGTAGATGGCATCAACATTAAATTGGTTCGCTCTATTCATCCATTAATTAATAGTATAAATATAATTCATTTATTACCTATATGTACTTGACAAAATTATAATGTACAATTCGGAAAAAAAGGTTTCGGATATTCTAAGAATAGGTATACGCCGACGAAATTGTGGGCCGAAACTTGTTGAAAATAAGAAAATTCACGATTATAGTTTCTTTTAGCCATTAGATGAAAAGCCATATTAAGTAGGTACTTCAATCGGGAATACAGATGGAAATTAAATGGAGTACCTAGGTAGCTAACCACCCACCTACCATGACAACATTTGCAGATGTAGACGAGATTGCAATTATTGTTTATTTATATACTACTGTGAAACAACCACGTTATAAGTTAGTAAAATGGGTTGTTATAAAAAGGTAGACGAGGTTTCATTCCGTTTCTAAAACCTTAAAACAAGGTTATCTACGAGTAGCTTGAAGATCCATAATAAGCTATAATAACTGTTCAGTGCATTTACTTTCGATACTTATCTATTATTGATTACATTGTTATTTAAAACGTTAGTATCTTGGATTTTTTTATTCGCTTCAGTTAAAAATTATTAAGTACATATTTGTTTGCTCCCTTCTTGTTCCGCCCTCAAATTTCGACCTTGGTAGACGATTCTTCTGCATTCAGAACCAGAGAATGGGTACCTATCCAACACATTTTTTTAGCGGAAATGTAACCAAGGATTTTCAAAACCAGGAAATTACTTCTCTGGCACGTCTACACAATCTTTAGTTCAATTATGTTTCTATCAAGGTCTTTAACGAATCTATCAATTCGATACAATGGGTAATAAAATTATTATAATAATTAAAATATGTTGTAAAATTAAATTGACATTCCTTCCTGATTGCATAGGTTTTCAATCAGACGTAAGGGTCCATCTATTAATTACGTGAGGCTTTTAGGGGGGATCGAGTCAAACCTCACTCACCAATCTCACGTGGGGGGAAAGTGCTCTAAGCAAATCTCAAGTTTTTTTTGCCGAATAAATAAAACTGAGAAATTAAGTTAAAAATGTTTCTCAACTTAAGTACGACTAAATAATGTATAATAATATTTATTGCGGTTTAATTATTCACTGATAGAAGAATTTATTAAACTACTAGATGTTGCTCGCGGCTCCGCCCGCGTGGAGCCATGGAGTCGTGGAGCATACAATAGGAAGCGTGCATTTTTCCGGGATAAAAGTAGCCTATGTAATTAATCCTTGTATGTAAAGCCTCTTATCCTTAAACAACCAATGTGCAAAAAATCATGTCGATCCCTTGCTCTGTAAAAAACAAAAAACTATATTTTATTTTAACGGGATAAAAAGTAGCCTATCAGCTATTCCTATGCTAGGAATTAACAAATTATAGGTTTTTGACGTACAGAAACGTAATAAGAATAACGTGCTGAATTTAGTTCCTGACATAGGTGCACTGTATATTGTAATAGGGTAGTTGACAGTAAGTAAAAACCTGATATAATTTTGTTTTTTATAACACATTTTAGTCTAAAAATATCGAAAATTAATCCAATTTGTTAATTTATTTGTGATTATTTAATATTTTCAAGAAATAAATGTGTAGAAAATAAAGCATTTTGTTACATGACATGAAACAGCCCAGACTGTATCATCAAATGTCAAATTGTTTTGTTGATAGTTCGAGAATCCATACATTGAGTTACCAAATCTTTTGTAATTTTTAGTGATCAGTTGCAATCAGTCAGGTGCAGTTTATTCAAAAAACAAAAATCTAAATACATTAGTTATAGACGAAGAGGACGAAGGGGTTTCTAAGGCAAGTAGCTGTAATTTGCCTCGAATAGACGTGATAATGTTGGGAGAATTTTTGGCGGCAAACAAAGATTTTTGTTCAGCAGAATATAAAAATGTCAAAACTTCTATGTAAGTAATCCATAAAAAATATAATAATTCATAAGTCAAGACCTTATAAAATTGCTTTTTATATACTCTTCTTGGTAGATTTACTATCTTTAGAAAATTTAAAATTATTAGAGGTTACATTGAAATGTTTTATTTTTATATATGGTCTGCAAGAACTTACACAATTATTTCATCATTATAGGTCTTCCAGGCCATGTCAGGGAAAGAAATATGACTTTAAAAAAATTCAAATTTAATAACACCCAACAGTCACACACATAGCGCCGACCCCACACTAAGATACGAGTCATGTGTTGTGGGTATCAGGGACCTAGAGAGACTTTCGATCTCACAACACCCAGACACCGGACACAAATATCTGTCTGTCACACAAACATTTGTCCCGGTGTGGGAATCGAACCCACGGCCGCTCGTTTCACAGCCGGCTACTCGCCAACTGCGCCACGGAGGCTGTCAATATTAATACATGCATGTGGTTTTAGCATAAAAAATTCACGAAAACGTCTTATAACTCTTTCTATGTGTATCCTTAAGCTTGCTATATGTTTGGTTTGTTTCGCATTTTTTCACATTCTTAATGGTATTTTGACATTGAGGTACTTACTACACAATCCTTGTAAAACTTCGAATTTATTATGAATAAAAAAAAACGATACACTGAAATCACATATCCAACCAAACGACTATTAGTATAACATACTGTGACGTCACACGACAGGCCATGACAGTTGGTAGCGTTTGAGTGGGAAAAATAAAGTTGGTTTATAAAAATGCAAATTAAATCTTATAAACGTATGTTTTATGTTTATTAATGATAATATTTTAATAATATAGACCATGAGGAATAAAATAAAACGGTTTCCCAAAAATAGTCAACTAGCCTATTATCATACAAGTAATTATTTATGTTGCCGCTTGTGAACGTACGGGAGCTTCTTTTTATTCTGGCACGTTAAAATTACCACACTGCACCTGATTGTAAGCGCTGCAGTGCCGTCCAGTTACTCAACATAATCATGCCGGCCTACTTCTTCACACTACACCATTGGCAAGAAGGTGAGAAGCGGTCGAGGGTCTATAAAGTGTCAGAGTAGGTACTCAGAAGGCCGCAAACGGCCAAACATCGTACCCCAACTCTAGACACCCGACAAAAACCGGATGTACACTGCCTGATCTTGGAACGCGACACACTTGTGTACAGTGGTCACTATCCGGGAGGATATGAATATCCTATGACCACCAGCTAAAGAGCAAGTGTAGAGCAAACACTATTATACACAATTTGTTTCACCATATTTAAAAGGCCGTACATATCCAGCGGTAAACTGTGTCTGCTCTAGTTTACAGCCTTACTGGGCCACAGCGCTACAAGTGTCACATCACAAGATAATTGTTTCTTGACTCAATTTCAATTTCAGGTGAGCACACGGGCTTCGTTCGCGTCGGTCCTAGTGGATACTTTTTGCCTAACAAATACAAACTAGAAGCCAGCCGAATTTATAACATGCCACTGAGACCTGGTGACGTTTTTGTGGCTAGCTATCCACGCTCAGGTTTGAATATTAATTCGCATTAATATGGTGTGTACAAATTTATACGTAAAGTAGATTCATATTAGATTTTCCTGTTTTACCTACCATCAGCACCTACGTTGTTTATTTACACATATTATGTCTAAAATACCTACCTTATACCTACCTACTTGCAATCAGGGTACATATGTAGACCTTTATTCAGGTCCAATGTACGAATCAGTTATAGTCAGTTTAGTATGTCGGAATAAAAAAAAACTTATATAAAATGAAATTTCCTAGGTACGACGTGGACTCAAGAATTAGTTTGGATGATTGCAAACGATTTGGACTATAAAAAATCTGCAGCAATTCCACTCACGGAAAGATACCCATTTTTGGAGTAAGCCTATTTCTATGATTAATGATATAGGAATAGAAAACTAACATACATACTTACATACATAGTGCTCTTACAGATTTTCAGTTTTCGTTCATCCAATTATGATGGAAAGATTTAGAGCAGAGAACAGCGACAGTGAGCGCAAATTACAACTTCTTGAAAAGGTTACTGAACCTGCAACAAAACAATTAGCTGAAACCGATTCGCCTCGGTTTATCAAAACTCACCTGCCGCTTTCTTTATTACCACCGAAGCTACTGGATACAGGAAAAGTAGTATATGTTGCACGCGATCCCAGGGACGTCATAGTCTCCTATTATCACCTGAACAGACTTATGAGAACACAAGGATACGTTGGCGATTTCAAAACGTATTGGTTTTACTTCGTGAATGACTTACGTAAGTTAATTAATAAATAATAATACTTTATGATGTTATTTTATGTAATAAATAAAGTAATTGAACAGATTTACTGTTTTATGCCAAACTTATTAAAGTTCATTGAATTAATTAAGTTGTTATCCTTCCAGATCATCGGGCACCCTTTTTCGCACATTTAAAAGAAGCGTGGGCGAAAAGACATCACCCCAATTTGTTGTTCTTATTCTATGAAGACCTTTCTAAAGTAAGATTTGATTCAAGTCTCTAAAAAGAATTGTCCGCAAAGTTTACAAAATTGATAACAATATGCTATTATCTTGGACAATGCTTTTTCCAATCTATACAAATACATATTTCTGTAGCGTCTATCTGTACTTTTGAGTAATTTTCCCAATTATTAGTGAAATATTTATTTTCTTAATCATTCCGTTTCTGCATTTTTTGTATATGTCTATATGCCCGCGTTTAACTCAATAACGGCTTGGCCAATCATCCTTAAATTTAGAATACAGTTAGATAATTCGATTGCGCAAATGATAGGCTACTTTTTGTCTCGGAAAAATGACCGGGTTCCCGCGGGATAGTCTTTTTGTTTCTTCTGATTAGAGAATTATATATGCTATACATTACATATGGAGGCTTATTATGGCTAAATAAAATTTTCTTTCTTTCTCTGTATGCTAATTCTCATCCTGGATTTTTTTTCCGCGGGATTATATAATTTTTTGTTGTCAACAGATCAGGGGATCGACATGATTTTTTGCATAGTGGTAGTTGAGGGATAAGAAAATGACCTAGGCTATTTTTACTCCCGTGTGGAGTTGCTGGTCTCCCATCGGGCGCGTCTCCCTGGGTGGCGGATAGGGGACCCCCCTCGATTTTGGGGGGGATTACCGGAAACGGCGTGGACCAAAACCAGCAAAGGGGCTTCCTACGCGTGTCCCTCTGATTAGCAGAGGGCACTGTGGAGGAACACGGACGGGCTTCGTGTGCACTAACACTGCCGCGGAGCAGACGAGGGTAGAACTCGTTCTCCCTAGTCACCGCCGATATCGGAATCTCAATAAGGCGCTGTGGTCATGTCTCGCGGCGTCTTTTGAGACTGAGGGTCTTGGCTTAACCGCCCGGGCCGCGAGGGAGAAAACCTCTATAAAAAGTCACCCCGAATCCCAAGCGGCGGCGCACCGCGAGGGGATGCATGGCCGATGGGTAGTTCGGTCTCTAGTGCGAACCACGCCGCCGGAGTACCTGCTGCCCCTCCGTGCGTGATATCCCAAGGCTTACCCAGGTACAGGGGGCTCTGCCTGGGTGGACGTTTATATCCCCCATAATCGTGGGAATAAATATGGAAAACCAAATACAAAAAATCAACCGTGACGAAGATATAGAGAAGCTGCCTATCCCGGGGGACGCTAGCGACCCTAGGATGGATAGCGCTGGGTGTAAGCCCAAAAAGGCGAATGTCGAGGCCATTTTAACTGTCTCGGCTTTCGGGGTACGGGCCAGTACGAGCGGCGTAATGACGCGCTCAAAGAGGACTTTAAGGGATCGACAGCTGGACGCTACAAGCGAAAGTGATGTCGAACCGGCCCAAAAAGTTCTTGCGCTCTCAACGGGGCCGGCGATGATGTCAGATGATGACACCGCCAATATGGCGGTGACAGCTGATGACCAGGATTGGCGATTACAGCTGTCAGCCATTATCCGGGGCGTGGCAAAGTCCCGGAATCTCAAAGGGACGGAACAGAAGAAGTTGATCCTGGCGGCCAATCAGCTGTTAGAGCGGGCTGAGAAATCTGCATCCGCTGAGGTGGTTCGGTTAGAGGCTGAAAAGACGGCAATGTCTAAAGAAATTGCCGTCCTCAAGGCCTCCCTCGCAGCTCAGCAGCAGTCCCTCGATAAAATGTTGTCGACTGTCCAAGCTCTGGAACTGTCGCAGTCGGTGGCCCAAGCTGGGACCAGCTCAGAAGGAGATTGCTGCAAGCAGCTCGAGCGCCGTGTCCTAAGTATTATAGACGCGCGCTTGGAGGCAATGAGCTTGAGGCTACCCCCGGAGCCCATCATTCGGCCCCCTCTGGCTGCTGATAAGGCCAGAGCTGGAGCGGCATCACAGCCACTATACGCCATCGCCGGGCCATCTAGGCCAAGTTTAGTACCCAAGGCTTCAAAGGCTCCAACAGATATTGCTGGTCCGCCGGTGACCCCGAAGGGAAAGGGGCTGGGAAAGGGAAGGAGTAATGAGGGGCGTATCTCTGTTGACCCTTCCTTTTCCAGACCTACGCCTGTCGTAGTTGCTGGGTCGACGGCACCCTCAACGTCTGCGATGCCCCCAAATCCCCCTCAACGTAAATCCTGAAGGGGGGGGAAAAGAGGGAAAATAAAAAAAAGAAGCGGCACCCCTGCTGCTCGACCGCCCAGAGAGCCGCGGCCACTTCCCCCCTGCTCCTGCATCGATGGAAGAAGGGTGGAACACTGTGGCCAAAAAAGGAAAGAAACATCCCCAACCCATGCCGAGTGCTGCGGCGTCCGCACCGCCGCAGCCGCGTCGTCCAGAGCCGCGGATCCACCTGCCCCGCAAGGCAGCCGTCTCGTTGACGGTAACACCAGAGGGATTGGCGCGGGGCGTTACGTATGCCAAGGTGTTGCGTGCCGTCCAGCAACGCGTGGATCTGGCCGGCCTTGGTATTAAGGAGACGCGGGCGCGCCTCATGGCAACGGGCGGGTACCTGTACGAGGTACCCGGCCCGGAGTCCGAAGTGAAAGCAGACTCCCTTGCGGAGAAAGTAAGGGAGGTGTTCCGTGGTACAGAGCTGGCGGGAGACGTTCGCATCTCCCGTCCATGTAAAACCGCGGAACTAAGAGTGTCCGGGTTAAACGCATCAGCGGACCCCGAACTGATAGCAGGTGCCCTCGCAAGGGCTGGGGATTGTCCCATCGAGATTGTCAAGGTCGGGGAGATCCGCCCCGACCGTTCGGGCCTTGGTGCGGCGTGGGTGCGGTGCCCCGCCAAGGCTGCCGACAAAATTTTAAGTTCGGGCCGAGTGCTGATCGGCTGGGTCGCTGCACGCGTCCAGCTCCTTGAGCCGAGGCCCATGCGGTGCTACCGCTGCCTGCACAAGGGACATGTGCGGATGCGGTGCACCGAAGAGTGTGACCGCAGCGGCATCTGCTACCGCTGCGGTCAACTGGGCCACAAGGCCAAGGAGTGTTCCGCGGAGCCGCATTGTGCAGTCTGCGCAGATGCAGGAAAACCCGCGGGGCACCAGGTGGGCGCCAAGGCATGCGTCGCCTCCTCCCGCCCTCACCGCGTAAATCGTGGTCAGGTATCGGGGGTTGTCACCCAGCCGACAGCGCTCCCCGTAGAGGAGCAGATGGAGATCGCCCATTAATATGGCGCAACGTTTCCTCCAGGCGAACATTAATCACTGCGCCAGAGCCCAGGACCTGCTAGTCCAGAGCATGGCGCAGTGGTCGATACAAGTGGCTGTGGTCGCCGAGCCTTATTTTGTTCCCCCCAGGGAAGACTGGGCAGTGGAACCTTAACGGTTTGGTGGCCGTCATCACTCGGGGCGCCGCCGGCTCCCCACCCTTCGAAAAAGTAGCGAAGGGGGCGGGATGTGTGGCGGTTCTGTTGGGGGGGATCTGGATTGTGGGTGTGTATTTCTCCCCCAATAGATCCCTGGCCGAGCTAGGGGCCCTGGTGGTGCAAGGCAGTCAGCCTCGCCCCGTTCTCGTTGCCGGCGACTTCAACGCCAAGTCTCAGGCTTGGGGTTCGTCGGTCACCAGCAGGCGCGGCGAGGCCTTGGAGGAATGGGCGATATCGGCCAACCTGGCCGTCATGAATCGCGGGTCAGTTAACACGTGCGTGCGGCATAATGGCGGATCGGTGGTGGACCTCACGTTCGCCACCGCAGCTATTGCCCGCCGTGTCCGTGACTGGAGAGTTCTGGTGGACGAGGAGACGTTGTCGGATCACCGATACATTCGGTTCGACGTCGCCTTATCCCCCAGTCCAGTGGAGGACCGACTGGCCCGCGGTCGGACGGCCCGCGTTGGTCTGTAAAACGCCTCGATGTTGAGGCCCTGAAGGAGGCCGCACTGGCCCAGGCGTGGCTCCCTGCACCGGAGGCACCGATGCAGGTCGAGCAGGAGGCGTCGTGGTTCGGGGCAGCGATGTCGCGCGTCTGTGACGCGGCCATGCCCCGAGTCCGACGTCTTCCCGAGAAGCGCCAGGTGTTCTGGTGGTCGGCGGAACTCACGCGGTTACGTGTCTCCTGCGTCGCCGCCCTTCGTCGTCTCGCCAGACACCGTCGTCGTCGGGTCCATCTTCCCGGCGACGAGGACCAGGAACGGCTACTTCACGGCCTCCACAGGGAGGCTAAGAGAGCGCTGCGCGTGGCAATAGCAAGGGCAAAGTCTACAGCTCAGAAGGAGTTCCGGGGAACTCTTGATAACGACCCTTGGGGGCGTCCATATCGCGTGGCGTTGAGACGGTATCGCCCATGGGCGCCCCCACTGACTCAGAGTCTCCGGGGCGATCTAATTGAAGAGGTCGTCGCAGCTTTGTTCCCTGCCATTGTGAATGTCACTCCCCCAGCGATGGCGTCACATTTATCGACGCCATCGTCATCAAGTTTGGCAAGGGTTGTTTCGGAGGTTTCGCCCGAAGAATTTCGAGCGGTGGTGCTTCGGCTACGGGGCAATAAGACGGCCCCGGGTCTCGACGGTATCCCCGGGCGTGCATGGGTGTTAGCCGTCGAGCATCTGGGTACTAGGCTCCGTAGCCTGTTCTCTGCGTGTCTGGAGCAGGGCCGTTTTCCATCTCAGTGGAAAACTGGGAAATTGGTCCTGCTCAAGAAGGAGGGGTGGCCCGCAGAGTCGCCATCGGCCTACCGGCCCATCGTTTTGCTCGACGAGGTCTGTAAGCTCTTCGAGCGTATCATTCACGCTCGCCTGCGCAGCATCTTGAAGGGGTCGGGCCGGACCTGGCACAGTGCCAGTACGGGTTCCGGCAAGGCCGATCGACAGTACACGCGATTCTGCGGGTCAAGGCACAAGCGGAGGATGCAGTGGCTCGGGGTGAAGTGGTGGTGGCGGTGTCTCTAGACATCGCCAACGCGTTTAACACCCTGCCCTGGGCCTGCATACTGGAAGCACTGCGGTACCACGTGGTGCCACCGTATCTCCGGCGTCTGGTGCGCTCGTATCTCTCAGACAGGTACATAGTGTATCCAGGCGCCGACAGGTGGCACCGAAGAGCGATGGCCTGCGGTGTTCCACAGGGCTCAGTCCTGGGCCCTCTCCTGTGGAACATCGGCTACGACTGGGTGCTCCGTGGTACCAATCCTCGAGGCGTCGCTGTCGTCTGTTATGCAGACGACACGCTAGTAACAGCGACAGCCAGGTCTTTCCAGGAGGCCACCCTGCTCGCCTCGTTCGCAACCGAACAGGTGGTGGGCAGGATTCGGCGACTGGGCCTTAAGGCGGCCCTGAACAAATCCGAGGCCCTTTACTTTCACGGTCCTCGGATTCGGCCACCTTTAATGCCCCACATCAATGTGGAGGGGGTGCGGATTCCCATCGGCTGTACAATGAAGTACTTGGGATTGATTCTGGACAGCCGGTGGGATTTCCGTGCCCATTTCAAGGAGTTGTTGCCGAAATTGGTGCGGGCGGCGGGCGCGCTCGGACGCCTGCTGCCGAACCTGGAGGGACCTAATAGCCCTTGCTGAAGTTTATACGCTGGAGTCGTGCGGTCAATGGCCCTGTACGGATGTCCCGTATGGGCCCAGTCCCTGAAACCCCGCTGCGTCGCCTTGCTGCGCAAACCGCAGCGTTTGTTGGCGCAGCGAATAGTAAGGGGCTACCGCACGGTCTCCCACGAGGCGGCCTGCGTATTGGCCGGCACCCTCCCTTGGGAGTTGGACGCAAAACTCCTCTCGTCCGCGTTCTTCTGGCGGGAGGAGGCGTCCAGTCGCCGTCAGGTGAGACTGGCCCCGAGGGAGATTACGGCCCGATTTCGCAGAACCGCTGTGGAGGAGTGGCATACCAGGCTGGAAAGCCCAAGTGCGGGCTTGAGGACCGTCGCGGCAGTGCGTCCTGTCCTGAAGAGATGGCTAGACAGGCGCCACGGTGCGCCAACTTTCCGGCTGACGCAGGTACTGACGGACCACGGATGTTTCGGTTCGTTCCTGTGTCGGATCGGAAAGGAGGTGTCTGCCGTGTGCCACCATTGTGGCAACTGCCACGAGGACACGGCCCAACATACATTGGAGGAGTGCCCAGCCTGGGACGAAGAGCGCAGCGCTCTCAGAGCAGTCGTCGGAGGAGACCTCTCGCTGCCGGCCGTGGTGTCGTCCATGGTCGCCAGCCGGAGGTCCTGGCGTGCGGTGGCCCACTTCTGCGAGAGCGTCATCTCGCAGAAGGAGAGTGCCGAGAGGGATCGGGAACGAAATGATCCCTCCCGCCGCCAGAGAAGACGTAGGAGGCGCCGGGTGGACGACTGACCGGCGTCTCCCGCCCTGTGGAACGGGGGCATTTGAATTCCACCACGGTAACCCCTTTTTTTTTTTTTTTTTTTCCCTCGGGGAAAATCCTTCTTACGGATACCTTCTGGTCCTCGGGGGGAGGAGAGATGGTTATGCCGGACTCACCGACCTTCCGATCCAGATCGCCCTAAGGACTACTAGGTCGGGACCCTAACCAATTTTCCTACGCCGGTGTACCGACTAAAAACCCCGCGGTAGCCTGCTGCAGCACATGTGGGACGATCCCGGGGGATCCTGAGTATACTCTGGATTGCGACCCCCGTGATCCCTTTTAGTCGCCTCTTACGATAGGCAGGATATACCGTGGTAGAATTCTTCAGGGCCCCCATTCCACAGGGCAGGAGGCGCCAGTCAATCGTCAAACTCGGCGCCTCCTTCTCGTTTGGTGACGAGCGGGATCGGTTCGTTCCCGATCCCGTTCCGCGCTCTCCTTCTGCGACATGACACGTTCGCAGAAGGAGGCCATCGCACGCCACGATCTTCGTCTGCCGACCATGGCAGCTACTACAGCCGGCAGAGAAAGGTCTCCATTGACAGCTGAGCTGAGAGCGCTGCGCTCCTCATCCCAGGCTGGACACTCCTCAAGGGTATGTTGGGCCGTGTCATTTCGACAGCTACCACAATGGTGGCACGCGGCAGACTCCTCTTTTCCGATCCGACACAGGAACGAACCGAAACATCCGTGACCCGACAGTACCTGTGTCAGACGGAATGTCGGTGCACCGTGGCGCCTGTCAAGCCATTGGCTAAAAACAGGACGCACTGCCTCGACAGTCCTCAAGCCTGCATTAGGAGTCTCCAGCCTGGCTAACAACTCATCCAAGACGGCTCTGCGTACGCAGGCCAGTCGGGCCTTGACCTCCCTGGGAGCCAATCTAACCCCGCGACGGGACACCTCCTCCCGCCAGAAGAAAACTGACGAGAGCAACTTGGCGTCTAAGTCCCAAGGTAGAGTACCGGCTAATATGCAGGCCGCCTCATGGGAGATCGTGCGGTAGCCCCTGACGATACGCTGCGCCACCAAACGCTGTGGTTTATGCAGTAATGCGACACAACGAGCGCTTAGGGACCCGGCCCAAGGGGGCAGCCGTAGAGGGCCATGGACCGCACGACTCCAGCGTACAAACTTCGGCAAGGGTTGCCAGGACCTTCCAGGTTCGGCAGCAGGCGTCCAAGCGCGCCCGCCGTCCGTACCAATTTCAGCGACAATGTCTGGAAATGCGCGCGGAAATCCCACCGGCTATCCAGAGTCAGACCAAGGTACTTCATGTTTGAGCCGATGGGGATCCGCACGCCATCCACCATTATGTGCGCTTCCCTAGGCGGCCCCATTCGAGGCCCATGGAAGCAAAGGGCCTCGGTTTTATTCAGGGCCACCGTAAGGCCTAGTCGCCGAATCCTACTCACCACCATTTCTGTACCGAATGAGGCGAGCAGGGCGGACTCCCGAAAGGTTCCTGCCGTCGCTGTCACAAGTGTGTCATCTGCGTAGCAGACGACAGCGACTCCTCGGAGATTGACACCACGGAGCACCCAGTCATACCCTATGTTCCACAGGAGTGGGCCAAGAACCGAGCCCTGCGGAACACCGGATGACATAACTCTCCGGTACCACCCTTCAACGCCGGGATTCACCACGCACCTGTTAGACAAGTACGAGTGGACCAGACGTTGAAGATAGAGTGGTACCTCGTGGTATCGCAGTGCTTCCTTGATACAGGCCCAGGGAATGGTATTAAAAGCATTGGCGATGTCGAGAGACACCGCCACCACCACCTTACCCCGAGCCACAGCGTCCTCCGCCTGCGCCTTGACCCGTAGAATCGCATGTATGGTCGATCGACCATGCCGGAACCCGTACTGGCAGTCTGCCAAGTCCGGGCCAATCCTCTCAAGGTGCTCGACGAGACGAGCGTGCACTATTCTCTCGAAGAGCTTGCATATCTCGTCGAGCAACACGATAGGCCGGTAGGCTGATGGCGACTCTGCGGGTCGGCCTTCTTTTTTCAGCAGAACCAACTTGCCTGTTTTCCATCGAGATGGAAAAAGGCCCTGCTTCAGACAAGCGGAGAAAAGGCCACGGAGCCTAGTGCCCAGGTGCTCAACGGCAATTACCCACACTCGACCAGGGATACCGTCAAGCCCCGGGGCCGCGTTCTTGCTCCGCAACCGAAGCACTGCCGCCCTAAGTTCTTCCGGCGATACCTCCGAGATTTCCCCTGCCGAACTTGACGACGACGATGACGTTGTCAAGCGGGACGCCATCGTTGGGGGAGTGGCCTCCCCGGTGGCTGGCAACAAAGTCGCAACTATATTTTCCACTAGATCAGCCCGGATACTCTGTGTCAGCTGGGGCGTCCATGAGCGAAACTTTTTCATCGCTGGACGATACGGACGCCCCCACGGGTCACTCTCGAGAGTGTTCCGAGCCTCTCTTTGGGCTGCGGACTTTGCACTCGATATTTTCACCTGCAGCGCTCTCTTGGCTTCCTTGTAGAGGCCATGAAGAAGCCGCTCCTGCTCCTCGTCACCAGACGGATGTATCCGGCGACGACGGTGCCTAGCGAGACAGCGGCGAGCAGCTACGCAGGACGCACGCAGTCTTGCTAAATCCGCTGACCACCAGTACACCTGGCGCTTCTTAGGGAGGCGTCTGACCCGGGGCATGGCTGCGTCGCAGATATGCAACATCACCGCCCCGAACCATTCCACCTCCTCCTCAACCTGTACCGGTCCGTCCGGTACTGGGAGCCACGCCTGAGCCAGGGCGGCCTCCTTTAGGGCCTCCTCATTGAGGCTTTTTAACGCCCATCGCGGGCCGTCCAATCGCAAGGTGTTCGGGCCCCTAGTTCGTAAATTTTGGGACGCGGAGACGTCGAACCGAATGTACCGGTGATCCGACAACGTCTCCTCGTCTACCAGGACCCGCCAGCCCCGGACACTGCGGGCAAGGGATGGGGTGGCGAATGTTAAATCTACCACCGAACCTCCATTATGCCGCACACACGTGTCCTCCGACCCGCGATTAAGGACGACCAGCCCGGACGTGATCGCCCATCCCTCCAGGGCCACGCCACGTGTGTTCGTCGCCGATGAGCCCCAAGCCAAAGATTTGGCGTTGAAGTCACCAGCCACGAGAACGGGGCGAGGCTGGCTGTCTTGTACCACCAGGGCCCCAAGCTGAGTGAGGAAGTTCTGAAACTCAGCCAGGGATCTATTGGGAGAGAAATATACTCCGACAATCCAGATCCCTCCCAACAGAACCGCCACGCATCCCGAGCCCTTCGCTACTTTTTCAAAGGACAGGGAGCCGGCAGCACCCCGGGTGATAATGGCCACCAAACCATCCAGGTCTCCTGCCCAGTCTTCTCTGGGAGGGACAAAGTAGGGTTCAGCAACCACAGCCACTTGTATTGACCACTGTGCCAGACTCTGAACAAGTAAGTCCTGCGCTCTGGCACAGTGGTTGATATTTGCCTGGAGGAATCTTTGCTCCATATCAAAGGGCGATCTCCATGGCTACCCCTTGGTGGGACGGGTCCAGTTGGGTCTCAACCCCAACGCGCCCACCGCGACTAGAACGGTGAGGACGTGAGGAGGCGACACAATCCTTGGCGCCCACCTGGTGTGCCGCAGGTTTGCCAGCGTCTGCACAAATTGTACAGTGCGGCACCGCGGAACACTCCTTGGCCTTATGGCCCTCTTGACCGCAGCGGTAGCAAATACCGCTGCGGTCACATTCGGCGGTGCAGCGCACCCGCACGTGACCTCTGTAGAGGCAGCGGAAGCACCGCACGGGCCTCTGCTCAAGGAGCTTTACCCGCGCCGCCACCCAACCGATCAGGACGCGTCCTGCCCTGATAACCTTTTCTGCGGCTTTGGCTGGGCAGCGCACCCACACTGCGCCAAGGCCTAAATGGTCGGGGCGGATCTCCCCGACTTTGATATCAACCACCGTACACTCTCCAGCCCTAGCGAGGGCTTCTGCAATCATCTCTGGGTTGGCAGACGCATCCAGTCCAGAAATGCGCAATTCTGCAGTTTTAACCGGTCGGGAGACACGAACATCCTCCGACAAATCAATACCGCAGAAAACTTCCCTCACTTTTTCTGCAAGGGAGTCAGCCCTCGCTTCTGAATCAGGGCCGGGTATCTCATACAAATACCCGCCAGTGGCCATCAACCTCGCCCGAGTCCCTGCAATGCCGAGGCCAGCCAAGTCCACTCGTCGCTGGACTTCTAGCAGGACCTGGGCATATTTGACGCCTCGCTCCAACGCCGCCGGCGTCAGCGTCAGTGAGACAGCTGCTTGGCGAGGTAAGTGTAGCCGAGGCTCAGGTTTACGTGCCTGCTGCTGCACCTGTGAATAAGTTGCAGTATTCTGCGTCGACCTACGGTTCTTTCCCCGCTTGGTTACTACGTTCCACGGAGTGTCCATGGACGCGGGAATTGGAGGTAGCGGGCGGGGCCCACTCGAGGGCTGGGCAACATGCACCTCTTGCTTCCTTTTCTCCAACTTCTTCCCCTTTTTTTTATTGACCTTCCTCCTCGAGCTAGTTCAGAGGACACCGACGCGTCTGTTAGCTTTGGCCTGCTGCGTGGCGCTGCCCTTTTGGCCATACGCGCGTCTTCCGCCGCCTCCTCCTGTTCGGCTTGAACAAGACGTTCCTCCTGTAAGGCTGCCTTATACACCTTCTTAATTTTTGCTGCAGTGACGTCCTCATCTGTACTGGACACCACCACAGCTTTATTTCTTGGTTTTTTTGAAGCGGCAAGCATTTTTACCGTCGGCTCCAAGAAACCGGCGTCGTCACTGGAGAGGGACTCTCTCGAGCGAACTAACGATTTTGCAGTCGGGAAACGGGCCGGCTGCGATCCCCGCCTCAGACGGCTACTCCGCCTAGGTCGCGATGACGCACTGCTACGCTCAGTCTCAGAGTCGAGAATTAAGGCAGGAGCGGTCATTCCAGCGGCACTCTCCTCGGGCTTGCACCCACTTTCATTCGTCTGCTTGGACACGAGGTGCGAAGCAGACAATTCTCCACAACATTCATTTTTATTTTTGGTAATATTCATTTTATTCCCACGATTAAGGGGGAAGTAAATCGTCCACCCAGGCAGAGCCCCCTGTACCTGGGTAAGCCTTTGAGCCTGAGTGGTTCGCACTAGAGACCGAACTACCCATCGGCCATGCATCCCCTCGCGGTGCGCCGCCACTTGGGATTCGGGGTAACTTTTTATAGAGGTTTTCTCCCTCGCGGCCCGGGCGGTTAAGCCAAGACCCTCGGTTTCAATAGGTGCCGCGAGACATGACCACAACACCTAATTGAGATTACGAGATCGGCGGTGACTAAGGAGAACAAGTTCTACCATAGTCTGCTCCGCAGCAGTGTTAGTGCACACGAAGCCCGTCCGTGTTCCTCCACTGTGCCCTCTGCTAATCAGAGGGACACGCGGAGGAAACGTCTTTGCTGGTTTTGGTCCACGCCGTTTCCGGTAATCCCCCCCCCCCCCCGAAATCGAGGGGGGTCCCCTATCCGCCACCCAGGGAGACGCGCCCGATGGGAGACCAGCAACTCCACACGGGACCACGGTAACCCCTGCCTGTCGTACGAGGCGACTAATAGGGGCCATCGGGGGTCGCGGGCTCGCAGCGGGGGGCTCGCAGCGGGGGGCTCGCAGCGGGGGGCTGTCAGCCCGAATCGATGCACTCCCAGTTTCGGAGCATCGTGCGACCCCGAGATGGATGGCAGCGCGTGTGGTAAGGCCTCGTTCGCTGTCGTTGTTCGGTGCGCGGGGGCTCCTAAGCCCTCCCATGGAGATGGGCTGCTACGCAGCACCGCGCAGGGGCGGTTCCGGCAGCAATTCTAGCACTCCTTAGAATACCCCGGGATCGCTCCGTAAGCGCCGAAGAAGGCCACCGCGGGGTTTTAGCTGGTAGTGTCGGGTGGGGTGTACATAGGGGGTAGGGACTCGGCCCAGCGGCTGCCCGGATAGCCATCATCCGGGCGAGGGGGATGCTGGGTCGTAAGACCGGCTAGTCCAGCATAACCGTTTTATTCTTATTCCGCTTCCCCCCGGAGCGGGCGGTAGTAATAAAACGCTTTCCCCGCGACAAAAAGAAAAAAAGGCTATTTTTACTGGAAAAATGCACGTTTCCTATGGGATAACAAAAGATAGACAAATGTAATAGCAAGATGAATCCAGGGACCATTTCTTTCAAAAATAACTACCACATGGCTGGAGCTGCGGGCAACAGCTAGTAGATTTCTTTGATTAGTAATAATATACCCTACTGATATAATAATGGTAGCTTTTCTTCTCTTTATGGTTTTGTCCGATTTTGTTACTTATTTTTGCTACCATATGGTTTTTATATTATTTTGTTGCTCTATAACAGGATTTACCAGCCGCTGTGCGTCGCGTTGCAGAATTCTTTAACAAGAAATATTCAGAGGAGGAAGTGATGCAGCTGTGTGATCATCTCAGTATCGACAGTTTTAAGAACAACAAGTCTGTCAACTATGACGTAATGAGAGAACTTGGTATTCTCACACCGGGTGAACAGTCTTTCATAAGAAAAGGTAGCTGCTTTAAGTATATTGATGCGACATACAATATTACTAGCTGTCGTTTGCGGTGTTACCTTCATTACCTAGTATTATCTACATTTGCTCCGCTCCTATGGGTAACCTGATGTTAGATAGTTTTATAGCCTCCCTCAATAAACAGACTTTACAAGGTTAGACAGAAAGGGTGTACTAAGCCGAATATACATAAATTATTACTTTTTAAATAAAAATAAAACCGTCTTCAAAAAACCCATACACAACTAAAAACCAAATAATAATTGGTTACATTTACATCAATGAATTACATACAATTTAAATCAATACGAGAAAATAATCTTATTTTATCACACATATAAAATATAAATAGATATATCACTGCATTAATAAAGGGATATTTAAAATGACAATAATTCAGACGAAAATGATTGTGTTGTAAATACATTTATTTATTTTGCCTTACAGGCAAAGCTGGAGGCTGGCGAGATTACTTTGACGAAGAAATGACCAAGCAATCGGAGCTCTGGATCGCTGACAATCTAAAGGACACAGACATGCGTTTCCCACATTTAGAAAACCAATAATTTAATACAAATAAAGAAAAAACAAAAAATGGCGATAAAAATTTATTCCAATAATATGCTCTATATTTTAATATTTCTTTGTAACACCATATTTTTAGTTTACATCGATACAATGTGAACTTTTATAAGAATTAGAGAATAAGTAAACAATTAAATCTTATTACATTTGCGTTTGAATCACTCCAGCGGAACTCATCACGGCTTTACAATTTCAGCATAAATAAAACAATACGTCAGTCCTTCTTCATATTTATTTAAATAATAATACGGTTATAGCCATAGCCATTGAACCATTTATGCATATGAACTGGGTCCATCCGGTCTAGCATGCACCTACGAATAACTGGCTGGCGATTGTTAAAATTTACGACGTATTTTTGGGCCTTGTTTAATTTAACATCAGGGGCGTAGCTAGCGCCGTATCAATGATACGAGCCCCCGGGCTACAGAGGCCCCAAACGTGTGAAAGCTTAAATTAATAAAGTATTATTCACAAAGTATGTTACACAACAAATTTTGATACACGGACCGTCTAAGGCAAGCTACGCAACTGCCTAACATGCACGCCACGAGCCAGAAATTTCTCGTCGAAGACATTGTCTTGTTCAATCGAATGTTCTCTATGGTTACGCCATCATCATCATCATCATGTCAGCCGAAGGACGTCCACTGCTGGACATAGGCCTCCCCCAAAGAGTGCCACAATGACCGGTCCTGCGCCATATTACCTATATTCTAATGTAGCAACACCGGTATACAGTGGCGGCGTAGCATGGGTTGGCACCCGGGGCGGTTTTCTATTGAGCACCCTCAAAATAAAACAATAAATACTAAACATAGTCCAGTCAGTAGCGATAAAGACCTTTTTACACCACCTACAAAAGTTGGTGATTGGTGGTACTCTGATCACGGGCGTGTAGCCGTGGGGGGGTTGTGTTGTCGGAGGAGGTCTAAATCCCTAGCGCAGTATTCAAAATACTATGAGGCGGAGTATTAATGATAACTTGAATTTGAATTTTTTGAACCTCCTCCGATAGACAAATCTGGCTACGCTCGTGACTCTACGGTCATCATGGATGCAGCGTAAAGATGAAAATTAGCTTACAAAATCGTTTTAGTTCTTATTTTCTTAATTTATTATATCTTCATAAGACTAGATTTGACGGGCCTAGTACCCGGGCGAGACTTTTCTTCAATTTGGTTCATTAGTTCATTAAGGAAACATTCTTGTAAAAGTACGAAAAGATCGCGTCACACAGTGCATTGAAAATCGGCATTCGAAAACATAGGAATCCGATGTTTAAATTGTAATGTTTTATGGTTGTAACGGCTTCTGTATATTACTACTATGCTCGAATAAGTCACATGAAATAATTTGGCTTGAAAATTAAAGAGTTATAATTTTCTTACAAAAGAAATATATGGAGCAAGTATATAAAATTAAGATATCTCGAGAACCGTTACCCGTAATATCCTTGCAGGCGGTTTTAGTAATGATCATTTGGTATACTCATAATTAGGGGAATCACTGCGTAAGTTTCTTTACAAAATCATCGAAAATTATCTTAATAATAAGTGTTGCTCACGGCTTCACCCACATGAACGTCACACCACGAATGACCCGTCAAAATTCTGGCAATATATAAAAGAAAAACGGAGCAACAAACACATTACCTCCGAATATGAGCATAATGGCCAGACAGTAACGGGACAACAGGCTGCAAATGCATTTGCAAATTATTTTGGTTCTGTTTTCCATCCAGATAAACCTGATTTGGACTTTTGCGCAGCACAGCGGAGTTGTGCTAGCGGCTGCACAGCCGATTCCGCTAGGGTTGTCATCGACGATGTCTGCTTGGCAGACCTGAGACGTGCAGTTCGCCGCCTTAAATCTCATTCTGCTGCTGGCCCAGATGAGATCCCACCATTCCTTATAAAATACTGTTTTTCTGTACTAGAAGGGCCCCTTTTGCATCTGTATAATCTTTCCCTAAAGACTTCAAGATATCCGATGCAATGGAAAGTATCTAGAGTAACACCTGTGCCCAAAAGCGGTACGAGCAGGGATCTGACCACATACAGACCGATAGCGGTATTGTCAGTATTTGGCAAGGTCTTTGAATCAATCATTGATCACAGCATAAGGCAGCAGATCATTGTTCGCATAGCTGACGAACAGCATGGATTTAGAGCCGGTCGCTCGACAGCAACTAGCCACGTAAATTTTTTAGACTATGCGACAATGGAGTTGGATGCGGGGAAGCAGGTAGATGCCGCATATTTCGATTTTAAAAAAGCGTTCGATATTGTAGATAATAACATTCTCCTATCAAAAATGGCGTATTTGGGCTTCACGCCTAAGCTATTGATGTTTTTTGCATCTTATCTGCAAGATCGGACACAATACGTGCGGCTAGATGGTTGCGAGTCTGATAGTTACTACACAAGATCTGGCGTGAGCCAAGGTAGTACACTGGGGCCGACTCAATTCATCATTATGATTAATGATTTGCCAAGGGTGGTCAGCACTGCACACTGTCTGCTGTTTGCGGACGATCTGAAACTGTACTTTGCCGTGAATAACTTTGATGATTGCAGAGCCATGCAACAAGACATTGATGCACTTTACTATTGGAGTTTGAGGAATCGCTTAGATTTTAATACATCCAAATGTAAGGTGATAACTTTTTCACGTTTGCGCAAACCACTTAAGTTTGACTATCACATTAGTGATAATTTGATAGACCGCGTTGATCAAATTAAAGACTTAGGGCTGTTGCTGGACTCACGATTGGATTTCAGGCAACATATAGCAGCTACGTGCAAGAACGCCAATAAAATTCTGGGATTTGTCATGAGGATGTGTACCGTGTTCAACAGCTGTAGAGTTGCCTTGACACTATACAAAGCGTACGTACGCAGTAGATTGGAGTATAACGCTATAGTTTGGGACCCGTACCAAGGTATCTATACCCTGTTGATTGAACGAGTGCAGAGAAAATTTGCTCGATATTTGTTCAAACGAATGTATGGGTATTACCCATATTTATATCCATCTATGTTTGTAACGGGGATGGTAGGGTTGAACACTCTTGAGTACAGACGCAAGCTGTTGCTTTTAGTTCATTACTACCATCTACTTATAAATAAAGTGGACAATCCCACAACGTTAGAGCGTGTGGGTTTCGCGTGCATACCCGCTCGATTTCTGATCGGTGATGAGAGCGTGGAGGGTCCGCGGCGACGCAGGAATCCGTTCGCAATGCCGCGTGGAGTGCGCACGCGCCGCGCCGCAGCCGCACCCACCGCCCGAGCGATTACACTACTCAACGCTATGCACGCATACTACACGGAATCAAATCAGCTGGAACCTAGATATCTGGATATCTTTCGGGAAAAACCATATTGTGTGTACAATAAGGCAAAATTGTTTTTAGAAACAATATGAATTCTGTTATTATTTGTAAATGTATATATTGGTGGTATTAGGTACAAGAAATTAATATTAGATTATGTACTTAGTTATTAAGGTTTAAATTACACATTTAATTATAATTCATAAGGGTAGTTATTAGGATTGTTATTGTTATAAGTTAATTATTAGTTAGTTATTATTGTTGACTCATTAGTTAATGTTAATAGGTATAGATAGTCAGTAACTTTGTTATTATTTAAAATTATATTATTTAAGAGTTTAGCTAGTTATTAAGGTTCATTATTGTTATTAGAATGTAAGTGTTTTGGTGTAATACTGTAAACTTACATTTAATAAATAAATAAATAAATAAATAAATGAAAAGCCGCCCCCGGTACAAAAGAATAAATCACTGTATTGCTCCATTACACCATCTGTACGATGCCAGCGCCATTTATTTTAAAAATTTGATGGAACAGTCAAACAATTTCCCACGGAAGCAAATACCCGGGATAAAAGTAGCCTCTATATAACTCCAGGATATAGTCTATACTTGTACCTAATTTTATCTAAATCTGTTCAGACGTTTCTGAGTTTACCCTTCGATATATTTATGTGTTAGTTCTTGTTTACGTTCCAACAATAAAAAATCTTTTCTTTCTTTCTTTCTCACTTCTAACAAACATTCAAACGAAAAAAGTGTATGGAGCGGATATATAAAATGAAGATATCTCGGGAACTACACGGTTTTCCGTAATATCCTCGCATACGGTTAAAGTACTTATTATTCATGATTTTTGGTATACTTAAAATAACGGAAAATGCTGCGGAAGTTTTTTTTAAAAAATCATCACAGCGAATGACGGACACGGATTCCTAAGTCTTTAAAGGCCGATTTTCGATCCACGCGCATCGTCGACGTTCGTCACAGGCCCATATCCTCTTCTCTGTCCCGACATATGATATATTTCTTTCACAGCAACAAGTCCATCACATGTTGTATGCACTATATTGTTTGTCGCCCCCATTCATTACTATGTTCACGGTCCATTGGACCGCTTCTTGAAAAGAAATTCTAGCAGCTTCCAAGTGGAGCCCCAGTCGTAAAACTTCCAAAATCATTTCCAGTGCAGAAAATTCATCATAGATTTTGTCAGAATTGGAAATGTACCACGAAGTTCGCGTCAGCAGAACTTAAGGCTGAACACCACCAAATGTTATATGAGAATGTCATTCATTGCCTTATAACTATGATCTAGGCCTCCGTGAAATCTATTAAGACGTTCTAAAATAGCTCTCTGCAGGTCTTCTGGCAATCTTAGTCCAGCATGTTGAGTCATTTCTCCTGGCCGCCCGTGGCATCCTCATCACACATATGATATGCGCAAACGGCTACTGAGCTGCTCGAATGAGTTATCACCACGGTGGCACCCCTTGGTGCTTGGTACCCGGGGCGGACCGCCCCCCCCCCCCCCCCCCCCCCCTTACACGGCACTGCCGGTATAGTATATTAAAATTTTTACACTTTTTTGTGAAAACGACTGTTTAACGTTGATAATGTCACGGTATGTTTTAATTAGTTGTATATTCAATATCTATGGTTTTAATTTTGTTGTTGACGTCTTGAATGTTGTTGTTTACATACAAAGTAATGAACATGACGGCGCCTACGCCGTCGTAGTAAACAACACTTGCTTACACCGGCAGGCGCGTCATTCGATTCCCCCGCTATCACCATTACGAAACTTGTTTTGCTATCTCTATAAAAGAGGTGGAACCACCGTTGCTCGGGCATTCTTGGCTCTGACGTGCCGCGTGGCTCGGTGCACTTGTTGTATCCCGCTGCTAGCTTATCCTTGACTCTTTGAATAGTTAATATGTGAAAACGAATTAATTATTATGCCTGGCTTTGGCTGTATATTAGTCACTGCCCAGGCGGTGCTGACCGACGAAATATTAAGCAATTGTGTTATGTATCGGCTTATGTAATAGATAGTGGGTGTTGGCAACCCAACATTACAATTTATATTTTTATATTTTATAAGTTTGCAACATTTAATTAAATGTGGCTGGCGCTCTCTTCCTCCCGGGCGGCCATTGCGTTAACAACCTGTTGTGTTTTATTTTACTTATATTACAAGCCAGCGTTACAATACAGTCCACTTTACACCCTTACATATTCCTTCATGGTCCATCAGACCCTCCATAAGTGATTTCCAGCATAAACAGGTTTGGAATATTCGCCGAACATACAATATTTTTACACGGCGAATTACATCCATTTCGCATCGAGCTCCGGGTAAGTTGAGCATCGTGTCGCAACGTCGTCATTGGCTGGCTACGGTGTGCAGCGCTCGTAATTGGCCGATTGCCGGTTACTTGCGAACCGCCGTGCGGCGTGCCGTCGTCAAGCGATCGATCCATCCACGCGTTCACCGCCATTTTGTCGTGTGTGCAGGCGCAGTCCGCCACAAAGCGAAGTGTGAAAATAAGTGTGCGTGAGGTGTTTACAAGTACAAGTTTATATAGGAATTACATATTTCAGTTACAAGTACAAGTTTCTATAGGAATTACATATTTCAGTACATTTGTTGTGTGTGTGTACAATGGAAATCCAGCATATACAACGTAAAAGGGCAGCCCTGAAAGGGTCTATGACAAAGATTGCTAAAGCCCTTACGGCAACTAATGTTGCTTTTACAAAGCAGTCGCTGCAGTTAAAAGAAGAACGTCTCCGTGATGTGTTCGCCAAATATGAAGAGCTCGAGCTGTCACCCGAGATCACGGCCATGGATACCACGGACGACGACTTTCTGGACACGGAGGAAAAATATATGAAGACGTTGTCCATCATAAAAGACTTACTTCAAAATTTAGATTGTAATATTAATAATTGTTCTCCTAAAATGCAAACCAAATTGCCACATATTAGTGTACCAACATTTACAGGTAAATATTGTGAATTTACTACGTTTTTGAACCTATTCGATTCGTTAATACATAAAAATAATAGCCTGGATAATGTACAAAAACTATATTATTTACAAAAGTTTTTGCAAGATGAGCCTCTCGACTTAATTAAAAATTTATGTTTGTGTAACGAGAGTTATTCTGAAGCCAGGACTATTATAATTGAAAGGTACAGTAATAAATATAAAATTACAAATGAACACATACACATTTTAATGGATATACCAACAATTGTAAGATCTACAGCTACTAATATTCGCAGTTTTTTATCCACTGTAAAGCAACAATTAGCTGCATTACGAAACTTAGAGCATTTGGTGGAACAATGGGACCCCATTATACTTTGCATTCTGACGAGAAAGCTAGACTCTTTGTGTAGTAGGGAATTTCAGCTATCAAGAGAGCAGGAACCTAAGGTCTCACAATTAATTGAATTTCTAGAAAAACGTGCGCTTGCGCTTGAAAATGCTGATCATCCTTTAGATATTAAACACTCTGAGCGCACTCCGAAGAGTGTTCATGTAGCCATGGTGAAGTCTGCACCAGAGGGTCAACGGCAGCACCCGAACCAGCCAACTGTAGATCTCAAGACCTGCTTAATATGTAAGTCTATTCATAAATTGTTTTTATGCCCCCATTTCAAATTAATGTCATCCAGTGACAGAATAAAATTTGTCACAGACAACAACATATGTACAATTTGTTTAAATAAGCATTATAAAAAATGTAGATATGATTTCAAGTGCCAAATTTGCAATAAGAAGCACAATACACTGCTCCATGAGGACGGATCTCCATCACCAGTCACATTAATATCCGAGGCGGCCACTGAACAGGTACTGTTACCTACAGCAGAGTTAAAGCTCATTGCGAGTAATGGTACTGAGTTTCATGTAAAGGCTCTTCTCGACACTGGCTCACAAGCCTCTTTTGTAACTAAAGAACTGGTGGATCTTTTAAAATTAAAGGTTGAAATTTCAAATACACCAATCACCGGTATATGTAATACTAAAAATAATTTAAAAGAAAAGGTTAAATTACAAATACATTCCCTTAGTCAAAATTACTCAATTGCAGTAAACTGCCATATACTGGACAAAATAACCTCTACATTGCCACAGAGGAAATTCAACCTAAATAAATTAAATTTGCCCTCATATATTACATTGGCTGACAAAAGGTTCAATGAACCCAGCAACATACATATTCTATTAGGTGCTAATGTTGTATTCCAGGTGCTGATGCCATCCGAGCCTCTAGTTGATCTACAGCCCAGCTATGAAGGAGACTGCAACAGCATCACCAGCGCTCCAACATTATTAAACACCAAGTTTGGTTATGTCATTGCAGGCAATATTCAAACATTACACACTCATCCAGTCATTACATTATTTTGCAATACATGTGATTCTGATCTCAATCAATCACTTACAAAATTCTGGAAGTCTGAGAGTATTACAGAAGTTTTTACAGAGACACATTCTGAACATGACTTGTGTGAACAAGTTTTTAGTGAAAATGTGCAGCTAGACACCCAAAACAAACAATTACAGGTTGTCTTGCCCCTTAAGCTACCATTACATTCTATTAATCAGAATTTAGGCGATTCATTACATTTGGCTTTAAAAAGGTTTCTATAACCTAGAAGCTAGACTTTCAAAGGAGCCTAACCTATACATACTATACAAGAAATTTATTCATGAATATTTAAAATTAGGTCACGGTACAGTCATTGATATCAGTCAATACAATTTAACAACTGATCCAGTGTACTTCCTACCTCATCACCCAGTGCTTAGATTAGACAAAAAGACAACTAAGTGCAGGGTTGTATTTGATGGGTCAATGAAGACCAATACAAAAACTTCATTAAATAATTTACTTCTTAATGGACCTGTAGTACAAAAAGAACTAGTAGATGTTTTGTTATTATTCAGAGTAGATGAGTTTTTCTTTATAACAGACATTAAAAATATGTTTCGAAATATTTCATTACATCCAGAGTACAGATCGTTACAAAATATTTTATGGCGGGATACCCCTAATGAAAGTGTTAAATGTATTCAACTAAACACTGTTACATATGGGTTAAAAAGTTCATCTTACTTGGCAACAAGATGTTTAAAATTGTTGGCTGATCTATACAATGATGAATTTCCCATTGCTGCTTTTATTATTAACAATTCAATATATGTGGATGACATACTCTATTCAGATACATCCTCAGATAAATTAATAGAAGCCAAACGTCAATTATGTAGTTTATTGAGTTTAGGCAGTTTTCAATTACATAAATGGGTTTCAAACTCAGCAGAAATGTTACATTATATTCCAAAAAACCAACAACATTTTGATGATGTTGACTTGGAGAAAAATAACTTTTCATTAAAAACGTTAGGAATGAATTACAATACACAATCAGATTCATTTATTGTTTCTAGTCCTAAGGCCATGGACAGCATGCCCCAGTCGAAGCGTGAAATTCTTAGCTTCATAAGTAAATTTTATGACCCGCTTGGCCTAGCTGGCCCTATTGTGGTCGGTGCAAAGGTTATTATGCAACGGTTGTGGCTTGCTAAACTGGACTGGGATTCATTGCCTGACAGAGAACTTTTTCAGTTATGGCATGAGTTTTATAAGAGCTTGCTTTCAATGAAACCTATACACATAAACCGGTACATAGGTTTACAAAATTTACGGCTTGCACAAATTATAGGGTTTGCAGATGCATCAGGCACTACTGCTTATGGGTGTTGCATTTATTTAAGGACAGTGGATTCATCATACAATATTAAGATTTCTCTGCTTTGTTCTAAGTCACGAATAAATCCCATTGCTCAAAGTCTGTCTGTTCCAAGGCTTGAACTCAACGCTGCTCTATTGCTTGCCAAACTTGCTAAGAGAGTTCATGACACTATGTCTGTTAAATTGGACATACATGATGTTATTCTCTATTCAGACTCACAAAGCACTTGCCTGGCTTAAAACTAATATAAACACACTTAAGGCGTATGTTGCTAACCGTGTTAAGGTCATATCACAGCTTACAAATTCATACACTTGGTCATATGTTAGCTCTATGGAGAACCCTGCCGATTGCCTTAGCAGAGGAGTCATGCCAGACAATCTAGCAGATCATCAGCTGTGGTGGAATGGACCAACATTTCTTAAGTCACGTGAGTACAAACCAGAATTAAATCTTATTCTTCCACAAAACTTACCTGAGGTCAGGGACAGCTCAGTATGTTTAAGTGCAATGCTTTGCACATCCAAGGAAATACAAACCTTATGTCTCGACTTTCTTGATAAATTTTCTAATATCAATACAATGCAGAGAGTATTAGCATATATTTTACGCTTTTGTCAGAATGCAAAGAATAAGGTAAATAAAAATAAACTTAATTATGTAACAAGTCAAGAACTTGAATGTTCAATGTCATTAATTGTAAAACATGAACAGCAAAAATATTTGTTAAATGATATTCATGCTTTAAAATGTGGCAAAACTATATGTAAAGGTAATTTAAAACCCCTGTGTCCTTTCATTGATGTAAATGGCTTAGTTCGTGTTGGTGGTCGCTTACAGAATGCTTGCATTACCTATTCACAAAAGCATCCAATAATTTTGCCACGTGACTCACGAGTGACTGATCTAGTCATTTTAAGTGAACATCTTAAAAACTTCCATGCAGGTCCTAAGCTTGTTTTGTCAACTATAAAGCAAAAATATTGGATTGTACACGCACTAAGACAAGTCAAAAAAGTTTTGCATAAATGTATAATTTGTTTTAGATTAAAAGCAGAAGCATCCAAACAGTTAATGGGTTCTTTACCCCATGATAGGGTCAATGCATGTCGTCCTTTTCAAAAGGTCGGTTTGGATTATGCAGGGCCTATTCCACTTAAGTTGGCTAGAATTAGAAAGCCAATAATTTCAAAAGGTTATGTATGTATATTTGTATGTTTCGTAACCAAAGCCATACATGTAGAACTAGCATCTGATTTGAAAACTGAAACATTTATTGCATGCTTGAATAGGTTTATATCCCGAAGAGGACTGCCTACAGATATTTACAGCGATAATGCTTCAACTTTTAAATGTGCTAGAAGTCAATTGGACGAGATGTACCAATTACAAAGTTCATACATTCATCAAAGACAAGTTTGCCAGTTTACAGCTGAAAAGAGAATAAATTTTCATTTCTTACCCTGCTACTCTCCTGTCTTTGCTGGATTAGCTGAAGCTGGTGTTAAAAGTGTAAAATACCACCTAAAAAGAATTTTGTTAAAGTCCCTTCTTAATTATGAAGAATTATGTACAGTTTTATGTCAAATTGAGGCTATTTTAAATAGTAGACCTCTCATGCCATTGTCAAATGATATTACAGACTACTCTTGTATCACTCCAGGTCATTTTTTGATAGGTACAGCTTTAAATTCATATCCAGATTCTAATTTCAATGTAATTACTAGATCACAATTTTGGAAAATCTGTAATGACATGAAAGTATCATTTTGGAAAATTTGGAGTAAACACTATCTAAATTTGTTACAGTCACGTCCCAAGTGGCAAGACCCACATCCCAACGTTAATATAGGGTCGCTCGTAATATTAACACGTTGACTGCGGCGCGAAATTATGCGATGATACGCCTATGCGGCTAGCACACGCTAGGTGCGTTTCCCGCACTCGCGTAACAATCCCGAACGCCAGTGCGGCATCACGCGCCGGGCGTGTTGAAATTAGCGCTACGAGCATGCGGCCAAAACACATACGGTGTGTTTTTTAAAAAAAATAGTTTATTTTAAATAAAACGGTAAACAAAATACGTGCATTATTATTTTAATAAAAATAACCTACAATACGTATTAAAATTGACATAAAACTAATTTTACGGATTTTACAAACTGCGATAAAATCTGTAAAATTAGTATTATATCAATGTGTAATATTCGTATAAACATAAAACCATAACGAAGGAAAATATTACCATTATATGATTTTTTTAAAACCCAGTTCAATGTTTATTTTAAGTAAAAATGTAATGAATAATAGCAAGTGCATCCTCATAAAAGTATATTATTTTTAGTTATAGAGAGGGGGTTTTAATGCCCGCCGCGGCCGCGTCGCCGTGAAATATTATTAATAATAAATGTGCGCAGTTTCTTCAAATTCGGTTAAATTATATCGGCAAACAATGAGCTCGACGTCCGACAAAGCATTAGCCGCTCATAAAAACACATTTTGAACCAATAATGTAAATTTCATCGTAAATGACATCTGTTCTTACGTTGAACTAAGCACGTGCAATAGTAAAAATAAAATCGTATTTTTAATAGTATAATGGAATGGATTACCTACATATTTACGCGGACGGTTGTAAAATCCTCAAACATTTAGTGATACAATATGAAATGATATTACCAAAGTATTCATATATAAAACTAATATAATTTTATGATATCACGATAATAATCCGACAGCATCAGTGAAAAGTCATGATAAAATAATGTTGTAGTAATGATTATATTTGTACATGTACAATAGCATTAGGAAACAATTTATTTATTGGTATTATGTTCAAAGCTACATTTAGAATAATCATTCCTATAAATATAAATCAAACCATGACTATCCAAGACAAGTAATAAAATATTACATAAAATAATGTAGGTGAAGCCACCATCATTGTATATATTCTTGTAAAACGCACCTAGCGTGTGCCGGCCGCACTGGCGTCGCGCAATAAAAAACACACCTGCCGTGTGCGCCCGCATCCTTGTATGAATTTTTTTAAAACGCACCTAGCGTGTGACGGCCGCATGCGCGTAGCAAAATCAAAAACACACCGTGTGTGTGCGCCGCAGTCAACGTGTTAAGAGATGATAATTTGGCACCTTTATATTGGCCTTTAGCTAGGGTAATTAATATTTATCCAGGTAAAGATGGAAAGGTCAGAGTAGTCGAAGTTAAAACTTCAAATGGCCATACACACAGAAGGGCTGTGATGAAAATATGTGTATTACCTATAGAAAGCACCAATGATAGTGCTGATTAAGTTATTTAAGGTAATCACTCCACTCCTTTCCAATCCAATCCATTCCATTCCACTCCAATCCAATTAAATTCAATAAAATGTTTCTTACAAAAGTATTTTTTTTTGTATAAAACATAGTATTTTGTATTTCAGATACCACTCCAGAAAGTATTTTATATCTTGTATCTGAAATGCTTAATTTGAAAGTATCTTGTATTTTGTATTCTAGATACTTAGTATAAGTTATCTTGTACATCAATGCCTATAATACATTAATTTTGTTGTATGAAAATTATAAGTTTTGTTTATTTGTTCTTTAGGTAAGTTCTAAGTACTATAGCAATACATACCTAACTTTGTTTATGTTTATACATGTCTGTATTGATAATTTCATAATTACCTATGTTGCACAGTGGGTTAAAATAAAACTAAATATTTGTTTTGTATAACAATTAAAAATTTTTAACAGCATATATTGCAGTAAATTCATTGTGTATAATATTGTTATTTGCCCCGGCAATATGTTGGCAACCCAACATTACAATTTATATTTTTATATTTTATAAGTTTGCAACATTTAATTAAATGTGGCTGGCGCTCTCTTCCTCCCGGGCGGCCATTGCGTTAACAACCTGTTGTGTTTTATTTTACTTATATTACAAGCCAGCGTTACAATACAGTCCACTTTACACCCTTACATATTCCTTCAGTGGGTTTCTTACCAGTTCTGCCCACGGATAGTATTCCGAACTGGCAGTAGCTTAATAAACTATGTCAATACTTGTACACAGTAACTCCAGCTATAGTCACACTACTATTGTGACTATTTATTATACTAACAGAAAACAATTAAGTCTGACAACTATTGCTCAACAATAGTCCAAATTTACTACAGTTGAAACAGTGCCTCAGTAAACCATAGGAAGCCATTGCATTAATAAAAACAACACTTCGGCAGTATGCAAGGGATTTTGACAGCCTCCGTGGCGTAGTAGGCGAGTAGCCGGCTGTGAAACGAGATGCCGTGGGTTCAATTCCCACACCGGGACAAATGTTTGTGTGATAGACAGATATTTGTGTCCGGGTAGGTGTGTCTGGGTGTTGTGAGACCGAGTCTCTCGTAGTCCCTGATACCCACAACACAAGACTCGTATCTTAGTGTGGGGTGGGGGCTATGAGTGTGACTGTTGGGTGTTATTTATGATTATTATTATATACCAAATAGTGATAAAACATTAGATTATTTTGTTGGGCATGGTTTATGAATTGGACTTTTCGCGTATAGTCTGTGGTTCGTACACTTCCATAGACATGGCCAACGGACTGAGCGTTCTCTATCCAGCTATTAAGTGAATAGAAATGTAAAAGAGCGAATGTGGGATCAGCAGTTGTCTTTTTCTAGAATGTTGATTGGTCTACGTCACAGACTTGCACGAGCGAAAGGAATAGGTATAAGCTGCACATTCGCTTTGTCTCTTTCTACAAAGTGGTCAATTTTCTGTCTATGGAGACTTCACAGTAGGGCACATATCTGTATATTCCCCTATATTACATGCGTTCGGAATTGATAGTAATGAAATGATATTGAGCAGAAGATATATTGTACTGTGTTGATCCACATACATTTATATTTTATAGCAGTGATGGCGGTTCTAGAATCTGATATGATTCTTTGCTTGTCGGTTATAAAAGAGTTTCTTAAACTGGACTGAACCATCAAGAGAAATTTGTTCTATTTGCTTCAGAAGACGCCAGTTTTTTTAATTTTTTGGTAAAGAAGATAGGAACGTGCATGATAATGGTAAAAGTTCGTTTGAGATAATATATTTCACTAGCCACGAATATTCCTCCAACATGATTCAATAGAAATAAAACATTGCTATTTTAAAGTGTTTTGAATATACATTTTAATTAAGAATATTATTTTATTGTAAAATATTTTAATCATAGGTTTTCACAGAACACATAATTTAATCATAGAAGGCTTAGTTCCACTACCTATTGGAGCGTTATTTATTATTCATCACTACATAGTATAAAACAAAGTCGCTGTCGCTGTCTGTCCGTCCCTATGTATGCTTAAATCTTCAAAACTACGCAATGGATTTCGAAGCGCTTTTTTTTTATAGATATAGTGATTCAAGAGGAAGGTTTATATGTATGATACATGAATAATATTGTAGAGAAACACTGATGAATTTACAGGTTTCTAATGTGATGTCGTAAATAAACTAATTTTTTTGCTCTTACATTGCAAACGCTGACTGAACCCCACGAGATAAATCAAAATAATGTAATAATACCGTAGTACGGTATTGTACACCTTAAAAAGGTCAACAAAAATGTCCGCGATGGTATATGTCTATCGCTTAAAGATAGCCCACAATAACCATTTTTTATCCTTTACATTTTACGGGAAAATTTTAATTGCAAAAAAAAATAAGGATAGTAACAGCTTTAGATGCCTCCATGGATTGTATACCTTTTCTTCCAAAAATTACCTACACGCGGGCGGAGCCGCGAGCAACATCTAGTATAACAATATGCGGCAAAATAACTTTGAGATACTTAATAACTTTGACTTTAAAATTATTAGACTTAAAAAGTGTCGTAATATTATCGATAGCGATAGAATTGCGTTTATCGTTGACATTGATGTGTCTCCCAAGTCCCACTTTACAGCCATAGGCACTTGGCAGCACAGCACGCCGATGTGACAAAATCACATACATATACACTCACGCCTGTAATCCCGAAGGGGTAGGCAGAGGTGTAACCAGTACACCCACTTTTCGCCGAATTATTACAATCCCATAATATGATAGGGGGGCGAGCCTATCGCCATACCGGGCACAATTCCAGACTCCGGGCTGATACTGAGTAATTTTAAATAGAAAAACCTAATATCACTTTACCCGACCCGGGGATCGAACCCGAGACCTCAGCAAAGCAGTCGTTTCGCATGCGCAATTAAAACTGCGCAACCGAGGCAGTGACAAAATTGTGATTAAAATTTTATAAATAGCTGCCCACTGCCCACCCTTCTATAACATAATCACAATTTTATGACTGTGTAAAGTTGTTAATGTGCGGTAAGCTTAATTGACATTTAATACAAAACTAAAATAAAACATTTAATAATAATAAAAAACAAATGTCATTATCAAGGTGACAGACCTTCGCCTCTCGTTTATTTGTTTTTGTTTTATGAACATAAATATTTAAACTGATACGTGTGACTACGCTCATTACACCTAAAGTTTATATATAAGTATAATATGATTACAACCCTGACATTGGTATATTTTCTTCACTTTACTTGGCAAAACTGAATATACATAGATTTTACAACCCTTACAGTCATCACGTCTACCTACATTTATATAGCGATTGGTACAACAGACTTTTCAGGAATTTCTTGGATCTCAACCATTGTATACATAGTCAGGTCATAAGTATTGTCACACAGTAAAAACTTTTATTTTAGAATGCTGGCCACAAAAAATTTTATTGAATTCGAATTTCAAATTGTTCATGAAAATAAAAATGTATACTTTTTAGAATTTTACTCATTTTTAAATATGGAGTGGACGCTTAAAGAAGACCGTGTTGCAGTAATTGCGTTGCATCGTTGCGGTTACGCGCCAATTCAAATTTTTGACATACTGAAAAATTTGAATATAACCAAAAGATTCGTTTATCGTACCATCAAACGATACAATGAAGACTCTAGTGTAGATGACAGGTCAAGAAGTGGTCGCCTTCGGCCTGTTAGGACTCCAGCAGTGATAAAAGCTGTGAAGGCGCGAATTCATAGAAATCCCAAACGTAAGCAGAAACTGTTGGCCCTTCAGATGGGGTTAAGCAGAACCACGGTGAAAAGGGTGTTAAATGAAGACTTAGGGCTTCGGGCATATCGAAGAAAAACAGGACATTGTTTGAATGCTCGTCTAATGGACCTGAGACTGAAGAGATGCCGCGCTTTGTTGAAGCGGTACGCGGGAAAAAAATATCGGGAAATTCTTTTTTCAGATGAAAAATTTTTTACCGTAGAAGAGAGCTACAACAAACAAAATGATAAGGTGTACGCACACAGTAGTGAAGAAGCGAGCAACCGTATTCCGCGTGTCCAACGAGGTCATTTTCCATCCTCGCTCATGGTATGGTTGGGAGTTTCTTATTGGGGCTTAACAGAGGTACATTTTTGTGAGAAAGGTGTAAAAACGAATGCAGTTGTGTATCAAAATACAGTCCTGACGAACCTTGTGGAACCTGTTTCTCATACCATGTTCAATAACAGGCACTGGGTATTCCAACAAGATTCGGCGCCAGCTCATAGAGCGAAGAGCACACAAGACTGGCTGGCGGCGCGTGAAATCGACTTCATCCGGCACGAAGACTGGGAGGGCCAGTCCAGATTTGAATCCGTTAGATTACAAGATATGGCAACACTTGGAGGAAAAGGCGTGCTCAAAGCCTCATCCCAATTTGGAGTCACTCAAGACATCCTTGATTAAGGCAGCCGCCGATATTGACATGGACCTCGTTCGTGCTGCGATAGACAACTGGCCGCGCAGATTGAAGGCCTGTATTCAAAATCACGGAGGTCATTTTGAATGAACTTTAGTGTCATAAGAATCTATGTTTTGTTAAGTTCATTTTGGTATATAAATGGTTACATAATGAATAAACTTGTTTCAATTATTTTATATTAAACATGTGACAGAATTTATGACCTGACTAGGTATAATAGATCGCTGATCGCAACGTTTTCACAATTTCGCCATGACCAGCTTTAATATTGGATCAAGTGGATTAACCACTCGCGAATCACAAGGACACCGGTGTTAGAAAATGTAATAAGTAAAGTCAAGCCAAAAACATTTTTATTTCCATAATATTAAAATTAAAATAGCATGTAAGAAAGGCGAGTGTTGCCAGTATTTTTGGTTTCGGCATGGGATTGGTACAACAGACTTCTCAGGAATTTCTTGGATCTAACGTAATTTTCACGATTTGCGCGATGACCAGCTTTAATCATGTGGATCTACAGTTTCGTAGAAGTTCTTACTCATAGAGCCTATAATTTTACTTACCTAAATATTAAATTTGCTTTTGTTACCTTTTATTTATAAAGGTTTCATTGTATGATGGTTACATTATAAGTCTGATACGTCATAATTGAAGGTATCCTTGGCCGTCTGGTTATGTGTCCGTGAAGTGGTACTTCTAACCTGTAGAGTCATTGAACGTTTGTCTGAGTGGCCGCTGACACCGCGGCGGCGGGCGTCACTGTCTAAATACAACACAACACAACACACTATATCACAACTACATAAATAAATACACCCAACAGTCATACACATAGTCCTAACCCCACAATAAGATACGAGTTTTGTGTCGTGGGTATCAGGAACTTACAAGAGACTTTGTCTCACAACACCCAGGCCCGAATCGAATATTGGTGGATCACACTAACAAACTCTAATTGCTCAAATTAAAAAAGAAATATGTACATTAAAACTGTACCCGGGGGGTAGCGTTACTCGCGTCCGTAGGAATTACCTAACCACAACCCTACACGTACCCTCTGGGTGGTGCTAAATGAGTAACAACGCCGAGTTTCGGGCGGCGGTTAAAAAACCCGATCAAGTCAGGCTGTCAACCTGGACTATTGTGTGGGTAGGAAATGACCAACACAACCCGTAACCCTGTAGTCATGTCTTACAGGAACGGGGGCCTTGGCTTAATTGCCTGGGCCAAGAGGTAGAGCACCTCTTCAAAAATTACCCCAATACTACGGTGGGACACGCGCCAATAGGATGCATGCCTGGTGGGAGACCAGTCTCTAGCGACCAACCTCGGCGGACCTGGCAAACGTCGTTGTATGCCTTCTAGGAAGAATGGGCGTCACCTTTCTAGTGATCTAATATTTAGACCCTTCTCGTGGGATTAAAATGAATGAATTAATACCAAAAACTCCTAATAATAAAGAAACTGAAAACCAAACTAAAACTTTGACCCAACAAGTATTTCACAAAGGTCTTTTTCTAAATAAACCTCGGTCTCAATCTCTCAGTGAAGACCCTCAGAGTAACAAAGAAATTGAAACGTCATGCGTACAGGACTCCTCCACACCATGGACTCAAGTATCTGAACGTAAGCGGCCTGGAGACAGCCCGGGCTCCAAAAACGACCAATGTAAACAAGCCAAACTTAGTACCTACTGGCTCAGCCAACCGATACCAACATCAAATAGATTCGAGGACTTAAATATTGACCCAGCTAATGAAAACACTATCCAAAATAAAGATAAACTACCTAAGCCACCCCCAATATTTGTGGATAAAGTTGAAAACATGCAACCTCTGAAACAATTACTTGATGACCATTCTCCAGGAAACTACGAAATTAAGGTTTTGAATAATTATAGAGTTAAAATCCAAGCTAAGACATCCGAGGCATATAAAGAAATTGTTAAACAATTGGAACGCAAGGAAACAGAATTTTATACATACAAACCTAAGCCGGAGCGATCTTTCAAAGTAGTAATCAAAAATATTCACCCTTCCACGGATGTGGAAGATATCCACCAAGCTTTAAAAGAAATCGGCCATGTAACATTCCATATGTAACACATTGTTACATATGGAACATCAAACAGAGATCAACTAAAAAACCATTGCACATGTTCATTGTTGAACTTCAACCTGAATGTAACAATAAAGATATCTATGAAATTAAAACCCTGCTAGATTGCCGTATTAAAGTGGAGCCACCCAGACCAGTGCGCAAAATCCCGCAGTGCGCTAATTGCCAGCAATACGAGCATACAAAATCATATTGCCATCGAACTCCGAAGTGTATCAAATGTGCTGGAAATCATGCATCCGAAAATTGTACCCGTAAAGAACGCTCCGACTCCGTCAAATGTGTATTATGCAATGGAAACCATCCGGCAAATTACAAGGGCTGTAGTGTTTACAAAGACCTACAAAGACAAAAATATCCACCCCTTCGAAATAAGAAAATAGATTACCATCCTAATACTCAAAACACTGTAGAACAACCGAACAACATTAGAAACCAAACATACAAAAGAACATACGCTGATGTATTTAAAACAAACCACAATGATACTAATCAAACTAATTTTGCTAATAATTCCGACAAATCTAACGATATGAAGCAGTTAATAGAGATGTTTAAAGAAATCATGAATCAAATGTGTACAATGACAAACTTGCTAACAAATTTCATGACTACAATTCAGAAAAATTCGACCAATTAAAAATAGTGCTTTGGAATGCCAATGGCTTAACACAACACTTCTTAGAAGTCAAACTATTCCTTGAATCCAACGATGTCGACATATTACTTGTGACTGAAACACACTTTACATCTAAAACTTATTTAAATTTACCAAAATACAAAATTTATCATACAATGCATCCAGACAATACAGCCCATGGAGGTTCCGCAATAATAATTAAAGAAAAACTTTTGCATTAATCAGCCGACGCCTATCGCACAGAACAAATACAAGCTACGAACATAATAGTCGAAGACCCAGGTGGACCACTGCTGTTATCTGCGCTGTATATTCCTCCCAAACACAACATGAAAAGAGAAAATTATTCTGCTTTCTTTAAAACCCTAGGACACCGGTTTATAGCTGGTGGGGACTACAACGCAAAGCACACCGAGTGGGGATCAAGACTTATCACATCGAAGGGACGTGAACTGCTGCAATCTATTCGAGCTCTCCAACTTACTGTCACGTCGACTGGAGAACCAACATACTGGCCTAGTGATACCAATAAAAAACCTGACCTCGTAGACTTTTTTGTAAGCAAGGGATTACCCCCCCTAGCAATAAAGTGTAGCTCTTGTTTTGACATGACGTCTGATCATTCACCCGTAGTGGCACAAGTGAGTTGTCGTATAGAAAATGTCGCAACGGCTTGTAAGCTGCATACCAAAAAGACAAACTGGGCTCTATTTCGAAATTTTGTTGAAGATACACTAGACTGCCGGACAGTTCTTAAATCTGATGATGATGTTACTAACGCTGTTGAGCATTTCAATAAAACCATACAGTCAGCTGCATGGGCCGCGACGCCACATAATCCAGATCGCAATTCTAGTTCATACATGTACCCTAAAGCAATTCTAGAGTTAGTCAACTCAAAACGTCAGGCTAGAAAACTTTGGCAAGAAACAAAATATCCCAAACATAAAACTGAACTTAATAAGTTGGTCTATGAACTAAAAGAAGCCCTCAAAATCTATAAAAACAATAATATGGAAACTTATCTCAGAAATCTTGACGCAACACCAAAGACTGACTACTCTCTTTGGAAAGCCACGAAAAAACTTAAGAGACCAATAATACACAAATCCTCTATAAAAAAGCCTGACGGCACGTGGGCAAAGAGTGATAACGACAAGGCCATAATATTTGCACATCATTTATCTAGCGTATTTACTCCAAATAACGATCATGGTTCTCCTAAAACTGTTGAGATCTCACTACAACTAGACCAACCACATCAGTTGGACCCACCTATTAAAAAGTTCACCAAAAAAGAAGTACTTAACACCATCAAAAAACTTGATATCCACAAAGCTCCTGGTTATGATCCAAGCCAAAATACTGAAAGAGTTACCTGATGCCGGCATTACTCTCCTTACGGAAATATTCAATGCAGCTCTCCTGAGAAATTTCGTGCCACCACAGTGGAAAGTAGCTGAGATCATACTAATTCCTAAACCTGGCAAAGACCCTAATGATGTCAAATCTTACCGGCCCATCAGCCTATTACCTATACCTTCCAAAGTTTTAGAAATACACATGACTCAAGAAAATGCTCTCCATAACATAATTCCAGAACATCAGTTTGGCTTCAGGAAGGCCAATGGCACAATAGAACAAGTACACAGATTAATCGAAAAAATTAACTACACTTTCAAGCACAAGTTATATTGTTCAGCTGCCTTTTTGGATATATCTCAGGCTTTTGATCGTGTATGGCACGAGGGACTTTTGTATAAAGTTTTAACTAAGTTACCTGTAAATTTCTACCTCTTTATCAAGTCGTATCTGAGTAATAGACACTTCTATGTCAAATATGGCGATAGTGTAACAACTCTCCACAACATAAACGCGGGAGTTCCCCAAGGAAGCGTCATGGGACCGATGCTTTATCTAATCTATACCTCAGACTTACCTGCTTCGCCTAACGTGCTCACGGGCACATTTGCTGACGATACTGCAATACTTGCAATCAATGAAAGTGCTGCTGGAGCGTCTTCCATACTTCAGAAAGATTTAAATGCTATATCTCAATGGCTCAGAGATTGGAGGATAAAAGCTAATGAAAGCAAATCCGTTCAAGTCACGTTCACCTTGAGACACGATACATGCCCCGAAGTGAAATTAAACCAGATAACAATACCGCAATCCGATGATGTGCGCTATTTAGGAGTCTATCTAGACAGACGTTTAACCTGGAAAAAACATATATCTACAAAAAGAAAAGCACTTGACCTGCAGCTTAGGAAGCTATATTGGCTAATGAGATGTAAATCTCAACTCTCATTGGAAAACAAACTACTTTTATATAAATGTATTCTTAAACCAATCTGGACTTATGATTTGCAGCTGTGGGGCACGGCATCCACATCAAACATTGAAATCTTGCAACGTTTCCAGTCAAAAACTCTAAGAATGATAACTGGAGCGCCATGGTACATAACAAATAATCGTCTTCATCACGATTTAAAAATCAAACCAGTCAAGGAAGAAATTAGGAAATCTCTACAGACCTATTCCAAACGAATACAAAATCACCCCAACCAACTTGCTAGAAATTTTGTTGCAACGCCCAAACCTAACATTCCAAAGGTTAAAGAGACAGGCTCCTCAAGACATTCTTCATAACAAGGAAGATTCATAATAATGATATGGACATATCACTGGATATTGTACCATGCGCGTCTTAATCCTAACTTCATATCTCCAGCTAAATGTCGATTATTCAGCTGGCTTAAAAAGCCAGCCCTTTTAGGACCGCTGAAAAAATCATTTTTTTATCTTTGGAGTAGGTAGAGTTTTACCTAAGACACACATTAATTAAAAATTGGTGTCATCTGGGATTATTTATGATTTTTCTGTCATAGTTTGAAAACATATGCAAATAATGTAATGAATATAATATATTTATTTTTATATATCAACTGGGTCACCACACGTCTCAGGAATGTATTGGAACACGACGTAGTTTATACGACATACGCAACGTAGTCATAAGGAAATATTCCTATAGCGGGTAACTGTGAGGTAGGTAACCTTGATTGACGCTAAAGTTATTTTCTTGTGTTACTGTATGTTTATAAATAGGCCCAAACTCCTATTAAATGAGCTGTAAATACAATCTCTTTAGCAAAGGGAATTTGGCCGTTGCAATTTCAGTGCACCGCTATACGTTGTTGTGAATACATTGTTATATTAATTTTTGGTAAATAATATTTATAATCTAGTTTCACTTCTTTGTTGACAAGTATATAAACAGAATGTGTACCATTATTAAGTAAATTCTATATTCCAACAAAGTTACGTACATTACAAATCCTATATAGTTACATCGTGTGCGATGTTAATGAATTACTAAATTAATTGCGCTAGGACAGATATTATTTATGTATATAAAACTCCAACATGTTCAGTTTACATAACTTACTTTGAAATTGTTATTTGATTCAAACTTACCGTTTTTAAATTAAATGAACTGTTACTCAATTACTGATATCAATGTTTAACAAATAGAATTGACATATACTTAATCTTATTATGAAGTAATTATTATACTAGATGTTGTTCGCGGCTCCGCCCACGTGGAGGTTATTTTTGTAAGAAAAGGTGTACAATCCAGAAACCTGTAAATTCATCAGTGTTTCTCTACAATATTATGCATGTATCATACATATAAACCTTCCTTTTGAATCACTCTATCTATTAAAAAAAATGCGCTTCAAAATCCGTTGTGTAGTGAAGAGAAACAACATCTCTATAATTATTTCTCTTTGGTACATAAATGGCCTTGTAGCTAGAAGGTTTTAAATTTTTAATAATATAGAACAAACGTTAATAGTTTTTTACTGAACATTGTTGTGTACATAGTTACAATATTTTGTAAGTTTTTCTATCCTTTTTGCTTTTATAAAATACCTACTTAATTTCCGAAGGTGTTAATTAGTATTTTGCAGTCAAAACAATCACACAATAAACTAGTATACGTAATATAAAAGATTACTGCATTATATATACAGAGATTGTTATTGTTGATGTTTTACTTTGTTTACGATATCTCGTTGTATTGGTCTTGTTTATCACGTTCAGAGCGATTGTAATAACTTCTCGCACACCGGTTTACAACGTTGGCCAGAGCGCGCGTACTTTCACTCGCACATTTGAGAAATTCTGTAATTAATTTTGTGTTTTAGTGAGAAATGGATTGCAAAAATAACAACTTCCCCTTGGATATTCAGGATGTGGATGATGAATTGGCAAAAAAAATGATGAAGCTGTTTACGGGTAAGTTACGGTTAATTCATAAACATATTAATTTGTCATAAAATATTCACGTCATATTATCTTACGAAGAAATTTGATTTATAACTACTTAAAGAATTTTATGCTATACAAAAATACACACATAACCGTTTTATCTTTACGAATACAAGTTAAAAGGTCGATTCTTATTTACCATTGTGTTTACTTTCCAAATAGTTAATTAAATATATTATTATGTTGTGGGCGTAAAAATCCTTTTTCATAAATATTATTATTTGAGATTTAGTGATTGTTATATAAGTAAATAATTTGCATAATACAGTAATCATATTGAAAATATAAGTAAGTACTTAAATAGTTTAACAGATCAAGATTTCAGTTTATTTATTTGTATTTAATAATAAATCTAGATTATTCTGTTTATTTGCTTTGGACTTATAACTTTCTATTATAGTTTCTCCACCGGCTTTATTAGGTACGTGGCTACTGCCATTACGAATTATATATATTCTACATTATTTCAAACATAAATAAACATTACAAAAGATGCACACCGTAATGTGAGTAATGTATCGATACCTTACCAGCTGGAATTACGAAATTATTATTATTACTTTTGCTCGCTCCATAATCAACAAATAACATGGTTAACTACTAATTAAAGTGGATGCACTGTTTACCTATGTAAGTATGAGGTAGCTTGTTTGCGACTCCAATCACGTTGGCGTCTTTATTTAGTATAAAAATTAGTCCTTATCCTTCCTGTTTCATAAAAAAAAAACGCCGTTGATCTTATTTCATCTGTTGAAGAGCATTTAACCAGGTTTGAAAAAAATTGTTTTGTAAAATATTTCATACAAACTTTGTCACTCCCTTTCTTCCCAAAAAAAGTTGAATTTCATGAAATCGATGCATAGTATAGAGTCAAAAACCTTTTAAATTCACAAATGTTGTTTAAGCTGGGCAATGACGAGTTTGATAGTCTGGAGATTGTCTTTAAAGATTATTATAAATATTTTTTGTTCGATATTTCCCTCCCGCGTGTTGTCCTGGGGTAAAAATGTTTATATAAAAAAAAATATAACCTACGTTACTCAGAGATATTCCAGAATTATAGAGATAATTCTCATAATTGGTTTTTAAGTTCTAAAGATTATCTTATACATACTACCGCACACAGCATAGCTCTACCACATACCACAGACTACGGCGAACCATTTACTTATGAAAGTAAAAGCGCACGTTTTGCTTGACCAATATTCTACTTAATTTTGTCCCGTTTTAGGTACTTGTAGGACATGCCTACAGTAATTATTCAGTGTTGTTAACCTTTCTATCTTTAGCAATATGTCTACAATTTTAAAATAAGTTCTTAGCGTACCTACTGTTGTATTTTTTATTTACTTTAATGTATTATTGTTATAGTAATATTTTGTTAAATATTGCTCAGTATGCTTATACGATCTTAATGTAATAAATACTTAATAACTACTCCCATAATATTAGGCTCGGATTTAGGTATGCCTATCTCAGTCTGACAGACTTATACGGTTATTGACATTTATTATAAAGTGGAACAGTGAATGCGACTCAACAATTTAAGTGACGCATAGAGTTATCAGTGTTCTAAATATGTTATGTTGTGTAAATATACGAAATACAGATTTTAAATAGAAAGAAGTTATTATTAAAAGATAGTCCATCAAATTTATATAGGCCTTGTAATTTATTTCCTATACAAACAGTATACAAACTTTAATCCTACTATCCTACTAATATTATAAATGCGAATGTTTGGATGGATGGGTGGACTCAATCACGCTACAACGGCTGGACGGATCTGGTTGAAATTTGGCAAACAGATAGATAATAGTCCGCAATAGCACATAGGCTATTTTTATCCCGGAAAATGTACAGTTCCCGTGGGATAGTTAAGTTTTTCATAGAGCAAGGGATCGACATGATTTTTGCAGTGGCAGTTTAAAGATCAGGAAATTACATAGGCTACTTTTTATCCCGGAAAAATGTACACTTTCTATGGGAAAGAAAAATATAGAAAGTGTAATAGCTTAAGATGCCTCTATGGATTATATACCTTTTCTTCCAAAAATAACTTCCACGCGGGCATCATCTAGTAACATTACATATTCATAAACCAATTAAGTACCTATATAATGTTTGTAACTCAACAATTCATAATAAGTTAATAATTAATCATTTGTTAGTGATAATGAACTAAAGTGGATACTGACTGGTACGAACTTTCTACTCTGACATGGTCAAGACAAGTTTAGTTATTTGTTTGTGAATAGGTTCTCGTCTAAAAAATGATCTTCCAAAGATAAAACTTAATTAGATTAAAATCGTTAGAGAATCTTATTAATATTAGTAATGTAAAAAAATGAAGATGTTAGGATGATTGTTAGCTAAACACGCCTTAACGTTGAACAAAATTTGACCAAGATAAAAAAAATAAAGCGTTCATGTGAGATTGGTTTAAAAGTTTTTGTAAAATATTCGTTCATATTCATTTAGGTAGATGGCATCAACATCAAATTGGTTCGCTCTATTCATCCATTAATTAATGGTATAAATATAATTCATTTATTACCTATATGTACTTGATAAAATTATAATATACAATTCGGAGAAATAGGTTTCAGATATTCTCATAATATACGAAATTGCGGGCAGAAACTTGTTGAAAATAAGAAAATTCACCATTACCATTGATTTATATTCATATAGATCGCTGACCATTACCTATAGTTTCTTTTAGCCATTAGATAAAAAGCCATCAAAAGTCTTGGATTAATATTAAGTACTTCGATCAAGAATACGGATGAAAAACAAATGGAGTACCTAACCATTGACCTACCTACAAATTTGCACATGTAGATGAGTTTGCAATTATTGTTTATCTATAGGTACTGCTGTGAAACAATCACGTTATAAGTTAGTAAAATGGGTAGTTATAAAAAGGTAGACGAGGTTTCATTCCGTTTCTAAAACCTTAAAACAAGGTTATGTACGAGTAGCTTGAAGATCCATAATAAGCTATAATAACTGTTCGGTGCATTTATTTTCGATACTTTTCTATTATAGATTATATTGTTCTTTAAAACTAGTATCTTGGATTTTTTTATTCGCTTCAGTTAAAAATTATTAAGTATATATTTGTTTGCTCCCTTCTTGTTCCGCCCTCAAATTTCGACCTTGGTAGACGATTCTTCTGCATTCAGAACCAGAGAATGGGTACCTATCCAACACATTTTTTTAGCGGAAATGTAACCAAGGATTTTCAAAACCAGGAAATTACTTCTCTGGCACGTCTACACAATCTTTAGTTCAATTATGTTTCTATCAAGGTCTTTAACGAATCTATCAATTCGATACAATGGGTAATAAAATTATTATAATAATTAAAATATGTTGTAAAATTACATTGACATTCCTTCCTGATTGCATAGGTTTTCAATCAGACATTCAGACGTAAGGGTCCATCTATTAATTACGTGAGGCTTTTAGGGGAGATCGAGTCAAACCTCACTCAATCTCACGTGGGGGGAAAGTGCTCTAAGCAAATCTCAGGTATTTTTTTTTGCCGAAAAAATAATACTCAACAAATATTTATTAACAGTTAATAAGTTTTTTTGGAGTGAATATTTCTTGTTCATATACAGTGCGATGTGGTGATCATTTATAAAAAAAATTGCTATAACCTTTCATAATATACGGTACAGTAATAATTTCGAATATTTAGTGATTATCAGTGTTTTATTTTAAAGTCATAGGTGACCATTAAGAAATGTTGTTTATTTACTGCTATCGCAATGGTATTGCTCGTCTGCGTATGTTGAATTATTGACTACGAGTAATTATTGGTACGGTATTTGTGCCACAACCATACAAATCTCCTAGGAATCAACAAATTATAGGTTTTTGACGTTTAGAAACGTAATAGGTACGTATAACGTGCTGAATTTAGTTCCTGACATAACCAGTAGGTACACTGTATATTGTAATTATCATACAAGTAATTATTTATGTTGCCGCTTGTGAACGTACGGGAGCTTCTTTTTATTCTGGCACGGAAAATTTACCACACTGCACCTGATTGTAAGCGCTGCAGTGCCGTCCAGTTACTCAACATAATCATGCCGGCCTACTTCTTCACACTACACCATTGGCAAGAAGGTGAGAAGCGGTCGAGGGTCTATATAGTGTTAGAGTAGGTACTCAGAAGATGGCAAAACGGCCAAACATCGTACCCCAACTCTAGACACCCGACAAAAACCGGATGTACACTGCCTGATCCTGGAACGCGACACACTTGTGTACAGTGGTCACTATCCGGGAGGATATGAATATCCTATGACCACCAGCTAAAGAGCAAGTGTAGAGCAAACACTATTATACACAATTTGTTTCACCATATTTAATAGGCCGTAAATATCCAGCGGTAAACTGTGTCTGCTCTAGTTTACCGCTTTACCTACTGGGCCACAGTGCTACAAGTGTCACATCACAAGATAATTGTTTCTTGACTCAATTTCAATTTCAGGTGAGCACACGGGCTTCGTTCGCGTCGGTCCTAGTGGATACTTTTTGCCTAACAAATACAAACAAGAAGCCAGCAGAATTTATAACATGCCTCTGAGACCTGATGACGTTTTTGTGGCTAGCTACCCACGCTCAGGTTTGAATATTAATTCGCATTAATATGGTGTGTACAAATTTATACGTAAAGTAGAATCATATTAGATTTGTGTTTCTGTTTTTTTTATACTACCTAGTCAGGTCATAAATTCTGTCACATGTTTAATATAAAATAATTGAAACAAGTTTATTCATTATGTAACCATTTATATACCAAAATGAACTTCACAAAACATAGATTCTTATGACACTAAAGTTTATTCAAAATGACCTCCGTGATTTTGAATACAGGCCTACAATCTGCGCGGCCAGTTGTCTATCGCAGCACGAACGAGGTCCATGTCAATATCGGCGGCTGCCTTAATCAAGGATGTCTTGAGTGACTCCAAATTGGGATGAGGGTCTTAGCACGCCTTTTCCTCCAAGTGTTGCCATATCTTGCAATCTAACGGATTCAAATCTCGACTGGAGGAGGGCCAGTCTTCGTGCCGGATGAAGTCGATTTCACGCGCCGCCAGCCAGTCTTGTGTGCTCTTCGCTCTATGAGCTGGCGCCGAATCTTGTTGGAATACCCAGTGCCTGTTATTGAACATGGTATGAGAAACAGGTTCCACAAGGTTCGTCAGGACTGTGTTTTGATACACAACTGCATTCGTTTTTACACCTTTCTCACAAAAATGTACCTCTGTTAAGCCCCAATAAGAAACTCCCAACCATACCATGAGCGAGGATGGAAAATGACCTCGTTGGACACGCGGAATACGGTTGCTCGCTTCTTCACTACTGTGTGCGTACACCTTATCATTTTGTTTGTTGTAGCTCTCTTCTACGGTAAAAAAATTTTCATCTGAAAAAAGGATTTCCCGATATTTTTTTCCCGCGTACCGCTTCAACAAAGCGCGGCATCTCTTCAGTCTCAGGTCCATTAGACGAGCATTCAAACGATGTCCTGTTTTTCTTTGATATGCCCGAAGCCCTAAGTCTTCATTTAACACCCTTTTCACCGTGGTTCTGCTTAACCCCATCTGCAGGGCCAACAGTTTCTGCTTACGTTTGGGATTTCTTTGAATTCGCGCCTTCACAGCTTTTATCACTGCTGGAGTCCTAACAGACCGAGGGCGACCACTTCTTGACCTGTCATCTACACTAGAGTCTTCATTGTATCGTTTGATGGTACGATAAACGAATCTTTTGGTTATATTCAAATTTTTCAGTATGTCAAAAATTTGAATTGGCGCGTAACCGCAACGATGCAACGCAATTACTGCAACACGGTCTTCTTTAAGCGTCTACTCCATATTTAAAAATGAGTAAAATTCTAAAAAGTATACATTTTTATTTTCATGAACAATTTGAAATTCGAATTCAATAAACTTTTTTGTGGCCAGCATTCTAAAATAAAAGTTTTTACTGTGTGACAATACTTATGACCTGACTGTGTATAGTCCGACAAACGAGCCAGTGGGTCATCTGATGTTAAGTGATCTCCACCGCCCATGAACATCCACAATACCGAAAGCATCATGTATGCGTTGTCGGTTGTTGTTTGTTAAAGGACAGGAATAGGGATTAGGGAAGGGAAGGGGGAACCTGGGCCTCCGTTTATCTCACTTACCATACGAAACGCGACAGTAAACTGTCACTTTACGTTGGTTTTCTGTGAGACAGTGATACTTCCCCGGTCGAGCCGGCCCATTCATGCTGTAGACAAATATGTCTACAGCGTGGCTCTACCACTTCTAAAACTGTTTTACCTACCTTCAGCACCTATGTAGTTTACTTATACATATTATGTCTAAAATACGTACATATTACTTGCAATCAGGGTACGTTCTAGACCTTTATTCAGGTCCAATGTACCCTGTCCATGTACCAAGTCAGATATGTTCAGTTTACTATGTTTAAATAAAAAAAAACTTATATAAAATTAAATTTCATAGGTACAACGTGGACTCAAGAATTAGTTTGGATGATTGCAAACGATTTGGACTATAAAAAATCAGCAGCCATTCCACTCACGGAAAGATACCCATTTTTGGAGTGAGTCTATTTCTATGATTAATGATGTAGAAATAGAAAACTTACATACATACTTACATAAATAGTGCTCTTACAGATTTTCAGTTTTCGTTCATCCAATTATGATGGAAAGATTTAGAGCAGAGAACAGCGACAGTGAGCACAAATTACAACTTCTTGAAAAGGTTACTGAACCTGCAACAAAACAATTAGCTGAAACCGATTCGCCTCGGTTTGTCAAAACTCACCTACCGCTTTCTTTATTACCACCGAAGCTACTGGATACAGGAAAAGTAGTATATGTTGCACGTGATCCCAGGGACGTCATAGTCTCCTTTTATCACCTGAACCGACTTATGAGAACGCAAGGATACGTTAGCGATTTCAAAACGTATTGGTTTTACTTCGTGAATGACTTACGTAAGTTAATTAATAAATAGTAATGCTTTATAATGTTATTTTAGGTAAAGCTTATTGAATTAATTAAGTTGTTATCCTCCCAGATCATTGGACACCCTTCTTCGCACATTTAAAAGAAGCTTGGGCGAAAAGACATCACCCCAATTTGTTGTTCTTGTTCTATGAAGAACTATCCAAAGTAAGTTTTGATTTAAATCTCTAAAAAGAATAGGCTGCAAAGATAATAAAATTTATTACAATACTAGCTGTTGCTCGCGGCTCCGCCCGCGTGGAGGTCATGTTTGAGATAAAAAGTATACTCTACAAAATACCAATTTTCATGCATTTAACTTCAAAAATTAAGGATTTTCATACAAACTTTCTTACCCTATTTAACCCCCTTAGGGGTGGAATTTCCAAAAACCCTGAAATATGTGTTTTTAATTTTTAACTGTAAGGCCAAATACCAAATTTCATGCGTTTAACTGGAAAAATGACAGATTTTCATACAAGCTTTCTTCCCCTATTTTACCCCCTTCGGGGTGGAATTTCCAAAAATCCTGAAATACATATTTTTGGAACGAAGTTCCTTACGGCAGGCTTGGAGAGATAGGGATTTTGCGGCGCGACCGAACTGAAAAATATGTGATAGTAAAAAGCGTGGAAAAAAGTGCGTGGAATAAAAGCGTTAAATGAGACAATCGCATACACAATTAGTTCCTGGGATTTTGCTGCGCGACAATAGTGACGTCCAGTTAGAGTAGCAAGTAATGATATCCAGTTAGAGTAGCAAGTAGTGACGTCCAGTTAGAGTGGCAAGTAATGACGTCCAGTTAGAGTGGCAAGTAGTGACGTCCAGTTAGAGTAGCAAGTGATGACGTCCAGTTAGAGTAGCAAGTAGTGACGTCCAGTTAGAGTAGCAAGTAGTGACGTCCAGTTAGAGTGGCAAGTAGGGACGTCCAGTTAGAGTGGCATGTAGTGACGTCCAGTTAGAGTGGCAAGTAGTGACGTCCAGTTAGAGTGGCAAGTAGTGACGTCCAGTTAGAGTGGCAAGTAGTGACGTCCAATTAGAGTAGCAAGTGATGACGTCCAGTTAGAGTGGCAAGTAGTGACGTCCAGTTAGAGTGCCAAGTAGTGACGTCCAGTTAGAGTAGCAAGTAGTGACGTCCAGTTAGAATGGCAAGTAGTGACGTCCAGTTAGAGTAGCAAGTAGTGACGTCCAGTTAGAGTGGCAAGTAGTGACGTCCAGTTAGAGTGGCAAGTAGTGACGTCCAGTTAGAGTGGCAAGTAGTGACGTCCAGTTAGAGTGGCAAGTAGTGACGTCCAGTTAGAGTGGCAAGTAGTGACGTCCAGTTAGAGTAGCAAGTGATGACGTCCAGTTAGAGTAGCAAGTAATGACGTCCAGTTAGAGTGGCAAGTAGTGATGTCCAAATTGAGCACGTTTTATTTTTTTTGCAATTTGTGTCGATTCTACATTAACCGAAGGAACTTCGTTCCTACCTGGTGTCCCACGACACCATTTAGTTTTAATATTTATTTTTAACTAAAGGGCCAAATCCCAGTTTTCATGTTTAACTTCAAGAATGACGGATTTTCATACAAACTATCATCCCCTATTTTACCCCCTTAGGGGTGGTATTTCCAAAAACCCTTCCTTAGTGGATGCCTACGTCATAAAATGTACCTACTGTCAAAATTTCAAGTCTCTAACCCCAGCTGTTTTGGCTGTGCGTTGATTGATCAGTCAGTCAGTCAGTCACTCAGTTTCTTCTTTTATATATACAGACTAGCTTTTGCCCGCGGCTACGCCCGCGTGATTGTTATTTTTGAAAGAAAAGATATAAAATCCATGGAGACCTCTTAAGCTATTACATCTTCCTATATTATGCTATCGCGTAGGAACCGTGCGTTTTTTGGTATAAAAAGTAGCCCCTTAACAAACACTATGCAAAAATCATGTGGATGCCTTGCTCTGTCTAATACAAAACCAAAACTATCCCACGGGAACCATATATTTTTCCAGGATTGACGTAGGCTATGTGCTATTCCAGACTATAATCTATCTCTGTGCCAAATTTCAACCAGATCCGTCGAGCCGTCGTAGCCTGATTGAGTAACAAACATCCATCCATCCAAATATTCGCATTTCTAATATTAGTAGGATTATTGATAAACCCCCGATAAAAGAGTTAATAGGTATAAACTTTCATCGTTTATTTTACCCCCTTAGGGGTGGAATTTCCAGAAATCCTGTAATACATACTTTTTATTAAAAGGAAAATACCAATATTCATGCGTTTAACTTCAAAAATGACGGATTTTCATACAAACTTTCTTCCCCTATTTTACCCTCTTAGGGGTGGAATTTCCAAAAATCCTGAAATATGTATTTTTTATTTTGAAATGAAAGGTCAAATACCAATTTTTATGCGCTTAACTTCAAAAATGACGGATTTTCCATACAAACTTTCTTCCCCTATTTTACCCTCTTAGGGGTGAAATTTCCAAAAATCCTGAAATATATATTTTTTATTTTTAACTAAAGGGCCAAATCCCAGTTTTCATGCGTTTAACTTCAAGAATGACGGATTTTCATACAAACTATCATCCCATATTTTACCCCCTTAGGGGTGGTATTTCCAAAAACCCTTCCTTAGTGGATGCCTACGTCATAAAAGGTATCTACTGTCAAAATTTCAAGTCTCTAACCCCCGCCGTTTAGGCTGTGCGTTGATCGATCAGTCAGTCAGTCAGTCAGCTTCTTCTTTTATATATACAGATTCTTTAGTATTAGACAGCTATTTTCCTATAAATTTCTTAATTTCAAGTTCATGACAGTACCTTATGGTAACAACCGTTTTTTTATGATTTAATATAAACCCCCCTCAAGAATCGCTACAGTTTTTTATGATTTAATATAGCTTAACGTTATGTGGCTTAACTTCTCTTTATGGTTTTCTTAGATTTTGTTGCTTATTTATTGGTAACTTAATTGGCTAAGTATTAAAAATACATTAGGTTATTTAACAGATTTTCTCTAACAGGATTTACCAGCCGCCGTGCGTCGCGTTGCAGAGTTCTTTAACAAGAAATTCTCGGAGGAGGAAGTGATGCAGCTGTGTGATCATCTCAGTATCGACAGTTTTAAGAACAACAAGTCTGTCAACTATGACGTAATGAGAGAACTTGGTATTCTCATACCGGGTGAACAGTCTTTCATAAGAAAAGGTAGCTGGCTGCTAATATAAATATCACTAGCTGTCGTTTCCGATATTGCCTACGTTAGTCATTTGTTCCGCTCCTATGAGTAACCTAATGTTTGATAGCCTTATAGCCCTCTTCAACAAACCGACAATATAACGCAAAGAATATTTTTTATACTAACAGTTTCTTAGATTATTACATAAATAGTTCTTGATCCTCTTGCGTACTTTAATACTCATGGCGAAAAATTATATTTTTTAACACGCATACCCTCTATACTGTATACCATAAGGACACACGGGACCATATATATTAGATATTTGCTTATATTTTTTTTTCTATTTTAGGTAAGTATGGCACGACAAATAATTTAGAGTAGGTACCTACCTAATTTTAACATTCACTTTCTTTACTTTCCAAGGGCCCCCAAATTCTTGTGTGCCCAAGGTTCTCAACATGGTCTCAGTCGAAGCCACGCTGGCGCGACACCGACAGCCGGGAGCGGTCGCGAAGAAGGCGGAACAGTGAAGACGCTACGCACATAGCACGTTTTTATTTGCTAGTAATATTTGCGCGGGCAAAAATAAGTTTTTCTAAATTGGCTCTTTCGTACATAGTAGGAAGTAGTTTTTTGCACAGCATATATGTAATGGAAATGAAATGAGAGTTCATGATTTTTTAGTACATGTTTATTTTTATAAGTTTCATTCTAACTACACCCAGATTGCAGGTCGAGACAATATCAGTAATAAAAGTCTCCGTATTTAAGTTTTGCATCGCGCGGTAAGATCAACAAGATTTGATAAATACGCGAGAACCGCAACATGCACTCCGTCTATTTTCTCTTCTGGTCACGGTCGCTTGACGCGGACTTCGGATGTGACCCCGGACGCCGGACGTGAGATCGGACGATAGTTACGAAACCTAACTCTTATTAGTATTTTTCCCGCCCATCGCAAACGCAAGACACATCCTGCCAGCGTGGCTTCCCACCGAGGGATGGGTGCAGGGCTTTACGCATACAAATAAAGATATATC